>CM065813.1:55963500-57213500 GCA_033398695.1 Orobanche coerulescens | reverse complement strand
ACAAGTATCCCTTGTCGAGGATTGATGACTTGTTCGATCAGTTACAGGGAGATGTGGTATTCTCGAAGATCGACTTGAGATCGGGGTACTTATCAGTTTCGGGTGAAGGAGTCCGATGTCCCAAAAACAGCTTTTCGGAAGAGATACGGACATTACGAGTTTGTGGTTATGCCCTTTGGGTTAACTAATGCACCGGCCGTGTTCATGTAGTTGACGAACAAGGTCTTTATCGAGTATTTGGATAAGTGTGTCGTCGTCTTCATTGACAATATCCTCATTTATTCTTAGAACGAGGAGGAGCATGCCTATCATCTGCGTGTGGTGTTAGACATTTTGAGGATCGAGCGACTTTATGCGAAGTTCTCGAAATGTGAGTTCTGGCTGAGGGAAGTGATGTTTTTGGGCCACGTGATTTCAGCCGAGGGGGTCTGTGTGGATCCACAGAAGATTGAGGCAGTGTTGGACTGAGCGCCACCTAAGAACGTGAAGGAGGTCCGTAGTTTCTTGGGTTTGGCTAGCTACTACCATAGGTTCGTCGAGGGGTTTTCGAAAATATCTCGGCCATTTACACAGTTGCTCCATAAATCCGAGAAGTTCGTCTGGAATGACGAGAGGCAGTCGAGTTTTGATGAACTGAAGAGGCGTTTGACTTCAGCCCCAATTTTGGCGTTGCCGTGTGGCAACGAGGGATTTGCCATTTATAGCGATGCTTCGGGTCAGGGTCTTGGGTGTGTGTTGATGCAGCACGACAAGACTATTGCTTTTGTGTCGAGATAGTTGAGGTCGTATGAGCATAACTACCCTACTCACGATTTGGAGTTAGCGGCGGTTGTTTTTGCGCTCAAGATTTAGCGTCACTATATTTTTGGCTCTGCATGTCAGATTTTTACCGATCATAAAAGTCTGAAATACATATTCACTCAGCGGGAGTTGAATATGAGGCATAGGAGGTGGTTGGAGTTGATTAAGGATTATGACCTCGAAATGCTTTATCATCCGGGCAAGGCGAACGTCGTGGCCGGCGCCTTGAATCGTAAACCGGTCGCGTTGCGGACGCTTGAGATCCTTACATCTCAATCTGAGCTTCAGCGGGCTATGATCGAGTTGGATGTTGAGATTTTGTTGCCGGGGGATATCGGGCAACTTTGCACTTTAGAGATTTCATCGTCTTTGATCGATGAAATTAAACTGAAGCAGCTGGAGGATCCGATGATTATTTAAATCCGATAGAATGTTCTTAAGGGAAAGTCTCCTGGGTTTGTGATTCATGAAGATGATGTATTGAGATTCCAGAGTCGGTTGTGTGTGCCGAATGACTCGGAATTGAGGCAGGGTATTTTGCGTGAGGCCCATGCTACGCCTTACTTCGTTCATCCTGGTTCGAGTAAGATGTACAAGGACCTGAGGAAGAACTTTTGGTGGAATGATATGAAGAAGGAGGTCGCACGGTTTGTAGCGAGATGTTTGACTTGACAGTAGGTCAAAATAGAGCATCAGCGACCGACTAGTTTATTGCAGTCGCTTTCCGTTCCGGAATGGAAATGGGAAGATATTTCGATAGACTTCATCACGAGTTTGCCGAGATCAAGGTCAGGCATGAATATGGTTTGGGTGATTGTTAATCATCTGACCAAGTCGGAACATTTTCTGGGCATCAATGATACTTGGGGCCCGGAGAAGTTGGCTCGTATGTTTATTGCGCAGATTGTGAGGCTTCACGATACTCCGAAGTCTATTGTTTCGGATCGGGATGGCCATTTTGTATCGCACGTTTTGCAGGAGGTGCATAAGGTATTAGGTACTCGTTTGCGTTTGAGTACCTCTTTTCATCCTCAGTCAGATGGACAGTCGGAATGCACTATCCAGACGGATATGTTGCATGCTTGTGCTCTCGACTGGAGCAGTGAATGGGAGGAGCATTTGCCATTGATCGAATTCATGTACAACAATAGTTGGCACGCGTCAATTCGAATGGCACTGTATGAGGCGCTTTATGGGCGGCGTTGTTGATCACAGATTTTTTGGAATGAGGCATCCGATTTGGTCGGGACCGAACCGGATATCGCTTTAGAGACGAGGCGGAAGGTGGAATTGATTCGGGAACGGATTTGACTACTCAGAGCCGATAGAAGTCATATGTCGATGTCTGTCATCGACCTTTAGAATTCGAGGTGGGAGACCACGTTTTGCTGAAGGTGTCGCCGACGAGGGGAGTTTTTCGTTTTGGGAAGAAAGGGAAGTTGAGTCCGAGATTTATTGGACCTTTCAAGATTCTCGAGAGAGTCGGCGAATTGGCTTACCGTTTGGAGTTGCCCCCGGATTTGAGCCATGTTCATAACGTTTTCCATGTTTCCCAACTGAGGAAATATATCCCGGATCCTAGTCATGTCATCGACTATGATGCGGTCGATATTGCCGAGGATGTTACTTTCGAGGAACGTCCCTTGAAGATTTTAGAGCACCGTGAGAAGCGACTGAGGCATAAGACCATCCCTTTGGTCAAAGTGCAGTGGTCGAGACATGGTGTCGAGGAGGCAACTTGGGAAACCGAGGACAGCATGCGTGCTAAGTACCCCGAGTTGTTTGTTTCTTAAGTTTCGGGACGAAACTTGTTTTTAGAGGGGTAGAATGTAATATCCGCAGTTTTTTTCCCGGCAGTGAGATTGTTTCTGGTCTCTGCTCTCTGGACGAGAAGATTAGCGCACGCTAAGAAATTGTCTTAGCGCGCGTTATTGTTGAGGCCTAGCGCACGCTGGGTGTCCGGTAGCGCGCGCTAATCCGGCGATCGATCTTGGGCCGATCATTTACGACTCGGTCAGTGCCTGGTAGCGCACGCTATTGCCCGATAGCGCGCGCTACCGAGATGATGTTAGCGCACGCTAAATTGTTGTGGCACATGCTAACGGTCCAGAACCGTAGGTTCTGGACTATAATATAACTGGGTAGCGCACGCTAACCATTAGCCGTTAGCGCGTGCCAAGCCGTGTGGCTATATATACCCGAGAGTTGACCTATAACGCATCTATTCTTCATTTCACCTCCTTCCCCGCGGTTTTGGTGATCTTGGGCGATTTCTTCGCTATCTCTTCTTCCAATAATCTCAACCATCATCTTCTTTGAGTTCTTGACGTATATTAACAACACCAACACGAATCCTTCATCCTAATCCAAGGTAATCTCTTAGAACCCTACTTTTGGGTTCATTTGGGGGTTTTCGATTTACTGTCCGATTCGTTCCATGTTGTTGATTAATTCATGATATATATGATTAATCTTGTTGATATTCTTGGTTTCCCTACGGATTCATGGTGTATTTCGTGGTATTTGTGAAATCGAGAGGGTTTGGTTGCGATCCGCCCTCGTCGTTGTTTTTGTACGAATACACATGAATCGTAGGTGGGTTTTTGGGTGTATTCCTTTTCTTGCTCGTATAGAGTTGGTTGTGATTGTGTTCTTCGAATTGTTAGGTTCGTGGTTGTCGGTTCCTAGCATTCGTCGGTGATTTTTCTTTCCGTTCGTTACGTCGTCAATTATTCAAGGCTAGTATTTTTGGAAACCTTTATGCTTAACATGAAATGGTAATGTATATTGTGTGTGCTTTTCTCACCTCGGGAGGGTCCGATGAGGCCTCGAGGGAATCCAATGGTATAGCCCTAGATTCACGACTTTGATTCGCTAGCTAGCTCGGGAGGGTCCTTAGAGGCCTTGAGTGGGATCCATAGTATAGCCATGTTCCCAAGGCGATGCCTGTGCATGATTTGTTTTACGATATGGCCAGCTCGGGAGGGTCCTTAGAGGCCTCGAGCGGGATCAATGGTATAGCCCTGTTCCCAAGGCAAATTGTTTGACTGTTTGTTTCCGGAAAAGACATGTCTAGTTTTTTATTTCGAAATGAATTGGTGCATGTACTGTGAAATGTGTAAGCGAATGGTTTGCCTCGATTAGTTGTACTAGCGTATATGCTAACCCCTTTGGGGAACCGTTTTGGGGAAATTCTTGTTATGGATTTCAGGTCATGTTCATCCGGACGAGCGGGCACTGGGACAGTATGAGGATGCTGGCCAGGGTCGTTGACGTGTGCATTAGGGTCTCCTTATTTATGTTGTCTCTTTCGATATGGTTGTTTTCCAAATTGTAAACTTATAGAATGTACTCGCGAGTACTTAGGCTTTTCCCTTCGGATTGTGATTTGTATTCGTTGAAGTTATTTATGTTTGCTGGTGTTGATTATTCCGCCGGTTGTACCGGGCGTGTTATTTGATTTTCATCTAGATGATGTGTGTTTTTACTGTGGTAATTCGTGTCTAGCCTGGTGGGTTCCATGTAGGGATCCACGACACTGTAATATCCCTCGAATATCTTTCGTCCTAATCCACGGTAAATCTCTTAGAACCCTACTTTTGGATAATTTGGGGGTTTTGGGATTTCCTTCCGATTCGTTCCGTTTTGTTGGTGGATTCATGATGAATATGATTAATCTTGTTGGTATAATTAGTTTTCCTACGGATTCATGGTATATTTTCATGGTTTTGCGAAATCGAGAGGGTTTGGTTGTGGTCCGCCCTCGTTGTTATTTTTGTATGAATATACATGAATCGTAGGCGGGTTTTCGGGTGTATTCCATTTCCATAATCGTTTAGAAGTGGTTGTGATTGTGCTATTCGAATCGTTAGGTTCATTTTCGTCGGTTCCTCGCGGTTGTGCTTGATTCTTCCGTTCCGTTCGTGTCATCGTCTATTTAATCGAGGCAAGTATCCTTATGAACTTACGATCTTGACATAGTAGTAGTGTATGAGAAATTGTGTGTGTGTGTATGCTCACTACGGGTTAGATCCGACGGGGTCTCGGTAGGGGTCCACGGAGGTGTGGATCGACGAGCTTTGCTTTTAACCACTACGGGTTAGATCCGACGGGGTCTCGGTAGGGGTCCACGGAGGTGTGGATCGACGGTTAATTGTGGTGAATTTTACAAATGTGATTTGATATTGGCATTTTCGGAAATGAGTGTTTTCGAACAGTTTTCTTTATTACATGCATTTACTATATGTGCAAGATGTAAGTTGTTCATCTGGTTACTTATACTAGCGTAATTGCTAACCCCTCTGGGGACCCGTTTTGGGGAAATTCGTTTTATGAATTTCAGGTCAGGTTCATCGAGGCAAGTATTACTGGACGATACGGATGATGGTCGTGCGTGATGATTGTGCACGAGTGACGTTTTAGTGTCTTTTACCTTTTCATATTTTGTGGTTTTTGAACTAATAGTTGTACTCGAGTACTTAAGGGTTCTTGTTCGTTCGGATTGTATTGTTGCTTATTATGTTGTGTTGGATGATGATGATGTTATATTGACCGGTTGAACCGGGTGGATTATTCTGTTTTGCGTCTTTATGACATGTTATTGTTCTGTCATTTATGTGAGTCGATGAGTATGATGCTGTTCAGCCTGGTGGGTCCCATATAGGGATTCACGGCGCTGTAATATACCTCGAATATCTTGAGGGTGTTACAGAAAATGGTATCGGAGCTCTAGGTTTATGGATACCTAGGCTTGTCGGTTTATTGGGTCTTGTGGTGTTGTGTTTTGCACATCATCGTCACGCTGCCATGATTCCGGTACTACCAGTGTCCGTAAGTTTTCCTTCCTCTGTTCATTAATTCCTTGTATCGTACCCTTGATTCTCGACTTGTGATTGTTCTTTTCTTCTACTGACCCTCGTATGGCTTTTACTACTTATTTAACTCCAGTATGGATGCTGGAAGAGGTCGTGGTCGCGGTCGTGGTCGAGAGCCGGGAGGGCGTGGCGGCCGGTGGGGCGGCCACGTCACGATCTTCGAGGCAGCGATGCCGTCGACCGTCATAGCCATGCTTCTTCCCAGGAGCGTGCCGATCTTGGTATTGCGGCCGTTATGCAGCAAATGGTGAATCAAATGGCGGCGATAGCCCAGGCGGTTCAGAACCCGGATAAGGCCCACGCTAATCGGGGCGGAGCGGATCGTTGGCTCCAAGATGTTATCAAGATGCATCCTCCTCAGTTTTCGGGAGCTTCAGACCCGATTGGCTGGGAAGGGTGGATCAAGGAGATATCTAAGGTCTTTGTTGCCACTAACTGTCCCGAGGACCGTAAAGTCCCTATTGCTCAATACTTTCTCACAGGGGACGCTACGGACTGGTGGGAGGCCGTTGGGCCCAAAGACCATCCGCTTCGTGGTGAGTTTCAAGAGCCGATGGAGATCGAATATTGCCGTGGCGATCGGACGAGGCTCGGGTACATGCTTTTATGATGCTCAACCGCGGGATATCCCGTAGCTCAAGCTATTGCTGATTTTAACAAGGAGTTGGGTTATGTGAAGACCCAAGTTTTCGAGGAGAGTGACAAAATTTTCCATTTCTCCAGACGGATGAAGTTGCCGATTCGGGACTATATGTCGGGGCTCGTATGCACTACATTGAAAGATTACCGAGCGGTGGCCCTTGCTTATGATATGTCCGTGACGGCGAGTGAGGCGGCCGCGAGAGTAAGAAGCGAGTTATTGGGAACTTTTCGGGCCACAAGAGTGGGGGTCAGCAGAGATCACAATCTGCTAACTTCCCCACCAGCGGTGGTCCAGCTCGTTCCGCTGGGGGTCCTCGTGGAACTACCAGTGCTCCTTTTCGTGATGTGAAGTGTTTCAATTGTGGTCGTACGGGCCACATCAGTCGTACTTGTTTGAGCCCTTTGCTGACGTGTAATCAGTGTGGCCAGCCGGGCCACAAGGCTGCTTTCTGTGATGAGAGGGAGAAAATTATTGGTGCCCGGGCTTCCATTCCAGCGCCTAGGGAACCAAGTGTGAATCAGGGATCGTTTGCTCCTCAATCCCTGCCGAGTGCTAGTCGGGGGAGAGGTCGTGGTCAGCCCTCTAAAGGGGGAGCTTCCAGTGTCGGCTCAGCCCACCCACGTGTCTATGAGATGCGGAAAGCCGATGACCCAACGGCTACTGTGGCGACAGGTACCGTTTATATTCTTTCTCATCCTGTCAGTGTGCTTTTCGATTCCGGTGCTACGCACTCGTTCATATCTTTGGATTGTGTGCGTCGTTTGAGTCTCGACTGTTTGATGCCTTGTGAACCCTTCATCGTTAAGCTTCCTAGCGGCGATAGGATCGTTGGTGATCAGGAGGTTCGAGACTGTTCTGTACTTATTTGTGAGAGGACTTGGCCCTCTAATCTTATTGTTGTGGATATTGAGGATGAGGATTTGATTCTCGGGGATGATTGGCTCGAGCGGCATGGCACAATCATGAACTACCGCACGAGGATCATCACCATGTTAGCCGAGGATGGCACCGAGCACTCCTTCGCGGGGCGAAGGAGGGGAAATCAGAAATTCGTCATTAATGCCTTGAAGGCGATGAGTCTCCTGCGAAAGGGGTGTACTGGTTATTGGTGCTATGCCTTGAAGGCGGAGGATGGTGGAGTCGAACTTTCGTCGATTCCAGTCGTTAATGAGTTTCCGGATGTATTTCCTGACGAGTTACCGGGATTGCCACCGGATCGTGAGGTTGAGTTTGCTATAGAGTTAGAGCCGGGCGCGACTCCGATTTCGAAGGCGCCGTATCGCATGGCACCTTCAGAGATGTCCGAGTTGAAGAAGCAGTTGAGTGAGCTTCTTGAGTCGGGGTATGTTCGACCGAGCGCCTCGCCTTGGGGCGCACCGGTCCTGTTTGTGCGGAAGAAGGATGGTTCACTACGTTTGTGTATCGACTATCGCGAACTAAACAAGGTGACCATCAAGAACAAGTATCCTTTGCCGAGAATTGATGACTTGTTCGATCAGTTGCAGGGAGCTGCGGTATTCTCGAAAATTGATTTGAAATCGGGGTACTATCAGCTCCGGGTGAGAGAGTCCGATGTGCCGAAAACAGCCTTTCGGACGAGATATGGACACTATGAGTTCGTAGTCATGCCTTTCGGGTTAACTAATGCGCCGGCGGTGTTCATGCAGTTGATGAACAAAGTTTTTATCGAGTATTTGGATAAGTGCGTCGTCGTCTTTATTGACGATATTCTTATTTATTCGAGGAATGAGGAGGAGCATGCCCATCATTTGCGGGTAGTATTAGACATTTTGAGGACCGAGCAACTCTATGCAAAGTTCTCGAAATGTGAGTTCTGGCTGAAGGAAGTGATGTTTTTAGGTCACGTGATTTTAGCCGAGGGGGTTCGTGTGGATCCGCAGAAGATTGAGGCCGTGTTGGATTGGGCACCGCCCAAGAATGTGAAGGAGCTCCGTAGTTTCTTGGGTTTAGCTGGCTACTATCGTAGGTTCGTCGAGGGTTTCTCGAAACTAGCTCGACCACTTACGCAGCTTGCTCCGTAAGTCCGAGAAGTTCATCTGGAATGACGAGAGGCAGTTGAGTTTTGAGGAACTGAAGAAGCGGTTGACTTCAGCCCCGGTTTTGGCGTTGCCATGTGGCAACGAGGGTTTTGCCGTTTATAGCGATGCTTCGGGTCAGGGTCTTGGGTGTGTATTAATGCATCACGGCAAGACCATTGCCTATGCGTCGAGGCAGTTGAGGCCGTATGAGCTGAACTACCCTACTCATGATTTGGAGTTAGCGGCAGTCGTTTTTGCGCTCAAGATTTGGCGTCACTATCTTTTCGGCTCTACATGTCAGATTTTTACCGATCATAAAAGTCTGAAATACATATTTACTCAGCGAGAGTTGAATATGAGGCAGAGGAGGTGGTTAGAGTTGATTAAGGATTATGACCTCGAAATCCTTTATCATCCGGGCAAGGCGAACGTCGTGGCCGACGCCTTGAGTCGGAAACCGGTTGCGTTGCGAACGCTTGAGATCCTTACGTCTCAGTCTGAGCTTCGGCGGGCTTTGATCGAGTTAGATGTTGAAGTTTTGTTGCCTGGAGCCATCGGGCAACTTCGTGCTTTAGAGATTTCGTCGTCTCTCATCGATGAAATTAAGCTGAGGCAATCAGAGGATCCGATGATTACTCAAATCCGAGAGAACGTTCTTAAGGGAAAGTCTCCTGGGTTTGTGATTCACGAGGATGGTATTTTGAGGTTCCAGAGTCGGCTTTGTGTGCCGAACGACTCAGAGTTGAGACAGAGTATTCTACGGGAGGCCCATGCTACACCTTATTCCGTTCATCCTGGTTCAAGTAAGATGTACAAGGACCTGAGAAGAAATTTCTGGTGGAATGATATGAAGGATGAGGTCGCACAGTTTGTAGCGAGATGTTTGACTTGTCAGCAGGTCAAGATCGAGCATCGACCGTCAAGTTATTGCAGTCACTTCGTTCCGGAATGGAAATGGGAAGATATATCGATGGATTTCGTTACGACTTTGCCGAGATCGAGGTCGGGCATGAATATGGTATGGGTGATTGTTGATCGTCGACCAAGTCGGCACATTTTCCGGGCATCAAGGACACTTGGGGCCGGAGAAGTTAGCTCGTGTGTTTATCGCGCAGTTGTGAGACTTCACGGTACTCAAGTCTATTGTTTCGGATCGTGATGGCCGTTTTGTATCGCACTTCGCGGGCGGTGCATAAGGCGTTGGGTACCGTTTACATTTGAGTACCTCTTTTCATCCCGATCGGATGGGCGGTCGGAGCACTATCCAGACGTTCGAGGATTTGTTGCGTGCTTGTGCTCTCGATTGGAGTAGAGACTGGGAGGAGCATTTGCCATTGATCGAATTCACGTACAACAATAGTTGGCACGCGTCGATTCGGATGGCACCGTATGAGGCACTTTATGGGTGGCGATGTCGATCACCGATTTGTTGGAATGAGGCGTCCGATTTGGTCGGGACCGAGCCGGATGTCGTTTTAGAGACGAGGCGGAAGATAGAATTAATTCGGGAACGGATGTTGACTGCCCAGAGTCGACAGAAGTCGTATGCCGACGTCCGTCGTCGACCTTTGGAATTCGAGGTGGGAGACCACGTTTTGCTAAAGGTGTCGCCGACGAAGGGAGTTTTTCGTTTCGGGAAGAAAGGGAAGTTGAGTCCGAGATTTATCGGCCCCTTTGAGATCCTCGAGCGAGTAGGTGGGTTGGCATACCGTTTGGCGTTACCTCCGGCCTTGAGTCATGTTCATAGCGTTTTCCATGTTTCCCAGTTGAGGAAATATGTCCCGGATCCTAGTCACATCATCGATTATGGTGAGATTGATGTCGCCGAGGATGTTACATTTGAAGAGCGCCCTTTGAAGATTTTGGAGCATCGTGAGAAACGATTGAGGCATAAGACCATACCTTTGGTCAAGGTGCAGTGGTCGAGACACGGTATCGAGGAGGCAACTTGGGAAACCGAGGATAGCATGCGTGCTAGGTACCCCGAGTTGTTTGTTTCTTAAGTTTCGGGACGAAACTTATTTTTAGAGGGGTAGAATGTAATATCTGCATTTTTCTTTGCCTTGTAATTGTATTTCCGGTGTAATTCTCGATTGTAGTGACCCTCGTGTATCCTTCAGTGTAGCTTTTCCGTCATCTTTTGATCTGATTCTCGTAATTGATGTGCGGAACCGCCGTTTTGGGGTTGCCGTGGATCTATTCTATGCTATGATGCGTTTTGAGGTGTTCCGTTTGATGTTTCGTTAAATGATTCGGTGTAGTGGACCGTTTATGTTCGTACCTAGCGCACGCGCTAATTTTTACGCATAGCGCACGCTAGAAGCCCCTTTGTAGCGCACGCTACGTTTGCCGTAGCGCACGCTAACGATTTAGCCACAGGAGTGGCGGTTCGGCTCGACCCTGCGGACTATCGGATTAGCGCACGCTATCTTGTCTAGCGCACGCTAATGTCGGGAGACTAGCGCACGTTAAGTTGTTCATGGCGCGCGCTAGTGTGACTGTCAAAGATCTTGGGCGGTTTACTACCGAACTCAATCGGATGCTAGTTAGCGCACGCTACGCTTGTATGGTAGCGCACGCTAACGGGTCGTGAGTTTTGGGCATTTGGCTCTTGGACTCGGTGATGTTCGTAGCGCACGCTATTGGTCGATAGCGCGCTACCGAGAGGTTATTAGCGCACGCTACGTATCGAGTAGCGCACGCTAACGCCAATTACCTCAGCTCCGGATGGGACGCTAACGGTAGGGTTTGGAATCTTATCCGCTAGCGCACGCTAACCTTGAGGTTTTAGCGTGCGCTAACACTCCCCGGCTATATAAACCAGGAGTTGACCGAGATAAACACAAAATCTCATTTCTTCCTCTCTCCGCGAAGGCGATCCGAAGCGACTCTCTTGGCGATTTCTTCCTCCAATCATCTCATCCAACATCCTTCTTGAGTTCTTGGAGTATTATATCAACAACAACACGAATCTTTCGTCCTAATCCACGGTAAATCTCTTAGAACCCTACTTTTGGATAATTTGGGGTTTTGGGATTTCCTTAGGTCGTTCCGTTTTGTTGGTGGATTCAAGATGAATATGATTAATCTTGTTGGTATAATTAGTTTTCCTACGGATTCATGGTATATTTTCATGGTTTTGCGAAATCGAGAGGGTTTGGTTGTGGTCCGCCCTCGTTGTTATTTTTGTATGAATATACATGAATCGTAGGCGGGTTTTCGGGTGTATTCCATTTCCATAATCGTTTAGAAGTGGTTGTGATTGTGCTATTCGAATCGTTAGGTTCATTTTCGTCGGTTCCTCGCGGTTGTGCTTGATTCTTCCGTTCCGTTCGTGTCATCGTCTATTTAATCGAGGCAAGTATCCTTATGAACTTACGATCTTGACATAGTAGTAGTGTATGAGAAATTGTGTGTGTGTGTGTATGCTCACTACGGGTTAGATCCGACGGGGTCTCGGTAGGGGTCCACGGAGGTGTGGATCGACGAGCTTTGCTTTTAACCACTACGGGTTAGATCCGACGGGGTCTCGGTAGGGGTCCACGGAGGTGTGGATCGACGGTTAATTGTGGTGAATTTTACAAATGTGATTTGATATTGGCATTTCCGGAAATGAGTGTTTTCGAACAGTTTTCTTTATTGCATGCATTTACTATATGTGCAAGATGTAAGTTGTTCATCTGGTTACTTGTACTAGCGTAATTGCTAACCCCTCTGGGGACCCGTTTTGGGGAAATTCGTTTTATGAATTTCAGGTCAGGTTCATCGAGGCAATGTATTTGGACCAAGATACGGATGATGGCCGTGCGTGATGATTGTGCACGAGTGACGTTTTAGTGTCTTTTACCTTTTCATCTTTTGTGGTTTTTGAACTAATAGTTGTACTCGAGTACTTAAGGGTTCTTGTTCGTTCGGATTGTATTGTTTCTTATTATGTTGTGTTGGATGATGATGTTATATTGACCGGTTGAACCGGGTGGATTATTCTGTTTTGCGCCTTTATGACATGGTATTGTTCTGTCATTTATGTGAGTCGATGAGTATGATGCTGTTCAGCCTGGTGGGTCCCATATAGGGATTCACGGCACTGTAATATACCTCGAATATCTTGAGGGTGTTACAGATAGACTAGGTCATCCTGGTCGAGATATGATGATCCGTATCCTAAAGAACTCGCACGGACATCCTTTCTTTCGAGTGAAAAAAGGGCAACAACTCAACACAAAGAACAGTATTGATGTTAACCATGCTATGTCGTCTAAATAAATAGAGACATATGCCCCTCCTAAGCAATTAACTATGTCAAAAGCACATCGCTCATTCTGCAAAGCCTGCTCTTTAGCTAAAGTAGGAGCGAGACCTTCCTACACTAAAGACACTAAAGTGAACATCCCATTCTTACAACGTATACAATGAGATATTTGTGGACCCATAGCGGACCATTTAGGTACTCTATGGTATTGGTGGATGCTTCGATACGCTGGTCACATGTCGCACTCCTTTCTGCTCGAAATCCTGCATTTTCAAAACTCCTAGCTCAGATCATTCGTCTAAGGACTCACCATCCTGATCACCCTATCAAGTCTATTCGACTCGATAATGCAAGAGAATTTACATCTAAAGTATTTGATGACTACTGCATGTCAATCGGAATCGATGTAGAGCATCTCGTTCCCCATGTGCATACACAAAATAGTCTCGTAGAGGCAACCATTAAAAGAATCCAAATGGTAGCACGGGCTTTGGTTTTGCACACCAATCTGCCCATCTCTGCTTGGGGATATGCAGTCCTACATGCATCCGTAATTATTCATTTCAGACCCACCGTTGGCCAACCATTTTCTGCGTACCAGTTGGTAAATGGATATGAACTGGATATCTCACACCTATGCATATTTGGTTGTGCAGCATATGTGCCGATTACTCCCCCACAACGCAATAAAATGGGTCCTCAGTGACGTTTAGGTATCTACGTTGGATATGAATCCCCAACAATCATCCGCTACTTAGAACCCATTATAGGTGATCTCTTTACCGCATGCTTTGCGGATTGTCACTTCAATGAGTCAGAATTCCTGTCGTTAGGGGGAGAGGAGAAAAAGAAACTTCTCAAGGAATGACAGAAAATGTCCTGGTCCGTCCCTAGTCTGTCTCATTATGATCCCCGTACCTCACTATGTGATCGTGAAGTACAATGAATCCTCAATCTTCAGAACGTAGCAGATTTGATGCCTGATGCGATTACTGATATCGCCAAAGTGACAAGATAACACATTCCAGCTGCAAATGTGCCTGCAAGGTTAGAAGTCCCCAATAAGGGGCACATCACCAACGTACCGAGTGATGCAATCGCACCCAGTAGAAGCGCGATCGAGGCCGTGGCTCCCAAAAGGAAAAGGGGGAGGCCACCTGGTTCGACAAACACCCGCCCAAGGAAGAAAAGGGCAGGTGAGGCACAAATCAACTCATTAATCATCAATACTAGGAATCCTTCCCACGAGATTGTCTCTGACTACAGCTATGTCAACGAATCATTAATAGGGGACGCCCCAGAGATCAATTCGGTATTAGAGAACAAAGAGATGTCGATCAACTATGAAAGTGCGTCTAATTTGATGGAATGATCGACCACTAATATTGATGATGTCTTTTACATACACAGTTGCTCAAGAAATCATAGAGCACGATGATGTCAAACCACGCTCTGTTGAAGAATGTCAATTAAGAGCCGACTAGCCTAAATGGAAAGAAGCTATCCAGGCAGAGCTTGACTCTCTGACAAAACGCCAGGTATTTGGCCCAGTAGTGCTAACTCCGCCAAGTGTAAAGCCTGTTGGACACAAATGGGTTCTTGTCAGAAAGCGTAATGAGAATCACGAAGTCCTAAGGTACAAGGCTCGCCTTGTTGCACAAGGTTTCTCGCAACGCCCTAGTATCGATTACGAGGAAACGTACTCCATCGTAATGGATGTTACTACGTTCCGCTATCTAACCAGCCTAGTTATTTCCGAAGGATTGGAAATGCAGCTAATGGATGTGGTCACTGCGTATCTCTGGGGATCTAGACATGGAGATTTACATGAAAGTTCCCGAAGGATTTTCATTACCCAAATCAAGTAACTCTAGACCACGGAGTGCATATTCAGTTCGCTTGAAACACTCACTTTACTGTTTGAAACAATACGAAATGATGTGGTATAACCGTCTGAGTGAATACTTGATTGGAAAGGGATACAAGAACGATGAACTGTGTCCTTGCATCTTTGTAAAGAAAACAAGTTCTGAATTTGCGATCATCGTAGTATATATCGACGATATGAATATAATCGGCACTCTTGATGAAATAAGAGAAACCACCGGATACTTGAAAACTGAGTTTGAGATGAAAGATCTCGAGAAGACTCGTTTCTGTCTTGGTATTCAGATTGAACATAGAGTCTGTGGAATTCTCATCCACCAGTCTGCTTATGTCCAGAAGATGCTTAGATGCTTTAACATGGACAAAGCACACCCGGTTAGCACTCACATGATCGGTCGTAGCTTGGATGCGAAGAAAGATCCATTTCGTCCAAAGGAATATGACGAGGAGATTTTGGGAGCTGAAATTCTCTACCTAAGTGCAATAGGCGCTCTATTGTACTTAGCTCAATGTATGCGACCGGACATCGCATTCTCAATAAACTTACTAGCTCGATTTAATTCAGCACCGACGCAATGTCATTGACTTGGGACTATTCTTTTCCTACAAGCAGGCAAAAGAAGCTGCTTCCGTAAAGGCAAATGCCAAAGTAAATGCTAATGCCATAGAACCTACCCCGACGAATGTATTGGTAGGATTTGCTGAAGCAGGGTATCTCTTTAACCCACACAAAGGTCATTCTCAAACTGGCTATGTATTTGCTATTGGGAACACCACTATATCTTGGAGATCTACAAAACAAACCCTTGTAGCTATCTCATCTACTCACGCCGATATTATCACTTTACATGAGGCGGTACGTGAGTGTATTTGGTTAAGAGCTATCATTACACATATCCGAGGTAACAGTGAACTAAGTAATGTCACTGAAGCACCCACATGCATATATGAAGATAATGGAGCTTGCATCGAACAGATAAAGCTTTGGTATATCAAGGGGGATAACACAAAACACATATCTCCAAAATTCTTTTACAATCAGCAACAACAGGCTCTCCTCAATATTTAAGTAAAGGAAGTCAAATCTGAGGAGAATGTGGCCGATTTGTTCACCAAATCTCTGCCTAAGGCCGTGTTTGAAAAACATGTGAGAAGTTTCAGAATGCGGAGAATTTCCAAACTCCCGAAATCGATGTAAAGGTAGAGCGAGAAGGGTGAGTCATAAAGAAACTTACTCACTGACGTTGTACTCTTTTCTTTGACCAAGGATTATTTTCTCCCATTGGGTTTTGTTACTTGGCAAAGTTTTTAATGAGACAAACGACACATGCACAAGTTTTTCAAAATATCCTTGATTGATGTACAAGTCAGGAGGAGATGTAGACTTGAGGGGGAGTCTTACATCCACACCGTACGTTATACTCTTTTCCTTCCAAGGATCATTTTTCCCACATGGTTTTTATTACTTGGAAAGGTTTTTAATGAGGTAACTTGATGTACGATTTTAGGGATCCATGGAATAGTCACCTTACTAGTGCTATGATCAAATGTAACGATCATATGAGAGGATAGATTCAAAGGACGAAGTCTAAACTCGATATGTCTAGATTATGTACTCTTTTCCATATGATCAAAACATTTTTTCCACTGGGTTTTTGCTTGATGAGGTTTTAACGAGGCAACATGACATGCGCTTGTAGACTAGGCACAAGGGGGAGTGTTAAAGGAATAATACCCATTGTGTGCCTAAGTTTATGGGTTTTCCTAGTTAGTGTTTGGCTAAGGCCTGTTTGTATGTATTTCTCACTATTTAAAGGGATCTCATCAATGGAATAATACACACTTTTGCCCTACTTTATTGTCTCAGTTATTTTCCCTTCAACACCCTCCATATTATTGAAAACTTTATCATGGAAAGTACTCATGATATACTGTGAAAACTCATTTTCCTTCTTTCTTGTCTTAAGATGGTAGATCCAACTCCTCCTGAATTTGACATCTTGGACTCATAAGGACTTGAGTACCATAGATGGGTTTCTGACATAGAGACCACTTTTGTCACTAAGGAGTATAGTGCTACTGTCTTCGAAAAAGCAGGCGAAGTACCGTCTGGCAAAACCAAAGCTAGTGCATTAATGTTCCTTAGGTGACACATTGACCCAGCCTAAGATGTGAATATCTGCAATTGAAATCCCCGAAAGAACTATGGGATGCCCTTAAGGTCCATTTTGGGAACATCCACAATACTTTGCTCCCAGAGTTGACCGTGCAGTGGAATGAAATCTGCCTGCTTGATTATAAACGGATCAACGATTTCAACAAAGATATGCTCCGTATCAAGGCACGCCTTAATTTATGTGGGAAGGACATCACAGAAGATGATATGATCTAGAATACCCTTTCCACTTTTCCTACTTCTACTCTTATACTGGTGAACCAGTATAGACTGTAGTATGACAACAAATGCATCACTACCTTTAATAAGCTTATCAACCTACTGCAAGTGGCTGAGAGGCATAATGAAGTGCTAGTGAACAACAATGTCAGGCCTGATGGGACAAAGAAAGTTCCCGAGGCTAACTATGGCAAAGTGAAAGGTGGAAAGAACCACAATGCACAGGGGACTGGTCATGGCAATCCCAAACCACAACATGGAAAAGGGCATAGTGGTCGAGGACGTGGGTGTTTTTCTAATGTAATGAGAAGACTTGCTGCTCTCGGCTCTTCTAGCCAAGGAAATAAAGCACCTACCCCCCATGTCGCTCCCAAAGTCAGAGTTGGCGATGAATCGTGCTATTGATGTGGAGATGCTGGACATTGGTAGAAAAATTGCCATGCAAGCAAGCAAGTCGCAGCACACTACAAGAAATATAAAGAGTCCAAAGAACGGGAAGCTCACTATATGGAGGAAGATGCTCTCGACGAGTCCCCCAACATCAATTTCACAGTCACCGATAATTGTAATGAGCTATACGTGTCATAGTCATTAGAGGCACCCCTTTATGACTGAATGTCATCATTATATTTACTTTCTCGTTTACATTTGGCATTGTTACCTCAGAACGATTTTATCGATGTTTTATTTTCAGTAATGGTGTGATGAAACTTTGTTTTTCTAGAACAAGATATTAATATTGCTTACGTTATATTCTTAGCTTTATTTTGAAGATATGGATATCGCTTGGGTGTTTATGGTTCGAATTTTTATTTTTCTCTTTTTCGTAGGAATGAATCGAGGAGAACTTGAATGTTTGGTTGACAGTGGGACCACCCACACCCATTCTTAGGAATAGGCTTCTATTCTTTGAATTAGTTGCATTTCAATCCTCAGTAACCACAATGACTGTCCTCCCAACTCATCCAAGGGCGAGGCAATACCCCATTTTTATTGCCTAACGGAACTCTTCTCCGATTTACCGATGCTCTATACGCACCTAGGCCCCTCGAACCTTACTAATATTTAAAGATATACGTAGCAATGGTTTTCATGTCAAAACCCACTGTGGGAATGGAATCGAGTTCCTTTATATTACATCTAATGAATGTGGACGTAAATGCATATTAGAAAAACTTAAGAGTCAAAATAGTGGATTGTACACCACAACCATTAGGGTATTCGAATCCTATGCTGTCACCATAAATGCAATTTGGGACAATGACTCATATAGGCTTTGGCATGATAGACTAGGTCATCCCGGTCGAGATATGATGATCCGTATCCTAAAGAACTCGCATGGACATCCTTCTTTCGAGTGAAAAAAGGGCAACAACTCAACACAAAGAACAGTATTGGTGTTAATCATGTTATGTCGTCGAAAGAAATAGAGACATATGCCCCTCCTAACCAATTGACTATGTCAAAAGCACATCACTCATTCTGCAAAGCCTGCTCTTTAGCTAAAGTAGAAGTGAGACCTTCCTACGCTAAAGATACTAAAGTGAACATCTCATTCTTACAACGTATACAAGGAGATATTTGTGGACCCATCCACCCATAATGCGGACTATTTAGGTACTTTATGGTACTGGTGGATGCTTCGACACGCTGGTCACATGCCGCACTCCTTTCCACTCGAAATGCTGCATTTGCAAAACTCCTAGCTCAAATCATTCATCTAAAGACTCACCATCTTGATCACCTTATCAAGTCTATTCGACTCGATAATGCAGGAGAATTTACATCTAAAGTATTTTATGACTACTGCATGTTAATCAGAATCGATGTAGAGCATCTCATTCCCCATGTGCATACGCAAAATGGTCTCGTAGAGGCAACCATTAAAAGAATCCAAATGGTTGCACGGGCATTGGTTTTTCTCACCAATCTGCCCATCTCTGCTTGGGGATATGCAGTCCTACATGTAGCCGTACTTATTCGTTTCAGACCCACTGTTGGCCAACAATTCTCTGCGTACCAGTTGGTAACAGGATATAATCCGGATATCTCACATATACATATATTTGGTTGTGCAACATATATGCTGATTGCGCCCCCACAACGCAATAAAATGGGTCCTCAGAGACGTTTAAGTATCTACGTTGGATATGAATCCCCAAAAATAATCCGCTACTTAGAACCCTTGACAGGTGATCCCTTTACCGCGCGCTTTGCGGATTGTCACTTCAATGAGTCAGAATTCCCGTCATTAGGAGGAGAGGAGAAAAAGAAATTTCTCAAGGAACGACAGGAATTGTCCTGGTCTGTCCCTAGTATGTCTCATTATGATCCCCGTACCTCACTATGTGATCGTGAAGTACAACAAAACCTCGATATTAAGAACGTAGCAGATTTGATGCCTGAGGCATTTACTGATATCGCCAAAGTGACAAGATCACACATTTCAGTTGCAAAGGTGCCTGCAAGGTTAGAAGTCCCCAATAAGGGGCACATTACCAATGTACCGAGTGATGCAATCACACCCAGTAGAAGCGCGATCGAGGTCGTGGCTCCCAAAAGGAAAAGGGGGAGGCCACCTGGTTCGATAGACACCCGCCTAAGGAAGAAAAGGGTAGGTGAGGCACAAATCAACCCATTAATCATCAATACTGGGAATTCTTCCCACGAGATTGTCTCTGACTATAGCTATGTCCATAAATCATTACTGGGGGATGCCCCGAAGATCGATTCGACATCAGAGAATAAAGAGATATCGATCAACTATGAAAGTGCATCTAATTTGATGGAACGATCGACCACTCGTATTGATGATGTGTTTGCATACACAGTTGCTCAAGAAATCATAAAGCATGATGATATTGAACCACGCTCTGTTGAAGAATGTCAACGAAAAGCCGATTGGCCTAAATGGAAAGAAGCTATCCAGACAGAGCTTGACTCTCTGACAAAACGCCAGGTATTTGGCCCAGTAGTGCTAACTCCGCCAAGTGTAAAGCATGTTGGACACAAATGGGTTCTTGTCAGATAGCGTAATGAGAATCACGAAGTCCTAATATACAAGACTCGCCTTGTTGTACAAGGTTTCTCACAACGCCCTGGTATCGATTACGAGGAAGCGTACTCCCCCGTAATGGAACTATTTAATTAGCCTAGTTATTTCCGAAGGATTTGAAATGCAGCTAATGGACGTGGTCACTGCGTATCTCTATGGGGATCTAGATATGAAGATTTACATGAAAGTGCCCGAAGGCATTTCACTACCCAAATCAAGTAACTCCATACCAAGGAATGTGTATTCAGTTCATTTGAGACGCTCACTTTATGGTTTGAAACAATCTGGAAGGTTGTGGTATAACCGTCCAAGTGAATACTTGATTGGGAAGGGATACAAGAACGATGAACTGTGTCCTTGCAACTTTGTAAAGAAAACAAGTTTCGGATTTTCGACCATCGCAGTATATGTCAATGATATGAATATAAGCGGAACTCTTCATGAAATAAGAGAAACCACCGGATACTTGAAAACTAAGTTTGATATGAAAGATCTTGGGAAGACATTTCTGTCTTGGCATTCAGATAGAACATAGAGTCTGTGGAATTCTCATCCACCAGTCTGCTTATCTCCAGAAGATGCTTATATGCTTTAATATGGACAAAGCACACCCGGTTAGCACTCACTTGATCGGTCGTAGCTTGGATGCGAAGAAAGATCCATTCCGTCCAAAGGAAGATGACGAGGAGCTTTGGGAGATGAAATTCCCTACTTAAGTGCAATAGGCGCTCTATTGTACTTAGCTCAATGTACGCGACCAGATATCGCCTTCTCAGTAAACCTGCTAGCTACGCAACGTTATTGGAATGGTATCAAGAACATATTCCGATACCTAAAAGGAACTATTGACTTGGGACTATTATTTCCCTACAAGCAGGCAAAGGAAGCTGCTTCCGCAAAGGCAAATGCTGAAGTAAATGCTAATGCCACAGAACCTACCCCGACGAACGTATTGGTAGGATTTGCTGATGCAGGGTACCTATCCGACCCACACAAAGGTCGTTACCAAACTGGCTATGTATTTGCTATTGAGAACACCGCTATATCTTGAAGATCTACTAAACAAACCCTTGTAGCTACCTCATCTAATCACGCCGAGATTATCACTTTGCATGAGGCGGTACGTGAGTGTATTTGGTTAAGAGCTATCATTACACATATCCGAGGTAACAATGGACTAAGTAATGTCACTGAAGCACCCACATGCATATATGAAGATAATGCAGCTTGCATCGAACAGATGAAGCTTGGGTATATCAAGGGGGATAACACAAAGCATATATCTCCAAAATTCTTTTACAATCAGCAACAACAGGCTCTCCTCAATATTCAAGTTAAACAAGTGAAATCTCAGGAAAATGTGGCCGATTTGTTCACCAAATCTCTGCCCAAAGCAGTGTTTGAAAAATATGTGAGAAGTATCGGAATGCGGAGAATTTCCAAACTCCCGAAATCGATGTAAAGGTAGAGGGAGAAGGGTGAGTCATAAAGAAACTTACTCACTGACGTTGTACTCTTTTTTTTACAAAGTTTTAGTTTTTTCCACTGGGTTTTGTTACTTGGCAAAGTTTTTAATGAGGCAAACGACACATGCACAAGTTTTTCAAAATATCCTTGATTGATGTACAAATCAGGGGGAGATGTAAACTTGAGGGGGAGTCTTACATCCACACCGTACGTTATACTCTTTTCATTCCAAGGATTCTTTTTCCCACAGGGTTTTTATCACTTGGAAAGGTTTTTAACGAGGTAACAAGATGTACGATTTTAGGGATCGATGGAATAGGCACCTTAGGAGCGCTATGATCAAATGTAACGATCATATGAGAGGATAGATTCAAAGGACGAAGTCTAAGCTTGATGTGTCTAGATGTTGTACTCTTTTCCCTACGATCAAGACATTTTTCCCACTCAGTTTTTGCTTGACGAGGTTTTAACGCAGCAACATGACATGCGTTTGTAGACTAGGCAAAAGGGGGAGTGTTAAAATAATAATACCCAATGTGTGCCTAAGTCTGTTAGTTTACGGGCTTTCCTAGTTAGGGTAGGATTAGGCCTGCTTGTATGTATTTCTTCCTATTTAAAGGGATGTCATCAATGGAATAATACACAGTTTTTGCCCTACTTTTCTGTTCTGTTATTTTCCCTTCAACAGATACCTCGTTATTTGGCGAGGAAAATAACACTGTGACTTCCTCGACCATCTTGGTTTCGACATTTGATGATGTGTTGTTGTAATTATTTGTGGTATGTATTATCTGCGGCGTGAATGTGATTAATCAGATCCAAATATTTTAATTTTTTTATTTTTTATTTTTGAACTTTAAATAAAAACATCCAATTTTTAATATTTATATTCCAGATTTTTTTAAAAAATAAAGTGGCAATTTTTTAAAAAAAAATTCTAGATTTTTTTAATTTAATAGATGTACCTAGTCAGATTCCACGTCATTGTCATGTCATAATTATCGGCCAATAAAATGCCGACATATGGCACTTAACGGCCATGTCAGCAATCCGTTGAAACATAACGGATTAAAAATAACGGAGTACCTAACCTGTATAACGGAATAAACTTGAGTCCTTACTTTGATACAATTTAAAATTTAGTCTCTTAAGTGATAAAAAGACCAAACTTCAGTCCATAGTAGAGCTACTTTGTCTTTTATGTAATTGTTTTACAATTCTTACATGTTATCTAACTCTGGTTTGGCTTGTATGACTTGCCATGCCAACAATGTGATCGCACGTCTGCGGGCTGCTATAATAGAATTCGATTAGACTTATGGAATATTAAAATTTCCATCAAAGTTGTATTGGACTCAATTCTTGGATAAAAATCAGAGTATTCAATCGGTTTCAAGAAAAAAATTGAGAAGTATGTTTGAATTCGTGTGATTTGATATTTAAAATGTTTAAAGTTGGAGTATTTTCAGTTTTTGGTTTTAAAACTTTTGAGAAGTATGTTTGAATTCGTGTGATTTGGGATTTTAAAATGTTTAAAGAACACATGATTATCGTATGTTCAAGAATTACTTTATGAAATTAGATTAAAATGTTCTTTTTTATTTTTTACTTCGAAAATGATATTTTTGGAAGATTTAAAGTTAAAATTATGGTTAAATAATAGTACTGTTGCAATTTGGACGATACTGTATTTACCATGATAAATAATACTCCCTCCGTCCACGATCTTCCTTTACAGTTTGATCCGACACGGGTTTTAATAATGCTTATTGACTTTGAGTAGATATATGTATTGAGTGTAATTTGGGTCACACTTGAGTGTATGTTTATTAGTAATTTAATGTAGATAAAGTAATGATGTTGATGTGTGAAGATAAAGGTGGAATTAAAAAAGTAATGATGTTGATGTGTAAGGATAAAAGTGAAATTAAAAAGTTTCCTTATTTAGAAAAAATAAAGTGTAAAGAAAGATTGTGGACGGACGAAAATGACAAATGTTAAGAAAGATCGTGGACGGAAGGAGTAGTACTGTTGCAATTTGGAATCACATCCCCAGCATGCCACTTAAGTGGGCATAGTTCAAATTTAGTGTGTGTTTAGACCTATGTTTTCTCTCTCTCTAGAATTTTTCTCCTCCTCTCTACAATCTTCATCTATCCTTCATACGTTTTTGAGTTTTCCGCACATTATTCATCCGATAACGTCTCTTTTTCTCTCATCTTTTCCGCCGCCTAGGGCGGCGATCCCGCTTTAAAATTCATCTTCTTTATGGCAGACAAAACATCTGCATTGGGGGCGGGTCCCCACTCATCTCCAACATGTGACACCACAGCTAATCCCACCACCCATCAACCATCCTTTATCGTGGACCAAGATTTCAACCCCCCATCTGCCAACCAACCTCCCCAAAACCAGGAAAAAAAATTCATAAAAATACAAAAGCTGGAGACTCCCACGAGGATCCTCCCGTAATTTCTGGAATTAATCCACCTTTCAAAACTGACGCAGTATCATTTGTTGACAAACCCCCCTGTGAAATCTCTCTCGCTGCCGTCTTCACCGAAATCTCTTCTGGAGTTTGCAAATCTTCCTTTTTGCACCGATTTTTCGTCTTCGTCTACGGGAGTCCCTATTAAAAATCCTTCAAATCTAACCCCTATTCCAGTTTCTAACCCCCCTCCCGAAAATTTTGTTCGCATCCAAGATGGGGATGCTGCGGGCGGTCGTGTTCTTCAGGGAAAAGGAGTTTCGCTGGAGGATTTCCCATCTCCGACTTCCCCAGACATCTCTATTGCCAATGTTTCCACAGTGGCGGCGGGTCGTCCATCGGAAAACCCAAATCGGGCTTCTACGGCCGGGGGCGATAATCTGCTTGCAAGTGAGTCGGCCAGGTCGGACGTGGTCCGCGAAGAAAGATCTAAGGGGATTCATATCCCCGGTGACAAAGGAAAAGGAGTTTCCGCCGGTCTCCTGGAGAACCCTTCTGGCAGGAAATATGTTAATCCACCGGTGGCGAAATCCTACGCTGCTCCAATTTCCGGGAATTCTGGACTTATGCAGGGTGCTTTTGGCACCGTTGACCGTTTCGGGGCGGTCCCTACCGTCCGTTTTTCCAAACCAGAGTGTGAAAAGGCGTCCGAAGCATTTCGGTTTTCGGTGGTTGGTAAGTTCTCCTATAGGAAACCCACGAACGAGGTAATACGTGCTAACCTTAACGATCTCAGGTATAAACCGTGCAAAGTTCAATATTTAAATCTTAGACATGTTTTAATTACTTGCTTTAACGAAGAACATTTTGCTAAACTTCGGATCCAACGAGAAATTACAATTGCTGGACTCCCAATGAGAGTCCTTAAATGGACTCCGGATTTTGATTTCAAAAATGAACCTCCGGTTGTTCCGGTATGGTTGAAAGCTTTTGCCCTTCCCATCTAGTGGTTTGATCTCATGAGTTTAAAAACTATTGCGAGTGTGTTTGGTGAATTTGTTATGGCGGATGACGCGACGTTATCTAAATCCCGTTTGAATTATGCTCGTTTCTGCGTTGAAATTAATCTTGAAAAATCTCCAGTTGAAAAATTTGCTATTAATTGTGAAGGGAAATCTGTTGAGATAAATGCTCAATTTGAACGTCTTCCGAAATACTGTCATTTCTGTAATCATATTGGGCATGTCGAGGATGACTGTTATATTAAAAATCATAAACTTCGGCCCAACGTTGCTGAGAAAAATAAACGATTCACAGAAAAATTTTTCAAAATCAACTATGTTGCTAAGGATAATAAAATTGGGGATATACTGTTAAATGTTTCTCTGATTTCTACTGAAACTTCTTCCCCTTCTAAAAATAAAGATAAACCCCTGATCCAACAAAAAGGAGGTCACACCTCTGGTGTAGACTACCACAAAACTGATTTATCTCACTGTGTGCAGGATAATGCTGCCCTGGTTAAGGATGCTCTATCTAATAACCCTTTCAACGCACTTAATCAGATTGACGGTGATGAACTTATTGTGTTAGATTCTTTTGAACCTTCTTCTGACCCTGCTATGCAAAATGATGACCCTACTCCACCTATGGCTGATAAGCCACGCATGCCTGTGAGAGATTCACTCTCCCCTGATCTTGCCCTGGCCCAGTCAGAGGAACCCCCCAGAAACTTGATTGTAATCCCCTCCCCAAGACTGGAGGAGTGACCAAGGACATCCCTGAGTGCTCTAACAAGAAACTAAATGAAGTCGAATATAGAGACCTTTCTAGGTATACTGACTCGGTTTCGTCTGAGTCTTGTAGAGACACTCAGTCTGACTTGGACACCCCGGAAGTCGGACCTAATGTTTGTTCGGATGAACCTACAGGTAAAGCCGGACACTATCCACTAGTGCTGGCCCAACCGAAATCCCCGCAGAGTTTGAAAACAGAACGCCGTCGTCTTCGAGATATTGAATATGGGCGGCAGCTGGAAAGGGAAGCCCAAGCTTGCTTGGGAGTTCACGCCCCGGTAGACATTGCCAACACGGAGCGCAGGAGGAGTGCTCGGATTCAAAAACCCCCTAACGTTACTAATGATTAACACCCTCATTTGTAATGTTAGGGGGATGGGTAATAAAGATTCTAAACGTAACGTGAAAAACTTGAGCCGTGATCATCAAGTGAATATTTTGGCCCTTATTTAGCCGAAGATTTCCCTCGATTCGGAATTCTTTTGCAGGTACCTGGGCTTTAATAAGGTTACTGCCAACCAAAGTAATCACATTTGGGTGTTCTTTGATCACCTTAATGATTTTCTTGTTTTAAAAAACACTAACCATTTGCTCCACCTGAAAGTCACCCCAAAAACCTCTCTTATCCCCTATTTTTTTACCGTTGTATATGGGAAAAAAACTAGGGTTGAAAGGAGGGTTCTTTGGGATGACCTTCTCGCGGTTAGTAATAATCAGGGACCGTGGATGGTCGGGGGCGACTTCAACATTATTTTACACCCTACTGAAAAAAAAAGGCGGGGCCGCCCCCATCCCCTCGGAGATGGAAGATTTTAATGACTCTCTTTTTTATTGTAATCTCATTGATTTTGGCTTTATTGGTTTGCCTTTTATGTGGTACAGTAACTTGATTTGGCAAAGGCTGGATAGGGTTTTACACTCGCCGGAATGGTTTGACACTTTTCCAGATTCGGTTGTGAAACACCTATCTCGCTTTCATTCGGATCATGCTGCGATTCTATGCTCGTTCGGTAATAACAATTTTAAATCTAAACCATCCTTTAGATTCCAGAACATGTGGGTCAAACACAAGGATTTTCTTAATGTCATTCGGGACTCGTGGGCGATCCCGGTTTCCTCATCCAAACTTTTTAATAAACTGAATAGAATCAAACTTACTCTTAAGGAGTGGAATAAAACTGACTTTGGTGATATCTTTTCTAAAGTCTCCGAAGCTAGGGACCTTGCGTCCGGGGCTGAACGTGATTTTTATAATAACCCTACCGATAGTAATATTATCTTGTTAAAGAAAACCAAAGCTAATCTCAACCTAGTGATGGCTATGGAAGAAAAATTTTGGAAACAAAAAACTAACTTAAAATGGTGCATTGAAGGGGAACGCAACACTAAATTCTTCCATGATATTATTAAATCCAAAAGAAGTAAAAGCCGTATTTTTTAAATTATGGATAATGTCCAAATATCTTACCCTGATGCTATCCAAAATTCTGGAGTTAATTACTTTTCTAATGCCTTCAAATGCTCTGATCACGATTTTGATAGTATTAGGCCGGATATTATTCCTCGTACCTTAGATAATTCTGATTATCGTATTTTGTGTGCTATGCCGGATGTGGATGAGATAAAATGTGTTGTTTTTAATATTGATTCGGATAGTGTGGCTGGGCCGGATGGCTTTAATGCTTTATTTTTTCATACGTGTTGGGATGTTATCGCTAAGGATGTATGTGAGGCCGTGTGGGATTTTTTCTCCGGAAACCCCATGCCCAGATCATTCACTTGCACTACGATTTCTCTTATTCCGAAAATATCTCCTCCCCTTGCTTGGAAAGACTTCAGGCCGATTAGTCTTTGCAACACAACTTATAAAATCATTACGAAAATTCTTAGTACCCGTTTGGGCCGCTTTCTTCCAAAAATTCTTAGCCCTGCCCAATCGGGTTTCGTCAAGGGTCGCCTTATCACTGATAATATTTTAACAGCCCAAGAAGTCTGTCATGATATATCCAGGGACGATTCAAATCTGATGATCAAATTGGATATGGAAAAGGCCTATGATAGACTTAATTGGGCTTTTCTTTTGAATATCCTTAAAGCATTTGGTTTTTCTGATGAGTGGACCGACATGATAAATCGTTGTATATCGAATTGCTGGTTTTCTGTTCTCATTAACGGTAATCTTTGCGGGGTTTTTAAATCGGTAGGGGCATTAGACAGGTGATCCTTTATCCCTCTCCTCTTTGTGATTGCTTCTGATTATCTATCGAGGCTCCTGGACAAAACTTTTAACTCCCACCCCGACATGTTTTTTAAAATCAGGAAGAATGTTCGGATCACCCATATGGCTTACGCCGATGATGTGCTGATCTTTACTAAGGCTTCCTATAATAATCTCCTCATACTCAAGAATTGCCTGGACCACTACACGGCGAGCTCGGGCCAAAAAGTGAACAATTCTAAAAGTCATTTTATTTTTGCCAAGCCGAATAACCCGTTAGTCCGCATTGTCAAACAAACGACTGGATTTTCCCAAACTAATCTCCCGTTCAATTATTTGGGTTACCCACTTTGGAAAGGAAAACAAACTTTTGACATGTATGGAGATTTGATTTCCAAAACTTGTTCTAAATTTCAGTCGTGGAATCATCTTTTGTTAACCACGGGAGGTAGGCTTGAGCTCATTAAAACGACCTTGAGTTTGATTCCGTTCTATTGTCTCCAAGTTCTTAAACCCCCAAAGAATGTCATTACTTTTTTTGAACGTCTTTTCAACAAATTTCTTTGGGGATCTAACGATAATAGAAAGAGACTCCATTGGGGGGCATGGCTCAAGCTATGCTACCCTAAGGAGGAGGGTGGTCTCGAGTGTAGGAGTATGATGGACATCATTAAAGCGGCTGAAATCAAACTTTGGTGGCGTTTTCGGACTTCTTCGAACATTTGGTCCAATTTTATGCGTGCTAAGTATTGTAAACGCCTCCACCCCATGATTGTTAAAATAAACCCTTATGATTCTCCTACGTGGAAAAATCTCTGTGGCATCCGGTATATAGCGGACAAATGGATTTTTTGGGATATCGGTGATGGTGATATTTCTTTTTGGCACGACAATTGGTGCGATTTTAGTCCTTTATCCCAATGGGTCTCTAATACCCGTTCGAATGCTAGTATCAATCAATTTTGGTCTCCTAATGGCTGGGATCGGGAAAAACTTCTAGCCGTTATCCCTTCGGATCTTGGAGACTACATTATGGCCTTTCCCACTCATGGGGATGGGGATATAGTCGGTCGGAAAGTATTCTGGAAACTAACCTCTCACGGTGGTTTTTCTTTTAAAAGTGCATGGGAGGAGGTTCGGCAATGCCAAGACAATCACAATATTTTAAAATTTTGCTGGAATCAAATCATTACTCCCACTATGTCCTTTTTCATGGTTAGACTTTTAAAAAAATGGCTCCCCACCCCGGATGGTCTTAGAACCAGGGGTATCATTGCCGACAATGCTTGTTTTTGTTGTGATGGCGTTGAGGATTTTCCTCATCTTTTTCTTAATGGGCCGGTAGCGTCGACGGTTTGGGCTAACTTCTGCGCTTTATTTGGGATTCCTATTTTTCAAACTAATAATATTAACTTGGTTATTACCAATTGGTTTAATAAATCCTCGGGAGCTATCCACATTTTGCGTATTATCCCTATTCTTATCCTTTGGTTTATTTGGTGTTCTGGGAATGACATGCGGGTCAGGAAGATCCCTTTTACGGCCCAAAGAGTGTGCGATCGCATTTGGGGATACTGGGCTTTGATCAAAGGGCACCAGGTCCTTAAGCCGCGGGCCTGGTTTGGTGCCCCGGTTCTTGTGGATATTTTGGGATTGAATTTCTGCCCATGTAATTTCATTACCACCTGCCATTGTAACTGTAATAACAAAAAGCCAAAAAAAATTACCATAGTTAGATGGGTTAAACCGGTCCTCGGGATTACCAAAATCAACACGGATGGGGCATCGAAAGGTAATCCCGGGGAGTCGGCCGCGGGAGGCATTGCCAGAAACTGTTCGGGTGATCCAATTTTTGCGTTTCACGAATTTATCGAAAACCACACCAATAACTTTGCCGAGCTTTTTGCCATTTGGAGAGCATTGGACCTTTGCTATGAGAGGAACATTCATAAGGTTTGGGTTGAGGTGGATTCGGCTTTTGCTCTTTCTTTTATTACCTCGCCTAACATCAGAAATTGGCAACTTCAAAGCATTCGGCACAAAATCTTGTCATTTAGTCGTTCTATGGATATCTCTTTTTCCCATATCTACCGGGAAGGGAATGCCATTGCCGACCACTTAGCCAATGAAGGATACAAGTCCATAAATTTTCGTCTTTACAGCCCGTTGGATATATCCGGGCAGATTCGTGGTATGATTAGACTGGACAAAAGTGGTTTCCCTTATGTTAGACTGAAGTAGGTCGCTCGTTGGTCGTGTTTTATTTTTTCTTAATTAAGTTTGGGCGTGTAGAGGGGCTCGTCCTCCCTCGATCTCCTAGGGCGTGTAGTGGGCCTCGTCCCCCCACATTTCTGATTTGTTGAATAAATCTCGTTTTTTTTTTAAAAAAAATTGGTGAAGTTTTTGTATGGATTCAAGTGGTAGAGACAACATGGTGGGTCCACTTTGTTTCCCATTAAAATTATAAATTAGTTTTTTCAATTTTGATTAATTAATTAATCGCGACAGGTTCGTAATCATTTTCACAATCTTGTGTATTTGTTAAAATTAAAATATTACACCATTAAAACTTTAGGATTGTTATAATATATCATGAAAGTGATGTTACAATTACCCCTTTGTTTTTATAAAGTGTGAATGACTATTATGCCCCTGATGTAATCATGTAATTACGATTGTGCCATCTGAAGTTTTCCTATAAATAGGACTTCAGTTATTAATGAAAAACACACCTGAGAATCCTTCTTTAATTTCTCTCTATTCTCTCTCTTTATTCTCTCTCTATAATGTTTCGATTTTATAACACGTTATCAGCACGACTCTAGCCATTTGAGTAATATGACGAGAGTATGCTCTATAGTTGCATCTTATAGATGATCCTCTGTATCAGAAATCAAATTACTACATCAGAACCTCAAAATCTATACAAAACCAAAACTCTCAGATTCTGAATTCCATCCCAAAAGATTCCGTTACCATGTTCAACATCAGGATTCTTTAACGAACTACCACCGTTTTGGTCTGAAGATAAAAAGGAAAATAAAAAAAAAATTCTCAGACCAAATCACAACCTCTCTTATATCTAAGCAAGAGGAGAAAAATGAAAATCAGAACCCTCCATCCAGTTCTCAACCTAAGGTCCATGATCTGCTTCCTGAATCCGAGGAAGAAAACTCACCAACCAGAGGGAGGAGGAAAACTATAGAAATATAAAGAAAAAGATAATAAATCAAAAGGGAGGACAAGAAGAAGAAGAATGTTATTGAGAAGCTCTTCGGCACTGATCTTGAATTCATGGTTCTCCAATTCATTCGCCGTGTCCGGTTCGTCGCGGGAACCCGATACCCTTCAACAGTTACCCAGAACCTGATCTTTCTGTCTCACGATGTCGCCTGAGGACAACTTGGGAAGGAGTACTCGGAACGCATTCGATTCGGATCTCAAGGATCCGTCCAAGCCCAAGAAGTGCTTGAGGATGTCGGCGTCCCCTAAGCCCGAAAAAATCAAGGAGATAAGAGAACAGGATCTGCAGTCTACCATCCTGACCAGCTCTGGGTTGGGTTTGACGGCGGCGGCTGAGGAATGTTTGGCGCCGGCCCCGAAGAGGGAGAGAGTGCCGCAGTTGATGGTGGTGGGCGGAGGCGTCGACGGCGGCAGTAGAGCCGTTGACCGACGACAGCCATGAGGTACTGTATGTATGTGTCTATGATTTAATAAAAAAAAGAGAGAGAGAGGAGTAGAAGCCCAAGATGAAGAATACATAACGAAGACACAAAATAAAAAAATAAAAAAAAAGGTAAATGGAGAAGTCACGGGATACAATAATGAAAAAAACAAAAAAAAAAAGGGAGGAAGATGACAGCACCGGTTGTCCGCAAAAGCAGAAGAAATAAAAAAAATTGAAAACCTTTGAAGTAACCGGTAACTCAGAAGAAAATTTGATAAAATAATAAAAGAATAAAATATTCTTTTAATTTATTGAATCATACATTTGTTTTTCTTACATATAAGATACATATGCTATCAGAATTAATTTTTCTTGATACCACCGTGACCCATTTCACGAGAGCTTCAATTTGACACTAATATTGATATGGGTATTAACTTTTTTCATACATGTCATTATTAAATTTATTACAACGTACGAATTAATATCCAACCCCAGAAACCGCAAAGATTTATGAATACATACCATTACACTTGCTATTAACGGCAGTCGATATTTCGACCTATACCTTGACGATGACTATTTTGCGGAATTGATTGAACGATCCTGCTCTGGTTGAAGCAGTTAATTATTTTGCAGTTTAAATTATGTCTCTTACTTATCTCAAAGTGGCGGTTTAAAACCACATATTTATTACGTTTATTTTATATAATTATAATAACTCCCATGTGATGAGTTCAATTATCACAAGAGAGATGGTTTTACATGTACGCAATTTATATATTATATATCACCATCGTGGTTGGTTATACCACATGAATGGTTCATAAATCCTGCTCTTGAAGAAGAAGCAGTTGATAAAAAATAAATCCTACTCTGGAGAAGTAGTTGATCGATTATCTAAATCCTGCTCTGAAGAAGCAGTTGAAAGAAATAAATCCTACTCTGAAGAAGTAGTTGATCAATGATTCAAATCCTGCTCTCGAAGAAGAAGCAGTTGATGAAAATAATATCCGATCTCCATAATTATTAAATACGAATAGAGAAAATTGAGCAAGTGATACCATAAGCTATCACCGATTAATTAAAGAAAATCTCATGCAAACTGCATGATGGAATCATTTGACAAGTGATATGAAAAACTATCACTGGAAAATAATTGCTCAATAAATCCCATGTTGATTATATCACATGGTGGGATCATTGAAATCATATTGATTGACAATATTTATGGGAAACATATATCACATATTTGTGAAAATATTGTATTTGCATAAAAGCAAATGATGATCTTATTATTGCTAGAAGAAGCACACAACAGTCGAAGTGAAAATATCGAAACTAGCTGAAAGGCAGTAAACACTCGACAATATGAAACGCGAAAAAGAAAATACATATGAAACTCATAAAAAGAAAAGGGGTGCGTCTCGAGAGTATAAAACTCTGTAACTCTGCCACCCCATGGCATAAGGGTTTATAATGAAAGATCTAAATGATCTAAACTTCTTTTCCGTTTGGCGCCAATACTTTGTGGCTGATGAGCTTTGACTTCCAAATTCTTAACTGAAATATATGCCTCAAACTTTATAAGTAGATCAGCAACAGTATCAGCACATATAATTATATCTCGTGATGGCTAAGATATAAACTTGTGATCTACTCCTTGATCTAGAAAGGCAAGCAAATCGCTGAAGAAATTATTAATATTCAACAAACCTATAGGTTTGGTATGGAAGTCCCGCTCATCTCATGACGTGATGTTGAATATCTCATTCAGTGTGCCATAGCCACCTGGAAGAACAATAAAGGCATCACTATTATTCACCACATACATCAAACTATCATGCACAGACTGTGTTTGAAGCATCAACCCAGTTGAACCCCCTATACTACTGGTTCTAACTGTGGGATAGTGTAAGGCACTTGTTACTCTTATTCTCCCATTTTGTGCAGCCTCTAAAAGATAACCCAAAAATCTATAATTACTCCCACCATACAATATATCGATTTTGTGTTTTCCTAATTCTTTTACGAATTGATATGCCGTATCTATATGCTGGATATGACCTATCAATTTGGATCCACCTAAAATACATATAGTTTTAAATGGATGAGATCTATATGAGGATTCTGAGAACTCCATCTTTCTACACTAAACTTTCAAAATACTTTTATGAGAGATACATTTTCTGATTTGTGGATCCCAAATTTAAAGAACAAACTTCTTTCTAAACGACAAATGACTTCACAATTTTCATTGAATATGGAGCGGCAGATAAGTCATTACTTTCGACAAAAATTACAAAAGAAAATGAAAGATATGATATTAAATTTTTCAATGAAAATGACGTTATCAATCGGCAGCTGAGAAATTTAAATATTGGAAAATAATATTCATCAACTTGCATTATTTTTTCTATTACTTTATACCAACTTTGATAAAACGGACTTACATACTGGATCTTTTGAGATTAATTTTTCATGACTATAACGTTCCCGTTCATCCTTAAATTGTATCCACAAAGCCATTAGTTCACGATGAACGTATCCACTCGGATGTGCATCAAGAATCTCTTGAATATCATGATCCATAGATTCCTTACTCAATCCATCCTTGATAAATGCTATTTTATCTTCTCGATTTTTGGATACAAACCCCACAGATTTGCATCGTGTGTCACATGTCCACCGAGCACATTTATAGCACCCACCTAATCTTTTTGCTCTCCGTTTCTTTGCAAAACTACTCTTACCTGTACCTGGCATATACTTAAATGAATTTGAAAATTCGCCAGATAATCGAACTTGTGCTTCGATCAACCATCGAATATCTTCTGGGATGCCATTTCTCATTAGCACCCATAATCTTTCGAGTCGAGCTCGATAAATTCTTTTTATGATATTCACTGGAAGAGATGGGTAATATTTATGAAGATTCGAAAGCATTGAATCCATTATGATATTCAGACCCTCGGTATGGGTGAATTTTATGAATACAATGATAATCTATTTATAGATTGGAATTACGCGTATGATATTTGACTCCGCGTCCTAAAGCGTATGAACTACGGCTCTCTATATTTGAATAATGAACATAATATGACATGTGGGAGCGGCGACTCCATGTTGAAAATGATGTGCAATAATGGCACCGAAAGATGATGTGATATGCCGGTAAAAATATCTATATGATGATATAGACACATCGTCTTCAAATATTTGTTCTCGATTAATATCACTACTAGCTAATATTGGGAATGAATCCCTAATAAATTTGGAATATATTAAGGGGGAGTATGTGCCCACTTCCTCTACATGTGAACTACTAGATATTATGGATCCACTAGATAGTCACATGTGTATATGACTCGTAATCAGAAATTTACGAGTTGATTTGCTCACGGTTTGAGCATATATTCCATATCAGATTGAGCTAGTAATATATCCCAAATAAACTTGAATAGATCCCAGAAAGGATCAAGATATGCGCATACAAGTGGGATATCAATTGGCATACTATTTGAAGTCCTCCAGCCAATATCGAGAACATAATATATAAACTCCCATGACTGAAAATGAATACTGAGATACTGGCATACGAGTTTGGTGCTCAAGAAATATCTTAGCATGAGGGGGAGTATTGATAGTTAGAAATATATGCAATGCATCACACTATATCCTCACAACCGAAATATGAACTTGAAGTTCAAAGATGCATGACAGATTATTAATCTTTACCAACTACAATTGCTTTGATAAATACATAATAATTTCCCCGAATATGAATCAAAGCAAATGATAAAAGGAGGCATATACTTTTGAGAAGTATATAGACATAACCACAATGTGTAATCCCAATGGATGATTGATAATGAGATATATCGGCAAGTTATGTTGCCATGGGGAAATAAATATTGAAAAGTGTCGACACAATATAGCGCTACGAATGAAATGAGGATATCAATGATTGGAAAGAGAATATCGATAAATGATATGAGGATATCCATGACTGTGAAATATGAATATTGGAAATGAGGATATTAAAATCCATGATTTGTGAAAATGGGGATATTGAAATCCATCAAAATTGAAATATATGCCCTTATAATAAAATGAAATATATGGGCTTACTGAAAGTGACTCGTAAGGAGATTTTGAACATATTATCAGTGCGTGCAGTCACTCAAAATAAAACGTTGTGAACGAAAATTATATGATGTACTCTTTTCCTTGACTGAGGTTTTATCCCACTGGATTTTCCCAGCAAATTTTTTTAACGAGACAGCCTAAACAAATATGGAACCTCCAAAAGAAATTTAGAATATATCGCAAAGAATATGAGTTCGATATTACAAATTGCACTGAAAATGATACTCATACTAATCCCTGGAGGATAATTGGAATGCCTGGGGCATATTTGTATAAAATACGTGTTGCACTCTTTTTCCCTTGACTGAGGTTTTGTCCCATTGGGTTTTCCTAGCAAGGTTTTTAACGAGGCAACTAGAATGGTGTATTAGTCTGAATAATGTACTCTTTTTCCTTCATTAGGATTTTTCCCATTGGGTTTTTCCTAATAAGGTTTTAACGAGGCATATTCATGGCATAATGAGGAACACTACAAAGATCAAGATTATTCCTCAAAGATTGGAAATGGAAGGAGTAGTTGTACTTTTTTTCCTTCGATCAAGTTTTTCCCACTGGGTTTTCTTGACAAGGTTTTAATGACGCAACACGTGGATACTCCAACAACGAATGATAGACATGACAGATTCACTCAGTTTTTGTCCCACGAGGTTTTACTGAGACGGCACAAGAATACTCATACAAGAACTATCGAGATAAGGGGGAGCAAATTTACGAGATTACAGATTGCTGAAGTTTTATCCAACGGAGATTTCCTACCAACATTATGATGCAACATGATATGATTGCCACAAGCTCCAATACAAACAGTTTGAAAGTTTTTCTCCCATTGGGTTTTTCTTCAAACTAGTTCACCAAATATTTATGTAAATAGTCATTCAAGGGGGAGTATTATAATATATCATGAAAGTGATGTTACAATTACCCCTTTATTTTTATATAGTGTGAATGACTATTATGCCCCTAATGTAATCATGTAATTACGATTGTGCCATCTGAAGTTTTCCTATAAATAGGACTTCAGTTATTAATGAAAAACACACCTGAGAATCATTCTCTAATTTGTCTCTATTCTCTCTCTAAATTCTCCCTCTAGAATATTTCGATTTTACAACAAGGATGATATATTCTTTGACATGCTCCAAATATATGCACAAACCTATAATAAAAGGGACGTTTAAAAATAATCATTAACTTCAAAGGGAACTCTTAGGATACTAAATTAGTTTTTTTTTTTTTTTTTTGAAAGGCACTAAATTAGTTAATGAGATAGATAATCTCCTTTTTCCGTTCATTTAGGTTCTTCGGTGGACCTCACGGGCCAGGGCCACCTGCTAGCTATTGATGGACCTAAGCGGTAGGCTGGCAATTTCCGACACGACACGATAACCCGACACGAACACGCACGAAATTAATGGGTTAGTGTTTGATCTTATCGTGTTCGTGTCCTTATCGTGTCGACACGATAAGGACACGCTAATTTCGTGTCGTGTTCGTGTCGGATTCGTGTCGTGTTCGTGTAACACGATAACTTTCGTGTTCGTATCGTGTCGTGTTCGTGTAACCCGATAATATTTATATATTTTTAGCATTAATTTTATTATCATTTTAAATATTTTAAGTTTATTTTCTAATTTTTTTTATTTGAATTTATCGATTCGTGTCGTATCGTGTCATTATCGTGTCGTGTCAACACGAAAAATATTGTGTCATATCGTGTTTGTGTCTTGTTCGTGTCGTGTCCGTGTTTCAACCTTTCGTGTCATGTTCGTGTTCGTGTCGAGCATATACTTAACGGGTCGTGTTCGTATTTAGCCTTATCGTATCGTGTCGTTATCGTGTCGACCCGATAACGACCCGACACGCACGAATTGCCAGCCCTACTCAGCGGTCATTTTTCTTTGGCCATCCGTCGGCCTTTTCTCAAGCGCCAAGTCATTTTTTTTGACGGGCTATCGGAAAGTTCTTAGGCGATAGCCGGCAGACCTCCGGCATTATGACAAGACACTTTTTCGCAGGATTAATCTTGCCCCCAATTAATCCCTAGGGGTATGTCTTCGCCCAAGTGGACTTCCCATGGTATGAAAAGTCGAGAATGAAACAGCTTGATCCGGCTCTCTTGAGAAACCCTCTCTCGAGCGCCTGCCGGACGGCTCTATTTGACCATCGATTGAACCTCCGGCGGTCGGTAGCTTTTTTTCCATCCAATGACCAACATGTTTTTTTTCTAACAAGGTAATCTGATAATTTGATAATTTTAATTCAATTATAGTACCGTCACTGTCTCATTATGACACGAGTTATCAACTACTAGTATATAATATGCAAGAGCAACTTCAAGCTAAAATAACTAAACACAGGAAGCCGGATAAACATCTCACAATTTAACTGATAGCAGTTTCGAGAAATCGTGACTATTGTCTCGAGAACTAATCAAGTATAAACTTGAAATCTGGATATAAAAAAAATAACTAAACACACAAAAAAAAAAAAACAAGTTGCACCAACCTCCATATGATCATATACTAATATATTAAGAGGCTTAGGTAAAGATAGCTGCCAAACAATACTCGAATACACCCAAACGGGTTCAGAAAACTAATAATGACATTCTCACCCAACCAAATAGGTGAAACTGAAAAGGATTAATACATAAGCAAAACATGATAATATTAAACAAGGTTTTGGGGACTGGGGGTGGGGGAGGGGGTGTAGTTACTTAAACAAAAACTAATAATAATTAATCACACAAATTAAGGACACTTGGTCCTGTTCCCATGGGTTGTCATGTCAGTGTAGCAAGCCCCACACATTTCCCTATTGCCAGAAGTGCCAGGTGGCACACATTTGCACCTCACACAGCAGGTCCTACAGGCCCTGCTGCACACATTTTGCCTTGAATGTAACATGCATCTATCCTTGCAAAGTTGTCCACAGTCTGCACATATGTTAACATTTAAAAGAAAAAAAGAACAATTTTACATCTAAAAAATAATGAAGGAAATTATTTGTTTTTAAAATAGAGCTGGTGGATGATATGTAGAAGTGGAGAATGCATAATGAAATCTGTGAAAATGACATATTTACCAAGTTCCAGATATGGCAAAAGCCTTCTGTTAGCGCCTTTCACCACCTGAAAAAACATTGAAGGAAAACAAACTGGTTCAACATAATTGGTATAGCATAATAATGTTTAAAATAGTAAATATTTTTCTTTGTTTGTGTGTGTGTGTGTGCGCGTGTGAGAGTGTGTGTGTGTGTGTATTTCTTTCTTTTTAAAGCGCATGCAAGAAGTGCAAGAGCAAAATACAAGAGAACAACATGGGTGAAGGAAAATTAATGGAAATTGAAAATAATAATAATAATAATAAATTATGATAATTAACCACTGCCACTTTATCTTCAGTTTTGAGGTCAGATGACACCTGCAGTGAATGATGAAGAACCAAACATATCATAAAATGATAAAATGACAAAATAATAAGTAATTGTAAAAAAAAAAAAGGTGAAAATGTATGGTAAAAAAATACCTGAGCAAGGCAGACAAGCAGAACTGCAGATGAAAGTAGCAGACGAGAACAAGTCATTTTATTTTTTGCCAAAAAGAAAAGAAAAATTGTCGTGAGTTTGATGTGTGTGGTCTTTTCTCATACAGACTGTTTGGATTTTATAGGTGGACTTGTGGAGTGGAGAGAGTAAAAAAAAAAAGATATTTGGCCTTGTGGAATGAAAATAAAAGAAAAAGGAAATTTATTGATTACATGTTCGTTCAAAAGTTTACACCTCTTTCTTCTGTTCAAAAATTTACACTCACTTAAAATATATCGTAAAATTTATATTTATTATTATCATATAATTAAGTCAAATAATTATAATCTCGGGAATGTGACAGATGGTTTCAAATTAACCCTTGATCTTTAGATATGTTTATGTTAGCCTTCATCTTAAGGTGGCTCAGATCTGCCCTGATCTTTGTATGGGCACAGGTCAGCCTCGATCTTCATACGGGCTCTGGTCGCCATTATCATTGTGTAAGCTCGGCTCGGCCCTAATCTTTAAAGGGGTTGAGATCGCCCTGATCTTTAAATAGGCTCAGATCGGTTCTTGATCTTCTGATGGGCTCATATCGGGCCTTGATCTATATGTGGGTTTGGGCTGGTCTCGATCTTCATATTGGTTCAGGTCACCCTATATGGACTCAGCCATGACTTCTATATCCACTCAAATCGCCTTCATCTTTTGATGGATTGGGTTGGCCCTTGATCGTTAAAATTATTGATTTTAATAAAAAGTTTTAAATAGTCAACCACAAATACCATACCGCTCAAATCAACTATCAATAATATTTTTGTTGAAGTAAAACAAAAAAAAAAGATAAGAATTAGAGCACAAGATGTATTTAATATATTATGTAACATTCTAACAGGCCTAGTCCTACACTAACTAGGAGAAGCCCATTAACCTGTAGACTAAGGCAGACACATGTTATTTACTTTAACACTGTAATATTCGTATTTTCTATCTTTAGCAATTTCTATTTTTGGTGTATGCCTATTTTTGGCGACTCGCTTGTAACCGTTTCGACGTTTTGAAACTATTTTATTCTTGGTGTTTTTCCCTTTGGACGAGTTTTGGAGGTATTTTTACGTATTACGGTTTATGTTATGATGTTCGTCGCATGTACGTTCGATTCTCATAAAACTCGTTCGAATATAGTGTTTCTTTGTTCCTACAAGTCCGTAAGGTAGAATTATTCATGTTGTGGACTTTGGTTCAGCATTTCGATATCGTATCGTGATTTTCGGACGTTTGGGCCGTTTTGTAATTTCCTAAAAGTTTAGGGAAATTACTTTCATTATTGTATTCCGAGCCTTCGGGTGGTCGGAATAGTGTTTTCTTTTAGCGCTTAGGTTCATCGCCGCGAATACTTCATAACTGTATCTTCGGATTCCATCTTATGTCGCTTTTCAATTTTGTGCTTTCTTGGGCAGTGGACTGCACTCAGCAGTATTGAACTGCTGCATATATAACGTACGTTATGCATGCTCTCTTACGTACGCTATGCGTATACTGTTAACGTACGTTAACACTTAGTCCTAACATACGTTAGCAGTAGATTCTGCTGAATCCTTATGTACGTTAAGTACATACGATTACGTACGTTAAGGCCCTAACGTATGTTAACTCCCCATGTTAACGTACGTTAGCAGCTGTCAGGTATTTAAATACCTTAGTTGACCTCAGACGCGTCATTTTCCCTTTCCTTCTCCCTTTGTCCGCGATTTGAGTTCCCTTGAGCCTTTTGAAGCGATTCTTGAAGATAAATCCATGGAGTTCCATAGTAGATAGATTGTTGTACTCCAAACGAAATTATCATCATCTTAATTCATCTCTCTCTGTCCAAATCCAAGGTAATTGACTAGAACCCTAACCTTTGTAATTTTGGGGCTTTTTCGGGATTTGTCCAATTATGTACGAATTGTCCGTTGATATTGTAGTATTCTACGTCGATTAATGTTTCTGAGGATTTCCCTATTCGTTTCCGCCAATGATTCAAACCGTGTGTGTGGTTGTGAAGTGTAGTTGGGGTTGTGGGTGTTTCCCACTCGATTATTGGTGTCGTTTAAGACTGGTTCGTGTTAACTCTTCATCTAGGAATGGATGTTGTCATTCCGGGTCACTCCTAGTCATCGTAGATCTTCCGTTTCGATCACAATGTCTCAAAGGCAAGTACTTTACATTTGTTTACATATTCTAGCATTGATTTATGACTTTGCGTGTATGTGTGGATGTGAATGCGTATGTTCACCCAGAGATTGGTCTGACAGGGCCTCTGGGGATACGTAGTTCCGTGTGTGTGCGTATCATGAACTGGGGTTAACCACCCAGGGATGGTCCGACGGGGCCTCTGCGGGATGCAGTGGCCGTGAGTCTTGTACCAATAGTTAACCTTTGAAATGTTTTATTGGAGAACTATATTTTGTGCATGTACACCTTAATATTCCGGAATATAAATGTTTAGAAAATATTTTTGGTGCATATATCATGTGAATAGAATGGTAGTTCAAATGGTATTGTACTTGCACTAGCAGTTGGCGCTAACCCCTTAAATGGGGGAAATACTTTTGTATTTCATGTGATTATGCCTTGATCGTAGAAAAAAGGGGTACAACATCCAGACATACAGGTGATGCTAATTTCGTTAGGACAAAACCTCTATTGATCATTTCATCGATCAATGTGCTCAAAAACATGATCAATTCATCGATCAATGAGCTAAATGTCTAGTTACCTCATTAAAAACCTTTCCAAGTGATAAAAACCAGTAGAAGAAAGAATCCTCGGTTAAGAAAAAGAGTGTAACTTGCGACGTGGATGTACCCCTCAATTCTACATCTCCCTCTGATTAGTTCGTCAATCAACAAATTTAAAAAACAGTGCATGTGTCGTTGCCTCATTCAAAACTTTGCCAAGTACGAAATCTATTGGGACAAAATAAACATTGGTCAAAGAAAAGAGTATAATATTGGTGGGTAAGCTTCATTATACCTCACCCTCCTATCTGATCCTTACTTCGATCTTGGGAGTTCGGAAATCCTACACATTATGATGTTTCTCACATGTTTTTAAATTATGGTCTTGGGCATTGATTTAGTGAATAAATCAGCTATATTCTCCTCAGACTTCACTTGCTTAACTTGGATGTTGAGGAGAGCTTGTTGTTGCTGATTGCAGAGAAACTTTGGATAAATATGCTTCGTATTTATCTCTTCTTGATATACCCATGCTTCATCTGTTCGATGCAAGCGGCATTATCTTCGTATATGCATATGGGCACATCAGTGACATTACTTAGCCCATTGTTACCTCGAATATGTATAACAATGGTTCTTAGCCATATATACTCGCGTACCGCCTCATGTAGAGCGATAATCCTAGCGTGATTCTAGGAGGTAGCGATAAGGGTTTGCTTAGTTGATCTCCAATATATCGCGGGGTTACCGATGGTAAAAGCGTAACGAATCTGGGAGCGATCTTTATATGAGTCCAAGATGTACCCAACATGAGCAAATCCCACCAACACATTCGTCAGGGTAATTTCATCGGCATTCACACTTACTTTAGTGATTGTACATTCATCGACAGTTTTGTTAGCCTGATAGGGAAAGAAAAGTCCCAAGTCAATGATTTCTTTCAGTTATTGAAAGATGTTCTTGATACTAGTCCAATGATGTTGCGTGGACTCAGAACTATATTTAACCACAAGTTCAGTGAGAAAGCTATACTAGGTCGAGTACACTGAGCAAAATACAATAATGCACCTATTGCACTTTAGATAGGGAATTTTGTCTCCCAAAAGCTTTTCGTCACATTTCTTTGGACGAAATAGACTTTCTTCAAGTCCAAACTACGACTGCTTATGTTCATATCGTCGACATACTCAGATTCAATCGTTAATCCGGAACTTGTTTTCTTAATAAACATGCAGGGACACAGTCCGTCGTTCATATATTCCATTCCGATCAAGTAGTCACTTAGATGGGTATACCACCTCCACCTGGATTGTTTTAATCCGTAAAGTGAGTGTTTCAACCATACTGCAAAACGCACTCCGTGGTCTAGAGTCACATGACTTGGGTAATGAAATGCCACCGAGCACTTTTATATATGTCTCCTTATTAAAATCTCCGTAGAGATATCACTAACTACATTTATTAGCTGCATTTCCAGTCCTTCGGGAATTACTAAGCTAATGAAGTAGCTTAAGGGAGAGTATATTCCTTAATCAATTCCACGACATTTATGAGAACTTTCGAGCCTTGTACTCCAGGACTTCATTCTTCTCATTATGTTTAGTGACAAAGGTTTATTTTATGTCCTACAGGATTTACACTTGGTGAGGTTATCACTACCTACCAATTACCTGTCTCTTTGTTAAAGAATCTAGTTCTGTGTGGAATGCTTTATCCTTTAAGGACAATCAACTCAATATTGATATCATATAATAGAGCGAGGTTCGACATCATCTTTCTCTGCGCTTTGAGCAATGATAGATCACGCTCGTGATTCATCGAGATTTCTTGATTTTCTGAATCATATCAATCTTCGGGGTTTCCCCACTGGACATAGTAAACTCAATTATGATCTCATGAAATGAGTTTATTAATGACTAATATATAGATTTGTGCCTTACTCTACCTCCTCCTTAGGTGAGTTTAGTCGAACCATGTAGCTTCCACCTCTTCTTTTAGGGAGCTATTGTAATACCCGTGATTTTCTCTTTCGGTAATTTTTATTTTTGGCATTTTTATGATTTCCAGAACTCGTTTGCCAGTGTTTTGATATTTTGATAATGTTTTGTTACGCGTATTTGGTCATCGGAGTTTGTTTCGGGTCTGCTTTACCTGAATCCGTGTTTTGAGCGACTTTTTCCGCTATTTGGTTCATTTCGTGTGGTGGTGGTTCGAAACTACAGTTTCGTGTTTCCTATAAGTCCGTTTAACTTTGTTAGACGTGTTGTGAACTCCGGTTTAGTTGTTTGATGTCATATTGTGATTTTCGGACGTTTTAGGCCGTTTTGTAATTTCCCAAAGTTTGGGGGTAATTACTTCCGTTGTCATATTCCGAACCTTCGGGTAGTCGGAATTGTGTTTTCTTTAGCGCTTGAGTTCGTCGTTGTGCACTCTTCGTGTGCATGTCTTCGTCTTGTGTTGTTTTTGTTGTTTCGTGGTTTCGTCGCGCTCGTACTCGACGAGCTGAACTTAACAGTTCGGAACTGCTAAATGCCTTACGTACGCTATGCGATGAGCATAACGTACGTTAACTTCATATGTTGCTTACGTATGTTAAGCCCTTTTCATAATGTACGTAATGGTCTTCACAATATCGGGCAGAGAGCCCAGGATGGCTCTAACGTACGTAAAGGCTTACACCTTACGTACGTTAATCCTATAACGTGCGTTAGTGGTGACTTTAATATACGTAAACCCAGTTTTCTTTATATAATCGGGAGTTGACCCAGACCGGGTCATTTCTTCCTCCTTCCCTTTGCTGCGGTTTTTGGCGTCTTGGATGGCTAGGAATTGAGCTTCCAACAAGAGTAGATGATAGTAATCATCTTTGTGATTCTTGCTCGTGTGTAGCATCGTCTAATCCTTCTTCTTCCTTCGAATCTAAGGTAATCATCTTGAAACCCTCTCCTATATATGTTGAGAATCGTTAAGCTTCGAGTTATTCTTCATGACTCGTGTTGTTGTATATCATTAATCGATTGTATTGATTCTACCCCTATGATTTGATTCGTATTTCTTATCGTATTCGGTTTCGGGTGATGTTCTTGATGTTCTTGGGGAAGTATTGAACCCCAAGTGTTCGATCCTATGTTTCTACGAATTCTTGTTGAGAATTTCGTATGTTTTGCATCTTCTTAGCGATCGACTTTGTAGTAATTATGTTATTCTTGTGTTTTCAACCTAGTTGGAAGATTCGAGGGTTTCAAGTCGAGCTTTCCCGTTTCTTCGCATGATTTGGACTTGAGGCAAGTATCTCGTCTATATTCTTTATACTTTGAGAATGTGATCTGTCGTGAATTTAACGTGGACTTGTTAGTGATTGAACATTAAACCGTAACTTACTTTCAAATGAATAAGTGATTTCTATGAAGGTAAATACGAATGTAAACTTGAGTTTCATGAACAATGATAACAACCATTTCATGTTGTATTTTGCTTAATACGGATACTAAAAATGAGTAGTTATCCGTGGAATTGTGGAAGCATGGAATATTTGTATTATTCGCTTGTTAGCCTTTTTCCTGAACGATGGTGTCATGTGAATGTTATGCCTTTGTGGAAGTGTATGAGGCGTTAACTTATGTTTTACACGTTTGTGATTGTGGTGAATATTGTACCTTTGTTATTGTATATCTTGGTGAATTCTGATGTTACCCGGGTAGGGACCCGTGTGGCCTCCGACGGCACATGCTTTCGAGTACGACCAGTTGATATATTATGACCATAAGGTTATAAAATCGGGTAGGTCTGGAGGGGCTCATCATCACTTGCTATACACTACTACAAAACTAGCCTTTAACAGCGCCCTTTTAACAGCAGTTGTTCGAAAACCGCTATTAAAATGACACGGTGGCATACTTGTAAATAGTGTGCAACAAAGTAACAGCAGTTATTCAAATAACCGATGTTAAATAGCAACTTAACAACGGTTTTCTAATAACCGATGTTAAATTTATCCCGAAAAATTAAAACAAAAATGAAATTGCAATTTAACATCGGTTATTAAGGAAAACCGATGTTAAAATTTTTCTCGAAAAAATTAAATATAAATTAACAGTGGTTTACACAATAAACGCTGTTAATTTTTTTTTTTTAAAAAAAATATAATTAACAGCGGTTGTTGCTTAACAACCGCTGTTGTTTGATCATTAAGAATAATAGTTCACCCAGCCGAATCCAGGAAAAAGAAGAGCGCATAAAAGTCCATTCTTCTTAGAAAAACCAAGGTCATTATTTTTCTTCCTCCGTCTCTCTCTACTGTAATTGAAGGTGAGTTAAATATGGTCGATGGAATTGGTGAACTACGCGAGCTGGATCGTCCATGCCGATTGCTCTGACCCAAAATACTCCGTCGCCGTGCATCTCGATTTTTTCCCATCGCCGTGCATCTCGATTTTTTCTCATCGCCCCGAACAATCTCGCCGGACGAATAACCTTGGCCCCGAACAGTCTCGTCGGACGATTAACCCCTGGCCCCAAACAATCCCGCCGGAGCCTTTATTCCATTTTTTTTACATTTTTCTGTACCCTACGTTAGTTTGCATTGCATATTGGTTTTATTTTGTTTGTGCTAATTTCGAATATAATTATTCACTAACATAAATAATTTGTTCGGGTACTTGTACTTCTGGTAGAGTTAATCCTTGCTTTTGGGTGAGTTCTGCTTTGCACTTCTATTTAGGCCAGACATCTTCTGTTCTTGAGATAGTTGAAGTGAGATACTTCTCGTAGGAATATCACTCCCCCTGCTCGTAGTACCTAGAGAAGAGTAGTTTGATAATATTATGTCCAAATTTTTCTTTACAAATAAAAGATAGTCACTTGAGTTCAATAAGTATCAGTAATGGCCAATCAATAGTTTAACACAGAGAAAATTATTAAGATGTTAAATTCTAAGAAAATTTTATGAGTTATAGGTATGTTCTGACCTAAAGGTATATCTACTAAAAAATGGGTGGAGTGATAAAAGTTTCACCGAATTACTCGAGTTGATACAGGAGATACTTCTAGAAGGTAATAAATTGCCTAACCGTACTTATGAGGCGAAGAAGGTTTTGTGTCCGATGGGTTTAGCGTATAAGAAAATACACGCCTGCCCTAATGATTGCATATTGTACCGAAAAGAGTTTGAATTATTGCATAAGTGTCCTAGGTGCGGGGCATCACGCTACAAAGTGAAGCATGATGATTCTAGTGATGGAGAGAGCACACAATGATGGCCTCCTTCCAATTATTCCAAGGTTCAAGTGACTGTTTGCTAATAAGGATGACGCAAAGAATCTCATATCGCACGCAAAAGGGAGAAAATGCGACGGACTAATTCATCATCCTGCTGATTCTGTACAGTGGAAGAAAATATATCATTTATTTCCGGATTTTGGGGGTGAGGCAAGAAACTTTAGGCTTGGACTTGCCACAGATGGGATGAATCCCTTTGGTAATTTAAGCACTAAGCATAGATCATGGCCCGTCCTACTTGTGATCTATAATTTACCTCATTGGTTATGTATGAAGCGGAGATATGTTATGTTGTCAATGATGATTTTAGGCCCAAAGCAGCCAAGAAAGGACATAGATGTTTATCTAAGTCCGTTGATTGATTATTTGAAAATGATGTGGGATGAAGGGGTTGACGTGTTTGATGGGTACCACCAACAAAGTTTCAAGCTACGTGCAATGTTATTTTGTACCATTAATGACTTTCCGGCATATGGAAACTTGAGCGGGTATAGTGTGAAGGGGCATCATGCATGTCCTATATGTGAAGAAAACACAAGCTACGTTCAGTTGAAACACGAAAAAAAAATAGTTTACAATCAACATCGGAGGGTTCTCAAGCGCCATCACCCATATCGTAGATTGAGAAAAGATTTTAATGGATACCAGGAAGAGGGATTTGCACCGATACCATTAACAGGTGAGCAAGTTTACGACCGCATTAAGAATATCAATACTGTGTTTGGGAAAGCTACAAAAAAGTCCGTTGCGACAAACATATGGAAGAATAGGTCCATATTCTTTGATCTTCCATATTGGAGCAAACTAGATGTTAGACATTGCATAGATGTTATGCATGTCGAAAAAAATGTGTGCGATAGTGTGATCGGCACACTTCTCAATATTAAAGACAAAACAAAAGATGGTGTCCAGGATCGTCTAGACCTAGAGGATGTGGGTATTCGTTCTCAGTTGCATCCATAATCAGTTGGTAAACGAACTTATCTCCCCCCAGCATGTTATACTTTATCGAAGAGGGAGAAAATCAGTTTTTGTAAATGTTTACAAGGCATTAAAGTGCCACAAAGTTACTCTTGAAATATTAAGAGTCTTGTGTCGTTGCAAACTCTTAAATTGGTTAGATTAAAGTCCCATGACTGTCATGTCTTGATGCAACAACTTCTAGCAGTGGCTATACATGATGTTTTGCTTAAAAAAGTGAGGCATGTCATAACTCGCTTGTGCTTTTTTTTCAATGCTATATGTAGCTAAGTGATAGATCCTCTAGTTTTGGATGAGTGAAAAAATGAGGCTGTTGTTATCTTATTCCAATTGGAGATGTATTTTTCTCCTTTTTTCGATATCATGGTTCACTTACTTGTCCATCTAGTTAGAGAGATTGAAGAGTGTGGCCCTATTTATTTGAGATGGATGTACCCCATTGAGCGATACATGAGGATTTTCAAAGGGTAGACCAAAAACCCATTTTGTCTGGAAGCATCTATTGTGGAGAGGTACATTGCAGAAGAAGCTATCGAGTTTTGCACAGATTACATGTCACAAGTGGAATCTGTAGGGCTTTCTAAGTCTCGACATGAGGATAGAATTAGAGGAAAGGGTACACGAGGTGTTAAAGTTGTAACCAAGAGTCGAGATGAGGTGCTTCAAGCACACTTGTACATTTTGAATAACACTGATGATGTTCTTCCCTACTTGTCAGCTCACAAGAATCATTTGAAGATAAATAATCCCCTAACGAGTGAAAAATGGTTGTAGATCGATCATAATAAGACTTTCTTGAGATGGTTTAAGGAACAAATTTCTAGCAGTGCATCTGAAACATTACAATGGCTAGCTTACGGACCCAAATCTGATGTCGTAACTTGGAGTGGATACGATATTAATAAGTACTCATTCTATACAAAGTCACAAGATGACAAGAGTACGGTTCAAAAGAGTGGAGTTACTCTTCAAGCCGAGTCTATGCCCTTTTCAAGCTCATTAGACAAAAACCCAGTTTTGGCATCGACGAGTTACTATGGAGTTATAGAAGAGATCTGGGAACTTGATTATGTTAAGTTTAGAGTGCCTGTGTTTAAGTGTGATGGATTCAAATTAAATACTCGCAAGTGTACGAATCGCTTTTTTAGTAAGCGGCAAGTAACTCCGAGGTCGATCTCTCGAGGAATTGGAAACGGTTTAAAATTCGATAATGTTCGGCAAATAGTCGAATGAACAAAGGTAAATTAAATTAAAATACATCATTTGTTGATTATGATTACAATTACTAATGCACAAAATTTAAATTGAACTAAGTGATATCAACACCAATTTGATAGTCGGATAAATGAGAGATAACAATAATGAGATTAATATGGGAATTTAGAGTCACCGACACACACGTAATCAATTATTAGTTCCGATACTCAAATAAATAAGGTTAGGAATTATCGATTGCTCACGATTAAAAGAAATCCATTTGATGGCGGAAATTCTAAAAATCACGATTGTTCTCAACGAAAATTAAGGGATACTCTTTTGATGGGGACGAAACCCTAGCCAACAATCAATTAACCGACTACTTTTGATGAGGTAAATCGTTAAAAGATCGCGCGAAAAAGCTCGAGAACATTCACAATCGTTTCTTTCGGGTCGTTTGATGGCGAACACCGATAAAAACCCTCGATTCGAATAATAATAACAACAATGAAAAAGGTTTGATGATCTAATTCAAAAGTTCTTAAACGAAGAACGAACAAGAGGAACAATCCCAAACTTTATCCGGAAAATCAAAAGGAACTAATAATCAAAAACATGTGTGTGGCTATATCTAAAAACCCATATGAAGTGTTTAGCCACACATGATTAATTCACCAACAATAATGGAAATTGAAGAACAAAACATGGTAAAAACTTCCCTTGTAAATGCCGAAATCGAATTCTGATGAAGGTTTGATGATCTTCTTACAAGAACTCACAACAAATTTATACAAGGAATTATTATATCTCACAAAAGTATTTTTCTCACTCCAAGAACACACAAGGAAGATGATGAAAATCTCTTTTTTCCCACTCTTTTGGTGTTTTTCCTCCCTAATCTTGTGTTTTTCCACAAAAATATCTTCTTCACAAGACAAGTACACCTCTCAAGGGGTCACTCCACTTTGTTTTATAACCAAAAAATCAAGACAAAGGCTTAAAATATGCAAAGATGTCAAGGAAAGTGACATGAAACAAAAAGTGGCACGGCCCGTGTCCTAGGACACGGCCGTGTCGCACTGCGCTGAATAATCGAAAAGTAGTCTGTCGAGAGGCTCGGCCGTGTCCCGTGACACGGCCGTGCAGCACTATGCGGGAAAGGCGAAATGGCCGATAGTGACTCGGCCGTGTCCCAAAAGGCACGGTCGAGTTCTTCTCATCCGGAAAGTGCAGTTCGCGCTGGAATGAGACCCGACCGTGTCCCATGGCACGCAAGTTACGATGCACGAGCGCGCTGTCGCAACCTAGTTGAGTTGCACGGTGCAGCCTAGTCCGGTGCACAGTGCACCTAGTCCGGTTGCTGGTGCCTAGTCCGGTGCACAGTGCGGCTAGTCCGATTGCACAGTGCGGCTAGTCCGGTTTTGGTCTTCTTCGGCATGATCCTTCGTTCTTGTATCAATTCACCTCGGATTTTAGCATATGATATACCGTTTCGAAGCTAATTTCACGAGAAATTTATATCAAAGGAGAATACATCTCAATTCGGAGTGGAGATTCTGGTATTTAGGAGATTCGGCCGACATCGCTTAAATCTTTCATCGTTTTAGGCCCCGTTTTAGCTTTTGATTGTCATAAACTCCAATATTAGCAATGAAAGCGCATATTTCACCACAATCTTCGTCCGGATACCTACAAAACATAAACACAACATACCACGCGTAAAAAGGGCAAAAACACTCGAAAACAAATGAAAGTGCGACTCGATAGAATGTAATGAGACGATCAAAATCGACTCATCAAATCCCCCCAAACCTAAACTTTGCTTGTCCCCAAGCAAAAATAAATAAAACACACGACAAAGAAAACAAGAAGGATTGAATAATCAAGTTAATCATCGGGTATACATACAATCAACCGGGGATGTAAAAGTATCGTAAAGTCTCGTAATTCATCATGGAAGCCTAAACTCACAAATGAGTGGAAAGCAATGGCACTAGATCGAACATGCAAGAAAACAAGTCTTAATAATCCCTCACTGAATTATATCGATTCACTCATCTCTCAAGTGTTTAGATAGGTCAATACGCTTAACTCGATTCAAATGGAAAGTTCTACTATATGCTTGCACTTCTTCTCTTCATCAAACGCATCAATATTCACAAAACATGAGTCATAGGGTCTTACTTTTGGTTGTAACAGGGCTGTGGCTCAGGTTGGGAAAATTTGGCTAGTAGTTACAAGTTCAGTCCAAGTAGAGCATATACGATCCTCATATATATGAAATAAAAACTCAAAGCAAGATCGATCATTCTACTTCAATTCTCCCGTATATATATCTCCCTCTTTTTTTTTCTCTAGGCCTTGTTAAGTGTAATTCTTATGATATTGGCCTATTTCTCACAACCCAACGACTTCCCTTTTGTTTTTCTTAGGCTCACTCCTCTCCTCCCCTATTTTTTCTATCCCACTATTATTATTAGGATCACCCCTTTTTTTTTGTGGGGCTTATTATTTTCAGGGGAACGGGAGAGAAGATTTTTGCCTCTATACACCAAAAACTTTGCACACCTTCGTTTTTCAAATATACCCTCTCATGCTCTTACGTGGACCAATACTTGGGTAAGTTATGGCTTTTGGATATGGAGCAATAAGATGCGGGTTTTTCAAACAAAATTACGGCTAAAGGCTCAACGAGGCTAGCAAAGGATATTGATATGAATTGGTGGATATTTTTAGATAAGTAGGTTCAAGACAAAAATGGGCACCTAATCATTCCTCGTGTATGTAAATATCAACACGTCATCCGACAGAATCATGCAAGTTCTAAAGAATACAATCCATAAGAAGAGAAATCACTCATGAAAGAATTTCACCGCTAAAAGTGAACGGTTTAATTAGGCACAAGGACTCACGGCTTTTGGACTTCCATACTCATTCCTTACACGTCAAATCAAGTAACCAAAAACTATACATTCACATGCAAGGTCAAGCAATCAATTAGATTTATTAAACTCTACGAGCCAAACACAAACACGATTAATCATCCATATACCCAACAGTTAACAAGGTTATTGCAATCCAACTACGACATTACGCAAGAAAAAAAAATAAAGAAAGGAAACAAACATCACGCAAACAAAAATAAATAAATAAAAATCGAAGAAGTTGCACCCCCCCAAACCTAAACCTTTGCTTATCCCCAGGCAGAAAGATTAGGTCAGGAAAAATGCGAAAATGCAAATTAAAAAGAAAGAAAATAAAAATACCGGATTAAGAAGTGTGGTTTTTGATCGTGGGGCACCATGCTTTTGTGCTCGGGTCTCTACTTTCAATAGGCTAGCTTTCTTCCTCTGATGAATACTTCCTTTTTTATTTCCTACACACGCCATAGACAAAAACAAAATTAATGCAATAATAATAATAAAAGCGATAAAATTTAAAACTCCCTTGGGTTGCCTCCCAAGCAGCGCTTTTTTATAGTCTTTAGCTCGACTTCTTCGGATTCTTCTATCCGGGATTAAATGGAAATGTGCTAGGTCCATCCATATAGCTCGTCATTTTTCGCTCATTTTCCTTTGTAAGGATGTGGAGAGTGGTTCCATGGATTTCCATTGTGAGCGCTTTGGTCACCATTTCAATTTTCAGTATCATCGTCACCATGAAATGTCTTCCTTGAAGAATAAGTGACGTGATTTTTGTTGGTGATGTTTCTTCTATGTTTGGTGTAACGAAATCCATCGAGGCTATCACCTCCCCCAAATCTAGTGGCGAGTATATTAATTTTTGTGTTAAATTAATACTCGCTCCTAAGTTCACAACGGGAACTTCCTTCTCCACGAAAAGAACTTCCATATCAAAGCTTTCTAGGTCCTCCTTTTGATGCATTGAGTTGACTGGTCCGCTCTTATTCTCTTCAATTGGCTTCTCGATTTGATCTTTAGATTTGTCCCAAGGAATTCGAGTCTCGCAAGATTGGGTAGTAGTTACTCGGATTTCTTCATCGTTCGACTCATCCTCTTCAATCACCATAGATTTCTCCGATTGACTCGGCAATTCTTCTTTCTCACCGCCCCTCTCTTTTGCTTCGGAAATTGTCTCTTTATTTATCACTTTACCACTTCGGATGGTGGTAATAGCTTGAACTTGCTCGGGTTGACTTGGTAGTTTACCCGTTTCTTGTTTGCATGCCTCGGTAGCAAGTTGCCCAATTTGAATCTCCATTCTCTTCATCGAAACTTCTAAAGATTCAAACCTTTTATTGTTCTCCACTCGGTTTTCCTTGCCCTCCTTAATGAATGCCGCAATACTCTCCTCAATAGAGTTCCTTTGTTGTGGAGGTGGTTCACTTCGCGTTGGTTGTTGGGCTCGGTTTCCTCCGTTGTATTGAGTTTGGACATTTGCGTCGTATGCCATCGGGTTATAAGTATTTGGGAGAGGTGCATTTCTTGCGTTTCCGCCATAATTATTCCTCCTCTCCTCCCACTCGGGCCTTCCCGTGCTTTGTCCCATAGCCCAATTAACTTGTTCGGTTTGTTCTCCCGGAAAAATATAAGGGCAAGAATTAGCATGATGTCCGGGTCCCCAACAAATTTCGCAAACTCGTGAGCTCGAAGATTTATTTTGAATCTTGAGTTGTCTTAGTTCCTTCATTAACTCATCGATTTTAGATTGCATCTCGTCCTTCTCGCTTACTTGGTTCACAACTCCTCTATGAACACGCACATTTTTTTGTTGAGAATTAGCCCCCAATAATTCAAATACGTCATAAGCTTGTCTCTCCGTTAACCCCCAAAACGAACCACCGGCGGCGTTATCCACCGCTCCTTGGCAATATTGAGTCAATCCATCATAGAAGAATTGATTGAGTAGTTGAAGCGGATAGTGATGGTGTGGGCATTGAATGAGGAGCATTTTGAATCGGTCCCATGCTTCGTGAAATGCCTCTCCGTCTTGTTGTCCGAAAGTTGAGATTTGAGTTCTCAATTGCGTCGTCTTTGAATGGGAGAAGTACTTGGTAATGAATTTATCGTAAACTTCATCCCATGTTCTTAGCGATCCGGGCGCCAAAGTCATCAACCATTGTTTCGCCCCGTCCTTGAGTGTATTAGGGAAACACTTCATTCGTAGTTGATCCTCGCTCAACCCATTCAATGGGAAGTTATCAATCGCCACATAGAAATCTCGGATGAATGATAACGGATCCTCTCGTGCTAATCCGTGAAATGAGGGCAATTGCTCTATGTGAAATCCGCTTATGTGGTAGTTCCTTGCGGCCGGTGCTAATTGGATGCATGAAATGGCGGTGTTCACTACGGGCTTTGCATAGTCCCTCATAAGATGTTCGACCGGAGGTTGTTGCGGCATGTTATAGTTCGCCTCCATCCCATATTGAGGTCCGGGATAATAATTCGCTCCATATTGCATTCCAACGGGTGGTTGTCTCGGATAGAAGTATCTCCCTTGTTGAGCTTCGGGCATCCCTTTATTGCGCCCAATATTATCATATCTCGGAAACCTTGGTTGACGAATGTTTTCTCTCTCAAGCAATTGGTGCTCTTCAAGATCCGGGTTATTCTCGTCGTTCGCCATTGATGATTGCGCTATTATTTTTGGTGCTCTAATTCTTTGAACCTCATCTATGGGTGGAAGAATCGGGTTTCCCAATGATCTCCTACCAAGCATAAACAAGAGAAATTAGAGCGAATTTTTAGACTTTATCGAAAATAATGAAAACGGAAAAATAATCAAGAAAAACAATTCAACTATTATTAAAACAAGATCAAAAATTAAACGCCAATTCCAAGAACGGCGCCAAAAACTTGATGGATTCAAATTAAATACTCGCATGTGTTCGAATGGCTTTTTTTGTAAGCGGATAGTAACTCCGAGGTCGATATCTCGAGGAATTGGAAACGGTTTAAAATTCGATAATGTTCGCAAATAGTCGAATGAACAAAGGTAAATTAAATTAAAATACATCATTTGTTGATTATGATTACAATTACTAATGCACAAAATTTAAATTGAACTAAGTGATATCAACACCAATTTGATAGTCGGATAAATGAGAGATAACAATAATGAGATTAATATGGGAATTTAGAGTCACCGACACACGTAATCAATTATTAGTTCCGATACTCAAATAAATAAGGTTAGGAATTATCGATTGCTCACGATTAAAAGAAATCCGTTTGATGGCGGAAATTCTAAAAATCACGATTGTTCTCAACGAAAATTAAGGGATACTCTTTTGATGGGGACGAAACCCTAGCTAACAATCAATTAACCGACTACTTTTGATGAGGTAAATCGTTAAAAGATCGCGAAAAAGCTCGAGAACATTCACAATCGCTTCTTCGGTCGTTTGATGGCGAACACCGATAAAAACCCTCGATTCGAATAATAATAACAACAATGAAAACGTTTGATGATCTAATTCAAAAGTTCTTAAACGAAGAACGAACAAGAGGAACAATCCCAAACTTTATCCGGAAAATCAAAAGGAACTAATAATCAAAAACATGTGTGTGGCTATATCTAAAAACCCATATGAAGTGTTTAGCCACACATGATTAATTCACCAACAATAATGGAAATTGAAGAACAAAACATGGTAAAAACTTCCCTTGTAAATGCCGAAATCGAATTCTGATGAAGGTTTGATGATCTTCTTACAAGAACTCACAACAAATTTATACAAGGAATTATTATATCTCACAAAAGTATTTTTCTCACTCCAAGAACACACAAGGAAGATGATGAAAATCTCTTTTTTCCCACTCTTTTGGTGTTTTTCCTCCCTAATCTTGTGTTTTTCCACAAAAATATCTTCTTCACAAGACAAGTACACCTCTCAAGGGGTCACTCCACTTTGTTTTATAGCCAAAAAATCAAGACAAAGGCTTAAAATATGCAAAGATGCCAAGGAAAGTGACATGAAACAAAAGTGGCACGGCCGTGTCTAGGACACGGCCGTGTCGCACTGCGCTGAATAATCGAAAAGTAGTCTGTCTAGAGGCTCGGCCGTGTCCCGTGACACGGTCGTGCAGCACTATGCGGGAAAGGCGAAATGGCCGATAGTGACTCGGCCGTGTCCCAAAAGGCACGGTCGAGTTCTTCTCATCCGGAAAGTGCAGTTCGCGCTGGAATGAGACCCGGCCGTGTCCCATGGCACGGCCGAGTTACCTGATGCAGCCGAGCGCCTGTCGCAACCTAGTTGAGTTGCCTGGTGCAGCCTAGTCCGGTGCCTGGTGCAGCCTAGTCCGGTTGCCTGGTGCAGCCTAGTCCGGTGCCTGGTGCAGCCTAGTCCAGTTGCCTGGTGCAGCCTAGTCCGGTTTTTGGTCTTCTTCGGCATGATCCTTCGTTCTTGTATCAATTCACCTCGGATTTTAGCATATGATATACCGTTTCGAAGCTAATTTCACGAGAAATTTATATCAAAGGAGAATACATCTCAATTCGGAGTGGAGATTCTGGTATTTAGGAGATTCGGCCGATACTGCTTAAATCTTTCATCGTTTTAGGCCCCGTTTTAGCTTTTGATTGTCATAAACTCCAATATTAGCAATGAAAGCGCATATTTCACCACAATCTTCGTCCGGATACCTACAAAACATAAACACAACATACCAAGCGTAAAAAGGGCAAAAACACTCGAAAACAAATGAAAGTGCGACTCGATAGAACAGAATGAGACGATCAAAAATCGACTCATCAAAGTGCAAGTGGGCTGATAATGTAACACCCCAAACTAGGCGGATATTACAGTGCCGTGGATCCCCGACTGGGACCCACCCGGCGAATGAAAGTGATGAATTAAATAATATCATTGTAGTACCGAACCACATTATATTACTCAAATACTCCGATGAGGAGTTTAAGTACAACACACCAGGACAATACCGAATACTAGTATATTTTATATGAAGATAAAATACACAACACTGAATGAAACGGAGTATCCAAATGAAAGTCTGCAGCAGAAATTAAAGGACAACAACATGAATAACTGAAAGATCGGGGGCCCCTACTAGTATCACTGGGACTCCTCGACGTCAAGATGCTATTCCGTGCTTTTGCCTTGCCATGACACGAAAAACAAAATCCTCAAATGGGTCGCCATACGTAACAACAATCCTCAAGAGTTGAATAAACACAATCATGAGTTATCTTTAGTTATGAAATATCCTGTCGAAACATACGCAATCAAACATGCTATATGAATCAACTAACAGTACGGCTCAAAGGAATGGCGCCACACTACGTCCGGGATGGAAATGTGTCCGTGCACAAGCCACCAACGAGTATCGATCGAATACACGTGTGGTCTTGTACCTAATCAGTCTCACGAAGCCATCAACTCGTGTGCACAGTCCAATGTGAGGCCACCAACCAACACACGACTATAATGTGCCCGACATGAAAATCCTACACATACCAACCGGCACGCCAGTATGACCCGGAATGCCACGATATAGCAAAAGTGACATCAAAATCAATAATGACTCACCGAGATGAAATGACAGTGAAATGAATGATAGCTCAATGAAATAATTGGAACCGTCGTTCCGCGAGAATGAAGTAATGAAATGATAGTTACAAGTTTCAATACGGTTAGTACTTTATGAATGAATTATGATTATGAATGAACAACAACGAAAGGAATGAATATCCTTTTAACTGAGTAAGAATTAACTTACACAATACCGATGACAATTATCCTTCCATGAACAAATGTCCTAAATGCGATGTCGGTCGCTCGAACAACCTTGAATAACACAATTACCAACAATCCGTTCAACATACGTATCAAACACGAATATAACGAACTCAACACGCCGATACGACTAAACCAAGTCTATTGAGGCATTATATCGAACACTATGTGGCCAAACTTCGATTGTTAACAACCCAACCTTGATTATACCCACATCAAAAACCAAAAAGTGTTTCAATCCAACAAAACATCTTCCAAATGATCAATAATCCAAAATGAATATCCAAATTCATGATTACAACAACAATTAATCGAAAACCCCCAAACCCAACTCAATATTCAAAGTGTTCTTGAATAATCCTTCAATAATCCATTGAATCTTTATACAAACTCATAATCATATATATATCCCTTAATATAACATGATTATAACGTCCAAAACATCATATCTCAACACAAAATTGAAATCCAAGATGTTGAAGAAATTACCTCTTGAAGATCCAACCACTTCGATCCGATGAATACGAGTTAAATCGAGATCCGAGCTATATGATCGAATGGAAATGAAGAAAATCAAGTACTTAAGTGTTTGATGAAGGAAAATCCCTTCCCCCCAAGCTCTCTCTCGGACAAGATGGAAGAAGACAGTGAAAATGAAGAAAAAGTCCCGGCCAGCCCTATATAAACTGCCAGAAGTTACGGCCGTAACTCGGCCTTCTTACGGCCGTAACATCCCAGGTCAACGGCCTTACGGCCGTAACCTGCCAACTCGTACGGCCGTAACTCAGATTCGTCCAATCATCTGCCGACAGCCTTACGGCCGTATCCGAACCTGACTTACGGGCGTAACTCGCCCTCGTCTAAAACACCTGCCGACATCCTTACGGCCGTACCCGCACACCTTACGGGCGTAACTCGGACGATACGGCCGTATCCGACCAATCTTACGGGCGTAAGCCCCCTTCGTCGAAAATGACCAGGTGCCCTGCCTACAACGTACGGCCATATCCGGCCAAGCCTTACGGCCGTATCTCCCTCACCTTACGGCCATATGCCAAAAAACCCTTACGGCCGTATCTCGCCTTCGGCCAAAAACGTCTGGGCACCCTGCTCGACACGTACGGCCGTATCCGGCCAAGCCTTACGGCCGTACTGCCCAACTTACGGCCGTTTGCCGAAATCCTTACGGCCGTAAGTCCCGCTCGTTCGAAATGGCCTGAAAACAACGAACGTCTATTACGGCCGTATCTGACACTCCTTACGGTCGTAACTCGTTGCTGGACAAGATGAAATTCCGACAACTCCGATTTCTCATTATGATTGATGAATGATTCGACATACCAAACGTTTGTGAATGCAAACAAGTCCAACACAAGCCAAAAATGATATTTCCAGCACAAGACTACCAATCACGATGATAATGATAATACTCCCGCTCTGACACTCAAACGGAGATGAAATGACGATCGGTAACTGATACACGGTTAAAACATGCCAAATGAAGGCAAATGAATGAATCATGAATGATGAGCGATCATTAATGAGTGAAAATTACTGAGTGATAATTACAGACTGATAATTACTGAATGATAATGAATGAATTACAACCGGGTATTACATACTCCCCCCCTTAAAAAGAGTTTCTTCCCCGAAACTAAGGGTCAAACAACTCGGGATGACTCTCCCGCATACTCTCCTCGGTTTCCCAAGTAGCCTCTTCGACTCCGTGTCTAGACCACTGAATCTTGACCAAAGGAATCGTCTTGTTCCTCAACTGTTTGATTCGCCGCTCTAACACTCGTATAGGACACTCCTCATACGAATGATCATCCGCGATCTCGATTTCGTCGAACTGAAGTATGTGACTCGGGTCGGCAACATACTTCCGTAACTGAGAGACGTGAAACACATTATGAATTCGACTCAACACCAGAGGTAAAGCCAATCGATAAGCTAACTCGCCTACTCGATTCAAAATCTCAAACGGTCCAATGAATCTCGAACTCAACTTTCCCCGTTTTCTGAAACGGAAAATACCTCGACTCGGGGATACCTTGACCAAAACGGGGTCACCCGTCTCGAACTCTAGTGGTCGACGACGATTATCTGCATATGATTTCGCCGACTGAAATGCCAACATACGACTCCTGATCAAAGCTACCTTCTCACGGGCGGCTATAAGCATATCGGGCTCGGTGCCTATTGATTCTGATACGTCATCCAAACACAAAGGAGATCGACAACGACGACCGTACAAGGCCTCGTAAGGTGCCATCTGAATCGAAGAATGCCAACTATTATTGTACGTGAATTCAATCAACGGTAATTGGGCTTCCCAATCGTCTTCTAATCGAGGACGCATGCCCTCAACATGTCCTCCAATGTCTGAATAGTCCTCTCTGATTGTTCGCCGGACTGAGGATGAAAAACGGTAATGAGATTAAGCTGTGTTCCCATAGCACGATGAACTGATTTCCAAAATGAGACACGAATCGCCCGTCACGATCAGAAACGATACTCTTAGAAGTACCGTGCAATCTCACTATCTCTTTGATGAACAGTTGGGCAAGTCTCTCGGGACCCCACGTATCCTTAATCTCAAGGAAATGAGCTGACTTAGTTAAGCGGTCCACGATCACCCAGATCGTAAGCAATCTCACTATCTCTTTGATGAACAGTTGGGCAAGTCTCTCGGGACCCCACATATCCTTAATCTCAAGGAAATGAGCTGACTTAGTTAAGCGGTCCACGATCACCCAGATCGTATTCATGCCCCGACGACTCGTCGGCACTCTCGTGATGAAATCCATAGAAATGTCTTCCCACTTCCATTCTGGAATAGGGAGCGGTTTCAAAGATACCCGCATCGGCCGATACTGCACCTCGATCTCGGGTCTACGAAATTCCTGCTGAAGCTCCTTCTGAACTGATAAACGAGCAAGCATCTGTTCCTGAACGGACTTATGACTCAAGGCGTCAGCGACAATGTTCGCCTTGCCTGGGTGGTTGTAACACCCTCAAGATATTCGAGGTATATTACAGCGTCGTGAATCCCTATATGGGACCCACCAGGCTGAACAGCATCATACTCATCGACTCACATAAACGACAAACCAACACCATGTCATAAAGACGCAAAACAGAATAATCCACTCGGTTTACCGGTCAAACATAACATCATCAATCAACACAAACATATAGGCAACAATACAATCCGGACGGACAAGAACTCTTAAGTACTCGAGTACAACCATTAGTTCAAAAGCCATAAAAGATGAAAAGACAAAAAGACATTAAGACGTCACTTAGGCACAATCATCACGCTCGGCCATCATCCGCATCTTGGTCAGCGCCCGCTCGTCTCGATGAACCCGACTGAAATTCATAAAACGAATTTCCCAAAACGGGTCCCAGAGGGGTTAGCAATTACGCTAGTACAAGTAACTGGATGAACAACTTACATCTTACACATATAGTAATGTATGCAATAAAGAAAACCGTTTGAAAGCACTCATTTCCTAAATGCCAATATCAAATCACATTTGTAAAATTCACCACAATTAACCGTCGATCCACACCTCCGTGACCCCTACCGAGACCCCGTCGGATCTAACCCGTAGTGGTTAAAAGCAAAGCTCGCCGATCCACACCTCCGTGGACCCCTACCGAGACCCCGCGAGTCTAACCCGTAGTGAGCATACACACACACACAATTTCTCATACAAAACTACTATGCCAAGATTGTAAGTTCATAAGGATACTTGCCTCGATTAATTAGACGATGACACGAACGGAACGGAAGAGTTGAACACGACCGCAAGGAACCGGCGGAAATGAACCTAACGATTTGAATAGCACAATCACAACCACTTCTAAACGATTATGGAAATGGAATACTCCTAAACCCGCCCACGATTCATGTATATTCGTATATAAACAACAACGAGGGCGGACCACAACCGAACCTCTCGATTCCGTAAAAATCACGAAATATACCATGAATCCGTAGGGAAACTAAGAATACCAACAAGATTAATCATATTCATCATGAATCCATCAACGAAACGGAACGGATCGGAAGAAAATCCCAAAACCCCAAATTATCCAAAAGTAGGGTTCTAAGAGATTACCTTGGATTTAGGATGAGAAACACAAGTGGATGATGTTAGTCTTACACCAAGAACTCAAGCACAAGAATATCTCAAGTGATTGGAGGAAGAAAATCGCCTCAAATCGTCTCTGGAGTCGTCGGCCGCGAAAGAGGAAGAAATGAGATTTTGTGATTATCGGCCAACTCCCCGGTTTATATAGTTGGGAGTGTTAGCGCACGCTAAGACCTCAAGGTTAGCGTGCGCTAACGGGATAGGTTACAAACCCTCTGTTAGCGTCGATCCGAAGCTGAGTTTTGGCCGTTAGCGTGCGCTACCATACATGTGTAGCGTGCGCTAATAACCTCTTGGTAGCGCGCGCTATCGACCAATAGCGTGCGCTACCTGAACATCAGCCGAGTCTAGTAGCCAACTGCCCAAACCTCACCTGACCCGTTAGCGTGCGCTACCTATACCAGCGTAGCGTGCGCTAACTAGCATCTGATTGAGTTCAGTAAAGCGCCCGATCGACAAATACACTAGCGCGCCATCAACAATTTAACGTGCGCTAGTCTCCCGACATTAGCGTGCGCTAGACGATGTAGCGTGCGCTACTCCGATAGTCGCAGGGCCGAGCCGAATCGCCACTCCTGTGGCTAAATCGTTAGCGTGCGCTACGAATTAAGCGTAGCGTGCGCTACCAATGGATTTCTAGCGTGCGCTACACAGGAAATTTAGCGTGCGCTAGATACAGGATATAAACGACCCAAAATACCGGAATATGAACGAAACGTCAAACGGAACACCTCAAAACGCAACATAGCATAGAATGGATCCACGGCAACCAAACGGCGGTTCCGCACAACAATTACGAGAATCGGATCAAAAGATGACGGAAAAGTTACATCAAGGATACATGAGGGTCACTACAATCGAGAATTACACCGTAAATACCATTACAAGGGAAAGAAAAATGCGGATATTACATTCTACCCCTCTAAAAATAAGTTTCTTCCCGAAACTTAAGAAACAAACAACTCGGGTACCTAGCACGCATGCTATCCTCGGTTCCCAAGTTGCCTCCTCGACACCGTGTCTCGACCACCGCACCTTGACCAAAGGTATGGTCTTATGCCTCAATCGTTTCTCACGATGCTCCAAAATCTTCAAAGGGCGCTCTTGAAAGTAACATCTTCGGCGACATCAATCTCTCCATAATCGATGATGTGACTAGGATCCGGACATATTTCCTCAACTGGGAAACATGGAAAACGCTATGAACATGACTCAAGGCCGGAGGTAACGCCAAACGGTATGCCAATCCACCTACTCGCTCGAGGATCTCGAAGGGGCCGATAAATCTCGGACTCAACTTCCCTTTCTTCCCGAAACGAAAAACTCCCTTCGTCGGCGACACCTTTAGCAAAACATGGTCTCCCACCTCGAATTCCAAAGGTCGACGACGGATGTAGTCATACGACTGGCCGACTGGGCGCCAACATCCGTTCCCGAATTAACTCTATCTTCCGCCTCGTCTCTAAAACGACATCCGGCTCGGTCCCGACCAAATCGGACGCCTCATTCCAACAAATCGGTGATCGACATCGCCGCCCGTAAAGTGCCTCATACGGTGCCATCCGAATCGACGCGTGCCAACTGTTGTTGTACGTGAATTCGATCAGCGGCAAATGTTCCTCCCAGTCACTACTCCAATCGAGAGCACAGGCACGTAACAAGTCCTCGAACGTCTGGATAGTGCGTTCCGATTGTCCATCTGACTGGGGATGAAAAGAGGTACTCAAGTGTAAACGGGTACCCAACGCCTTATGCACCGCCTGCCAGAAGTGCGATACAAAACGGCCGTCACGATCCGAAACAATAGACTTGAGTACCGTGAAGTATCACACGCTGCGCGAGACACACCCGAGCGAACGTCTCCGGGCCCCACGTGTCCTTGCTGCCCGAGAAAATGTCTTGACTTGGTCGACGATCAACAATCACCCATACCATATTCATGCCCGACCTCGATCTCGGCAAACTCGTAACGAAATCCATCGATATATCTTCCCACTTCCATTCGGAATGGGAAGTGACTGCAATAACCCAGTCAGCCGATGCTCGATCTTGACTCCGACAAGTCAAACATCTCGCTACAAACCGTGCGACCTCATCCTTCATATCATTCCACGAAATTTCTTCTCGTGTCCTTGTACATCTTACTCGAACCAGATGAACGGAATAAGGTGTAGCATGGGCCTCCGTAAAATACTCGCCTCAACTCGAGTCGTTCGGCACACAAAGCCGACTACGGAATCTCAAAACACCATCCTCGTGAATCACAAATCCAGGAGACTTTCCTTTAAGAATGTTCTCTCGGATTTGAGTAATCATCGGATCCTACGATTGCTTGACTTAATTTCATCGATCAAAGATGATGAAATTTCTAAAGCACAAAGTTGCCCGACATGACTCCGCAACGAGACCTCAACATCTAACTCGATCAAAGCCCTCCGAAGCTCAGCCGAGGCGTAAGGATCTCAAGCGTTCGCAACGCAATCGGTTCCGACTCAAGGCGTCGGCCACGACGTTCGCTTTACCCGGATGATAGAGGATTTCGAGGTCATAATCCTTAATCAACTCTAACCACCTCCTCTCGCCTCATATTCAACTCTCGCCGAGTAAATATGTATTTGAGACTTTTATGATCGGTAAAAATCGACATGTAGAGCCGAAAAGATAGTGACGCGATCTTGAGCGCAAAAACGACCGCGCCAACTCCAAATCATGAGTAGGGTAGTTCGGCTCATACGGCCTCAATCTGTCTCGACGCATAGGCAATGGTCTTGCCGTCTTTGCATTAATACACACCCAAGACCACGACCGAAGCATCGCTATAAACGGCAAAACCCTCGTTGCCACATGGCAACGCCAAAATGGGGCTGAAGTCAAACGCTTCTTGATTCCTCAAAACTCGATCGCCTCTCGTCATTCCGCACGAACTTCTCGGATTACGGAGCAAGCTGCGTAAGTGGCCGAGCCGCCGAGAAACCTCGACGAACCTACGGTAGTAGCCGGCTAAACCCAAGAAACTACGGAGCTCCTTCACATTCTTGGGCGGTGCCCAATCCAATACGGCCTCAATCTTCTGCGATCCACACGAACCCCCTACCGAAATCACGTGACCTAAAAACATCACTTCCTTCAGCCAGAACTCACATTTCGAGAACTTTGCATAGAGTTGCTCGGTCCTTAAAATGTCTAATACTATCCGCAAATGATGAGCATGCTCTTCCTCATTCCTCGAATAAATAAGAATATCGTCAATAAAGACGACGACGCACTTATCCAAATACTCGATAAAAACTTTGTTCATCAATTGCATGAACACCGCCGCATTAGTTAACCCTAAAGGCATGACTACGAACTCATAATGTCCGTACCTCGTCCAGAAAGGTCAAGCGGCACATCGGACTCTCTCACCGGAGTGATAGTATCCCGATTTCAAATCAATTTTCGAGAATACCGCAGCTCCCCGCAATCGATCGAACAAGTCATCAATTCTCGGCAAAGGATACCTGTTCTTGATGGTCACCTTGTTTAGTTCACGATAGTCGATACACAAACGTAGTGAACCATCCTTCTTCCGCACAAACAGACCGGTGCGCCCCAAGGCGAGGCGCTGTCGAACATACCCCGACTCAAGAAGCTCACTCAACCGCTTCTTCAACTCGGACATCTCTCAAGGTGCCATGCGATAGGGCGCCTTGAAATAGGAGCGCGCCGGCTCTAACTCTATGGCAAACTCAACCTCACGATCCGGTGGCAATCCTTGAACTCGTCAGAAATACATCAGGAAACTCATTAACGACTGGAATCGACGAAAGCTCGACTCCACCATCCTCCGCCTTCAAGGCATAGCACCAATAACCAGTACACCCCTTTCGCAGGAGACTCATCGCCTTCAAGGCATTAATAACGAATTTCTGGTTTCCTCTCTTTCGCCCCGCGAAAGAGTGCTCGGTGCCGTCCTCGGCTAACATAGTGATGATTCTCGTGCGGTAGTTCATGATCGCACCATGCCGCTCGAGCCAATCATCACCAAGAATTAAATCCTCACCCTCGATACTCACAACAATAAGATTAGAGGGCCAAGTCCTCTCACAAATAAGTACAGAGCAGTCTCGAACCTCCTGATCACCAACGATCCTATCGCCGCTAGGAAGCTTAACGATGAAGGGCTCACAAGGCGTCAAACGGTCGAGACTCAAACGACGCACACAATCCAGAGATATGAACGAATGCGTAGCACCGGAATCGAAAAGCACACTGACAGGATGAGAAAGAATATAAACGGTACCTGTCGCCACGGTAGCCGCTGGATCATCGGCTCTCCGCATCTCATAGACACGCGGATGGGCGGAGCCGACACTGGAAGCTCCCCCCTTAGAGGGCTGACCCCGACCTCTCCCCGACTAGCACTCGGCGGAGACCGAGGAGCAAGCGATCTCGATTCACACTTGGTTCCCTAGGCGCTGGAATGGAAGCCCGGGCACCAAGAATTTTCTCCCTCTCAAGACAGTAGCACCTTGTGGCCCTACCCGCCACACCGATTACACGTCGCAAAGGGCTCAAACAAGTACGACCGATGTGGCTCGACGACCACAATTGAAACACTTCACATCACGGAAAGGAGCCTTTGGTAGTTCCACGAGGACCCAGTGAACGAGCTGGACCACCGCGGCCGTGGGAAGTTAGCAGATTGGGATCTCTGCCGACCCCCACTCTTGTGGCCCGAAAAGTTCCCAACGGACTTCGCTTCTTACTCTCGCGGGCCGCCTCACTCGCCGTCACGAGACATATCATAAGCAAGGGCCCTACTCGATAATCCTTCAATGTAGTGCATACGAGCCCCGACATATAGTCCCGAATCGGCAACTTCATCCGTCTGGAGAAATGGAAAATCTTGTCACTCTCTCGACAACTTGGGTCTTCACATAACCCAACTCTTTGTTAAAATCAGCAATAGCTTGAGCTACGGGGATATCCCGTGGTTCAAAGATCATAAAAGCATGTACCCGAGCACGTCTCGATCGCCACGGCAATATTCGATCTCCATCAACTCTTGAAACTCGGCCCACGTAGAAAAGATGGTCTTTGGGCCCAACGGCCTCCCACCACCCGTAGCGTCCCCCGTGAGAAAGTATTGGGCAATAGGGACTCTACGTTCCTCGTGATGCTTAGTGGCAACGAAGACCTTAGACATCTCCTTGATCCACCCTTCCCGCCCAATCGGGTCCAAGCTCCCAAAACCGAGGAGGATGCATCTTGATAACATCTTGGAGCCATCGGTCCGCTCCGCCCGATTAGCATGGGCACGCTCCGGGTTACGAACCGCTCGAGCTATTGCCGCCATTTGGTTCACCATCTGTTGCATAACGGCCGCAATACCAAGATCGGCATGCTCGAGAAGAAGCATGGCTATGACGGCCGCCAGATCGCGGCCTCAAGATCGTGGACGTGGCCGCCCCACCGGCCGCCGCCCACGTCCCCGGCCGTCCACGACCACGACCGCGACCACGACCTCTTCCAAAGATCCATACTGAGTTAAATAAGTAGCAAAAGCCATACGAGGATCAAGACAAGAAAAGAACAATCACAAGTCGAGAATCATAGTTACGATACAAGTTAATAATGAACAGTGGAAGGAAAAGTTAAGGACACTGGTAGTACAGTAATCATGGGAGCGTGACGATGTTGTGCAAAACAAAACACCACAAGACCCAATAAACAGACAAGCCTTGGTATACATAAACACAGTGCTCTGATACAATTTTATGTAACACCCTCAAGATATTCGAGGTATATTACGGCGCCGTGAATCCCTATATGGGACCCACCAGCCGAACAAAGATCATACTCATCGACTCACATAAACGACAAACCAACACCATGTCATAAAGACGCAAAACAGAATAATCCACCCGGTTTCTGCCAAACATAACATCATCAATCAACACAAACATATAGGCAACAATACAATCCGGACGGACAAGAACTCTTAAGTACTCGAGTACAACCATTAGTTCAAAAGCCATAAAAGATGAAAAGACAAAAAGACATTAAGACGTCACTTAGGCACAATCATCACGCTGCCATCATCCGCATACCGGTCTGGGCCCGCTCGTCTCGATGAACTTGACTGAAATTCATAAAACGAATTTCCCAAAACGGGTCCCAGGAGGGGTTAGCAATTACGCTAGTACAAGTAACAGATGAACAACTTACATCTTACACATATAGTAATGTATGCAATAAAGAAAACCGTTTGAAAGCACTCATTTAGAAATGCCAATATCAAATCACATTTGTAAAATTCACCACAATTAACCGTCGATCCACACCTCCGTGACCCCTACCGAGACCCCGTCGGATCTAACCCGTAGTGGTTAAAAGCAAAGCTCGTCGATCCACACCTCCGTGGACCCCTACCGAGACCCCGTCGAGTCTAACCCGTAGTGAGCATACACACACACAATTTCTCATACAAAACTACTATGCCAAGATTGTAAGTTCATAAGGATACTTGCCTCGATTAATTAGACGATGACACGAACGGAGCGGAAGAGTTGAACACGACCGCAAGGAACCGGCGAAAATGAACCTAACGATTTGAATAGCACAATCACAACCACTTCTAAACGATTATGGAAATGGAATACTCCGGAAACCCGCCCACGATTCATGTATATTCGTATATAAACAACAACGAGGGCGGACCACAACCGAACCCTCTCGATTCCGTAAAAATCACGAAATATACCATGAATCCGTAGGGAAACTAAGAATACCAACAAGATTAATCATATTCATCATGAATCCATCAACGAAACGGAACGGATCGAAGAAAATCCCAAAACCCCCAAATTATCCAAAAGTAGGGTTCTAAGAGATTACCTTGGATTTAGGATGAGAAACACAAGTGGATGATGTTAGTCTTACACCAAGAACTCAAGCACAAGAATCTCAAGTGATTGGAGGAAGAAAATCGCCTCAAATCGTCTCTGAGTCGTCGGCCGCGGAAAGAGGAAGAAATGAGATTTTGTGATTATCTCGGTCAACTCCCCGGTTTATATAGGGGAGTGTTAGCGCACGCTAAGACCTCAAGGTTAGCGTGCGCTAACGGGATAGGGTTACAAACCCTCTGTTAGCGTCGATCCGAAGCGAGTTTTGGCCGTTAGCGTGCGCTACCATACATGCGTAGCGTGCGCTAATAACCTCTTGGTAGCGCGCTATCGACCAATAGCGTGCGCTACCCGAACATCACCGAGTCTAGTAGCCAATCGCCCAAACCTCACGACCGTTAGCGTGCGCTACCTATACCAGCGTAGCGTGCGCTAACTAGCATCCGATTGAGTTCGGTAGTAACCGCCCAAGATCTTGGACAGTCACACTAGCGCGCGCATCAACAATTTAACGTGCGCTAGTCTCCCGACATTAGCGTGCGCTAGACGATGTAGCGTGCGCTACTCCGATAGTCCAGAGGGCCGGGAGCCGAATCGCCACTCCTGTGGCTAAATCGTTAGCGTGCGCTACGAATTAAGCGTAGCGTGCGCTACCAATGGATTTCTAGCGTGCGCTACACAGGAAATTTAGCGTGCGCTAGATACAGGATATAAACGACCCAAAATACCGGAATATGAACGAAACGTCAAACGGAACACCTCAAAACGCAACATAGCATAGAATGGATCCACGGCAACCCCGAAACGGCGGTTCCGCACAACAATTACGAGAATCAGATCAAAAGATGACGGAAAAGTTACACTGAAGGATACATGAGGGTCACTACAATAGAGAATTACACCAGAAATACCATTACAAGGGAAAGAAAAATGCGGATATTACAGTGGTAAAGGATCTCGATATCATAATCTTTGATTAGTTCCAACAACCGTCTTTGTCGCATCTTTAACTCCTTCTGAGTAAATATATACTTCAACTCTTGTGATCAGTGAAGATCTGACAGGTGACGCCATAAAGGTAACGACGCCAAATTTCCAACGCGAAAACCACGACTGCTAGCTCCAGGTCATGGGTCGGATAATTAATCAGCTAATCCGAGGAAACCTCGGATTTCCTTAACATCTTTCGGAGGTTGCCAATCCCGGATAGCCTCCATCTTCTGAGGGTCGACACGAACTCTGTCTGATGAAATTACATGCCCAAGAAAAGTCACTTCGGACATCCAGAACTCACAATTGGAAACTTTCCATAAAGTTGCTCGCGTCTCAACACGTCGAGAACCTGATGAAGATGTACCTCGTGTTCCTCTCGATCACGAGAATAAATCAAAATGTCATCGATGAAGACAACAACAAACTGATCCAAAAAAAATCGATGAAAACCCGATTCATTAACTCCATGAATACCGCAGGTGCATTAGTTAGCCCGAACGGCATAACTACGAACTCATAATGACCATAGCGTGTACGAAACGCCGTCCTCGCGATACCCGACTCTTGAATTCGCAGCTGATGATATCCAGATCTTCAGTCGACCTAGGAAAATATTGAAGCTCCCTGAAGTTGATCTAAGAGATCATCAATACGGGGTAGAGGATACTAATCTTGATCATCACCCTGTTCAACTCCTGATAATTAATACACACACGAGACGAGCCATCTTTCTCCTTGACAGATCACACTGGTGCTCCTCACGGGGACGCACTCGGTCGGAGATAACCTTTCTCGAACTATTCCTCAAGTTGAATCTTCAACTCCTGCATTCTGGTCGGGGCCATCCGATATGGTGCCTTCGATATCGGGGACGTACCGGCTCCAACTCACTCCTGAATTCCACTACTCTATGTGAAGGCAACCAGAGAACGCGTCTGGAAACACATCGTCAATCGATGACAATGATACCACGAATGATTGAACATTTCGATTGCCCTAGAATGGTCAATCGATAAAAAGTGATACCAATAATGATTGAACAACTCGATTGCCTTAAAAAGGCCAATCGATGAAAATGATACAATGAATGTTTGAATAACTCGATTGCCTTAGAAAGGCCAATCGATGAAAATGATACAATGGATGATTGAATGACTCGATTGTCTTAGAAAGGCCAATCGATGGAAATGATACAATGAATGATTGAATGACTCGATTGTCTTAGAAAGGCCAATCGATGGAAATGATACAATGAATGATTGAATAGCTCGATTGCCTTAGAAAGTCCAATCGATGAAAATGATGTAATGGATGATTGAATAACTCGATTGCCTTAGAAAGGCCAATCGATGAAAATGATGCAATGAATGATTGAATAACTCGATTGCCTTAGAAAGGCCAATCGATGAAAATGATGCAATGAATGATTGAATAACTCGATTGCCTTAGAAAGGTCAATCGATGAAAATGATACAATGAATGATTGAACAATTCGATTGCGGAATTTCTCTGCTTTCGTCATAATAATAATTCTTCTGGAACAACGGGGATTACTTCCCTGAAGCACACATTCGACAACCAACAACGGAAAGATAGCGACCAAACGCTTACAAGCACTGAGGATAGTATCAAGACGATCAATCCAACTAATACCCAATATTACATCGTCCTAAGATAAAATTCACCACGATTAGGTCCACCAACCAATCGCGGTCACTAAGCTTACTTCGGTATGATTTCCGAAAATTCTTCCATCGTGAGGTAGACCGATGGTATGAGGTCCACAAGCAATAGGACTATCCCAAAATAAGTCCATTCAAACATGGTTCAAAAATGAATGAATGCGGTGCACCAGTATCAAAAGGTACACACAGGTTGAAATAAAATTACGAGTATACCTGAGATGATTCGGGCCACCGGATCGTCGATCCTCTTCATCACATGAATCCGGGACTTGCCGTCCCCCGAACCGGACGCTCCCGACTGATAAATACGAGCTCCAACTTTATTTGCTTCCATTGTCTTAAACGACGTTGACAGAGCAGTCTGATTCTGAATCGCTAATTGCTTCGGGGCCTGAGATGCCGCCGGAGCCGACTTGGAGTCCTTTCGGCAAAAACGGGCCTTATGCCCAAAATCCCCACAATTATAGCACATGATAGACGGTTTCAGACACTTAGTTCTGTAATGACCCGGCATTCCACAATTGAAACAGGTGATGGCCGAACTGGCTGCTCGGGACTGAGATCCCGCACGATTATGCACCGTAGGAGGTCGCTCAGAAATGATAGGACTCACACGAGGCTTCTTGAAGGTTGACTGACCGCCTTCGGATTGATTACGCTTCGTTGATTTCTTGCTGACAGATGAAGGTTGTTGTTCAGCACTTTCCTTAGCAGCTGGCTCATACGGGAGAGTTCTCTCGATTAATCCGGCCAGAGTGGCGCAATGATGATTGAGCAATTGCACATGGGTCATCATGGCCTGCATAAAAGTGAGTGGATCAACCCGAACATCATCTGATCGAGTCGAGTCCTGGGCACGATTTCCCGACAGCGAGTGATTATTTCCCGGGTTTCGGCCCGCACCGCGGCCTCTCCCCGTGCATCCCGTGACAGCTCTCTCCATACTGAAGTAGGAAGGCCGCATAATGATTATATTTCCAGTATGAATATCACGTTATGATTATGTCATGAGATGATGAAAATGAGCATACATGCTCTAACTTAGTGATTACATGAATGATTTACTGAAGTGACATGATTATCTGATTAAATTCTTGAAATAATTATTTTGGACAATTTAACATGATTAATAATATGATCGTCCAGCTCGACAACTGAATAATGAAATGAATTGAGTAATTAATGAGTTAACATGATCGTCCTAATCATAATGAATGATGATGTTTGAGGATTGTTAATTGATGAATGATGAATGAATGATTATTGCCAGAAATTATACCATGGCATTAGAAATCTTACAGTTCTTTCGGTCTGATTGGCTCGGCATTTGCACAGGTCACACGTGATGCGAAAGTCCAATGATACTAGTCTGATGACGATGATTTCAAATGAGACATGACTCGGAAGGTAGTATTCAAAACCACTTTCTGATACCAACTCTGTAACACCCCAAACTAGGCGGATATTACAGTGCCGTGGATCCCCGACTGGGACCCACTCGGCGAATGAAAGTGATGAATTAAATAATATAATTGTAGTACCGAACCACATTATATTACCCAAATACTCCGATGAGGAGTTTAAGTACAACACACCAGGACAATACCGAATACTAGTATATTTTATATGAAGATAAAATACACAACACTGAATGAAACGGAGTATCCAAATGAAAGTCTCATGAAATTAAAGGACAACAACATGAATAATCAAGGATCGGGCCCCTACTAGTATCACCGGGACTCGACGTCGATGCTATTCCCGTGCTTTTGCCTTGCCATGACACGAAAAACAAAATCCTCAATGGGTCGATTACGTAACAACAATCCTCAAGAGTTGAATAAACACAATCATGAGTTATCTTTAGTTATGAAATATCCTGTCGAAACATACGCAATCAAACATGCTATATGAATCAACTAACAGTACGGCTCAAAGGAATGGCGCCACACTACGTCCGGGATAGAAATGTGTCCGTGCACAAGCCACCAACGAGTATCGATCGAATACACGTGTGGTCTTGTACCTAATCAGTCTCACGAAGCCATCAACTCGTGTGCACAGTCCAATGTGAGGTCACCAACCAACACACGACTATAATGTGCACGACATGAAAATCCTACACATACCAACCGGCACGCCAGTATGACCCGGAATGCCACGATATAGCAAAAGTGACATCAAAATCAACAATGACTCACCGAGATGAAATGACAGTGAAATGAATGATAGCTCAATGAAATAATTGGAACCGTCGTTCCTCGTGAATGAAGTAATGAAATGACAGTTACAAGTTTCAATACGGTTAGTACTTTATGAATGAATTATGATTATGAATGAACAATAACGAAAGGAATGAATATCCTTTTAACTGAGTAAGAATTAACTTACACAATACCGATGACAATTATCCTTCCACAAACAAATGCCCTAAATGCGATGTCGGTCGCTCGAACAACCTTGAATAACACAATTACCAACAATCCGTTCAACATACGTATCAAACACGAATATAACGAACTCAACATGCCAGTACGACTAAACCAAGTCCATTGAGGCATTATATCGAACACTATGTGGCCAAACTTCGATTGTTAACAACCCAACCTTGATTATACCCACATCAAAACCCAAAAAGTGTTTCAATCCAACAAAACATCTTCCAAATGATCAATAATCCAAAATGAATATCCAAATTCATGATTACAACAACAATTAATCGAAAACCCCCAAACCCAACTCAATATTCAAAGTGTTCTTGAATAATCCTTCAATAATCCATTGAATCTTTATACAAACTCATAATCATATACATATCCCTTCATATAACATGATTATAACGTCCAAAACATCATATCTCAACACAAAATCGAAATCCAAGATGTTGAAGAAATTACCTCTTGAAGATCCAACCACTTCGATCCGATGAATACGAGTTAAATCGAGTATCCGAGCTTTATGATCGAATGGAAATGAAGAAAATCAAGTACTTAAGTGTTTGATGAAGGAAAATCCCTTCCCCCCAAGCTCTCTCTCGGACAAGATGGAAGAAGACAGTGAAAATGAAGAAAAAGTCCCGGACAGCCCTATATAAACTGCCGGAAGTTACGGCCGTAACCCGGCCTTCTTACGGCCGTAACATCCCAGGTCAACGGCCTTACGGCCGTAACCAGCCAACTCGTACGGCCGTAACTCGGCTTCGTCCAATCATCTGCCGACAGCCTTACGGCCGTATCCGAACCTGACTTACGGGCGTAACTCGCCCTCGTCTAAAACACCTGCCGACATCCTTACGGCCGTACCCGCACACCTTACGGGCGTAACTCGGACGATACGGCCGAATCCGGCCAATCTCACGGGCGTAAGCCCCCTTCGTCGAAAATGACCAGGTGCCCTGCCTACAACGTACGGGGGTATCCGGCCAAGCCTTACGGCCGTATCTCCCTCGCCTTACGTGTAACACCACCAAATCCTATTGGGTTATTACAGTGCCGTGGACCCCACGCCAGGAGATCCACCAGGCGAACATGACTAAAATACATTAAATTAAACAACAAGGGAAAATCATAGTCCCTACTAGGGGTGAAAACGGATCGGATACGGGCGGATAGTGCTCTTCCCGTATCCTAACCCATATTTTTCTCTCGGATTCGGAGTCGGATACGGGAAGGCCGGATACGGATACGAATTCGGATTATTCGGGATACGGACACGGGACGGATACAGATTTGATTCGGGTCGGATTCGAATAAATATAATCGGATAATACGTGTCATACAAAAATCGTTTGGAAGTTATTGCAGCATATAAAAAAACTACCTACACAATATTTCATAAAAGTTCTAATGCAAACTATAGTAATTTTTTTAAAAATCGTTTCATAATAAAGTTTCCTCATTTTTACTTATTCAGTCTCTCCCATAAAAAACATAAGCTCCATACTTAGCAAAGACTAAAAAGTGGTAATTTAATTGTTTTTAACAATTATTATAATATATATAATTGCCCCTCTATTTACTTGAATAGAACATTTCTTTTAAAATACATTTCGTATGAAACAAATAGCTTATAAGTTAGTATTAAAGTGTTTGGATAATACATTTCATTTAAAAAAAAAATTCCAGAAAATAATTTTTTTTTTCGAAATATAATTTTTTCCAGAATTTTTTTTTTATTTTTCGCAAAAAGTATTTTTTATTTTTTCAAAAAATATAAAAAATCCAGAAACTAATTTTATTTTTTCCAGAAAATAATTTTTTTCGAAAAAATATATTTTTTTTTTTGAAGAAATAAAAATTTCCATAAATAATGTTTTTTGAAAACATAATTTTTCTAGAAAATATTTTTTTGAAAAATAATATATTTTTCCAAAAAATACTTTTTTGAAAAAATATTTTTTCTTGAAAATTTGAAAATTTATTACATCAAGTCCAAAAGTGTTATATATATATATATATATATATATATATATATATATATATATATATATATATATAATAAAGTATATTTAAGATTTAAAAATATGGATATCCAGATTTATTATCCAGATTGGTATCCGAATTTATTATCCGGATTGGTATCCGGATAATATCCGATAAAATATGGGAAAACTCGGATACGGGCGGATATTGCATTATCCGAATTCGAACCCGTATCCGAATTCAACTATCCGGATCCGTATCCGAATCCGACCGGATACCTATTTTTCATCCCGAATTCGATCCCGATCGGATACGGCTCCGGATCGGGCGGGAAATATCCGCCCAGTTTTCACCCCTAGTCCCTACCATGATATCCGACACAATATTCCGATAAGGAATTTCAACGACAACGATGGGCCTACATGGCCAAGAGTAAAATACAACATCCACGAGCATCTGCTCGGGTAATACAAAATGACAATGACTGACATACTGGAGAATACTCCAACCGACTGACCAACATGAACAACTCGAACTAGTATCGCTAGAATGCCTCGTTGCCATCATCATGCCCCTGTGTCTCAACTCTCTCCTCGCAAGCACCTAAAACATGAAAAACATGTTCCGCCACGGGTCACCATCCAGATAATGAACATCAAATACATGTATAACATGATATGCATCCAAAGGAGAATGAAACGGTACAATGATGATAATAATACGAGATGCTCACAAACCAAGGTAAGAACCGAGCATTCGTGAAATACTATGCCCACGGCATACTATTAATACATTCGACGGAGTTAGAACATAAATGCCCAACGGCGAATCATAATCACGAGAATACCACAATGAATTAAACGACAGAACCAAACCAATCGAATTTAATATGAATCATAATGCCCAAAGGCTCCAATGAAAATACCAAGACATTTCAAAAGGCACGAAAGTCATTCAATGGAAATTAACAAATATCACAAACACTGAAGTCAAAAATTTTAAGTCAGAACAATGAGGGCGAAGCCACGGCACGAAGCCGTATCACAATGAGGGCGAAGCCACGGCATCGGCCGTATCACAATTAGGGCGAAGCCACGGCATCCGGCCGTATCACAATGAGGGCCGAAGCCACGACATCGGCCGTATCACAATTAGGGGCGAAGATCCATCGGCCGTATCACAATGAATGATAGTGTGCTGCCTTGAGTCGGCCAACACGATGATAGTAACACACGGATAGACACCGTCCTTGACAGTCCCAAATTAACACCTCGATTGCCTTAGAACGGCCAACCGACAACAATGATGCAATGGATGATTGAACACTTTGATTTGCCTGAGAACGGCCAATCGATAACAATGACACGATGAATGAGTGAATACCTCGATTGCCTTAGAAAGGTCAATCGATAACAATGACACGATGAATGAGTGAATACCTCGATTGCCTTAGAAAGGTCAATCGATAACAATGATACGATGAATGATTGAACATTTAGATTTGCACGAGAACGCCGATCGATGACAATGATCTGAAGGATGCCTCGGCACCTTTAATCGGTTACCACGACGCAGTGAGAAATGAATAAGCCAATGCCTTTAATCGGCACGCATGCTTTTAATGACGATCCAAACAGGAATAACAATGATCTCAACGATGTCTTAAATTGACATCTATATTAACAACAATCGATACATCGATACCGCGAACCGGCTATCGACAATGACATTAATAATGAGTATTACAATGCCTTGAATCGGCCGTTAACGAACAACAATAAACATTTGGCAAAATTGCCGGGAGGTATCGTATCGAACGATCTCTTGATATCAATGAATTCATGAAGAGACTAAGTCTCGGAATGATACAACACATTCATACACATACATGCTGACATTAGCTCATTGACTAGTACAAATATAAAACTTGCCTCAAACCGAAGGCGAGAAGGTACTCCACGATCAACATCCTTAATGAAATTACCGGCCGCTCGAACAACCTTAAACAACACAAAAACCAATAATTCTCTTAATACACGAATCAAGCATGATCACAACCAACTCAAAAGTCGATACAACAATACCCGAAACTCATTGGGGCATTTAAAACAAACGCGTTGTAAACAATCTCCAATTGTTTACAACCAAAACTCATTTACATCCGAACCAACTCCCAATGAATGATTCAAATCCACAAAAACTTATGGATACTATCAATAATCCAATAGGAATGCTTAGAACGATATTTCAACAACATTTAGTCGAAAACCCCCAAAATTCCAAAGTCAACCCGTAAGGGTTCTTGAACAATTCCTCAATTATTCACAAATTCTGAAAATTACACCAATGAATCCGTAGAAATACATGTATCCAAGATAGATAATCCATATCTAACATATTCCAAACATAATATCGATTTACACGAAGAGATCGAAAGCAAAACACCCAAGATCCGAAATTCTAGATCCAAGAATCATTACCTTGATTTGGAGTGATGAAACTGATTTAGATGATGATTAATCCAACTTAGGAGCTTGAAGATGATGCTAGATGATTGCAGCTCGAAAAGACCTTTCCGAATCGCCCGAACTCGTCCGAAATGATTGAGAAATGAAGAAATGACGAAAGTTGGACCGAACTGTCCTATTTATACTGTCCCAGCTTAGCGCGCGCTAACTCCTGATGTTAGCGTGCGCTAACGCGTGTACCGGGTAGTCCAATGAGGTCTGAAATGCCTCGTTAGCGTGCGCTACGACTTGGTAGCGTGCGCTAACACCTTACCGATAGCGTGCGTTATCCCAAAATGTTAACGTGCGTTGCGATGTCACGATACTCAAAGACGAAATCCAGAACCCATCCTCTGTCTTGCACGCGTTAGCGTGCGCTACTAATGTGACTTAGCGTGCGTTGCCAGCACTAGCGTACGCTACTTACCACTCGTGGCGTGCGCTACGAATTTCCCAAATCAGCCCGGTACCTTCGGGTATGCGCCTCACTTGCGCTAGCGTGCGCTATCTTGAATCATTGCGTGCGTTACATGCACCTCATTAGCGCGCGCTAACTAAAATGTGTAGCGTGCGCTACCTCTCAAGCGCAAATAAAAACATGATGATGATGACGACAACAATCTCGTCTCGATCTCAAACAGTGATGATCCCAAAATACGCCGAATGGTGAACATAGTTATTGAATATGAATGATGAATGATTATTCGAGTGAAAAAAATCGAGTGACGATTCTTGAATGATAATAAATGAATTCACAACCGGGTATTACATACTCCCCCTTAAAAGAGTTTCGTCCTCAAACCGAGGGTAAACAACTTCGGGATATGAACTATCCATCACGATCTGAAAACAATAACGCCCAAATAGTCCTCGGGACCAAATCAACCGCAAGCCCAAGTCCCCAAGACTTGACGTCTCGAAACACAGTGAACGATTTCTCAAATTATCACGAAATCTCGAGCACAACGCCGGAGGGATGAACTCCCAACAAATGACCCAAATCTCAAGATTCTCAAATATGATCATAATAAGATAGATCAACAATAAATGATCCACAGTCACGATACATTATTACGGATAGATTTACATAGTCATCCAAAAACAAGGTTACATCTCAAATGTACCCAACATCGATATCCTCCCATATCATCGATTTCCTCTATCTCAACGATTTAAGGTATATCCGACGATGAACTCGCCGCTAACTAAGACCTCAGAAGGTCACGAGAATGAAAGTGACAAAAATGAATGATGAATGATAAATGACTACAAATCCGACAAGGATTTGGAATGACTCACCAAGGTGAATTAATAACGTCATGAGTGATAGTTCCCTGAAGTGATTGGAACCGCCGTTCCTCGTGAATTGAATGATTAATCGATAATTATGTGTCCCAACATGATTGATATATGTGATGAATGAATTATATGAATGAATGAACGACAATGAAATGAATGATTATCCTCCTACCGAGCAAGAATTAACTTGCTCAAAACTGGTGATGAATGTCCTTACCTCGGGCTCTCGAAGCCTGATAGGGCCCCTTGAATGAAGTACGGGCTGGAGTAACAAAATCCCTCGAGGCTCTTGAGCTCCCTTGAGATTTCTGGCGCTAGAACCCCTGCAGTATTTACCAGGTGTCCATGCCTCCCACGAGAAAACAAACAATAGCCGGCACCGTACACCGGTACTAACGTGACTGCTTGAATCACGATTAAAGCAAACAACGGTCGAACTTGTCGCTGAGAGGAAGATGTTGTCCCGGACGAAGACGACTAGAAAACGACCCTTGGACGTCGGAGCCCGATGTCCTCCGAACGAGCCGGCATTCTAGTCCTCTCACCAAGAAATCGAAGGATGCTTCGAGTAAGCTCCTTGATCAAAAGCTCTGCTCCAAGAGCCTTCCGATGAACTCACTAAGTGAATTACAATTGTGATTGAACAACCGCATCCTCAATCGCGGATTTAGCTTCTTGCTAAAATACTTAATTTTATCCGCCTCGACGGATAATTGACGAAGCAAATCAAGTAGTCCCTGAAACTTCTCAGCAATGACAATAACACCCTCGTCCTCATCGGGTTCGGGGTTCAAAACCTCTGACAACTTGGCTTCACAAAGTGGAGCCGGATAATACCTCTCTAACATGAGAGTCTTGAACTCGCTCCAAATACAATCACGATCGATGGGTTTCACAGAAAGCCACCACGAATAAGCGCCCTTACTCAAGTAATAAGCCGCTCGCCACTTTACTCTCTTAGGACACCGAACCATGTCGAAGAGTTTATCAAAATGCTCGAGCTAATGAACAATATCGGTGGTTCCGACGAACCCTCAAAAGTAGGCGGCATCGGCGAGAGATATTGCCAACAATCTGATTCACTCCTCCATCTGTCCATGAAATGGCACTGGCATCCTGTTGCGGTGGACCACGAACCATCGAGGTCTGCATGGTCTCCACTATCCGCGTCATCCGAGTCATCTGGGCCATCATGCCCTGCATAAATATGAATGGATCAACCCGAACACCTTCCGAGTGAGATGCCTCTCGGGTACGACTCCCTGACAGTGAATGATTATCTGCTGATGAATGAGTAGCCTCGCTATTTGATGAATTAATGATATCCCTTGCGTTCGTGTGGGCATGCACACGAGATCCCGGGTTCCGGCCCGCACCGCGGCCTCTTCCCCTGCGTCCTCTCGATGACTCTATCCATACTGAAGTAGGAAAGTCACATGATGATTATAGATTCCGCATGAATATCGCATTATGATTACGTTACAGAGTGACAATAATGAGCATACACGCTCTAACACAATGAATGCATTAATGATTTAATGAAATGATCGTCGACATTACGTCAGAGTATGATAAGACCGTATGAAACATCAAATGAGGTAACATGATTGCCTGATGAAATTCCTGAAATGATTACCTTGAACAAGTTAACAAGGTTGAAAATTCGATCCTCAAGATCAACAACTGAACCGTGAGGCAATTTGAATGATTAATGAATTAACTGAACAATGAGATTGACTGAATGAGGAATGAATTAACTGAGCAATGAGATTGACTGAGTGACGAGTGAATTAGCTAAACGATGAGATTAATTTAGTGATGAATGAATTAGCTGAACAATGAGGTTAATTGAGTGATGAATGAATTAGCTGAACGATGAGGTTAATTGAGTGATGAATGAATTAGCTGAACGATGAGGTTAATTGAGTGATGAACGAAGCAACTGAGTAATGATATTGACTGAATGATGAATGAATTATCTGAGTGATGAATTAACTGAGTAATGATATTGACTGAGTGATGAATGAATTAATATGATCGACAAGATCAGAATGATGATTGAGGATTATTAACTGATGAATGAGTTGATCCTTAATGCTTACACAAGCCACACGTGTCCCAAAACAATTAGTCATGAATCAATCATAACACTAATATCGCATATAGGTTTCAACAAGGCATGAACAATTAATGACATGATGAATGTATGAACATAAAGAGAATCGAGTCCTTACACAGGTCATACGAAGCTTCGAGGTCTCGCGATACTAGTCTTCACTGACGACGACTCGATGAATGAATGACTCGTGCAGTCGCACTAATGTTACGACTCACAAAACCTGACTGACTAGATTGTCATAACCTGACAATCCCACCACTACCGCGTCGGTAGGACCACATAACTCACATCTCAGGGTATTTCACAACCCAAAGTCTCTGATACCATTTCTGTAACACCCCCAAATCCTATTGGGTTATTACAGTGTCGTGGACCCCACGCCAGGAGATCCACCAGGCGAACATGACTAAAATACATTAAATTAAACAACAAGGGAAAATCATAGTCCCTACCATGATATCCGACACAATATTCCGATAAGGAATTTCAACGACAACGATGGGCCTACATCGCCAAGAGTAAAATACAACATCCACGAGCATCTGCTCGGGTAATACAAAATGACAATGACTGACAAACTGGAGAATACTCCAACCGACTAACCAACATGAACAACTCGAACTAGTATCGCTAGAATGCCTCGTTGCCATCATCATGCCCCTGTGTCTCAACTCTCTTCTCGCAAGCACCTAAAACATGAAAAACATGTTCCGCCCCCACGGGGTCAGTCATCAAGATAATGAACATCAAATACATGTATAACATGATATGCATCCAAAGGCAGAATGAAACGGTACAATGATGATAAGAATACGAGATGCTCACAAACCAAGGTAAGAACCGAGCATTCGTGAAATACTATGCCCACGGCATACTATTAATACCTGTTCGACAGGTTAGAACATAAATGCCCAACGGCGAATCATAATCACAGAATAACACAATGAATTAAACGACAGGAACCAAACTAGAACTGAATTTAATATGAATCATAATGCCCAAAGGCTCCAATGAAAATACCAAGACATTTCAAAAGGCCTGAAAGTCATTCAGCGGAAATTAACAAATATCACAAACACCTGAAGTCAAAACAGCCCGAAGTCAGAATAATGAGGGCCGAAGCCACGGCACGAAGCCGTATCACAATGAGGGCCGAAGCCACGGCATCCAGCCGTATCACAATTAGGGCCGAAGCCACGGCATCCAGCCGTATCACAATGAGGGCCGAAGCCACGACATCCAGCCGTATCACAATTAGGGCCGAAGCCACGGCATCCAGCCGTATCACAATGAATGATAGTGTGCTGCCTTGAGTCGGCCAACACGATGATAGTAACACACGGATAGACACCGTCCTTGACAGTCCCAAATTAACACCTCGATTGCCTTAGAACGGCCAACCGACAACAATGATGCAGCGGATGATTGAACACTTTGATTTGCCTGAGAACGGCCAATCGATAACAATGACACGATGAATGAGTGAATACCTCGATTGCCTTAGAAAGGTCAATCGATAACAATGACACGATGAATGAGTGAATACCTCGATTGCCTTAGAAAGGTCAATCGATAACAATGATGCAGTGAATGATTGAACATTTAGATTTGCCTGAGAACGGCCAATCGATGACAATGATATAAAGGATGCCTCGGCACCTTTAATCGATTCTGAAGACGCAGTGAGAAATGAATAAGCCAATGCCTTTAATCGGCTGCATGCTTTTAATGACGATCCAAACAGGAATAACAATGATCTCAACGATGTCTTAAATTAACATCTATATTAACAACAATCGATACATCGATACCGCAAACCGGCTATCGACAATGACATTAATAATGAGTATTACAATGCCTTGAATCGGCCGTTAACGAACAACAATAAACATTTGGCAAAATTGCCGGGAGGTATCGTATCGAACGATCTCTTGATATCAATGAATTCATGAAGAGACTAAGTCTCGGAATGATACAACACATTCATACACATACATGATGACATTAGCTCATTGACTAGTACAAGTATAAAACTTGCCTCAAACCGAAGGCGAGAAGGTACTTCCACGATCAACGTCCTTAATGAAATTACCGGCCGCTCGAACAACCTTAAACAACACAAAAACCAATAATTCTCTTAATACACGAATCAAGCATGATCACAACCAACTCAAAAGTCGATACAACAATACCCGAAACTCATTGGGGCATTTAAAACAAACGCGTTGTAAACAATCTCCAATTGTTTACAACCAAAACTCATTTACATCCGAACCAACTCCCAATGAATGATTCAAATCCACAAAAACTCATGGATACTATCAATAATCCAATAGGAATGCTTAGAACGATATTTCAACAACATTTAGTCGAAAACCCCCAAAATTCCAAAGTCAACCCGTAAGGGTTCTTGAACAATTCCTCAATTATTCACAAATTCCGAAAATTACACCAATGAATCCATAGAAATACATGTATCCAAGATAGATAATCCATATCTAACATATTCCAACATAATATCGATTTACACGAAGAGATCAAAAGCAAAACACCCAAGATCCGAAATTCTAGATCCAAGAATCATTACCTTGATTTGGAGTGATGAAACTGATTTAGATGATGATTAATCCAACTTAGGAGCTTGAAGATGATGCTAGATGATTTCAGCTCGAAAAGACCTTTCCGAATCGCCCGAGCTCGTCCGAAATGATTGAGAAATGAAGAAATGACGAAAGTTGGACCGAACTGTCCTATTTATACTGTCCCAGCTTAGCGCGCGCTAACTCCTGATGTTAGCGTGCGCTAACGCATGTACTGGGTAGTCCAGTGAGGTCTGAAATGCCTCGTTAGCGTGCGCTACGACTTGGTAGCGTGCGCTAACACCTTACCGATAGCGTGCGTTATCCCAAAATGTTAACGTGCGTTACTGATGTCTGATACTCAAAGACTGAAATCCAGAACCTACTGTCCTCTGTCTTGCACGCGTTAGCGTGCGCTACTAATGTGACTTAGCGTGCGTTGCCAACACAATTAGCGTACGCTACTTACCACTCGTAGCGTGCGCTACGAATTTCCCAAATCGGCCCGGTACCTTACGGGTATGCGCCTCACTTGCGCTAGCGTGCGCTAATACTGAATCATTGCGTGCGTTACATGCACCTCATTAGCGCGCGCTAACTAAAATGTGTAGCATGCGCTACCTCTCAAACTGCAAATAAAAACATGATGATGATGACGACAACAATCTCGGCTCGATCTCAAACAGTGATGATCCCAAAATACGCCGAATGGTGAACATAGTTGACTGAATATGAATGATGAATGATTATTACTAAGTGAAAAAAAAAATCTGAGTGACAGTTACTGAATGATAATAAATGAATTCACAACCGGGTATTACATTACGGCCGTATGCCGAAACCCTTACGGCCGTATCTCGCCTTCGGCCAAAAACGTCTGGGCACCCTGCTCGACACGTACGGCCGTATCCGGCCAAGCCTTACGGCCGTACTGCCCAACTTACGGCCGTATGCCGAAATCCTTACGGCCGTAAGTCCCGCTCGTCCGAAATGGCCTGAAAACAACGAACGTCTATTACGGCCGTATCCGACATTCCTTACGGCCGTAACTCGTTGCTGGACAAGATGAAATTCCGACAACTCCGATTTCTCGTTACGATTGATGAATGATTCGATATACCAAACGTTTGTGAACACGAACAAGTCCAACACATGCCAAAAATGATATTTCCAGCACAAGACTACCAATCACGATGATAATGATAATACTCCCGCTCTGACACTCAAACGGAGATGAAATGACGATCGGTAACTGATACACGGTTACAACATTCCAAATGAACGTAAATGAATGAATCATGAATGATGAGCGATCATTAATGAGTGAAAATTACTGAGTAATAATTACAGACTGATAATTACTGAATGATAATGAATGAATTACAACCGGGTATTACAGATAATAATACGGGTGTGGAAACCGATGAGTTAGGATTTACTTTGGTAGATCTTCACAAGGTAGCTTACAAAGACGAGCCTTTTATCATGGCACACCAAGCAAAACAGGTGTTCTATGTCAACGATCCATGTAATGAAAGATTGTCCGTGGTTATTCCTGGTAGAAGTGTGGATATGAATGAAACTGAAGAATCAACGTTTGACAATTATGAATTTATTCCTTTGTCAACATGGTTACCCATTATCGTTGAAGAAAATAAAGCTGACGACATACATGCCATTCGAAATGACCATGATGAAGGTTTATGGGAGAACTATGTTATCTCAAAAGATAAATAAAAATCAGTTACATGAATCACAACATCTAAGTTTTGCATATATACATATGTCATTTTTGTTCTCATTCTAAGTCTAACCGAATTAATTTATTCTCCTCTTATAAAGTGAGTAGGTGTTCACTTAGAAATTGATAGATTTTGTACTTACTAATAAAAATGTAGGCAACTAGATGTTAAGTTATAATAAGAGTCAATTTAGTCAACTAGGTAATACGTTGTGTTTGACAAGTATTAGTTTTTTGACAAAGAGTTTTTCAAACAAAAAATATTATTGTTGTGTTTGACAAGTATTAGTTTTTTGACAAAGAGTTTTTCAAACAAAAAATATTATTGGTGTATGTTTTGTTTGACAAATATTATTTTTTTGGTTTATGTTGTGTTTGACAATATTTTTATTTGTTTATAGAGGCACATGACTTCTCCTCGGCATCCTTCTCGTTCTCATTCTCATTCTCCTCATACTCCTCGCCATTCTCCTCCTCATTCCGCTGCTTCTCCTCATACCCAGACTACTACATCGAGAAATCCTACAAGATGTAGAAGTATGGCCAAACGGCATGTAGATGGGAAAAAACTATCTCTTGATATCGATCCAATCAGGGGAAAACTTAAGTACGAGCACAAAATCAAGTTGAGTATGTATTTGGGTAAACTTGCGAAAGATCATGTTTCTATATTGTACGTGTTGTGTGGCGATTTGTACCCCTCGATGGCGATCGGTATAAGAGTCGAGCGACCGAGTCCACAATCAATCAAGCTACGGCGAACTCGCCTAAGCGAAGATAATAGTCCACCTTCGAGTATCTAGCGATCGACTCTCAAGGCGATCGCCTTTGGCACCTAGCGATCGACTCTGGTGCCCGACTAAGGACGACCGTCCTATGCCACGAACAAGACCTTCTTCCGTCAAAGTCTATGAAGACTGGATCTCAAAGCAGTGCCCATGTGCAGATCCGCGAAAGGCGCCGCATAACATGGATCGTTGACCACAGCCTGTCATCACCTTATCACCTACCGACAAACCCGCCGAAAGGTACAAGGTGGGACCTCCCATGACAGTGGCTCAGACGCGTGCAGACTTCTCATTGGACCGCACAGTTGGCTGCCAGCAACTCCTGCGGACTTTAAGGGGACCATCCCATGTGCTAAAGACGATCGCCCGCTTATTATAATACAGCAGAGGCGATCGCCCGGCAGCCCCCAGTCCTATAAATAGAGAACCTCCAGCTACTGGAAAAAGGTTCATCTCAGTACCACTCATAAGAGGAAAAGGTTGGAAAATCATTCCGAAAAACATTCACAAAGGTTCTCCTCTCAGTTCAGAGTAAACGCTCAAATACATACACTCTTTCGGGCTCTCGGCTTCCTCTCTTGAATCTACCTCAGGATTTCTCTCTCAGCACCTCTCATCCAGAAGACGGTCGGCAGAGGCAAGACCTTCCTGCAGTACAGATTCAACGAGACTCATAAGCCCAGGAGCTCAAACATACAGCTATTACACACCGTGAGAAACTGTCGATTTCTCACGGTCGTCACAGCTCATCAACGTTGTTACAAGAACTCACAGAGTATCATATCTGGTTCTTCCAGCAATCTTCACGCTCAATAGCTAAGATAACTAGGGTCTTTACACTCATTCTAATTGTACTCTAACATTAATACTTGTACCCCAGAATATTTGTATTAATAATATCTCGCGAGAGCATTCAAGCCCGGGACTAACAACCCCGGCAAATCTTGTGTTATTTTCCTTCTCTACGGAAGTGCTCTCGCACTTTGTTTGCTATCCATACATTTCAGCAATATCTATCTCCAGATAATATTTTGGGTAGCAACAATTGGCGCTAGAGGAAGGGGATCTTAACCTTCATCTTTATTCCTACCGTCCCGAAGAACACTCACTGTTCTCGGGGCACATACTTGAAGTGATACTCACTGCGCTTCAAAGCAAGCCTTCAGAACCATGACGTCCACCACTACATCGAAGAGAGCCGCTCTCCGAACTGCCGGACACCATATCCCGACTCGATCCGAGCCCCAGCCGACGGCGGAGGGAAGCCGCGGCAACGCGAGACTCTCGATCCCGCACCTGAGGGGTAGCCCCAACCTCTCACTCGACCAGTTCTGAACCGCGGAACAGATCGAGGAGGCTATGGCCATCCTAAAGGAGCGACGGAGAGCATGCGCGGCACCTGCTTTAACTCCCTCGGCCATCTGCCGCGTGGGCAAACGGAAGTTCAAGGGGTTACTGGGCGAGCGATCGTCAGAAATCCCCGATTCGCGAGAAAAGGCTTTCGCACGGCCAGACGGTTCCGTATTCAGTTGCCTGGGAAGCGACCCATCATGGCGACCGGGTCATTCTGGCCCCAACCACGAGACGGCGGAATTCGAGTCCGTCACCAGGAGTTCGGCCTACCCAACAGATCATCGGACCGACCGAGCCACTCGCGGTCCACATCGAACTTGCCCCCGTGCAACCAAGGATCGCACCTCCCAAAACACCTCTGTACGAAGGGAGATCGGACCCCAAAACCTACCTAAGCAAGTTCCGGATTTACATGACCGGGTGTGGGGCATTAGACGCGACTAAGTGCCGAATCTTCCCGTTAACATTGGGCGAGCAGGCCCATAGGTGGTACGTCTCACTGCCACCGCGATCGATCATCTCCTTTGAGAAACTGGCGAGTGACTTCACGTCATACTTCGCCGCCAAGGTCGCCAGACCAGAAGGCCCCCACCGCATGATGAAAATCAGGCAGGGGAAGACGAATCCGACGCGGATTACATCGACCGAGTAGACGAAATCGTCCTCATCGGCGAGCCCATCAGCGACGAGCTCGCTCTCTATTCGGTCCTGGGGGATTTTACGGTCACTCACCCATGTTTAGACATCTGACGAAGGACATCCCCCCAACCTACGTGATCTTTCGCGCTAAAGCTGCCGACTTTCTGGCCAGGCAAAGGCTACTCACCCTTCGCCTAGGCGAGGGAATGCCACCTCCTGTCCAAAAGACGGCGATCGCTAAAACCAAAAATACGGTCGCCAAGCTATCCGACGATCTCAAGGCCTACGAGGATGTGGAAACCCATCTCCTCCACACGTTCAACCGAACTCCGGCCCACATTTTCTATGCCGTCAAGGGGTGCGAACCGCTGAACAAGCCAAAGGCAATAAGGGACCACGGTCATCTGGACCACAATCAATATTATGCCTACCACAGGAGTCCCGGTCACAACACAACCAATGTCGCGACCTCCTCAGACAACTCTGGAGATTGTTCGAGGAGGGCAAGTTGGACAACTTATTGGCTTAGCCGGAGCCCCACCAATCTCCCAACACGATCGCCCGAGTCGAATGCGAACAGGCCAGAAAGCTCATACGAGCCAACCCCTCGATCAACCTCGGCGACCGTAGCTACATGCTTCAATCAAGAGAAGGGAACTTCGGAAGTCTCTCCCCGATTTACCACCTCATTGAACAAAAGGCTACTGTCTGAGCTAATGCTTCAAAAAAGAGGATGACTCGCTCGCCCTCTAAAGTTCGTCATCAACATGATGGACCTAGGCAGCGATCGCCTCCCCCAGCACAACGTATACCGTCAAGGATCATCATCTGACATGATGGTCTGAGATAGAAGAGTGCCGCCATGGTCGCGAAAATCGATTAAACCGACGATCTGTCCATGCAAGGTTCCTTTAGGCTTCGATCGTTCGCTCTTCGTTTAAATACGAGGCGGGCGTAGCCGAAGGTCTCTCCAAAATAAATCAGAGGATTACTCGCTCGCTCTCTAAAGTTCGTCATCTACATGAAGAACCTAGGCAGGCGATCTCCTCCCCTTACACAACGTATACCGTCGAGGATCGTCATCTAACGTGATGGTCCGAGGTAGAAGAGTGTCATCATGGTCGTGGAGGACGATGGAACCGTTCTTTGTGCCCATACAAGGTCCCTTTGGGCCATGATCGCCCGCCCTTCGTTTAAATATGAGGCGAGGCGCAGCCTTCGGAGGACCCTACCAATTAAGTGAGTCGCGAGAACTTAGACATCAGACGGAATGTCGCTCGCGCACAAGACATGATCGTGGAGATCGGTCCATCGAACTCCGCGATCGTGCACGGTTCCTCAAGACCGAGATGGACGGCCTTTCGAGGATTCGACAAAATTCAAGACCGCTCACTCAACGATTTATTTTCATCCCCTTACTTTCACTAAGTGAACAAAACCAAGGGGAAAGAGTGCGGAGATATTTATACAACGATCGTCCCTATTCAATTACATACGGAGATCGACATTATTCAGATGTTTGTGCAGCGATCGAATTTGTTGTAAAAGTTATCTATATGAGTTTATTAATTCACTTGGATCTATACACACAACAATCTCTCCTCGCACATTTGTACGAAGTCATGCAAAGACTCAGAAAAGCAATCATTCAAGTAATAAATTGGAGAAACAAACATTCATTTCATTACTTGAAATATCGGAGTACATACGCGGTCGCCCGAAGGCCTAAGTATTACAAGAGAAAGCTACAAAACTACAAGGCAAAAGAGATAAAACAATAAGAACGAAGAGCCTCAGGCCCCTGCCTGGCCTTCGCCTTCAACCTCCAGATCGGCCTGCGACTCTTCGCCAGCCTCCGGTGCGGCCTCTCCGTCCTCCGGAGCATCAGGATGAACAAGGTTCGCCGGAGTCGGATACCAGCTCAAGTCCACACCGATTTCCGAGAGATCCAAGATCGGCACGGAGAAGTCAGGATGAAGAGGGTGCTCTAACGCATATGCCTTTAAGTTTTCGGCTAGAGGGCCGACCTCCAGTCCTTCCTTCTTAGCAGCTCAGAGCAAGTCAGCGAACGCCATGTAATAGGCAAACTCACTAACAAACTCCACGTTAAGAAAGGGATCGGGCTCGGTCGCTTATAGCTTCCCTTTTAGCTCCGCAACCGCTTGTTGCACACCCTGGATCTCGGCCTCCCTTGCAGGCATCTCTCCCCTCGACGCCGCCAGCTCGCTAGTCAGCTGAGCGACAATCACCTTCAGTTGATCGGCCTCCTTCTCAGTGGCCGCCTGCAACCGTCGGGCATCTGTCATCCGGTCCCGAAATCGGTCGACCGTCGCCCGGGCTTGCTCGGCATCCTGTCTCGCCAGCTCAAGTTCATGACTCGCCCGTTTAGCTGCATCCAAGGAGTCCTTCTCCATAGCCACTATTCTGTCGGCAAACTCGGCATTCTCTTTCCGAGCAGCCTCGAGGTCCACCTGCAGACGAGTAGTAGAAGGACGCCCCTAGAATTTTTTCACAGCCTCGGCGGCCATCGTCGCCGCCTGAAGAGAGAGAGCGAAAGCAGCCTGCATTGTATTCCCGGATCGCTGGCGAGCGATCGCATCTAAGTCCATCGTCCAGGCCTTCGGCAAAGCAGAAACGGCCCGACTGACATATATCGGGATATCACAGGCCTGGCGAGGAGATCGTCTCGCTAAGAAATCCAGCACCATCGGCGGGCAAGAAGGGTTAGTGCTACGGATCCTACATTAACACAACAAAAGTTAACACATCTCCCACGCAAATGACGAGATTCAACTCAACAAGCAAAGTCTACCTCTCGACCCTCTCGAGGTCGCGACCAAAATATGGTTTCCCACGGGGGGTCTCAGCCTCGGCGATCACCATCTCTCGCAAGAAAGCCGCAGAGGGCGTAGGCTCATTCACCAGAGGAACAACGGTGATCGGAGGCGCGGCGATCGGCACCTCACTGGCTGGGGCAGAAACTGGAGTTTCTCCCGACCTCTGCCGTTTGCGGTTCGTCCGGAGACCCTCCTCCCGAACTTCCTCCTCCGCCACAATCGGCTCTACGCGAGTCCCCACCTCCGGAATAAGAGGTAACGTCACATGAGGAGCTCGAGGTACCGCCTTCCTTCGCCGTTGGAGATGAACCACCTGTTCAAGCTGACGGCTCAGAAAGGGTCGGTCGGTGACCGCCGAACAAGGTGAGAGTGCAAATGATCTGGAGCCAGGCATTCAGCGTCAACTGGAGCGGCGCCATGTTCCAAGCAGCCAGCAGATGGGAGACGGAGGACGACAGAGGAAACCGCAGCCCAGCCTCCATGATTGCTTCATTCATGGTGGCCATGCCCTCTGGAGGCTGATCGGCTCGCTCATTCTCGGCCGGCACAAAAAGATCCACATCTGAAGGGACATGAAACCTTGTCCTCCAGACGGCCAGGTCCTTCCTGGTCGCCGAGCTCCTTATCTGGCCAAGGGACCATAGAGATCGCTGTGCAGCCCAAAACAGCGACTGCTTAGCAGGTTGATAAGGATGAGCGATCGAATACTCCCGGTAATTGAATTTAGGAGATGGACCAGCCAACCTCTCCATAATTTCAGCGAAGGCCAAATAGGCCTGGCTAAAAGCACTATGCTTCTCCCAGTAGGCCCTTACCGCCGAATCTCTCTCCATCTGCGACCGTCTTGGCTCAACCGCCGCCTCCCTGGCAACGTCGGCTTCATTGAACAGCGCCTCGACTTCCGCGGGGTCAATACCGGTACGGATAGCCTCGGCGGCCGTCTCTAAATAGAATTCTGCAGAGGGTCCTCCCCGGGCAGTCGAAGCCCCAGCGGCGGAGGTGGTGCCCACTCCGTGCGAAGAAGATGTTCCAGACATTCTCGAAACAAGAATGGGAGAAAATGAGTGTTTCCTTACTGAGGATGGAATCGATCGACGATCGGCAGTCAAATCTTCAGAAAACTCTTCGGCGATATTGTCTTTATTCTCCGAAGAAAGCACATAAGGGTCTTAACCCTGCAACCCGGCGCCCTTTTATAGGAGATGGCAGGGACTTCCATGCAATTAAGGAGAATCTCAGGGGTTGGAGTGCAACCGTCGCAATTAATGACCCCCTTGAAACCCGCGACGCGTCTTTTCAAGGACACGCCAGACAGGAGTCATAAATAACCGTCGGTCTCCCCCAACAGGAATCTGACACGTGCCCCGAAGACTTTTCCACGTCCGCTGTCATCTCCCGCTCATTTCAGCGACCGACCAGGTCGTCCAAGTTGAAAACCGAACCACTCAAAGATGATCGCCAGTTCTGTAAAATGCAGAGTCACTCGTCAAGACTCAGCAATCGCCAACAGAACCACCTCACCCCACGTTTCCAATATCGGAGCGAGCTGGGGGGCAATTGTTGTGTGGCGATTTGTACGCCTCGACGGCGATCGGTATAAGGGCTGAGCGACCGAGTCCACGACCAATCAAGCTACGGCGAACTCGACTAAGCGAAGATAACAGCCCACCTTCGAGTATCTACCGATCGACTCTCAAGGCGATCGCCTTTGGCACCTAGAAATCGACTCTGGTGCCCGACAAAGGACGACCGTCCTATGCCACGAACAAGAGCTTCGTCCGTCAAAGTCTACGAAGACTGGATCTCAAAGCAGCGCCCATATGCAGATCTGCAAAAGGCGTCGCATAACATGGACCGTTGACCACAGTCTGTCACCACCTTATCACCTACTGAAAAACCCACCGAAAGGTACAGGGTGGGACCGCCCCTGACAGCGGCTCAGACGCGTGCAGACTTCTCATTGGACCGCACAGCTGCTGCCAGCAACTCATGCGGACTTTAAGGGGACCAACCCATGTGCTAAAGACGATCTCCCGCTTATTATAATACAGCAGAGGCGATAGCCCGGCAGCCCCCAGTACTATAAATAGAGAACCTCGAGCTACTGGAAAAAGGTTCATCTCAGTACCACTCATAAGAGGAAAAGGTTGGAAAATCATTCCGAAAAACATTCACAAAGGTTCTCCTCTCAGTTAAGAGAAAACGCTCAAATACATACACTCTTCCGGGCTCTCGACTTCCTCTCTTGAATCTACCTTAGGATTTCTCTCTCAGCACCTCTCATCCAGAAGATGGTCGGCAGAGGCAAGACCTTCCTGCAGTACAGATTCAATGAGACTCATAAGCCCAGGAGCTCAAACATACAGCTAATACACACCGTGAGAAACTATCGATTTCTCACGGTCGTCACAGCTCATCAACGTTGTTACAAGAACTCACAGAGCATCATATCTGGTTCTTCCGGCAATCTTCACGCTCAATAGCTAAGATAACTAGGGTCTTTACACTCATTGTAATTGTACTCTAACATTAATACTTGTACCCCAGAATATTTGTATTAATAATATCTCGCGAGAGCATTCAAGCCCAGGACTAACAACCCTGGCAAATCTTGTGTTATTTTCCTTCTCTACGAAAGTGCTCTCGCACTTTGTTTGCTATCCATCCATTCCAGCAATATCTATCTCCGGATAATATTTTGGGTAGCAACAGTACGATCGATGGAATCACGTAACGGACAAGCCCGATAAGAAAATGCTGTGGCTGGATGTATTGGTACGTGTATTACTTTTGTGATTAATTATGTGTTTCACTTTGTGCATAAATTAAATTAAATTATTCTATAAAAACTTAAATTAAATAAAATAATTTAAAAAACTGAATTAAATATAAATATGGATTAAAAGTGAAATTTATTAAAAAAACATTAATTTAATTAAATTATTCTATAGAAACTGAAATTAAATTAAATAATAATATATAATTGATTGATAATATGATGTGATGAATGAAATTATTTTATGATCCCTTTTGTTAGTGCTGCTCTCTGATTTGAGGATAACTTATTTCTTATATTTGGCAACACAAAATGAATTATTGCATTGACTTTTTTTTTAACAATTTAAATTACCAACTTAAATATATATCACCAACTTACTTTTATGTATATATAATTAAAAAACTGAATTAAATATAAATAATCTGGAACTAAAATTTATAAAAAAACCTTAATTTAAGTAATTTATTTTCTAAAAAACTTAAATTATAGCAAATAATTTAAAATTGTATTATTGATAACGTTTCAGTTTGAATTGTCAATGTAGGCCAACTTTGATGTCAGTCAAATTAGCAATATTGGTCAATTTTGCACGAAGACATTGCAGTCTATTGGCAGGATGTGGAGGCAATTTAAGACTGATTTGACCGGTGAGTATATATGTGGTGACAACATACTCAATATTTTCATTTCATAATACATTATTACTTCTTTTAAACAGTGCCGTGACCGCATATAAAGTGATTGGGGTATGCATACAAGTAAATCCAAACAGATGATTACTTGGATATATCCCAAAGTAAGTAATACATTCAATCATATATATGTACACATATATATATATATATATTATATGTTATATATTATATAATTGAGCAACGTATTCTTTTTAGTGTAATAAACAAAACGGAGGTTGGGAGTGTGGGTATTACGTCATGCACTGGATGTCAACTATTGTCCGAGCTCGTATTATTGATGGATGGGTGGAGGTGATAAACTTTTATTTCAGTTTATTAAATTATTTAAATTAATTTCAATTTTTTAAATTATTTTAGTTTAAAAGTGATTCGTTTAAGTTGATGAGTTGGTTAATTTATATATATGTTTATATGTACAGATGTTTGATGATGTTGCGGCACTTACTATAGATAGTATTCGTGCAATTCGAATCGAATGGGCAAAACAATTTTTGGAGGTTAGGGACCGTTTATGTGCGTAGACCTTTGACATTTAATTTTGTAAGAATACCATTGTTTTGTTTAGTTAGTTCTTGAATTGTATTCGTTGTTGTGTTCTTCTTCCTTTTCTCCTTTTACTTGTGCTTGATTTTGCTTGTTGTTTGTTGTCGCTGTACTTGAATTGTGTTGTATTTTTTTGAATTGGATAGAATGTTATTGTATTTGATGGTTGGATAAAAGTTATTTAGTTGTATTGGTGAATGGATGAAATAAAGTTGTGTTGTTGAGGTTTTATTTGATGTTTTGTGGTTGGATGCTGTTTTTGGTGTTTAGGATGTTGTTTTATGTGTATGTGTAGCAAGTTGGAAATAAAACAAACAAACAAACCTGGTATTTAAAAAAAAATAGAATTAACAGCGGTTCTTAAGAGAAACCGCTGTTAATTTTGCAGTGTAAATTTAATATCGGTTTCTACGGAGGCTGCATTAAATGGACATTTAACGGTTCAGAGAAACCGTTAAATTAACAAATGGTTTCTTCACGGAACGATGTTAACGATGCGATTATAATGGTTTTTTTACAACCGTTAAATTAATGTTTTTAATCGAACCGTTAAATTAACATTTAATAAAGTGGTTACCGTAAAATCGATGTTAAGTTTACATTGCAAAATTAATGATTTTCACGAATCATTAAATTAATAAAGACACCACCTTTAACAGCGGTTCCAAAACCGCTGTTAATGTGGCTCCAGAACCGCTGTTGAAGGCCCAGTTTTTTAGTAGTGCTAGTGCGATGTCACGATAACTTATGGGCGTGTTTGAATGATGTTACCCGGGTAGGGACCCATGAGGCCTCCGGTGGCGTGTGCTTGCGAGTACGACCAGTTGTCATGATTTGATCATAAGGTTATCGAATCGGGTAGGTCTGGAGAGGGCTCCGAGATCGTCACTTGCGAGTGCGATGTCAAGATAACTTATAGGTGTGTCTTAGCTTATTTACGTTAGTCAATCCGGATGGGTCCCATCGAGGCCACGGGGATGATTTGAGTGTTTGATGTGATAACTCTAAATTGTAAATGTTTGGACCTTGGATCACGGATGTACTTGTATATTAATTAGTCGTTGAGACTTGGTTGTGAATAGAATCATTTCAACGTTTTTGGTCAACTCTTTTGAAAAGAAGAATTATAAATCTTTCGTGATTTTACACTGAGACCCCCAAAGTCTTCAATTATTCTCTTAAATGTGTTTTGGAGTCGTTCTTATGATCCTTCCTAAAGGAAACCATGTTTGAAAAGAATTTAGACTCGGGGATCGTGTTGTTACCTTGTCGAAAGGTTATTTTCATAACAGTTGTATTCTTGATGTATAACTTTATAGCTTGGTTACTTGCTAGCGATTCCCATCACTAACCCCTCGTTGGGCATTATTTATATTCTTTTTAGGTGTCCTGATTGGAGAGAGAGCAGCCATAGTATCGGCTTGGAGGATGATGTAAAGCAGTGATACTAGTCACAGTTGTAGTCGGTTGTCCATCAGTGATATGTCAGTCTGAGTGTTCATTTCTAGTTTGTTTATCATCCTAAAGAGGATGGACATGTTGTGTAATTTGTGATCGAGTTGTAATTTGGTTTATCAGTTGTATTGTTATGTTGTGTTTTGAGAGACCTAATCGGTCTACGGTTTTATGCTTTAGTCGAGTTGACCACGTGTTGGTTTTATTTCGTAGCTTTCAGCCTGGTAGATCCTTGCGGAAAAATGGTCTACGACATTGTAATAATCCCAGTAGATTTTGGGGTGTTACAGAATATGGTATCGGAGGTTTGTGAAAACCTAGGCAGTTGAGTCTTGTCGAGTCGTGTCTTTTCGTGTCACCCGGGTGAACAAGTGTGATCATTGTGATCAGTTGTGGTTAATTGTGATAAGTATCGTGGTGCAGCCATCATCTCCTCGCGACCTGTGGGCGTAAGCCTCTGTTTTGTAAGTGCTATAATTTGCGTTATGAGAATCTATTTGATTAAGTGTGTTGAGATAAATCGAGATATGATATTCATGATCTTGGGAACAAAATATGCATGTGGCTGCTCTTGTTAGCAAGAATATTTCTGTACTTCGCGGTGTGCCTTGTATGGACCTCCTTTTGTGATTGATGTTATGTTTTGTTATGTCTCGTGTTAACGAACGGTTGTTCAGTTTGGTATGTCGCGGGCCAGAGGTCGGGGCCGTGGCAATCAGTCGCGCGATCAGGATCATGATGCCGGTGATGGGATTGGTATTGTTGTTGCTACTATACTTCAGTAGGTGGCAGACCAAATGACTCTTTTGACCCAGGCGGTTCAACGTAACACTATGGTAACTGAGAACGTCGGGTCGACTCAGTGGCTTAGAGAGGTGGTTCGCATGCATCCTCCTCGTTTTGCGGGCGCAGGTGATACTTTGGGCTGTGACAGTTGGCTTTTCCAATTTGAGAAGATTTTCAAGGAGGCTGGTTGTCTAGAGGAACGTAGGATTCCTATCGCTCAGTTCCTTCTCGATAGTGACGCTGCTAATTGGTGGGGGGCTGTTGAGCCTCAGGATCATGTTGTTACTTGGGAAGAGTTCAAGAAGTTGATGGAAGTGTAGTTCTGTCCGGAGCCAATCCGAGAGCAGAGGATCCGAGATTTTTATCTAGCTGAGCCGCAGGATATACCATTATCGCAGGCTATTATCGATTATAGTTGACAGCTCGCTTACGTGAAGAGGCAAGTGAGGACCGAGGAAGACAAAATCCGTCATTTTAATATGCGGATGAGACCAGAGATTCGGCAGTAGATGTCGAGTTTCACTTGTGCTACTTTGAGAGAGTATCAGAATCGAGCCATGTTGTACGAGATGACATTGTTATCTACTAGGCCTTTGCATGAGTCGAAGAGGCAGAGGACGTCTGGAGATTTTTCAGACAGTGTGAGAGTCGGAACTTCTTCTCATCGAGTTTCGCATAGCCCTACGGCAAAACCTCCCCTTTTTTCATTCGGTGGAACCAAGAGTTCCAAGTCATCTTCTTTGACTCCTAGTCAGACTGGGAGGTGTTTCAATTGCAATGTTGTAGGTCATGTGCAAGCTAATTGTCCTTCGCGACCGATTACTTGTTATAATTATGGACTCGAGGGCCACAAAGTTCAGTATTGTGAACTATTCCATGAAGTTTCCCAGAATCGTGCTACGGCATCGGTATCAGGATCGATTCGTCGGGACCGCTGAGATTTTTTCGCCTGTGTTTTGTTGTTTGTGACTTCACCCTTTCTTTTTTTTTTAAGTTTCGGGATGAAATTTCTTTTTAGAGGGGTAGAATGTAATACTCGTGATTTTCTCTTTCGGTAATTTTTCATTTTTGGTATTTTTCTGATTTCCAGAACTCGCTTGTGCGCGTTTTGACATTTTGATAATATTTTGTTCTGCGTATTTGGTCATCCGAGTTTGTTTCGGGGCTGTTTTACCCGAATCCGTGTTTTGAGCGACTTTTTCTGCTATTTGGTTCATTTCATGGGATGGTGGTTCGAAACTACGGTTTCGTGTTTCCTATAAGTCCGTTTAACTTTGTTAGATCTGTTGTGAACTTCGGTTTAGTTGTTTGATGTCATATTGTGATTTTCGGATGTTTTGGGCCGTTTTGTAATTTTTTAAAGTTTGGGGGTAATTACTTCCGTTGTCGTATTCCGAACCTTCGGGTAGTCGGAATCATGTTTTCTTTAGCGCTTGAGTTCGTCGTTTTGCACTCTTTGTGTGCATGACTTCGTCTTGTGTTGTTTTTGTCGTTTCGTGGTTTCGTCGCGCTCGTACTTGACGAGCTGAACTTAACAGTTTGGAACTGCTAAGTGCCTTACGTACGCTATGCGATGAGCATAACATACGTTAACTTCATGTGCTGCGTACGTATGTTAATCCCTTCTCATAACGTACGTAATGGTCTTCACAATATCGGGCAGAGAGCCCAGGATGGCTCTAACGTACGTAAAGGCTTACACCTTACGTATGTTAATCCTATAACGTATGTTAGAGTGGTGAATTTAACGTACGTAAACCCAGTTTTCTTTATATAACCGGGAGTTGACCCAGATCAGGTCATTTCTTCCTCCTTCCCTTTGCTGCGGTTTTTGGCATCTTGGATGGCTAGGAATTAAGCTTCCAACAAGAGTAGATGATAGTAATCATCTTTGTGATTCTTGCTCGTGTGTAGCATCGTCTAATCCTTCTTCTTCCTTCGAATCTAAGGTAATCATCTTGAAACCCTCTCCTATATATGTTGAAAATCGTTAAGATTCAAGTTGTTCTTCATGAATCGTGTTGTAATATATCATTAATCGGTTGTATTGATTCTATCCCTATGATTTGATTCGTATTTCTTATCGTATTCGGGTTCGGGTGATGTTCTTGATGTTCTTGGGAAAGTATTGAACCCCAAGTGTTCGATCCTATATTTCTACGAATTCTTGTTGAGAATTTCGTATGTTTTGCATCTTCCTTGCGACTCGACCTTGTAGTAATTATGTTGTTCTTTTGTTTTCGACCTATTTGGAGGATTCGAGGGCTTCCGATCGAGCTTTCCCGTTGCTTCGCGTGCTTTGGACTTGAGGCGAGTATCTCGTCTATATTCTTTATACTTTTAGAATGTGATTTGTCGTGAATTTAACGTGGACTTGTTAGTGATTGAACATTGAACCGTAACGTACTTTCAAAGGAATAAGTGATTTCTATGAAGGTAAATACGAGCGCAAAATTGAGTTTCATGAAGAATGATAACAACCATTTCATGTTGTATTTTGCTTAATACGGATACTAGAAATGAGTAGTTATCCGAGGAATTGTGGAATCATGGAATATTTGTATTACTTGCTTGTTAGCCTTTTTCCTGAACGATGGTGACATGTGAATGTTGTGCCTTTATAGAAGTGTATGAGGCGTTAACTTATGTTTTACACATTTGCGATTGTGGTGAATATTGTATCTTTGTTGTTGTGTATCTTGGTGAATTGTGATGTCACCCGGGTAGGGACCCGTGAGGCCTCCCGCGGCTCGTGCTTGCGAGTATGGCCAGTTGATATGTTATGACCATAAGGTTATCAAATCAGGTAGATCTGGAGGGGGCTCCGAGAATCGTCACTTGTGAGTGCGATGTCACGATAACTTATGGGCGTGTTTGAATGATGTTACCCGGGTAGGGATCCGTGAGGCCTCCGGTGGCGTGTGCTTGCGAGTACGACCAGTTGTCATGATTTGACCATAAGATTATCTAATCGGGTAGGTATGGAGAGGGCTCCGAGAATCGTCACTTGCGAGTGCGATGTCAAGATAACTTATGGGTGTGTCTTAGCTTATTTGCGTTAGTCAATCCCGATGGGTCCCATCGAGGCTACGGGGGTGATTTGAGTGTTTGATGTGATAACTCTGAATTGTAAATGTTTGGAGCTTGGATCCCGGATGTACTTGTATTATTAGTTAGTCGTTGAGACTTGGTTGTGAATAGAATTATTTCGACATTTTTGGTTAAGTTTTTTTAAAAGAAGAATTATAAATATTTCGTGATTACCCCCAAAGTCTTCAATTATTCTCTTAAATGTGTTTTGGAGTCGTTCTTATGATCCTTCCTAAAGGAAACTATTTTTGAAAAGAATTTAGACTCGGGGATTGTGTAGCTATCTTGTCGAAAGGTTATTTTCATAACGGTTGTATTCTTGATGTATAACTTTATAGCTTGGTTACTTGCTAGCGATTTCCATCGCTAACCCCTCGTTGGGGATTATTTATATTCTTTTCATGTGTCCTGATTGGAGACAGAGCAGCCACAGTATCGGCTTGGAGGATGATGTAAAGCAGTGATACTAGTCACAGTTGCAGTCGGTTGTCCGTCAGTGATCTGTCGGTCTGAGTGTTCATTTCTAGTTTCTTTATCATCCTTAATAGTATGGACATGTTGTGTAATTTATAATCGAGTTATAATTCGGTTTATCAGTTATACTGATGTGTTGTGTTTTGAGAGACCTAATCGGTCTACTGTTTTATGCTTTGGTCGAGTTGACCACGTGTTGGTTTTATTTCATAGATTTTAGCCTGGTAGATCCTTGTGGAAAGGGTCTACGACGCTGTAATAATCCCAGTAGATTTGGGGTATTACAGTTATGGCCTAAATCACACATCCACCATGTGTGATGGCAGCACTCGATTCATCGGTATTACACCCCTTACTGAGGACTTTCAACCTTACAGGTTGCAGCTGGTATATATGATCTCGTCACTTTCATGATATCAGTAAGCGCATCAAGCATCGAGTCTGTTCCGAAGATCGAGAATTTTCATTTATCACATAGCGATATACGGGGATTAGAATGAGACAAAGTAGGGGCACACCATGACAATTCCTGTTGTTCTATGAGAAAGTTCATCTTCTCTCCTCCCCCTAACGACGGGAAGGTTGTCTCATCGAAGTGACAATCTGCAATCGAGCGGTAAGAGATCATCTGTCAAAGGTTCTATATAGCGGATAACTATTGGGGATTCATATCTAATGTAACTACTTAATCGTCTCTAAAGACCCATACAGTGTGGGGGTGTAGAAGTCACAATACTAGATAACCAAATATGCACAATTGGCACTCAAGCTCGTCTGAGTCCAAAATGTAAAAATTAGGGCTTATCCAGTTACCAACTGGTGAGCATAAATAATTTGGTTAGTAGGGGGTCTAAAATGAGCGAATAAGTAAAGTTATATGCAAGACTACATAACCCCAGACATAACTAAAGCCCGGGCTGCCATCAGATTCATTCAATGGTTTCCTCCACGAGACCATTTTGCGAATGGGCTGCCATTTGATTCATTCGATGTATGCTCGTGGGGGATGGGATGCTTTTGGTCGCTCTCGATAGAGATGCAGTATTCATCAAGTACTTTAGATGTGAACTCTCCAGCATTATCAAGTCTTATAGACAGAACATGGTGGTCAGGGTGGTGAACCCTTAGACAGATAATCCGTGCTAGAAGCTTTGGAAAAGCAGCATTGAGTGGACAAGAGAGCGACATGTGACCAACATGTCGAAACATCAACCAGAACCATAAAACATCTAAATGGTCCATATTCTGGTTGAATCTATCCACAAATATCTTTTTGAATCCTATGTAAGATTGGAATTTTCACATCTTTAGCATAGGACGGTCTCGCTCCTATTTTGGCTAAAGCGCAGGCTTTGTAGAAGAGACAATGTGCATTCGACAGATTCAAACGTGTAGAACGGGCCGATGACTCCGATGCTTTTGATGATATAGCTTGAGGAACACCAATAAAGTTCGATATGTGGGTTCGTTGCTCGCTTCTACTTTGCATGCATAAGAAAGGATGTCCATACGTAATCTTAAGAATATGGATCATCATTTCACAACCTCGATGCTCCAGTCGTTCATGCCAAAGCATGTACGAGTAACGTCCTAAAGTTCGTTAAAGGTAATCACATAGGATTCAACAATCCTAATCACAGTGATGTATAGTCCACTTGATTGACTAGTAAATTTCTCTAAAATGCACTTTCGTCCGCATTTATTAAAGGTGATATACAGATACTCTATTTCATTCTCATAATAGGTTTCAACATGAAAGTCGTTTATACGTATATCCTTGAAACTTTGTAAGGTTCGTGTTAGTAACCCCTCAATGTATATAGAGTGTCGGTGACTGTAAAATAGTATCATTAGGCATCAAGAATTGGGGGTGCCATGTCCTTGGTGTAATATCCGCATGTTTTTTTCTGGTATTCTTCATTTTTGTGTATTTCTCATTTTTAGTGGCTCGCGCGTAATCGTATTGGTATTTAGAGAATACTTCTGGACTTTTTGTCATCCGAGCTTGTTTCAGAATTATTTTACTCAATTCCGCATTTAGTGGCATTTCCATCTCTATTTGGTTCCATTCTCGTAATCGTTGTTCGGAACCGCCATTTCGGGGTTGACGTAAATCCATCTCATGTTATTATGCGTGTTGTGAGCTTCCGTTTTATGTTTCGATCGTGTTTCATGCGTTTCGGGTATTTGAGCCATTTTGCACCCGGCTGCCTAGCGCACGCTATTGTTGTTATTTATCGCACGCTAATATACTTTGGTAGCGCAGGCTACGCTTGTTTGTAGTGCGCGCTAGCAACTCGGGCACAGCAGTGATAGTAGGTTGTTTATGCTCTCTGCTCTCTGGACGAGCAGCTTAGCGCACGCTAAGATTTTATTATAGCGCACGTTATCATTTAGGCTTAGCGCGCGTAGAGTGTCTGGTAGCGCGCGCTAGTCTGGCAGTCCAGAACTGAACAGAGTGTTTCTAGACTCGGTTGGTGTTCATGTAGCGCACGCTATGGCCCGATAGCGCGCGCTATCGAGAGGCCGTTAGCGCACGCTATTTCCTGGTAGCGCATGCTAACGGGCCAGAACCATAGGTTCTGGACTACTTTAGATTGGGTAGCGCGCGCTAACATTTAGTCATTAGCGCATGCTAACGACTCTCTGGTTATATATACCATAGAGTTGACCCAGATCGGCACTTCACTCATTTTTCTTCTCCTCCCCCGCGACGAGCGATCCCAAGGCGATTTCTGGGTGATTTCTTCTTCCAACCAATTCAGATATCATTTACCTTGAGTTCTTGGTGTAGATTAACAACATCTACTGGTGTTCTTCATCCTAAATCCAAGGTAATCTCCTAGAACCCTATTTTTGGGAATTTGGGGGTTTTGGGGTTTTTGCCCAATTCGTTCCGTATTGTTGATTAATCCATGATGGGTAGAATTAATCTTAGTAGTATTCATGTGTTTCCTACGAAATTATGGTGAGTTTCGGTGTGTTCTTGAAATCAATATGGTTTGGGGTTGTTGTCCGCCCTCGTCAATTTTGTCGTATGAAATTACATGAATCGTAGGTGGGTTTCCGGGTGTTTTTTGTTATCATTGTTTTGTCGAGTTGTTGTAATCGTGTTTGACGAATCGTCTAGGTTCGGTGTTCGGTTTCTCGCAACCGCGGTCGTAATCTTTTCCGTTTCTCGTCGTCGTTTAATCAAGGCAAGTATTCTTAATGAACTTACACTCTTAACATGATAGTATTGCATGAGTGATGGGTCTGTGTGTATGCTCACTACGGGTTATATCCGACGGAGTCTCGGTAGGGGTCAACAGAGGCGTGGATCGACGAGCTTTGCTTTTAACCACTACAGGGTAGATCCGATGGGGTATTGGTAGGGGTCCATAGAGGCGTGGATCGACGATTAATTGTGGTGCATTTTATAAATGTGTTTTAGTTATGGCATTTCCAGAAATAAGTACTTTTGAACTGTGATTTCATGATTGCATGCATTGACTAAATGTGTAAGATGTAAGTTGTTCATTTGGCCTATTTGTACTAGCGTAATTGCTAACCCCTTTGGGGGACCCCTTTTGGGGAATTCGTTTTATGAATTTCAGGTCAGGATTAGCGGAACGAGCGGGCACTGGATCGGTACGAGGATGATGGTCGTGCGTGATGATTGTGCAAACGAAGTGTTTTATCTATTTTATTTTCTGTCCTTAAATCATTTTGAAAACTTGTAAACTAATAGACGTACTCGAGTACTTAGGGGCTTTTGATTTTGCAAAGTGTATTTGAGTTGTCCGTTATGTTTTCGTTGGATTATTGTGTTGCTTGATTGACCGGTCGAACCGGGTGGATTATTATTGTTTTGCGTCTTTGTGATGTGGTGTTATTGCGTCGACTCCGTGAGTCGATGAGTGAAGTTGATTACCTAGCCTGGTGGGTCCCATGTAGGGGTCCACGGCGCTGTTACATTCCCAGGTTTTCTTGGGGGTGTTACACTTGGATGAAGGGGGATGATCCAATCATCATAGTCACTGATTCGTTATAGGCTATTACCATCGGCCTATCAGTCAAGTGTTCCTCGATTCATTCGTCAAACGAGAACACGAGTAATAAAAACTCTAAACCATAAGCATATGAATAATATTCGGTAAATATCTTGTTCGAAACCAAATATGTGAGACCATTATTGAAAAATATCATGTCTACCGATAAAATTAGTCATTGAGGGGGGGGGGGGGGGGGTCTAATGACTTTGACACGTATGGTGCAATATTGCCATCGGTAAATGTGAAAGTGACATTTGGGGTCATTTCATGATCGTCTTCCTTTATATAGTGGGTCTCCTATTCATTGGAATCTCAATCTATCTTCCAGTTAGCCGTGAAATATTTGCTTGCATGGCAGTTCATATACCAATGCCTCACATTAGGAGTCAACTCATTTCTTGGGAGCCACGAGCATTATCTCTTCTCTCTACATTGGAAGATCGAAAAGGCCTCCATGACCACGACTACGTCTACGAATGCCACATCCCTTTCCACCATGCGAGTTCGTTCCATGTGTTTTGGAATTGGCACGTCCAACTCTCTATTCGTTGGGGTTCTTTCCACATTTCACTTTGCCATTACTAGCCTCGAAAATTTGCTTTGTCCCGACAAGCCTGGCATAATCCTACTCCAGCATATACGAATTCGCTAGTATAAGTGTTTAAGTAGGGAAATTGAAAAATTTCTTCTGGATCATGTTGTCTTTTGTGAATTTCATCTCAGAAAATAAAATAACCTTAAGGCTGAGTATATCTTTATTGAAATTGTCGACTCGTCATAATAAAGCAAGTGGATTTCATCCCACTGCACGGTCAACTCGAGAAATAGTATTCCCTTATGGCCCTTAAGGGCATCCCGAAGTTTGTTGGGAATTTCAGCTAGAGTTGAAATTTCGCCTAAAAACATCAGCGTGCTGGCTTTCGCATCGGATCGCGATGTTGATTGTTCGCGGGGGAAGAAGAGAGTCGGAACTGGACTGGGTTTGCGGCGACGGATCTGCTCTTCAACTCTTTGCAACGGCAGGTCGGATGGGGTTGCAAGGATTTGGGACATCCGATCTGGACGGGGAAGATGACGTCTAGGGTTCTAAAAATTTCTGTTTTTTTTTTTTTAGAATTTTGGATTTTTCTTGCTCTGTTGGTAGATTACGTGTTGAAGTAAAAGCAAAACAAGACAAGAATTAGAGCAGAAGATGTATTTATTCTCATTGATGGTATCCCTTTAAATAGGGAGAGATTATATTCTGGAACATTCTAATATGCTTAATCCTACATACATTAACTAGGAGAAGCCCATTAACCTGTAGACTGAAGCACACACATGTATATTTACTTTAACAATTTTCTTATATTATATTTGTAGTTTTTATAGCAATCAAAATTTTTGAATATATATATATGGAGGGATATGTGAACACCTAAACTTAAACACACTATCTCACTCATTAATATCAACCATTGGATCCAAATGAAGCTTGCTGGGACAACAAACCAACGTTGGTATGGGGCTAACGTCGAAGCGGTATGCGCCATACCAATGTTGGGATGGCGTTATATCAATGTTGGGATGACGTCATACCTTTAATCCAATTGTTGATAATAATGAGCGAAATAGAGTGTTTAAGTTTAGGTGTTTACATATCCCTCCCTATATATATATATATATATATATATATATATATATATATATATATATATATATATATATATATATATATATAGAGAGAGAGAGAGAGAGAGAGAGAGAGAGAGAGAGAGAGAGAGAGAGAGAGAGAGAGAGAGAGAGAGAGAGAGAGAGATTTTTAACCTAAAATCTAAGAAGTGTGAATAGCTTGTTTTGCTATGTATATAGTATTATTCTTTTATGGCTCAAGTTTAGCAACAACTCTTTTGATACTCAAATTATCGGAATTGACCTTTACTCGAATAAATTCGAGTCCTATATTGTATTTCGAGTAACATAATTTCGAGTCAACTTCAAAAGATATACAATATTGAGTAAGGTTGCGTATCGGGTAACACAAATTAGATCATCGAGTTACCCGAATTCGAGTTACCCGTCGTGTTACCCGAATTCGAACTCGAGTTACCCGATTTAAATTGGTGTTACCCGAATTCGAGTAACTCGACGGAACTCGTGTTACCCGATACGAATTCGTGTTACCCGAATTCGAACTCGAGTTACTCGATTTGAATTCGTGTTACCCGAATTCGAGTTACTCGACAGAACTCGTGTGACCCGAATAACAGTTCGAGTTATTCGGTATATTCTCGAGTGACTCGACTCGAGTTACCGGTGAAAATCGTGATACTCGTTTGTCTAATTCGTGTTACCCGATTGACAATCTTCCTCAATATTGTATATTTTTGAAGTTGACTCGAAATTATATTACTCAAAAATACAATATATGACTCGAATATATTCGAGTAAAGACCAATTCCGACAATTTGGATATTAAAAGAATTGCTAAACTTAGAGTAAAAAAAATAATAGTAAATGTAAAAAGGCAAAACGAGTTTTGGCTCGTATAAGAAAACGAAAAGGTGGAATAACAGACTGCCAGATATATAGTATTATTCTTTTATGGCTCAAGTTTAGCAACAACTCTTTTGATACTCAAATTATCGGAATTGACCTTTACTCGAATAAATTCGAGTCCTATATTGTATTTCGAGTAACATAATTTCGAGTCAACTTCAAAAGATATACAATATTGAGTAAGGTTGCGTATCGGGTAACACAAATTAGATCATCGAGTTACCCGAATTCGAGTTACCCGTCGTGTTACCCGAATTCGAACTCGAGTTACCCGATTTAAATTGGTGTTACCCGAATTCGAGTAACTCGACGGAACTCGTGTTACCCGATACGAATTCTTGTTACCCGAATTCGAACTCGAGTTACCCGATTTGAATTCGTGTTACCCGAATTCGAGTTACTCGACAGAACTCGTGTGACCCGAATAACAGTTCGAGTTATTCGGTATATTCTCGAGTGACTCGACTCGAGTTACCGGTGAAAATCGTGATACTCGTTTGTCTAATTCGTGTTACCCGATTGACAATCTTCCTCAATATTGTATATTTTTGAAGTTGACTCGAAATTATATTACTCAAAAATACTCGAATATATTCGAGTAAAGACCAATTCCGACAATTTGGATATTAAAAGAATTGCTAAACTTAGAGTAAAAAAAATAATAGTAAATGTAAAAAGGCAAAACGAGTTTTGGCTCGTATAAGAAAACGAAAAGGTGGAATAACAGACTGCCAGAAGCGGGGAAGTGTAGCACGGCAGGCAGCAGTATCCTACCACCGAATATGAAATAATAAAATCGTACGTGGGCTGATTACTGACAGACATGGTCTTAAGGAATACAGCTATAGTCCAGTTGGCTGGATCAGATACCAATCAATCATAAAGATATATAGCATCTTTATGTTTTTGAGAGCTCGAAACAAAAATCGCACAATTGTTATTATTATTATTTTTTTTTTTATCGAGACTGCTTCCTATAATGGTTGAAATGGGCCATGGAATTTATCGCACAGCTGTGCATAACTTGATAACTTTGAGCTGGATACAACCATCTCTGAACTGAATCATGGCAAGTCATTGTTTCCATTGGGAATTGCAGTCGTCATACGTCAAGAAACTTCATACCATTACTACTAATTAACAAGCGAGAATTATATTTCCAAACTCTAGAAAATACAAGTCCATAATAGGATTGGCATGAGACGAAACGAGACGAAATGAGATGGGAAGAAGGTAAATTCGTTCCGATGTCATCTATTTAGTTTGGAATGGGATGAGATTAATATTTTTGAGGATTGAACATCCTATCCAAAATTTAATCAGGATGAGAAGGAACGAGACTATATATTAATTATGTTATTAATTATTTTGGTACTATATGTTATTATATGATTATTATAATACTATTAGCTAGATCTAATTATAATATTATACTATTAGCAATTATTATGTACGATAATTTATTATTTATTTGATTCCATAAATGAAAAATGCGAAGAAACAATATGTTAATTATATTAAATAATATTATACTAGTATTCTGATACTATAGTTGAGATTTAATAATATTATTATATGATTAGTAACTACTTTCCTAGTTCTGGCCGAAGATTTATATTTCTCTAAAAAAGTTGTTCCTTTAATAAATTTACATATATCATTTTTCATAATCAAATCAAACAATCATATTTTACTTTTTAATCTCCACCACAAATTTATCATCATTACTTATATTAATCATTATTTAAAATGCACCAAATACACAGCAGAATCTTGTGTGATAAATACAAAGAAAAACATATGATTCGAAAAAGCTCGAGACCATACCTGAGCCCATGGCTTGATCCACATGGGACTTACCTAAGCGGAATTTGGCTAATTCACTCCCGATGAACGCTGCTCTAACAAAAGAGAGGTTGCCCTGCGCACAGCTCCCTGTCAAAAATACACCACACGCAAAAATAATAGGATAAAATATACAATAAAAGTAAAAATGCAATGCTCTAGGTCAAAGCTAACCGAGACAACCCAATCCTGAGGCTCTCAACTACAGCACCGCTCCCTACAAAAGAATCCACAACTCTGATCCGCGCCCAAGCGCACCTATCAACAGTCATGGTCTCGGAAAGGTTTAAGGCCTTCAAATCTAATCTCAGTTGCTCCTCCCACGTCCTCCTCGGTCTGCCTCTCCTCCTCTCCCCGACAACCATTAAACTCTCGACCCTCCTCACCGGAGCAGATGCCTGCCTCCTGCGGACGTGGCCAAACCATCTCAATCTCCCTTCCCTAACTTTTGCTGAAATTTGACGCGCCCGCTATAACCCCCTCAGCCATCCGCCGCGTGAGCAAACGGAAGTTCAAGGGGTTACTGGCCACAAAAGTATTTCGACCTTTCATTTGGAACACACTAAAATATGAATTAAATTCCTAAACTTGATCTTTTGAATCTAAGTATCGAAAATCAATCCTAATAAGAACCTAGGATTATTCTTCCTCATAAGCTTTCTCTACTCTTTTGAAGCTATTTTCCGTTTGTGCCTTGGATTTGACTCATCTATGATGAACTATCTTCTTTGGATCTCAAGTTAATCAAAAGAAATCATAAATATTGAACCTTATATTTTTCATGTATGAATTAAAATATCAAATCCAACAACAAGTTAAGAAAATGAATAAGTATATTAAATTCAATACATTACCAAAATTAGGGCTGGCAATTCGTGCGTGTCGGGTCGTTATCGGGTCGACACGATAACGACACGACATGATAAGGCCAAACACGAACACGACCCGTTAAGTATATGCCCGACACGAACACGAACACGACACGAAAGGTTGAAACACGAACACGACACGGATACGACACGAACACGATATGACACGATATATTTCGTGTTGACACGACACGATAACGACACGATACAACACGAATCGATAAATTCAAATAAAAAAAATTAGAAAATAAACTTAAAATATTTAAAATGATAATAAAATTAATGCTAAAAATATATAAATATTATCGGGTTACACGAACACGACACGACACGATACGAACACGAAAATTATCGTGTTACACGAACACGACACGAATCCGACACGAACACGACACGAAATTAGCGTGTCCTTATCGTGTCGACACAATAAGGACACGAACACGATAAGGCCAAACACTAACCCATTAATTTCGTGCGTGTTCGTGTCGGGTTATCGTGTCGTGTCGTAAATTGCCAGCCCTAACCAAAATTAAAGTCTAAAAAACCCTAGGATCTAAAGCAGTTTAGCCAAAAAAAAAATGGCTACAAAATTATAATAAGATAAATTAACCATGTTCTTCAATTAAAAGAAAAGGAAGAAAATTAGACAAGATAAACTTATTATGGTCTTGATTTTTGAATTTTGATCCTTGATCTTCTTTTAGTATTCTCTTGAGTCTTTTGATGAAAGATGATAAAAAAACACAGTCACAAGGTCCAATTTATAGGTAAATGTGTCCTAGTTCAATTAGGCTGTGAGTTTCATGAAAAGAAACTTTTAAATTAGCCAAACACACGACATGACCATGTCAGAGATACCCAACACGCGAGATGGTCGTATCATCCATCTAGTAAATTTTCACCCCCTATGACACGGCTCGTTTCGGACGTCATTTCCCTACTACGTGTCGTCCGTCCATGCAGTTTCTGTATGTTCTTCGACACGGTCTATGTCAGCAATGTATTACCTGCGACACGATCGTGTCGCTGGATTTCCGTGCTGGTGCTCTACTTTTTTTTCGTTTTTCAGTTTGTTAAGGCTCTTGACACGTCCTAACACCCTTTTGGCATATTTTCACGTGTTTCTAGTGCATCTAAAGCAAAATATGTGATATCTCATAAAATAATGAATTCATACATAAAATATCGAGTTTACGCATGAACTGTTTCTAAATATATAATAAAACGACCCAGTTAACGTGTGAAAAACTCGTGTTTATCAGTTCCAAATATGAAACTCCAGCGGAATTACTGTGCTTCCGGCAATAATCACTTGAAGCTCCAGATATATGTAATATCTGCTGCATTTATTCCTAATTATCTTGATCGTGTATGTTGTTTTGTGCTGACTATTTTTGGTTTGGTCATTTAATTGAGGATTTTTATTGTCGCGTGTTATATGCCTTCACCTTATTGTGGTATTTGTCGAGTGTGAATTTGTGTTCTATGGCATGTCGTGTTTTGATGCTTGATTTTTATTAGTTTTGATGCAATATCGGGTATGTTCATGTGATCGAAACATCATGGGACGATGTGCCAGGAGGAGAAAGTTGTGGCAGGCTACTGTTGTTAACATCAGCGTAATTATGACCGTATGACTTCAATATTACAATCGTAAGTATCTTCAGCTATGGTAGTATGTCTTGCATTATACGGCCATACAACAATTGATGTGAGGATGATTCGAGAAAGTTGGATATATGTTCTAGAATGTCGGATAGGACCGTAATGAGACACTAGAAGCGCCTTCATGTCGTCGAGCTGGCGTTGCATCGCGGCCATCGCTGTAGCTTACTCGCTCGTGGTTCGGCTTTCGGAGCGGGAGCCAAGGCGATCGTGTACTGATCTCCTGACTCCGCGGTTGCCGATCTCGGTTCTTTGGCGAGGAGGAACCAGATGGATGGCCTGCCTTCTAGGAGTTGGGTACGCCGAACTCCTGGTGACGGACTCGGGCTCCGTCGTCTCGTGGATGGGGCCAGACTGCCCCAGTCGCCAAGATGGGTCGCTGCCTAGGCAGCTGAAAACGGAGGTGTCCCGCCTTGCGGGCACCTTTTCTTGAGAATCGGGGCCTCTTGGCGACCGCCACTTCCAGCGCGTTCCTGAAAACCCCGTTCGCAATTCTATCTAACATTGTGCGACCACACGACCAACGTAACATTCTCATTTCAGCCACTTCCAACTTGCTCTCAAGCGACTTCTTCATCGCCCAACATTCGAAGCCATACAATATTGCAGGTCGGATTGCCGCTCTATAGAATTTACCCTTCAACTTTAGAGGGACTTTCTTGTCGCACAGGAGCCCTGTCGCTGCTTTCCACCTTAGCCACCCCGCCTTGATGCGATGCGTGACATCATCTTCACACTCACCTTCCTTCTGAATGATCGAACCCAAATACTTGAACTTATCCGTATGGGGTACGATTTGATCCGCAATCATTACCTCAACATCTTCCCTTTTGTTTCACCACTAAATTTACACCAGAGATACTCGGTCTTAGATCGGCTCACACGCAAGCCCTGGGATTCTAACTTAGCCCTCCAAAGCTCCAACTTCGAGTTCACCTCCCTCCTCGACTCTGTCACTAACACAATATCGTCAGCAAAAAGCATGCACCACGGGATGCCATCTCGAATCCCTCGCGAAATGACGTCAAGGATTAGAGCGAAGAGAAGAGGACTTAGCGCCGACCCCTGGTGTAGCCCTATCTCAACCGGAAAATACTGGGTGTCACCAACTGGGGTCCTAACGCACGTCCTAGCTTGGGAGTACATGTCTTGGATCGCCATAACGAACGGCAACGACACCCTCCTCTCTACTAGGCTCCTCCAAATAACATCGCGCGGGATGCTATCATAAGCCTTCTCTAGATCTATGAACACCATATGGAGGTCCTTACGCCGCTCTCTAAACTTCTCCATAAGGCGTCTGACGAGATGAATGACCTCAGTCGTGGACCTCCCCGGCATGAAGCCAAATTGGTTCTCTGAGATCTCCACTTCTCTTCTAACCCTGCATTCCACCACTCTTTCCCAAAGTTTCATAGTATGACTGAGGAGTTTAATACACCTATAGTTACTACAACTCTGAGCATCGCCTTTGTTCTTGAAAAAAGGCACGACAATACTATGCTTCCACTCTGTCGGCATCTTAGAGCCTTTGATAAGGATGTTGAACAGCTCTGCTAGCCATATTTCTGAACATTTTAGGTATATAAAATGAGATGGGACGTGATTTTAGGATGAAACATTTTCTTTCTAACCTCATCTCGTGCCAAAGAATATTCAAACTTTGTAGATAATTCGAAGCGAGATGAAATAATTAGGAACATATTTCTGGACGAAAATTCAGGATACAAAATTTACGAGATATAATGCCAATTCCTACTTGATAATACAGATTTACGTAGTAGCACATGATATAGAAAACTAGTTTAATTGTTGGGCTTTTAAATTTAGCCTAGATATTAGTCGAGACAAAGAGCTCCTTAGATGCATTAGGTTTCTTTTTCCTGAAAATAGCACTCTGAGCCACCAACTCAAAGCCCATCTGCCATGTAATCTAACATGCGTTTACAGTTCAAAGAACATGCCAAAGGACTGATACAAGAGCATCTTAAACCTATAGTCTTGTTTATTCTATATGGTAGTTTAATTATAATAATATTAGTATCCAACTCATCTAAAATCGGCAGAAATTCACAATTGTTATAGTAAAAGTAAACAAGACAAGAATTAGGGCAGAAGAAGATGTATATTCTCATTCTTATGGTCTCTTTAAATAGGGAGAGATTACATATTCTGGAACATTCTAACAGGTCTAGCCCTATACTAGTTGGGAGAAGCTCAATAGTCTGTAGACTAAGGCACACACTGTGTATTTACTTTAACACTCCCCCTTGTGCCGAGTCTCCAACGCGTGTCAAGTTGCCTCGTTAAAACCTCGTCAAGCAAAAACCACATAGGAAAATGCCTTGATCATAGGAAAAAGAGTACAACATCCAGACATACAGGTTACGCTAATTTCGTTAAGCCAAAACCTCTATTGATCATTTCGTCGACCAATGTGCTCAAGAACTTGATCAGTTCATCGATCAGTGAGCTAAACGTCTAGTTACCTCGTTAAAAACCTTTCCAAGTGATAAAAACCAGTGGAAAAAAAAGAATCCTTAGTTAAGGAAAAGAGTGTAACTTGCGACGTTGATGTAAGACTCCCCCTCAAGTCTACATCTCCCCCTGATTAGTTCGTCAATCAAGAAATTTGAAAAACAGTGCATGTGACGTTGCCTCGTTAAAAACTTTGCCAAGTAACAAAACCCATTGGGACAAAATAAACGTTGGTCAAAGAAAAGAGTACAATATTGGTGGGTAAAATTCGTTATACCTCACCCTCCCATCAGATCCTTACTTCGATCTCGGGAGTTCGGAAATCCTACGCATTCCGATGTTTCTCACATGTTTTTCAAATATGGCCTTGGGCAATGATTTAATGAATAAATCAGCCACATTCTCCTCAGACTTCACTTGCTTAACTTGGATGTTGAGGAGGGCCCGTTGTTGCTGATTGCAGAAAAACTTTGGAGAGATATGCTTTGTATATTATCCCCCTTGATATATCCAGGCTTCATCCGTTCGATGCAAGCGGCATTATTTTCGTATATGCATGTGGTTGCATCAGTGACATTACTTAGTCCACTGTTACCTCGAATATGTATAACGATGGTTCTCAATCATATACACTCGCGTACCGCCTCATGTAGAGCGATAATCTTAGCGTGATTCGAGGAGGTAGCAACAAGGGTTTTGCTTAGTTGATCTCCAAGATATAGCGATGTCCCCAACGGTGAATACATAACCAGGTCGGGATCGACCTTTATGTGGGTCTGAAAGATACACAACATCAGCAAAACCTACCAACACATTCGTTGGGGTAGTTTCCTTGGAATTCACACTTACTTTAGTGATTGCACATTCATCGGCAGTTTCGTTAGCCTGATAGGGAAAGAAAAGTCCCGAGTTAATGGTTCCTTGAGGTATCAAAAGATATTCTTGATATCATTCCAATGACGTTGCGTGGGCTCAAAACTATATTTAGCCAACAAGTTCACTGAGAAAGCTATATCAAGTCGAGTATACTGAGCCAAGTACAATAATGCACCGATTGCACTTTAGATAGGGAATTTCGTATCCCAAAGCTCTTCGTCACATTCCTTCGGACAAAATGGATCTTTCTTCAAGTCCAAACTACGACCGATCATGGGAGTGCTAATCGTATGTGCCTTGTCCATGTCAAAATGCCTGATTTTCTTCTGGACATAGGCAGACGGGTGGATGAGGATTCCACTAGCTCGATGTTCTAGCTCAATGCCTAGATAAGACCGAGTCTTCCCAGATCATCATCTCAAATCCGGCTTTTAGATAGCTACGGTTTCTCTTAATTCGTCAAGAGTACCGATTATGTTCATATCATCGATATATATAGCTATAATCGCTAATCCAAAACTTGTTTTCTTGATAAACACGCAGGGACACAGTTCATCGTTCTTATATCCCCTTCCAATCAAGTAGTCACTTAGGCAGGTATACCACACCCGCCCGGATTGTTTTAATCCGTAAAGTGAGCATTTCAACCGTACTACAAACGCACTCCGTGGTCTAGAGTCACTTGACTTGGGTAATGAAATGCCATCGAGCACTTTCATATATATCTCTATATTAAGATCCCCGTAGAGATATCACTAACCACATTTATAAGTTGCATTTCAAGTCCTTCGGAAATTACTAAGCTAATGAAGTAGCTTAGGGGAGAGTATGTCTCCTCAGTCAATTCCACGGCATATATGAGAACCTTCAAGCCTTGTACTTCAGGACTTCATTCTTCTCATTGTGCTTACTGACAAAGATTTATTTTATGTCCTACAGGATTTACACTTGGTGAGGTTAGCACTACCTACCAATTACCTGTCTCTTTGTCAAAGAATATAGTTCTGCGTGGAATGCTTTATCCTTTGAAGCCAATTAACTCAATGTTGATATCATACAACAGAGCGAGGTTCGACATCATCTTGCTCTATGCTTTGAGCAACGATAGATCATCAAAGTGGGTGGATGATTAGTCAACACTCTCGTGATTCATCGAGATTTCTTGATTTTCTGAATCATATCAATCTTCGGGGCGTCCCCCTCGTCATGACTCATGGACTTAGTAAAATCAAGTATGATCTCATGAAACGAGTTCATTGATGACTAATATATAAGTTTGTGCCTTACTCTACCTCCTCCTTAGGTAAGTGTTAAGTCGAACCATGTAGCTTCCACCTCTTCCTTTAGGGAGCTATGGCCTAAATCACACATCCACCATATGCGATGGCAGCACTCGATTCGTCGGTGTTGCGCCTCTTACCGACGACTTTCAACCTTACAGGTTGCAGCTGGTATATATGATCTCATCACTTTCCTGATATCAGTAAACGCATTAGGCATCGGATCTGTTATGTTTCGAAGATCGAGAATTTTGCACTATCACATAGCGAAATACGGGGATCAATATGAGACAAAGTAGGGATACACCATGACAATTCCTGTCGTTCCCTGAGAAAGTTCGTCTTCTCTCCTCCCCCTAACGACGGGAAGGTTGTATCATCGAAGTGACAATCCGCAATCGAGCGGTAAAGAGATCACCTGTCGAAAGTTCTAAATAGTGGATAACCATTGGGGATTTGTATCCAATGTAACTACTTAATCGTCTTTAAAGACCCATGGGGGTGCACAAGGCACAATACTACGTAACCAAATATGCGCAATTGACACTCAAGCTCGTCTGAGTCCAGAATGTAAAAATCAGGACTTATCCAGTTACCAACTGGTACGCATAAATCGTTTGGTTAGCAGAGGGTTTATAATGAGCGAATAAGTAAAGCTGCATGCAAGACTACATAACCCCAGACAGAAATAGGCAAATTGGTGTGCATAACCAATTCCCGGGCTACCATCTGATTCGTTTGATGGTTGCCTTCGCGAGACCATTTTGCATATGCTCGTGGGGGATGGGATGCTTTTCGTCGCTCCCGATCGACATGCAGTATTCATCAAGCACTTTAGATATGAACTCTACAGCATTATCAAGTCCTATAGACCGAACATGGTGTAATATCCGCAATTTTCGATTTTCGGTAAATTTCTTTTTTCGGTCGGAGTCCGTTTTGACGACTCGCTCATGACCGTTTCGTCATTCTGAGAATGATTAATTCTACACTTTTTGACATCCGAGTTCGTTTTGGTGTCGTTTTGTTGAGTTCCGTGCTTTTTAGCGACTTTTCCGCGCTTGAGTTCGATTCTTGCGAATCTCGTTCGAAACTGCTGTTTCGAGTTTCCCGTAAGTCCGTTTAACTTTGTTAGACGTGTTGTGAACTTCGGTTTGGTTATTCGATCACGTATCGTGATTTCCGGGCATTTTGGGCCATTTTGTAATTTCTTGAAAGTTACGGGTATCCGTATCTGTAATTGTTGTCTCGACCCGTTTCTTGGTCGCGTATGATTAATTATGGTATTATGTTTTCAGTTCGGGTCGTTCATGTTGTCCGCGAACTTTTCGTCGTGTTCGCCTGCGGCGCTTGGAAATCGGGTCGCCGAGCCTGACGGCCATGGATCGCCGGACGGTATGGATCGCCGACGACATGGCACCGCCGGACGGTGCGGCAGAACCGCGAAGCGCGCGCTAACCGGCAGTGTAGCGACGCCGCCGTGTGGCCTAGCGACGCTTCTCGCCCGGGATGGGGGTTTCCGGTTCGACTCGGCCAGATCGGCAGCGCACGCCGGCCAGTAAGCGCACGCTAACCGGCAGGTAGCGACGCCGTCGGCCGACTAGCATACGTTACTGGGTAGTTTGTCACCGGTGGCTACCGGACAGCCAGCGCGCGCAGGCTTCCGGCCGTAGCGCACGCTAGCGGGAGTCGGGTCGACAGGTTTGGTCGGCAGGGTTGGTCGGTGATGCCGGGTCATGTGGGACCTGTCCGAGGGTACTCGGCCGATACCGGCCGATAGCGCACGCTAGTCCGGGAAGGCTAGCGCACGCTAGTTTGGCCCAGTATAAATGTGGCTGAGCAGTCACATTTCACTTCGTTTTTCACTTCCTTCATTCTCCGTCCGCGAATGGCGATTCATGGGTGACGAAGCCATGTTGTTTAACAACAAATCCATGAAGTTCTTGAGTCCATAACATCAATCAATCATCCGTTATCATCCTTTGATCCAGCGAATCAAGGTAATCTTCCTTAGAACCCTAATTTCGTGAATTTGGGGGTTTTTGCATTTTCGTCCGATTCGTTACGTGTTGTTGATTAATTCATGATGGGTATGATTAATCTTGGTAGTATTCTTGTGTTTAACATCATTTAATCTATTGTTCTTCGTCGAATCGAAGTATATTTCTTGATTTCCTTCGAATTGACTTTTTGGGGGATTTGTCCCCGATCTCATTTTTCATCCGTTTTCGATGGATTGATTATGGTTAAATGATGTTGTTAAACATATTCTATGGATTGTATATCCATATTTCAACTTGGAATTCCGTTTTCGTGATTTGACGGAACGAATCGTGTTCTTGGCCGTTTTGGGGGAAATTCGTGAACTTTCGTCATTCGTTCTTTGAATTCAACGGCTTTGAGTCGTGTTATGGAATTCATTTCATTGTTATTATTTGTCCTTCGTAGTTTATGAACGTGAGTTGGCGTTCGGTGGAGTCGGCGGGTTCGTAGTCGGTTCGGGCCAACCTACTTCGGTCGATTCTCCGCGTTGTTCTTATTCGAGGCAAGTACCTTGCCCATACTTTTCTAGTTTTATGGATATGATGATCGGTGGTCGTCTTGATGCGTTTGTTTGGTTATTTGAAATGAAGTTTCAAAAGATTTCGATTTGGCCTCGTTAAAGGCTCTCTTTCAAAACGCGTGTGTGTTTTGTGAACGTTGTGTTTGGGGAATTTATTATGATTTGATTATTTTGAACGTTGAAGGATTTGATGATGATACTCCTATTGTTTAAAGTTATGGAATCGTGTATTCCGTATTTAATCTTGTTATTGTGTTTTGAAGAGTTTGATAATGGTGTCGAGTTAATGGCCATCTCTAGTGAGTATTCTTAATGAACTTACATTCTTAGCATATTAGTATTGCATGAGTAACGTGTGTGTGTGTGTGTATGCTCACTACGGGTTAGATCCGACGGGGTCTCGGTAGGGGTCCACAGAGACGTGGATCGACGAGCTTGCTTTTAACCACTACGGGTTAGATCCGACGGGGTCTCGGTAGGGGTCCATAGAGACGTGGATCGACGGTTAATTGTGGTGCATTTTACAAATGTGATTTTATATTGACATTTCCGGAAATGAGTGCTTTTGAACGGTTTTCATGATTGCATGCATTGACTAAGTGTGTAAGAGGTAAGTTGTTCGTTTGGCCTACTTGGCTAGGATGGCTATAGAGTATTTTGTTGTTTGTGTTAAATCCTTTATTTGTGGATTTTGATGTTGGAAGACGAACCTTGTGGTCGTTCTTGTGTACTGTGAGTTGATGAGATTTTGGGCTAAAATCCCAATGGTTTTGTCAAAGTCGTTTTACGGATTTGGGGCTAAAATCCCAACGGTTTGGTTAATATCATTTTTCAGAAAGTAAACCTTTGGGGCGGTGACCCCTTTTTGTCTTTTGGATTTTGAAAAGTAGGATTTGATAATCCTAAATTGTCTTCTATTAAAACTCTCGATGGCATTCTAAACCGTTTTATAAATTACTTCCATTGATTTATGATATTTCGATTTTGAAATGTTTTCTCAAACCCTTGCCTCGGGAAGTACTTTTCGTTTCGTTTGGATCTTTGAGGATCCTCGGTGATTGTTATTCGTGGAATGTGAATTGTATGGCTCGTATTTGCACTTTGTTCTTGCACTAGCAAAACAGTGGAGTTTTGCTAACCCCCGAGTATTCGGGGGGTGGATGTCTGTTTTTGCATTCAGGTTTTGGAGCATATCACAGGGTCGGCACGAAGGATGATGAAAGATGATCGATACTAATCACATGAGGAACCGTACATCGTGTGTTGGTTCAGTTGTACTTTATTTTCCGCTGCTATATTGTTCACGTTGTACGGGTGTGGTTGTATTTTTTCCCCTGCGTGGGCATGAGTTGTATTTGAGTTGTATGTATTTGTGGAAAGACCAAATCGGTCTACTGAGCCATTTTAGCCTTGAAGGCATTGTCGAGATGTTAAATGTTGTTACCAGCCTGGTAGATCCTCGAGGAGAGGGTCTACGGCGTGTAATATCCCTGAGTGGATTGGGGGTGTTACATAAATGGTATCGGAGCTTAGGTTTAGGAAAACCTAGGCTGTCGGGTCAAGTCGTGTTGTTTGAGTCTTGTTTCGTCGGATTTTATCTGACTGAGTCGTGTCGCGACGCGTCGTTTGAGTTTGTTGGTCGTGATTAGTATCGTGGGGCGATCATCATCTTCGTGCGACCTGTGGAAGTAAGTCTCCCTTCTTTGTGTTGTGCCTCGTGTGACACGAGCTATTTTTATGATTATTTGTTAAGTGGTGGAATCCTTATGTGAATTTGGATTTCACGATATGTATTTAGTCGACTTTCGTATTTGATTTATACGAGGAGTGTCGTCGCTTGTGATGTCTTTTTATTGTTGTTTTTCTCCGTTGTTGATGATTTTCGAATCGATTTGCACGTTTTACAAGTCTCTTGTGGAAGCTTTGTGCTTATACGCTGTCGACTTGTTCACTAGCTGCCATGGGAGAGTATTTTATCAGTGGTTTTGTTCTGAATGTGGTATTTTATCGTTTATTTCCGTTTAAAGACATATATTGTCTTGATTTTAAACGTTTTGATGCGTGTGCTAGGAGTTGTTTTAGTGAACATCGATATGTGTGAGTTTTGGGCATCTTTGGCCTATCAATTTTTGAAAACCTTGAGTATCTTAGAAAAATAAATTTCGAGACATACTTTTCAAATGACTTATTTTCTTGTGGTACATCCTAGGTGCCACAATATGTTTCAAAAATTTTCTACCTCGAGGACCAAAATGCTTTGAGATATTTTCAATGTTTTAGAAACACTTTTATTTAGACCCGAGGGTCGAATATTTTGAAAGTTTTCATTAAGAGAAAGTATCTTCATTCTTATCAAATGCGAAATGGTTCTCCAATGTCTCGATAACGATGTTTCACGTTTGTACTTTTTTTGAAAGATGATACTCAAGATCAATCGGTGTTCTTCTAAATTATTTTCAAAATGAGGTTTTCGTTTTTAAAACCTATCCATTCCCGTTTGAGGGCTGGGTATGTATGTGTGATGTTCGCGTTGTCATTTTGATACTTTCTCCCGAGTATGACCGAATTGGCGGTGTGAGCGTTGAGTCGCTTTCCACACATGTGTTGTGTTAGCCCCCTGTGAGAGGCGGGATGTTGGTGTTGAATATTATCGCCTCGTAGTGATTCCTGCGTTGTCGCGCATGTGCGAGCTGTTAGAGCTTGGTTTGGTATGACCGTGTGCATCGGTGATGGTTCCGTTATGCGTCGGTTGTTTAATGTCTTGTTACCTTGCTCCCGTTTTGTGAATTTCGTGGACGAGGTCGGAGGTAATGCCCGTACTATTTTGACTTCTGTATTTTCTCTTTCTCCGCCTATCGATTCGCTCATGTTCATTGGCACTTTATGAACTTGTTCTATATTTCGATTTCATCGTCCGAACGAGCTGTGATCTTGTTGTGGGTCGATCTGGTTATCGATGTTACTTTTTCGGGTTCAGTTCGATTCTTGTGAACCTTGTTTGGGAGTGACATCATCTGGTCCTACTAGTTATTTTATTCGAAGTGGATCGGATTTGGAACTCTTGTGTTTCCGACTCTGTCGACTCATTATGTTCGTTGACATTTCTGAGCTTGTCCTGCCCCTTGTTTTGTTTATCGAACGAGTGTGGTATTGTTTCGGAATAACTCGTTTGTCGTTGTGACTTTTTAATTGCTATTCCCTTTCCTGTGGATCTTATGTGAATGCACATCCTGTTGTTTTCACCGGATCATATATTGTCTCGACTCGAGATGTGAACCTTGGAGTTGTTGTTTGAAATTTTATTGTTCTTCGTGATTCGAACATGATTCTTCGATTTTTGTTGTCTCGATCGTTGTGGTTTGATCGTTTGATTGTTCGGTTTTTATTGACCTCGTTCCGTGATTGGTGAACATTCAGGCTCCTTCGTAATTCCTTTCAGTTCGGGAAATTAGTTTCGTTTTCGATCTTCCAGCCCTTAGGCGGTGGAATTCCGTGTTTGTTCAGCGGTTGACTCGCGTTTTGATTGATGTACCGTTGGGTTGGTCAATCATATTGATTTTTGTTCGTTGTGTTTTGTGATTGTCCGGATAATTGACTTGACTATATTATCCGTTTGATGACGCTTGTCATATGTTGGTTTTATTACATTCCTAACGGCGGCGTTGTGTTGGTCGCCGTGGAGCGTGTTTTCACGCCGTATATTCCTTTGCGTTGTTTGTAACATTTCGCCGTTGGGCGTTAGTTACGCATTCTTGTGTGTCTCGTTGAGTTTTTCCTGGCGGAATATTTCTTCCTCCTACTTGTTTTAAGTTTCGGGACGAAACTTCTTTTAAGGAGGGTAAAATGTAATATCCGCAATTTTCGATTTCCGGTAATTTCTTTTTTTTTTCAGTGGAAGTCCGTTTTGACGACTCGCTCATGACCGTTTCGTCATTCTGAGAATGATTAATTCTACACTTTTTGTCATCCGAGTTCGTTTCGGTGTCGTTTTGTTGAGTTCCGTGCTTTTTAGCGACTTTTCCGCACTTGAGTTCGATTCTTGCGAATCTCGTCCGAAATCATTGCTTGAGTTCCCCGCAAGTCCATTTAACTTTGTTAGACGTGTTCTGAACTTCGGTTTTGTTATTCGATCACGTATCGTGATTTCCGGGCGTTTTGGGCCATTTTATAATTTCTTGAAAGTTACGGATATCCGTATCTGTAATTGTTGTCTCGACCCGTTTCTTGGTCGCGTATGATTAATTATGGTATTATGTTTTCATTTCGGGTCGTTGATGTCGTCCGCGAACTTTTCGTCGTGTTCGCCTGCGGCGCTGGAAATCGGGTCGCCGAGCCCTCGGCGGTTGCGGGATCGACCGACGGTTGCGGATCGGCCGACGACAGGGCACCGGCCGGACAGTGCGGCAGAACCGGCGTAGCGCACGCCATCGCCGGAAGGTCGCGCGCTAACCGGCAGTGTAGCGACGCTAGCTTGGTCGACCAACGCACTCTATCGGGCCGATAAAGGGGGTTTCGGGTTCGGAATCGGAAGGATCGGCAGGTAGCGAACGCTACGCCGAGCCAAGCGCGTGCTACTCGGCAGTCCTAGCGCACGCTGTCGGCCGGCTAGCGACGTTACTGGCCGGCGTCACCCAGAGGCTATCGACAGTCGGCTAGCGCGCGCAGGCTTCCGGCCGTAGCGGACGCTAGCGGGAGTCGGGTCGACAGGTTTGGTCGGCAGGGTTGGTCGGTGATGCCGGGTCGTGTGGGCCCTGGCCGAGGGTACTCGGCCGATACCGGCCGATAGCGCACGCTAGTCCGGGAAGGCTAGCGCAAGCTAGTCTGGCCCAGTATAAATGTGGCTGAGGAGTCACATTTCACTTCTTTTTCACTTCCTTCCTTCTCCGTCCGCGAATGGCGATTCATGGGTGACGAAGCCATGTTGTTTAACAACAAATCCATGAAGTTCTTGAGTCCATAACATCAATCAATCGTCCGTTATCATCCTTTGATCCAGCGAATCAACGTAATCTTCCTTAGAACCCTAATTTCGTGAATTTGGGGATTTTTGCATTTTCGTCCGGTTCGTTCCGTGTTGTTGATTAATTCATGATGGGTATGATTAATCTTGGTAGTATTCTTGTGTTTAACATCATTTAATCCATTGTTCTTCGTCGAATCGAAGTATATTTCTTGATTTCCTTCGAATTGACTTTTTGGGGGATTTGTCCCCGATCTCATTTTTCATCCGTTTTCGATGGATTGATTATGGTTAAATGATGTTGTTAAACATATTCTATGGATTGTATATCCATATTTCAACTTGGAATTCCGTTTTCGTGATTTGACGGAACGAATCGTGTTCTTGGCCGTTTTGGGGGAAATCCGTGAACTTTCGTCATTCGTTCTTTGAATTCAACGGCTTTGAGTCGTGTTATGGAATTCATTTCATTGTTATTATTTGTCCTTCGTAGTTTATGAACGTGAGTTGGCGTTCGGTGGAGTCGGCGGGTTCGTAGTCGGTTCGGGCCAACCTACTTCGGTCGATTCTCCGCGTTGTTCTTATTCGAGGCAAGTACCTTGCCCATACTTTTCTCGTTTTATGGATATGATGATCGGTCATCTTGATGCGTTTGTTTGGTGATTTGAAATGAAGTTTCAAAAGATTTCGGTTTGGCCTCGTTAAAGGCTCTCTTTCAAAACGCGTGTGTGTTTTGTGAACGTTGTGTTTTGGGAATTTATTATGATTTGATTATTTTGAACGTTGAAGGATTTGATGATGATACTCCTATTGTTTAAAGTTATGGAATCGTGTATTCCGTATTTAATCTTGTTATTGTGTTTTGAAGAGTTTGATAATGGTGTCGAGTTAATGGCCATCTCTAGTGAGTATTCTTAATGAACTTACATTCTTAGCATATTAGTATTGCATGAGTAACGTGTGTGTGTGTATGCTCACTACGGGTTAGATCCGACGGGGTCTCGGTAGGGGTCCACAGAGACGTGGATCGACGAGCTTGCTTTTATCCACTACGGGTTAGATCCGACGGGGTCTCGGTAGGGGTCCACAGAGACGTGGATCGACGGTTAATTGTGGTGCATTTTACAAATGTGATTTTATATTGGCATTTCCGGAAATGAGTGCTTTTGAACGGTTTTCATGATTGCATGCATTGACTAAGTGTGTAAGAGGTAAGTTGTTCGTTTGGCCTACTTGGCTAGGATGGCTATAGAGTATTTTGTTGTTTGTGTTAAATCCTTTATTTGTGGATTTTGATGTTGGAAGACGAACCTTGTGGTCGTTCTTGTGTACTGTGAGTTGATGAGATTTGGGGCTAAAATCCCAATGGTTTTGTAAAAGTCGTTTTACGGATTTGGGGCTAAAATCCCAACGGTTTGGTTAATATCATTTTTCAGAAAGTAAACCTTTGGGGCGGTGACCCCTTTTTGTCTTTTGGATTTTGAAAAGTAGGATTTGATAATCCTAAATTGTCTTCTATTAAAACTCTCGATGGCATTCTAAACCGTTTTATAAATTACTTCCATTGATTTATGATATTTCGATTTTGAAATGTTTTCTCAAACCCTTTCCTCGGGAAGTACTTTTCATTTCGTTTGGATCTTTGAGGATCCTCGGTTATTGTTATTCGTGGAATGTGAATTGTATGGCTCATATTTGCACTTTGTTCTTGCACTAGCAAAACAGTGGAGTTTTGCTAACCCCCGAGTATTCGGGGGGTGGATGTCTGTTTTTGCATTCAGGTTTTGGAGCATAACACAGGGTCGGCACGAAGGATGATGAAAGATGATCGATACTAATCACATGAGGAACCGCACATCGTGTGTTGGTTCAGTTGTACTTTATTTTCCGCTGCTATATTGTTCCCGTTGTACGGGTGTGGTTGTATTTTGTCCCCTGCGTGGGCATGAGTTGTATTTGAGTTGTATGTATTTGTGGAAAGACCAAATCGGTCTACTGAGTCATTTTAGCCTTGAAGGCATTGTCGAGATGTTAAATGTTGTTACCAGCCTGGTAGATCCTCGAGGAGAGGGTCTACGGCGTGTAATATCCCTGAGTGGATTGGGGGTGTTACACATGGTGGTCAGGGTGGTAAGTGTTGCGATAATTCCTACACGCAAGTGCACGTCATCGTTTACAAGTAATAAAGTGATAAGTAGAGTATCGTTCCCACGAGGATTGAATCTCTAACTACCGACGTTTTCGTATTCCAATTTTATTTGAACAATCGAAGTTGGGTTTATTGGATTAATATCTAAAAGAATTGATAAAAGACTAAACAGAAAACGATAGCTTGAATAAAAAGAATCAAATGATAGATAAGTCTAGAGTTCTGAATCCACCTTAATTTATCCGAATTAAATCTTGATTATCCGTAATAAATAATTTTCCCAATTTATTGAAGGCGGAGATTGCTAAAATATTCTACCGCCTCTCCCGAGGTCGATAGATTTATCTAACGGCGACTAACGCACTCTATTCCTAGGTGAATTATCTCGTCGCTAGGCAAAAGCATGAAATCTCCTAAAGGCCACGTAGTTCCTATGAGTATATTCCTATCTCAAGAATAAAACGGTCCTCACCAATAGTTCTCACCAAATCTCCTCTCCCGATTCAAGTGAATGATTAAATCAATACAACTATCCGATAATTGCAAGCATTAAACATAATTGGGAAAACTCAATAAAAAGGTAATAAATCGATAATCTCAATCAATTCGTCAAAATAAAGGTTTCATCAAAACCCTAGATTAGGGCTTTAGCTGACATACTAAAAACTCGAAAATACAAAGTAAATAAACGAAAGCATAAAATTCAAACGCAGATGAAGCTCGATTCCTCCGTTCTTGCCTTCCGCCTCGCCCTTGAATTCCTCTGCTTTCCTCCTCTTCTCTGTCTCCAAGCTTAAGCTCTCTTAGGTTTTGATTTAATGATTTCCCAGATGATTAAATTAGAGTCTTAAGCCCTATTTATAGCTCAGCACTTCCATAAATCGCGTCCATATTAGTTGGTTGAAAACTGGCTTCGAAACGGCCCAAAATCCGCGCAGACATACCAAACCCGCTAAGTGTGCCGCGGCTCACTGAACCTGTGCCGCGGCTCACTGAACCTGTGCCACGGCACATCGCCAAAATCTGAATACCTGGGCGTAATTAAATCCTTCTGTGCCGCGGCTCACATGGGCTGTGGCGCACAGTAGCATACTACTCGCCTTCGTGGTGTCTTCCTTTGCCGCGGTTCAGCTTCCTTGTGCCGCGGCTCATAGTCCGCTTTTGCCGCTACGCCTGCTTTGCCTCGTTTAAGCTTCCGGACTTCAATTCTGTCAATCATACAAAATTAAGGCATTAAAAGCTCATTTAGATGATTTCACACTCCAAAATACTACAAAATAATGATAAATAAGCGTATAAAAATACGCCTAACAAATACCCCCAAACTTAAGCCTTTGCTTGTCCTCAAGCAAAAGAATTAAAGTCAATAAAAGAATGTCGTGAATCATCGTGCAACTCATAGTGTTCAACCTAATCAATACTATCCCGCCATTCTCTCTAAATAATACGAGTGTCATAAAAGCGAGCCGCACTCGTAATAGTGATACCGCAAAGTAATCAAGTTCACCCTAATCATTTGTTTATGAAGAAAACTCACCAAAGATCAACAAAACATGAGTCAAATCAACCGTCAATATGAAAGGCTAACATAAACAAGCTAGTTCGCCGTTGCCACGCCTAACGGCACAATTTTTTTCACGAGTCTCATAACAAATAAACCCTGACAAGATCCCCTTATATAAATATGCTTAAGAATTTGATTCGAGTCGACCACTAGGTTAGGATCTCGGATGTTTCATCGGGATAATCCTAGGTGGAACTTCCATTCTCATGTATTAGGAAACCGTTTGACGTAAAAGACACTCATGGGGCACATGGATGCTTCTAGTTACTAAGTTCCCGTCTACAAATGGAGAAACAACTCGAATACCTAATTTCCGCATGTCCGAATCAAGGTTCTGCTTTTACGCGAGAGTAAACAGTTCACGCGAATACCCCGTTACTAGGCTCCCTATCATTGGCACATGTGAAATCACTAAATCACTAGTCTAATCGGGTCGCTGCTTTACGCGAGAGTAAACAACGGTCACGCGAATACCCCGGTTACTAGACTTCCCTTCATAGAACACATTATCTCGACTTTTAGGGAAAAGCGCCCGACTCTAAACTCAATTTAAGTGCCAACACGACTAAAGAAACAAGACGACTCACTATCCGGAAAATGTAGCCAAACGTATTGATGGGGATTAAAAACAAGTATGTATCGTCTCTTATCCGCCAAGTCCTCTACAATCACGAAAAATTTCGGACCTAATTGAATACTAAGTAATGTAAATAATCGACTACAACTCGACTAAAACTCGCCTGCTTTTTTCAGAGAAAGACAGTGTCGTAACATCAAGATCACACATAATAGAAGCACGAAAATTCACGAATAAAGAAAACTACGGCAAGCAAGGCTATTAAAAAAATTTTCGCAAAGAAAGAAAAGTGCGACAAAATATAATGTACTGAAGAAAATAGAGTACAAAGAATGAATGTAGATCAATGTAAATCCCTCCCCAAACTTAGGACGACATTGACCTCAATGGACAAAAATGAAATGCAAGAAAAGTAAAGGTCAAGTACTCCCCTCCATCTGCTCAGAGCCGGTGCCGGCATCGTCCTGAGGAGGAGGGTGGTGTGGCTGGCCGGCGGGCGCAGAAATGGCCCGTCGGGATGCATGATGTGGGCCGTCCATGCAGCGAGGTGCTCGATGATAAGTCTCCTCGCAGCTAGACGCCTCTCGTCCGGCTGCCCGGCGGCCTGCTCTCTCATCTCGGCTCGCGGCAAAGAATAACACTCTCTCGCGCCGCCCGCTGCTCCTCCCGCATGGCAGCCATCCAGCTCTCTCTCTCTCTCTCTCCTCATCTCGTCTCTCTCTCTCCTCAACTCCTCTCTCAGCTCCTCTCTCTGCTCCTCTCTCTCTCTCCTCAGCTCCTCCCTATGCTCTTCTCTCTGTCTCCTCAAATCCTCCCGCAGCCCCATCAAACAGCCTCTCCTCCTCCAACCTCGCTCTGTCAGCCGCGGGCCGCCTCTCCGTGCGCCAACAAAAGCGGCTCTGGGATCCTCATGAGCCTCCTCGAGCAAAAATCCTCGCCCCGAGCGTGCAGCCGCGCTCCGCCCCACCGCTCAAAGTGCGAGATGATGCGGTGGTCGATCGGGGCTGTGTTGCAAGCATCGGCTCGCCGATCGACCACGCTGCCCCGATCACGCAGATAGAGCGCATATGAGGGAGGGGTGCTTCAACCCGTCTTGGCCCCTCGGATACTCTGGAAGATAGATCGGACCGTAATGGGGGCCACATCAAAACGCACCGGAGGTGATAGCAAAAGTATCCGGCGCGGAGAGAAAACTGCACGGATCCGGGAGGTGGGATCAATGCGGGCACAAATAAAGTAAAGCTGTGCTCGCCCGAGCCGGATGAGGCGCGAGCTCCCGAAGTGAAAAGTAGATGAGCTCGTGCTCGCCGCTCCCGCCGGTACGGCCGTGCAATCGTCTCAGCGTGGCCTCCTTAGTGAGGCCGGTCATCACGCGGTCATAGTCGCCTCGCCCACCGCCGAAACCCAAAAGCCTCCGAATAGCAATGGGAGAAATCAACCGTGACCCCTCGACGCCGACTGAGTCCGAGACTCTAGAGATGGCAACGTATGCCCTGCCCGGATGTGCTTCAGCAGAGCGCTGGCATAAAACTCCTGGACGATCGAAATGACTGCTGGCTCAGGAGGTGCGGTGAATCTAGCCCATCCCATCTCGTCAATCATCATGAGCAACTCCCCGTCCTGAGGAGCTGGAGTAAAACCTCTCTCGGGAATAAGAGGACGCGGACGGATCTTTTCGTTGAATATCTTGTGGATCTCGGGGTCCGAAAATTGGTGCCCCTCCGCCTCGGCCCGACCCCGAGAGGTCTCCCCTCGCGTAGGGGATGACTCGGTCCTAGCACGCTTGGTCAACTTCTTCGTGCGCGCCCTAATCAGTCCTGAGAAGTACACACGAAAGTTTATTTACGCAACAATAGTAACGATGATATATGCGTGGCTAAAGACACCAAACCAGAAATTCCGACATTAAGACACTAGCGCATACGAGAGAAAAAATGAATTTGGACTTAAACATCTAAACTGGATGTAAGGGTTGGGCTTGCTGTAAATTGAAAACGTATACGTTTGCACAAAACTTCAAAACACTTGCTTTTTCAAAGAAAACTATTCATTTGGGCAATTTATCGGACACCTTGAGGGCGCATGTTTACTTGAAGAATACACATAGCTCTAGCTCGATTCAGCCCCACAAATGTAAATGCAATTCAATTAGCAACAACTTAACACATTCAACTCATTTATGTTCCAATTTAATCAAGAAAATTCGATGAAACTCCCCGTTATTCTCTAACAATAGCAAAACTATATGAAAAAAATAAACATGTTCCAATCATTTAAAGCATAGACACTTCCATATATCAACCATAAGCAAATAAGAATTCAAGATTCAATCGTACTTTTGAAGATTTCAAGAAAATCGCAGAAAAAATTGAAGAATCGCTTCCGGTTCGCTACTGGGAGGGAAGGCAAGGAAATAGGAAGGCTTACTCGAAATGCCGCCGAATGCTCGTTATATGCTACCCGGCCTTTCAAATTCCGCATAGTGTGCCGCGGCTCACAATAAGCGTGCCGCGGCACAAAGTCTGATCCTTTTACTCGTGTCTCGCTTTTGTCGTGGTGCCGCGCTTAAATTCCGTGTGCCCGGCTCATTGCTCAAGTGTGCCGCGGCTCATTGATGCCGTGCCGCGGCACAAAGTACAGTTGGTTTTGCCTTCCCTGGCGAATGATGTGTGCCGCGGCTCACAATAGCTGTGCCGCGGCTCATACTCCAGTTTCTCCCCTGGGACTTTCCTGCACAGAATTTTGAAAAGAAGACGTTAAAAACGAGAGGACGAAGCAGATAGAAGCACAAAAATGATGAAAACTAAGAATCACGAAAAACAAGAAAAATAAAGAAATGCAAGATTCTACAACTACGAGCTCGGGTTGCCTCCCGAGAAGCGCTAAGTTTATAGTCGTCAGCCGGACCTATTGAACAACGTTAGTTTGCTTTTCGCAAACTCCATTTGGCTTCCGCCCCGTTTATCGAACCGTTTATATTTTGGTTAAAATTATGACCATCGGTCATCAGCGGTTCGATTCTCGGTTTGGTAATCAAATGTTGTTTGCGAAGAGGTTTCGACTTGAAAAACTTCCCGAAACACCCGGTTTCTCCATGACTAATTTTTCTCTTGGCTTTCGGCTCACTCTCCTCCTTTGCCAACGAACTCACGACTGCAGCAGATTTTTCCTCATGCTCGAGGAATGCCACTCGTTCAACATCCTTCTTAAAACTTGGGCCATTCAACACAAAATCTGAATTTTTCCACCGACTATGTTTTCTGTGCTTTCATCTTTCTACAACATCCACGATTTCAATTTGAGACTCTTTATCAGAACTTCAGGGACATGGGAGCTATTTGAACACTTGAAAAGTGACTTGCCTGCCTTGGACCCTCGAGTTAACTCCCCTTTTCCACGTCTATAAGGGTGCGGCCCGTAGCTAGAAATGGTCGTCCCCAAGATGATCGGAATATTTTCATCTTCCTCCATGTCTAGTACGATGAAATCAGTGGAAAGATGAACTTATCGACTTTAACTAAAACATCCTCGATCACTCCTCGGATACTTTATCGATCGATCCGCCATTGTAAGGAGACTGTGGTTGGCTTGGCTTCCCAATATTCAGCTTTTGGAAAATCGATAGAGGCATGAGGTTGATACTTGCACCAAGATCGCATAGTGCCTTATCAAACGAAAGATTCCCCATGGTGCACGGTATGTTGAAGCTTCCGGATCTTTCAATTTAGGTGGGAGCTTCTTTTGAAGAATTGCACTGCACTCCTCTGTCAAGGCAACCGTTTCAAACTCTTCAAGTTTTCTCTTCTTAGATAGTATCTCTTTCATGAACTTGACATAACTCGGCATCTGCTCCAATGCTTCGGCGAACGGAATATTTATGTGAAGCTTTTTGAACACCTCAAGGAACTTAGAAAATTGTTTGTCCGCCCTTCTTTGCTGTAGTCTCTGCGGAAACGGAACGGGGGGAACACATGTCTTTGAGTTATCCGGCTGAACTTCCTTCGACTCCTCTAGCTTTAATTCCATCTCTTCCTCAATCCTCTTCTTCTCTTTACTCAGCTCGGGCTGATCTAGCACATCTCTCCCGCTTCTCAAGCTAATTGCATTTAAACTTTCTCGAGGATTTGTCTCTGTGGTACTCGGCAATGCTCCCTCCGGACGAGCTGTCAATACATTAGCGATTTGGCCCAGCTGGACCTCTAAATTCCGAATGGAAGCAGAATGATTTTGTAACATAGCTTCCGTCCGAGTCATAAATTGACTCGTATTTGCCGCCAATTTTGCAAGCGCTTCCTCGAGAGACACTTTAGGAGCGGAAGGGGGCTGCTGTTGATTCTGAGTGAAAGGGGGCTGGTGTGCGTTCTGTCCGTTTCTCCATGAAAAGTTGGGGTGATTGCGCCACCGGATTATAAGTATTGAGTACGGGTTATTCGGTCGATTCCCATTTCCTACGAATTGAGCCTGCTCCATCCGATTTTGCTCGAACGGATTTCCAAATTGACATTCCGCACTCGGGTGTGATCCGTTACACCAATTACACGTCTCAATGGTAACGGGGCTGGTGCGTGCGAAAAGTTCTGGAGTGTTGTGTCAAAGCGGCGACTTGAGTGACAAGGTGGAAATCGGATCATTGCTCAAACTTCCATTACCCTCTTCGGTGTCAATCTTTCACTGGCCATTGGTATGCGTTTTTGGCCATATCCTCCAAAAGCACGTGAGCCTCGCCATCGATTTTCCCATGAATGTTCCTCCGAGGTCGCATCCACTAAAGTGCGTGTAGAAGCACTCAAACCACCATAAAACGTATGCACTGAAGCCAATCAGAATGCCGTGATGAGGGCATCTTGAAGTAATTCTTTATATCGCTCCCACGCCTCGTGGAGCGATTCCATATCGAATCGGGCAAAAGTAGTTATCTCGTTTCTCAACCGCGCTGTCTTAGCCGGTGGGAAAAATTTTGCAAGGAAGGCTTGCACTAACCTCTCCCAAGTTGTAATCGACTCTGTAAGGAATTTAACTGAATTTTGCTTTATCCCTCAAAGAAAAAGGGAAAAGCCTCAATCGGATGGCATCGTCGGTGACACCATTAGTTTTGAAAGTGTCGCATATCTCAAGGAACGAAGCAATGTGGGCATTCGGGTCGCCCTTCGCAATCCACGTAAAGGGCTCGCCCGCACCATCCGAATAATGGCGGGCTTGATTTCAAAATTATTAGCTTGGATGGTGGGACGCCGAATTCCCGAAAATTTGCGTTGGCTTGCGGCATGGCATAATCCCGAAGAGCGAGTTCGGTTGAACTTGCCGCACTTGGTTGTCTCCTCCTTGGATTTCAATATTTTCGCCATCTTGACCGTTGCCTGTAACTCTCTTTTCCCCTTTTTATTCCTTCTTAGCGTGCGCTCGAGCTCGGTGTCCAAAGGTAGTAAGCCTTCACACGAGTCTTCTCATGCACTACACGAAAGGTCCCGAAAGGAAAACGAATAAACAAAATTAAATTCGAAACAAAATAAAAATAAAACGCTCAAATTAAGACTGGAAATACTTAAGTCGATATTAGAAAAATTTCAATCCCGACAGCGGCGCCAAAAACTTGTTGCGATAATTCCTACACGCAAGTGCACGTCATCGTTTACAAGTAATAAAGTGATAAGTAGAGTATCGTTCCCACGAGGATTGAATCTCTAACTACCGACGTTTTCGTATTCCAATTTTATTTGAACAATCAAGTTGGGTTTATTGGATTAATATCTAAAAGAATTGATAAAAGACTAAACAGAAAACGATAGCTTGAATAAAAAGAATCAAATGATAGATAAGTCTAGAGTTCTGAATCCACCTTAATTTATCCGAATTAAATCTTGATTATCCGTAATAAATAATTTTCCCAATTTATTGAAGGCGGAGATTGCTAAAATATTCTACCGCCTCTCCCGAGGTCGATAGATTTATCTAACGGCGACTAACGCACTCTATTCCTAGGTGAATTATCTCGTCGCTAGGCAAAAAGCATGAAATCTCCTAAAGGCCACGTAGTTCCTATGAGTATATTCCTATCTCACAGAATAAAACGGTCCTCACCAATAGTTCCTCACCAAATCTCCTCTCCCGATTCGAAGTGAATGATTAAATCAATACAACTATTGGCCAGATAATTGCAAGCATTAAACATAATTGGGAAAACTCAATAAAAAGGTAATAAATTGGATAATCTCAATCAATTCGTCAAAATAAAGGTTTCATCAAAACCCTAGATTAGGGCTTTAGCCTGACATACTAAAAACTGAAAATACAAAGTAAATAAACGAAAGCATAAAATTCAAACGCAGATGAAGCTCGGATTCCTCCGTTCTTCAGCTTCCGCCTTCTGCCCTTGAATTCCTCTGCTTTCCTCCTCTTCTCTGTCTCCAAGCTTAAGCTCTCTTAGGTTTTGATTTAATGATTTCCCAGATGATTAAATTAGGGTCTTAAGCCCTATTTATAGCTCAGCACTTCCATAAATCGCGTCCGTATTAGTTGGTTGAAAACTGGCTTCGAAACGGCCCAAAATCCGCGCAGACATACCAAACCCGCTAAGTGTGCCGCGGCTCACTGAACCTGTGCCGCGGCACATCGCCAAAATCTGAATACCTGGGCGTAATTAAATCCTTCTGTGCCGCGGCTCACATGGGCTGTGCCGCGCAGTACACTTACTACGCCCTTCGTGGTGTCTTCCTTTGCCGCGGTTCAGCCTTCCTTGTGCCGCGGCTCATAGTCCAGCTTTTGCTGCTACCGCTTTGCCTCGTTTAAGCTTCCGGACTTCAATTTCCTGTCAATCATACAAAATTAAGGCATTAAAAGCTCATTTAGATGATTTCACACTCCAAAATACTACAAAATAATGATAAATAAGCGTATAAAAATATGCCTAACAGTAAGCCCTTAGACAGATAATCCGTGTTATAAACTTTGCAAAATCAGCATCTTTAAGTGGACAAGAGGACGACATCTGACCAGCATGTCGAAACGTCAACCAGAACCATAAAACATCTAAAGGGTCCGCACTCTGGTTGAATCGGTCCACAAATATCTATTTTAATCTTATGTAAGAATGGAATTTTCACATCTTTAGCGTAGGAAGGTCTCGCTCCTACTTTGGCTAAAGCGCAGGCTTTGCAGAAGAAACGATGTGCATTCAACAGTGTCAAATGTGTAGAACGGGCAGAAGTCTCCGATGCTTTGGACGACATAGCTTGAGGAACACCAACAAAGTTCGTTATGTGGGTTCATTGCCCGCTTCTACTTTGCACGCGAAAGAAAAGGATGTCCGTGCATATCATCATGTTATGACCTGGATGCCCCAATCGATCATGCCAAAGCCTGTATGAGTCAGCGTCCCAAAGTTCGTTATCGGTAATCGCATAGGATTCAACAACCCTAATTGCAGTTACGTACAGTCCACTAGATTGACTCGTAAGTTTCTCTAAGATGCGCTTTCGACCGCATTTATTAGAGATGATATAGAGATACTCTATTCCATTCTCACAATGAGTTTCAAACATGAAAGTCATTGATACGTATATCCTTGAAGCTTTGTAAGGTTCAAGTTAGTCACTCTCAATGCACATAGAGTGTCGGTGACTGTAAAACAATGTCGTTGGGCATCAAGAACCGGGGGTGCTGCGTCGTTGGATGAACTGGATGATCCAATCATCATAGTCATTGATATGTTATAGGCTATTACCATTAGCCTATCACTCGAGTGTTCCTCGATTTATTCGTCAAACGAGAACACGAGTAATAAAAACTCTGAAGCATAAGCATAGGAACAATATTCGATACTTCGAATAAAGTCAATCACTTGTATACGTAAGCAAAAATAATATCTTGTTCGAAACCAAAATACATCATACCATTATTGAAAAATATTATAATGTCTACCGATAAAATTAGTCACAGAGGGGGGGGGGTCTAATGACTATGGCACGTATGGTGCGATACTGCCATCGGTAAATGCGAAAGTGGCATTGGGGGTCATGTCATGATCGCCTTCCTCTATATATTGAGTTTCCTATTCGTCGGAATCTTAATATCTCTTCTAGTTGGCTGTGAAATATTTGCTTGCATGGCAGTTCGTATACCAATGGCAGCAATCTCACATTAGGAATCAACTCGTTTCTTGGGAGCCAGGAGTGTCGTCTCTTCTCGCTACTTTGGAAGATTGGAAGAGCCTCCATGACCACGACCACGTCTACGACTACCACATCCATTTCCACCATGCGAGTTCGTTCCATGTGGTTTGGAATTGGCACGTCCAGTCTCCTTTTCGTCAGGGTTATTTCCACATTTCATTTTGCCATTACTACCCTCGAGAATTTGCTTTGTCTCGGCAGGCCTAGTATTATCGTACTCTAGCATATACTGATTCGCTAGTATAAGTGCTTAAGTAGGGAAATTGTAAAAAATTTCTGGATCATGTCGTCTTTTGTGAGTTTCTTTTCACATAAAAAAAATAAGACGCACCTTAAGGCAAAGCATATCTTTTATTGAAATTGTTGACTCGTTATAATAAAGCAAGTGGATTTCGTCCCACTATGCGATCAACTCGAGAAATAGTATTCTCAAAATGGCCCTTAAGGGCATCCACAGTTCGTTGGGGATTTCAGCTAAAGATATTCCTACCATAGGTTGGGGTCGAGATTTCGCCTAAGAACATCATCGTACTTTCTTTCACCTTTTAAAACCGTTCGTCGTCTGTATGAACAGAAAGTGTGGCGCTAACGTCTTAATATCAGAATTTTATCTATGGCACTCAAGTCCTTCTGAGTCTAAGATGTTGAATTACGAACGAGTTGGATTAGCCATATTCGTAAACAAGAGAAGGAAGCGAATACGTTTCACATAATCATGAGTTCGTCCATGATAAATTATTCAATAATGGGATTATTTTGTTTAGAACCAAGATATTGTCATGATTTCGATGCGATACACATGAAGTTTCGTTATCATGGTATTATTGGTAGTAGAAATACAGTCATCTAAACTATATTAGGAATGTAGCCTAATTGCATGTCATATCTAAATATGCATGTAAATTATATATATATATATATATATATATATATATATATATATATATATATATGAACATATAGTTCCTATGTGGTATAGCTAGATACATATTATGCAGTCAAATAGGTATCTTATGACGTAATTATGATTAGTTATTGAACTAAGATTATGAATTAAATAATATTAACTTAAATGGTTAATAAATTTATTTGATTTCATTAGACATAATTGAATCAATTAGATAAATCATATTATGCTATTAAAATCACATAGAGCATACAAATATGTACACTAAACAGATAGTAGAGCCGAGTTTGTGTACCTTACTTTGCAAGTTAGGTTAAAAAAACTGAGTGGGTGAATCGGATCTGAAAGGCGTACCGAATCTGAATTGGTCTGTAACTGGAACCGGGTCGGGTTGAAAAGAAAAAAAAACGGACTGGATGCAGGTGGGCCGAACGGACTGGAAGAATTGCAGTGGATGGCGACGACTGGGAAGATGACCGGTGGTGCCGAGCAGATCTGGTCGCGCGGGGGAAAGAAAAACGAGCAGGAGCAGGACGAGCGGCGACGGCTGGTAGCGCGGGGGTTCTGCGCGACGAGGTGAAGAAGCGGGATCTCATCGAGCGGGGTTCTCGCGCGGGGAATGACGGCGAAAAACGAAAGCAGGGGGCGGCGGCGATCTGCTAGGGTTTGCGGCGACGGCGCGATCGGCCGCTAGTGTTTTCCAATTTTTTTTTTTTTTTAATTTTCGGACGGATTTTTTTTCAGTGGTAGATTACGTGCTGATAACGTGTTATAGTAAAAGTAAACAAGACAAGAATTAGGGCAGAAGAATACGTATATTCTCATTCATATGGTCCCTTTAAATAGGGAGAGATTACATATTCTGGAACATTCTAACATGCCTAGCCCTATACTAGTTGGGAGAAGCCCAATAGTCTGTAGACTAAGGCACACACTGTGTATTTACTTTAACAACAAAATATTTATAATTATAAATATAATAAATAAATTAATATTTAACTAGGGTTCAATCATTAGAAAACGTTTACTGTGCGAATGGCTGTATCGAAATAATGGTACCAGGGCTCGGCCACCAAAACCGGTTTAGAATTTACATACATGTACGCGTCTCAAACTCAATTAAAGGGTGATTTTACTATACGTTTGTGTTCTAACGATGTAGTAATACCCCGAATGATGATTATAAGGTTGAGCCATCCAGATCACTTTACAATTTATATACTCGTAATCGTACTATATCAAATTGAAATGATTTTACTACTCGTTCTCATCTCAAACCAATATAGTATAACCCGCTAATTATCCAAATTCATTTAAAGTTATAAAATATCTAAAGAATTAAATACAAGTAGTTAGAATAACTGGTTATCCATCTCAATAAAAACGTGAATACTAAGATGTAAACATTAAGAACAAATAGTGTAATGGTAAAATATTAAAAAATCAATTTGAATTACTAATTTGGAAATACTACAATCTATGAAAATCTATTTAGAAATTAATAATTTATATACTCATACTCGTCCCAAATTGGTTAAAACTGATTTTCTACTATCAATTTTATCTGAGACCCGTATAGTAATACAAACTAATTATTTGAACTCATTTAAATTTATAAAATATCTAATTACTTGAAATGGAAAATCATGTTAATGTTAATTTTTTGGTCCAAAATGTTCATGTTGAAAAAGCTGGCTAGATGAGCTTTTTACCTAGAAAGAATGTTGATTATATGCATTTATTTAAATTTATTAAATAACTAATTACCTGAAACGGGAAATAGAAATTTAGATTAACCTTTTGGTCCAAAATATTAATTTTAAAAAGCTGTATACGAGTTTTTACCTAGAAAGGCTTGTGTACTTGATTCAAGATGATAATTTTATCCTAAAATAATCAAATTATACTCTTATAGTTTCGGAAATACTTATCATTTTGCATAAAAAATTATCTACAACTGATTTAATATTTAACCAGCATTAATATTTATCTAGTTATAAAATTCGCACTCATCCATTTACGAATAAATTCATACTTTATTCACTTATAAGTATACATATTCAAATCTGGATAAAAATGTTAAAATTTTTATTCATATATCTATTATGAAAAACCACAACCGAAAACCACTATTGATGACTCCGAGTTATAGTGGATTACCAGAAAAAACTCGAATAACCTCTATTATTAGCGTGCAAATGATGCTCACTCCAAGTTTATTGGATTATTATCTGTTCCACTAACAGAGACTTTCTCGGAGATCTGCACATACTTGGTAAATGTATAATTTTTGCGACTCCAAATACGGAGTTTAATTATTTAAAACAATTCTCTATTTATAGTTGAGAATTTGGACGTATATATGGAATTGAAGATATTATTGTATATTTTTTTTATAAATATATTATATATTATCTGAATATACATATTTATTATTATAGTTGTTCTTTTTAAATTTTTTTAATTATGAATATATGATATTTAAAATTAATCATTATTATCTAACTCATCATATAAAAAACTAAAAAGTCAAAAGTATAGTAAGTTTATTTTATATTTGATAAGTTATTAATTAATTAAAGTTAATTTAAAAGTTAAATATCAGCCTTCAATTAGAATGGCTATTGTACTGAAAAATATTTGATCCTTTAATTATCAAACATTACGCCATAGATGGCCTACTGCAACAAATTTGCATGATGTTGCTAGATAAAATGTTGCAATAGCTATGCAAAATTTGGCCTGTGCAACATTATATTTTGGGTGTTACCTTATATTACAAATATGGTGTTGCCTTAGTAGCAAATTGTTACACGTTGTAACACTATAGATGTACTATTTTACAAAAAAATTCATATTTTTATGTAAAATTAAAAATAAATAATCTTTTACTTGAGAACTAAATAATTTTGATTGGAGTGGAGTATGCATTTATTCAAAAGTAATATTTTTAATTAACTTTGATTTGGACTAATTAAAAAGATATAATATTTATAAAATTAAAAATTAAAAATAATAATGCGAAGTATTTATCTGAATAGAATAAAAAGTGCCAATAATTATGTCTATATGTAGGATCGAACTACAGATCCCAAAATTTAGGGTTATATTCTATTCCATTTCAGTTGGCCGCAACATCTCGCTCTCTTGTGAAATCTCTCTCTAGTTGATGCAACCCCCACACGACGTGCCGTGGTAACCGCTATCGCTAGTATGATTTTAGTTCCAAAGATCATTCCAATATTAAGCAAAGAGTTGTTTTACTTCAAGCACTCTACGTGACGTGCTGTGGCAAACCAGAATGTGCGATTCAAACACGCCACGAGGTTTCTAACGCCTCGATAATGTAATATCCTAAATTTCTACTATGGTTGTTTAATGTTATTTTATCCGAGTTATGTTGTACAGTGTGGAATCTGTACAGTATGGATAAAAATAATGGAAGGACTGAGACATCTGTATTGATATAATCGTCGTACTTGGTCAACAAGTGCAGACATCGTGTATCAGGTTGTTTTAATTCTGATATCGGGTGTATCGTATGAGAACGTTATTGGGACGAGTATATGTATTCAGTATGTGTGTATACGTAATCAGTATGTCGGGAGGGACAGGAACAGCTGGAATTGGCTAAGTATAGAAGTCATTACATACGCTAAGCTGAGGAGCTTACGTACGTTAAATTGGTAACTATAACGTATGTTGTGTATTATGCATTACGCACATTATAGAATCAGGTGAGACAAAGTCGTCTGATCAGAGAACTTTAGCATACGCTAAACATAGGAGCTTACGTACGTTAAGACACAGACGTAATGTATGTTACGTAGAGTACATAACGTACGTTACGAAGAGTACATAATGTACGTTACGAAGAGAATCGGACAGGATCAGGCTATGATTGACAAGTGGGTCCCGTGGTCGGCAACTTTGGCTGGCATGCGAAAAGGCAAGTCAACGAAGAAGTTAACGTACACAACGGGTTGCTCATTACGTACGTTAAATAAGTATATACGTACCAAGTCAACAGCTACATTACGTGCGTTATGGCACTGGCATTGCGTACGTAATGCATGGAACGAATTAAGGCAGTGATCTCTGGATGCCAATTACGCACGATATGCATGACATTTAGCGTACGTTAAAAGTTCTTACGTACGTTAACGGTGGGTGTTAACATACGTAACGAGCTGTGCAGATTATATATTGAAGATCGGTCTTTCATCTATTCATGAGAAGAAACATATTTTTCCACCCCAGCTCCGCCCCTCTTCACTTTTAATCCTATTCCACCTATTTTAGGGCATTCTACCTTGGTTGAGACCTTAATAATTTTATTAGAAGCTTGAATCTCGAAGTTCTTGATGTTTTGGAAGTATTTGATTGTTGCGGTCCTTCTTCAAGTGGTATGTTGGATAATTCCTCTCTGTAATTTCGGATTTTGATGTTGTTGTTTATATCTTCTTCGTATGATGATGGTTATGGTGTTGTTGTTGTGATTCTTGAGGTTATGTGAATTGTATGATGAAGAATATGATGATATGTGTCTTCAATATGTTGTTTGTTATGAACATGATTATGGAATCATGGCGTTCTTGGTGTATACCACATCACAAGGGATATGTGATAGGTTAGATGATGGTTTTTATTATAAACATGGATTTGATAATTAAAACCAATATTATGTTGATTGTAGTGGTTGATTTCATATGTTCTTGATGAAATATGAATCATGATAAGGAGGATGAATCCGGAAATATTATGGTTAATCTTAGAACATGGTTATCAATAGTATTGAATTATTTGGATAGTTCGGATTGTCGGTTATGTCGGTCGTATTATTTTACCGTGAATTTACAATTATGAACAAGGAGGAATCTTGTTAATTCATCTAGGAGGTTGAATTCGGAATAGAGTATGTTATGTAATCCTTGTTACTGGGATGAGTTGATCGTTGATATGATTATCGGATTATGGAATCGTATTGTGGTTTTGGATTCGTGATTGATTAATTCAGGTTGTTCGTATTTGTGTTTAATTGGGATATTGTGGAACCGTTGGGTTTGTTGATCGGTTATATTGATTGTTAATTATGATCATCGAGTTGCGGTTTGTATTGTCGATATGAGTTTGTATTTGTTGAGTTGGATTCTTTTGGTTTTATGTATGATCGAGATATCGTTGAACCGTTGAGTTGATTCGTTGGTCGTGTCGGTTGTTGATTGTTATCGGATTGTTTTTAATTTATTATTGCAATAGGTTGCAATAATTGATCGTTGATAAGAATCTTGCCTTACGGACGAGTTCGAGGATGCTCGTGGATTGCATTGGTCAGGTCCGAAGAGCTTGTAGACGACAGCAAGGAATTGGTAACGGCTTCACTATCGTCGTATCGGTATCGAGGCAAGTTATTACTTTTTCAGCTTATAATATTTAATGAATAGTTTCCGTTTCACTTCGTTTATAATGCATATAGCAATGATTATTATTGTGCACCCTGGAGATTTGGATTGTATGTTGTTTTCCGATTTTTGGGAGTTAAATCATAACGTATATGATTTCCATTCATCATTGGTATATTTGGTTATCGAGGATATATTGTGGCAAATGCGAGGATATGCGTTATCTACATTCCGTGGTATTTTTGGATCGCTGAATTTTGAGGATATTTGTTAGTGATGGTTTTAACATCGAGATTGCTCTCGAAGGACTCGAGGCAAGTACTCTAACCATTTTGGTCATTTAGTGTCGATCATGTTGTGATACATTCGTGTATTGCTATTGTCATGCATTGTTTATTGTTGTTTTATGCAGTTGTGCATTGTTGTCGTATGTCCACCATGCGTTGGTCCGATGGTATCATCATGGGAATCTATAGCTGTGTGCACTGGATCGTTGGACATGTATTTCCACCATGTGTTGGTCCGAAGGGATCATCATGGGAATCTATGCTGTGTGTGCTGGATCGTTGGATTACCATGTGTTGTTGTTGTGCATATGTATATTACTGGTTATCCGCCTCGTGTTGATCTAGCAGGGTCATCTTGGGATCTATGTTGTGTACGATGGATCATCGAATTTTCATTGAGTATAAATTGTTGTTATTATTGTGGGCATATTGATGTCGTCATGTGAGTATGCATTTGTAGGTCTTGTGTTAGGACCATGTCCGTATGTTGTATTGGTCTAATCTCGGATTGGACTGACGTGATTCATCGTGGCATTGCGTATCCTGAGGTATGTTCTGTATTTCCTTTTTGGTATTTTGTCTTTGATGGACAATCGATTTTCGTGTTGAGATTTGATAATGATATCCGGTGGATTGAATTGGTCAGAGTTGGTATATTTCGTATCAGTGAGTTATGATGTTTTAAGAACCTTGGGTATTGCTTTAGGTACAGTACAGATGTTTGGGTAGGATTTTATTGTGTTATTGAGGATAAGAGATGTGAATTTTGGTAAGAATTACTTTGGTAAGGATTATCACGAGTTGGTATAGTTATGGCGGTAAGATTACATTGGTCGTATTCTTACTTAGTATTTTCATTGGTATGTAATTATTGACGTGATGTGATCGTTATCATTGTTGAGTATTATGGTTGACCCCATAGTGGGCTTTCTTTTTAGGTTCTTGGGATATCGAGCTTGTAGCGGTCTTTAAGAGATGAGCTTCCCGAAAGATACTGGCTATGGCATGTATTTGTGAATCGAGTACTTTGACTAGTTGTTGTATTCCGCTGCTAGAGTATTTTTAATTATTTGTCTTTTCCGCTGCGTGAGTATTTTTGAATGGCCTTTTGGTTTTTGGCAACTTAAGTTATTTTGGAAAATCATTTTTTAAACTATTTTGTCAGTACGTGTAAGCGGTGACTTAACGTATACTTTTAAACTATTGAGTTTTGGCATTTCGGGCCTTGTAGTTTCAAATGAGATTTTATGACGGTTTTGATAAATGGGTTTTATAAAGTCTTCGAATATTTTTAAAGATATTTCCGTCATCTCCTCTTAGGCATATTTGAATGTTTGTAAAAATATCTTTTAGCCTTGTGGGTTCCGTCTCGGGGCCCACGACACTGTAATATTCCTGGATAACTCTGGGGGTGTTACAGAATATGGTATCAGAGCTTAGGTTGAGAAAACCTAGGCGGTCGGGTCGAGTCGAGTCGTGTTTTTGTCACGTCATTCGAGTTGTCAGTTGACGAATATTAGAGCCCTGGGTTTTTGTTGTTGACTCGGGCTTGTGTGTTATGTGGTTTACCATTGTGGTGCTATGGTTGTCTTAAACTTTTCTAAATGGTACTAACGTGTTTCTTCGAGAAGAGATGTGTTGTGTTCTCGAGTTGAACCAATCTTGCAAAACGCATGTTTTGAAATATCTGTATCGAGTATTTTCTTGAGTTGAGACATGTGCCAGTATCACGGGGAATCGTCGGCTTCACGATCTGTAAGTATTTGGATTTTTGGATTGCATTGCGGTTATTTTCAGTTATAAGTTGATGTACCCTGAGAAACTTTCGGAAAGATATTATGTGTTACTGTATTAGGTAGCAGGATATAATAGCTGGGACAAAGCCAATGATCTTGAGAAACTGTGATTATGGGAAATCAATAGGTCGAGTAAACTTGGAAAATAGAATTACGTATTTGGGAGAAATGTTGTGGATTGTTGAGAGGAACATGTAGTCATGCCAATTCATTTTGAGACATATGAAACTGTTTTTCTTTTTGAACATCTGAAAATGATACTTTTCAAAATGAATGCTTTACGGAAAATGATTTTGGGCCGAGACCCAATCGATTTTGAAACAGTTTTATAACTCAGGACTTGGGGTCCAAAAGAGTTTTCTACTTTATAAACTTCTTGTAACGTGGAACGGGATATGGGCTGAGACCCTAATGTTTCAGAAAGGCTTTTCTGTTTTCCTAAAACTTCCGAGATTTGTAAAACATTTTACCAATCGTTTATCTATTTTATTACTGCCTTTAGGGGTTTTGATTTATTTGTTCAAACGAAACTTCTCGGGTAGTCTTTCGCTGTGTTTGATTTGTTGATTATTCAATGTTTTGTCATAACATAGTTGAGGTGATCCAGGATGGGATAATGGTCGACATTGCGAGTCATATGTGGAAAAGGAGTTTTTATGGAAGTCTATACATTAAGATTTTGCAACTCTATCGTGTGGTTTTCCGATGGAATGTCAGTGGAATTGGTGACAAGCCAAACTGGTATACAGGAGTATGAATGTGGTGAACCATTTGCATAATTTCATTTTATTTAATCGTGTGTATTAAAAAAGAATTATCATCGAGAACTTGATACAAACGAGCCGGTTTGACTTTTCGAAAATTGATTTCGTGGTCTTACGAAAATTTATGTTTTGAGTTTTGAAATTCTTGAAAGAACTTTCGAAAATTGGTCTTCTTGACAAGATTATATGATTTCGAAACTGGTTTTGAAAATGTGATTGGTATACGTACAAACGTAGTACATAATGCATATCATGGTGAAGTTGTGAGTGAGACTCATGAACTGGATAACACATCAATGGTATGAGGAAAAGAGATTAGAACTTTAAAATGGTAGTTTGGTTATCCAGGGATGACCGGTTGGTTGATCAGATAAGAGAAATATGTCGCATGTTGTAGATTCAGTACAGGATATGATTTTGGAACTTTGGATTTCGTAGAAACGGGGCATAGGTGCCATGTGGCTCTATTGGTGTGCTAGTAGCGTGATTTTGATATAGTGATTTTTGACTTTTGAGCCGCATTGATTACTTGTTCATACTCCATGTATGATTGGGTATGTTCGACGGTTTGTGACTGGTTGTTCGTACGCCCGAGGGGTATGTTCCACAGTCGGTTGTGTTTGTTTGAGATCTTTGGGATTTGTGTAACATTGTGAGAACCTTATTCTTTCGTATATGTGTTTATGTGGTTTGTGTTGATCGTGTTGGAGCTTACCATGTGAAGGTATTCTCGGTTATTGTTGACCGTTCATTGGTAGTATTGGAGTTCATCACACGGATGATATTCTTGGTTGTGTTTTGATCTTCGGTTGGTCGTATGGGAGTTTATCATATCGATGATATTCTCGGTTAATCTATTGGTTAATCATTATTATTGATCGTATGAGCATCGGACTTTGTGTCGATGTATCGGGATTTGTTGCCATTGCTTTGGGAGGTTGTTTCACAGATGTATCGTGTACTACTGATTTTTATCAGGATTGAGATTTGATTGTGCGGTCAGGCAGACAGGCTTTGACACGGATGGATTATTCCACAATTGAGATATAATGTTGCATTTTGTTAAAATTTGTGGAAATCCTGATTGTAAGCGTATTGAGGCTTTGAAATGGGATCATTTGTTAGTATTACAGAAGATCATCGCCTTCACGCATTTGTAAGTATACTGTTTTGGTTATTCGTTAATGATGATCATTGATCAGTGTCGTGACGATTTTTTGGATATCTTCGTTGAACTGTCGTTTACGATGGGATTGTAAGTTCCGAGGACAAAACTTATTTTAAGTGGTGTAGTATGTAATATGCTAAATTTCTACTATGGTTGTTTAATGTTATTTTATCCGAGTTATGGTGTACAGTGTGGAATCTGTACATTATGGATAAAATAATGGAAGGACTGAGACATCTGTATTGATATAATCATCTACTTGGTCGACAATTGCAGACATCGTGTATCAGGTTGTTTTAATTCTGATATCGGGTGTATCGTATGAGAACGTTATTGGGACGAGTATATGTATTCAGTATGTATGTATATATAACCAGTATGTCGGGATGGACAAGAACAGTTGGAATTGGCTAACTGCAGAAGTCATTACGTACGCTAAGCTGAGGAGCTTACGTACGTTAAGTTGGTAAGCATAACGTATGTTGTGTATTATGCATTACGTAAGTTATAGCATCAGGTGAGACAAAGTTGCCTGATCAGAGAACTTTGTCAAAATACAAGTGTAGCGTACGCTAAGCATAGGAGATTACGTACGTTAAGACACAGACGTAATGTACGATACGTAGAGTACATAACATATGTTACAAAGAGAATCGGACAGGATTAGGCTATGACTGATAAGTGGGTCCCGTGGTCGGCAACTTTTGGCTGGCGTGCGAAAAGGCAAGTCAACAAAGAGGTTAACGTACGCAATGGGTTGCTCATTACATACGTTAAATAGGTATATACTGTAGCAAGTCAACAGCTAGATTGCGTGCGCTATGGCACTGGCATTACATACGTAATGCATGGAACGAATTAAGGCAGTGATCTCTGGATGCCGATTACGCACGCTATGCAGGACAGGTAGCGTACGTTAAAAGGTCTTACGTATATTAACGGTGGGTGTTAACGTACGTAACGAGCTGTGCAGATTGTATATTGAAGATCGGTCTTTCATTTCTTCACGAGAGGAAACAGATTTTTCCACCCCAGCTCCGCCCCTCTTCACTGTTAATCCTATTCCAGGCCCTTCTACCTTGGCTGAGACCTTGATGATTTGATTAGAAGCTTGAATCTCGAAGTTCTTGATGTTTTGGAAGTGTTTGATTGTTGCGGTCCTTCTTCAAGAGGTATGTTGGATAACTCCTCTCTTTAATTTCGGATTTTGATGTTGTTGTTGATATCTTCTTCGTATGATGATGGTTATGGTGTTGTTGTTGTGATTCTTGAAGTTATGTGAATTGTATGATGAAGAACATGATGATATGTGTCTTCAATATGTTGTTTGTTATGAACATGATTATGGAATCATGGTGTTCTTGGTGTTCTTGGTGTATACCACATCAAAAGGGATATGTGATAGGTTAGATGATGTTATTATAAACATGGATTTGATAATTAAAACCAATATTATGTTGATTGTAGTGGTTGATTTCATATGTTCTTGATGAAATATGAATCATGATAAGGAGGATGAATTCAGAAAGATTATGGTTAATCTTAGAACATGATTATCAATAGTATTGAACTATTTGGATAGTTTGGATTGTCAGTTACGTCAGTCGTATTATTTTACCGTGAATTTACAATTATGAACAAGGAGGACTCTTGTTAATTCATCTAGGAGGTTGAATTCGGAATAAAGTATGTTATGTAATCCTTCTTACCGGGATGAGTTGATCGTTGATATGATTATCGGATTATGGAATCGTATTGTGGTTTTGGATTCGTGATTGATTAATTCAGGTTGTTCGGATTTGTGTTTAATCGGGATATTGTGTAACCGCTGGGTTTGTTGATCGGTTATATTGATTGTTAAAGATCATTGAGTTGCAATTTGTATTATAGATATGAATTCGTATTTGTTGAGTTAGATTTTTTTGGATTTGTGTATGATCGAGATATCATTGAACCGTTGAGTTGATTGGTTGGTCGTGTCGGTTGTTGATTGTTATCGAATTGTTGTTAATTTATTATTGCAATAGGTTGCGATAATTGATCGTTGATAGGAATCGTGCCTTACGGTCGAGTGCGAGGATGCTCGTTGATTGCATTGGTCAGGGCCGAAGAGCTTGTAGACGACAGCAAGGAATTGGTAACGGCTTCATTATCGTCGTATCGGTATCGAGGCAAGTTATTACTTGTTCAGCTTATAATATTTAATGAATGGTTTCTGTTTCACTTCGTTTATAATGCATATAGCAATGATTATTATTGTGAACCCTGGAGATTTGGATTGTATGTTGTTTTCCGATTTTTGGGAGTTAAATCATAATGTATATGATTTCTATTCGTCATTGGTATATTTGGCTATCGAGGATATATTGTGGTAAATGCGAGGATATGCGTTATCTACAGTCCGTGGTATTTTTGTATCGCCGAATTTTCAGGATATTTGTTAGTGATTGTTTTGGCAACGAGATTGCTCTCAGAAGACTCGAGGCAAGTACTCTAACCATTTTTGTCATTTAGTGTCGATCATGTTGTGATACATTCGTATATTGTTCTTGTCGTGCATTGTGTATTGTTGTTTTGTGCAGTTGTGCATTGTTGTCGTATGTCCACCATGCGTTGGTCCGACGGGAACATCATGAGAATCTATAGCTGTGTGCGCTGGATCGTTAAATAGGTATTTCCACCATGTGTTGGTCCGATGGATCATCATGGGAATCTATGTTGTGTGCGCTAGATCGTTGGATTACCATGTGTTGTTGTTGTGCAAATGTATATTATTGGTTATCCACCTCGTGTTGATCTAGCAGGGTCATCTTGGGATTTATGCTGTGTGCGCTGAATCATCGAATTTTCATTGAGTATACATTGTTGTTATTGTTATGGGCATATTGATGTCGTCATGTGAGTATGCATTTGTAGGTCTTGTGTTAGGACCATGTCCGTATGTTGTATTGGTCTGATCTCGGATTGGACTGACGTGATTCATCGTGGCATTTCTTATCCTGAGGTATGTTCCGTATTTCCTTTTTGGTATTTTGTCTTTGATGGACAATCGATTTTCGTGTTGAGATTTGATAATGATATCCGGTGGATTGAATTGGTCAGAGTTGGTATATTTCGTATCAGTGAGTTATGATATTTTGAGAACCTTGGGTATTGCTTGAGGTACAGTACATATGTTTGGGTAGGAGTTTATTTGTAATATCCGCAATTTTCGATTTCCGATAATTTCTTTTTTTCAGTGGAAGTCCATTTTGACGACTCGCTCATGACCGTTTCGTCATTCTGAGAATGATTAATTCTACACTTTTTGTCATCCGAGTTCGTTTCGGTGTCGTTTTGTTGAGTTCCGTGCTTTTTAGCGACTTTTCCGCACTTGAGTTCGATTCTTGCGAATCTCGTCCAGCTATTGTTTGAGTTCCCCGCAAGTCCGTTTAACTTTGTTAGACGTGTTCTGAACTTCGGTTTTGTTATTCGATCACGTATCGTGATTTCCGGGCGTTTTGGGCCATTTTATAATTTCTTGAAAGTTACGGATATCCGTATCTGTAATTGTTGTCTCGACCCGTTTCTTGGTCGCGTATGATTAATTATGGTATTATGTTTTCATTTCGGGTCGTTGATGTCGTCCGCGAACTTTTCGTCGTGTTCGTTCCGTGAGTTTTTTGGAAATCGGTCGCCGAGCCACGGCGGTTGCGGGGCCGGACGGTTGCGGGGCCCGGACGATTGCGGCACCGGCCGGACAGTGCGGCAGAACCGCGTAGCGCACGCCATCGCCGGAAAGGCTGCGCGCTAACAGTGTAGCGACGCTAGCTTGGTCGACCAACGCACGCCATCGGGCCGGACAGTGGGGTTTCGGGTTCGGAATCGAAAGGATCGGCGGGTAGCGCACGCTACGCCGAGCGTAGCGCGCTAGTCGGCAGCGTAGCGCACGCCGTCGGCCGGCTAGCGACGTTACTGGCCGGCGGTTCGATCCGAGGCTGCGCCGAGTCGGCTAGCGCGCGAGCTTCCGCCATAGCGCATGCTAGCGGGAGTCGGGCGGACAGTCATGGTCGGCGGGGTGGTCGGTGGTGCCGGGTCATGCGGGCCATGGCCGAGAGTGCTCGGCCGGTGCGGCCGATAAGCGCACGCTAGTCGGGAAGGCTAGCGCACGCTAGTTCGGCCCGATATATATATGACAGATCACCACTTTTCCCTTCATTTTTCATTTCCTTCCTTCTCCGTCCATCATTTGGCGATTCATGGGTGAAGCCATGTTGTTTAACAACAAATCCATGAAGTTCTTGAGTTCATAACATCAATCAATCATCCGTTATCATCCTTTGATCCAATAATCAAGGTAATCTTCCTTAGAACCCTAATTTCGTGAATTTGGGGGTTTTTGCATTTTTGTCCGATTCGTTCCGTGTTGTTGATTAATTCATGATGGGTATGATTAATCTTGGTAGTATTATCGTGTTTAACATCATTTAATCCATTGTTCTTCGTCGAATCGAAGTATATTTCTTGATTTCCTTCGAATTGACTTTTCGGGGGATTTGTCCCCGATCTCGTTTTTCATCCGTTTTCGATGGATCGATTATGGTTAAATGATGTTGTTAAACATATTCTATGGATTGTATATCCATATTTCAACTTGAAATTCCGTTTTCGGGTTTTGACGGGACGAATTGTGTTCTTGGCCGTTTTGGGGAAAACACTTGAACATTCGTCGTTCGTTTTTTGAATTAAACGGCTTTGAGTCATGCTATGGAATTCATTTTCATTGTTGTTATTGTCCTCCGTAGTTTATCATCGCGAATTGGCATTCGGTGGGGTCGGCGAGTTCGTAGTCGGTTCGTGCCAACCTACTTCGGCCGATTCTCCGCGTTGTGGTTATTCGAGGCAAGTACCTTGCCCATACTTTTCTTATTTTATGGATATGATAATTAGTGATCGTCTCTATGTGTTTATTTGATCGTTTGAATTGAACTTTCAAGAATTCGGTTAGCCTTGTTAAAGGCCCTATCTCAAAACGCATGAGTTTTGTGAATGTTGTGTTCTGTGGATGGTTACGTGAACCCTGTAAATTCGCTTGTTGTTGTTGTTGTGCTTTGATAATATATATACATATATTCTCTTTTCGGTGCGTTGTGATTTGACAATTGTGTCGTGCCTTGCGATGTTGCCTTTGGGTGGATTTCTTGGATATGTTTGGTGTGATATGCTAATTTGTGTGCATGTATTTTCGCTCACCTCGGGAGGGTCCGAAGGGGCCACGGAGGGAATTCCAATGGTATAGCCCTGGATTCACGAGTGTGGTTGTTTGTTTTGTGAATGTATCTACTCACCTCGGGAGGGTTCGACGGGGCCACGGAGGGAATTCCAATGGTATAGCCTTGGATTCACGAGTAAAACTTCACGAGTGCGTGCGTATGTTTGGTGAATATATTTACTCACCTCGGGAGGGTTCGACGGGGCCACGGAGGGAATTCCAATGGTATAGCCCTGGATTCACGAGTAAAACTTCACGAATTGGTGTATATGATTTCGAAAACGCATTCTACTCACCTTGGGAGGGTCCGATGGGGCCACGAAGGGAATCCAATGGTATAGCCCTGGATTCACGAGTTGATGTTGTATTTTTGGTGACCAAGGTTTACGTATCTTGGGCGATTATATTGTATTGATTTTATGTCCGCCGAAGACACGTGACATGGGTTTTAACCCTGTGTATTGCTGTTGGTTTTCTAATCGCGAAAACAAAACCTTTGGGCTGTGACCCTGTTGATTTTGGAAAGATTAGGATTTGATAATCCTAAATTGTTTTCTATTAAAACTCTCGATGGCATTTTAAACTGTTTTACAAATTGTTCCCCTTAATTGTGGTTTTTTTTCGGTTCGGAATGTTTTACCAAACTCTTGCCTTGGGAAGTACTTTTCATTATGTTTGGATCTTTGATTATTCCTGGTTATTGTTATTCGTGGAATGTGAATTGTATGGCTCGTATTTTTACACTTGTACTTGCACTAGCGAAACAGTGGAGTTTTGCTAACCCCGAGTATTCGGGGGGTGGATGTCTATTTTTGCATTCAGGTTTTGGAGCATAGCACAGGGTCGGCACGAAGGATGATGAAAGATGAACGATACTAATCACACGAGGATCCGTTGATGTCGTACTGGTCTAGTTGTATTTTCTTTTCCGCTGCAGTATCTTTTCCCCGTTGTACGGGAGTTTATTGTATTTTGACCCCTGCGTGGGTATGTGTTTGGAATCGAGTTGTATGTTATTATTGAAAGACCAAATCGGTCTACTGTGTCATTTTAGCCTGAAAGGCGATGTCTAGATGTTTGATTTTTGTTATCAGCCTGGTAGATCCTCGAGGAGAGGGTCTACGGCGTGTAATATCCCTGAGCGGATTGGGGGTGTTACATTATTGTGTTGTTGAGGATACGAGATGTGAATTTTGGTAAGGATTATCACGAGTTAGTACAGTTATGGCGGTAAGATTACATTGGTTGTATTCTTACTTAGTATTTTCATTGGTATGTAATTATTTACGTGATGTGATCGTTATCATTGTTGAGTATTATGGCTCGTGGGATTTCTTTTTAGGTTCTTGGGATATCGAGCTTGTAGCGGCCGTGAAGATATGAGCTTCTCGGAAGATACTGGCTATGGAATGTGTTTGTGAATCGAGTACTTTGACTAGTTGTTGTATTCCGCTGCTAGAGTATTTTTAATTGTTTGTCTTTTCTGCCGCGTGAGTATTTTTGAATGGCCTTTTGGTTTTTGGCAACTTAAGTTATTTTGGAAAATCGTTTTCTAAACTATTTTGTCAGTACGTGTAAGCGATGGCTTAACGTATGCTTTTAAACTGTTGAGTTTTGGCATTTCGGGCCTTGTAGTTTCAAATGAGATTTTATGACGGTTTTGATAATTGGGTTTTATAAAGTCTTCGAATATTTTTAAAGATATTTCCGTCATCGCCGTTTAGGCGTATTTGAATGTTTGTAAAAATATCTTTTAGCCTTATGGGTTCCGTCTCGGGGCCCACGGCGCTGTAATATTCCTGGATGACTCTGGGGGTGTTACAGATAAGTGAATTGAAATCATGACTTATATTTTGGAGACACATTCAACAAAATAAGAAGAAAGTTTGTTAACACAAACATTCATAATTTTGATAAATTTCAAGGTGTTTTTACAAATGAAAATGAGGCTATTTATAGCCAAAATTCCTACAACTATTACAATATAAAAATATAAAATAAAACTTACAAAGACTAACAAATTATAAATTCAACATTCAAAGCTCCTAAAATCTGATCAATGACTATTCAACCCATAAGTTAAGGAGTCAACATATTTTTAGGGGTCAAAAATCAAGGACCAAGACTTAAGTTTTGAAAATAAGAATCAAAGTTAAAAAATATACCGTTGTGGTTTTATTGGCATAGCATATCCTAAACTTCCGATTTTGATCTCGCTATCTTCTAGATGATTGTAGTACTGCCTCTTAGATTTCCAAATCCACCAGAATCGTCTCAATAGTATATCGGATATGAAAGTTATGACAAAAATACGAAGGTGTATCGTATCTAAAAGTTTCAACTATTGATTTTACTTGTACCGCATTTTCACCACCACAAATATTCGATTTTGATGTCATGATGAATATAAAAATTTTAGAACTTCCTCTTAGTTTTCGTATGGTATAAATACGAGCTTAATTGGACATTTTATGTAGGAGATACATCTAAATTAGGAAAGCTACTTCAGTTAGGCTTATCGATTGGAATGATGATATCAACACTTTTGATCTAACACGTGACGACTTCAATGACACAAATAAAGATGTTATTATATTTATGGTCATCGATCTGATTGAAATAATTTTGCGCGAGCATTATTAATGAATTCTTTATCGCATTTGCTCGTGATCTTGTTATTGGACCCACGGGAACGTATAATTCTTCTTCCGTGTGACTGACTGCTTCTTGATTCACATCATTCCCCCCGTCCTCAAAAGGATTCGTCCTAGAATCTGAAAATTCAAAAGGTCTTAATTCAGCAACATTAAAGGTAGCAGAAACATTATATTCACCAGGTAGATCCACTTTGTAGGCATTATCATTGATGCGTTCTAAAATTTGAAATGGCCTGTCTCCCCTCGACATCAACTTCGACTTCCTTTGTGCGGAAACCTATATTTCCTCAAGTGAATCCAAAATCAATCACCTGGTCCAAATAATACTTGCTTCCGTCTGTTATTCTTTATTCGGACGTTATGTTCGTTATGTTTTTTTAATTTGTTCTCGAACCTTTGCATGCAGTTGTTTGATCATTTCAGCCTTTTTCTTGCCATCAATACTACTCATGTCATCTATAGGAATAGGCAACAAGTCTAAAGGAGCTATCGGATTAAAACCATATACAATTTCAAATGGAGAAAATGTAGTGGTATAATGAACGGTTCTGTTGTAAGCAAATTTAATGAATGGTAAAGATGTTTCCTAATTTTTCAAGTTCTTGTTAACAAAAGTTCGTAACAATTGACCAAGTGTTCGGTTAACTACCTCGGTTTGTCCATCAGTTTGGGGATGACAAGTTGTCGAATAAAGCAATTTTGTTCCCAGTTTCGCCCACAAAAATTTCCAATAATGTCTAAGAAATTTAGTATCCCGATCGGACACTATGTCTTTTGGCATTCCATGTAAACGAACAATTTCTTTGAAAAATAAATTTGCAATATGAGTGGCATCGTAAGTTTTGTGATATGCAATGAAATGTGCCATTTTGCTAAATCTATCAACGACGACAAATATCGAATCACACCCAGATTTTACATTTGGTAACCCCAACACAAAGTCCATAGAAAGATCAACCCCAGGCTCGTTAGGAATTGGAAGTGCATGTACAAACCATGTGGTAAAACTTGTGATTCTGCCATTCGACAAATAATGCATGAATTGACAATTTTATAAACACCATATTTCATTTTAGGCCAAAAGAGGTGTTCATGCAATATTTCAAAAGTTTTGGCAATTCCGAAATGTCCCATTAATTCCCCACTATATGCTTCCCTTACTAACAAGTCCCGTGTCGAACAAAAAGGAATGCAAAGTTTATTTTCACGGAATAAAAATCCATCATCCTGATAAAATTTATCCACACTTTTTGTTTCGTAAGCAACATATGTTTCGCTAAAATTTTTATCTCCACATAAGATCCTTTCAAGAGCTCAAATCCCAACAATTTACAAGAAAGCGTATTAAGTAATACATACCTTCTTGACAACACATCGGCAACGATGTTCTCCTTACCTTGTTTATACTTGATGATGTAAGGAAATGATTCGATCTCCTCTAACTATTTGGCATGTCTTTTACTCAACTTATTTTGCCCTTTGAGATGCTTCAATGATTCATGATCCGTGTGAATCGCAAACTCTTTAGGCCATAAGTAGTGTTGCCACATACAGAAAGCTCTAACTAAAGCATACAATTCCTTATCATATGTAGGGTAGTTCAACATCGCTCCCACCACTTATGGAAATTACGAAGTGGACCAGATGTTCAATAATCACAATTACGAGATCCAACAATAATGATTGGACGATGACGAACAAATAGTAAGGATCGAACAACAACGATTAACTATGAAGTTCACATCTCAAATCAAGACATCAATAAACTTGTAGGAACCACGAGGTGTTAGTTTCGAACACAGTTCACAAGAAATCGATCGGAACATGGAAAGATCACAACGTTATACACATCAATTTGGAATAATATGCAAACTCGCTCGAATGACAAGGGTGAGAACAACACAAGGTCAGAAGAATCAACGAACACAATCGAGTCGATACGAACGAAACGGAAGCGATAACAGGAATTTCATCAAGTGGATATAAAAGTACAACCACTTACATTTGATAAAACAGAGGCGCCCCCCAAAACCTAAACAACGAGAACGAAGTACTAGAATAGCAGCCTTCCCATCAATATTCTCTTGGTTCCGCATCAGATTTCCCTGACCAACTGTACCGCGGTCACGACTGTGTCCTCTGTCCCTCGGCATACTAGGCGGATTCTCACTCAATACGATTGCACCACTTCGCAAAAATAATATGCTAAAGTACCAACTTAGCACGACATATCGCATAAGGTAACCAATAACAACTCGATAAGAAAATCTATGAGGTATCCTTTTAAAGGAAATCTTCAAATTTGTATGTTTACTCAAAATAAAACTTTGAAAATATTTTTGGTACCTCAACATTTTATCAAAACCTGTAAACAAAAGACTTTAACCGTCCCATTTTAAAAATTATTTGCAAAATAATAATTCCTTTTAACCGGCATCATCAAAATCACCATGCCACTACACATTATCGTCACCGTTGATAACAAATAAAGTAAACACGCAAGATCATCAAACCATTCATACATATACTAACATTTCCAAATCCGAGTTTGAAATTTAAATCAAGTGAGATTTTCCATCTTTCACTATATATTTTTTAAAAAAAAAAAGTCGTATTGGTTTTTGAAAAAAAATTTGGTGTGAAAGATTTTTGAAAATCATGTACTCGAATTATTTGAAAATACAATAGTACGTTAAGAATCATTTCCGAAAATTCTCCCAACACTACACAAAAATCAACGACGGTAACATTTTACAAAATGTTCAAGGTAATTTAAAACAACTCTTTCAATACCATCGAGGTTTTATTTGAGAATCCTAGGCCGGCTCGCAAATTTCAAACAATTTCAAAGTTCATACGAAGCCGCCGATTTAATCGCAACGTCAAATTAGTTTCAAATTTGATTTTCCGCAACTTGCACAAACTTATGAAAGTTTCAGGAAAACATTTTCGAACACACACATCAGACATAATTTATCAACTCACTGAACAAAATCAATTATCACTTAGCGCGTGTTGTGCGGCGATTTATAGGCCCCGAAGACGATCGGCATAATAGTCAGGAGCCAGCCAAAAAAGGCAGACGCTGGGCAAGCACCTAGCGATCGCGTCCAAGGCGATCGTCTATAGGCATCAGGCGATCGCCTAAGATATCTGATTGTAGACGATCGTCCCATACCGCATGTGAATCCGACACCCGTCAGAGTCTTCGAAGACCAAATCTTGGACGAAGACCCACGTGCAGATCCACAAAAGGCGCCGCAAGATAAGGCCTTTGACCCCAGCCTGTCACCTACCTCACACCTACCGACAGGCCCGCCGAAAGGTACAATCTGGGTCCTTCCCGGACAGCGACTCAGGACGCGTGCAAGCTCCTCATTGGCCCGCACAGCGGGCTGCCAGCTACAGCCTCGGACTTTAAGGAAACAGTCCCACGTGATGGGACGATCGCCCACATTATTCTAATATAGAATACGGCAGTCGCCCGAGATCGCCGGGAAGGACCTAGCAGCCTCTTCTACTATAAATAGAAGGCTTCCAACAGTGGCCTAGGATCATCGAGAGTACATTGAAAAATGCACAGAGAGTGAGATACATTCTCATATACAGAACATCAAAAGCAAGAACTCACAGAGCTTCATACCTGGTTCTTCCGACAATCTTCACGTTCTATAGCTAAAATAACTAGAATCATTACACTCATTGTAATAGTGTTCTAACATTAATATTTGTACTCCACATTATTTATATTAATAATATCTCGCGAGAGCATTCAAGCCCGGGACTAACAACCCCGGCAAATCTTGTGTTACTTGTTTTCCCATGGAAGTGTTCTCGCATTTGTTTGTTACTCGACCATTCCAGCAATATCATCTCCTGATAATATTTTGGGTAATAATAATTGGTGCTAGAATAAGGGGATCTTAACCTTCATTTTTACTCCAACCGTCTCGAAGAACACTCACTGTTCTACGAGGCATATACTTGAAGAAACACTCACTGTTCTTCAAAGAAAAGCCTTCAGAAACATGACATCTGCCACGACCTCCAAAAGAGCCACCATACGATCTACCGGACATCTCATTCCGGCCCAGACCGAATCCCAGCCTACGGCGGAAGGTGACCGCGGCGATGCTAGACTCTCACTCCGCTCGAATGACAAGGGTGAGAACAACACAAGGTCAGAAGAATCAACGAACACAATCGAGTCGATACGAACGAAACGGAAGCGATAACAGGAATTTCATCAAGTGGATATAAAAGTACAACCACTTACATTTGATAAAACAGAGGCGCCCCCCAAAACCTAAACAACGAGAACGAAGTACTAGAATAGCAGCCTTCCCATCAATATTCTCTTGGTTCCGCATCAGATTTCCCTGACCAACTGTACCGCGGTCACGACTGTGTCCTCTGTCCCTCGGCATACTAGGCGGATTCTCACTCAATACGATTGCACCACTTCGCAAAAATAATATGCTAAAGTACCAACTTAGCACGACATATCGCATAAGGTAACCAATAACAACTCGATAAGAAAATCTATGAGGTATCATTTTAAAGGAAATCTTCAAATTTGTATGTTTACTCAAAATAAAACTTTGAAAATATTTTTGGTACCTCGGGCTGTTTTATCAAAACCTGTAAACAAAAGACTTTAACCGTCCCATTTTAAAAATTATTTGCAAAATAATAATTCCTTTTAACCGGCATCATCAAAATCACCATGCCACTACACATTATCGTCACCGTTGATAACAAATAAAGTAAACACGCAAGATCATCAAACCATTCATACATATACTAACATTTCCAAATCCGAGTTTGAAATTTAAATCAAGTGAGATTTTCCATCTTTCACTATATATTTTTTAAAAAAAAAAAAAGTCGTATTGGTTTTTGAAAAAAAATTTGGTGTGAAAGATTTTTGAAAATCATGTACTCGAATTATTTGAAAATACAATAGTACGTTAAGAATCATTTCCGAAAATTCTCCCAACACTACACAAAAATCAACGACGGTAACATTTTACAAAATGTTCAAGGTAATTTAAAACAACTCTTTCAATACCATCGAGGTTTTATTTGAGAATCCTAGGCCGGCTCGCAAATTTCAAACAATTTCAAAGTTCATACGAAGCCGCCGATTTAATCGCAACGTCAAATTAGTTTCAAATTTGATTTTCCGCAACTTGCACAAACTTATGAAAGTTTCAGGAAAACATTTTCGAACACACACATCAGACATAATTTATCAACTCACTGAACAAAATCAATTATCACTTAGCGCGTGTTGTGCGGCGATTTATAGGCCCCGAAGACGATCGGCATAATAGTCAGGAGCCAGCCAAAAAAGGCAGACGCTGGGCAAGCACCTAGCGATCGCGTCCAAGGCGATCGTCTATAGGCATCAGGCGATCGCCTAAGATATCTGATTGTAGACGATCGTCCCATACCGCATGTGAATCCGACACCCGTCAGAGTCTTCGAAGACCAAATCTTGGACGAAGACCCACGTGCAGATCCACAAAAGGCGCCGCAAGATAAGGCCTTTGACCCCAGCCTGTCACCTACCTCACACCTACCGACAGGCCCGCCGAAAGGTACAATCTGGGTCCTTCCCGGACAGCGACTCAGGACGCGTGCAAGCTCCTCATTGGCCCGCACAGCGGGCTGCCAGCTACAGCCTCGGACTTTAAGGAAACAGTCCCACGTGATGGGACGATCGCCCACATTATTCTAATATAGAATACGGCGATGCCCGAGATCGCCGGAAGGACCTAGCACCTCTTCTACTATAAATAGAAGGCTTCCAACGGTGGCCTAGGATCATCGAGAGTACATTGAAAAATGCACAGAGAGTGAGATACATTCTCATATACAGAACATCAAAAGCAAGAACTCACAGAGCTTCATACCTGGTTCTTCCGACAATCTTCACGTTCTATAGCTAAAATAACTAGAATCATTACACTCATTGTAATAGTGTTCTAACATTAATATTTGTACTCCACATTATTTATATTAATAATATCTCGCGAGAGCATTCAAGCCCGGGACTAACAACCCCGGCAAATCTTGTGTTACTTGTTTTCCCATGGAAGTGTTCTCGCATTTGTTTGTTACTCGACCATTCCAGCAATATCATCTCCTGATAATATTTTGGGTAATAATAATTGGTGCTAGAATAAGGGGATCTTAACCTTCATTTTTACTCCAACCGTCTCGAAGAACACTCACTGTTCTACGAGGCATATACTTGAAGAAACACTCACTGTTCTTCAAAGAAAAGCCTTCAGAAACATGACATCTGCCACGACCTCCAAAAGAGCCACCATACGATCTACCGGACATCTCATTCCGGCCCAGACCGAATCCCAGCCTACGGCGGAAGGTGACCGCGGCGATGCTAGACTCTCACTCCCGCCCCCGAGGGACGGTCCCAGCCTCTCACTCGATCAGTTCCAGACCGCGGAACAGATTGAGGAGGCTATAGCCATCTTCAGGGAGCGACGGAGGGCATGCGACTCGCCCACCATTACTCCGTCAGCCATCCACCGAGCAGGCAAGCGGAAGCTGAAGGGGATATATGTTGAGAAATCGACACAAAGCCCCGAGCCGCGGGAAAAAGCTCTCGTGGGGAGGGACGATTCCGTCTTCAGCCGCCTAGAGAGTGATCCCTCATGGCAACCCGGGCGTTCAGGTCCCAGCCGGGAGGAATCGGAGTCCGAATCCGTCACCAGGAGTTCGGCATATCCGACTCCCAGAAGACAAACCGGCCAACGGGCCCCCACTCACCAAAGAACTAAGCCCGGTGGCGGAGAACTCATCATCTACCATGGGTCCAGGGGATCAGTACATGATCGCCTTGGCTCACGCTCCGGGAGCCAATCAGCGAGCAGTCAGGCTACGGCGATGGCCGCCATGCAGCGCCAGCTCGACGAAATGAAGGCGCTCCTAGAAATTGGGGCAGGCGCCAGGAGATAGATCACTGGACCGAGTGAGCCACTCACGGTCCAGATCGAGCTCGCCCCAGTTCAGCCGAAGCTGTTGGGATTCGGTGCCTAAAACGAAGGCCCAACGGAAGCAGTAAAACAAAAATTAATTCCATCCGAATCCGTACGAGGATCGATCGAGCTACGTATATACGAATATCAAAAACGAATTCACAAGAGATATAGAAACTCACCCTTGTAGTCCGTTGATTAGATGGATAACCTTCTCTTGAGCTATACCCCAAGCTTTCATTGATCTCTACGAATCCAATCCGCTCCAAGCTCTTAAACGATCCAACGCCGAAAAAACCGCGTCTCTACTTGCCACGCGCCGGAAAAACGATCGGAACAACAACACTCGATTAACCTTTAAGAATACGGCTAGAATAAAGTGACTAAGTCTTTTATTATTACACTCTAAGTGCATAATATATATCTCTCAATTAATCTCTTGATATTTCTCCAAGAGAATTCAAGATAAATGAAGAAGAAGTAAAAACTTGGAAAAATAATTTTCCTTCTCACTCTCAAATGATTCTCACGGCTGGTGCACGAAGTGTCTTGAGAGTTGAGATTTTATACTCCTTTTATTCATCTTCTACAAGACAAAATCAACACCTTTAAGATCACATAAGATATGTGTTCCCTCCAAAGTCTTTGGTCTTCCAATTATAAAATTGGAGATAAAGACCAAGGATGAGGTTGGTGAGATGAGGCAGCCATCTAGAAGAATCGCGATGAGTTCGGTCCGTTTTGGACTCACGTGAGTCCAAACAGATAAACTCCGATTCCGTTCCGATGTATTTATATCAATTAATTAATCTAATTAATTAATCATATCAAATACATTATAACAGAATTAATTTCTCCAAGAAATAATTATATTCATAAATTAAATTAATCACCAAGTAATATATTTAATTCATTAGGCCGTAAATTAATTTATCCAATAAATCAATTTAGACATCCAATGTCCCAAAATCAATTAGACATCCAATGTCCAATAAATTACATATCCAATATCTAATATTTATAATGAGAGAACAAGCTCGATTCATTCCGTCGTCAATCCTAATGCGCGACTCGGTAGGTCTATCTCAGTCAGCAATGTGAGGAACCAAAGAGTAGTAGCACCACCTAGCCAGCCTGGTGGCCTACACTGTACCCCGACTGAGAACCAATGATTGGGATCATTCAAGAACCATTCTATCGTGAATACCAGTAAACGTATAAACCTTTCTTTCAAATGTCCTGATCAAGTTATGGGGTCACGGTCAGTCAAACCCCATCTGTACTTGACGCTATGCATGCGTTAATGCAAATCGAGATCATCGAGCTCTCGTGTATCTAATACAGCTAGCTCCAATGCTTTGGCCAAAGACTTATGATCTCATCTGCCAATAACCGCATAGGACATATAACCCGTTCACTAACAGGAGAAAGAATTCTATCTTGGTATTCAGTAGGACCTGCTACTTGCCCATCAAGATGCACGTCGAGGTTGACCCCCGCCTTCCGGTTTATAGGGTCGAACTACTCTAATGAAAATCTTGATGTCACAAGCACATCCCTACTAAATCCTCAAGTCGAAGGTTCACGAATACCTATCACAACCTTTCGATTCCATCATTGACTGTCCCGGAGTGAAATCCGTGTGACGAATCGAGGGTGAGTCGGTTCGAGTATACTAATCTAATTAGCATACCTATAACGTGTGCTCCCACTAACCATTAGTGTTCGACAGGCACTCTCCTTGAAAAAGAACACGTCATACAAGTCTTCACATAAACTTAACGCCCAGTCAGTTTCATCGACTTGCGAACGATTAAGTATTTGAGCTATAAACCTTTCCAGTGCCGACCCCCTTATCTAATAAGGAGTGGAACATTTTGCTCTCAAATACACGGACTAGTTTCTACATGTATATTTACGAGTTAGGAATGACAGTAACTACCAGTAAATAAAGAAACATACATTGCCTTATATTGTTGATTTACATAATAAGAAGTACAATGCCCTCACTCAACATCCTCTGAGTGGCATTCGAGGGCATACTCCTAACAATCTCCCACTTGCACTCAATGCCACACACTATGGTATCTAATACTCATGTTCTCCAGATGACGCTCCAAGCTAGTCTGAGAAAGTGGCTTGGTCAGTGGATCGGCGACGTTGTCGGCCGAGTCTACTCTCTGCAGCACAATGTATCCCTTGCGAACAAATTCTCTTACGAGATGATACTTCCTCTCAATATGTTTGGTGCTATTGTGAAACCTCAGATCCTTGGCCTGCGCTACATCTCCGTCGTTGTCGCAGTACAAATAAACAGCAAATTTCAAAGACATGGTATCACTTGAAGTTCTCGAAACTTCTTAATCCGTAACCCTTCCTCGAAGCCTCCGAGGCTGCTTGATACTCAGCCTGACAGGTGGAATCAGCAGTCGCGCTTTGCTTGGCGCTACGCCAAGATACTGCTCCTCCATTAAGAGTAAATATGTAGCCAGAAGTAGACATCGAGTCGTCCTTCAGTCCTTGGAAGTCCGAATCAGTGAAACCCACCACATCCAATTCTCCACCGCCATACATCAGAACCATATCTCTAGTCCTTCTCAAGTACTTGAGAACGTTCTTTACGGCAGTCCAATGTTCCCTACCTGGGTTTGCCTGAAACCTACTCACCACGCTTACAGCATGCGCGATGTCAGGTCTTGTACACAACATAGCATACATAAGGATACCGACGGCCGAAGCATATGGTATATTACTCATTTCCTTTCGTTGTTCCTCACTTTGAGGACACATCTTCAAGGAGATTTTTATTCCATGTTGCATCGATAGGAACCCTCTTTTAGAATCATCCATCTTAAATTATCTATATAGAGGGATTGGGAAAGGCCTATTGTTCTCTTCGCTCTATCTCGGTGGAGTCGAATTCCAAGAATATAGGTTGCTTCTCCCAAGTCTTTCATGGAGAAATTACTCAAAAGCCAAGCTTTTACAGAACTGAGCATTCCCACATCATTTTCTATTAGCAGAATATCATCCACATATAGTACTAAGAATGCGATCTTGCTCCCACTAACCCTCTTGTATACACAAGGTTCCTCTTCATTTTGCACGAAGTCAAACTCTTTGACCGCCTCGTCATAACGAAGGTTCCAACTACGTGACGCTTGCTTCAGTCCATAAATAGAATGCTGAAGCTTGCACACTTTTTGAATATCGACTTCGGACACAAAGCCTTTAGGCTGCTCCTTATATATTTCCTCCTCGAGGAATCCATTAAGGAAAGCCGTCTTTACGTCCATTTGCCATATCTCATAATCGTGGTAGGCAACTATAGCAAGCATCATGCGAATAGACTTGATCATGGCTACGGGCGAGAAGGTATCGTGGTAATCGATCCCTTCCTTCTGGGTATAACCCTTTGCCACAAGCCTGGCCTTATAGGCGTCAACCTTGCCATCACCATCGCCTTTTCTCTTGTAGATCCACTTGTTCCCAATAGGCACTATGCCCTTGGGGCGGTCTACTAGAGTCCAGACCTGATTGACATGCATCGAGTCTATCTCAGCTTCCATAGCTTCACGCCATTTCGCGGAGTCTACATCCACCATCGGTTGGTCATAGGTCGTCGGGTCGGTCACTTGGCTATCACTTGGAACCTCATAGAGACCCAGCTCCTCCAAGTGCACAAGCCCATACCTCTCAGGTAAATGAGACACCCTACTAGACCTACGAGGTGGTTGTACTTGTGTTTCAGAAAGTTCAGTTCAGCTTTCTTGCAGTGTGTCACCCGAGGAGTTTCATTGTATTCTTCTAAAGAAATACTTCTACCTGCTCCGCCTTCCTGAATGAACTCATCTTCCAGGAAGTGTGCTTGTAAAGCAACAATGATCTTTCGATCTTTAGGCATGTAGAATAGATATCCCATCGTCCCAGATGGGAATCCAATGAAACGTCCCTTCGCAGACCTAGCTTCCAACTTTTCCACCTTAGTCTTCTTGACACAGGCGGTACATCCCCAAATCCTAATATGATTAAGACATGGTTTCCTTCCCTCCCACATCTCATGTGGAGTTTTAGGAACGGATTTGGAAGGAGATCTGTTTAAGATATAAGCGGCAGTCAGGAGTGCATACCCCCACAGGTAAATTGGTAAGTCAGTATAGCCCAGCATGGAACGGACCATGTTTAACAAGGTCCGGTTCCTTCTTTCTGACACACCATTTAACTGAGGAGTACCTGGAGGTGTTAGTTGTGAAACTATTCCATGTTCCTTAAGGAACTCGTCAAACTCCATACTCATATACTCGCCACCTCGGTCCGACCGAAGTGCTTTGATATGATTACCAGTTTGTTTCTCGACTAGGGCCTTGAATTCCTGGAATTTCTCAAAGGCCTCGGATTTATGTTTCATTAAGTATACATAACCATACCTAGTATGATCATCTGTAAACGTAATGAAATATTGATATCCGTCACGTGCTGCTTCCAAAGCACCACATACGTCGGTATGGATTAATCCCAGTTTATCAGCGGCTCTTTCAAATGTCCCTGTGAAGGGGGACTTAGTCATTTTGCCTTTAAGGCAAGATTCACAAGTAGGAAAGGGGTCTGATCCCAATGGACCCATAAGTCCATCTTTTTCCATCTTGTAAACCTTGGTCTGACCAACATGACCAAGTCTAAGATTCCATTTCAAAACTTGATTGGTTTCATCCCTACCACGTTTTCTAGTCATAGTATTCACAACTACTTTGTTGCTGAGATTTAGATGATACAATCCATTCAACAATGTAACAGTACCCAGTAGTTTATTTCTAAAATAAATTTTGCAGGAACCATCACCAATGAAAAATGAAAAGCCTTTTCGGTCCATGACCGGAATGGATACAATGTTTTTGTGCCCCTTAGGCAAAACAAGTATATCTTCTAAAGTCAAAACAAAGCCGGATTCTAAACCCAAAAGAAGTGATCCTATGTCGGTCTCCTCGACACTATGCCCGCTTCCGACTGTACCTGAAGTGCCATGAAGAATCGGATAGTCTCTAGCCCAGTGGCCCAGCTTACCGCACTTGAGACAAGCATCCTTCTTCTTCTTGTTCTTCGGAACCATCGGGGCCTTGCCCTTACCCTTAAGGTCCTTAACTTGTGGTCCAGTTTGCTTCTTGGTCTTTTTATTCTTGTTCTTAGACCTCCGAGGTCCAGAAGAAATCACAAGAGCATACTCCTTCATCCGCGGAGTCTTCATCTGAGACTGATCGGTCACAAGTTTGTTCATTAGCCCAGCTAAATTACATGCAATCTCATTGCAGTTGAAGTTCATAACAAACTGTGAGAAGGAATCAGGGAGAGACTGTAGGATAAGGTCGGTTTGGAGAGAAGTATCCATTTTAAAATCAAGAGCCTCCAATCTCTTGATCATGGATATCATTTTGAGGACGTGTTCCCCAACCTTCTCACCTTTCTTCATCCTTGTACCAAACAGTTGCTTGGATATCTCATATCTAGCAGTTCTGCTATGCTCACCATAAATCTCGGTTAAGTGAGATAGAATCTGCCTAGCAGAAGTCATTTTCTCATGAGCTCTCTGAAGCTCATTAGACATGGAAGCCATCATATAAGCACGGACTTTCACGTCATCCTTAACCCACTTTTCGTGGTTTTCAATCTCTTCCTGATTGGATCGGGTCCGCACAGGAGGTGCCAGAATGTCCGTCTCCAAGACGTATCCCAGTGCCTCTATACTGAGGACAATCATCAGATTGCGGAGCCAATCCACAAAGTTAGGTCCCATTAAGGTGTTCTTTTCGAGCAGAATTGCGAGTGGATTCATTGTCATATTGAGATTTGAGTCTGCATTAAGTACGATAGATTAATTAGTGACTCATTCAATTATGTTCTGAGTATAGAATTAAGGTCTTTTCTATTCTTGTTACCCAGCTCCCACTATTTTTATCGGAATAACACACTCCCATGTGAAATCCGGAAGTATCGTCGCTCTACTTCATAGTGGTGATCGAGTTCTTTATAAATCTTAATAGAGGCAACCGAATGTGTTTCTAGTCTATTAATTTTCATAAAGTGGTGTCCAACACCAACCCATCTAATGGATGATTCGATCTTCTTTTTCCCCTTGTTCACTCCCCTCAACCTATACGGTTTCTATGGTTCGTGAACAAGTTAAGTTTATACCATCGACGCAAATCCGCCACAATCAATCTTATCCGGCAACCTATCAGGTTTCTAGGGATAAAATTTGCTCCAACCGAAGGCATCCAATGCGCTCCCAGTAATTTATCCATCCTCCCCGAATGACTACCCCGATAACTCGGAAGCATAGCACATCCGGTTTGGATTTCAATTTCCCGAAAACTCGATGGAGGGAAGGAAAAAACTTGAAACCTTATAAACTTAATAATTTATCGTGGTAGAATTTTCGCGATTAACGTTACACTTTGTACATTAATCGTTTAAGCGCGTTTGTGGCATTCATACAATATGAAACAACCATTCACAACCTAGTTGCTACCAACATGTGGTTCATGGACCGTTCCTAGAAAACAAAAACTTCGTAATCTAATTACAAGTCTTCGTCTTGAATCTTCGTCATCTCGAAATGGATCTTCCTCCGGTCTTCATCATTACATATAAATTTTACATTGAAAATTGCATCCTAGATACAAATTTTTTCTATTAAAATAAATAGGCTCAAAACGGCCTTTACAACCCAATCGAATAAAACGAACGATTCAAAAACTAAGTCCACGAACCACATCACCATTCAAAAGTATTCATCCAATAAATACTAAATAAATGGAAAGCGTATAGATACATTGATCCAATCAATAATACGAACCGATCAAATCGATTCACACAATCGGTAATATGAAAACGTTCAAAATAATTCGGTCGATCACAACTATTCCAATAAATCAATTTTTCCTTATAAAATAAAATACCATAAATCATTTTAATCATATTAAATCCAATTTAAAATTAGGGAAATTATTTTTAGGAATACACGAAGCAAACAAGCCCGAAGCGGGTCCGAAATAGGCCGAACCGCGGCTGAAAACGCAACCAGTAAAGATGCGTGGCCGCCCGGCCCCGGGGCGCGCCCCGAGCCCCGGCCGCGGCCCTCGCCTGCACCACTCTCGGACCGTCCAACGGCAATTCGGGGCTAGTTTTTCGACCGGATATCCAATATATATTCTCCAACATTCATATCTTCAATATAAATCATATTTCCAAGAAATTAAGATTTATATTTAGACATAAACTTACGAAAAATATAACTACACCGAACGTAAAAACATATACCACGATTATGACTAAAATGATTCCAAATCATTCACCATCTAATCAAGCATTCCAAATGCCAATATCGTATATACGATCACAAGACCTACGCTATGATACCACTGTTGGAATTCGGTGCCTAAAACGAAGGCCCAGCGGAAGCGGTAAAACGAAAACTAATTCAATCCGAATCCCTACGAGGATCGATCGAGCTACGTATATACGAATATCAAAAACGAATTCACAAGAGATATAGAAACTCACCCTTGTAGTCCGTTGATTAGATGGATAACGTTCTCTTGAGCTATACCCCAAGCTTTGATTGATCTCTACGGATTCAATCCGCTCCAAGCTCTTGAACGATCCAACGCCGAAAAAACCGCGTCTCTACTTGCCACGCGCCGGAACAACGATCGGAACAATAACACTCGATTAACCTCTAAGGTTACGGCTAGAATCAAGTGATGAAGCCTTTTATTATTACACTCTAAGTGTATAATATATATCTCTCAATTAATCTCTTGATATTTCTCCAAGAGAATTCAAGCTAAATGAAGAAGAAGTAAAAACTTGGAAAAATAATTTTCCTTCTCACTCTCAAATGATTGTCACGGCTGGTGCAAGAAGTGTCTTGAGAGTTGAGATTTTCTACTCCTTTTATTCATCTTCCACAAGACAAAATCAACACCTTTAAGATCACATGAGATATGTGTTCCCTCCAAAGTCTTTGGTCTTCCAATTATAAAATTGGAGATAAAGACCAAGGATGAGGTTGGTGAGATGAGGCAGCCATCTAGAAGAACCAGGATGAGTTCGGTCCGTTTTGGACTCACGCGAGTCCAAACAGATAAACTCCGATTCCATTTCGATGTATTTATATCAATTAATTAATCCAATTAATTAATCATATCAAATACATTATAACATAATTAATTTCTCCAAGAAATAATTATATTCATAAATTAAATTAATCACCCAGTAATATATTTAATTCATTAGGCCGTAAATTAATTTATCTAATAAATCAATTTAGACATCCAATGTCCCAAAATCAATTAGACATCCAATGTCCAATAAATTAGATATCCAATATCTAATATTTATAATGAGAGAACAAGCTCGATTCATTCCGTCGTCAATCCTAATGCGCGACTCGGTAGGTCCGTCTCAGTCAGCAATGGGAGGAACCAAAGAGTAGTAGCACCACCTAGCCAGCATGGTGGCCTACACTGTACCCTGATTGAGAATGAATGATTGGGATCATTCAAGAACCATTCTGTCGTGAATACCAGTAAACGTATAAACCCTTCTTTCAAATGTCCCGATCAAGTTATGGGGTCATGGTCAGTCAAACCCCATCTGTACTTGACGCTATGCATGCGTTAATGCAAATCGAGATCATCGAGCTCTTGTGTATCTAATACAGCCAGCTCCAATGCTTTGGCCAAAGACTTATGATCTCATCTGCCAATAACCGCATAGGACATATAACCCGTTCACTAACAGGAGAAAGAATTCTATCTTGGTATTCATTAGGACCTGCTACTTGCCCATCAAGATGCACGTCGAGGTTGACCCCCGCCTTCCGGTTTATAGGGTCGAACTACTCTAATGAAAATCTTGACGTCACAAGCACATCCCTACTAAATCCTCAAGTCGAAGGTTCACGAATACCTATCACAACCTTTCGATTCCATCATTGACTGTCCCGGAGAGAAATCCGTGTGACGAATCGAGGGTGAGTCGGTTCGAGTAGACTAATCTAATTAGCATACCTATAACGTGTGCTCCCACTAACCATTAGTGTTCGACAGGCACTCTCCTTATCAAAGAACATGTCATACAAGTCTTCACATAAACTTAACGCCCAGTCAAGTTTCATCGACTTGCGAACGATTAAGTATTTGAGCTATAAACCTTTCCAGTGCCGACCCCCTTATCCAATAAGGAGTGGAACGTTTTGCTCTCAAATACGCGGACTAGTTTATACATGTATATTTACGAGTTAGGAATGCCAGTAACTACCAGTAAATAAAGAAACATCCATTGCCTTATATTGATGATTTACATAATAACAAGTACAATGCCCTCACTCAACATCCTCTGAGTGGCATTCGAGGGCATACTCCTAACAGATCGCTCCCCCACAAACACCTCTATATGAGGGAAGATCGGATCCTGAGACCCATTTGAGCAATTCCGGATTTACATGACCGGATGCGGAGCATCGGATGCGACGAAATGTCGAATGTTCCCATTGACACTGGGCGACCTCGCCCACAGGTGGTACATCTCACTACCACCTCGCTCGATCAATTGTTTTGAGAGGCTGGCGAACGACTTCACGTCATACTTCGCCGCCAAATTTGCTCGGCCAGAAGGCCCCCACCGCATGATGAAAATCAGGCAGGGGAAGGACGAGCCCGATGAAGATTACATCGACCGAGTGGACAAAATAGTCCTCACCGGCGAGCCTATTAGCAACGAGCTCGCTCTCGACTTAGTCCTAGGGGGATTCTACGGCCACTCGCCCATGTTCAAGCACCTTACAAAGGACATCCCCCCAACCTACGCGATCTTCCGCGTCAGGGCCGCTGACTTCCTAGCCAGGTAGAGGATGCTCACCCTCCGCTTGGGCGAAGGATCTGTCGGAGAAGGGAAGACGCCATCCCACATCCAGAAGAAGGCAGTCGCAAAGCCGCCTGTTGAGTTCAAGGCCTTTGAGGATGTGGAAGTTCACCTCCTCCGCAACCTCAACCTATCTCCGGCCCACATCTTCAACGCCATCAAGGGGCGTGAGTGCCTTAGCAAGCCGAAGCCGGTAAGGGACCATGGTCATTTAGACCGCAGCAAATTCTGTGCCTACCACAAGAGTCCCGGCCAAAACACCATCCAGTTCCGCGACCTCCTCAGACAACTCTGGCGAGTGTTTGAGGAAGGCAAATTGGACAACTTGGTTACCAAGCCAGAACCTCGGACAGAGAGGACCGGAGGGCGCGAGCGTCGACAAAATGATGGAATCCCTCCCAATCCGATGGCCAAGATCGAGCAGAACGAGCCGGAGTATTCCGACGAATAAATCCCTCCGATCAACACTGGCGGCCGGATCAATATGCTTCAGGCGGGAGGTGGAAACCTCGGGGGCCTTTTCCCGGTTTCCACCATGTCGAACAGAAAGCAAAAGGCCGAACTGAGGGCATTCACTGGGGTCCATGTCGTGGTACCCCTGCAGTCGACCATCTCCAAATACGCGCTCATCACTTTCTCCAACAAGGATAGGGAGGGAGTGCAGTGCCCCAAAGAGGATGCATTGGTGATCTCTGCATGTATCCTTGGGAAAATGGTCGATCGCGTGCTGGTTGACAATGGGAGCTTTTGCAATATCATATTCAAATTCGCTGTTGACCAGCTCGGCAACCTGACCAAGTTTATCAAGCCATTTGACACCGTTCTTCAAGGGTTCGGCGAAAGCACAGTCCAAGCCTACGGAAGGATCAAGCTCTCTGTCGAGCTAATATGCTTTTACGATCCCAAGGTTAGGGTTATTAGGAACCTAAATTTTGTAATCATAGATAGACCCATCATCTATAATGGGTTCCTAGGTCGTCCATTTCTAGAAACCTTCGAGGCGGTAACCTCTTCTTTCTTTTACTATATCAAATTCCCCACTGCCGATGGGACGGTCGGTACTGTAAAAGGAGACCAACTAATGGCTAAGAAATGTTTGAATTACTCATGTGTCATAACTTCTTTCAATACTTCCCATGCTATTTGTAACATCGAGCCGACCGACAATCAACCGATGGAGATCAACGAGCCAAGCACATCGTACCAACCCGACTCAGAGGATGTCATCTCACATCGATTAACAGACGACATCGAGCCGAGGATCGGTTTCAAGCCAAGCCTCGACATCAATATAAGGATCGAGTCCGGAAATTGTTCCAAACGAGAAGCGACTGTCCCCATTGAAGAGTTAGAAAGTGTAACGATAGACCCGGCTCGTCCGGAACGGGAAGTATAGATCGGCGCAAGCATTGGTCTTGAGTTAAAGGAGGATCTGATCAACTTACTACGTAAGAACATCAGAGTCTTTGCCTGGTCGCATCAAGATATGGTTGGCATAAGTCCTGAACACGCTTGCCACTATATAAAGATCGACCCGGCAAGGAAGCCTGTTCACCAGAAACGTAGGAAATCCGTTCCTGAGAAGTACGCAGCACTTGACATAGAAGTCAAAAAGTTGCTCGATAACAAACTAATCGGAGTAGCTACAGACGAACCACAGTGAGTCGCCAACGCGGTGCTCGTCAAAAAGCCGAACAGCTCCTGGAGGTTATGCATCGACTTCACCGACCTCAATGCGGCATGTCCAAAAGATCACTTTCCGATGCCTCATATTGATTACTTCGTCGATAGCACAGCAGGTTGTGAAATGATGTCGTTCATGGATTCCTTCACCGGGTACCATCAGATCCCCATGGCGGAGAAAGACATAAAACACACATCGTTCCACACGGAAAAAGATATATACTTTTGGGTCCGGATGCCGTTCGGTCTGAAGAATGCAGGGGCGACCTACCAGCGACTAGTCAACGGGATGTTCGCCAACCAGATCGGCAAGACCATGGAAGTCTACATTGACGAAATCGTGGTCAAAAGCTTCAAAAAGGAAGATCATATCAATGACCTTGCCGAGACGTTCGCCATCCTCGAGAACTTCAACATGAAGCTGAACTCTAAGAAATGCAACTTCGGGTGAGCTCTGGAAAATTCCTGGGGCACATCGTGAGCCAAATGGGAATCGAGGCAAACCCCACCAAGATCCAGGCGATCCTCGACATGCAGGAGCCACAGAATGTCAAGCAGGTGCAACGCCTCACGGGTTGTCTAGCTGCCCTCAACCGTTTCATATCTCGGATCGGGGATAAAAGCAAGCCGTTCTTCGCGAACATAAAGAACAAGAAGTTCGCATGGACGAAGGAGAGTCAAATGGCGTTCGCCAAAATCAAGGAGCATCTATCTAACCCCTAGATCTTGGCGAAACCAATCCCCGACGAAAAGCTATTCCTTTACCTGGCGGCCTCAGAATTCGCGCTGAGTGTTGTATTAGTACAAGCAGAGGGGCAAACCTACTTGCCGATCTACTATGTTAGTCAAGCGCTCCATGACGCGGAAACATGTTATACACCTCTGGAGAAGATCGCCTACGCTCTAGTCATGAGTGTTCGCAAGCTAAGAGCTTACTTCTTCGAACATCAAGTGGAGGTTCTGACGACTCTCCCTTTGAGGCAAGTTCTGCACCGACCAGACACCAACGGGCGACTCCTCAAGTGGTCACTGGAGATCGCCCAATACGGTATCACGTACGCTCCTCGCACGGCGATCAAAGGCCAGGCTCTGGCAGACTTCGTGGTGGAATTAACATTCCCTCACAGTCCGACCCAGATCGGCCGCCTTGCCTGGAAGATGTATGTGGATGGATCGGCGACCAACTCGCGAGCAGGGGCAGGGATTGTCCTCATCAGCCCCGACGGACAAAGTTTCACAAATGCAGTGCGTTTCGGGTTTCGTGCGACCAACAATGAAGCCGAGTACGAAGCCTTGGTAGGCGGGCTCAATCTAGCCCTCGCCCTAGATGTTCGTCGCCTCCATATCTTCATGGACTCCCTCTTGGTCGTGAACCAAGTCAAGGGAGAATATGAGGCGCACGGCGAACAGATGGTCAAATACCAAGAATTGGTCGCCGAAATGTGCACGAAATTTGAGGAAGTGCTAATCGAACAAGTCCCGAGAGAGCACAATTCCCAGGCCGAAGCCCTATCCAAACTAGTATCATCAGATGGGGCTCTAACATCCAAATTACAAAATCAGCAAAGCCGGCGATTGATAGAAACCTGGTTACCGCAGTTACCATCGCCGAGGAGAACTGGATGACTCCGTTCATTAAATACTTAAAGGACGGAACGGTCCCCGACGACCATATTAAAGCTCGTCAGCTTCAGCTCCGTGCGACCAGATATACCCTATTGGACGACCGGCTTTACAAGCGATCTTTCAGCCTTCCTCTTCTTAAGTGCATCATGCCGGAGGAAGGCCGGCTCGTTTTAGCCGAGATCCATGATGGGATTTGTGGAAACCATGCTGGCGGGCGAGCTCTCATCCACAAAACGACCAGGCAAGGGTTTTTCTGGCCTACACTACAAAAAGATGCGATCGCCTATGCCAGATCGTGTCACAGGTGTCAAGTGATGGGCCCAAACATCAAGCTCTCCCCCGAGGAGCTCACCTCAATGTACAGCCCATGGCCATTCGCCCAATGGGGCATCGACCTCATAGGTCCCTTGCCGACGGCGCCAGGGGCCTGTAAGTTTGCCATCGTAGGGGTCGATTATTTCACTAAATGGGCTGAGGCCGAACCAATCAACAAGATCGGCCAAGAACAAGTAATTAAGTTCATTTGGAAGAACATCATATGCCGATTCGGCCTGCCCCAGGCAATAATCTCCGACAATGGAAAGCAGTCCGACGATTTAGAAGTCATGCAATTCTATGAGAAGTGGGGAATCAAAAAGTTGTTCTCGGCCCCCTACCACCCTCAAACGAACGGGCAGGTGGAGGCTGTAAACAAAATCCTCAAACACACGATCAAAGCACGACTCGAATCCAAACAAGGACGGTGGGCGAGCAAGCTTCCAGACGTTCTGTGGGTTTATTGAACGACGACCTGAAATTCTACCGGCGAAACCCCATTCGCCTTCGCCTTCGGGACAGAAGCTGTGATCCCTTCGGAGATCGCCGTCCTCAGCTACCGAACTGAACAAGAGATGATGACGGACAATGAAGTGGCCCTACGAATCGACTTGGACATGCTCGAAGAACGGCGACTGACCTCGGAAATGAAGAACACAATCCACAAAAGGAGATCCGAGAAGTTCTTCAATTCGAAGGTCAAGGAAAGACGGTTCCAAGTGGGCGACCTAGTCCTCAAAAAGGTCCAGACCCACACAGGAGTTTTTGGCCCGAATTGGGAAGGCCCCTTCAGAATATCCAAGTGGCTAGCTAGGGGAGCCTACGAACTTGAACACCCTGACGGCACTCCGGACCAATATCTCTGGAACGCCGTGCATTTGAAGAAATACTACCAGTGAAAACTTTGTATTCAATTACCCAATGTACAAAGAGTATAATGAGATTTTCCTATCCCATCTATATGATTCACCTCGACGAAGACAAACTAAAGAGAGGACGAATCACTACAAGAGGTCGTAATCTAACCTGACAGACCTATGCAAACGATCGCCCCCCAAGCACAACGTATACCGTCGAAGATCGTCATTCAAACATGGCGATCCGAGGTAAAAAAAGTACAGCCATGGTCTTGGAAGTCGTTGGAACCGACAGCTTCGTCCATGCAAGGTTCCTTTGGGCTACGATCGCTTGCCCTTCATTTAAATACGAGGCGGGCGTAGCCGAAGGACCCTCCAAACTAATCTGTGGACACGTTCGCGCCCCCTCAAAGTACATCATCTAACATGATGTACCCGGACAAGGCGGCGCGTCCCTACCCCATCACAACGTATACCGTCGAGGGTCGCCATGTTAGATGGCGACCCGAGGTAGAAAAGTGCTGACAAGCCACGGACGTGGAGTCGAATAAACTGACAACACCACGTGCAAGGACTCCTCCAGACCAAGACCGCTCTCCTTTCGTTTAATTACAAGGCGGGCGCATCCTAATGGAGGACCCTAACAAAAAAGTGAGTCGCAGGACAGTCCCTCGCACATAAAAACACGGTTATGGAGATCGGTCCATCGAACTCAGCGACCGTGCACACAGTCTTCCTCACTCGAAGAATTGGCAAAACTAAAGATAGCTCAGGAGACATACTATTTTCGTTCCCTTACTTGCACTAAGTAAACGAAAACAAGGGGAAAATGGGAGCTATTCCTAGATGCGATCGGGAAGAAGGACCATACACGATTGGTTTCGTTCTAACACACAAATATCGATCGATCTTATTCAAGAAATTTACAAGTACATTCAGATCTATTCAGACAATTGTGCAAAGTCGAAGTGATGCGGAACATTCAGACAGTCGATCGAACAAACAAAACATCAGGTGCAATTATGCAAACACTTGTATAAATTCACATGCAAACATTCAGAGGCGATCGTATTTATAAAGAATCAGATACAAAAAGGAGTATTTTATTCAAGTCAATAAGTTCGTACAAAACAAGCCTGAAGGCAATACAAGATAAAATTACAAGCAAAGGAAAAACAGCTCCACCATCACTCAGGCCGCCCCCGACTGGTCTTCGCCCCCAGCTGACGGATCGGCACGCACTCCCTCATCGGATTCAGGATAAATAAGTTTATCCGGAAAAGGATACCAACTCAAGCCGATCCCCAAGTCGGTGAGGTCGAGGATCGGCAGGGAAAATTCCGGATGCAAAGGATGCTCGAGTACGTAGGCCTTGAAGGTCTCCATCATAGGACCGACCTCGATCCCTACCTTCTTGGCGGCTCGGATAGCGTCGACGTAGGCTATATAGTAGGCGAACTCGCCGACGTATACCATATTAAGGTAGGGATCGGTTTCGATCGCCTTTATATGCCCTTTCAAATCCGAAGTCGTCTTCTCAGCATCCGCAAGCTCGAACACCTTGACGGCCAATTCTCCCTTTTCTTTCTCCAGCTCGCCGTTGAGCCGATCCACTGTTGCCTTCAAGCCAGTCACCTCCTCCTACGAGGCCGCGTGCATCCGACGAGCCTCCGTCATCTGATCGCGGAATCGATCCGCCTCCCCTCGGGACCGGTCAAGCTCCTGCTTCATCCGGTCAAGGTCCTGCTTGGCTCGCTTGGCCGTCTCTAGATATTCCTTCTCCATGGCCTGGATCCGGTTAGTGAAGTCGGCGTTCTGGCTCCGAGAAGCCTCAAGATCTTGATGGAGGCGAGCATTAGAGGGTCACCCTCATAATCCTTAACGGCTTGGGCAGCCATCGTCGCTGCCTGGAGAGTCAGGGCGAACGTCGCCTGCATGGCATCTCCATACCGCCTACGAGCAATCGCGTTGAGATCGGTCGTCCAAGCCTTAGGCAGAGAGGTGATGGCCTTGGAGACGTAAGAAGGGACATCGAGGGACTAGCGCGGAGCCTTGCTCGCCAGGAAATCCACCACCATCGGCGAGACGTCCGGATCGGCAAGACGGACCCTACAACACAAACAAAAAGAAACAAAGGAGTTAGTATATGCCTTACACAAATGGCCTAACTCGGAAAGATCAAACCGGTCTTACCTGTTGACTGTAATATCCGTACTTTTTTTTTAGTAATTTCTATTTTTGGTGTATATTCGTTTCGGACAACTCGCTTGGCACCGTTTTGGAATTTTGAATCTATTTTGTTCTTGGAGTTTCTCCGTTGGGACGAGTCTCGATGATGTTTTTACGGAATTTAATCTTGAGTAATATTTTATCGCATGTGTATTCGATTCTCGTTAAACTCGTTCGATTTCGTCATTTTCCTATTTCCATGAGTTCGTATGGTTGAGTAGAGCATGTTGTGAGTTTCGGATTGTTAATCCGACGTTGATTCGTGAATTTTCGGATGTTTGGGCCATTTTGTAATTTCTTAAGAGTTTAAGGTGCCTTTACCCCCCTGTCGTATTGTGGATTCCTCGGTAGTTAGAAGTGCATTTTCTTTTAACACTCAGCTTCGTTGTTATGGTTACCCCATGTTTATACTTCTGATTCTATCCTTGCGTGCGTTTCGTCGTTGTATCAACTGTGCAGAATTAAGTGTTTGGCAGCGTGGGACTGCTGCATGCATAACGTACGTTATGCATGCTTCCTTACGTACGTTATATAGGAAACATAACGTATGTTATACCCTATTGGTAACGTGCGTTATGGTTTCGCTAATAGAGTCCAGATTGTTCGTTACGTACGTTAACCTGTGAGAGGTTACGTACGTAACCTTCATAACGTACGTTAACAACTCGCGTTAACGTACGTAACGCGCAGTCAGGCCTTTTAATTCCTGACTTATCCTCAGTCTCCTCATTTCATTTCTTCTCTTTCTTTCTCGCGACGTGAGTTCCCTTGGAGCGATTTGGAGCGATTTGTCCGATGCAATCCGTAGAAACCCTCTGAAGGTTGATTTTTGCGTTCCAAGGAAGACTAATCACCATTATTCTCCGTCTGAATCGAGGTATAATACCTTAGAACCCTAACTTTTGGGGATTTTGGGGTTTTGTTTTAGGTTTCACCCTTCTAGTCCGATTTGCCCCTTACGATTGTTAGATTTCGATAGCGTAATCACCATCCCTTGCTTCTCTTGTGGTTTTGCGGATTAAACTCGATGTTTTTCTCCGTTGATAGTTGGGATTCGGTTTTGACCTTGTATGACCGACAAATTGTTCCAACGGGTAGAATTAGGATGAATTCTTACCTTTCCGCATTTTTTTCGAGACTTGTTGTATACCGTTATTGTGTTAGGAACGGATTTGGGAGGATTGTTCGGACCGAAACCTATTCCTTCGTCGTTTCCTTTGTTTCGTCTTATTCCAGGCAAGTACATGTATTACATTCCGTTATGTGTGTATGATTTTGATGCGAATGATGTAAATGGTGTTATTGAACGAATGTGATTGTTTCTCTTCCACCTGGGGATGGCGTGTGGCCTCTGGGGGCCGATACTAATGGGTACGGCTATGGAAGTGGACTTGGGTGCGTGTGTTGATGTTTTTCCACCTGGGGACGGTTCGACGGGACCTCTGGGGGCCGATATTAATGGGTACGGCCGCGGAAGTGGTTTCTCACCTGGGGACGGTCCGACGGGACCTCTGGGGACCGATACTAATGGGTACGGTCGCGAGTTACCAAGCGTGGATAATTGTGATGTGGAAAACTTGTTGATATACTGTTTTGGTGTTAATGTGATATTCCGGAATATTGATTTTCAAAATGATTTTCCTAACGACTTGTCTACGTTGAATCGTGTATGTATATGATGTTGTGTAATTGTGTACTTGCACTAGCTATTCGAATGCTAACCCCTTAAATGGGGGAAATGCGTCTTATGCATTTCAGGTACTGGTCGAGCTGAGGAGCTGGCACGAGATGCGCATGCAAAGGATGGGTTGGCATGATGATGTGGCTCGAGTCTGTATTTTTTTCTGTTTTGTCATTGCATCTGTTGAGTACTGGAGTTAGACTGTTTATTTTTAAACATGGTTTAAGTCCCCTGCGCGGGCAATAAATTGGTATTTAACTTATGTCTCATGTACTCCGTTAAAATGTTTTGGCCGAGGCCACGGCCTTATTTACTTTTTGGGTGCATCTTTTGGGTTATCATTGTGGTTTACGTGTCATGAGTTAGCCTGGTAGACCTCACGGGGGTTCTACGGCGTGTAATGTCCCATTTGTGAATTGGGGTGTTACATTTATGGTATGAGAGCAAGGTTTTGAATGTCTAGGCTATCGGTTAATGTTGGGTCTGTCAGTTGTGTCGTTAGAGTCAGTCGTTGAGCCTAATATCATCGTGCTACCATCTTTTCATGCGACCCGTGGCTGTAAGTCTCCTCGAACTCTTTATTTCTGTATTCGTTTTCTTGCGTTGTTCGGAATCGAGAATTATGATACCAACATTGTAGATTGTGAATCTTCCTGATCTTGTTCCTTTCGTATTTTCTTCAGTATGTTGAGAGGTCGTGGTAGACCAGCTAGGGGACGCGGCCGAGGCCGTGGTCGGGGTGCTGATAATGAAGAGGGCTCACTTTCTCAGTCCTCTGCAGACTCAGCCTCTCACCTGTGTCGTCGGTAATAATGCCGACGCTGGCTACCGCTGCATTTCAGCGATTAGTAGCCCACTTGCTCGAATAGCCTGGGGTGAACGCCAGAATCCGCCCCCCGACACCTGAAGAGGAAGCTAGTAAGTGGCTTCAGACGGTGACTAAGATACACCCTCCTCGTTTCTCCGGATCTTCTGACTCCCTCGGTTGGGAGAATTGGCTCTTTCAGTTGTCCAGGATTGATGCCGTAGCTTGTCCTGAAGACAGGAGGGTACATATTGCCCAGTACCTCCTGGATAAGGAAGCTGCAGAATGGTGGGAGGCCGTTGCGCCCAGAGACCGTCGGGCCACTTGGGATGAGTTCAGGGCTGCTATGGAAGCAGAATATTGTCCGCCGCCAGTCAAGGAGCGCAAAATTGTGGAGTTCTTCACCGCTACACCTCAGGATGTGCCTATTTCTCAGGCCATCATTTCTTACAATCAGCAGTTGGGTTTCGTGAGAGATCAAGTGAGAACGGAGGCTGATAAAATCCGTTACTTCAATATGCGCATGAAGCCGCATATTAGACAGAGTATGGCGCCGCTCATCTGTGCCACTTTGAAGGAATACCAGGATCGCGCTCTGGCGATCGAGATGGCTGTCCCGGAATCAGAGTCGGTTTCGGAAGCTAAGAAGCAGAAGACTACTGTCGGGTTCTCGGCCGGAAAAGGTGGTCAGTTTTCGTGGTCTCGTTCTGCTCCTACACCTGGGAAGAGGCCATTTCATCAGGCCGGTGGGTCTCTGTGGGGTCAGCCGATCATTGCACCAAGTGAGAGTTTGTTTTAATTGCAGTCAGCCCGAGCACGTTGTGAAGGATTGCCCATTTCCGTTAGTTTCTTTACTTGCGGACAGAACGGGCATCGGGCAGCTCATTGTGAGAGGGCCACCAGGGCCGCTAGAGTTCCAACTACCACTGTCGATCAGAGGGATCACAGCACTCCAGCTACTCATGTTCCGCAGGGTTCGAGTCGTGGTAGAGGTCGGAGTCAGCCAGATCGCCGCGCAGCGTCGAGTTTGGGTTCAGTCCATCCCCGATTGTATCAGATGAGGCGCACAGAGGAGGAAGAAGTTCCGGTGGCATCAGGTACCACTCAGATCCCATCCAGTTTCAGTGCTTTTTGATTCGGGTGCGACCCATTCCTTTATTGCTTCGGATTGTGTGAGTAGTATTGGCTTTGACTGCTTGTTTGAGTGTGAGCCATTTGTAGTGGGTACGCCCAGCGGGGATCGTATGGTTGGGGACCAGGAAGTTAGGGATTGCCCAGTGAGGATCGGGAGCCGAGATTGGCCCTCGAATCTCATTGTTATAGACCTTAAGGGTGATGATTTGATCCTCGGGGACGATTGGTTGGATCGTCACGGTGCTATCATGAACTATCGGACTCGTACCATCTCGATAGTTGCCGAGGACGGCACCGAGCATACTCTCGTCGGTTGTAAGCCGGGTAGATCGGGGAGTGTGATTAGCGCCTTGAAGGCGATGAAACTTCTGAACCAGGGTTGTGTCGGGTATTGGTGTTTCGCTCTGCAGGCGGAAGATGGTGGGGTTGACATATCGTCGATTCCAGTTGTTAGCGAGTATCCCGAGGTATTTCCGGATTACTTGCCGGGATTACCACCACATCGAGAGGTGGAGTTTCCTATTGATCTTGAGCCGAATGCGGCCCCTATTTCTCGAGCACCGTACCGTATGGCACCGTCGGAGATGCTAGAGTTGAAGAATCAGTTGGGAGAGTTGTTAGATAAAGGGTATATTCGACCGAGCGCATCGCCTTGGGGTGCGCCTGTACTTTTTGTTAAGAAGAAGGATGGATCGCTTCATTTATGCATCGATTATCGAGAATTAAACAAGTTGACCATCAAAAATAAATACCCTTTGCCCCGGATTGACGACTTGTTTGACCAGCTTCAGGGGGCGATAGTATTTTCGAAGATTGACTTGCGATCGGGCTACTACCAGTTGAGGATTCGGGACAACGATATACCGAAAGCTGCCTTTCGAACGAGATATGGCCATTACGAGTTTGTGGTTATGCCTTTCGGGCTAACCAATGCCCCAGCAGTGTTCATGCAGTTGATGAACAAAGTTTTTATTGAGTATCTGGACAAATTCGTAGTCGTCTTTATCGATGACATTCTTATCTATTCACGGAGTCGGGAGGAGCACGCCTTACATCTCCGGATTGTATTAGACATTTTGAGAGCTGAGCAGTTGTATGCGAAGTTCTCTAAGTGTGAGTTTTGGCTCGAGGAAGTGATGTTCCTCGGGCATGTGATTTCAGCAGAGGGAGTTCGGGTAGATCCGCAGAAGATAGAGGCGGTGATGGCTTGGGAGCCGCCTAAGAATGTGAAGGAGGTGAGGAGTTTTCTGGGTCTCGCCGGCTATTACCGTAGATTTGTTGAGGGGTTTTCTAAGATCTCTAGATCACTCACTCAGTTGCTCCAGAAGACTCAGAAATTCGAGTGGACCGCAGACAGACAGAGTAGTTTTGACGAGTTGAAGTGACGACTAACTACCGCACCCGTGTTAGCGTTGCCTCAGGGGAACGAAGATTTCGTGGTATATAGTGATGCTTCGGGCCTCGGGCTCGGATGTGTTTTGATGCAGAGATATAGGGTCATTGCGTATGCATTCCGCCAATTGAAACCTTATGAGGTGAATTACCCCACGCACGATTTGGAATTAGCTGCGGTCGTTTTCGCCTTAAAGATCTGGAGGCATTATCTCTATGGTTCGTCGTGTAAGATTTTTACGGATCACAAGAGCTTGAAATATATCTTCAGTCAGAAAGAGTTGAATATGAGACAGCGTAGGTGGTTGGAGCTAATTAAAGATTACGACCTCGAGATACTTTACCATCCGGGTAAGGCTAACGTAGTGGCTGATGCGTTGAGCCGGAAGCCGATGGCGTTACAGATGTTAGAGGTACTTACACCACAGAGTAGGATCCAGCGAGATCTTATTTGTCAGAATATTGAGGTTTGGGTTCAGAGAGTTCAGGGTCAGTTATGTGCGTTAGAGATCCCTTCGTCCTTGACTCATGATATCAAGGCGAAGCAGTATGACGATCCGTTCTTGGTCCAGTTGAGGGAGGATGTGAGGAAGGGGAAAGCCCCTGGATTTGTGGTTCACGATGATGGAGTTTTGAGATTTCGCGGCAGACTATGTGTACCAAATGTTGTTGAGCTGAGACAGAAGATCTTGAGTGAAGCTCATACCACACCTTACTCCATACATCCTGGTACGAGTAAAATGTACAAAGATGTGAGAAGTAACTACTGGTGGAGTAATTTGAAGACATACGTGAGCGAGTTTGTGTCGAGGTGTTTGACCTGTCAGCAGGTTAAGATCGAGCATCAGCGACCCGCGGGGCTTTTGCGACCACTTCCTATCCCGGAGTGTAAATGGGAGGATATTTCTATGGATTTCAAGACGTGATGCCTAAGACTTTGGATCGAATGAACATGATTTGGGTCGTTGTCGATCGACTAACCAAATCAGCTCATTTTCTGAGTGTTAAGGACACTTGGGGGCCAGAGAGGCTAGCGCGAGTGTTTATTGCGGAGATAGTGAGGTTGCATGGGACCCCTAAGAGTATTGTTTCGGATCGTGATGGCCGGTTCATATCACATTTTTGGCAGGCCGTTCATAGAGCTTTGGGGACCGAGTTGAGACTTAGTACATCCTACCACCCTCGACCGACGGATACTGAGCGGACGATCTGAACATTTGGAGGATATGTTGAGAGCCTGTGCCTTAGATTGGAAGGATGATTGGGAGTCGCACTTGCCATTGATCGAGTTCACGTACAAAAATAGTTGGCACGCCTCGATCAAAATGGCACCATTCGAGGCATTGTATGGGAGGAGGTGCAGATCGCCATTGTGTTGGGATGATGCGTCCGAGCTGATTGGTACTGAGCCCGATATAGTAGTTGAGACGAGGGAGAAGATTGCTCTCATTCGCGACAGGTTGGTGACGGCCCAGAGCCGACAGAAGTCTTATGCCGATACACGTCGTCGGCCGTTGGAGTTTGAGGTGGGAGACCATGTGTTGCTTAAGGTGTCGCCGACACAGGGAGTTTACCGCTTCGGTCGGAAGGGTAAACTTAGTCCGAGATTTATTGGGCCGTTCGAGATCCTGGAGAGAGTCGGAGAGCTTGCATATCGGTTAGGCTTGCCGCCGTCCCTAAGCCACGTGCATAACGCATTTCATGTTTCCCAGCTTAGGAAGTACGTGCCGGACCCTAGCCATATTATTGACTTTGGAGAGATCGAGTTGGGGCCCGACATTACCTTCGAGGAGAGGCCGATTCGGATCTTAGAACGTCGGGTGAAGCAACTCAGGCACAAAACCATTCCTTTGGTTAAAGTGCAGTGGTCGAGGCATGGATCCGAGGAAGCCACGTGGGAGACGGAAGAGAGTATGAGGTCGAGATACCCCGAGTTATTCGCGTTATAAGTTTCGGGACGAAACTTATTTTTAGGGGGAGAGAATGTAATATCCGTACTTTTTATTTTTAGTAATTTCTATTTTTGGTGTATATTCGTTTTGGACAACTCGCTTGGCACAGTTTTGGAATTTTGAATCTATTTTGTTCTTGGAGTTTCTCCGTTGGGACGAGTCTCGATGATGTTTTTACGGAATTTAATCTTGAGTTATATTTTATCGCATGTGTATTCGATTCTCGTTAAACTCATTCGATTTCGTCATTTTCCTATTTCCATGAGTTCGTATGGTTGAGTAGAGCATGTTGTGAGTTTTGGATTGTTAATCTGACGTTGATTCGTGAATTTTCGGATGTTTGGGCCATTTTGTAATTTCTTAAGAGTTTAGGGTGCCTTTACCCCCCCTGTCGTATTGTGGATTCCTCGGTAGTTAGAAGTGCATTTTCTTTCAACACTCAGCTTCGTTGTTATGGTTACCCCATGTTTATACTTCTGATTCTATCCTTGCGTGCGTTTCGTCGTTGTATCAACTGTGCAGAATTAAGTGTTTGGCAGCGTGGGACTGCTGCATGCATAACGTACGTTATGCATGCTTCCTTACGTACGTTATATAGGAAACATAACGTACGTTATACCCTATTGGTAACGTGCGTTATGGTTTCGCTAATAGAGTCCAGATTGTTCGTTACGTACGTTAACCTGTGAGAGGTTACGTACGTAACCTTCATAACGTACGTTAACAACTCGCGTTAACGTACGTAACGCGCAGTCAGTCCTTTTAATTCCTGACTTATCCTCAGTCTCCTCATTTCGTTTCTTCTCTTTCTTTCTCGCGACGTGAGTTCCCTTGGAGCGATTTGGAGCGATTTGTCTGGTGCAATCCGTAGAAACCCTCTGAAGGTTGATTTTTGCGTTCCAAGGAAGACTAATCACCATCATTCTCCATCTGAATCGAGGTATAATACCTTAGAACCCTAACTTTTGGGGATTTTGGGGTTTTGTTTTAGGTTTCACCCTTCTAGTCCGATTTGCCCCTTATGATTGTTAGATTTTGATAGCGTAATCACCATCCCTTGCTTCTCTTGTGGTTTTGCGGATTAAACTCGATGTTTTTCTCCGTTGATAGTTGGGATTCGGTTTTGACCTTGTATGATTTCAACGGGTAGAATTAGGATGAATTCTTACCTTTCCGCATTTTTTTAGACTTGTTGTATACCGTTATTGTGTTAGGAACGGATTTGGGAGGATTGTTCGGACCGAAACCTATTCCTTCGTCGTTTCCTTTGTTTCGTCTTATTCCAGGCAAGTAAATGTATTACATTCCGTTATGTGCGTATGATTTTGATGCGAATGATGTAAATGGTGTTATTGAACGAATGTGATTGTTTCTCTTCGACCTGGGGATGACGTGTGGCCTCTGGGGGCCGATACTAATGAGTACGGCCATGGAAGTGGACTTGTGTGCGTGTGTTGATGTTTTTCCACCTGGGGACGGTTCGACGGGACCTCTGGGGGCCGATACTAATGGGTACGGCCGCGGAAGTGGTTTCTCACCTGGGGACGGTCCGACGGGACCTCTGGGGACCGATACTAATGGGTACGGTCGCGAGTTACCAAGCGTGGATAATTGTGATGCGGAAAACTTGTTGATATACTGTTTTGGTGTTAATGTGATATTCCGGAATATTGATTTTCAAAATGATTTTCCTAACGACTTGTCTGCGTTGAATCGTGTATGTATATGATGTTGTGTAATTGTGTACTTGCACTAGCTATTCGAATGCTAACCCCTTAAACGGGGGAAATGCGTCTTATGCATTTCAGGTACTGGTCGAGCTGAGGAGCTGGCACGGGATGCGCATGCAAAGGATGGGTTGGCTTGATGATGTGGCTCGAGTCTGTATTTTTTTCTGTTTTGTCATTGCATCTGTTGAGTACTGGAGTTAGACTGTTTATTTTTAAACATGGTTTAAGTCCCCTGCGCGGGCAATAAATTGGTATTTAACTTATGTCTCATGTACTCCGTTAAAATGTTTTGGCCGAGGCCACGACCTTATTTACTTTTTGGGTGCATCTTTTGGGTTATCATTGTGGTTTACGTGTCATGAGTTAGCCTGGTAGACCTCACGGGGGTTCTACGGCGTGTAATGTCCCATTTGTGAATTGGGGTGTTACATTGACCAACTCGGGATCAGCTTCGGCGATCGCCGCAGTTTTCAAGAAGCTGGCCGAGGGCCTGGAACCGGACCCCTCTGCCATCGGAACAGCAGAGATAGGTGCTGCGGCAACTGGCGGCTCCAAAATGGATACGTCCGCCTCAGCAGTCGGCAGGAACTCCTCCGGCCTCTGCCTCTTGCGGTTGCACTGGAGTTGTTCTTCCTCCCGAACTTTTGGCTCGGCGACCGGCACCATAGCAGGCCTCACCGCAGGGACGGGACGAGACGTCGTCGCAGGGGCACGACCCGTCTTCTTTCCCTGGTGAAGACGTCGACCTTTATCTCTGTTACGGTCATTTGACTTGCATGAAATATGTCCTTAGTTCGACCGAGCGTTCGTCGAATGAGTTGAACCGTTAACCGGCTAACTTAGAGTGTTAACCCGACCGTAGCAAACGTTAGATGTTCGTACATTTAAATTTGTTACGTAAGTTGAGTTGTCGTTATTTTCCTATTTTTTAAGGTTCGAGGTTTGCGAACGAGTAGTCGAAGGAGTGGCCTTCGAGTTTGTTGGAGTCGTTGGAGTATTTATATCTTGCCACCTTTTTAAGGCAAGTACCTTAATTATATTTATTCGTATGGATGTTGGTTATGTTGATTGTTGTATTGTGCATATGTGTTGTGATTGTTTGTCCACCATGCATTGGTCCAACGGGATCATCATGGGAATCTATAGTTGTGTGCGCTGGATCGTTGGACAGGTATTTCCACCATGCGTTGGTCCAACAGAATCATCATAGGAATCTATAGCTGTGTGCGCTGGATCGTTGGAATACCATGAGTATGTTGAGATTGATATGATATGTTGTACATTGTTACTTTTTCTCATTGGAGAGACTTGTCGTGATTATTGTTGATATTATTGACGTTATTATCCAGGGATTGTTGAATAAACCATTGTTGTATAATTATCGTACTTCTACTAGCATCATTGTGCTAACCCCTTTGGGGGTGAACATTTGTTTCATGTTCAGGATCCAGGAGAGCGGGAAAACAACCACTAAAGCTACATGATGACGAGGGTGCAGAGTGATGTTACGGCCTGATTATTTTGTCGTATGTTTGTGTTGTTTTAATAAAGTACTCGAGTACATTGTCGTTTGTGATGTTGGATTTGGTCATATATTAATGTTCACCGTTTGACGTTTGTCTTTCGGTACTGATTTCAGAATCGTGTTGTATTTTATTTCCGCTGTCGTTGTTTGTTGGTATTTGTTATTGTCTTTTCATTTCCTCAGCCTTGTAAATTCTTACGTAAAGGATTTACGGCGCTGCAATATTCCTGAATATATCGTGGGTGTTACAGAATATGGTATCGGAGCTAAGATTATGGATATCTTGGCCGTTGGGTTAAAATAGGGGTCGTATATGTCTTTTGAGGTAACCGGCCACGCATAACATCACTGTACTGCCTACGTCATCGTGCGAGTGGTGGTTGTAAGTTTCGTAAACTCTATCTCGTCCTTTACATGTACCTTTTTATACTTGAACGTTAGGACGATATTATCCCCTGTTTATTGAGTATTTATGCTTACAGTATGTTGAGGGGAGGATGTGGACGTGGTCGCGATCGTGGACGCGGATGTAGGAATGCTGAGAGAGAAGCTTCACCTTATTTTCGTGATTTGTTGTCAAATCAGTCTAACTCCAATTATGGCGAACAACAGGAGTCCGTTAATAATGAACGAGATCAGACAGTGGATACAAATGCCAATCCTGCCATTCCCGACATCCTTCGTCAGGTGGTCGACCAGATGACTCAATTTACTCAAGTGGTAGACAGGATGCAAGTGGCAGTAGGATTGCAGCCAGGAGAAAGACAGCAAGGCATCCCAAACTTGGAAAATCGAGGAGACAGATGGCTACAGGAGGTGGCGAAGATGCACCCTCCAAAATTCGATGGATTTTATGAGACACCGACATGGGATAACTGGTTGAGAGAACTGGAGAAAGTATTTGGCGGGATTAACTATCCAGATGACCGGAGAGCCCCCATTGCCTAGTATTTTCTAACAGGAGAAGCGTCTGAATGGTGGGAAGCCACATGACCTGTTGATCATGATGCCGGTTAGGAAGAGTTCAAACTTATGATGGAAGCTCAGTACTGCCCTCGTCCGGTGAGAGAAGCTAAAGTCCGAGAATTTTTCTCTGCACAGCCTTCGAATGTGCCGGTGGCTTAGACGATTAAGACGTTTAATCAACAGCTGGCGTTTGTTTGACACCTGGTTAGAACCGACGCAATGTCGAACCCCGGAATCTTGGGTCGTCTTCACCAGGGAAAGAAGACGACCCAATAAGTACATGATTATGTTCTTATTGTTTGGGCAGTGTTGCCATTTTTAGATTAAAACAGTGATGTGAATGCTAAGTCGTTCGGTATGAGTTAAGATAGTTCTCTTTATTAATAGATGAGATTTCGATTTTGGATGACAGTTGTCTTTTGATGGTTGCTTGCGAGGTGTTGCAAGTATGTGAATCGAAGGCAATTAGGTTCGTATGCTGCCGTTGTTCATTTGTAACCTTCGGCTCTAGTAATGTCGTGTATATGTTCGCGATCATGTTGCTGAGTTGGAGCAGCTAGCGCACGCTAAGTGCGAGGCTAGCGCGCGCTAATGAAGCATGGGTAGCGCACGCTAAATAATTGTTGTAACGCGCATTAGTTAGCCGGGACAGAGACTAGAGAACCACATTTCTTTTAGCCGTTAGGCCTAACCTTTGTAGTCGATCACCCGCAACTGTATTTTATATGCGTTGTCTAGTGATGACAACCGTTTTGTGTGAGCGTGTGTTATGACTTTTTGTTCGCGCTGTTGTTACCCAAAATATTATTCGGAGATGATATTGCTAGAATGGTCGAGTAACAAACAAATGTGAGAACACTTCCGTGGAAAAACAAATAACACAAGATTTGCCGGGGTTGTTAGTCCCGGGCTTGAATGCTCTCGCGAGATGTTATTAATATAAATACTGTGGAGTACAAATGTTAATGTTAGAACACTATTACAATGAGTGTAATGATTGTAGTTATCTTAGCTATAGAGCGTGAAGATTGCCGGAAGAACCAGATATGAAGCTCTGTGAGTTCTTGCTTTTGATGTTCTGTATATGAGAATGTATCTCACTCTCTGTGCATTTTTCACTGTACTCTCGATGATCCTAGGCCACTGATGGAAGCCTTCTATTTATAGTAGAAGAGGCTGCTAGGACCTTCCCGGCGATCTCGGGCGACCGCCGTATTCTATATTAGAATAATGTGGGCGATCGTCCCATCACGTGGGACTGTTTCCTTAAAGTCCGAGGCTGCAGCTGGCAGCTAGCTGTGCGGGCCAATGAGGAGCTTGCACGCGTCCTGAGTCGCTGTCCGGGGAGGACCCACTTTGTACCTTTCGGCGGGCCTGTCGGTAGGTGTGAGGTAGGTGACAGGCTGGGGTCAAAGGCCTTATCTTGCGGCGCCTTTTGTGGATCTGCACGTGGGTCTTCGTCCAAGATTCGGTCTTCGAAGACTCTGACGGGTGTCGGATTCACATGCGGTATGGGACGATCGTCTACAATTAGATATCTTAGGCGATCGCCTGATGCCTATAGACGATCGCCTTGGACGCGATCGCTAGGTGCTTGCCCAGCGTCTTCCTTTTTTGGCTGGCTCCTGACTATTATGCCGATCATCTTCGGGGCGTATAAATCGCCGCACAACAATTGCCCCCCCAGCTCGCTCCGATGTTGAAATCATGGGGTGAGGTGGCACTATTGGCGATCGCCTGTTTTAGACAATTGGCTCGTCTGCTTATGAGAAGGACGATCGTCGCCTGGACGATCTGATTTCAAATCCGGACGATCTCCTTATGTGCTGAAAATAGCGGGAAATGAAGTCGGGCTCTCGAAACGTTGCAGGGACATGCGTCGCGCTACCGTTGGGGGAGTCCGATGGTTTTGTCAGACTTGTCGCCTGGCGTGCCCTCGAAAATACGCGTACGTGGTTTTAAAGGGCTGCATTTAATGCCCCCCCGACGGTTGCACTTCAGCCCCCGGGATTCCGCCTATTTGCACAAAGGTCCCTGCACTCGCCTATAAAAGGACTAGGGCCATTACAGTTTCACTCTTTATGCGCCCCTGCTTTTCAGTCGATACTTTGCTGAATTTTTTCGAAGATCCTTGTGCCGACCGTCCTTCTTTAGGTAAGAACACAAATTTTCTCTCCCCCTTTACTTTTAAAAACATGTCTGGAGGAGGATCTAAAACATTCGAGGCTGGTAGCTCCTCTGCCGCCGCGGCTTCGCCTGACTGGGAGGAAACCCCCGTGGGTCTTCATATGGAAACGGCTATCGAGGATATTCATGCGGGGATTGCACCCGCGGAGATTGAAGAACTTTTCAATGAAGCCGACATGGTGAAATCGGCGGCGGCGACGAGGCAGAGGGGCCCGCCGGTGGATGAGGACGATGCGGTGAGGCTGTACTGGGAGCATAACAGCTTTTTTGGCCGGGGCTTTTTGGACTTCACCGGCCTTATGGAGGGGATTGCCGGACCGTGTCCCGAGTTTGATTTCGAGGCCTATCCACCGCTCACCCCTACGAACCTGTGAAACGGACGGCGTTTCGGGCCTCTGACCCTTCTCTGTGGACTCTTGGTCAGATTCGGAGCTCGGCGACCAAGAAAGACTTGAGTCGCTGGAGGGCGAAATTCCATATCCCTTCTGACGTCTCGCTGCACGTGCCCTCGGAGAACGAACATGCCGACCAACCTCCCGAGGGTCTGGTCGCCGTTAAAGAGATGATTCTGGAGGCCGGCCTACGGTTCCCCTTGCCGTTCGCCGTGTCATATTTGCTGGTCGCCTGGAATTTGGCGCCGCTTCAGCTGACGCCGAACGCCTCGCTGCAGATCATCAGCATCTTGACAATTTTTGGCGGTCATCGGTTGTTCCGTCTTCCTTCTGCGCTGGAAATGAATTATCTCTTCAAATTGACCGCGCAGAAGGGGTCGATCGGCGGTTATCACATTCAAGGTCGAATGGGCAGAGTGGTCCTCGGGGTGCCGAACAAGACTCGGGGCGACCTGGCAAAGTGGTGCTGGGTCGGCGGAGCATGGAGGTCGGCGTCGAGTGATAGGCCGGAGGAAGAGTTGGAGATCCCCACCAATTTTTGGGAGAGGAATCCGAGTAAGGGTTTTAACTCTCCCTTTGGTCGGACACGTCTTGGACTGATCTAATTTCGTTTTCTTTTTGCAGGCTCCCTTGTTCCAGCGATCATCGACCTTCCTTTTGACTTTCTGATCGTCTGGGAGCGACTTTCCCTGGGGTTCGAACTAAGGACATATTTCATGCAAGTCATATGTGTTGGGATTATATGTATTACCTTGTGATACCAAACCACAATAAATAGTCATTACTCCGATTAGGAGTTTATAAAATAGTATGGCCAATTGCCTTAACATACACAGGATCCAAATACAAATATAAACCATATGGAGATAGAATATACTTCAAATAACAATACAATCGGATAATAGTTTAAATGAAGCGGAAGATAACATTACATGGTTTGAACATAACCGGATAACAAAAGACTTGGGGGCCCTGAACTAGTATCCTTCGAACCCTTCGCCGTCACCATGCTCTTCCCGTGCCTTGCCTTTGCCTCGATCTAAAATAAAACACAAGTATTTCGCCCAAATCACAGGGTCAGATATACATGATAAATTATTCTACAGACATTATACAATTCACATATATTAGATCTCAAAGAAAACATCCCGACTATTGAACATACCCCTCGGGCGTATAAACAATCAGTCATAAACCGTCGAATATATCCAATCATACATGGACTATGAACGACCAAACAATATGGCTCAAGATGGACATCACAGTACGCCCGATCCGGAAATGTATCCGTGCACATGTCCACCCCGTATACGGAATCCAGAATATACGTGTGACAATGTAGCTAATTAGCCTCACGAACTACGTCTCGTATGCACAGTCCAATACGAAAACATCCACGTGTGACTATATATGTGTCTGGCTAAAAATCCTACATAATAACCAATCGGCACGCAGATATGATTCCAGATATGTCACGATACAACATGACAATGAATTCAATAAATCACATATCCGATTAAGTATTAAGAAACTCACCGAAGTGGCAATAAGGATCAACGAGATCAACGATTCAAAGGTGATGAACTTGGAATGCAATCCCATGGTGAAAAACATAACATCATCAAGAACAATATCAAAACTATGAATCACAGATTCATAAGGGTTTCATATACACGAAACTTATAACCATCACAAGAATTCAATCATCATTATAACCAAGCAAGATAACTTGTCTCAATTCCGTAGATGAATGATAATATTTCTCTAAACGATCAAACGGACGGTATCCTCGATTAAATACTCAATCGAACAAGCAACCTTGAATGAAATGTAATTCATTCAATAATACATTCACACAATATTGATATCAATTCATAGGAAACGACACCCGAGACCTACTCGTTCAATTAATTCTATTTCAATGAACATTCTATCAACTGTTGGTGAAATTCAATACCTCTAATTCGACCTTAATAATCAGATTACCATACTACGTTATCCTCTTGAATACTCTTATTATCACTATAAACAAGTTCATACATTAAACACCTTCAATTCACCATTAACAATCGGATTATCCAAGTTCTTACGGTTCTTCAACATCTACCTCTATACAAGGATCATCATAACGAATTCAATGCTCATTTTATTATGACATTAACGTCCACAATTAGTATTACCTTCTTAAGAATACTATCTACTTATTATGATGATCAATACATCCCTAATGCATCAATACAACCGATTTTCATATATAAGAGTTATAGTCATGTTCATCAAAACCCTTTTATCATTTCTCAAAGACTTGGCTAAGCCAAAAACAGAAATGAAGTTATAGTTTTTAGGTTCAAGAACATTACGCTAATCTCTAACATCAAGTTCTTAACATGGTGTTCTAACACATTTTATGTCAACAATTCCATCGACTAAACTTAACTACGATGAAACTAAGGATTATTATTGTCCTGATGCTATTAAAAATCTAGTAAGATGAGTATCATTCTGATAAACATGATCATTACCATTAAAACATCAAGAACATCTTCATTCCAAACCCTTAATTACCATATTCATCAATAAGTGTTAAAAAGCTTAACTACAAACATGTTTTACTTGATTAATTCAACACTAGTTGTAGTATACCATATCACTAACATCATAACTACGAAAATATAGAGTATAATCGCACAACATACCTTCAGAAATGAAGAACAACCACGAAAACTATAAGAACACACTCCAAGCTTCAAGAACAACTCTAAACTTCCAATCAACAAGCTCCAATCCAAGATGCAAGGCTCAAACACAAGTTGGAAGGGAGTAAAGTCGGTCTAAGGAGGTAGGGGGAAATTGTTGGAGAGAAAAATCGGAGTTTGGACGTGCAAATGAAAGACGCAAGCTGTATTTTTATAAACTGTACAGCTCGTTACGTATGTTATCGCATGAAGATAACGTACGTTAACCCCTTTACGTACGCTACACCTAAAATGGCGTATGTAATCTGCCTCCAGAGGCTACTGCCTCAAAATACCAACATCATTACGTACGTTATGGCCTCAGCATTACGTATGTAATGTATGTCAACTTGGCCGCCTCGAAAGGGCCAAATATCCGGATCATGTCCGGCCCCCCATGCCGAAAGTTGAGATTGGATAAGATTCCAAGCATTACGTATATAACCAACACTCTGTTACGTTTAAAGCCAACGAATTAGTGTACGTTAAGTTAAATCCTTAGCGTATGTTAAACACATAAAGCCTAGCCAAAAATGTAACAATCTACACATCGTCAAGAAATCAACCACAATGCGAATGACAGTTATAATCAAGTCTATTCTGATATATCCCGACATTAATAAACATTAACTAAATGTAACATAATTACAACGATACTCAAATTATCCAAATAATACAACAGTAGATAAGAAACTACTGTCGGATATTACATACTCCCCCCTTAAAAGGAGTTTCGTCCTAGAAACTAAGGGGTAAACAACTCGGGATACCTCTCTCGCATGCTATTATCCGTCTCCCACGTAGCCTCCTCGACTCCGTGTCGTGACCACTGAACCTTCAGTAGGGGAATCGTCTTGTTCTTCAACTATTTGATCCTCCTCTCAAGTATCTGTACGGGACGCTCCTCGTTTGAATGATCCTCCGCTATCTCGATCTCATCGAACTTAAGTATATGACTCGGATCAGCAACATAATTCCTCAACTGGGAGACATGAAACACGTTATGGATCCGACTCAGAGCTGGTGGCAATGCAGACGATAGGCCAGATCACCTACTCGTTCCAAAACCTCAAATGGCCCGATATACCTCGTACTCAGCTTGCCTCTCTTCCCAATACGAAAAACACCTCGAGTAGGGGATACCTTCATTAGCACATGGTCGCCAACCTCGAACTCAAGCGGTCGTTGACAATTATCTGTGTACGACTTCTGTCGGCTTTGAGCCATTAACAAATGACTCCTAATTAAGGCGATCTTCTCACAAGCTGCTTACAACATATCAAGTTTCATACCCATAGATTCAGACATGTCGTCCCAACACAAAGGAGACCTACAACGACGGCCATACAATGCTTCATAAGGTGCCATCTGAATCGAAGCGTGCCAACTATTATTGTAAGTGAATTCCACCAAAGGGAGTTGGGCATCCCAATCGTCCTTCCAATCAAGAGCGTACGCCCTCAACATATCCTCTAAAGTTTGGATAGTACTTTCAGACTGACTATCAGTCTATGGATGAAATGTCGTACTGAAGTTTAACTGCGTACCCATCGCACGATGAACTGCTTTCCAGAAGTGTGACACGAATCGCCCGTCACGATCCGATACAATACTCTTGTGGGTACCATTAACCTTACAATCTCTTTAATAAACAGCTGGGCCAATCTCTCGGGTCCCCATGTGTCTTTAATCTCCAAAAAGTGGGCTGGTTTGGTTAGACGGTCCACAATCACCTAAATCATATTCATCCCTCGACGACCCGTCGGCAAGCTAGTGACAAAATCCATAGATATGTCCTCTCATTTCCACTCAGGAATTGGCAGTGGTTTCAGCATTCTTGCGGGTCGCTGATGCTCAATTTTAACCTGCTGACAGGTTAAATATCTCGAAACAAACTCTGCAACTTCACATTTCATATTCCCCCACCAATAACATTGCTTCAAATCCTTATACATCTTGCTAGACCCCGGGTGAATGGAGTACGGGGTAGCATGGGCCTCTCTCAGGATAGAGTTCCTTAACTCTTCGTATACGGGTACACAAACTCGATTCCTGAAGCATATAAATCCATCCTCATGGATCAAAAATCCAGGGATTTCCCTTGAGTTACTTCATTCCTAACTCGAGATAAGAATGGGTTTGTAACCTACTTCGATCTGATTATATCGTCAAGGGATGATGAACTCTCAAGTGTGCAGAGTTGTCCCTAAATACGCTGTAATCAGACTTCAATTTCCGGCCTCACGAACTCTAACTGTAATTCTCTCTGAACTGTCAAACGGGCAAGCATCTGCTCTTGTACTGTCTTATGACTCAAGGCGTCGGCAACCATATTTTCTTTGCCCGGATGATAAAGGATCTTGATATCATAGTCTTTGATTAGTTCTAGACACCTTCTCTGCCCCATGTTCAACTCCTTCTGAGTAAAAATGTACTTCAGGCTCTTGTGATCAGTAAAAATCTGACATGTAACTCCATACACATAGTGACGCCAGATTTTCAAAGCAAACACCATGGATGCTAGCTCCAAATCATGGGTCGGATATTTAACTTCATAGGGTCATAACTGTCTCGATGCATAGGCAATCACTTTCCCTTCCTGCATCAACACACATCCAACGCCCTATCTCGACGTGTCACTATACACCACGAATCCTTATGTTCCTTTTGGTTGAACCAAAATAGGTGCTGAAATTAGTCGACTCTTGAGTTCATCTAAACTTTGCTGACATGCCTCTGACCACAAATACTTATTATCCTTCCTCAATAGGTTAGTCATCGGTTGCGCATCTTGGAAAAACCTTCCACGAACCATCGGTAGTAACCTGCTAGACCCAGGAAACTGCGAACTTTCTTCATGTTCTTCGGAGGTAGCCAGTCTCGAATAGCTTCTGTCTTCTGTTGGTCTACTCTCACCCCTTCGGCTGATATCACATGACCAAGAAAAATAACCTCAGGCATCCAGAACTCATAATTGGAAAACTTCCCATAAAGCTGTTCTCACCTCAATGCATCGAGAACTTGATGGATGTAATACCCACGATTTTCGTTCCAATTATTTTGGATTTTTCTTCGGATATTTCCCAATTTTCGAGTGTCGTTATTATTTTCTCGACAACTTATTTTGATGTTTATGACCGTATGTGATGATTTGTTATCCGTTGTTTTCATTTCGGATCGATGATGTTTTCCCCGAGCATTTTGTCGTGTTCGTTCCGTGGGATTTCGGAAAATCAAGTCGTCCGGTCATGGCGGCTGGGAACTGGACGGACGTGTGCGGGCACTGGCCGGACGGGTGCGGGCACTGGCCGGACAGGTGCGGCAGGAACCGGCATAGCGCACGCTACTTCTGGAAGGCAGCGCATGCTATGGCCAGAAGGCTGCGCACGCTATGTCCGGAAGGCTGCGCACGCTAGTCGGCCGAGTCAGAAGGGGCAGAGAGGTTCTGGACTTCGGGAGGACAGGAGGTAGCGCACGCCACTATCGGACACGGCGCGCACTAATCGGCAGGCGTACCGCACGCTACGGCTGTAAGGTTGTGCGCGCTACCGCGGTCGGACAGGAAGGTTCTGGACAGCAGGACAGTTACGTGTTTTGTGAATATAATGGTTGGAAATTGACGCTATGTGCTAAATGAATGTTTACAACTATTTCTCAAAAGAATCGGTATATTTACAATCATGGTTTTCTTAAAAGACGACTCTTGTGTTCGGGACTTAATATGTTTAATTGACTATGTGTGTTAGTGTTGAGTATAGGATCTCCTTACTTTCGGGTGATGTCATTATGTGGGATTATGTCGTCGGTAAATTTAAGGATTAATACTTTTGTTAAGAATTGTGCGTGGAGTCATGTGGTTATCGGTGAATGTGTGAGTTGTGTGATATTGGTTGTGTCGTTCGTTGTTGTTGAGATAAGTGTGCTTCCTTGTGGATAGTATTAATTCTGGGTCGTGAGTATGTGTTGGATAGTTTGGCCATTCTAGCAAAATATCTCGACCATATATATTATGATTGACTCTTGAGGATTGTGGTTTTGGAAATGTGAATTGATGAGAGTTGTAAGGTTGTTCTCGGGTACTCTCACTCGGGGATTGACTCGATGAGGTCACACGGGGACCTGGTGGCTTAGCGGCTGGACCGGGTCGTGAGGGTTACTTCGAGTGGGCATTCTCACATGGGGATTGCTCGACGGGGCACACAGGGACTTGGTGGCTTGAGGGTCGGACCGGGTCGCGAGAAAAACCAGAGTGTTTGTACTGATGATTAATTGTGATATATCCAGAGTATCACAATGCTTGGTGCTCGGGGTCAAGATACATTATATATCGAGTCTTGGTGTTTGGCTAAAATGGCATAAGAATAATGTATTATGTGTAATGTGTCTTTGGAAGTGAATTGAAATTGATGATCGGGTTGTGGACCCTGTGTTTGGTGATCGAAATGATCGGGTCATGGACCCCGTGTTTTGTTAACGAATTTGCATTTTGGAAAATGAACTTTGGGGCTGTGACCCTAAGTGGCTTTCAAGGAATTAAGAACTTTTCAATCACAAATGTTTTCAAAATTCCCGAGATTTGGAAGTGTTTTCAAAGTGCTTTCTTGTTTCGTTTCTACTTTCAAGACTTGAACTATTTTTAATTAAACAAAATATCTCGGGAAGTCTTTCGCTGTATTCTCGGAATATGTTGTGTATGGCTCGTATTTGCACTTTATACTTGTACTAGCAATACAGTGGAGTTTTGCTAACCCCCGAGTATTCGGGGGGTGGATGTCTGTTTTGCATCCAGGTACATGCAGGTTTGGGAGCAAAACACAGGATCGGCGCGAAAAATGATGAATGACGAATGATACTAATCACTTGAAGGCCAGCTTTGGATTAAGTTAGTCGGAGTTCGTGTATGGTCTTTTTCGCTGTTGTACTTTTTATTTGTGAGTGTATTTTACCCTTTTATGGGTATGAGTCGAGATAAAAATGTGTATTTTTGACTTTTATGTTAGTAATGAAAGACCAAGTTGGTCTATTGATTTGGTATTTTATCATGTCGGTATGTAATATATTGTGTTGTTTGGATGTCTAGCCTAGTGGATCCTCACGGAGAGGGTCTGTGGCCTGTAATATTCCCGGTTTGATTCTGGGGGTGTTACATTTATGGTATCGGAGCTTAGGTTGCGGAAACCTAGGCTGTCGGGTCCAGTAGGGTATTGTCGTGTCTTGTCCTGTCAGATTGTGTTTGTCTAAGTCGTGTCGCGACGCGTCATCTATGATGTCGGCCGTGATTAGTATCGAGGTGCAACCATCATCTTTGTGTGACCTATGGATGTAAGTCTCCCTACTATATTGTGCCTTGTGATATACGCGCTTATATGATTTTGTGTTATGATGTGGAGTTTAAAGGAGATTTGTGATTATGTGGACTATGTTTGTTTGATCCTCGTATGACGCTAGAATGAAAGTGGTGCCAACGTATATGTATATATACACACATCCTAATATAAGTCTTTTTTACAAGAGTAATGGCCTTAGTGTGGTTACGCAAAGAAAAATTCATCAATGTGATATTTTAAAACTTTACATGTTTTTGGGGAGTCACGTATATTTTGTTTTAAAAACATCCTCCAAAGGGAGGAAAACGTTTGATTTTTGTATAATGACCTGAAGGCCGAATTTTTTTGAGAATTCAAACTACCGATGTTTTATTTTCATCTTTTATTATAAGTTTTCAAAACACGATTTTTGAACTCAAATGCACAATACAACAATCAACATAACCAACATCCATACGAATAAATATAATTAAGGTACTTGCCTTAAAAAGGTGGCAAGATATAAATACTCCAACGACTCCAACAAACTCGAAGGCCACTCCTTCGACTACTCGTTCGCAAACCTCGAACCTTAAAAAATAGGAAAATAACGACAACTCAACTTACGTAACAAATTTAAATGTACGAACATCTAACGTTTGCTACGGTCGGGTTAACACTCTAAGTTAGCCGGTTAACGGTTCAACTCATTCGACGAACGCTCGGTCGAACTAAGGACATATTTCATGCAAGTCAAATGACCGTAACAGAGATAAAGGTCGACGTCTACGAGTTCAAGGAAATTTAAACTTTGACTCCCGATTATCAATTCCAATACTTGGTTCGGTTATTTAACACATTTCAACCGAGTTCTAGATTAATACATCCCTACAATTTCGTTCTTCCACAAGCGATCCTTCTTGCCAAAGTTTATAAGTTCAAAACAATTGTTACCCATCAACATACTTCGTTCCAATCATTAGCATGAAGATCATCATGTCCAGAATCATTGCACGTCATGAATTACGTTTGAATAGCACCTCATACTACACATGGATTATTCTTAGTGAAGACCCTAAGAATTCATCTTCTTGAATATCCGCATTCTAGGTGATGATATTAACACTACATTGGTATACAAGTGATTCAGAATCGACATCCAAAATGTGCAACAAATCTCAAAAACTACGTCCTAGGGTTCAACATGCCAAGGTTCAATCACGATTCTCTTAACAACGAAGAACAATCCAAGTATAACCAAACCAATCTTCCTAAAACATGATATTCGATTACTACGACATCCTTGAAACGTAATAGTCTCAGTAACATACTCAAGATACCGAATTCCCGGTTGGGTTTAGTGTCAACATACCTTTCATGAAGAATAACGATGAAAATGATCGGTAGAACTTGACACCGTAGGCTTGAACACCAATCCGATATGTCTATGATCTTCTAAACCAGGTAGAAAGGCTATATAAGGATTATATGTGGGGGAGAAAGCTCTCTGGACTTTGCAAAATCGGCCAAAGGATGAAAAGAAACAAGTTGAAATGAAATGGGGTGCTGCCATATTTATAAGACTCAGAGCTTTACGTACGTTAACCTCAAAGCATTACGTACGTTATCGCCTTAACATACGTTATCTGAAATCTTTAGTGTGCGTTAACGTCCGAAAGTAGCTACCGCCTCATTTCTGACCTCCTTAACGTACGTTAACCATTACCTTTTACGTACGTAATAAGCTATGTTTAGCGTACGCTATCTTAGTCCTTTAGAATACATTAAACCTCGTTGACTTGCTTTTTCAAAAAGCTGTCCGGACCACGCGGGGAATCTTATCCCTGTCCCCGTCCCAATATGGCCCATGTGCCGACCAACCTTATCTGCCTGACTGCCTGTTACGTATGCTATGCTTCGTCCATAGCGTACGCTATCCTCAGTTCATAACGTACGTTAAGCTCATCTGCTACCGTAAGTTATGACGTAGCTGCATACATGAATTTACAAATTCTTCCTAATATGATCATAACTGTTTGGAATACCAATACAGGAAAAATCATACTTCGATTATAGATATCACAAAGTCGAATATTACAAGGTTCAATTACAGATGAAAATACTCAACAATTATTCGGATATTACACGAACCATGTCATTCGTCCAACATATCATCTAACCTTGGAATTGGATGTCGATACTTTACCGTGATATTGTTCACCGCTCGGCAGTCGGTGCACATTCTCCAAGTCCCGTCTTTCTTTAGTACGACAATTATTGGAACGGCACAAGGACTCAAACTTTCTCGGATGTACCCAATACTTATGTTGAACAAATTATGTTGATGATGAACGTTTTCAAAACATTTAGCGAAATTCAACTAAACGACATGAATCATTGAAGACAAACTCAAATATTAGCGCACGGTACACATATGTGGTAACGCACACTAACGGAAAGCTATCTGAAGTCAGAAAGTCACCTGAAGAGTTACCTGAAGTCTCACCTAATGTTTTAGCGCACGCAACCTACAAATATTAGTGCACGTTATCTACTACATGTTAGCGCACGCTAACTCTTCAAAATCCTACCGTTAGTCATTCAACCGTTGAATCAACAAAGTCAACACAAGAATCTTGCTCAAATCTGGAAAGCATATCTTGAACATCCAACTCACTCTAGGAATGAGTATTAGCACACGCTACGTTCAAAATTTATCCGTTGGAAAAAGACGTTAAGAGACAAGCCCATTTCAGGTCAACGTCAAAATAAAAGTTGGTTGACTAAGCCGCTAGCACACACAATGCATAAGAGTTAGCGCACGCTAAACTCCACAAATCAGTAACGGCTATAAGGCTCAAAATGTCTATAAATACCATCACATTTGGAATTGATGGACACACAGCTACATGCATACTTGCAATACTTTGAGCTTCGATTATCTTGATTTATTTCCATCATATAAGTTATGAGAAAGAGAAAAACGAGAGTTGTTCACATTGTAACATTCCATATGCCTCGTATTATCTTATTGTATTGAGAGTGTTGCATCACTCATTTGAGTTCTTGAGAGAAACGATTCTAAGAGTATTAATCCGGTGTTATTAGGATCAATTGATCCGGCATTGTTAGGATTAAACTCCAACGATCGTAAGTAAGGACTTTCTAGTTCCGATAGAACACTAGAAGAAATATTTATTCTTGAGTAATTGGTTGTACTTGGACCTATTGAAGATAAGATTTGTAAAGGTTGTGCTCGAACCGATAGAAGACGAGACAAGGTTGTGTGTGGTTGTTCTTAAGCCAATAGAAAAAGATCGAAGAGAGGACGTAGGTCACGTTTAGACCGAACCTCTATAAATCTGGTGTCATTTATTTTCCGCATTATTTTTAATTTCTCGAAAAACTTCTCTCCACTATTCAATCGCCCTTGTAGTGGAAATTTTACTTTATCAATTGGTATCGGAGAGGGTCACCTTATATATCGGTTTAACCACCGGAGGAAGATCCGCAATGGCACTTATGGCTCAGACCAAAGGCAACGCTCTTAACCGTCCACCTTTCTTCGACGGATCGAATTTTATGACCTGGAAGAAGAAGATTGCTATATTCGTCCAAGCCTACGATATTCAAATCTAGAAAGTAATCGCACTTGGTCCAAAAATTGCCAAAAAAGAAAATGGATCGCTAAAAAAATTTGACGAGTATAATGATGAAGACTGTAAAAACACGCACATAAACTTTCATGCCACTCGACTTCTTTATTGTGCTCTAAATCCGGAAGAGCTAAATCGAATCTCGGCATATAAAAGTGCTAAAGAAATATGGGAGATTCTCGAAGTCACACACGAGGGGACGAGCCAAGTCAAGAAAACAAAAATAAACATGCTCCTCCACGACTACGAACTCTTCTCCATGAAGGATGACGAAACAATCACCAACATGCTGAACCGTTTTTCAGAAATTACAAATGGCCTTGCATCATTTGGAAAGCCCATATCCAGTAGCGAAAAGGCGAAGAAGATCCTCCGATCTCTTCCTTGAGAATGGGATGCCACAGTGATGGCAATCATGGAATCAAAGGAGCTCAACAAACTTGAATTCAGCGCTCTCATAGGATCTCTTATAAACTATGAGATAGTGCTAAAATCGAAAGGCTCCAAACCTAAGCCCTGTGAGAAAGTTGTTGCTTTCAAAGCCGATATCGACTACGACGATGAAATTTCGGAAAACGAGGATGATGAGGAAATTGCGCTATATGTCAAAGATATGAGACGATATAAAAGCTTGATTTAGAAAAGGCAAAATATTCTTGGTCAAGATCCTAAAAATGACAAAACAAAGAATCAGTTTGTTACTACAAAAAAGTTTGACAACAACTGTCGTAGGTGCGGTAAATCCGGACACTATGCCAAAGACTGCAGGGTAAATCTTAAAGGTCAAACTGATCGATTCAAAAAGAAGGAAGTCTTAATTGAATCTTGGAGCGATGACGAGGATGAAATCGAAGGAATCGAGGAATCCAATCTCGCTCTTATGGCACTTGAATCCAAAGAATCCTTCAACGATGTACCTCGTTTAAAGGAAAGCAAGTGGTACGTTGACAGTGGCTGCTCTAGACATATGTGCGGCACCAAAGAGTTGTTCGAAGAATTTGAATATCAAGAACAAGGATTCGTGACCTTTGGTGACAACAAAAAGGGAAAAATTACAGACATTGGTAAGGTTGGTAAGGAACATTCTCCCTCTATAAATAAAGTTCTATTTGTTGAAGTACTACATCATAATCTTTTTAGTGTATATCAATTGTGCGACGAAGGTTATAAAATACTTTTTGAAGAAACTCATTGCACCTCCTTCAAAAATAATAAAGTCGCATTTATTGGATTAAGATGCGGGACTATTTATATTGTTGACCTCAATGATGAAAACTCGTTCAGTGAAAAATGTCTTATGACCTTAGACGAAAATGCATTTTTATGGCATCGAAAATTAGGACATAAATACTTAGCCATTATTTCAAAACTTTCAAAATATGATTTGGTTCTAGGTTTACCAAAATTGAAATTTGCTCATAAACACTTATGTGAATCTTGCATTAAAGGTGAACACATAAGAGAATCATTTAAACCAAAATTTGAAATCTCTACTTCTCGTATTCTCGAACTTGTCCATATGGATTTAATTGCACCATCCCGATATGCTAGCCTGAATGGAAAATTTTATACTTTAGTTATTGTGGATGATTTTCTCGATTTACTTGGGTCAAATTCCTAACCCATAAAGACGATGCCTTTGCAGAATTTTAGTTCCCAAGATCATTCAAATATTAAGCAAAGAGTTGTTTTACTTAAATCCCTCTACATGACGTGCCGTAGCAAACCGGAAGGTGCGATTCAAACACGCCACAAGGTTTCTAATGCCTCGGTAAGTGAATTGAAATCACGATTATATTTTGGAGACACAATCAACAAAATAAGAAGAAAGTTTGTTAACACAAACACTCAAAATTTTGATAAATTTCAAGGTGTTTTTACAAATGAAAATGAGGGCTATTTATAGCCAAAATTCCTACAACTATTACAATATAAAAATATAAAAAAACTTATAAAGACTAAGAAATTATAAATTCAACATTCAAAGCTCCTAAAATCTGATTAATTACTAATCAACCCATAATTTAAGGATGTTAAGCGGCGATTTATATGCCTCGACGGCGATCAGCATAAAGGCCGAGCGACCAAGCCAGCGTCAGATGAGCCAAGGCAGACTTATCAAATGAGGATTCCAGATCATAGTCAAGTATCGAGCGATCGACATCCAGGGCGATCGTCTCTTGGCACCTAGCCTGAGCAATCAACGTCCAGGACGATCGCCACAAGGCACCTAGCGATCGTCTCCAGTACCCGACCAAGATGACCTCCTTATGCCACGTGTAAAGCCCAAACATCCGTCAAAGTCCACAAAGACAAAATCTCGGGATGAAGGCCCACGTGCAGATCCACAAAAGGCGCCGCATGAAAAGGCTTTTTGACTCCCTACCAGCTGTGGGTGACAAGGACAGCCTCACCTACCGACACACCCGCCGAGAGGTCCTAGGTGGGACCTCCCAAGACAGCGACATGGGACACGTGTCGCCTTCTCATTGGTTCGCACATCCGGCTGCCAGCAGCAGCTGCGGACTTTAAGGAGACCAACCCATGTGCTAAAGATGATCGCCCGCTTATTATAATATGGGAAAGGCGATCACCCGTTTGGGATCGAGACATCCCAACTAGCTCCTCTTCTATAAGTAGGATACTTCCACCATTTGGAATAAGACTTCGGACATCTCACTCTCTCTCACTCTCGAAACCTCTTAACCTAAAGGCGATCGGCAGAAATGAGAACAAGAACTCACAGAGCTTCAACTCTGGTTCTTCCGGCAATCATCAGCGCTCAAGAGCTAGATAACAAGGGTCTTTACATTTATTGTAATTATACTCTAACATTAATATTTGTACTCCCAAGTATTCGTATTAAAAATATCTCGCGAGAGCATTCAAGCCTGGGACTAACAACCCCGGCAAATCTTGTGTTATTCCCTCGGATGTGCTCTCGCATTTTGTTTGTTACTCATCCATTCCAGCAAACCCTTCCGAATAATATTTTGGGTAACAACAATTGGCGCTAGAAGAAGGGGATTTACCCTCATTTTTATTCCGACTGCTTCGAAGAACACCCACTGTTCTCCAGAGCATATACTTGAAGAAACACTCACTATTCTTCAAAGAAAAACCTTCAGAACAATTACGTCTACCACCACCTAGAAGAGAGCCACCTTATGGGCCACCGGACGCCTTATTCTGGCCCAAACCGAATCCCGACGGAGGGCAGTCGTGGCGATGCGAGACTCTCACTCCCGCCCCCGAGGGACGGTCCCAGCCTCTCACTCAATCGACTCCAAACCGCGGAACAGATCGAGGAGGCCATGGCTATCCTAAGGGAGCGGCGGAGAGCATGCGACGCGCCCACTATTACCCCATCAGTCATCCGCCGTTCGGGCAAGCGGAAGCTCAAGGGTTTACTTATCGAGCAGTCGTCAGAAAGCCCCGATTAACGAGAAAAGGCACTCGCAAGGAGGGACAGTTCCGTCTTCAGCGAGCTTAGAAGTGCCCCTTCATGGAGACTGGGGAATTCCGGCCCCATCCATAAGACGACGGAATCTGAATCCGTCACCAGGAGCTCGGCATACCCGACTCCTAGAAGGCAGGCCAACCATCTGGCTCCTGCTCGCCGAAAAATGGAGATCGGCGGCAGAGACCTCATCTCCTACCGCGGAGCCAGGAGATTGGTACATGTGTTAGGGATATGCCCTCGAATGCCACTCAGAGTATGAGAGAGTGAGAGTATTTGTATTGTAATTATGAATATTTAATAAGGCAATAATTATTTCTATATTATTGTATATCACTGGCATTGTGATTTGGTATATAGAATAATAGTCCTTGTATTTGAGAGCAAACATTCTACTCCTTACGGAGATAAGGAGATAGGTACTGGAAGTGTTTAGAGCTCGAATGCTTAACTCGTTCGCAAGTCGATAAAACTTAACTGGATAATAAGTTTAGGCAAGACTTGTATAATGTGTACTTTGACATGTAGAGTGCCGGTCTTCACTAAGAGTTAGTGGGAGCACACGTTATAGGTATGCTAATGAGATTAGTGTACTCGAACACGACTCACCTCGATTCGGTCACATGGATATTACTTAGGGTTTGTCAATGACTGGATCGAAAGGTTGTGATTGGTATACGTGGACCTTTGACTTGAGGTTTCAGTAGGAGATGTGCTTGTGACATTGAGTCAGTCATTAGAGTAGTTCGATCCAATCGCCGGTGGGTGGGGTCAACCTCGAAATGCAACTTAGTGGGCAAGTAGCAGTCTCTAATGAATACCAAGATAGAATTCTTTCTCCTGTAAGTCAGCAGGTAAATGTCCTATGCAGTTAATGGGAAATGAGATTATAAGTCTTTGGCCAAAGCATTTAGAGCTAGTTGTATTTGATACACGAGAGCTCGATGATCTCAGTTTGCATTAACAGAAAGCATAGACTCAAGTTACAGTAGGGTTTGACTTTATCGTGACCCTAATACTTGATCGGGACATATGATTGAAGGGTTTATACGTATACGGTATTCACGACATAATGGTTTTGGAATGATCCGATCATTCGTTCTTAGTTGGGTTACGGTACGAAGCACTAGACTGGCTAAGTGTTACCCGTACTCCTTGGTTCCTCCCATTGCCGACTAAGACGGACATACGGAGTCGCGCACAAGGATATTGGATGGATAAATATGTATTTATTATCTCTTCATTAATATTGGATAATAGATATCTAATTTGATTTATTTGATAAATCATGCGGTCTAGTGAATTGAAATTAATTACTGGGTAATTAATTTAATTCATAAATAATTATTTCTTGGAACTATATTATTATAATTTTGTATTTGATAAAATTAATTAATTAGATTAATTAATTAAGTATAAATATATTTGGGATAAAACGAAGTGTATTTAATGAACTAGATACGCGAACGTCCGATACACGAACCGAGTGGCTCGGCTCGTTTTCTCACCAAATTTAAGTGGGCCGCCCCATGATTGCACCTCACCTTCCATGTTGCTTCATTTTCCATGTGTGGTGTGTCTAGTTTTATATAAAGATGAGGACAAAATGGATGAGATTCTATATCTCATCATTTTGATCTCTTTTACTATATAAAATGGTGTAGTCTTTCTTTTAAAAAGACTTAAGGGAAAACACACATACACATAAAAGAGACCAGCCGTGAGGAGGAGAAATAGGAGGAGAAAAATTTATTTTTCTTGTTCATCTTTGAGAGAAAGAAAAGGAAGAAGATAAGAGAAGAAAAATACTGTATCAATTCCTAGCCGTGTTCTTTGAGAACGAATTGATATCTTATTTTTCCGATCAATATCCGACGCGTGATAACGTAGAGACATTCGGCATTTTCGGTGTTGGATCATTCAAACAAGCTACAACGAATTGGATTCGTGTTCGTGTAGGTAATCGGGAAAAGGCTTGCTCGGGTTTTTCCTTCGAAGATTATATTATCAAAGGACTACGGGGGTAAGTATTCTTTGTTTATCATCCTCGTTATTTATATTCGTTTATATGATGCTTGATCGGTCCGTTTTTGGGGTTTGGTTTTATCCGGTTGGACCGGTTTATTTTCCGCTGCGTAATTCATTTTTCTCACCGGATCACAACAGTGGTATCAGAGCGAGGTCTATGCGATCGTATATTCAATATTTGCATTTGGAATGCTTGATTATTTTTTATGATTTAGTATCATAATTATTTTAATTGTTGATGTTTAATTGTTCATCTAAAAATTATTTTTCATGATTTTATGTTACAATATAAATCTATTTTTATTTTGAAAACTGATTTAATTGTGTAATATAATAATTAAAAAATATTATTTTTGGATTCGGGACGAAAAAAATGAGCCGGAAAATTAGCCGGACACGGGTCAAGCTGGTCAATGGCTGAAATTTGGTACCCTTGTCGGGCTTGGCCCGGGCCTTGTGTTTTCCGACTCCGTTTTTATATTTCGTTCGGTAAATTAATTTTCCACAAATTAAATTGGATTTAATTTGACTAAAATATAATTATGGTAATTTTATTTTAAGGGAATTAATTTGATGAAATATTTATTTTGTCCGGAGCAAATTAAAATTAACGGTTAAGTGAATTAATTGGATTAATTTTAATTATTGGATTAATTTTTTTTGATTAGATCAATTTTAGATTAATCATTATTGCCATTTATTTTAATGTAATTGTTGCATTAATTTTGAATGGGGATGTAGTTCATGGACCTAGTTTTGAATCGTTTGTTTTGTTCGATTGGGTTGTAAAGGCCGTTTTGAGCCTATTTATTTTACTAGAAAAATTTTATAGGATGCAATTTTTCAAATGTAAAATTTATATGTAATGATGAAGACCGGAGGAAGATCCGCTCGAGAAGACGAAGATTCAAGACCGAAGACACGTAATTAGACTACGATGTTTTTGTTCTAGGAATGGTCCATGAACTGCATGTTGTTAGTTTTAGGTTGTGTATGTTTTCATATTGTATGACAAACAAACAAACCGACAAACCGCGCTTATAAACGGATTAATGTGCAAAGTGTAACATATAATCGCGTTAATACTCCCACTTACAAACACTAAGTTATAAAGGTTACGAGGTTTCCTACCCTCCGTCAAACTCATGGAAAATTGAAATCTAAACTGGAATATTATTCTTCCGAGTATGTCGGGGTAATATTTTTGGGGAAAGTTGATAAATTCCTAGAGTGCATTAGATGCCTTTGGTTGTGACAAATCAAACCCCTATAAACCGTATGGGTTGCCGGGTAAGATTCAATTATCAGACTAATAGGAGTTGACGGTTTAAACTTAGATAGTTCAGCGAGCCATAGAAACGGAATGGGTTGAGGGGAAGTGAACTAGGGGTAAAAGAAAATCGATCATCCATTAGATGGGTTGGCATTAGACACCACTTTATAAAGAATAATAGAATAGAAACCGTATGGGTTGCCCTCTATTAAACTTTGAAAGGAAATTGATCACCACTATGAAGTCACCCAAGACTTCCGGATTTAACATGGGAGTGTGTAAATGCCGATAAAATAGTGGGAGCCGAGTTATGAATAAAGAAAGTCCTTAAATTCTTTACTCGGATCATAATTAAACAATCATTAACGAATCTTAAATTGTTCTCTGCAGTTAACAAAACTCTCAATATGACAATGAACCCACTCGCTATACTACTTGAAAAGAACGTCCTGACTGGTCCGAACTATGTGGACTGGCTTCGGAACTTGAGGATTGTCCTAACTATGGAAATGCTGGGATACGTCTTGGAGGCGGACATCCCAACGGCTCCTGCAAGAACCCGAGCCAATCAGGAAGATGTCGATGCCCATGAGAAATGGGTAAAAGATGACATAAGAGTGCGAGGGTACATGTTAGGCTCAATGACCAATGAGCATCAACGTGCCCATGAAAAGATGACGTCTTCAAGAGCCATCTTAGCGCACCTGGCTGAGCTCTATGGAGAGCATAGCCGAACTGCTAGATATGAGATATCAAAGAAATTATTCGGCGCCAGGATGAAGGAAGGAGAGAGGGTTGGGGACCATGTCCTCAAGATGATCTTGATGATTGAGAGATTGGAAGCTCTTGATTTTCAGATGCATGCATCTCTCCAAACTGACCTTATCCTGCAGTCACTTCGTGACTCCTTTTCACAATTTGTCATGAACTTCAACTGCAATGAGATTCCATATAACTTAGCTGGGCTAATGAACAAACTGACGACTGCCCAGTCTCAGATGAAGACAAAGGGAAAGGAAGCTACACTTGCGATTTCTTCTGGGACATGGAAGTCCAAGAATAAGAAGAAAAAGAACAAGAAGCAGTTAGGTCCAATAGCCAGATCGACAAGGGAAAGGGCAAGGCCCCAATGGTTCAAAAGAGTAAGGAGGCCAAGAAAACGGATGTATGCCTCAACTGCGGTGAGCTAGGCTACTGGAAGAGGTACTATCCAAAGCTTGACCGTAATGCGCCTTCAGGTACGGAACTACTGGTTTTAGAAACAAATTGTTCTGTAACTGTATATTCTACTTCTGGGATACTTGATTCCGGTGCGAGTTCTCACATTTGTACAATGAATCAGGATCTAGAACGAAGTAGGAAGCTGGATTCAGGAGAGGTGATGGTCACCGTCGGAAGTGGGCATAGTGTCGAGGCTTCTAATATCGGATCCCTTATGTTGGATTTAGAATCTGGTTTTATTCTTACTTTAGATGATGTACTTGTTTTGCCCAAGGGGCACAAAATATTGTATCAATTCCAGTCATGGACCGAAAGGGATTTCACTTCTTTATTGGAGATGGGTCCTGTCATATTTATTTTAGAAATAAATTGGTTGGTACTGCTACATTATTAAATGGTTTATACCATTTAAATCTAAAGAATAAAACAACTGTGAACACTATAACTAGGAAGCGTGGTAGGGATGAAACGAACCAAGCACTTAAGTGGCATCTTAGACTTGGTCATATCGGTCAGACCAAGGTTCATAAAATGGAGAAAGATGGGCATACAGGTCTATTGGGATCAGATCCCTATCCAACTTGTGAATCTTGCCTTCAAGGCAAAATGACTAAGTTACCCTTCACAGGGACTTTTGAAAGAGCTGCTGAAAAACTTGGATTGATCCATACCGACGTCTGTGGCCCTTTTGAAGTGGCACGAGACGGCTTTCAGTATTTCATTACATTCACTGATGACCATACCAGGTATGGATTCGTGTACTTAATGAAACATAAGTCTGAAGCTTTTGATAAATTCAAGGATAAAGCCCTAGTTGAAAATCAAACAGGTAACCGTGTTAAGACTCTTCGGTCAGACCGGGGTGGTGAATACATGAGTACCGAATTTGATGAGTTCTTAAAAGAACTAGGAATAGTGTCACAATTCACTCCTCCAGCTACTACACAATTAAATGGTGTATCAGAAAGAAGGAACCGAACCTTGTTGGACATGGTTCGCTCCATGCTTAACTATACTGATCTACCGATTTATCTGTGGGGTTACGCGCTCCTTACTTCTGCGCATATCTTGAACAAATATCCTTCCAATTCCGTTCCTAAGACTCACATGAGATGTGGAGAGGTAGGAAACCAAGTCTTAATCACATTAGGATTTGGGGATGCCCTGCTTATGTCAAGAAGACTAAAGTAGAGAAATTGGAAACTAGGTCTGGGAAAGGTCGTTTCATAGGATATCCAGGGGATTCCATGGGATATCTATTCTACATGCACGAAGATCATAGGATCATCGTTGCTTAACAAGCACACTTCCTGGAAGATCAGTTTATTCAGGAAGGAGGGGCAGGTAGAAATATTTCTTTGGAAGAAATAAAAGAAACACCAAATGAGACGCCTATGCAAGATATTAGAACCCAACCTTCTGAAATACAAACACAACCTCGCAAGTCTAGTAAAATTTCTCAATTACCTGAGAGGTATGGATATCTGCATCAAGAGGAACTGGGTGTCCATGAGATGACAGAACGTAGTCAAGAGAATGGTCCTTCTATATACGACCAAGATATGGTAGATGTTGACTCCACCAAGTGGCAAGAAGCTATGGAAGCTGAGATAGACTCAATGCATGCTAATCAGGTCTGGACTTTAGTAGATTGTCCTAAAGGCATAGTGCCTATTGGAAACAAATGGATCTATAAAAGAAAGACTGATGGAGATGGCAAGGTTGATATCTATAAGGCCAGGCTTGTGGCAAAGGCTTATTCCCAAAGAGAAGGAATCGATTATTTCGAGACCTTCTCGCCTGTAGCTATGATTAAGTCTATTCGCATGATGCTTGCTATAGCGGCCCACTTAGATTATGAAATATGGCAAATAGATATGAAAACGGCATTCCTAAATGGATTCCTCGAGGAGGAGATTTATATGGAACAACTTAAGGGATTCATATCTCAAACCAATATTCATAAAGTATGCAAACTTCAGCGTGCCATTTATGGACAGAAGCAAGCTTCACGGAGTTGGAATCTTCGTTTTAACGAGACAGTCAAAGAGTTTGATTTTGTCCAAAACGAAGAGGAGCCCTGTATTTACAAGAAGGTTAGTGGGAGAAAAATTGCGTTCTTAATACTATATGTAGATGACATTCTATTTATAGGAAACGACGTAGGAATGCTCAGTTCTATGAAAGCTTGGCTTTCTAAAGAGTTTTCAATGAAAGACTTGGGAGAAGCTACCTATATTCTGGGTATTCGTCTCTACCGGGATAGAGCGAAAAGAATGTTAGGTCTTTCCCAAGCCCTCCATATAGAAAAGATCCTGAGGCGATTTAGGATGGAAGATTCTAAAAGAGGGTTCCTTCCTATGCAACATGGTGCAAAACTTTCCTTAGAGATGTGTCCTCAAAGTGAGGAAGACACAAAGGAAATGAGTAAGGTGCCCTATGCTTCGGCAGTAGGTAGCCTCATGTACGCTATGATTTGCACTAGACCAGACATTGCCTATGCTGTGAGAGTAGTAAGTTGGTTTCAGTCAAATCCAGGGCAGGAACATTGGACTGCTGCAAAGAACATTCTTAAGTACCTAAGGAGGACTAAAGACTTGGTTCTTACATACGGCGGTGGAGAAATTAGAGTGATGGGCTATACAGACTCAGATTTTTCGGGGGACATGGATGCTCAGATGTCCACATCAGGGTATATCTTCACTCTGAATGGTGGGGCAGTTTCTTGGAGAAGTGCCAAGCAAAGTTCGACTGCTATCTCTACATGTCAAGCCAAATATCGGGCAGCCACGGAGGCTGCTAAAGAAGCTTTTTGGATTAAAATGTTCACTGAGGAACTTCAAGTGGTTCCTAATGCGGAGAAGCCCGTGACGTTGTTTTGTGACAACGACGGAGCTGTTGCACAGGCTAAGGAGCCTAGGGCTCACCACAATACCAAACATATTGCGAGAAAATATCATTTTGTGAGAGAAATGGTTCAGGAAGGAAATGTTATACTGCAGAGAGTAGACACAACAAATAACATTGCCGATCCGCTTACCAAGCCACTATCTCAGAAGGTCTTAGAGAGGCATCTGGAGAGTATGGGTATTAGATACCATAGTTTGTGGCATTGAGTGCAAGTGGGAGATTGTTAGGGATATGCCCTCGAATGCCACTCAGAGGATGAGAGAGTGAGAGTATTTGTATTGTAATTATGAATATTTAATAAGGCAATAATTATTTCTATATTATTGTATATCACTGGCATTGTGATTTTCTATATAGAATAATAGTCCGTGCATTTGAGAGCAAACATTCTACTCCTTATGGAGATAAGGAGATAGGCACTAGAAGTCTTTAGAGCTTGAATGCTTAACTCGTTCGCAAGTCGATAAAACTTAATTGGACAATAAGTTTAGACAAGACTTGTATAACGTGTACTTTGACATGTAGAGTGCCGGTCTTCACTAAGAGCTAGTGGGAGCACACGTTATAGGTATGCTAATGAGATTAGTGTACTCGAACGCGACTTACCTCGATTCGGTCACATGGATATCACTCAGGGTTTGTCAATGACTGGATCGAAAGGTTATGATAGGTATACGTGGACCTTTGACTTGAGGTTTCAGTAGGAGATGTGCTTGTGACATTGAGTCAGTCATTAAAGTAGTTCGATCCAATCACCGGTGGGTGGGGTTAACCTCGAAATGCAACTTAGTGGGCAAGTAGCAGTCTCTGCTGAATACCAAGATAGAATTCTTTCTCCTGTAAGTGAGCAGGTAAATGTCCTATGCGGTTAATGGCAAATGAGATTATAAGTCTTTGGCCAAAGCATTTAGAGCTAGTTGTATTTGATACACGAGAGCTCGATGATCTTAGTTTGCATTAACAGAAAACATAGAGTCAAGTTACAGTAGGGTTTGACTTTACCGTGACCCTAATACTTGACTAGGACATATGATTGAAGGGTTTATACGTATACGGTATTCACGACATAATGGTTTTAGAATGATCCGATCATTAGTTCTTAGTTGGGTTACGGTACGAAGCACTAGACTGGCTAAGTATTACCCGTACTCCTTGGTTCCTCCCATTACCGACTAAGACGGACTTACGGAGTCGCGCACAAGGATATTGGATGGATAAATATGTATTTATCATCTCTTCATTAATATTGGATATTAGATATCTAATTTGATTTATTTGATAAATCATGCGGTCTAGTGAATTGAAATTAATTACCGGGTAATTAATTTAATTCATAAATAATTATTTCTTGGAAATATATTATTATAATTTTGTATTTGATAAAATTAATTAATTAGATTAATTAATTAAGTATAAATACATTTGGGATAAAACGAAGTGTATTTAACGGACTAGACACGCGAACGTCCGGTACACGAACCGAGTGGCTCGGCTCATTTTCTCACCAAATTCAAGTGGGCCGCCCCATGATTGATCATCACCTTCCATGTTGCTTTTTTTTCTATGTGTGGTTTGTTTAGTTTTATATAAAGATGAGGACAAAATGGATGAGATTCTATATCTCATCATTTTGATCTCTTTTACTATATAAAATGGTGTAGTCTTTCTTTTAAAAAGACTTGAGGGGAAACACACATACACATAAGAGAGACCAGCCGTGAGGAGGAGAAATAGGAGGAGAAAAATTTATTTTTCTAGTTCATCTTTGAGGGAAAGAAAAGGAAGAAGAGAAGAGAAGAAAAATACCGTATCAATTCCTAGTTGTGTTCTTTGAGAACGAATTGATATCTTATTTTTCCGATCAATATCCGACGCGTGATAACATAGAGACATTCGGCATTTTCGGTGTTGGATCATTCAAAAAAGCTACAACGAATTGCATTCGTGTTCGTGTCGGTAATCGGGAAAAGGCTTGCTCGGGTTTTTCCTTCAAAGATTATATTATCAAAGGACTATGAGGGTAAGTATTCTTTGTTTATCATCCTCGTTATTTATATTCGTTTGGATTCGTGTATTCTTGTTGGCCTTTATTTCTCTAATATATTTTTTTACCCCAATGAGTTATTATTCTTCATATTCTAGTCTTTCTTGACTTAATGTCTACAGTTATTTCATGACTAGAGACTAAGTTTGGGGGTTCCTGGTGATGTTAGGCATTATTTGAAGTATGGATTGACAGACGATTCCACTCAGACATGTGCTGACTTTCAAGAAGACATTTGGAATAAGATTCACTTTTCCTTATCTCTTTTATTTTCACATGAGTTTTATTGTTGATGATTTTATGTGTAGTGGAATAAATTGAAGCATGCGATATTTTCTTAATTTTTCTTGGTTATAAATTGCAATTTCACCATTGCTTTATTTTTCGTGAATTTTTCGTGCTTCTTTTTGTGTAAAACTGATGTTACGATACTGATTTCTCGGGGAAGAAATGGTTGAGTTTTAGTCGAGTTGCAGTCAGCGATATCTGTTTCCGTAGAGTATTCATTTAGGTCTGAAATTTTTTCGTTTTTGTAGAAATCTTAACAGATAATAAAGGAGACATACGTGTTTTCAAATCGCTATCTATACGTTTGGTTAAACTTTTTGCGTAGCTAGTCGTCCAGTAACATGAGTCGTGTTGGCACTTGGATTGAGTTTAGAGTCGGACAGTTTTTCCAAAAATTCGAGATATTATACATGTTCTATGATGGGAAGTCTAGTAATCGGGGGTATTCACATGACCCGTTGTTTACTCTCGCGTAAAACGACAACCCTGAATAGACTAATGATTTAGAAATATCGCATTACCGATGATGGGAAGCCTAGTAACCGGGGGTATTCACGCGACCCGTTGTTTACTCTTGCGTAAAACAGCAACCTTGAATCGGACGTGCGGGAATTGCTATTCGAGTTTTTTCTCTGCTGTAGAGGGGAACTTAGTAACTAGAAGTATCCATGTGCCCCATGAGTGTCTTTTATGTCAAACAGTTCCCCAATACATGAGAATGGAATTCCACCCTAGGATTATCCCGATGAAACATCCCGAGATCCGAACTTAGTGGTTAACTCGAATCATTATTATGATCATACATACGGGAATGCTGTCCGAGGAGTAATTTTGATGATGAAACTCTTGAATTTTGCCACTTGACTGTGGGACTGGGCGAATTGTCTTGTTTAGTCTAACCCTTCATATTGACGGTCGGTTAAATTCACGCTTGTTACTCTTTGAGCTTGATTTTCTTCATGAACGGTTGGTTAGGACTGAAAATGATTACTTCTTGGAATCAGTGTCCGTGGATGTGACTCACTATTACGACACTCTTATTATTCTTTGAGATTTTCATGGTAGTATTGATTAAGTTGAGCACTACGGATTTGCACGAGTATTCTCGATACTTTTTGTTTAAAATTGATTTTTGCTTGAGGACAAGCAAAGGGTCAAGTTTGGGGGTATTTGTTAGGCGTATTTTTATGCGCTTATTTATCATTAGTTTATATCCATTTTGAGCCTAAAAATGCATAAATGAGCTTTTAATGCACTAGTCTTTTATGTTTTGCAGGAAATTGGAGTCTGGAAGCTCGAACGATGAAAAAACGGGCGAAAACGGCAATTTTTGGCCTGGGGCCGCGACACGAACCAAGTGAGCCGCGGCACACGAAGAAGACTAGCAAGTGCTGAGCGGACTGTACCCTGAGCCGCAGCACAAGGATGCTGAGCCGCGGCCCAGGAGAAAAAATAAGCGCCCAGGTATAGGCGCTGAACAACGTGAGCTGCGGCACAGATTAAGTGAGCCGCGGCCTACGAGGCGGTTTTGATGTGTTGGCCGCGGTTCTGGGCCGTTTTTGGAGCCTGTTCCCAACCTAATTCCCGGACGCGTTTTGGAGGCTGATGATAGTTATAAATAGGGGTTTAAGGGTTGAAGACATAATCATCAAAATCGGAGGAAGACATCGCTGGATCGAAGAACACAAGGAGGAGATTTGTGGGCGACGACAAGACCACGGATCCCTTACGGTTTTTCTTAATTTTTCCGTATCTGATTTTCTAGATCTGTTCGAGTAGGATTGTGATAGTAACCGATTACATGACGGTTTGATTTATTTATTTTTATTTCAATTTACTCGTTATTCGTATTGAGTTGGATTTTTCTCATTGTTCTTAATGCTTTTTAATTGTCTGGCCAACAGTTGAATTGTTTTGAATGTCTTTATGGATTCGGGAGATGAAATTTAGGCATAGTTCTTGTGAGAATAATCATGATTTTCGTGAGATAGGGATATACTCATGGGAATTGTGAAGCCTATTTATTGTGGGAATTCTTGAACTGTTTTAGCTATTAATTATCTAATTCTAATAGGGAGATATCGAGTTAATAATTCGTAGTATTTTCTATCGACCTGGGAAAGGCTTTAGAATAATTTAGGAATTCCTGGCTTACAATCAATTGAATAAAAGTGAATTGAAATTAAATAAAAATCATTCCTGATTGTTTGAGGTGAAAATCATAATCCTGCGCCCTTATTATTAGTATTTTTATTATTACTATTATTATGTTCTATTTATTTTTCTGCAATTAGTTTAGTAAATTCTATACAATTGTTCTTCAAATAAAATTACGAGTCGACTATATTTTGGTACTTAGTGAAATCAGTCCTCGAGGAAACGATATCTTACTTATCACTTTATTACTTGTTGACACCGTGCACTTGAGGCATAGTGTGAGGGATTTCCTCACAACACCGACGATCCGTCCATGCAAGGTTCCTTTGGGCAGAGATCGCTCGCCCTTCGTTTAAATACGAGGCGGGCGCAGCCGAAAGACCCTCCAAAACAAATCAGATGATGACTCGCTCGCCTTCTAAAGTTCGTCATCAACATGAAGGACCTAGGCAAGCGATCGCCTTCCCTTGCACAACGTATACCATCAAGGATCACCATCTAACATGACGATCTAAGGTAGAAAAGTGCCGACATGGTTGTGGAGGTCGATGGAACCGATCTGCGACCATGCAAGGTTTCTTTGGGCAGAGATCGCCCGCCCTTCATTTAAATACGAGGCAGGTGTAGCCAAAGGACCCTCCAAAACATATCTGTCGACACGCTCGCCCGCCCTCAAAGGTCCATCATCTTACATGATGGATCCGAACAATGGGACGCATCCCAACGTATGCCCTCAAAGGTCCGCCATCTAACATATCGGCCCCAGGTAGAAAAGTGCTAACAAGCCACGGTCGCGAAGTTGATTCATCCAACGACGCCCCGTGCAAGGACTCCTCCAGGCTGAGATCGTCCGCTCCATCACTAAATTGCGAGGCGAAACATAGCCACCGGAGGACCCTAACAATAAAGTGAGTTACGAGACAGACCTACAGGTGGAATGTCGCTCGCGCACAAGACATGGTCACGGAGGTCGGTTCCATCGAGCTCCGCGACCGTGCATGGTTCCTCTAGGCCGAGATGATCGACCTTCCTCGAGGAATCTGCAAAATTGAATATTGCAAGAACTGAGCCTAGAGATCGCTCGCTGAAACGATTTATTTTCGTTCCCTTTCACTAAATAAACAGTCAAGGGCCGCTCCTTTCAGCAACCGAGTAGGTCGTCCAAATTCAAAATCAAAGGCCACTCGGTGAGTCGCTCGTCATTATTTCACACGATCGCCAGTGGAACCACCTTACCCCACGTCTCTGACATCGGAGCTAGTTGGGGGGAAATTGTTGTGTGGCGATTTATACGCCTCGACGGTGATCGGCGTAAAGGCCGAGCGACCAAGCCAGCATCAGATGAGCCAAGACAGACTTATCAAACGAGGATTCCAGATCATAGTCAAGTATCGAGCGATCGACATCCAGGGCGATCGTCTCTTGGCACCTAGCCTGAGCGATCAACGTCCAGGACGATCGCCTCCCGACACCTAGCGATCGTCTCTAGTGCCCGACCAAGATGACCTTCTTATGCCACGTGTTAAGCCCAAACATCGGTCAAAGTCCACAAAGACAGAATCTCGGGATGAAGGCCCACGTGCAGATCCACAAAAGACACCGCAGGAAAAGGCTTTTTGACTCCCTACCAGCTGTGGGTGATAAGGACAGCCTCACCTACCGACAGACCCGCCGAGAGGTCCTAGGTGGGACCTCCCAAGACAGCGACATGGGACGCGTGTCGCCTTCTCATTGGTTCGCACATCCGGCTGCCAGCAGCAGCTGCGGACTTTAAGGAGACCAACCCATGTGCTAAAGACGATCGCCCGCTTATTATAATACGGGAAAGGCGATCGCCCGTTTGGGATCGAGACATCCCAATTACCTCCTCTTCTATAAGTAGGAGACTTCCACCATTTGGAACAAGACTTCGGACATCTCACTCTCTCTCTCTCTCTCTCGAAACCTCTTAACCTAAAGGCGGTCGGCAGAAACGAGAACAAGAACTCACAGAGCTTCAACTCTGGTTCTTCCGGCAATCATCAGCACTCAAGAGCTAGATAACTAGGGTCTTTACATTCATTGTAATTGTATTCTAACATTAATATTTGTACTCCCAAGTATTCGTCTTAATAATATCTCGCGAGAGCATTCAAGCCTGGGACTAACAACCCCGGTAAATCTTGTGTTATTCCCTCGAACGTGCTCTCGCATTTTGTTTGTTACTCATCCATTCCAGCAAACCCTTCCGAATAATATTTTGGGTAACAACAACGGAGTCAACACATTTTTAGGGGACAAAAATCAAAGACCAAGACTTAAGTTTTGAAAATAAGAAATCAAAGTTAAAAAATATGCTCTTGTCGTTTTAGTGGCATAACAGATCCTAAACTTCTGATATTGATCTTGGTGTATTCTAGGTAATTGTAGTATTGCTTCTTATATTTCCAAATCCATCTGAATCATCTCAATAAGATATCGGACGTGAAAGTTATGACAAAAATACCAAAGTATATCATATCTAAAAGTTCCAACTCTTGCTTTTATTTGTACCGCATTTTCACCACTGCAAATATTCGATTTTGATGTCATGATGAACATAAAAATTTTAGGACTTCCTCTTAGCTTTCCGATGGTATAAATACAATCTTAATTTGACATTTTATGTAGGAGATAGATTTGAATTATGAAAGCTGCTTCAGTTAGGATTATCGCTTGGAATGATGACATCAACACTTTTGATCTAACATGTGACGACTTCAATGAAACAAATAAAGATGGTATTATATTTATGGTCATCGATATGATTTAAATAATTTTGTATGAGCATTTTTAATGAATTCTTTATCATATTTGCTCGTGATCTTGTATAGTTCTTCTTCCATGTGACTGACTACTTCTTGATTCACATCACTAGTTCATGTCCTCTCTCACACTCTATCCCTACAAAACATATACTGACAAATCAGGAGAACTCAAATCTTACCAGCATCCCTATTGATTCAGACGATGTCACACACACAAACAAATCACGGCGGGCGGACGGAGGGTCGCGACTGAGGTGGTGGGTGATGGAGCTGGGTTCGATTGGAGGGATTTGGGGTATGTGGTATGATTATGCTGGAGCTAGAGCTTGGTTTGGAGGCGGCACATCTAGGTCGGACCTCCCGTATTCAGCCGCGGCCGCTCAGGTAAGGCTCTCGTTTCAGCCCGGAAATAAGTTTGCATCATGTCGTTCTTTCTAGTTCCATTTTATTGGCTTTCAATTTGGGCTTCTAAAGAATCTTGGAGATTTGTGTTTTTTTATTTTCTGGTGTAGAATTTGATGCTGAAAATCGAATTTGCGTATTAAGGTTTGAATTGGCGAGTTCGTATGTGGATGGCCGAAATGGGGTTGTACTGTGTTTGTAATGGCCTAACATGATAGAATTTTGGTTATACATATATGGCTTGTTGCAACCCCCAAGATATGACCTATTGTATGATGTGTTTGTATGACTTCGTTTGGGGTTCAATTATAATGCAGAGATCTCTCTGTGAAGATAGACTGCTGTAATTGGTTATAGAACTACTATATTTTCTTTTGGGAAAAGGTAATAAATATTATTAACAAACAAAGTATAGTACAATCAAAATATTACAGCCACTGGTGCAGCATAAAGGAGCAACAAACAGAAACAAGAGATGCGGATGCAAGGCATCATATTTCTCAATCCCTTGCCACCTTCTAGGAAGGGTTCAATGGGGGTAGAAACTCAATCATCTGCAGCATCTCATCAAGGCAAAACACACAAAACTAACTAAGCACATTAGAAAGCCATTGTTTGCAATTCTAACTAGCTTTCCTAGGCATTACAGTAGTGATCCTCCACATATATTGTTGCTTAACAAGATCAATAACTTTAGTTGGATGAGTAATGGCCATCTTCCATATTGCATTGTTCCTCTGCATACAAATATTGTAAAGCAAAGCCACATAACATGACTGCAGCACTTGGGTTTTGAATCTACCACTGACTGGTTTACTGATCCAACTGCTGAATGCATCTAAAGTCCTGATGTCCTCATGAATGTGCAGTACCTGATGGAGACCTTGAATGCACTTCTGAGAGTACTGGCATTCAAAATATAAGTGATCAATAGTCTCAACTGATTGCTGACATAAAGGGCACAAATCATCAGAGGTAATACCAAATTTCCTCAATCTATCCTTAGTTTGTAGCCTTATCCACATGATCATCCAAGTTATGAAGCTACATTTTTTAATGTTCAATCGATTCCAAACCCAAATTGCCCAAGACACAGCTTGTGAACTCCCTGTCAACCAACTGTAGCCAGAAGATGCAGACTATCCCTTGTTGTTGAACAACCATTTGTCATGACAATAAACTGTTCTAAACTGATCCTTCACCTTACAAAGATTCTTCCAATACCAGCTGGCAGTTATAGCAGGGGAGTAGCTCTACCAATCTTTGTTTTTTAGATAAACATGATGCACCCATTTAACCCAACGATTGTCAGCGTTACTTGAAACTACTATATTTCCCTTGCTTAATTTCAATATTTGCATGACATATGTATCTCACATTACATGGTTATATACTTCTTTGATTGGATTGAAGCTAGTTATATTTCACGTCATATATACAATCAAGTGGTCTGTAATTTTCACACAATTTAGATTTGTTTTGATCATCACTTTGAGTACATATTTATATGCGGAAACTTCATCGGATGTTTATTGTAAATGTTAGTCCTGTCTTTTGGATAGCCTGGAACATTATTTGTAAGAAAGGGGATATTGATCCTACAATGCTTTCTAAAATACAGGTGTCTTCAAGGAGTTCACTTTATCTCCCGAGTGTTAAATCTCTAGATCAAGATTAGTATTATTTTCCAATGTACTAACCTCTAACAGATTATTAAAGGAATGATGTAGACACAAGATCTTTAACTAGAAGGTAAAGACTTTAATTAATCAAGTATTTGGCTTGTTTGTATACATATACATCCATTAATTTAGCTATAAGTTTTACTTTGGTAAGCATGCAGCTCGAACGTCTAGGATAAGTAACCTACTTTTGTTCGGAATTCTTGTTGATATGCGGTAATATCTAAGTAAATGTCTTATTACACACATCCATACACACGCATACAGTCCACATACCCACACCTGCTCTCATACCCACACCTGTATGCATCTACGATTTATGGATTCAGCACATGTAAAAGGTCGGGGGACACTAGCCAAGTTATAATGTCTACAAGAGTCCATTCTGTTAAGTTTTCGTAGTTTGAGTTATATATTTCAACATCAACTTGGTTTGATTGCCTTATATTTTACAGGAGATGGTCAGTAGTTTTGAGTAAGTTCAGTGGTTGCCTTTTAGTCATTTTGTGCCTTTCCGGACTGTCAAACCATGGACTTGTTTAGTGTAAGTTCGAGGATGGCACTTTATCATGTAGCTGATGAATTGTGGAACTGAATAATTTCCCCCATTGATTATATTGAAGAAATTGACTTGTGATACACGTGCAGGACTCTTGCTGGTAAGATAGATGGAGCTAGTCCTGCTAACGAGGATGAATGTGCACGCTCTGAAGGAGCAAGTAGATGGATAAGTTGTAACGCCCCTAAGATTTATCGGTACGTTACAGTACCGTGAATCCCATATGGGACTCACAAGGCTAATTGTAAATATTTTTTTAAATTCTTTTAAATAATTATTAAGAGAGTAATTCCATGATGGTACAAATACGAAGACGAAATACTTTAGGGAAATAAATTTATAAATACGGTTATTACATAATTTTGGAATCTTCAAGAGTTTAATTCAAAAGAAAGAAATGACAAGACTCCTTCCCAACACTGCTACCGGAACCTTCGAGAATGTCCTGCACATATTCAACAAATTTGCCTGACATGGCGAACCGTACCAGCTAACCTAGGCCAGACAGTACAACTAAAAGTTCATTGATAGAATAAGATAACTCCGTGAAACAATATCATAACTTGAATTAGCAATAGTTCACAGAATACTCAACATTGTCTTCTATACCAACACATAAACTCCCAGGGTCGCAACCAAGGGTCACATAAGTATCTGCACAGAAATACTTCGGACATGGGTACCATTCAGGTTTTATCCCTCAACACATTTCCGTATGGGTACCATATAGGTTTTACCCCCAACACATCAGCCCATCAATATCAAATTTCTAAGGAAGATGAAAACACAAAACTCACAAATAACGACAAACATTCAATCTCAGAATCATAGTCTGAGCAAGATATCACTTTCCTTAACTTCGACGAGAGTATTTCCCTTGCTAACACAACGGCTCGAACGCCCACAATCGAGAGCTCAAGCTATTTACATATCCGTCGATTAATACCTCATAGTGATAATGACGAATAGCGACAATTACCCCTTCCCGATTAAGTTCTTAACCTAGTTCGATTCATAACGTTGGAACCAAATTCTACGTTTAATAATAATGTGAATTATTTACAATTCTCAATTCCTTGATTATTAACTCCTTACAATACGTCTCCGATACGATTTCAACTACAATCAATGTTATTAACTTGTTAACTAATTTAGTTCGAATTCTCTAAATTCTGGGGTAGAATGGTCAGACAAAAAATCTTATGTGCATGATCATTTTATCCAACTCGACATTTCGTGATTTAGTTCATCTCAACAATTCAAACGAGTTTAATCAACGAATAACGAATTACCAACATAATCTACTGCCCAACTAATCCAATGGCACTAACGTTTTTATAGGTGTAATCATAATCTTGTAATTCGATACATGATTCCTACGGCAGAATACACAAGTTGCTACCTCAAGATAGGTTTACATTCAACGATTATGATTTAACGTTAGTTTTCCCGGTTTGATCATCTCCAGGAGTTCAAACTACCCAAGGCACTCGAAATCAGATACAACATGGCTAGAAATACTGAAATAGGTTCAAAGATTTGTTAGACTAACCTCAAACGATGAAGAACGACCGAAAACAATGAAGAACAACGAACAACAGGGACAACACCTTCAAAAATCTTCTCCGAAGCTTGAACAATCAACTATACTGAGATAATGCACGGGCTCGGAAGGCTGGAAATCAATCAATGTAGCTGGAGGACGTTTAGAAAGAGAGAGAGAGTGTGTGTCTTTGGGTCGTGAGAAATGAAAGAGGAGATGCTATTTTATAACATCAGAATGTTTTTAATGTACGTTATGCCTCAAGGTTTACGTACGTAAGGCATTTAACGTATGTCACATTCAACTGTTTAACGTACGTAAGTATGATTAGGGGCTACTGCCCGAAATGACCCCACCATTACGTACGTATGCTGCAGTAACGTACATAACATTCCTTACATACCGTACGTAAGGTCTAATGATTAATGTACGGTATGATCAGTTGACTCCTTTGTTTTCTAGTGCGCCGAAAGTTGTTCTAATAACGCATAATTGAAGATTCTTGTCGGAAGACCAGAAGAGGGCTTACATACGTAACATATACATTCTAACGTATGTAATACACTACCTGTAGCGTACGTAATTCCTACTTATAGCGTACGCAATATATTAATCCACTACGTCATTTTATCATATTTAACCACACAGTGTGACTTCCCTTAGACTCGTCAAGCAATTTCCTCGGGAACAAGACGTTGGCCACCGTCATATTTGCACCGATAATTGCTCAACGACATCAAGGTATGTCACCGACATATTATCAACATCATATGATTTCATCACAATAACATTTAATAAATGTTGACAAGGTTTTTGTTCGCAACAACTCGGTCTAAACACAACATATAAAATACAGCATCGTGAGGTGGAACACAATATTAAATTGCTAAAAATGAAGTACGTATTATTCTTGAAATACCTGTGGTATTACATAAGTACACGTGTGCATACAACAAGATTAAATCCAAATGAAATTTAGTTTAATTTGATCTTTTGCTACTAGTATTAAGGTGTATTTCAAGTACTTTTATGATTTGGTTGGTTAAGTATTAGTAGGATGTATTTGTTTATGTACTGACTTGTGATGTCTATTTTGTGGTTGCTTATTGTGAAAAGTACTTAGTACTGGTAATGCTTATATATAAAACGTATATTTCCAATTTAAATTGCAAAAGGTGTCGCCAAAACTATAGCATATCTTGCAATATGTGATTGTAAATGTTGTGATAAACAAGCAAAGTGTTGCCATTGAATGGTAAAAGTGTTACCATAGATACTTAATATTGGCCCAACAATGGCCCCAGAGGGTGGGCCCCACAACTGGACTCCACAATGTGGACCCTACAAAGTGGACCCCAAAAATAGACCCCATAATGTGGGGCCCACAGTTGGACCCCACAACATGGTGACGCCCACTTTTAAGTAAAATTAGTACGTGTGGCAACAAGAGAACAAATGTTATCGTAGAGTGGCAAAGATGTTGTTTTTGACCCTAGGGCAACGCTGCAAATCTAACACCGAAAAAATATTGCCTTTGACCGTTTTGTGCCTACATCAACATTTTTTTGGCACTTGCTACAACATCTCTTGGGGTTGCAATAGGCCATTTATGGCGTAGTGAAAGTTGAGTATTTATTTTACAAGGGTATGTGCCATATTCCAAAAATATGGTGATTAAAATAAGATTTATTAATTTAGAGATACACAAAGAAATATATTATTAATGGTATAAAACCATGTGTGTTATAACTTATAAGGGAACTTTTAAACTGATTTTTATACACACGAATATGTAAAAATTTTATTAAATTTTTGAAGATGTGCGTGTAAACAAAAAGTTTTTAAATAATTAAATTTGAAAATTTGTGCCTTATTTCAGAGATATAGAAACAAATATATTAATTAGTATATTTTAGATCTGGAAAATATGTTAAGTTTACCATTAAAAATGAGTTAAAAACAAAAGAAGATGCATTGTAATAGACCGTTTTTATTGGGCATATAACATGGAGTATAGACTTTGGTTTTAGAATTAATATATAGGGGGAGATATCAGTTTTAGGTGCTAATATTAAACCTCACCCCCCCCCCCCCCCCCCAAATTCCTTTTCCCGTAAAATAGAAAAAAAATGCCTAAATCAACATCTAAACAAAGAAAAATAATCAAAATCCTCCTGAAACCATTATCTGAGAAGTTGTAAAATTCTGAATGGAAAAAAAGTCAGTATATTCCTTTTGTATATATTCAGATTATATTCCTATTTAATTCTGAATCGGTTTGAATTATATATATTCCCTTTAAGTTGAAAACATCAGCATATTCCTATTATAAATATTCACAAGTTTAGTTAAGACGAATATTCCGACTTTTCCTTTAAAAATTCGAAATCGATTGGATAACATTCCTATTAGCAGATAAAATATTTACAAATTTAGTTAAAATGAATATTTGGACTAACCCTTTAAAAATTCGTAATCGATTGGATAACATTCCTATTGGGAATCCAAAAGAAAATTTAGAAATATTCAATTTGGTTACAAAAATCAGCATATTTGAATGGAGAAAATCAGTTTATTCCTTCTGTATATATTCAGATTATATTCTTATTAAAATTTTGAATCGATTGGAATTATATGTCTTCATTTTAAATTGAAAAAAATCAGCATATTCCTTTGGTAAAATATTCACAAATTTAGTTAAAACATATGTTCGGACTATTCCTTTAAAAATTTGAAATCGATTGGATAACAATTTGATCGTGAAAAGCAGCATATTCGATAGGATTGTATACCTTTTAAGAAGAAAAAATCAGCACTTCCCGTGGTAAAACCTTTACAATTTTAGTTAAAATAAAATTCGATTATATTCATGAAAACATTCAAAATCGATGGGATTATATTCTCATTGACAGAATCCAAAATAAATTTTAGATATATCCAACTTTTTCGCAAAAAGTCAGAATATTTGATTGGATTATATTCCTTTAAGATTAAAATATCAGCATCCAAACCTTTCTAATTTTGATTTTATTCTGTTTTTGCTAAACTTCAAATTCATATGGATTATATTCCTTTTAAAAACCAACGAATGGTATTCTTTTTTTGCGATAGAAAACACAAATCAGCAACCCAATATAAAGATCTTTACGGACTAAATCCTAGAAGAAATTCAGCATATTTGATTGAATTATATTCCTTTTAAGATGAAAAATCAGCATATTCATTTGGTAAAAGCTTTACAATTTTGATTATATTTTATTTTTGCTAAACTGCATATTCGACTGTATTATATTTCTTTTTAAAAATCAAAAATTTGAATGGTGTTTATCAAGAAACACAAAAATTCGAATATGGTGATTTTTCACGATAGGAAACACAAATCAACAACCCAATATAAAAAAATCATTACAGACTAAACCCTAAAAAAAACTCAGTACTATATAAATATAGTCACACAATAGGTATCCACACTTCTTTTCCAGTCCATACAGTACACTGACAATATTATTTCCTGCAGGAAGAATAAAACATGTCTAACATGTGGATTTTGTGTTGGTGATTTTAGTGTCACCAGACATTTTGTGTAATTGGAACTAATATGTGAGGTAAGGGGCTTTATAATTTGTGCTTTAATATATATTCGGGTATGTGCGTGGTGCACGCATGTATAAGATCGAATTAGAAGCCGGTACGACAAATGTCGAGGGTCTGGGGGCAGCGCTCCCCGTGACGGGGTATAGGGACAGCGCCCCTAGCGGGGTCCAAGGGGGGATTTGGGACAGCGCCCCAAAAGGTCTTCGGAAATTTGGATTGGTAACTTAGTAGAAAATTCTGAATTTTAGAGGGCGACTATGGTAAAATTGGCTGATTTCGTCAATTTTGGAAACCATCAATCATGCCACTAATTTTGGATTATTGATTCAAATGACGGTCAATCCTAATTAAACCCTAATCTCGTCATGTAAAATGACGGCTAACCTAATAAAACCCTAATCTCGACATGTATAAATACAGCTCTTCTCTTTGATTCTCATACACCCTTTCTCAGCTCTCTCTTTTATCTGACGAATTCAGAATATCTCTAGCAATTTGGCTTACGTTTCTGTGCCAAGATTCGTAAGTGTCCCTTTGAATTATCCTAGACTGGATTTCTTTTATCCCGGGCATAGGGTAGAAATATCAGTTCGGAAAGTGATTACACGATCCATTGGGAATCCGGATCTCCAACATAAACCCTAAATAACCTAACATTCGAACTGATATTTCATGTTTCTAGAGATGGCCGAAACAATCCGCGAGATGACTACGAAGTTCAGCAAACTGGACAAGTTCGAAGGCAATGATTCCAGGCGCTGGCAGAAGAAGATGCACTTCATCCTGGCTACTCTGAAGGCGGTGTATGTGCTGAGTACTTCCAGACCATAGGTGGTTGAGAACGAGACATTGGAGGATGCCAGGAAGAGGAGCAAGTGGGACAACAATGACTACATCTGCAGAGGTCACATATTGAACGGTATGTCTGATTCTTTGTTCGATATCCATGGAGATGCTAAAAATGCGAAGGAATTGTGGGACACCCTTGAATCAAAATACATCGCTGAGGATGCTTCTAGTAAGAAGTTTCTGGTTAGGACTTTAATTCTTATAAGATGGTTGATTCAAGGTCTGTCATAGAAAAATACAATGAACTCCTTCGCATTTTGAGTCAATTCAAACTGCACAACATGAACATGGACGAATCCATTGCTGTGTCAAGTGTGATTGACAAACTTCCGCCATCCTGGAAAGATTTCAAACATAACCTAAAACATCAAAAAGAGGAACTGTCATTGGTTCAACTTGCTAGTCATCTTCACATTGAAGAATCTCTTCGTGCAAAGGACAATAACAAAAACAAAGGAAAAGTTGAACCTGGACAGCCCTCTGTTCATATGGTTGAAAGCATACCAAAGAACCCAAATAACAAAGGACATGACAAACATAAGCAAAAATATGTCCCAAATAACTCCAACAAAAGGAAAAAGGAACTGGTTTCGTGGAGGTGCTTCATGGCGGGACATTGCAAGCATGATTGTCGTGTGAATCTAGGCAACAATGGTACTGGAAATAGTGGAGCCAATGGAAGTGGAAATGGGTCTAAGGACCAAGTTAAAGGAGGTCAGTATTTCACTAACCTTGATAATTCTAAACAGAATTATGTTTATTATGTTTCGCTTATTCCTGAATCATTCTATGTTGTTGTTACCCAAAATATTATCCGGAGATAGTATTGCTGGAATGATCGAGTAACAAACAAATGCGAGAACACTTTCGCGGGAAAATAAATAACACAAGATTTGCCGGGGTTGTTAATCCCGGGTTTGAATGTTCTCGCGAGATGTTATTAATAAGTATACTGTAGAGTACAAATATTAATGTTAGAATCTATTACAATGAGTGTAAAGACTTCTAGTTATCTAAGCTGTAGAGCGTGTAGATTGCCGGAAGAACCAGATAGGAAGATCTGTGAGTTCTTGCTTGGGATGTATTGTAAGTATGTATGAATATCACTGTAAATGTGTAAGTAATTGCCAGATGACTCTATGATTCTCTCTCTGTATGTTTTGCACTTGTATTCACGGTAGTGAGCCTCCTATTTATAGGAGACAAGGTTGCTGGGATCTCTCCGGCGATCGCGGGCGACCGCCGTTTTCTATATTATAATAAGATGGCCGATCGTCCCGTCACGTGAAATTTGTTCCCTTAAAGTCTGGGCTGCTTTGGTGGCGGTATGCGAGCGATGGGAAGCCTGCACGCATCCTGAGTCGCTGTCCGGGGAGGACCCACTTTGTACCTTTCGGCGGCCCTGTCGGTAGGTGAGGTAGGTGACAGGCTGAGGTCAAATGTCTTATCTGTCGGCGCCCTTTGTGGATCTGCACGTGGGCTACCGTCTAAGATTCGGTCTTCGACGACTTTGACGGATGTTGGATTCATACGTGGCACGAGACGATCGTCTCTGGTTGGACATCATAGATGATCGCCAATCAACAAAAGACGATCGTCGGATACCAAAAGACGATCGCCGTGGGTGCCGACTGCTGGGTGTTTGCCCAGAGTATGTCTTCTATGGTAGACTCTCTGATCGTTATGCCGATTGCCTTCGGGACGTATTAATCGCCGCACAACAATTGCCCCCCAGCTCGCTTCGATGTTGAAAATATGGGGTGAGGTGGCACTGTTGGCGATCGCTAGTGTTTAGACGATCAGGCGATCTGATTTCAAATTTGGACGATCTCCTTTGCGCTGGGAGCATCGGGAAAGGAAGGCGGGCTCTCGAAACGTTGCAAGGACACGCGTCGCGCCACCATTGGGGGAGTCCGACGGTTTGTCAGACTTGTCTCCTGGCGTGCCCTCGAAAAGACGTGTACGTGGGATTCGAGGGCTGCATTTAATGTGTCCCCCCTCCGACGATTGCACTCCAGCCCTCGGAATTTCATCTATTTGCACGGAGACCCCTGCTCCCGCCTATAAAAGGGGCTAGGGCTACTTCATTTTTACTCTTCACGCGTCCTTGCCTTCTTGCTGAAACTCTGCAGAAATTTCCAAAGCTTCTTGTGCCGATCGTCCTCCTTTTTCTTTTTAGGTAAGAAAACCAATCTTCTTTCTCCCTTTACTTTTCATAATATGTCTGGAGGATCTAAGACCTTCGAGACTGGAAGCACCTCCGCCGCTGCGGCTTCGCCTGACCGGGAGGAGATTCCCGTGGGACTTCGTATGGAAACGGCCATTGAGGCTATTCGTGCGGGGATTGCACCCGCAGAACTTGAAGATCTCTTCAACGAGGCCGAAGTGGCCAGAACGGCGGCGACGGCGGAGCAGGGGGGCTTGCCGGCGGATGAAGACGAACTGGTGCGGATATCTTGGGAGCGGAACAGTGTATTTGGCCCCGCCTATAGGGCTTCGCTAAGCTTATGGAGGGGATCGCCGGACCCTGTCCAGAATTTGATTTCGATGCTTACTCCGCCGCTCATCCTTATGAACATGTGAAGCGGACGGCGTTTCGGGCCGCCGACCCGTCTCAGTGGACCCTTGGTCAGATCTGGAGTTCGGCGACCCGGAAAGACTTGAAATGCTGGAGGGCGAAATATCACATTCCTTCTGATGTTTCCCTGCACGTGCCCTCGGAAAACGAGCGTGCCGATCAACCTCCCGAGGGTCTGGTCGCCATCAATGAGATGATTATGGAGGCCGGCCTGCGGTTCCCCTTGCTGTTCGCCGTATCCTATTTGTTGATCTCCTGGAATTTGGCGCTGCTCCAACTGACGCCGAACGCCTGGCTACAGATCATCTGCACTCAGACACTTTTCGGCGGTCACCGGTTGTTCCGTCTCTTTTCTGCGATGGAAATGAACTATCTCTTCAAATTGGTTGCGCAGAAAGGGTCGGTCGGCGGTAACCACATTCAAGGCCGAATGGGAAGAGTGGTCCTCGGGGTTCCAAATAAGTCTCGGGACGATCTGGCAAAATGGTGCTGGGTTGGCGGAGCGTGGAGGTCGGCGTCGAGTGAAAGGCCGGAGGAAGAGTTGGAGATTCCCACCAATTTTCGGGAGAGGAATCCGAGTAAGGGTTTTAACTCTCCCTTTGATCAGACATGTCTTGGACTGGTCTAATTTCGTTGCCTTTTTGTAGGATCCCTTATTCCAGCGAGTGGCGATCTCCCCTTCGATTTCTTGATCGTTTGGGAGCGAATTCGTACCTTGCTGGATTTCTACATAGACGTTCGCTCACTCGGTGGCGAACTTCATCGGTTGGGCGCTCGATTGTTTCGCTTCCCACGTCATCGGAAAGTCCCAGGTATAAATTTTACTTCTTCTTCCTTGCTTGACGATCGTCTGATTTAAAGAGGTGTTTAACTTGTTTGAACTTGTTCTTTGACAGAGGTTCATTTTCCCCGCTTCGTCGAGCCACCACAAGAGATCGCCATGTCTAACCCTGGTCTCATTGGTCGTCTTCACCTGGGAAAGAAGATGGGTCGCATTGCTGCGACGTCGTCTCGCCCTGCCCCTGTGGTGAGGCCCGCTGTGGTGCCAGTCGCCGAGCCGGAAATTCAAGAGGAGGAACAACTTCAGCGCAACCGCAAGAGGCGGAGGCCGGAGGGGTCCCTGTTGACAACTGAGGCGGACTTAGCTATCTTGGAGCCGCCGATCGCCGCTCCCCGCGTTTTTTCCATTCCGATGGCGGAGGGGTCTGGTCCTAGGCCCTCGGCGTTCGGCTCCAGGTCATCAGCCGGTTTCTTGAAAAAGGTGGCAATCGCCGAAGCTGAAACTTCTCGGGGCAAACCCTATTTTGGCCGCGACCCCGAATTGGTCAACAGGTAAGACCGGATTGATCTTTCCGAGCTTGGAAAATTTAGTTAGGTATCTTCTAACTCCTTTGTCTCTTTTGTTTGCGCTGCAGGGTCCATCTTGCTGATCCGGACGTCTCGCCGATGGTGCTGGATTTCCTGGCGAGCAAGTCTCCGCAGAAGTCCCTCGACGTCCCTACTTACGTCCAGAAAGCCATCACCTCTCTGCCCAAGGCTTGGACGACCGATATCGATGCGATCGCTCGTCGGCGATCTGGAGATGCCATGCATGCGACCCTTGCCCTGGCTCTCCAGACGGTGACGATGGTCGTCCAAACTGCAAGGGATTACGAGGGGCGACCCTCTAATGCTCATCTCCATAGCGACCTCGAGGCCGCCCGGAACAAAAATGTTGAATTTGCTAACCGGATCCAGGCTATGGAGAAGGAGTACATAGAGACGGCCAAACGAGCTAAACAGGACAACGATCGGATGAAGCAGGAGCTGAGCCGCTCCAAGGAACTGGCCGATCGGTTCCGCGACCAGGAGAAGGAGGCTCGCCGGATGCACGTGGCCACGCAGGAGGAGGCGGCCGGGCTGAAGGCGATGATGGATCGGCTCAACCGTGAGCTGGAGGCGGCGAAGGGAGAGCTGGAGAAGGCTAAGGGGGAAACGGACGCTAAGATGGTCAAACTGGCAGAAGCTGAGAAGACGACCACTGAGCTGAGAGGGCAGCTGAAGGCGATCGATACCGATCCCTACCTCAATGTGGCACTCATCGGCGAGTTCGCCTATTATGTGGCTTATGCCGACGCTGCCCGAGCCGCCAAAAAGGTAGGGATCGAGATCGGTTCTTTGATGGAGAGCTTTAAGGCCTATACACTCGAGCACCCTTTGCATCCAGAGTTTTTCCTGCCGATCCTTGACCTCGTCGACTTGGGGATCGACTTGAGTTGGTATCCTTTTCCGGATAAACTCATTCATCCCGAGGCCGAAGGGGGAGCGCATGCCGATCCGCCTCCTGGGAGTGAAGACCAGCCGGAGGGACCCTGAGTGACTTCTTTGTTTTCTTTCACTTGTAATTTTTTCCTCTTTCTTTGTATTGCCTTCGGGCTTCGTTTTGTACGAACTCCTTGTCATGAATAAAATACTCCCTTTTTGTATTTGTGTCTTTACATGTACGATTTCCTTTGAATGTTTGCATGCGAATTTTTTCAAGTATGTGTATGATTGCTTCCGATGTCCTGTTCATCTGACCGATTGTTTGAATGTTTGAATGTATCGACATGTTCTGGAAATTCTTACTTGTAAATATTGTTGAACAATTCTGATCGTCTTGCGTGTGTCTGAACGAAGCCGATCGAGTACGGTTCCTTCTGTCTGATCGCATTTAGAATTAGCTCCCCTTCTCTGCCCTCTTGTTTTTGTTTACTTATTGTAAGTAAGGTTTGGGTTGAGATGGACTCGGCCATTGCCCTTTCTCTAGTCAACTCGCCTAACAAGGGTAATTGGCAAGGGCTAAACATCTGTCACAAAATTGCATCATTCAGGCGTGTCATGGATTTCTCATTCTCTCACATTTATCGGGAAGGGAACACCATTGCGGACCACCTGGCTAATGAAGGATATAAGTTCAGAAATTTTCAGCTTTATAGCCCGTCTGATCTGCCCGGGAAGATTAATGGCTTGATTAGGCTCGATAAAAATAATTTTCCATATGTTAGGTTTAAATAATCTCCTCGGCTGTTATTGTCGTTAATTGGGGCGTGTAGAGGGGTTCGTCCTCCCTCAATCTCTTTGGGCGTGTAGTGGGTCTCGTCCCCCCACATTTCTGGTCCATTTAATAAATTTCGATTTAATAAAAAAAAAAAAAAAGGAACAAAAATAGTATGTTTGGTGAGCTATTTTCAGTTTTGCCGACTCTGAGGAATCATGCACGGTCGCGGAGTTCGATGGACCGATCTCCACAACTGTGTCTTTGTGTGCGAGGGATATTCCCGCGACTCACTTTATTGTGAGGGTCCTCCATTTGGCTGCGCCCGCCTTGTATTTAAACGAAAGGTGGGCGGTCTTGGTCTGGAGGAGTCCTTGCACGGGGCATCGTCGGTTTATTTGACTCCACGTCCGTGGCTTGTTAGCTCTGCTTCCACCTCGGCCCGGCATGAAGATGGCGACCCTCGACGGTGTACGTTGAGACGGGGGTAGTGGCATGTCGCATTGTCTGGGTTCACCACGTTAGATGATGAACCTTTGAGGGCGGGCGATCGTGTCCACTGATTAGTTTTGGAGGGCCCTCAGACTACGTCGGCCTCGTATTTAAATGAAGGGCGGGCGATCTTGGCCCAAATGGACCTTGCATGGCCGAAGCAGTCGGTTCCATTGACTACCAGGACCAGGGCTGCACTCTTCTACCTCGGATCATCATGTTAGATGGCGACCCTCGACGGTATACGATATGCCTGGTGGGGCGATCGTTAGAATAGATGGGATAGGAAGAAATCTCATTATATTCCTTGTACATAGGGTAGTAGAAACTGAATACAAAGTTTTCACTGGTAGTATTTCTTCAGATGTACGGCATTCCAAGGATATTGGTCCGGAGTACCGTCGGGGTGTTCAAGTTCGTAGGCTCCCTTAGTTAGCCATTTAGATATCCTGAAGGGGCCTTCCCAGTTCGGACCAAAGACACCTGTGTGGGTTTGGATCTTCTTGAGGACGAGATCGCCCACTTGAAAACGTCTTTCCATGACCTTCGAATTGAAGAACTTCTCGGATCTCCTTTTGTGGATAGTGTTCTTCATTTCTGAGGTCAGTCGTCGTTCTTCGAGCATGTCGAGGTCGATCCGTCGGGCCACATCATTGTCGGTCTTCATCTCTTGTTCGGTTCGATGGCTGAGGACGGCGATCTCCGAGGGGATCACCGCTTCTGTTCCGAAGGCGAGGGCGAATGGGGTTTCGCCGGTTGAATTACGGGTCATCGTTCGATAAGACCACAACACATCTGGGAGTTCGTTCGCCCATCGTCCTTGCCTGGACTCTAGTCGCGCTTTAATCGTGTGTTTGAGGATTTTGTTCACGGCTTCTACCTGCCCGTTCGTCTGAGGGTGGTAGGGGGCTGAGAACAATCTCTTGATTCCCCACTTCTCGCAGAATTGCATGACTTCTAAGCCGTCGAACTGCTTTCCGTTGTCGGAGATGATGGCCTGGGGTAGACCGAATCGGCATATGATGTTTTTCCAGATGAACTTGATTACTTGCTCTTAGCCGATGTTGTTTAGCGGTTCGGCCTCAGCCCATTTGGTGAAACAGTCAACCCCTAAAATGGCAAACTTACAGCCCCCTGGCGCCGTCGGCAAGGGACCTATAAGGTCGATGCCCCATTGGGCGAAAGGCCAAGGGCTGTACATTGAAGTGAGTTGCTCGGGGGAGAGTTTTATGTTTGGGCCCATTACTTGACACATATGACACGATCTGGCATAGGCGATCGCATCCTTCTGAAGTGACGGCCAGAAAAAACCTTGCCTGGTTGTTTTATGGATGAGAGCTCGTCCGCCAGCATGGTTTCCACAGATCCCGTCATGGATTTCGGCTAAAACGAGCCGACCTTCTTCCGGTGTAATACACTTGAGGAGGGGAAGGTTGAAAGCTCGCTTGTAAAGCCGGTCGTCCAATAGGGTGTATCTGGTCGCACGGAGCTGGAGTTGGCGAGCTTTGATATGGCCGAGAGGGACTGTTCGATCTCTTAAGTATTTGATGAACTGAGTCATCCAGTTCTCCTCGGCAACAGCGACTGTGGTAACCAGGTTTCTGTCGATCACCGGCCTTGCTGATTTTGTAATTTGGATATTAGAGAAGTCGGCTGCCCCATCTGACGATGCTAGCTTAGATAAGGCATCGGCCTGGGAGTTGTGCTCTCTCGGAACTTATTCGATTAGTACTTCCTCAAATTTCGTGCACATTTCGGCGACCAGCTCTTGGTATTTGACCATCTGTTCGACGCGCGCCTCATATTCTCCTTTGACTTGGTTCACGACCAGGAGGGAGTCCATGAAGATATGGAGGCAACGAACATCTAGGGCGAGGGCTAGATCGAGCCCGCCTACCAAGGCTTCGTATTCGGCTTCATTGTTGGTCGCATGAAACCCTAAACGCACAGCATTTGTGAAACTTTGGCCGTCGGGGATAATGAGGACAATCCCTGCCCCTGCTCGCGAGTTGGTCGCTGAACCATCCACGTCTGACTTCCAAGCGGCGGAGGCACAGGACATTTGTGAGGGAAAGTTAATTCCACCACGAAGTCCGCCAGAGCCTGGCCTTTAATCGCCGTGCGGAGAGCGTAGGTGATACCGTATTGGGCGATCTCCAGTGACCACTTGAGGAGTCGCCCGTTGGTGTCCGGTCGGTGTAGAACTTGCCTTAGACGGAGAGTCGTCAGAACCTCCACTTGATGTTCGAAGAAGTAGGCCCTTAGCTTGCGAACACTCATGACTAGAGCGTAGGCGATCTTCTCCAATGGTGTATAACGTGTCTCTGCGTCGTGGAGCGCTTGACTAACATAGTAGATCGCAAGTGGACCTATCCCTCCGCTCGCACCAAAACGGCACTTAGTGCGACCTCTGAGGCCGCGAGGTAAAGGAATAATTTCTCACCGGGGATCGGCTTTGCCAGGATCTGAGGGTTAGATAGATATTCCTTGATTTTGGCGAATGCTACTTGACTCTCCTTCGTCCATGCGAACTTCTTGTTCTTTATGGTCACGAAGAAAGGCTTACTTTTATCGCCGAGCCGAGATATGAAGCGGTTGAGGGCGGCTAAACAACCTGCGAGTCGTTGCACTTGCTTGACATTCCGTGGCTCCTGCATGTCGAGGATCGCCTGAATCTTGGTAGGGTTCGCCTCGATCCCCCTTTGGCTCACGATATGCCCCAGGAATTTTCCGGAGCTCACCCCGAAGTTGCATTTCTTGGGGTTCAGTTTCATGTTGAACTTCTCGAGGATGGCGAACGTCTCAGCGAGGTCGTTGAGGTGGTCTTCCTTCTTGAGGCTTTTGACCACGATGTCGTCAATGTAGACCTCCATGGTCTTGCCGATCTGATTGGCGAACATTCCGTTGACTAATCGCTGGTAGGTTGCCCCTGCGTTCTTCAAGCCGAACGGCATTCGGACCCAAAAGTATATGTCTTTTTCCGTGTGGAAGGATGTGTGTTTTATGTCTTTCTCCGCCATTGGGATTTGATGGTATCCGGCGAAGGCATCCATGAACGACATCATTTCGCAACCTGCTGTACTATCGACCAAGTGATCAATATGAGGCATCGGAAAGTGATCTTTTGGACATGCCGCATTGAGGTCGGTGAAGTCGATGCACAACCTCCAGTAGCCAGTTGGCTTTTTGACGAGCACCGCGTTGGCGACCCACTGTGGATCGTCTATAGCTACTCCGATTAGTTTGTTGTTGAGTAGCTTTTTGACCTCTATGTCGAGCGCCGCGTACTTCTCAGGACCAAATTTCCTACGTTTCTGGTGAACAGGCTTCCTTGCCGGGTCGATTTTTAGATAGTGGCAGGCGTGTTCAGGACTTATGCCAACCATATCTTGATGCGACCAGGCAAAGACTCCGATGTTTTTACGTAGTAAATTGATCAGTCCCTCTTTCAATTCGCAATCGATGCTTGCGCCGATCTGTACTTCTCGCTCCGGGCGAGCTGGATCTATCGTTACATTTTCCAACTCTTCAACGGGGACGATCGCCTCTCGTTTGGAACGATTTCCGGACTCGATTCTTGGATCGATGTCGATACTTGGCTCGAAACCGATCCTTAGCTCGATGTCGTCCGTTAATCGATGTGAGATGGCGTCCTATGAATCGAGTTGGTACTAGGGGTGGCATTTCAGAACCGAGAATCCAAAATAGAATCGAAAAAACCCGAAAAAATAATCGAAAAAACGAAACCGAAGAAGACCGAACAGAAAAACAAAAAAACAGAACCGAACCGAACTAATTTGGTTCGATTCTCGGTTCGGGGTAGAGCGGAACCGAACCGGACCAAAATGGACCGAAGTCAAATTTCAACATACTAAAATGACCTTGTTTTTGTGATTTTGGTGTGTTTCGAATTTTAGTATAATTCGTTTTACTTTTGTAAGACCCTCATGGGTTCAAGAAGGACCGATAATATGCTCATGAATTTGTGATTCAATTAATTTAGGTTGAGAGGATGAGCTATTGTGATTTACGATTGTTATATATTTTGAGATATTTGGAAATCGCTATGCAACTCTAGCTTTTATCTTGAACATATATATATATATATATATATATAACTCTTTGTTGGCTTGTTGTTATATATAACTTATTCTATTGCATATAATATTTGAATTTATATTGTCAAGAACCGAAAAAACATCAAACCAAATCGAAACCGAACCGAATATTTATAAAACCGAACTTAACCGAACCGAACTTCAAAAAGAACCGAACCAAACCGAAACCGAATATTTGGTTCGACTCTCGGTTTCGATAAAAAACCGAACCGAATGGAACCGAGTCCACCCCTAGTTGGTACGATGTGTTTGGCTCATCGATCTCTATGGGTTGATCGTCGATCGTTTCAATGTTACACAGCATGGGAAGTATTGAAAGAAGTTACGACATATGAGTAGTTCAAACATTTCTTTGCCATTAGCTGATCTCCTTTTACAGTACCGACCGTCCCATCGGCTGTGGGGAATTTGATACAGTAAAAGAAAGACGAGGCGACCGCCTCAAAGGTTTCTAGAAACGGACGACCTAGGAACCCATTATAGATGTTGGGCCTATCTATGATTACAAAATTTAGGTTCCTAGTAATCCTAACCTTGGGATCGTAAAAGCATATTAGCTTGACAGAGAGCTTGATCCTTCCGTAGGCTTGGACTGTACTGTCGCCGAACCCTTGGAGCACGGTGCCGAACGGCTTGATGAACTTGGTCAAGTTGCCGAGCTGGTCCAGGGCGGATTTGAATATTATATTGCAGAAGCTCCCGTTGTCGACCAGCACGCGGTCGACCATCTTCCCAAGGATACAAGCAGGGATCACCAATGCATCCTCTTTGGGGCATTGTACTCCCTCCCTGTCCTTACTGGAGAAGGTGATGAGCGCGTTTTTAGAGATGGTCGGCTCTAGAGGTACCACGACATGGACCCCGGCGAACGCCCTTAGTTCGGCCTTTCGCTTCCTGTTTGACATGGTGGAAACCAGGGAAAGGCCCCCGAGGTTTCCACCTCCTGCTTGAAGCATATTAATCTGACCGCCAGGGTTGATCGGAGGGATCGATTCATCAGAATACTCCGGCTCATGCTCGATCCTGGCGACCAGATTGGGAGGGGTCCTTTCGTTTTGTCGGCGCTCGCGCCCTCCGGTCCTCTCTGTCCTAGGTTCTGGCTTGGTAACCAAGTTGTCCAATTTGCCTTCCTCAAACAGTCGCCAGAGTTGTCTGAGGAGGTCGCGGCATTGGCTGGTGTTGTGGCCGGGACTCTTGTGGTAGGCACAAAATTTGCTGCGGTCTAGATGACTGTGGTACCTTATCGGCTTTGGTTTGGAAAGCCATTCACGCCCCTTGATCGCGTTGAAGATGTGGGCCAGAGATAAGTTGAGGTTGTGGAGAATGTGGACCTCCACATCCTCGAAGGCTTTGAACTCACCAGGCGGCTTTGCGACCGCCTTTCTGGGCTTGGCGACCGCCTTCTTCTAGACATGGGATGGTGTCTTCCCTTCTCCGGAGTGTCCCTCGCCTAAGCGGAGGGAGAGCATCCTCTGCCTGGCCAGAAAATCGGCAGATCTGACGCGGAAGATCGAGTAGGTCGGGGGGATGTCCTTAGTGAGGTGCCTGAACATGTGTGAGTGGCCGCAGAATCCCCCCAGGACTGAGTAGAGGGCGAGCTCGTCGCTGATGGGCTCACCGGTGAGGACTATCTCGTCTACCCGTTCGATGTAATCTTCATCTGATTCGTCCTTCCCCTGCCTGATTTTCATCATGCGGTGGGGACCTTCCGGGCGAGCGACTTTGGTGGCGAAGTACGACGTGAAGTCGTTCGCCAGCTTCTCAAAGCAGTTGATTGAGCGAGGTGGCAGTGAGATGTACCACCTGTGGACGAGGTCGCCCAGAGTTAATGGGAACATTCGACACTTCGTCGCATCTGATGCTCCGCATCCAGTCATGTAGATCCGGAATTTGCTCAAATGGGTCTCCAGATCTGATCCCCCCTCATACAGAGGTGTTTGTGGGGGAGCGATCCTCGGTTGTACCGGGGCAAGCTCGATCTGGACCGCGAGTGGTTCACTTGGTCCAGCGATCGATCTCCCGCACTGCCCGATTTCGAGGCGCCTTCATCTCGTCGGCGGGCGCGCATGGCGGCCATCGCCGTCGCTGGCTCGATTGGCTCTGGGCTCGAGCGAGCCAAGGCGATCATGCACGCATCCCTTGGCCCCATGGTGGACGATGAGTTCCTTGCCCGGGCTCATTTCTTGGGCGGCGGGGCTCGGCCGGCTGTCTTCAGGGAGTCGGATATGCCGAGCTCCTGGTAAAGGATTCGGATACCGATGTCTCCCGGCTGGGGCCTGAGTGCCCGGGTCGCCATGAGCGATCGCTTCCCAGGCGGCTGAAGACGGAGTCATTCCGCCTGACGAGAGCCTTCTCCTGCGGCTCGTGGCTTTCTGTCGATTTCTCAACATAGATCCCCTTGAGTTTCCACTTGCCTGCTCGGCGGATGGCTGACGGAGTGATGGTGGGCGAGTCGCATGCCCTCTGTCGCTCCCTGAGGATGGCTATAGCCTCCTCAATCTGTTCCGCGGTCTGGAACTGATCGAGTGAGAGGCTAGGACCGTCCCTCGGGGGCAGGAGTGAGAGCCTTGCGTTGCCGTGGTCACCTCCCGTCGTGGGCTGTGATTCGGTCCGTGCCGGAATGAGGTTTCCGGCAGATCACAGGGTGGCTCTCTTGGAGGTCGTTGCAGATGTCATTTTTCTGAAGGTTTTTCTTTTGAAGAACAATGAGTATTTCTACAAGTATATGTCCAGAGAACAGTGAGTGTTCTTCGAGACGGTAGGAATAAAAATGAAGATTCGCCCTCCTTCTAGCGCCAATTGTTGTTACCCAAAATATTATCCGGAGATAGTATTGCTGGAATGATCTAGTAACAAACAAATACGAGAACACTTCCGCGTGAAAATAAATAACACAAGATTTGCCGGGGTTGTTAATCCCGGGCTTGAATGCTCTCGCGAGATGTTATTAATAAGTATACTGTAGAGTACAAATATTAATGTTAGAATCTATTATAATGAGTGTAAAGACTTCTAGTTATCTAAGCTGTAGAGCGTGTAGATTGCCGGAAGAACCAGATAGGAAGATCTGTGAGTTCTTGCTTGGGATGTATTGTAAGTATGTATGAATATCACTATGAATGTGTAAGTAATTGCCAGATGACTCTATGATTCTCTCTCTGTATGTTTTGCACTTGTATTCACGGTAATGACAGCCTCTCTTAGCCACTGTAGTGAGCCTCCTATTTATAGGAGACAAGATTGCTGGGATCTCTCCGGCGATCGCGGGCGATCGCCGTTTTCTATATTATAATAAGTTGGCCGATCGTCCCGTCACGTGGGGCTGTTCCCTTAAAGTCTGGGGCTGCTGCTGATGGCCAGCTGTGCGAGGCAATGGGAAGTCTGCACGCGTCCTGAGTCGCTGTCCGGGGAGGACCCACTTTGTACCTTTCGGCGGCCCTGTCGGTAGGTGAGGTAGGTGACAGGCTGGGGTCAAATGTCTTATTTGTCGGCGCCCTTTGTGGATCTGCACGTTGGCCACCGTCTAAGATTCGGTCTTCGACGACTTTGACGGATGTTGGATTCATACGTGGCACAAGACGATCGTCTCTGGTTGGACATCATAGATGATCGCCAATTAACAAAAAACGATTGCCGGATACCGAAAGACGATCGCCGTGGGTGCCGACTGCTGGGTGTTTGCCCAGAGTATGTCTTCTATGGTAGACTCTCTGATCGTTATGCCGATCGCCTTCGAGGCGTATTAATCGCCGCACAACATATGTACAGGATGATGATGTTGCTTGGTGGATCGACTCCGGGGCAACGAACCATGTATGCAAGGATAAACGGTGGTTTGAAATATTAACACCGCTTGAAGATGAATCCATGTTGAAAATAGGAGACAATTCTTTTATATCTATTTGTGGTGTCGGTGTCGTTTGTCTTGAATGTACTTCTGGAAAGATTGTTAGACTTTTTGATGTTTTGTTTGTTACTAAGATTCGAAAGAATATTGTTAGTGGTAGTAGTTTGAATTCTGATGGTTTTAGACAAGTTTATGAATCGGATAGGTATATCTCAAGGTAGAATGTTTATTGGTTTTGAATATTTGAATAATAGAATGTTTCGTTTGAATGTTATTGATAAGTCTTCACCGGTTCAAAATTCTGCATTTGTGTTTCTACTTCTAATATTGATGACTCTATGCTTTGGCATGCTATATTGGGTCATGTCAATTTTAGAAGGATGCATGAGATGTCAAAAGATTGATTACTTCCAACCTTTGACATGAATCCAGAAAAATGTAAGACATGCATGCTTACTAAAGTGACAAAATAGCCGTTTCCTAGTGTCACTAGAAATTCGGCTATTTTGGAACTTGTACACAGTGACCTGTGTGATATTCACTTTACTCCTTGGGTAATAAAAAGTATACTGTCACGTTTATTGATGACTGTACTCGGTTTTGCTATGTTTATTTGCTGCATTCTAAGGATGAAGCCTTAGAAAAATTCAAACTATACAAAACCGAGGTGGAATTGCAATTGGGCAATCCGGTTAAATGTCTTAGAACTAATCGGGGAGGTGAATATATGGATCCCATATATACTTCCAATCAGTGGGTATCATTCATGAAACCACAACACCTTATGCGCCCCAACAAAATGGAATTGCCGAACGCAAAAATCGAGTTTTAAAAGAAATGCTAAACTCGATGCTTTCTTACTCGGGATTGAGTGAAGGATTCTGGGAAAAGCCATGTTAACGGCCTGCTATTTGCTGAATAGGGTTCCAAAGAACAAAACAGTCCCATATGAACTTTGGTTTAAGAAAAAGCCGAATTTAAGTTACTTTCGGGTTCGGGGATGTCGGGCAGTTGTAAAACTTCCCGATCCCAAAATAAAATTTTTGGGTAAACGTGGAATAGATTATATATTCATTGGATATGCTGAACATTCCAAGGCATATAGGTTCTATGTAATAGAACCTAATGATTCGGTATCGATTACCACCGTTATCGAGTCACAAGATGCGATTTTTGATGAGATGCGCTTTTCATCGATTCAAAGGCCTAAGGATCTGACTTTTGGCACTAATGAAGTGCAAAATCCATAAAGTTCAGATGGTGTTGTTGTACCAGAAACACAAGAGCTTTGGAAAAGCAAAAGAGGCCGAATTGCCAAAAATTTTGGTTCCGACTTCCAACTGTTTTTAGTAGAAGGTACGAGGGACAAAATTGGTATTCAATACTGTTATTGTTATAGCATTGAGGATGATCCTAAGACCTTTCAAGAGGCCATGGAGTCTCGAGATGTTATCTTTTGGAAGGAAGCTATTGATGACGAAATGTCATTAATTCTTGAAAGTAACATTTGGGTGTTGTGTGATTTGACTTCGGGTTCTAAACTACTTGGTTGCAAAATGAATGTTGATGATACTATTGACAAGTTCAAAGCCCGGTTGGTCATTCGAGGTTTTAGACAAAAACCCGGTGTTGGCTATTGTGATATGTATGCTCCGGTTACGCGTATTTCTACTATTAGATTGTTGGTTGCCTTGGCAAGTATTCACAATCTAGTTGTCCATCAAATGGATGTTAAAACAGCCTTTTCAAATGGTGAACATGATGAAGAAGTTTACATGAAACAACCAGAAGGTTTCGTTATGCCCGGTAAAGAGCATATGGTATGTAAGCTTGTGAAATCTTTGTATGGGTTGAAACAAGCGCCCAAAGAATGGCATCAAAAGTTTGATGAGGTTATTTTGTCATCTGGTTTTAAGTTAAACCAATGTGACAAATTTTTTTATAGTATATTTAATGATACTACTAGTGCTGGAGTGATCATTTGCTTATATGTCGATGACATGCTGATTTTCGGTACTGACCAAAATCAAGTAGATGAAACTAAGAAATTGTTGTCATCTAAATTTTTCATGAAAGACTTGGGAGGGGCTGATGTAATTCTTGGAATAAGAATTAAGCGGGTGAACAAAGGATTAGTAATAACTCAAAGTCATTATATTGAGAAAATTCTCAAACGGTTTAATTTTAGTGATTGTTCTCATGTTAGCACTCTTATGGATTCCAGTGTGAAGTTAATGTCAAACACTGGCATTCCCATTTAACAATTGGAGTACTCTAAGGCCATTGGTAGCTTGATGTATGCCATGACAAGTACTAGGCCTGATATTGCTTTTGTTGTGGGGAAATTGAGCAGGTACACTGGTAATCCTAGTGCTCAACATTGGCAAGCATTGAATAGAGTGTTTAAGTATCTCAAAGGAACCATGGATTATGGCTTAAGTTACTTGGGATATCCTTCGGTTTTGGAAGGACATTCGGATGCAAGTTGGATAACATACCTAGAGGACCATTCCTCAACTACTGGTTGGGTATTCTTGGTTGGGGGAGGTGCCATTTCATAGGCTTCCAAGAAGCAAACTTATATTATAAACTCGACAATGGAATCTGAGTTTGCTGCATTAGCTACTGCTGGTAAAGAAGCAGAGTGGCTAAGAAATTTAGTCTATGAGATTCCTTTGTGGTCTAAGCTGATAGCACCTATTTCTATCCTTTGTGATAATGAAGCATCCTTGGCTAAGACATATAGCCAAGTTTATAATGGCAAGTCTAGACACTTAGGTGTTAGACACAGTATGATTAGAGAACTAATCATGAATGGTGTGATTCCGGTTATCATTTGACAAAGGGTCTGTCAAGAGACTTAGTGCACAAGTCTGTGATTGGGATGGGATTAAAGTCCATCTAATTCTGTAATGGTGAGACACCCAATTCCCTTCTAATATGATATTAGGAGTTGAATTCAATGAGGAAAGCTCACACTTATAGATTGGAACACATAAAGTATTCATCCCAGGTATGTGTTCGGTTCTGCAGTTGACCAGGTTGAAGTTTAACTTCTTAATAATTCCTTTGATAAAATGTATGTGCAGATACATGAAGTAAAGGAATTACCTACGTGATTGTGAAGTGTAGCCGCATTTCAAGATGTTGGGGACTTGGCCTTGATACAGTCATGACAGGATTAGGACACAGCTTAATAATAGTGTCAAGTTGTATTTTGCTAGAGAAATTCAATAAACTAGTATGTATTTTATATTCAGGTATTCAAATGGGTTGAAGGGTTCAATTCATAGAACACCCTGATTCTCGAGTATTTGAAAGTGTATGACACTAAGATGGAAATTCAATCATTTCGACATTTTCATTTATGTACTGGTTTGGTTTGTTTGGATTAATGTTATGTTGGTTCATGGGTTACACTAAAATGGGGGAGGATTGTTGGTGATTTTAGTGTCACCAGCCATTTTGTGTAATTAGAACTAATATGTAAGGGGTTTTATAATTTGTACTCTAATATATGTTCGAGTATGTGCGGGGTGCACACATGTATAATATCGAATTAGAAGCCGGTACGACAAATGTCGGGGGTTCGGGGGCAGCACCCCTAGCGGGGTCCAAGGGGGGGTTTGGGGCAGCGCCCCAAAAGGTCTTCGGAAATTTTGATTGGTAATTTAGCGAAAAATTCCGAATTTTAGAGGGTGACTATGGTAAAATTAGCTGATTTCGTCAATTTTGGAAACCATCAATCATGCCACTAATTTTGGATCACTGATTAATTCAAATGACGACCAACCCTAATTAAACCATAATCTCGTCATGTCAAATGACGGCTAACCTTAATAAAACCCTAATCTCAACATGTATAAATACGGCTCTTCTCTTTGAGTCTCATACACTCTTTCTCAGCTCTCTCATTTATCTGACAAATTCATAATCTCTCTGGCAATTTGGCTTATGTTTTTATGCCAAGATTCATAAGTATCTCTTTGGATTATCCTAGACTGGATTTCTTGTAATCCGGGCATATGGTAGAAATATCAGTTCGAAAAGTGATTAACGATCCATTGGGAATCCTGATCTCCACCATAAACCCTAAATACCCTAACACTTTGATCTGCAAACTAACATATGACAATGAAAATATTGAGAGACGTTTGCGCCTTCATGTAGTGCGGATGTACGAAATCACTTACTAGAAAACTAAGAAGCCTCGAAAGATTGGAGAAAACATTAAGAGACATCCGTTTTCTTTTGAGGGGACGTTTTTCTAGTAAGGCGGAGAATCTGGAGTGAATGAAAAGCCGATAGCACAGGTCTTGCAGAGCCTCACTTTAAGGGAAGGGCTCTATATATGCGCACAGGAGATATGACTCGTGGATCAGCTCGTCAAAGATAGCCAAAACAAAAAAAAAAGAGGGCCTATGAGAACTCTATTGGCATGCTTGATGCCAAAAGGAGAAATATTTTTGTGTGTTGCATTGAGCGGGATTGCTTCTCTATTATTGCCTGTTGGAATTCCAACTTGCTATTCCATTCGAGATTAATGAATATTCAACATGCAATCTCAAGCATGGGTCAAATCTTGCTGAATTGATAAAAAGAAAAAAGCTATTCATATGGGATGAGGCCCCTATGATGCATAAGCATTAATTTGAGGTCTTGAATCGTATGTCAAGGGATATTATGAAAAATGTTGATCCCCCGAACGGGCATATATATTTTGGTGGTAACAAAGTTGTGTTAGGTGGTGATTTCGTCAATTATTGCCAGTTATTCCCATAGCTAAGAGACCAGAAATTATCGGTGCCGCCACAAATTCTTCCCCAATATGGAAGAATTGCAAGGTCCTCCGTCTGACAAAGAATATGAGGCTTCAAAGTACGTCTTTTCATCAAGAGTTTGAAGAGGTAAGACGTTTTTCATAATGGGTTGCAGACATTCGCGACGGAAGAGTTGGTGAACAACACGATGATTCGGCAACCATAGAGGTGCCAGATGAATTTCTGATAAGGGACTTCGAAGATCCCATCTAAGCTATTGTTGAAAGTACGCACCCATCATTCGACAATAGAGGTGGTGAGTCATTTGATTTTCACCAAAGGGCAAGTTTAGAACCTACATTTGACGTTGTCGATGAGGTCAACCAGTACCTGAACTCAAAACTAGCAGGTGATGGCCAATTATATTTGAGTTCTGGCAAACCATGCCACACAAATTAGAGCATGGACATCTAAATGCGCTTCACACTACTGAATATTTGAATGGAATCAGGTCTTTGGGGGTACCAAATCACGAAATTAAAATGAAAATTGGTACTCCGGTATTGTTGTTGAGAAATGTAGACCAGTCTGTAGGGCTATGCAATGGGACAAGAATGGTCGTGACCAGGCTTAGAACCCACGTAATTGAAGCAGAGATCCTCACCGGAAGTAATGTGGGGCATAAAGCGCTAACTCCCAGGATGTTACTCAAGTCTTCTTATTCGAGATTGCCTTTCAAATTCACAAGAACACAGTTTCCCCTAATTGTGTCGTTTGTAATGACAATAAACAAGACTCAAGGCCAGTCTCTCGCAAGTTGGACTTTCTTAGAAAACATGTTTTCTGTCATGGCCAGCTCTACGTTGTTCTCTCAAGGATTACTCACCCTAAGGGACCCAAGATCTTGATAGACGACAAGGAGAGTAATGTCCACCACGATGTCGAACGTAATATATAGAGATATCTTTCGTAGTTTATAAAATAATTGCAGATGTATTTTTTTTTGTTTCATAAATTATTGATCTCTCTATTCATTTCTTAATCTTTTACAGACATTAAAATTTAGAATTTTTATTACTTGAATTACAGCCCATGCAACATGCCACGAGTTTTACTAGTATATTTTAAAATAGACATTATAAATGAAAGACCTTCACCAGTCAAAACGTCGTAGGTGTTTTAATTAATAATTTGGCGATTTGTAAAATTAGACAATATCAAATAGAATATTTAATTACACATTAAGCATCTTATTTTATATGGCGGAGCTAAATTAAAAGGGATATATTCAATTTGAATTTTAATTGATTTGTATGGATTTTTTAAAATCTATAGATTTATATGGAGTGTCAAACTTCATAAATTCTATTAAATTTTAAGTGATAAACTTTTACGAATTTGTATAGATTTTAAAAAGCTCATGGACTCTAGAATTTGCAAATATATGTTTTAACTCTTATTCATTATTATCAATAATGTCAATAATAAATTTATAAGTCTAAATGATAATAAAAATAATAATCGTGAAAATAAAATATAAAAATTAATTAAATAACAGAAAAACCAAAACTTAATTTTCATAAAACTTACTTTTCATACTTTATTTTGTTCAAATTTTATTGTTTCTAACTTTCAAATTATAAATTTTAAAATTAACTTTATTTTCTTAATATTTATTTTTCAGGATTTTAGTTATGTATATCTATTTTCTTATTCATTGGATATATTTTAATAAATTTTAATGTAATATATATTATTATTTAAGAATAATATTCAGATTTAATAAATTGTTTCTTGTTTTAATTTTTTTTCTTAAAATAATATTTATTTTCATATTTTTTGGTAGAGGAGAGATTTGTTCGTATTCTTTTTATTCACAAAAGTTGGTATAAATCCATCAAAGTTTTTGAATTTATAAAATTTTTTAAAATCCATAGACTTTTGAATACATCAAGAATTTAAAAGGCATTCACTACACCAAAAACAGGATTTTATGACATTGAAACTCTCTGGATTTGTGACTGTCAATAACAGTTACAATGATCAAACAGTGATAAATCCAATGTTTGTGACTGTTAATGACTGTCACAAGTGTCGTGACGGTCTTGAACAGTCATAAACTTTCAAGTTAAAGGATAATAGCTCACCGCTTCTTTCTCTTTTTTTCTTTATTCTCTCAAACAAGTCGGTTCTCTCTCTCTCACACTATTTCTATTCTCATCGTACCCCTTTCTGGCAGTCACAAAATCGTGATTCTGATGAAATCTTGACCAACCCTTGATCCCAACTCGACCCATTCGGCCGCACCAAAAGGAAAAAGAAAAATATTGAAAATGACGAAGAAAACCGTAGTACTTTACGTACGCAATGACTCAAGGTTAGCGTACGTAACAGACCTTACATACGTAACAACCAAATGTTGCAGTGATTATAAAATCATTACTGAATACCCCAAACTTTTTAAAGACTCTTTCAAATCCTAATTGAATACACATGAACTTTACAAATCCATACAAAAAAAAATCCTAAACTCTATATTAAAACTATCACTTTTTCATTGGAAATGTTCTAAGAGACAATATGTGGCATTCGGAATGGATCTGTTGCTACCCAAAATATTATCCAGAGATAGATATTGCTGGAATGGATGGATAGCAAACAAATGCAAGAGCACTTCCGTGAGAAAGATAAATAACACAAGATTTGCCGGGATTGTTAGTCCCGGGCTTGAATGCTCTCGCGAGATATTATTAATACTAATATTCGGGGATACAAGTACTAATGTAAGAATACAATTACAATGAGTGTAAAGATTCTTGTTATCTTAGCTAGTGAGCGTGTAGATTGCCGGAAGAACCAGATTTGATGCTCTGTGAGTTCTTGTAACAAAGGAGATGAACTGTCGCGGCGGTGAGAGATCGACAGTCTCTCACGGCGAGTATTTAGCTGGATGCTTGGGCTCCTGGGCTTATGAATCTCTTGGAATCTGTCTAGTGGAGACTTGCTGCCTCTGCCGATCGTCTTCTGGACGAGAGATTCGGAGAGAGAAGTCCTGAGATGGATTCCGGCGAGAAAGCAGGGAGCTTGATGATATGTATGTTCTACTGTATTTCTGTTGTTGGTGAAATGAATTCCGAACCTTTTTCCAGTAGGAGGAGGTTCTCTATTTATAGGACATGGATGTGCCGGGCGATCGCCTTTTCCGTATTATAATAATTGGGCGATCGTCTTTTAGCACATGGGCCTGTTCCCTTAAAGTCTGCGGCTGCTGCTGGCAGTCAAATGCGCGGTCCAATGAGAAGCCTGCACGCGTCCTGAGTTGCTGTCACGGGTGGTCCCACTGACAACTTTCGGCGCGCCTGCCGGTAGGTGAGGTAGGTGACAGGTTGTGGTCAAAGGTCTTTTCTGTCAGCAAAAGATCTCGTCTGTCAGCGAAGATCTTGTCTGTCAGCACCTTTTGTGGATCTGCACGTGGGTGCTGTTCTGAGATCCGGTCCTCGATGACTCTGACGGGCGATCATCCCTGCTCGGGACGTAGGTCGACCGTCCTTAGCCGGACACTAGAGTCGATCGCCAGATGACAAAGGGCGATCGCCTTGGGAGTCGATCGCTAGGTACCTGATGGTGGTCTGATATCTTTGATTTGGCGAGCTAGCCATAGTTTGACTGGAGTTGACTTGGTCGCTCGGCCTTATAGTCGATCGCCTGTCGGGATGGATAAATCTTGACACAACAATTGCCCCCCAGCTCGCTCCTATGTTGGAAACGTGGGGTGAGGTGGTTCTCTTGGCGATCGCTGAACTTTTGACGAGCGACTCTGTGTTTAACTGAACTGGCGATTGTCTTTGAGCTAATATATCCTGATTTCGGACGACCTGGTTGGCCGCTAAACTGCGCGGGAAAAATCAATGGGCGTGGAAAAGTCTCCGCGCACGTGTCGGGCTTCTATTGGAGGATGCCAACGGTCATTAATGACTCCTCGGATGACACGTCCTTGAAAAGACGCGTACGCGGGTCTCGAGGGAGTCAATTAATGCGTCGTTTGAGATCCGACCCCTGAAGTTTTCTCTTATTGCAAACGAGTCCCTGCCTTCTCCTATAAAAGGGTGCGGTGCTGCAGTTTCATACTCACACGTACTTATTGGAGAAAGAAGGACTTGCTATCGATTTTTCTGAAGATCTTAGTGCCGATCGTCGTTCGATTTCACTTTCGGGTAAGAAAAATCCTTTTCTCCTTATCTTTCTTTGAGAATGGCCGGAACCTCATCATCACGTGGAGTGGGTACCAGTTCTGCCGCCGGGACATCGACTATCCGGGGAGAACCTTCTTCCGACTTCCACCTGGAGACGGCCGCTGAAGCTATTCGGGCCGGAATCGACCCTGCTGAAGTCGAGGCTTTATTTAACGAAGCCGACATCGCTAAGGAGGCGGCTGCTGAAGAAAGACGATCGCAGATTGAGAGAGATCTGGCGATTAGGGCTTACTGGGAGCAACATAGCGCTTTCGGCCGGGCCTATAAGGCCTTTGCTGAGATAATGGAGAAATTGGCCGGTCCGACTCCGAGATTCGATTTCCGGGGATACTCGGTCGCCTACCCTTATCAGCTTCCCAAACGGTCGCAGTACCGGGTTGCGCAGCGATCCTTGTGGTCGCTTGGCCAAATACGGAGTTCGATGACCAGGAAAGATCTGGCCGTCTGGAGGACAAGGTTCCATGTTCCTTCAGATATGGACATGTTCGCGCCGACGAAGAATGAGCGAGCCGATCAGCCTCCGATGGGTATGGTCGCCGTGAATGAGGCGATTATGGAGGCCGGGCTGCGCTTCCCTCTATCCTTTGCTGTCTCCCACCTGCTGGCCGCTTGGAACGTGGCGCCACTTCAGCTGACGCCGAACGCCTGGCTCCAAATTATCTGCACTCTCACCCTTTTAGGCGGTCACCGCCTGTATCGCCTCCCATCGCCGTTGGAGATGAACCATTTGTTCAAGCTGACGGCTCAGAAAGGGTCGGTCGGCGGTTACCATATTCAGGGCCGATCTGGTCGGGTGATTCACGGAGTCCCGAATAAGATGCGGGTCGATCAGACGAAGTGGTTCTGGGTCGCCGGCAAGTGGAGGGCTTCCGCGAGCGACAATCCTTCGGGCGAGCTGGAGATCCCTACTGAGTTTCGGGAGAGGAATCCCGGTAAGGGTTTAGACTCTCCCTTTGTTCGGATGCGTTTTGGACTGATCTAATTTGATTTCGGTTTTGCAGGTTTTCACATTCCGGCGGTCGAGGAGCTGCCTTTTGACTTTCTGGTTGTCTTGGAGCGGATAAGGAGCTTGTCGGACGACGACCTTGATTCCAACCGTATCAATAAGGAGAGTCGTTGGTTGTCGGCTCGCTATTCCGCTTCCCGAGACATCTCTCGGTACTAGGTATGAGTTTCTGCGACCTTCAATTTCTAGGCGATCGTCTTACTTGAGGACAGTATCTGACTGTTGATCGATCGTCTTAACTGCAGAGGTTCGCTTCTCTCGCTTTTTGGAGCCTCCGACGGAGATCGCTATGTCGAATCCTGGAGTTCTAGGCCGTCTCCGCCATAAGAGGTCGTCTCGGGCCCCACCTGTTGCGTTGCCAATAGTTCCGGAGGCGGAGCCTCGCGTGGAGCCGGTCGTGGCTGAGGAGGGAGTTCCGGAGGAGGGGCTTCGAGCGAATCGCAAGAGGCCGAGGCCTAAGAAACGGTTCTGCCCGGGCGATGAAGTGCCGATCGCCGCGCCTCCGATCACCATCGTTGCTCCGGAGAATGAGCCGCCCTATGCGGCTTTTATGCGGGAGATGGCGATCGCGGATGCTGAGACCCCTCGAGGGAAACCGTATTTCGGTCGGGACCCCGAGAAGGCTGAGAGGTAGATTGCATTTTTGTGTTGAAAATTGCAATTGCGTAGGAGTTGTATTAACTTGTTGTTTTGATGCAGGATCTGTCGCGCAGATCCGTCTTGCCCGCCGATGGTCGTGGATTTCCTAGCGAGCCGATCTCCTCGCCAGTCCTGCGACATTCCTCCATACGTCAGCAAGGCTGCTGAAGCTCTGCCGAAGGCCTGGACGACCGATCTGGATGCGATCGCTCGTCAGCGATCGGGGAGTTCGATGCAGGCTGTTCTCGCCCTTTCTCTCCAGACGGCGACCATGGTCCCAGCCTGCTCCAGGGAGTTTGAGGGGCGGCCCTCCACTATTCGCCTGCAGGCGGATCTTGAGGCGGCTCGGAAAGAGAACGCCGAGTTTGCCTATAAGATCGTGGCGATGGAGAAGGACTCTCTGGAGGCGGCCAGGCGGGCGAGCCACGAGCTTGAGCTGGCGAAGAAGGAAACCGAGTTGTCTCGTCTGGCGGTTGACCGATTTCGGGACCGGATGCTGAATGCCGTCCGGGCGAAGAAGGTTGCTGAAGAGGAGGCCGATCGCCAGAAGGTGACGATCGCTCGGTTGACTGAAATGACGGAGCGAGGAAAAAGTTGCTGCGAGGAGGCCGAGCTCCGGGTCGCAGCGAGCGATGGCGGAGCTGAAAGGAGAGGTAGAGGCGACCAAAGCTGACCCCTTTCAAAACTTGGAGTTTGTCAGCGAGTTCGCCTATTATTTGGCGTTCGCCGACTCGATCCGAGCAGCTAAGAAGGGAGGTTTGGTGGTCGGACCTCTTGCTGAGAACTTCAAAGCGTATGCGTTGGAGCATCCTCTCCATTCAGATTTCTCCTTGCCGATCTTGGATCTTGCGGACATCGGCGTAGATTTGAGCTGGTATCCGTCTCCGGCCAATCTTGCTCATCCCGACGCTCCGGAAGATGAGGGGACCGCACCGGATGCTGATGGCGAAGGCCAGGCAGGGGCCTGAGGCACTTCATTTTTGACGTTTTAGCTTGCTTACTTGTAATTTTGTAGCTTTCTTTTATAGCACTTAGGCCTTCGGGCGACCATGTACTCCGATTTTTTCAAGTAATGAAATGAACGTTTGAATTTCTGACTTATCACTTGAATGATTGTTATTTTTGAGTCTTTGTTTGACTTTGTACAAATGTGTGAGGATAGATCGTTGCGAGGGTAGTTCCAAATCAATTGATAAACTCATAAAGATAAGTTTTACAACAAATTCGATCGCTGCACAACATCTGAATAAATGACGATCTCCGTATGTGGTTGAATAGGGACGATCGTCGTATGGGTAGTCCGCACTCTTATTGCCCCTTGTTTTTATTCATTTAGCGGAAGTAAGGGGATGAAAATAATTCGTTGAGTGAGCGGTTTTCAACTTTGTCGAATCCTCGGGGACGATCGTCCGTCTTGAGGAACCGTGCACGATCGCGGAGTTTGATGGACCGACTCCTTGATCATGTCTTGATGCGCGAAGACATTGAGTGTCTCGTGACTCACTTTATTATGAGGGTCCTCTGTTAGGCTGCGCCTCGCCTCGTATTTAAACGAAGGGCGTGTGGTCTCGGTCTAGAGGAGTCCTTGCGCGGGGCAGCGTCGGATGATTCAACTCCACGCCCGCGGCTTGTTTAGCTCTGCTTCCACCTCGGCCCACCATGAAGATGGCGAACCTCGACGGTGTACGTTGAGACGGGGGGTTGTGGCACGTCGCATTGTCCGGGTTCACCATGCTAGATGATGAACTTTTGAGGGCGAGCGATTGTGTCCACTGATTAACTTTGGAGGGCCATCAGACTACGCCGGCCTCGTATTTAAACGAAGGGCGGGCGATCTTGGCCCAAAGGGACCTTGCATGGCCTAAGCAGTCGGTTCTATCGACCACCAGGACCATGGTTGCACTTCTTCCACCTTGGATCATCATGTAGATGCCGACCTTCGACAGTGTACGTTGTGCGGGGGAGGCGATCTCGTGCCTTAGTTTATCATGTTAGATGGTGAACCGTAGATGGCGATCGAGTCCTCCAGTTTCCTAAATAAGGATGGAGATCGGGGAGACTTCCGGGGTTCCCTTCTCTTGATTAAAGCATGTAGAGACAGTCGCCGAGGTTGATCCAGGGGTCGGCTCGTATGAGCTTTCCAGCCTGTTTTGTGTTCGACTCGGACGATCGTGTATAGAGATTGGTAGGGGCTTCGGCTAAGCCAATAAGCTGTCCAACTTGCCCTCCTCGAACAATCTCCAGAGCTATTTAAGGAGGTCGCTGCATTGGTTGGTGCTGTGGCCGGGACTCTTATGGTAGGTACAATATTGATTGTTGTCCAGGTGACCGTGGTCCCTTATCGCCTTTGGCTATTTGAGCTTTTCGTGCCCCTTGATGGTATAGAAAATATGTGCCGGAGTTCGGTTGAACGTATGGAGGAGATGGGCTTCCATGTCCTCGAAAGCCTTGAGATCTCCAGGTTGCTTGGCGATCGCCTTCTTTGCTTTGGCGATCGCTATCTTCTGGAGAGGAGGTGGCGTTTCCTTGCCTAGGTGGAGGGTGAGTAGTCTTTGCCTGGCCAGAAAGTTGGCAGCTTTAGCGCGGAAGATCGCATAAGTTGGGGGAATATCCTTGGAGAGATGTCTAAACATGGGAGAATGACCGTAGAATCCCCCCATGACCGAATAGAGAGCGAGATCGTCACTGACGGGTTCGCCGGTGAGGATGATTTCGTCTACTCGGTCGATGTAATCTGCGTCTGACTCGTCCTTCCCCTGCTTGATTTTCATCACGCGGTGGGGGCCTTCTGCAGCGACCTTCTTTGGCGAAGTATGACGTGAAGTCATTCGCCAGTTTCTTAAAGGAGGTGATTGATCGGGGTGGTAGTGAGACGTACCACCTATGGGCCAGCTCGCCCAATGTTAACGGGAAGATCCGGCACTTGGTTGCATCAGATGTCCCACACCCAGTCATGTAGATTCGGAATTAACTCAGGTGGGTTTCGGGGTCCGATCTCCCCTCATACAGAGGTGTTTTGGGAGGAGCGATCGTTGGCTGTATGGGGGCAAGCTCGATGTGGACCGCGAGTGGCTCGGTCGGCCCGGTGATCTTTTTGCTGGTGCTTGCCCCAGTGTCCAAGAGTGCTTTCATCTCGTCGAGCTGGCGTTGTATAGCGGCCATCGCCGTGCTTTGGCCGCTTGCGGCTCGGCGCTCGGAGCGAGAGCCGAGGCGATTGAGTACTGATCCCCTGGCGATCGAGGCGGGAGTCAGATGGTTGACCTGCGTTCGGCTGTGAGGTGGGTAGGCCGAACTCCTGGTGACGGATTCGGATTCCGTCTTTTCGTGGTTGGAAACAGAATGCCCCGGTCGCCAGGATGGGTCGCGCCCCAAGCGATTGAATATGGATCCGTCCGGTCGTGCGAGAGCCTTTACTCGCGAATTGGGGCTTTCTGACGATCGCTCGGTCAGTAGCCCGTTGAATTTCCGTTTTCCCATGCGGCGGACGATCGAGGGAGTTATCGCGGGCGACGCGCATGCTCTCCGTCGCTCCTCTAGGATGGCCATAGCCTCCTCGATCTGTTCCTCGGTTTGGAACTGATCAAGTTGTAACACCCCCGATATATTCGGGAATATTACAGCGCCGTAAATCCTTTACGTAAGGATTTACAAGGCTGAAGAATTGAACAAGTATAAAAAGGTACTAATAAATGGAAATAACGGAATTTCAGTACATCGATTCGACCCAATACAGAATAATACAATTGTTCAATGAACTCAATAATACATTACCAAATTCAAAACATCACAACCGACTTCGTACTCGAGTACTTATTGAAATAACGAATAAACAACAGATAAATAAACCCGGTCGGGACATCACTCTGCACCCTCGTCGTCATACTGTTCCAGTGGTTGTTTCCCTGCTCTCCTGGATCCTGAACACAAACAAAATGTTCACCCCCGAAGGGGTTAGCACAACGATGCTAGTACAAGTACCACAACATATTATTCATATCTCACGGTGAATAATGATAATAACGTAAACAATAAAATACCAACGAGTCTTCTCCTACGAGAAACTCAAACATAACATACACAATTGATAATCACAACATGATATCAATACATACACATGGTAATTCCATCGATCCAGCGTTCACTGCCTAGAACCCACGATGATCCCGTCAGACCAACCCGTGGTGGAAAAACCCGTCCGATGATCCAGCGCACGCTAGCATAGATCCCCCGATGATCCCGTCGGACCAACACGAGGTGGACACACAATAACGACATACATGCACGACAATATGTATAACAACAATACATAAAACAATTAAGGTACTTGCCTCGATTTGAAGACAATAATAACACTTCCACGGAAAAGAACACTCGACGATCGTCCTCTTCAATCAATCACGTAACTAGACCAAACCTTAACAAAAGAAATAATACAGGATTTATCTCACGTCGTACAAATGTTAAACAATTCGATTAACGGTCAAAAGTTCATAAACTGCAATCTGCCCGAATAGCTTAGCGCACGCTAAGTACTCTGTGTAGCGTGCGTTACGTGCATCGATAAGCGCACGCAAACAACAAAGCCTAGCGCACGCTAACGATGCATAGTCGATACCTCGCGGCCGGCCCAATTGACTCGTCTGATGGTCTAGCGTACGTTACGTACCAAACGTAGCGCACGCTAACAACTGTTCGATAGCGCACGTTACATTGCATAGCATAGCGTGCGCTATCTATGCATGGCAGTTTACTGGCGAGCAGTAAACTGTTCTTGCCATGTTTGAAACAACGAAATCTTCCATGAATACTATGTCTACACCCTCATGAATGATTATACGGATGAAGACAACTTCGGATTCAAGGATATGCATGCCAATATAAAACCATATTCTATTCCGACTTCAAATCTTTATACGATAATACGAAAAACTAAATGGTTGATATCAACACCTCTATATCAGTCCATATTATCCTACTGAAGTTGATAAACGTCCTATATATACTAGATAAATCCTTCCATGATCAAACCTTTAGATTTATCTAACAATAAGGATGTTAACGTCTAGTCCAAGATTACTATGAAATCATCTATTAGATTCGGTTAAGCAAAGATAGAAGCTTCTCTTCACATATCCAGTGTACTAAGATTCGAATCATGATGATTATAATCAAGGTATTCCAGGCTTATACAACTCATTATTCCAAACATGATATACTTGGATAATTCATCTATGAAAATCCATATCTTGTTAACATGATTATCCAAATCGTTAGAATCCAACTCTAAGTCTGGAGATAGATTGAACATACCTTAAAATGACGAAATCACTGAACCGTAAGGTAGAATCCAACTCCGGTTGGTTGTATGCCCTTCCAAGGTGCTATTCCACTTCCATGAATATTCCACGTGGTAACCAATGTATAAACATCAACAATATGTGTTCTAAGTGTATAAGAGTGTTTCTACAACTCTCTGAACTCTCAAGATTGAGGAAAGTGCGAAAGAAATGCAAGCTAACACGGTTGATGTCCCATTTATAATTTCTGCATTATTGATAAGTTAGCGCACGCTACTAAGCATCCCTTAGCGTGCGCTAATAATGGTTGACTTCAGATTTTGTCCGGGTGCGTCAGCGGGAATCTTATCCGGACCCATGTCCCGCTGGCGCACGAGCCAGCTGCCCCGCTCAATAATTGAGTCCTTAGCGCACGTTACTACTACCTGTGTAGCGTACGCTAATAGTGGCCCGATAGCGCGCGTTAAGATACATTCTTAGCGTGCGCTATCACAAGGTTGTTTGAGCAATTATACATGTTTCTATACTTATGCATAATGATATTAATGCACTAAATATCACACTCCAATAATCAAAATCATCAATCCGAAATAATACATGGTTGAATACAGATGAAATACACTGTAATAAATCCGGATATTACATACTCTCCTACTAAAAGGAGTTTCGTCCTGAAACTCAAGACGAAAACAACTCGGGATATCTAGACTTCATATCAGCTTCTGTTTCCCAAGTGGCTTCTTCCGTTCCATGACGTGACCACTGAACTTTGACCAAAACGATTGACTTGTTCCTCAGTTGCTTAACTCGACTCTCGAGTATCTTGGTAGTCTTTCTTCAAACGTCCCATCCTGTTCGACTTCGATCTCGCCGAAATCGATGATATGACTGGGATCTGATATATATCTCCGCAACTGGGATACGTGGAACACGTTATGAACATGACACAATGACGGCGGTAATGCTAATCTGTATGCCAACTCCCCAACTCTCTCGAGGATCTCAAATGGTCCGATATATCTCGGACTCAGCTTTCCTTTCCTACCGAAACGAAAGATTCCCGGGTAGGAGAAACCTTCAAAAGTACGTAGTCTCCAAGATGAACTCCAATGGACGGCGGCGTACGTCCGCATAGGATTTCGCGACTCTGGGCGTCAGCAGCCTTTCACGAATTATGTCTATCTTCTCTCGTGTCTGCTCGATCAACTCACAGTTACATTCCGATCAAGTCCGATGAATCGTCCCAAAGATAGGGGCGATCTGCATCTCCTTCCGTATAATGCCTCAAACGGTGCCATCTTAATGGAAGCATGCCAACTATTGTTATAAGTAAATTCAATCAACGGTAGATGAACTTCCCAATCGTTTGACCAATCTAAGGCATGTGCCCTTAGCATGTCTTCCACCGTTTGTATAGTTCTCTCGCATTGTCCGTCGATCGCGGGTGATAAGTCAGATCAAGTTCAATTCGGTCCCCAAGGCCTTATGAATCGCCTTCCAAAAGTGAGACACGTAACGGCCGTCTCGATCGAAACAATGGTCTTCGCGTACCATGTAATCGAACTATCTCTCGAAATAAAGACTCGTGCCAACCTCTCTCGGTCCCCACGTATCCTTAATGCCTAGAAAATGAGCCGATTTGGTTAAACGATCAACTATCACCCAAATCATGTTCATTCCTGTCCCGGTTTTCGGCATATTAGTGATGAAGTCCATCGATATGTCCTCCCACTTCCATTCAGAATCGGGAGCGGCTTCAACATTCCAAAGAGCCGTTGATGCTCAATCTTAACTCGCCGACAAGTCAAGCATTTCAAACATAGTCCGCTACGTCTTTCTTCATGTTGCCCCACCGAAGTTACGCTTCAAGTCCTTATACATCTTACCGGGTGCCGGGTGGATAGAATAGGGCGAACCATGTGCTTCCTTCATAATCGTCTGCTTTAACATCAACATCGGGAACGCAGAGTCGGTTCAAATCTCAAAACTCCATCGTCATGAATTATGAATCCGGGGGCCTTTCCTCGATCACTTCATCATGTAACCGAATCATCGAGGATCATCTGCTGTCTAGATTTGATTTCTTCGGTTAATGACGGTTATCTCCATCACGCATACCGCCCTTGGACTCTTTGTAACCAAACTTCAATTCCCTCACGAATCATCTCTCGTTGAAGGCTAAGTTGGGATGTCGGCGTCTCCAAAGATCTCGAATAGAGACAGGCTTGCGGCTAAGTGCATCGGCCACTACATTCGCTTTGCTCGGATGATATAAAATCTCCAAGTCATAGTCCTTAATCGGGCCCAACCATCTTCTTTGCCGCATGTTCAACTCTTTCGATCGAATATGTACTTGAGACTCTTATGATCCGTAAAGATCCGGTGAGTCCTGCATGCATAATGCCTCCAAATCTTCAAGGCAAAAACCACCGCCGCTAGTTCCAAATCATGTGTCGGGTAATTTACTTCATAAGGTTTCGGTTGTCGCGACGCATAAGCGATCACCTTATCGCTCGCATCAACACACACCCAAGTCCTTGGTTCAAGCATCATCAGTAAACTATGAATCCCTCAGTTCCCTGCGGAAGTGATAGAATCGGTGCCGTCGTCAATCTCTTCTTCAATTCATCAAAGCTAATCTGACACAATTCATTCCACTCAAACTTTTGAGTTTTCTGAAGGAGTCGAGTAAGTGGGCGGGAGATTTTAGAAAACCCTTCCACGAATCGACGATAGTATCCAGCAAGTCCTAAGAAGCTTCGGACCTCTTTCACGTTCTTTGGAGGCTTCCAATCCAATATTGCCTCGATCTTCTGAGGATCCACTCGGACTCCTCTAGCTGACACCACATGGCCGAGGAACATTACTTCTTTTAGCCAAAATTCACACTTAGATAGTTTGGCGTACAATTGCTCGTTTCTCAAAAGCTCCAATACGATCCGCAAATGCTGCGCATGTTCTTCCGGACTCTTGGAATACACCAGAATGTCATCAATAAATACGACCACAAATTTATCCAAAAATTCAATGAACACTCTGTTCATCAATTGCATAAATACAGCAGGTGCGTTAGTGAGACCAAACGGCATCACTACAAACTCATAATGCCCGTAGCGGGTTCTGAACGCTGATTTCGGAACATCGGACTCCTTAATCCTCTTGATGGTATCCCGATCTCGATCGATTTTAGAAAATACCGTTGCCCCTTGTAATCGGTCAAACAAATCATCAATCCGTGGCAACGGATACTTGTTCTTAATCGTCATCTTGTTCGGCTCTCGATAGTCAATACACAATGGAGCGATCCATCCTTCTTTCGGACAAAAGAATCGGCGCTCCCTGTGGTGAAACGCTTGGCTGAATATAGCCCTTGTCCAGTAACTCCTCCAGCTGCTTCTTCAGTTCGTACATCTCAGTAGGTGCCATACGACACGGCGCCTTAGAAATTGGTGTCGCTCCAGGTTCCAGTTCAATAGTAAATTCCACATCCCTTCGTGGAGGTAGTCCAGGTAACTCGTCAGGAAACACATCTGGAAATTCGTTCACAACAGGAATGGATGAAAGCTCCACAATTTCTTCTTCTTTCTTCATTGCGTAGCACCAGTACCCGGTACAGCCTTGTTTCAAAAATTTGACAACTTTCATCGCCTTGATCAACCTTCCTGAGCTTCCCGGTTTCCATCCCTCAAACAGAATCTCGGAACCATCGTCAGCGACCAGCGAGATATTCCTCCTTCGGTAATTTACAATTGCTCCGTACCGATTAAGCCAATCGTCTCCGAGTATCAGGTCATCTCCTTGCATTTCTATCATGATCAGATTTGAGAGCCACTCTCTGCCTCCAAATGATACAGGGAAATTTCTAGTTTCTAAATTTCCGACAATCCTCTCTCCACTCGGTAAACCAACAACATAAGGTTCACAAGCATGAAAACCGGAAATATTCAAACGATTTACACAAGACAAAGATATGAAAGAATGTGTAGCTCCTGTATCGAATAAAACGCTAACTGGCTGGGAAATGATCTCGATGCACTGATGCGACAAGAAGATCTCGATCGTCCTCCTCATCTCGCATGCAGACGTGGGAGCAGATCCGGCACTCGATGTCCCCTTTCGGTCCCATTGTCCTCTGCCTCGCCCGCGCCAAAATTCCGAGGCATCCGAACACTTTGCCGCGTCGTGGAATCCGGCCTCCTTCGATCGGGCTGTGGTGCACGGGCTCTAAAAGACTTTGCAGCCTCTTCACAAAACACCGCCCGATGTCCCTCTCGTCCACAATCAAAACAAATCACGGCAGGAAGGGGGCAATTCCGTCGATAGTGCCCCGTCTGGGCGCAGTTAAAGCATTTCCTGGTAACATCAGTAAGAGTTGATGTCGCCCCGAAGTTCTTTCCGCTCCTAGATGGGTGCGGAGGTTTCCTGAAAGAGTGAAAGGACGAGTGGGCCTTACGGGCCCCACTGTTCTTGTGCTCTGTGAAAGTACCAGAGACTTTCTGTTTCTTGGTTTCCACAAATTTCTCCATGGCTGCTTCCTTGATCTCATATGCCAACGCCTTATCCTGGTATTGGCGGAGTGTGGTACATTCAAATCCGGACATGTACCTCTGAACTTCTGGTTTCATTCTCATATCGAAGTGAATCATCATTTCTGCATCTGTTCTGACCAGATGTCGAACAAATGCCAACTGTTGGTTAAACGTCTTGATCGCCTGGGATACTGGCACATCAGAAGGCTGAGCGGAGAAAAACTCCCGAACTTTGGCTTCCCTCACAGGACGAGGGCAATACTGAGCTTCCATCATTAATCTAAACTCTGTCCAATCGGCATCATGGTCTACAGGCCGGATGGCTTCCCACCATTCGGACGCTTCCCCTATCAGAAAATATTGAGCGATAGAGGCTTTCCGGTCGCAGGCGCTTGATTCCGGCAAAGATTTTCTCCGGCTCCTTTAACCAATGATCCCGGTGGGAGTCTCGAAATACCGTCGAATTGGGGTGGTTGCATCTTTGCCACTTCTTGCACCACCGGCCACCTCGGTTTCCCATATCCGGGATCCCTTGTCTCTCTCCCTGCTGTAGTCCCACCGCCACTTGCATTCGATCCACGACCTGGGCGAACTGAGTCATCTGGTTCACCACTTGACGAAGGATCTCTGGTACAGCAGGATCTGGTTCATTATTAATAGATTGCTGCGGCTCGCCGGAGCTATGACTGGCCTGGTTAGAAGGCGACGCCTCCCTTTCGGCATTTCTTCGTCCGCGTCCACGACCGCGACCACGTCCACGTCCGCCTCTCAACATACTGTAAGCATAAATACTCAATATACATAAAACAACATCGTTCTAATATCCGAGTATAAAGAGATACAATATGCAAAGAACGAGATAGAGTTTAGGAACTTACAACCACTGTTCGCATGAAGACGTAGGCAGTGCAGTGATGTCATTCACGGCCGGTTACCCCAAAAGACATAAATGACCCCTATTTTAACCCAACGGCCAAGATATCCATAATCTTAGCTCCGATACCATATTCTCGTAACACCCCGATATATTCGGAATATTACAATAGTAAATCCTTTACGTAAGGATTTACAAGGTCAAGAATTGAACAAGTATAAAAAGGTACTAATAAATGGAAATAACGGAATTTGGTACATCGCCGACCCAATACAGAATAATACAATTGTTCAACAACTCAATAATACATTACCAAATTCAAAACATCACAACCGACTTCGTACTCGAGTACTTATTGAAATAACGAATAAACAATGATAAATAAACCCGGTTGGGACATCACTCGCACCCTCGTCGTCATCTGCTCCGGTGGTTGTTTCTGCTCTCACGGATCCCGAACACAAACAAAATGTTCACCCCGAAGGGGTTAGCACAACGATGCTAGTACAAGTACCACAAAGATATTATTCATATCTCACGGTGAATAATGATAATAAAGTAAACAATAAAATACCAACGAGTCTTCTACTACGAGAAACTCAAACATAACATACACAATTGATAATCTCAACATGATATCAATACATACACATGGTAATTCCATCGATCCAAATGCTTCATCGCCTAGAACCCACGATGATCCCGTCGACCAACCCGTGGTGGAAAACCCGTCCGATGATCCAGTAGACGCTAGCATAGATCCCCGATGATCCCGTCGACCAACACGAGGTGGACACACAATAACGACATACATGCACGACAATATGTATAACAACAATACATAAAACAATTAAGGTACTTGCCTCGATTTGAAGACAATAATAACACTTCCACGGAAAAGAACACTGACGATCGTCCTCTTCAATCAATCACGTAACTAGACCAAACCTTAACAAAAGAAATAATACAGATTTATCTCACGTCGTACAAATGTTAAACAATTCGATTAACGGTCAAAAGTTCATAAACCGCACCGCCTCAATAGCTTAGCGCACGCTAAGTACTCGTAGCGTGCGTTACGTCATCCAATAGCGCACGCAAACAACAAAGCCTAGCGACGCTAACGATGCATGGTCGACTCACCGACTCACCAATTGACTCGTCGATGGTCTAGCGACGTTACGTACCAAACGTAGCGCACGCTAACAATCGCTCGATAAGACGCGTTACATTGCATAGCATAGCGTGCGCTATCTATGCATGGCAGTTTACTGGCGAGCAGTAAACTGTTCTTGCCATGTTTGAAACAACGAAATCTTGCGTGATAATTCATGTTACTTCCATGAATACTATGTCTACACCCTCATGAATGATTATACGGATGAAGACAACTTCGGATTCAAGGATATGCATGCCAATATAAAACCATATTCTATTCCGACTTCAAATCTTTATACGATAATACGAAAAACTAAATGGTTGATATCAACACCTCTATATCAGTCCATATTATCCTACTGAAGTTGATAAACGTCCTATATATACTAGATAAATCCTTCCATGATCAAACCTTTAGATTTATCTAACAATAAGGATGTTAACGTCTAGTCCAAGATTACTATGAAATCATCTATTAGATTCGGTTAACCAAAGATAGAAGCTTCTCTTCACATATCCAGTGTACTAAGATTCGAATCATGATGATTATAATCAAGGTATTCCAGGCTTATACAACTCATTATTCCAAACATGATATACTTGGATAATTCATCTATGAAAATCCATATCTTGTTAACATGATTATCCAAATCGTTAGAATCCAACTCTAAGTCTGGAGATAGATTGAACATACCTTAAAATGACGAAATCACTGAACCGTAAGGTAGAATCCAACTCCGGTTGGTTGTATGCCCTTCCAAGGTGCTATTCCACTTCCATGAATATTCCACGTGGTAACCAATGTATAAACATCAACAATATGTGTTCTAAGTGTATAAGAGTGTTTCTACAACTCTCTGAACTCTCAAGATTGAGGAAAGTGCGAAAGAAATGCAATCTAACACGGTTGATGTCCCATTTATAATTTCTGCATTATTGATAAGTTAGCGCACGCTACTAAGCATCCCTTAGCGTGCGCTAATAATGGTTGACTTCAGATTTTGTCCGGGTGCGTCAGCGGGAATCTTATCCGGACCCATGTCCGCCGGCGCACGAGCCACCGCCCGCCAATAATTGAGTCCTTAGCGCACGTTACTACTACTGTGTAGCGTACGCTAATAGTGGCCCGATAGCGCGCGTTAAGATACATTCTTAGCGTGCGCTATCACAAGGTTGTTTGAGCAATTATACATGTTTCTATACTTATGCATAATGATATTAATGCACTAAATATCACACTCCAATAATCAAAATCATCAATCCGAAATAATACATGGTTGAATACAGATGAAATACACTGTAATAAATCCGGATATTACATACTCTCCTACTAAAAAGGAGTTTCGTCCCGAAACTCAAGACGAAAACAACTCGGGATATCTAGACTTCATATCAGCTTCTGTTTCCCAAGTGGCTTCTTCCGTTCCATGACGTGACCACTGAACTTTGACCAAAACGATTGACTTGTTCCTCAGTTGCTTAACTCGACTCTCGAGTATCTTGACTGGTCTTTCTTCAAACGTCCCATCCTGTTCGACTTCGATCTTGCCGAAATCGATGATATGACTGGGATCTGATATATATCTCCGCAACTGGGATACGTGGAACACATTATGAACATGACACAATGACGGCGGTAATGCTAATCTGTATGCCAACTCCCCAACTCTCTCGAGGATCTCAAATGGTCTGATATATCTCGGACTCAGCTTTCCTTTCCTACCGAAACGAAAGATTCCCCGGGTAGGAGAAACCTTCAAAAGTACGTAGTCTCCAGTACTGAACTCCAATGGACGGCGGCGTACGTCCGCATAGGATTTCTGGCGACTCTGGGCAGTCAGCAGCCTTTCACGAATTAAGGCTATCTTCTCTCGAGTCTGCTCGATCAACTCAGTTCATTTCGATCAAGTCCGATGAATCGTCCCAGCATAGGGGCGATCTGCATCTCCTTCCGTATAATGCCTCAAACGGTGCCATCTTAATGGAAGCATGCCAACTATTGTTATAAGTAAATTCAATCAACGGTAGATGAACTTCCCAATCGTTTGACCAATCTAAGGCACAGGCCCTTAGCATGTCTTCCACCGTTTGTATAGTTCTCTCAGTTGTCCGTCGATGCGGGTGATAAGTCATCTTGAAGTTCAATTCGGTCCCCAAGGCCTTATGAGCGCCTTCCAAAAGTGAGACACGAACGGCCGTCTCGATCGAAACAATGGTCTTCGGCGTACCATGTAATCGAACTATCTCTGAAATAAAGACTCGTGCCAACCTCTCTGGTCCCCACGTATCCTTAATGCCTAGAAAATGAGCCGATTTGGTTAAACGATCAACTATCACCCAAATCATGTTCATTCCTGTCCTGGTTTTCGGCATATTAGTGATGAAGTCCATCGATATGTCCTCCCACTTCCATTCAGGAATCGGGAGCGGCTTCAACATTCCAGCAGGCCGTTGATGCTCAATCTTAACCTGCTGACAAGTCAAGCATTTCGAAACATAGTCCGCTACGTCTTTCTTCATGTTGCCCCACCAGAAGTTCTGCTTCAAGTTCTCGACTTTGAAAGTATGAAATATTGATGGTATGATTATTTCTAGCCACTCCGGGACGGGCCTATGGTCCTCTGTGGGTTTCGTAGCCTCTGGTGCGATTCCATGGTTGATATGAACGAACCGTTTCTACGGCATTCATATGAAATAATGTTGGCATGCTTATTTATATCCACTCCGGGACGGACCGACGGGTCCTCTGAGGGTTTCGTAGCCTCTGGTGCGATTCCATGGATAATATGAATTAACCACTCCGGGACGGACCGACGGGTCCTCTGAGGGTTCCGTAGCCTCTGGTGCGGTTCCACGGTATTCATATATGTATTGATGAGATGCTATGAGATTTAGTTATTCCAGAATACTAGTCTTAAATTGATGAATTGACGGATATTGATGAATTGACGGATTACATTTACTTTATTGTCGAGAAGTATTATGTTTCATATTGTTATACTTGCACTAGCTATTCGACGGCTAACCCCTTTATGGGGAAATACGTTTCATGTATTTCGGAGTTCTAGGAGAGCGGACAGGCGGGCAGGTCGGCATGAAGATGATGGGCAAGTGTGATCGTGTCTTGTCTCCGGTTATCTCTTTTGGTTTCCTCCATTCGGTGTTGTCTTGGAATGGATTTTTAAATACTCGAGTATTGTATTTGAGTTTCCTTGATGTTCGGCTGTGTTGCCGAGGTATTGGTTTGTGCGGTGATGTATATGGTTTCATTGTTTATGGTTTGAATACCATTTGTATCGTCTTTCTTTCTATTGTATGTAGACCTTATCGGTCAAGTTTATAGTTCCGCGTATGTTTAGCCTTGTGGGTCCCACGGCGGGGCTCACGGCTGTAATATACCCCGAATAACTTGGGGTGTTACGAATATGGTATCGAGCTTAGGTTTATGGATACCTAGGTCGGTCTTTTGGGTCGATTGAGTCGGCATTTGCCCATGATATCACTACTCTGCCATTATCACGGTCGACCGGTACTTGTAAGTCCTCTCACTCTTCTCGTATTTTTCTTAATCGTTTCGTTTATAGCTTGGTATTCTTGGGAATTGGTCACTTCGAGAATGTGCGATTCGGATTATACTTACGCACGTATGTGCCTTGAGAATGTTGGTGAAAGTAGGAAGAATCGTGGGTGTGATCACGGACGTGAACTCTTCCTTGAGATTTTGTTAAGTTGCTAATGGTGATAATGGTGTGTATCGACATTATGTTGAGACTTTGTTTAGGAGTCGCATGCTAGTATCACGGGAAATCTTCGACTTCGCAGACTTGTAAGTATGTTGATCGAATTATTCGATAATTCTTGGTGAAATTGAATTCCCGTTGAAATGTTGTTTGTACGAGTGATTGTAAGTTTCGAGGACGAAACTTATTTTTAAGGGGGGTAGAGTGTAATACCCCGATTTTTCGGATATATTTTTTTCGTTTATATATTGGATATCGTGGATGGTTAATTATGCTCGAAGACGTTGTGAACGTTTGATAATGTTATTGAATTGAGTATACGTATTGATTTTGCTGTATGCTCGTATTTGGTATGTCATGACTTTGGACCGGAATTGTTGAAATTGGCTAAGCATGGAATTATTACGTACGTGAATAAGGTGAGATTACGTACGTAAGATTGGCATGGTTACGTACGTTAAGGCTAAGGTATTACGTACGTAACGAAGGCATCGGACAGAACCGAGTCCTGTGAGGCAGGTGGGACCCTGTTTCGGCAACTTTCGGCGGAGGATGTTGACAGGTGAGTCAACGTACGTGTTACGTACGTTATACAAGACGTGTTACGTACGTGACACAACCATTGTACTGTAGCAAGTTAACTGGTATATTACGTACGTTGTATGGTATGGGTTACGTACGTAATGGACTGCACGGAATGAGACAGTGAGTTAGTTACGTACGTTATGGATATTGGATTACGTACGTTAAAGTTGTTACGTACGTTAAGAAAGGACACTTACGTACGCAATGAGAGTGCAATTTATATATTGAAGTGTTGCCTTTCATTTCTCTCACGATCCTTTGAGATATTTCTCTCCAAAACTCGTCCCTCTTCACTTTTAAGAGTGTTCTAAACACTTTTAACATGATTGTGAGCTTGGAATCATGGAATTAGAGCTTGGTTATGGAACTATTGTTGATTCTTGAAGTGATTTCTTGTGTTATCCATATTCTATGAGGTTTATGTTGAAGGAAGATAACGATATGCTTTGAATATGTTGATTATGATTATGGAATCATAGAGATCTTGATGTTCTTGAGGCCATATGATGACTATGATGATTTAATGATTCTTGGAATGGAGTTCAAATTATTCTTTCTTCGTGGTTCGTCCATGCAAGGTAATCCTCGTATCCCTTTGATAGTAGCTCATTTTTTTTCTTTTTGGGTTACTACTTGGGAGGGAGTATGTTGGGAATCGTGTATTTTGATGTTCGTCTTATTTCAATAAAAATGCATAAATTGACTGTACTTTTATCCGTGAGTATTTTTGAAATGGATTTTGGTATTTTGCCAACTGAAATTTTATTTTGTAAAACCGATTCCCTAAATCGAGTTTTGGCATTTTAACCTTGATCGTTTGTGGTATTTGGAAAATGATTTTTTTAGTATTTGAAAAATATTATCATCGGTCTTTTGGCATTTTGGAATGACGTGGAAATTGTGCTTAGCACGGTAAATCCTTGTGAGAAGGGTTTACGGCGTGTAATATTCAGGAGGATGCAGGGTGTTACAATTATGGTATCATGTGATAATGTTATACGAGATTTATTGGAATTGTAATAAGAGATTTCGGATGTTGATATGATTATTGAGATCTTCTTCATATGACGATAAGGGTTTTGTTGTGATTCTTGAGGTTGTATGAATGACATGATGAAGAAAATGGTAACATGGAGATATATACCTCGGATATGTTGTTCTGAACGTGATTTCGGATATTTCATGTTCTTGCAGAACTCTTGAATTATCCGAGGTGATGAAAATTTTTTTTAGAAGTGTTGATGTTTTGGAAAATGAATATGGAATATTCATATCTAGAGCTAAACTAGGTGTTGGAAATAATATTCGTATAGGAATACGAATGTGATTATGAGTTTCATGAGACTATTATTCATCTCTGAATTTGGAAGCCCATACATATGGAGCAAATATTCAAATCGAATGATTGGATTGTTTGATAACCTTTTTAACAAATATTTTAACGATGGATTTACGAGAAGGGAACCTTGTCAATTCGTATTTAAGAATTGAGTTTGGAACATTTAGACCCTTATTATTGGTCCGAATTGGTTGCTGATATGATCATCATATTTCGATTCGTATTGTGGATGTGGATTTGTAAGTGTCTGAGTTGGATTGTTCAGACTGTGATTAGTCGAGATATGGTAAAACGATTGAGTTCGTGGTTTGGTGGTGTTGATATTGGTCGTCATCGAACCGGTTGATTATCAATCCTTCGTTTTACAATAAGGTATGATGTTTGATCGTGAATTATGACTGTTGTGTTGCGGTTAAGGTTAAAGGGTTCGTAGATTAACTTGGTCGAGACTGAGGGAATTCGTAAGACGAAATCAACTGAATTGGTAACAGTACGTTGTATTGATATCGAGGCAAGTTTTATACTCGTACTAATCATGAGACTAATGTTATCGTGTATGTGTACAAATGTGTGTATCATTTCAAGACTTGGCCTCCTTATGATTTTATTGATAACAGGGGATTGTTGAATACGACACCCGTCGACAAATTATGCCAAATGTTACTGTTGTTTGTAAATGGCGAGTTCGAGGCATTGCGATACTTGTTGGTTAAGTTGCTATCGATAGCCGGTTCGCGGTATCGATGTATCGATTATTATTGTTCGCGATTAATGTCGTTCTGAGACATCGTTGAATCTTTGTCATCGAATTGGATCTGTTGCTATGATGATTGCGTTAACCGATTGGGGACGTTTGATATATCCTTTTGTCATCTCCGTTTCGGTGGTCCGTTTAAGACACCGGGACATCTATTCTATCGTATCATTGATTATCGATTGACCGTTCTAGGGTAATCGAGGTATTGAATTGGGATTATCAACGATAATTCCCATCCGTTGAATTATTATTGTCGTGTTGACCGATTCAAGGCAGCACACTATTTTCTTGTGAACTCGGTAATTTTGTGATCTTTGAAGGTTGAGGATTTTCCCGAACTGTTGTGTTGTGATCGTTGCTCGTGTTAATCGGTCCTTAGGGAAATTCTGATCCCAGGATGGTTGTTTTGAATATCGTTGGTCGTGTCGATCTTTCATTATTCGTGTGTCATCGTTCACTTGGTGAGTCGTATGATCCGTATTGGATGTTTTATCCCTTGAGTTTCGTTGTCATGTTGTATCGTGGCATATCTGGAATCATGTCTGCGTGCCGATTGGTTATGTGTAACATTTTTAGCCAGGCACCCGATGGTCATGCGTGGATATTTCCGCATTGGACCGTGCACACGAGACGTAGTTCTTGAGGCTAATTAGGTACATTGTCACACGTATATTCTGGATTCCGTATACGGGGTGGACATGTGCACGGACACATTTCCGGATCGGGCGATCGTGATATCCTCTTGAGCTTTATTGATTGATCGTTCGTAGTCCATGTTGTATTGGATATGTCCGACGATTTGCATCGGTTGTTCATACGCCGAGGGGTATGTCCGATCAGTTTGCTCCTTTGAGATCTGTATTATGATGATTCTGACTTTGGGGTCATTGGCTTCGAGCCATTGTGATGTATCGGTATTTCCGTTGAAGCCTTCGGGCATTGTGAATTCGTATCTTTTTCGGCATTGGTTTGGTTTACCTTCGGGTAATGTATTGTTGTGTTCTATATTGATGATTCGCCGTTTGGGCGTATGTTTCGGTTCTTGTGCATCTTGTTGAGTTTTTCCTGGCGGAATATTTCTTCCCCCTACTTGTTTTAAGTTTCGGGACGAAACTTCTTTTAAGGAGGGTAGAATGTAATATCCGCAAATTTTCGATTTTCGGTAAATTTCTTTTTTCGGCCGACGTCCGTTTTGACGACTCGCTTTTGACCGATTCGTCATTCGGAGAATATTTAATTCTGCACTTTTTGTCATCTGAGTTTATTTCGGTGCTGCTTTGTTGAGTTCCGTGCTTTTTAACGACTTTTCCGCGCTTGAGTTCGGTTCTTGCGAATCTCGTTCGAAACTGTCGTTTGGGGTTTTTCGTAAGTTCATTTAACGTTGTTATACATGTTGTGAGCTTCGGTTTGATTATTCGTTGTCGTATGGTGATTTTCGGGCATTTGGACCATTTTCGTAATTTCCCAAAGTTTGGGGTAATTACCTTCCGTTGTCGAATTTCGAGCCTTCGGGTGGTCGGAATCATGTGTTCTACTAGCTCTTAGATTCGTCTTTGTGAGTACTTCATAACCGTATCTTCGGTTCGTATTCAGGTTCGGGTTTCGGTGTCGTTTTGTTGAATTCAGGATTACTAAACGACTTTTTTAAGTATGAGTTCGACTTTGTTAGATCACCATTAATTTTTTGTAACTCCAAAAATTCTGAATTTTTGCAATATTATAGAGCATCGAGTTAGCTTTCCAATGGTTCAAACGGCGAGTCAATCGGAGTCCGGACGAGAGAGTTATGGTCGTTTTAGCTCACCCGCTCGTTATTGGCCGATCACTGCCGGCCGAACTCGGCCGTGTCGTCCGACACGGCCCGTGCCGTACTCGTCCGGATAAGCGAAGTCTCGCCTCGGGACCCGACCGTGTCGTGCAGCGCGGCAGGCCGAACTCTTAGGATAAGCGGAAGAGGCGGCCGTGTTCCAGGACACGGCCGAGTCAATGCCGGCGCCGCGAACAGTCGCTATCGGTAGGCCCCTTCGCGCCGCGACCGTGTCATGCGGGACACGGTCGAGTCTCTGCCCGGCCAGCTGCGCGCGCCACGACCGTGTCGGCGGACACGGTCGAGTCTGTCGAGCTATTTAAGGCCCAGCGATCGTTTTTCGCCATTTTTCTCCTTCTTCCACTTCTCTTGGTAAGTGGGTGTGTGAATCATCTATAGATGTTGTTTATGAACATATCCATGGAGTTCCTTGGGTTATATCATCAATCATTCGTCCGATAACATCCTTTGATCGAGCGAATCAGGTAAGATTTTCCAGAAATCTAATTTTGGGGATTTTGGGTATTTTGTTCGATTTCGTCCGTTTAATCCGATTTAACTTAGGATTGTGAAGGATTGATGATTATTTAGATGTATTGTATCATTTCCCTTGTTATTCCATGGTTGGATCGTATCGATTCGTTGTTTTGATCGAGTTCTTGACCGACGCCTTGAAGGTGTCCGGTAAAATGTCATAGAGGGGTTTTCGGGCGTTCTACGATTATTCTTCCCCGTATGATCGATGATTTATTGAATTTATGTTGTTAGGGTCGAATTCTTGTGAAGAACTCGAGTCGAAACCCTTCCGTTCGTTGTCTTCTTCGTGGTTCAAGCTTCCCGGTCGAACCGTGTTCTTCGGGATCTTCGGTAACGTTTATTAAGGCAAGTATACATTTATGATTATACGTTCTCGACTTTGAAAGTATGAAATATTGATGATATGATTATTTCTAGCCACTCCGGGACGGGCCTATGGTCCTCGAGGGTTTCGTAGCCTCTGGCGCGATTCCATGGTTGATATGAACGAACCGTTTCTACGGCATTCATATGAAATAATGTTGGCATGCTTATTTATATCCACTCCGGGACGGACCGACGGGTCCTCTGAGGGTTTCGTAGCCTCTGGTGCGATTCCATGGATAATATGAATTAACCACTCCGGGACGGACCGACGGGTCCTCTGAGGGTTCCGTAGCCTCTGGTGCGGTTCCACGGTATTCATATATGTATTGATGAGATGCTATGAGATTTAGTTATTAGGAATACTAGTCTTAAATTGATGAATTGACGGATATTGATGAATTGACGGATTACATTTACTTTATTGTCGAGAAGTATTATGTTTCATATTGTTATACTTGCACTAGCTATTCGACGGCTAACCCCTTTATGGGGAAATACGTTTCATGTATTTGAGTTCTAGGAGAGAGCGGACAAGGCGGGCACCGGTCGGCATGAAGATGATGGGCAAGTGTGATCGTGTCTTGTCTCCGGTTATCTCTTTTGGTTTCCTCCATTCAGTGTTGTTGTACTGGAATGGATTTTTAAATACTCGAGTATTGTATTTCAGTTTCCTTGATGTTCCGGCCTGTGTTGCCGAGGTATTGGTTTGTGCAGTGATGTATATGGTTTCATTGTTTATGGTTTCGAATACCATTTGTATCGTCTTTCTTTCTATTGTATGTAGACCTTATCGGTCAAGTTTATAGTTCCGCGTATGTTTAGCCTTGTGGGTCCCACGGTGGGGCTCACGGCGCTGTAATATACCCTGAATAACTTGGGGGTGTTACATAAATGAGCAGGTGAATGTCCTATGCAGTTACTGGCAAATAAGATTATAAGTTTTTGGCCAAAACAGATTAGCTAGTTATAATTGATACATGAGAGCTCTGTGGTTTTGATTTGCACTAACACTGCACATGTCAAGTTAAAATTGGGTTTGACTTTACCGTGACCCTAAAACTTGATTGGGGCATCTGCTTGAAGGGTTTATACATATATGGTATTCATAACATGAAAGATTTGGAATGATCATATTAATTCGGTCTCCATTGGTTACAGTGTGAGCCACAGGTCTAGCTACTGGCTAGGTCTTACTCACACTCTTTTGATTATTCTATTGCTAAACGAGACGAACTATAAAGTCGCGCAACAGGATAGGGGATTAATATGAGCTAATTCTCTCTGCTTGAATATTAGACATTGGATGTCTAATTAAATTTATCGGATAATTTATCACGATGCAGCTAATAAAATTAGATTACTGGATAATTAATTTAATTTGCTAACTCGGTCATTTAATTAATTAAATAGTTTCTTATAGGAATTATTTTATAATTATAAAGTATATACTTAATTAAATAATTGGATTTAATTATTTTAGGGGGAAATTTCTAGCCGGGGTTGGCCCTTATGATGGGTCGAACTTTAGGCTAGGGGTAGTTTGCGGTCTCTTTTGAAAGCCTTCGGGACCTAAGGTGAGTAATATAAATATTACTCCACCTTCTCCTCATCTACTAGGTTTTATAATAAGAATCCCTAGCCACCAAGAGAGAGAAACAAGAGAGCTCCATCCCACTTCTGGTCTCGCTGCAGCCAAGAGGTCCAAGGAAGAGGAGAAGAATTTTTAGGCGAGCTTCAACACGTGTGAAGTAGTGATGACAGATTTTTCCTTATTAGATTGTGAAGCCTCGGAAATGGATTGGAGCATCAACACCATCATCAAATCGGCTGAACCCTAGTAGTCTACATCGGTATGAATTTTGGCCTCGGCCTTTTAATTTTACCACTTTGTGCATGCGGATATTAATCGATCCTAATGGGGATTCAGATGATTTATAGTTTTTCCGCTGCATTATCTTATGGCCCGAACTCCAACAGGATCTTCGCTAAGGAGATCATCTGCGCATGCATCAAATATGAGCATGAAGATGAAGATGAAATGGTATTTATTATCGGAAAGAACAAGAAACAAAGAATTTGTGAACTTAGGAGTCTACAAGTTAATAATTATGATGAGTCCATTGTTGAGGAATTTAATCTCAACGTGACCTTCCAACGTAATGGCATCAGCAGGTCCAATAATGTCGTTACTATTTGCAACACTGTGAATGACACCAAAGTCACCGTCGATACAACTCATCTGACTCAAATGTACAAACTTCTCACCAACGGATTCACATTGAGTAAAATGGAAACACTCTTGGATGATTGAAGTTTGTCCCTTATGCGTCATCAGTGGGAAGCCTCATTTATGCTACGCTTTGCACTAGATCAGATATATGTCATGCCATAAGTATGGCTGCTAGATAACAGTCGAACCCTAGACCAGGACACTAGATTACTGTCAAGCACATGTTCAAGTACCTGAGAAGGACTATGGAGTACATGCTAGTATATTAACCAGATGATCTATATGCAGGGGTTATACTGACTCATACTTTTTGTAATAACCGGATTTATTACTGTGTATTTCATCTGTACATTGAACCCTGTATTATTTTGGGAATGATGATATTGATAATGGAGTATGATCATTATCGTATTTGTATCTTTATACATGGGTGTGGCAACATATAAATTTTTCTCCATGCATATACGTGATAACGTACGTTAATAATGTAACTTAACGTACGTAATCTGTTAGTGTTAACGTACGCTCGGATGAAACGTAGCGTACGTAATGCGGTCAATTATTGGGTGGGCCGGCTAGCACATGGAGTACATGGTGGTGGGCTCGACCAAGATACCCACCAGATTCGCACGGCATGAATCTGGACACCTTTTTAAGTCAACGGCTTAACGTACGTTATGGACGTTGTGTAGCGTACGCAAATTATATGGGTTACGTACGTAACATGTTTAGCATAGCGTACGTAATGAAGTTCAGAAATCAGACAGTGAACTATTTTGAACGATAACGTACGTTATGAAGTAGCCCTAGCGTACGTAACACTCAGAAAGTTATAAAAGGAGCAGCACCCCATTTCATTTCAGCTCGTCCTTTTGCTCCTAAACTTCACCATATTCATCCCCAGAAGATTTCCAGCCTCTTTTAACACCTTTATATCAATTGTTACTGAATCATTGAGCTTGTATGACACTACTTGATCATTGAAGACAACTTATATTGGACTTTGGAGTAGAAATCATCGCGAGTCGGCGTTGAAGCAACCGGAGTTGGATTTTTACTTAGAGTCTCAGTATTATCTTCCTCTTAAGGTATGTTATACTACTTTCAATCTTGAAGTTATGTTGATTAAGACGATATGATCGCATTACCAAGAACAGTAGATCACTTTGACGACGTATGCGACCTAGTATCATATTTAAACTATAATGATCGAACTATTATGGTGTAGAACACCGTAGTTGAACCTGGTTATGCCATAGATGAGAATAGTGAATTATTAACCGTATCAAATGTTATCGTCATGTTGATTGTAAAATGAGTGTCAATTTCCACTTTTACCAATGGATTTTGGAAAGAATCATCATAGTTGTAATCTTGCTTGCATAGATGGAATAAGTAGTTCGCCATCGGTATAAGCCTGGATTTAATAACGATATTAGATCAATTATGTAATACCCGGTTGTAATTCAGTCATTATCATTCAGTAATTTCATTCGGTGATTGTCACTCTATGGATTTTCACTCAATTATAATCATTCATCAATCATGTTCTTTCACCGTGTTCACCGTTCGGAAAAACTTCGAGTTGTGTATCGTTATTGTTCATTGTTTCAACTTTCCTCATATGAGTTCGACTTTGTTAGATCACCATTAATTTTTGGTAACTCCAAAAATTCTAAATCTTTGCAATATTATAGAGCATCGAGTTAGCTTTCCAATGGTTCAAACGGTGAGTCAATCGGAGTCCGTACGAGAGAGTTATGGTCGTTTTAGCTCAACCGCTCATTTTTCAGTTTTGGCCATTCACTGCCGAACGAACTCGGCCGTGTCGTCCGAAACGGCCCGTGCCGTACTCGTCCGGAAAGTGCCGAAGTGTCTGCCTCAGGACCCGACCGTGTCGTCTGGCACGGCCGAGTCGAACCCTTCCGGATAAGCCGGCGATCGCTGACACGCCCGACCGTGTCGCCCGCACGGCCGAGTCATGCCGAAGTCGCTTGTCGGACGGGTCATCGTCGGGAGGCCCTCCGCGCCGCGACCGTGTCAAGCAGGACACGGTCGAGTCCTGTCGCCAACCTGTCGGCGGTATGCGACACGACCGTGCCGATCGGCACGGCCGTGTCCAGCAGATCAACTCCCTCAAATTCGTTTTTTGACATTTCAGCCATTTTCCCATTTTCTTCACCTTCAACCGAGAGAGTAAGCTAGAGGGAGGGTTTTTCCTTCACAAATCATTTGGGTGTTTGATTTTCTTCATCTCCTTTCGATCGTGAAGCCCGGATAATCAATCTAACGCGTGTTCTTCGGATTAAAGTACTTGGATCATCAAGAGGTAATTCCTTCAACACTTTGGACTTCGATTTTGTGTTGAGATATGATGTTTTGGACGTTATAATGATGTTATATGAAGGGATATGTATATGATTATGAGTTTGTATAAGGATTCATTGGATTATTGAGGAATTATTCGAGAACACCTTGAAAATCGAGTTGGAATTGTCGATTTTCGACTAATTGTTGTTATAATCACGTTTTTGGATATTCATAACGGATTATTGATCGTATTGGAGATGTTTTGTTGGTTTGAAACACTTCTTGGGGGATTTGATATTGGTATATTGAGGTTTGATTGTAAACAATCGGAGTTTGGACGCAACGTGTTTGATTTAATGCCTCTATGGACTTAGTTTAATCGTATCGACGTTTTGAGTTCGTTATATTCGTGTTTGATTCGTATATTGAACGGATTGTTGGTAATTATATTTATTCAAGGTTGTTCGAGCGACCGATATCTCAATTAGGACGTTGTTCGTGGACGGACATTCTTCATCGTTGTTGGGTAAGTTAATTCTTACTCGGTTAAAAGGATATTCATGCCTTTTGTTGTTGTTCATTCATAATCATAACTCATTCATCATTATATTAACCGTATCAAAACTTGTTGTTATCAATTAATCATTTGATTATAAGGAACGACGGTTCCAATCTTTTCATTGATTTGTCATTTATTTCATTACCATTCCACCTCGGTGAGTCATTATTCATTTTCGATGTCACTTTTGTCATAACGTGGCATTCCGGGTCATACTGGCGTGCCGGTTGGTATGTGTAGGATTTTCATGTCGGGCACATTATAGTCGTGTGTTGGTTGATGGCCTCACATTGGGTGTGCACACGAGATTGATTGTTTCGTGAGGCCGATTAGGTACAAGACCACGCGTGTATTGATCGTTGGTGGCTTGTGCACGGACACATTTCCATCCCGGGCGTAGTGTGGCGCCACCCTTTGAGCCGTACTGTTAGTTGATTCATATAGCATGTTTGATTGCGTATGTTTCGACAGGATATTTCATAATTTCAGATATAATCATGATTGTGTATTTTCAACCCTTGAGGATTGTTGTTCTTTATGGCCGACCCCGTTTGGGGATTTTGTTTTTCGGTCATGGCCAGGCAAATGCACGGGGAGAGCACGTTGACGGCGAGGAGTCCTAGTGATACTAGTAGGGGCCCCGATCTTTGATTATTCATGTTATTGTCCTTTATTTTCATTTGAGACTTTCTTTTGATTTCTCAGTTTCATTGAGTGTTGTGTATTTTTTGTTCATATATTATACAGTAGTTTTCTGTGTTGTCATGGTGTGTTGTTAGTAATCTCGTATTCGGAGTTATAATTGTTGTTATTTAGTTCGGTACTACATTTATCTTGTGTAATTCATTCATTTTCATTTGCACGGTGGGTCCTTGGGGATCTACGACCTTTGTAATATCCGCCTAGTTTGGGGTGTTACAGAGTTGGTATCGGGGAGTGGTTTTGAATACTACCCTCCAAGTCATGTCTCATTTGAAATCATCGTCATCGGACTAGTATCATTGGACTTTCGCGTCACGTGTGACCTGTGCAGATGCCGAGCCAATCAGACCGAAAGAACTGTAAGACTTCTAACGCCATGGTATAATTTCTGGCAATAGTCATTCATTCATCATTCATCATTTAACAATCCTCAAACATCATCATTAATTATGATCGGGACGATCATATTAACTCATCAATCATTTATTTCATTTCATTACTCAGTTAATAATCAGGACGATCATGTTAACTCATTAATTACTCAATTCATTTCATTACTCAGTTGTCAATCTGGATGATCATATTATCAATCTTGTTAAGTTATTCAAGATAATCATTTCAAGAATTTCATCAGATAATCATTTAACTTCAGTAAATCATTCATATAATCACTAAGTTAGAGCATGTATACTCATTTTCATCACCTCATGACATAATCATAACGTGCTAATCATGCGAGAAATATAATCATTATGCGACCTTCCTACTTCAGTATGGAGAGAGCTGTCAGGGGATGCACGGGGAGAGGCCGCGGTGCGGACCGAAACCCGAGAAATAATCACTGTCACGGGAAATCGTGCCTGGACTCGGCTCGACGAGAAGATGTTCGGGTTGATCCACTCACTTTTATGCGAGCCATGATGACCCATGTGCGGTTGCTCAATCATCATTGCGCCACTGACCGGATTAATCGAGAGAACTCTCCCGTATGAGACGGCCGCTAAGGAAAGTCTTGAACAACAACCTTCATCTTTCAAAGAAGAAATCAACGAAGCGTAATCAACCTTCAAGAAGCCTCGTGAGCCCTATCGTTTCGGCGACCTTCTACGGCGCATAATCGTGCGGATCTCATTCCCGGCGGCTTCGGCCATCACCTATTTCAATTGTGGAACGCGGGGTCATTTCAGCACCGAGTGTCTCGAAACCGTCTACCACGTGCTATAATTGTGGGAATTTTGGGCATAAGGCCCGTTTTTGCCGAAAGGACTCCAAGTCGGCTCGGTGGCATCTCAGCCCCGAAGCAACAGCGTTTAATCGATCGCTTTGTCATCGTCGTTTAAGGCAATGGAAGCAAATAGAGTTGGAGCTCGTATTTATCGACGGAGCGTCGGTTCGGGACCGCAAGTCCCGATTCATATGATGAGGAAGATCGGCGATCCGTGGCGAATGATTTCGTATACTCGTAATTTTATTTCAACTTGTGTGTACCTTTTGATCTTTGGTACACCGCATTCATTCATTTTCGAATCATGCTTGAATAGACTTATTTCGGATAGTCCTATTGCTTGTGGACCTCATACCATCGGTCTACTGACGATGGAAGAATTTTCGGAATCATACCTAAGTAAGCTTAGTAACCGCGATTGGTTGGTGGACCTAATCGTGGTGAATTTATCTTAGGACGATGTAATTTCGGTATTAGTTGGTTTAACCGTCTTAATACTATCCTCAGTGTTTGTTAGCGTTTGGTCGCTATTTTCCGTCATTGGTTGTTGAATGTGTGCTTCAGGGAAGTAATCCCCGTTGTTCCAGAAGAAGTATTATTATGACGAAAGCAGAGAAATTCCGCAATCGAACTATTCAATCATTCATTGTATCATTCTCATCGATTGGCCTTTCTAGGGCAATCGAGTTATTCAATCATTCCTTATATTATTTCCATCGATTGGCTTTTCTAAGACAATCGAGTCATTCAATCATTCATTGTATCATTTTCATCGATTGGCCTTTCTAGGGCAATCGAGTTATTCAATCATTCATTGTATCATCTTCATCAATTGACCTTTCTAAGGCAATCGAGTTGTTCAATCATTATTGGTATCTCTTTTTATCGATTGACCATTCTAGGGCAATCGAAATGTTCAATCATTCGTGGTATCATTGTCATCGATTGACGATGTATTTCCAGACGAGTTATCTGGTTGCCTTCACATAGAGTAAGGGAATTCAGAGTGAGTTGGAGCAGTCGTCCCCTTTATCGAAGGCACCGTATCGGATGGCCCCGACTGAATGCAGGAGTTGAAGATTCAACTTGAGGAATAGTTCGAGAAAGGTTATCTCCGACCGATTGCGTCCGTGAGGAGCACCGGTGTGATCTCAAGGAGAAGGATGGCTCGTCTCGTGTGTGTATTAATTACCAGGAGTTGAACAGGTAATGATCAAGAGTAGTATCATTTACCTCGTATTGATGATCTTTTAGATCAACTTGAGGAGCTTGATTTTCCAAGATCGACTTAAGATCCGGATGTCACCGATTGCGGATTCGAGAGTCGGATATCGCGAGGACAGTGTTTCATACACGCTATGGTCATTATGAGTTCGTAGTTATGCCGTTCGGGCTAACTATTGCACTGTGGTATTCATGGGGGTTAATGAATCGGGTTTTCATCGACTTTTTGGATCGGTTTGTTGTTTTCTTCATCGACGACATTTTGATTTATTCTCGTAGCCGAGAGGAATACGAGGTTCATCTTCATCGAGTTCTCGACGTGTTGAGGCGAGAGCAACTTTATGGAAGGTTTTCCAAATATGAGTTACGAGGTCAGTGACTTTCTCGGGCATGTAATTTCATCCGCGAGTTCGTGTCGACCCTCGAAGACGGAGGCTATACGAGATTTGCAACCTCCGAAAGATGTTAAGGAAATCCGATGTTTCCTCGGATTAGTGGTTAATTATCCAACCCACGGACGGAGCTAGCAAGTGGTTTTCGTGTTGAAAATTTGGCGTCGTTACCTTTATGGCATCACTGTCGATCTTCACCAATCATAAGAGTTGATGTATATATTTACTCGAAGGAGTTAAATATGCGGCAGAGACGGTGGTTGGAATTAATCAAAGATTTTGATATCGATATCCTTTACTACCGGGCAAGGCGAGCATTGTCGCCGACGCCTTGAGTCGTAAGTCCGTTCGGAGCAGATGCTTGCTCGTTTAACAATTCGAAGGAGCTCCAACAAGAATTCCTTAGACCCGAGATCGAGGTCCGGCTTCAGTCAGTGGACAGACTTTGTATGTTAGAGATTTCATCATCTCTTGAGGATGCAATCGGGAGAATCGGGGTTCGACCCGGCATTGTTGCGCATTCTTGAGGATGTGGTGAGGGAAAGCCCACGGATTCGTGATCCACGAGGATGGACTTTTGAGATTTAAGAATCGGATGTGTGTACGCGAATGACGAGTTAAAAACTCTATTTTGAGAGAAGCTCATGCTACCCCTTATTCTGTTCATCCGGGGTCCAAAGAAGATGTACAAAGACTTGAAACAAAATTCTTGGTGGAGTAATATGAAGCGAGAAGTCGCAGAATTTGTTTCGAGATGCTTAACTGTCAACAAGTCAAGATGGAACCTCGGCGACCGGCGAGTATGCGATACCGCTCCCTATTCCGAATGGAAGTGGGAAGACATTTCTATGGAATTCATCACGAATTGCCGGCAGTCGTCGGGGCATAAATACGATACGAGTGATCGCGGTGCTTTACTAATTTAGCTCATTTCCTTGAAATCAAGGATATGTGGAGTCCCAAGAGAGGCCCGATTGTTCATCAAAGAGATAGTGAGACTTCACGGTACTCCTAAAAGTATCGTTTCCGATCATGACGGACGGTTTGTGTCACATTTTGGAAATCGATTCATCGTGCTATGGGAACTCGGCTTAATCTCGATCGCCTTTCATCCTCGGTCGAGCGGACAATCAGAGAGAACTATTCAGACATTAGAGGACATGTTGAGGGCATGCGTCCTCGATTGGAAGGACGATTGGGAAGCCCAACTACCACTGATCGAGTTCACGTACAGTATAGTTGGCATGCCTCCATTAAGATGGCACCTTACGAGGACTTGTACGGACGTCGTTGTCGATCTCCTTTGTGTTGGGATGACTTGTCAGAATCAATCAGCACCGAACCCGACATGCTTATAGCCGCCCGGGAGAAGGTAGCTTTGATCAAGAGTCGTATGTTGATAGCTCAGAGTCGACAGAAATCATATGCAGTAAATCGTCGTCGACCACTAGAGTTCGATACGGGTGACCATGTTTTGGTCAAGGTATCCCAGAGTCGAGGTATTTTCCATTTCGGAAAACGGGGGAAGTTGAGTCCGAGATTCATTGGACCGTTTGAAATTTTGGATCGAGTAGGCGAGTTAGCTTATCGATTGGCTTTACCTCCGGCTTTGAGCAGGATTCATAATGTGTTTCACGTCTCTCAGTTGCGGAAGTATGTTGCCGACCCGAGTCACATACTTCAGTTCGACGAAATCGAGATCGCGGATGATCATTCGTACGAGGAGCGTCCTGTACGAGTGTTAGAGCGGAGAATCAAACAGTTGAGGAACAAGACGATCCCTTTGGTCAAGATTCAGTGGTCTAGACACGGAGTCGAAGAGGCCACTTGGGAAACCTAGGAGAATATGCGGGAGTGTTATCCCGAGTTGTTTGACCCTTAGTTTCGGGGACGAAACTCTTTTAAGTGGGGTGTATGTAATACCCGGTTGTAATTGATCATTATCATTCAGTAATTTCATTCGGTGATTGTCACTCTGTGGATTTTCACTCAATTATAATCATTCATCAATCATGTTCTTTCACCGTGTTCACCGTTCGGAAAAACTTGAGTTGTGTATCGTTATTGTTCATTGTTTCAACTTTCCTCTTATGCGTTCGACTTTGTTAGATCACCATTAATTTTTGGTAACTCCAAAAATTCTAAATCTCTGCAATATTATAGAGCATCGAGTTAGCTTTCCAATGGTTCAAACGGTGAGTCAATCGAGTCCGACGAGAGTTATGGTCGTTTTAGCTCAACCGCTCATTTTGATTTTGGCGATCAACGCCGAACGAACTCGGCCGTGTCGTCCGACACGCCCGTGCCGTACTCGTCCGGAAAGTTCCGAAGTGTACGCCTCAGACCCGACCGTGTCAAATGCACGGCCGAGTCGTCGAACCCTTCCGGATAAGCGAGCGATCGCCGACACGCCCGACCGTGTCCGCCCGCACGGCCGAGTCATGCCGAGATTCTTTGTCGGACGGTCATCTGTCGGGAGGCCCTCGCGCCACGACCGTGTCAAGCGGGACACGGTCGAGTCCTGTCGGCCAATCGGTCGGCGGTATGCGACACGACCGCCGTGCCGATCGGCACGGCCGTGTCCGCAGCATCAACTCCTTTAAATTCGCTTTTTTCACCATTTCAGCCATTTTTCCCCTTTTCTTCACCTTCAACCGAGAGAGTAAGCTAGAGGGATGGTTTTTCCTTCACAAATCATTTGGGTGTTTGATTTTCTTCATCTCCTTTCGATCGTGAAGCCCGGATAATCAATCTAACGCGTGTTCTTCGGATTAAAGTACTTGGATCATCAAGAGGTAATTCCTTCAACACTTTGGACTTCGATTTTGTGTTGATATATGATGTTTTGGACGTTATAATCATGTTATATGAAGGGATATGTATATGATTATGAGTTTGTATAAGGATTCATTGGATTATTGAGGAATTATTCGAGAACACCTTGAAAATCGAGTTGGAATTGGTGATTTTCGACTAATTGTTGTTATAATCACGTTTTTGGATATTCATAACGGATTATTGATCGTATTGGAGATGTTTTGTTGGTTTGAAACACTTCTTGGGGGATTTGATATTGGTATATTGAGGTTTGATTGTAAACAATCGGAGTTTGGACGCAACGTGTTTGATTTAATGCCTCTATGGACTTAGTTTAATCGTATCGACGTTTTGAGTTCGTTATATTCGTGTTTGATTCGTATATTGAACGGATTGTTGGTAATTATATTTATTCAAGGTTGTTCGAGCGACCGATATCTCAATTAGGACATTGTTCGTGGACGGACATTCTTCATCGTTGTTGGGTAAGTTAATTCTTACTCGGTTAAAAGGATATTCATGCCTTTTGTTGTTGTTCATTCATAATCATAACTCATTCATCATTATATTAACCGTATCAAAACTTGTTGTTATCAATTAATCATTTCAGTCATAAGGAGCAGCGGTTCCAATCTTTTCATTGAGCTGTCATTTATTTCATTACCATTCCACCTCGGTGAGTCATTATTCATTTTCGATGTCACTTTTGTCATAACGTGGCATTCCGGGTCATACTAGCGTGCCGGTTGGTATGTGTAGGATTTTCATGTCGGGCACATTATAGTCGTGTGTTGGTTGATGGCCTCACATTGGACTGTGCACACGAGATTGATTGTTTCGTGAGACTGATTAGGTACAAGACCACGCGTGTATTGATCGTTGGTGGCTTGTGCACGGACACATTTCCATCCCGGGCGTAGTGTGGCGCCACCCTTTGAGCCGTACTGTTAGTTGATTCATATAGCATGTTTGATTGCGTATGTTTCGACAGGATATTTCATAATTTCGGATATAATCATGATTGTGTATTTTCAACCCTTGAGGATTGTTGTTCTTTGTAACTGACCCCGTTTGGGGATTTTGTTTTTCAGGTCATGGCCAGGCAAACGCACGGGGAGAGCACGTTGACGGCGAGGAGTCCTAGTGATACTAGTAGGGGGCCCCGATCTTTCAGTTATTCATGTTATTGTCCTTTATTTTCCGCTGCAGACTTTCATTTGAATACTCCGTTTCATTTAGTGTTGTGTATTTTATCTTCATATAAAATACACTAGTATTCGGTGTTGTCCTGGTGTGTTGTAACTAAACTCCTCATCGGAGTAATTATTGTTGTAATGTAGTTCGGTACTACATTTATCTTGTGTAATTCATTCATTTTCATTTGCCTGGTGGGTCCCAGTTGGGGATCTACGGCACTGTAATATCCGCCTAGTTTGGGGTGTTACAAATTACATCAACCTGAGACCAACCGAACCTTGCATGAGTATTTCGATCAAGATTGAAAATAGTATTACGATGATATCCGTATCCTTGAAATTGAAGATATTAATCCGAAGATCATTCATGAGTATGATATATATATTTCAAGGTATATTAGATTACTCACTAAGAATTTCGTAATACTTCGTCACTAATCGAGCCAGTCATCCGTCCAGTGAGAAACTGACATGCATGATTAACGTAAGTTAAGTTTGGTTACTAACGTACGTTATATGACGTTGTTAACGTACGCTACGTTCGGTACGTAACGCACGTTATACTATCGAACGGCCCGATCGAGAGGAACTGTTGGTATATGTTTAGCGTATGCTATACTTCATAGTTTACGTACGCTAACGAATAAGTTTAACGTACGTTACATAGGACATGTAACGTACGTTATTCAGGTCAGACAGTTTTCATTTTATAGACTCTCAACCGTAATTCGGATTGTTAGATGTTCGTTCGACCTAAGGTGAATTCCATGTTATTTCTCTTATTTAAGGTTCGAACTTTGCTACGTGATTGATCGGGAGGGGCAACCTTCGAGCGTTTCGTTCTCGTGGAAGTATTATTCTTGTCTTCGAACCGAGGCAAGTATTCTAATTAGAAATGTTTATATTATGACAATGTGATTGTATCGTGTAAATATGTTGTGATTATATGTCCACCATGTGTTGATCCGACGGGAATCATCATGGGAATCTATAGTTGTGTCTTTTGGATCGTTGGACAGGTAGTTCCACCATGTGTTGGTCCGACGGGATCATCATGGGAATCTATAGCTGTGTGCGCTGGATCGTTGGAATACCATCAGTATGTTGAAACTGTTATGATATGATATGTGTTGTGGATATTCTCGTTGGAGAAACTTGTATGATATCATTGTTGATTATATCACTGTTGTATGATTATTGTACTTGTACTAGCATCGTTGTGCTAACCCCTTCGGGGGTGAACATTTTGTTTGTTCAGGATCCAGGAGAGCGGGGAAACAACCACTGGAGATGCATGACGACGAGGGTGCAAAGTGATGTTCCGGCCGGGTTCTTGTGCATTATTTGTTGGATATTTCAATAAGTACTCGAGTACGTCGTCCGTTTATAATGTTGGGATTTTAATGATGTAATAAATTTTCAGTGGATATTTGTATTTCGAATTTTGAACCAGACGGTTGTATTTTACTTCAGCAATTTCATAAAGCGGTATCTGTTATTGTCTTTTCTTTTAATCAGCCTTGTAAATCCTTATGTAAAGGATTTACTATTACTGTAATATTCCTGAATATATCGGGGGTGTTACAGAATATGGTATCGGAGCTAAGATTATGGATATCTTGGCTGTTGGGTTAAAGTAGGGGTCATTTATGTCTTTTGAGGTAACCGGCCGTGAATGACATCACCGCACTGCCTACGTCTTTATGCGAACGGTGGTTGTAAGTTCCTAAACTCTATCTCATTCTTTACATGTTGTGTCTCTTTATACTTGAACATTAGAACAATGTTGTTTCCTGTATATTAAGTACTTGTACTTACAGTATGTTGAGAGGCGGACGTGGACGTGGTCGCGGTCGTGGACGCGGACGGAGGAATGCTGAAAGGGAGGCGTCGCCTTCTAATCAGGCTAGTCATAGCTCAGGCGAGCCGCAGCAATCCATCAATAACGAACCGGAACCTGGTGTACCAGAAATCCTTCGTCAAGTCGTGAACCAGATGACTCAGTTCGCACAGGTCGTGGACCGAATGCAAGTGGCGGCAGGAATTCAGCAGGGAGATGGACAACAAAGGATTCCAGAAATGGGAAATCGAGGTGACCGATGGTTACAAGAGGTGGCAAATATGCAACCACCCAAATTTGACGGGTTTTCCGAGACTCCCACTTGGGACCATTGGTTGAAGGAACTGGAGAAAATTTTTGCTGGAATTAATTGCCCAAATGACAGGAGAGATCCTATTGCCCAGTACTTTCTGACAGGAGAAGCGTCCGAGTGGTGGGAAGCTATCCGACCCGTAGATCATGATGCCGATTGGGCGGAATTTAAAATGATGATCGAGGCTCGATTGCCCTCGTCTGTGAGGGAAGCCAAAATTCGAGAATTTTTCTGCTCGCCACCATCGATGAACCCGTATCCTGCATTTATCAAGGCGTTTAACCAAAGAATTAGCATTTGTTCGACATCCGGTCGAGCAGGATGCGGAGATGATGATTCATTTTGAAATGAGAATGAAACCAGAAATCCAGAGGTACATGTCCGGTTTGAATGTACCACTCTCCGCCAATACCAGGATAAGGCGTTGGCGTATAAAATTAAAGAAGCAAAGAATGGAGAAGTTTATGGAGTCGAAGAAACAGAAAGTCTCGGTACTTTCTGAGCACAAAAGCGGTGGGCCCCGCAAGGCCCGGACTTCTTTTCTTTCAAGAAACCTCCGCACCCATCCAAGAACGGAAAGAATTACGGATCGGTGTCACCACGACGGATACGGCTAGGAAGTGTTTTAATTGTGGTTGCCTGTGCCACCTTTGGCGCGATTGTTTGCGCACCCGATTACATGCTTGATCGGACAGAAGGGCACCGTGCGGCGTTGCAAGGACGCCACCAAATACAAAGGAACCCGTTCATCACGGCCCGATTCGAAGGAAGCTAGTATTCAACAGACGCAGCAAAGTGTTCGATGCCTCAAAATTTTGGCCGTGGACGAGGCAGAGGACAATGGGACCAAAGGGGCATCGAGTGCCGGATCTGTTCCCCACGCTGTATGAGATGAGGAGGACAGACGATCGTGATGCCGCCGCCGCATCGTGCTTGTCCCGATTCTTTCCCAATCGGTTAGCGTTTATTCGATACAGAGCTACGCATTCTTTTATCTCTTTGTCTTGTGTAAATCGTTTGAATATTTCGGTTTTCATACTTGTGAACCTTATGTTATTGGTTTACCGAGTGGAGAGAGGATTGTTGGGAACTTAGAGACTAGAGATTTTCTGTATTATTTGGGGGTAAGAAATGGCTCTCAAACCTAATTGTGATAGAAATACAAGGAGATGACCTAATACTCGAGACGATTGGCTTAATCGATATGGAGCAATTGTAAATTACCGAATGAGGAATATTTCGCTAATCGGCGATGATGGCTCAATCTTGTTTGAAGGATGGAAACCAGAAGCTCGGAAAGTTGATCAAAGCAATGAAAGTCATCAAATTGTTGAAACAGGTCAGACGAATCTGGTGTTATGCAATGAAGAAAGAAGATGAAATTGTGGAACTTTCATCCATTCCTATTGTGAACGAATTTCCAGATGTATTTCTGACGAGTTGCTGGACTACCTCCACGACGGGAAGTAGAATTCACGATTGAGCTAGAACCCGGAGCTACACCAATTTCTTAGGCACCGTATCGCATGGCACCTACGGAGATGTACGAATGAAGAAGCAATTGGAAGAATTCTTGGACAAAGGCTATATTCACCAAGCGTTTCACCAGGGAGCACCGCTTCTTTTTGTTCGAAAGAAGGATGGATCGCATTTGTGTATTGATTACGAGAGCTGAACAAGATGACGATTAAGAACAAGTATCCGTTGCCACGGATTGATGATCTGTTTGACCGATTGCAAGGAGCAACAAGTGTTTTCAAAAATCGATCTAAGATCGGGATACCATCACCGAGGATTAAGGAATCGATGTTCCAAAATCGCATTCGAACTCGCTACGGACACTATGAGTTTATAGTGATGCCATTTGGACTCACTAATGCGCTCTTTGTATTCATGCGGTTGATGAACCGAGTGTTCATCGAATATTTGGATAAATTTGTGGTCGTGTTCATTGATGATATTACGGTATATTCTAAGAACCGGAAGAACATGCGCAACATTTGCGGATTGTATTGGAACTTTTGAGAAGCGAGCAATTGTACGCCAAACTTTCCAAGTGTGAATTGGCTAAAAGAAGTAATGTTCCTTGGCCATGTGGTGTCACCAAGGAGTCCGAGTAGATCCTCGAAGATCGAAGCAATTATGGATTGGAAGCCTCCAAAGAATGTGAAAGAAGTCCGAAGTTTCTTAGGACTCATTGGTATTATCGTCGGTTCGTGGAAGGGTTTTCCAAAATTTCCCGCCCACTTACTCGACTCCTTGAAAACTCAAAAGTTTGAATGGAATGAGTTGTGTCAGATTAGCTTTGATGAATTGAAGAAGAGATTGACGACGGCACCGATTCTATCACTTCCACAGGGAACTGGAGGATTTATAGTTTACAGTGATGCTTCGAACCAAGGACTTGGGTGCGTATTGATGCAGAATGATAAGGTGATCGCTTATGCGTCGCGACAGCTGAAACCTTATGAAGTAAATTACCCAACACATGATTTAGAGCTATCAGCAGTGGTTTTGCTTTGAAGATCTGGAGGCATTATCTCAGACGGACTCACCGCGATCTTTACGGATCATAAGAGTCTCAAGTACATATTCAGTCAGAAAGAGTTGAACATGCGGCAAAGAAGATGGTTAGAGCTGATCAAGGACTATGACTTGGAGATTTTATATCATCCAGGCAAAGCGAATGTAGTGGCCGATGCACTTAGCCGCAAGTCTGTCTCTATTCAGATGCTGGAGACACTGACCTCCCAACTTAGCCTTCAACGAGAGATGATTCGTGAAGGAATCGAAGTGTGGTTACAAAGAGTCCAAGGACAACTGTGCGTGATGGAGATAACTTCATCATTAACCAAGAAATCAAATCCAGACAGCGGATGATCCTCCGATGATTCGGTACGTGATGAAGTAATCAAGGGAAAGGCCCCTGATTCCTAATTCATGATGATGGAATTTTGAAATTTCGTAACCGACTGCGTTCTCGATATCGATATTCAAACAGACGATTATGAAGGAAGCTCACGATTCACCCTATTCTATCCACCTGTGCACCAAGAAATGTATAAGGACTTGAAGCAAAATTTACGTGGGGCAACATGAAGAAAGATGTAGCGGACTATGTTTCGAAATGCTTTACTTGTCAGCAGGTTAAGATCGAGCATCAACGGCCTGCCGGAATGTTGAAGCCACTCCCGATTCCTGAATGGAAGTGGGAGGACATATCGATGGACTTTATCACTAATATGCCGAGAACCAGGACAGGAATGAACATGATTTGGGTGATAGTTGATCGTTTAACCAAATCAGCTCATTTTCTAGGCATTAAGGATACATGGGGACCAGAGAAGTTGGCACGAGTAATTATTTCGGAGATAGTTCGATTACATGGTACGCCGAAGACCATTGCTTCTGATCGAGACGGCCGTTTTGTGTCTCACTTTTGGAAAGCAGTTCATAAGGCCTTGGGGACCGAATTGAACTTCAATACAGCTTATCACCCGCAGACTGACGGACAATCGGAAAGAACTATACAAACGGTGGAAGACATGCTAAGGGCCTGCGCCTTAGATTGGTCAACTGATTGGGAAATTCATCTACCGTTGATTGAATTTACCTACAACAATAGTTGGCATGCTTCCATTAAGATGGCACCGTTTGAGGCATTATACGGGAGGAGATGCAGATCGCCCTATCTTTGGGACGATTCATCGGACTTGATCGAACAGAACGAGTTGATCGATGCACTCGAGAGAAGATAGCCTTGATTCGTGAAAGGTGTTGACCGCCTGAGTCGATAGAAATCTTACGCAGACGCACGTTGTCGCCCTTTGGAGTTGATGATTGAGACCACGTACTTTTAAAGGTTTCACCTACTCGGGAATATTCCGTTTGGAAGGAAAGGAAAGCTAAGTCCGAGATATATCGGACCATTTGAGATCCTTGAGAGAGTTGGAGAGTTGGCATATAGATTAGCATTGCCACCGTCAGCGTGCCATGTACATAACGTGTTCCACGTATCCCACCACGGAGGTATATACCAGATCCCAGTCATATCATTGATTTCGGCGAGATCGAAGTCGCGCAGGATGGGACGTTTGAAGAAAGACCGGTCAAGATACTCGAGAGTCGAGTTAAGCAGTTGAGAAACAAACCCATCATTTTAGTCAAAGTTCAATGGTCACGCCATGGAGTGGAAGAAGCCACATGGGAAACGGAAGATGGCATGAAGTCCAGATATCCCGAGTTATTTTCGTCTTGAGTTTCGGACGAAACTCCTTTTAGTAGGAGAGTATGTAATAACCGGATTTATTCTTGTGTATTTCATCTGTACATTGAACCCTGTATTATTTTGGGAATGATGATATTGATAATGGAGTATGATCATTATCGTATTTGTATCTTTATACATGGGTGTGGCAACATATAAATTTTTCTCCATGCATATACGTGATAACGTACGTTAATAATGTAACTTAACGTACGTAATCTGTTAGTGTTAACGTACGCTACGGATGAAACGTAGCGTACGTAATGCGGTCAATTATTGGGTGGGCCGGCTAGCACATGGAGTACATGGTGGTGGGCTCGACCAAGATACCCACGGATTCGCACGGCATGAATCGGACACCTTTAAGTCAACGGCTTAACGTACGTTATGGACGTTGTGTAGCGTACGCAAATTATATGGGTTACGTACGTAACATGTTTAGTATAGCGTACGTAATGAAGTTCAGAAATCAGACAGTGAACTATTTTGAACGATAACGTACGTTATGAAGTAGCCCTAGCGTACGTAACACTCAGAAAGTTATAAAAGGAGCAGCACCCCATTTCATTTCAGCTCGTCCTTTTGCTCCTAAACTTCACCATATTCGTCCCCAGAAGATTTCCAGCCTCTTTTAACACCTTTATATCAATTGTTACTGAATCATTGAGCTTGTATGACACTACTTGATCATTGAAGACAACTTATATTGGACTTTGGAGTAGAAATCATCGCGAGTCGGCGTTGAAGCAACCGGAGTTGGATTTTTACTTAGAGTCTCAGTATTATCTTCCTCTTAAGGTATGTTATACTACTTCCAATCTTGAAGTTATGTTGATTAAGACGATATGATCGCATTACCAAGAACAGTAGATCACTTTGACGACGTATGCGACCTAGTATCATATTTAAACTATAATGATCGAACTATTATGGTGTAGAACACCGTAGTTGAACCTGGTTATGCCATAGATGAGAATAGTGAATTATTAACCGTATCAAATGTTATCGTCATGTTGATTGTAAACTGAGTGTCAATTTCCACTTTTACCAATGGATTTTGGAAAGAATCATCATAGTTGTAATCTTGCTTGCATAGATGGAATAAGTAGTTCGCCATCGGTATAGCCTGGATTTAATAACGATATTAGATCAATTACATCAACCTTAGACCAACCGAACCTTGCATGAGTATTTCGATCAAGATTGAAAATAGTATTACGATGATATCCGTATCCTTGAAATTGAAGATATTAATCCGAAGATCATTCATGAGTATGATATATATTTGAAGGTATATTAGATTACTCACTAAGAATTTCGTAATACTTCGTCACTAATCGAGCCAGTCATCCGTCCAGTGAGAAACTGACATGCATGATTAACGTACGTTAAGTTTGGTTACTAACGTACATTATATGACGTTGTTAACGTACGCTACGTTCGGTACGTAACGCACGTTATACTATCAGACGACTGATCAGAGAGGAATTGTTGGTATATGTTTAGCGTACGCTATACTTCATAGTTTACGTACGCTAATGAATAAGTTTAACGTACGTTACAGAGGACATGTAACGTACATTATTCAGGTCAGACAGTTTTCGTTTTATAGACTCTCAACCGTAATTCGGATTGTTAGATGTTCGTTTGACCTAAGGTGAATTCCATGTTATTTCTCTTATTTAAGGTTCGAACTTTGCTACGTGATTGATCGGTAGGGGCAACCCTCGAGCGTTTCGTTCTCGTGGAAGTATTATTCTTGTCTTCGAACCGAGGCAAGTATTCTAATTAGAAATGTTTATATTATGACAATGTGATTGTATCGTGTAAATATGTTGTGATTATATGTCCACCATGTGTTGATCCGACGGGAATCATCATGGGAATCTATACCTGTGTGCGCTGGATCGTTGGACAGGTAGTTCCACCATGTGTTGGTCCGACGGGATCATCATGGGAATCTATAGTTGTGTGCGCTGGATCGTTGGAATACCATCAGTATGTTGAAACTGTTATGATATGATATGTGTTGTGGATATTCTCGTTGGAGAAACTTGTATGATATAATTGTTGATTATATCACTGTTGTATGATTATTGTACTTGTACTAGCATCGTTGTGCTAACCCCTTCGGGGGTGAACATTTTGTTTGTTCAGGATCTAGGAGATCGGGGAAACAACCACTGGAGATGCATGACGACGAGGGTGCAAAGTGATGTTCCGGCCGGGTTTACTGTCTGTTATTTGTTGGATATTTCAATAAGTACTCGAGTACGTCGTCCGTTTATAATGTTGGGATTTTAATGATGTAATAAATTTTCAGTGGATATTTGTATTTCGATTTTTGAACCAGACGGTTGTATTTTACTTCAGCAATTTCATAAAGCGGTATCTGTTATTGTCTTTTCTTTTAATCAGCCTTGTAAATCCTTATGTAAAGGATTTACGGCGCTGTAATATTCCTGAATATATCGGGGGTGTTACACTTTTCATCCGACAAAGAAAAGTCCAAGTCTACTTTAGGTTATGTGTTTACTCTGGGAGGTGGGGCCATTAGTTGGAGGAGTGTGAAGCAGAAATGCATCTCGGACTCTACCATGAAAGCCTAGTACGTGGCTGTAATATCCGGAATCTCTACTACTGTGGTTTAATATTATTTTATCCGAGTTATGTTGTACAACGTGGAATCTGTACATTATGGATAAAATAAATGAAGGACTAAGACATCTGTATTGGTATTATTACCGCACTTGGTTGACAGTTGTATTGGAAGACATTGTGTGTCGGGCTTGTCGTATGAGAATATCGTTGGAAGATGTATATGTATTCAGTATGCCGTATGTTGGTGTTCTGCATATCGAGATGTTGGACAAGAGTAGCTGAAAATGGCTAAGTACAGCCACATTAGCGCACGCTACGATGTATACTTAGCGTACGCTAAGGCACAAGGATTACGTACGTTAATGAGTAGAGTTAACGTATGTTAATATGCTAAGCGTTACGTACGCTATGCATAAGGCATTACGTACGTAACGAGAGGAATCGGACAGCTCAGGCTATGGCCGACAGTTGAGACCTGTGGTCGGCAGCTTTCGGCGAGGAACGTGCTTGGTCGAGTCAACCCTTGGTTAACGTATGCTATGGGTACTGCATTGCATACGTTAAAGAGGATTTACTGTAACAAGTCAACGTACGTATTACGTATGCTATGAAGGATATATTACGTACGTAAGCAACTGAATGAAACAAGTCAGTGAGTTCTGGATTGATGTTACATACGTTATGTTGGACGGATTGCGTACGCTAGTGAGCATTACGTACGTTAATGTTGAGTGATAACGTACGTAATGGACGATGCAGTTTATAAAATAAAGATCGACTTTTCATTTCTTCACGAAAGAAAAACCTTTCCTCCTCCAACCTTCATCCCTCTGAGTGTGTCAGTGAGTTTTAGCCCATTCCAACCTGATTACAAGCATGGAAACATGGATTTGAGGCTTGGAGATGAAGATGTTGATGATCCTTGAAGAGTTTGATTGTGTTATTCATGTTCTTGAGGTATGTTGTTGAACTCTACACCTTGATATTGGATTTTTGCTATTATTATCTATATTTGATTCGTATGATGATGATTAGGGTGTTGTTGTTACGATTCCTGAGGTTATGTGAAGTGTATATTGAAGAATACGATAATACATTACTTGGATTACGAATTGGATGATTATCTACGTGTTAAAGGATACCAAATTAGGTTGTTTTGATGGCTATAAACATGATTTCGAATCACTTAGTGTTCTTGAGGAACTTCTTGATGAATTTAACATAGCAAGACGATCGTATGTCGAATTATCGATATTTTTAGATATGAAGATCGAATGTTCGTTGATTGTAGTGATAGAATTCATATGTACTTGATGAAATATGAATCATGATATCAATTTGGAATCCGGAAGGATGATAGTTAATCTTATAACAAGATTCTCAAAGGTATTGAACTCGTTGGGTAGTTCGGGTTGCCGATTATGCCGATAGTATTGTCCTACTATGAAATTTATAATTATAAACAAGGAAGAATCATGTTAATTCGTCTGAATTCAGAATAGGGTGTGTTATGTAATCCTTGCTATCGAGATGAGTTGATCGTTGATATGATTATTGGAATATGGAAACGTATCGTGGTTATGAGTTCATGGTTGATTGATTCCGGTTGTTTCGGATTTATGTTTAATCGAGGAATTGTTGAGCCGTTAAGTTTAATTGATTGGTCACATCGGGAATTGATTATTATCGAATATGTGTTAATTGATTACTTCATTAGGTTGAGAATATTGATCGGTGATTATAACCGTGTGTTGCGGTCGAGTTCGAGGATGTTCGTGAATTGCTTTGGTCGGGATCGAGGAACTTATAGACAAAGGCAACGGAATTGGTAACGGCTTCATGATCATCGTATCAGTATCGAGGCAAGTTATTACTTGCTCAGTTTATAATATTTAATGAATGGTTTCCATTTTATTTGTTTATAATTCGTATAGCGATGAATATAATTTTGAATTCTGGAGATTTGGATTTTATGTGGTGTTCCGATTTTTGGGAGTTAAATCATAATGTATATGATTTACATTTTATTATTGGTATACTTGGGTATCGAGGATACATTGTGATAAAGACGAAGATATGAATTATCTACCATCCGTGACATTTTGGATCGTGGAATATTCATAATAATGGTTCGTGATGGTTTAGACATCGAGATTGCTCTCGAAGGACTCGGGGCAAGTATTCTAATCATTTTTGTCATTTCGTGTCGATCATGTTATGATACATGCGTGTATCGTTGTTGTCATGCATTGTGTATCATTGTTATATGCATTTATGTATTGTTGTCGTATGTCCACCTCGTGTTGGTCCGACGGGATCATCGGGGGATCTATGCTAGCGTGTGCTGGATCATCGGACAGGTTTTTCCACCATGGTTGGTATGACAGGGTCATCGTGGGATCTAGGCAGTGAACGCTGGATCATCGGATTACCTATGTGTTATTATTGTGCATATGTATATTATGAGTTTGCCATAAGTATACAATGTTGTTATTGATATGAGCATATTGACGTTGTCATATGAGTATGCATTTGTAGGTCTTGTGTTAGGACCATGTTCCTATGTTGTATTGATCTGATCTTGGATTAGACTGACGTGATTTCGTCGTGGCATTTCATATCTCGAGATATGTTCCGTATTTCCTTTGGTATTTGTCTTTGATAGACAATCGATTATCGTGTTGAGATGTGATGATGTTACCCGACGGATTAGGTTGGACAGAGTTAGTAGATTTCGTAGCAATGAGTTATGATAATGTTTTGAGAACCTTGCGTATTGTCGAGATACAATACAAATATTTCGGTATGAGCTTATCGTGTTGTTGAAAGGATACGAGATGTGAACTTTGGTAATTATTATCACGAGTTGGTAAAATTATGGCGGTAAGATTACATTGGTCGTATTCTTACGTAGTATTTTCATTGGTATGTTATTATTGACGAGATGTGATGGTTATCATTGTTGGATATTATGGCTTACCCCGTCGTGGGCTTTCTTTTTAGGTTCTTGGATTATCAAGCTTGTAGCGGTCGTGGAGAGATGAGCTTCCCGGAGGATACTGGCTAGGGCATGTATTTGTGTATTGAGTTTCCTGATCAGTTCTTGTAATCCGCTACTAGAGTATTTTAATTGTTTGTCTTTTTTCGCTGCGTGAGTATTTTAAATGGCCTTTTGGTATTTGGTAACTTAGGTTACTTTGGCAATCATTTTCTAAACTATTTTGCTGGTATGTGTAAGCGATAGCTTAACGTATGTTTTTAAACTGTTGTGCTTTGATATTTCGGGCCTTGTGGTTTCAAATGAGATTTTATGACGGTTTTGATAAACGTATTTTATTGAGTCTTCGAATGTTTTTAAATGACAGTACCGTCGTTAGCCTCTTGGGGCGTTTGTAAATGTTTGCAAAAATTTCCTTCAGCCTTGTGGGTTCCATCTCGGGGCCCACGACACTGTAATATTCCGGGATGGCTCTGGAGGTGTTACAGAATATGGTATCGGAGTTTAGGTTGTGAAAACCTAGGCAGTCGGGTCGAGTTGGGTCGTGCTTTTGTCGTGTCATTCTAGTTGTCGGTTGACAAGTGTTTGAGATCTGGGTTTTTGTTGTTCACTCGGGCTTGTGTATTATGTGATTTACCAGTGTGGTACCAGGGTTGTTGTAAACTTTTCCAAATGGTATTAACGTGTTTCTTCAGATAGAGCTTTGTTGCATTCTCGAGTGGAACTGTGTTTGCAAAATGTGTGTTTTGTAAACATTTGTGTCGAGTATTTTCTTGAGTCGAGATATGTGCCAGTATCACGAGGAATTGTCGGCTTCACGATCTGTAAGTATCTGGATTTTTGAATTGCATTGAGAATTATTGCCATTCTAAGTTGATATGCTTTGAGATTCAGCAGAAAGATTTTATGCGTTACAGTATGATATGACAGAGTTGGGACATTATTGATGATCTTGAGACGCTATGATTTTGGAAATCAATATGTCGGCTAAGTTTTGGAATGGAATTGTGTATTCGGGAGAAGGACTATGGATTGTTGAACAGGTAGTCATATTAGTTCATTTTGTGATTTATGAAACTGTTTTTGAGCATTTGAAAATGATACTTTTCAGAATGAATGTTTTACGGAAAATAATTTTTGGACCGAGACCCAATCGATTTTGAAATAGTTTTATAACTCAGGACTTGGGGTCCAAAAGGTTTTTTTTTCTACTTTTTAAACTTCTTGTAATGCGGAACGAGATACGGGTTGAGACCCTAATGTTCCAAAAGGTTTTTTTTCATGATTTCTAAAACTCCCGAGATTTGTAAAAACACTTTACCAATCATTTACCTATTTTATTTCCGCCTTTTGAGGTTTTGGTTTACTTGTTCCCATGAAACCTCTCGGGAAGTCTTTCGCTGTGTTGATTTGTTTCAATGTTTTGTCATAGCATGGTTGAGGTGATTTAGGATGGGTTAATGATTGACGTTGCAAGTCATATGTGGGAAAAGGAGTTTTTGTCGGAGTCTATATATTAAGATTTTGGAACTCTATCATGTGGTTCCGCTGGAATGTCAGTGGAATTGGTGACGAACCGAATTGGTATACAGGAGTATGAATGTGGTCAATCATTTGCATATTTTTCATTTCCAAAACTTCGAAATCGTGTGGATTCGAAGGAAACTGTTATCGAATACTTGGCACCAGCGAGCCGATTTAATTTTTTCGAATATTGATTTTGTGGTCTTACCAAAATTTATGTTTTGGAGTTTTGAAATTTTTGAAAGAACTTTCGAAAATTTGTCTTCTTGACAAGACTATATAATTTCAAACTAATTTTGAAAATGTTATTGATATACATACGCATTTAGTGCATAGTGCATATCATGATGAAGTTATGAGTATGGCTCACGAACTGGATAAGACATCAGTATGGTACGATGAAAAGAGATCCGAACTTTAGTATGGTAGTTTGGTTATCCAAGGATGATCGGTTGATTGACCAGATAAGAGAAATATGCTGCGTGTTGTAGATTCATGTACGGGATGTGATTTTGGAACTTTGGATTTTGTGAAACCGGGACATATGTGCTATGTGATTCCATTGGTATGGTAGTAGCACGATTTTACCATAATGATTTTTGAATGATTTCTTTGTAAATGTAGATTTGGGGATGGTGACCCCATGCTGGTTGTTTTGGATATTGAGTGGTCGTTCCCACTCCATGTATGATTGGATATGTTCGTCGGTTTGTGATTGGTTGTTCGTATGCCAAGGGATATGTTCACCAGTCGGGTATGTGTTGGCCACTTAAGTATACTGGATACAGTTTGGAAAAGTAGTTTAAACAACAAACTGTACGGAATCTAAATCTGAGTGCGTTGCGGAAGTCTTGGATACAGTTAGTTGCCGTGGATACAGCAACGACGTATTTGATGTATACTTAATATATCACAGTTATTTCAAACAGTAAAAGCAGAAGGTAAATGACACAGTAATTTAAGTGGTTCGAGGTAAACCCCTCTACGTCCACTGGTCCTCCACACAGGAGTAAAAAGTTTATTATAATTACTGCGTACACAACTACGTAATTATAAACAAACCTATCCTTGTATCGTTCACACAGATTGATACAAAGAACGTCACTTTCAACCGTTCACACAGATTGGTTAAAGCTTCCTTCTTGACTAGCTTCTTCACACACAGTTCCAAAGCTTCGTCCTTATTCGTCCCACACAGGTCAGAATAACTTGTTGAGTTCACACAGAGCTCGGTTTTTACACAGAGGTAAAAGGTAGGTAACCAAGTAAGAACAGCACCTTTGAATATCAAGTTCTTGAGCTGATGATAGCTGTTCTTGATGTTGAGCACTGTATATCTCTTTCGTTCTAACTTGCAGTATGCTTTGGAGATATGTTTGCTCAGATGATAACTTTGATAGCTTGAGTATTAGGTTACTTGAATTAGTTCAGTTCGGTTTCTGATCTTCAATGTCTTCAAGGATATATATAGTCTCGGAGAAAGTATTCATGTTGAGATATATCCGTTTGAATAAGATTTCCTTCAACGGGAATATGACATGATCCGATTTCGCGGGATTCTCAAGATCGAAGATCGGCAAGATTTAAATACTTTATCCTTGAGTATTTAAATACTTCTTTGTTCAACGGACTTGACTTGTGTTCTTTCTTGTCCTTTTGTGAACTGTATGGAAGATGACTGTTTTTATGGCATCGAGACAGTTTCCATACTTGGTATTTTTACAAGTCTTCTTGCTGTACTGATGAGCTTCACTTATGCTGATTCGAGGCAGGTCTTCGATATAGGATAAGTCCTTGAAGCCTCGATACGCTTTCCTCATCAGTATACGGATTGGCATATATGTCAAAACCTTCTTTATGACATTCGATACAGGATCGGGTATCATTGTTTCGATCTGAGGTGTTTGTTTTTCCCAACAATTTCCCCCTTTTTGACAATTTGCCAAGACCTTCTTACTTAACTCTTCGAGTCTTCTTGATGATGCCAAAACCTTCTTCATGAAGCATTCTTCTTTGATGACTTCTGGCAGATTTCTTGGTCTTTTGTCAATAGGTCTGACTTTGTGACTTAGTCTACAATAATGAACTGCTCGCAGGCATGTTCGATACAGTTTGAGATTTATTACAACTTAAGCTTATGATTGGCGCGCAGGCACAATCTTACAATGTATTTCTAATTTTTACAACTGAAATTATGAACTGTTCGTAGACTAGTTCGTACAACTTATTTTTCAATCAAGTTTATCTAACTTGAGATTCCTATCAAACAATTTTAAATAATCATACATTTACACAGTAGATTACGAGTTGTAATCTTTCAAGACAAACAAACTATTTTATTGATATTCAAAATGATTGAGTACAAAGTTTGCTGTTTCGAATAGAATTTACAAAAACAAAAAAAATACATAAATTTCAGCTCTTCATCTATAATCTGCATGCCTCCATGGTCTTTTTCCTTGCTCATTCTCGGTGCCGCGCCACCAGTTTTGAAGTGAATCATTGCCTCGTTCCTGGTATATCGCTCTTCCTTCATATGAACGATCAAAGGCAAGTATCCAATCTTCTGGATGGGTGACCCGATCTCCTCTTCTATGTTTTGATTTCATTTAGATTTGGAGAGGGAGTTTACCTTCTTCTAGCATTTTTGAAAACTTATCTGCCGCTTCCGCTAACGTTTTATAATTTTTGAAGATGGCGGATTCCCTGATGAGTCTGACAAAATATCTCATCAGTTCATTCTTCCTCCAGTGCTTCACTTCGTCGGCAGTTGGGTTGCGGTTGGTCGGCAGACGTATTTCCGAAGGTCTTTGGATAAGATTTTGCCAAGGGACATTTGGGTCATGGAATTCCGGTCTGGAGCCTGAAATTTTAAAACTTTGGGATTGAGGTGCTAGCTTGTTCAATTCGGCAGTGATACTGTTCTGAGCAGCCTCAAATTCCCTTTCCTGTTGCAGTCTAATTCTCCTTGCAGCTTCTCGTGCCTCTTCCCCCTTTTTGGCTTCATCAAGACTTTGCAGGATTTCAAGAGCGGCGTCCTGTTTACCAGTGTGGTACCAGGGTTGTTGTAAACTTTTCCAAATGGTATTAACGTGTTTCTTCAGATAGAGCTTTGTTGCATTCTCGAGTGGAACTGTGTTTGCAAAATGTGTGTTTTGTAAACATTTGTGTCGAGTATTTTCTTGAGTCGAGATATGTGCCAGTATCACGAGGAATTGTCGGCTTCACGATCTGTAAGTATCTGGATTTTTGAATTGCATTGAGAATTATTGCCATTCTAAGTTGATATGCTTTGAGATTCAGCAGAAAGATTTTATGCATTACAGTATGATATGACAGAGTTGGGACATTATTGATGACCTTGAGACGCTATGATTTTGGAAATCAATATGTCGGCTAAGTTTTGGAATGGAATTGTGTATTCGGGAGAAGGACTATGGATTGTTGAACAGGTAGTCATGTTAGTTCATTTTGTGATTTATGAAACTGTTTTTGAGCATTTGAAAATGATACTTTTCAGAATGAATGTTTTACGGAAAATAATTTTTGGACCGAGACCCAATCGATTTTGAAATAGTTTTATAACTCAGGACTTGGGGTCCAAAAGGTTTTTTTTCTACTTTTTAAACTTCTTGTAATGCGGAACGAGATACGGGTTGAGACCCTAATGTTCCAAAAGGTTTTTTTTCATGATTTCTAAAACTCCCGAGATTTGTAAAAACACTTTACCAATCATTTACCTATTTTATTTCCGCCTTTTGAGGTTTTGGTTTACTTGTTCCCATGAAACCTCTCGGGAAGTCTTTCGCTGTGTTGATTTGTTTCAATGTTTTGTCATAGCATGGTTGAGGTGATTTAGGATGGGTTAATGATTGACGTTGCAAGTCATATGTGGGAAAAGGAGTTTTTGTCGGAGTCTATATATTAAGATTTTGGAACTCTATCGTGTGGTTCATTTGGAATGTCAGTGGAATTGGTGACGAACCGAATTGGTATACAGGAGTATGAATGTGGTCAATCATTTGCATATTTTTCATTTCCAAAACTTCGAAATCGTGTGGATTCGAAGGAAACTGTTATCGAATACTTGGCACCAGCGAGCCGATTTAATTTTTTCGAATATTGATTTTGTGGTCTTACCAAAATTTATGTTTTGGAGTTTTGAAATTTTTGAAAGAACTTTCGAAAATTTGTCTTCTTGACAAGACTATATAATTTCAAACTAATTTTGAAAATGTTATTGATATACATACGCATTTAGTGCATAGTGCATATCATGATGAAGTTATGAGTATGGCTCACGAACTGGATAAGACATCAGTATGGTACGATGAAAAGAGATCCGAACTTTAGTATGGTAGTTTGGTTATCCAAGGATGATCGGTTGATTGACCAGATAAGAGAAATATGCTGCCTGTTGTAGATTCATGTACGGGATGTGATTTTGGAACTTTGGATTTTGTGAAACCGGGATATATGTGCTATGTGATTCCATTGGTATGGTAGTAGCACGATTTTACCATAATGATTTTTGAATGATTTCTTTGTAAATGTAGATTTGGGGATGGTGACCCCATGCTGGTTGTTTTGGATATTGAGTGGTCGTTCCCACTCCATGTATGATTGGATATGTTCGTCGGTTTGTGATTGGTTGTTCGTATGCCAAGGGATATGTTCACCAGTCGGGTATGTGTTGGCCACTTAAGTATACTGGATATAGTTTGGAAAAGTAGTTTAAACAACAAACTGTACGGAATCTAAATCTGAGTGCGTTGCGGAAGTCTTGGATACAGTTAGTTGCCGTGGATACAGCAACGACGTATTTGATGTATACTTAATATATCACAGTTATTTCAAACAGTAAAAGCAGAAGGTAAATGACACAGTAATTTAAGTGGTTCGAGGTAAACCCCTCTACGTCCACTGGTCCTCCACACAGGAGTAAAAAGTTTATTATAATTAATGCGTACACAACTACGTAATTATAAACAAACCTATCCTTGTATTGTTCACACAGATTGATACAAAGAACGTCACTTTCAACCGTTCACACAGATTGGTTAAAGCTTCCTTCTTGACTAGCTTCTTCACACACAGTTCCAAAGCTTCGTCCTTATTCGTCCCACACAGGTCAGAATAACTTGTTGAGTTCACACAGAGCTCGGTTTTTACACAGAGGTAAAAGGTAGGTAACCAGGTAAGAACAGCACCTTTGAATATCAAGTTCTTGAGCTGATGATAGCTGTTCTTGATGTTGAGCACTGTATATCTCTTTCGTTCTAACTTGCAGTATGCTTTGGAGATATGTTTGCTCAGATGATAACTTTGATAGCTTGAGTATTAGGTTACTTGAATTAGTTCAGTTCGGTTTTTGATCTTCAATGTCTTCAAGGATATATATAGTCTCTGGAGAAAGTATCCGTTGAGATATATCCGTTTGAATAAGATTTCCTTCAACGGGAATATGACATGATCCGGATTTCGCGGGATTCTGAAGATTCAAGATCGCGATTTAAATACTTTATCCTTGAGTATTTAAATACTTCTTTGTTCAACGGGACTTGACTTGTGTTCTTTCTTGTCCTTTTGTGAACTGTATGGAAGATGACTGTTTTTAGGGCATCGAGACAGTTTCCATACTTGGTCTTTTTACAAGTCTTCTTGCTGTACTGATGAGCTTCACTTATGCTGATTCGAGGCAGGTCTTCGATATAGGATAAGTCCTTGAAGCCTCGATACAGTTTCCTTACTGTATACGGATTGGCATATATGTCAAAACCTTCTTTATGACATTCGATACAGGGATCGGGTATCCCGGCTGTTTCGATACAGGGTGTTTGTTTTTCCCAACAATTTCCCCCTTTTTGACAATTTGCCAAGACCTTCTTACTTAACTCTTCGAGTCTTCTTGATGATGCCAAAACCTTCTTCATGAAGCATTCTTCTTTGATGACTTCTGGCAGATTTCTTGGTCTTTTGTCAATAGGTCTGACTTTGTGACTTAGTCTACAATAATGAACTGCTCGCAGGCATGTTCGATACAGTTTGAGATTTATTACAACTTAAGCCTATGATTGGCGCGCAGGCACAATCTTACAATGTATTTCTAATTTTTACAACTGAAATTATGAACTGTTCGTAGACTAGTTCGTACAACTTATTTTTCAATCAAGTTTATCTAACTTGAGATTCCTTTCAAACAATTTTAAATAATCATACATTTACACAGTAGATTACGAGTTGTAATCTTTCAAGACAAACAAACTATTTTATTGATATTCAAAATGATTGAGTACAAAGTTTGCTGTTTCGAATAGAATTTACAAAAACAAAAAAAAATACATAAATTTCAGCTCTTCATCTATAATCCGCATGCCTCCATGGTCTTTTTCCTTGCTCATTCTCGGTGCCGCGCCACCAGTTTTGAAGTGAATCATTGCCTCGTTCCTGGTATATCGCTCTTCCTTCATATGAACGATCAAAGGCAAGTATCCAATCTTCTGGATGGGTGACCCGATCTCCTCTTCTATGTTTTGATTTCATTTCGATTTGGAGAGGGAGTTTACCTTCTTCTAGCATTTTTGAAAACTTATCTGCCGCTTCCGCTAACGTTTTATAATTTTTGAAGATGGCGGATTCCCTGATGAGTCTGACAAAATATCTCATCATTTCATTCTTCCTCCAGTGCTTCACTTCGTCGGCAGTTGGGTTGCGGTTGGTCGGCAGATGTATTTCTGAAGGTCTTTGGATAAGATTTTGCCAAGGGACATTTGGGTCATGGAATTCCGGTCTGGAGCCTGAAATTTTAAAACTTTGGGATTGAGGTGCTAGCTTGTTCAATTCGGCAGTGATACTGTTCTGAGCAGCCTCAAATTCCCTTTCCTGTTGCAGTCTAATTCTCCTTGCAGTTTCTCGTGCCTCTTCCCCCTTTTTGGCTTCATCAAGACTTTGCAGGATTTCAAGAGCGGCGTCCTGTTTGGTCTCGATGCTGGTTATTCTTTCAACAAGGGAGGAAAGAGTCTGCGACATTTCTTGAATGGATTTGTCGTGAGCACGCAGTTGAGAGCTGTTCTCGATCATTGCACAGGCAGTCTTGGCTTCAGCAATCCTTGTCTTTGTAGCTTCCTCCTTCAGCAGTTGCTCCTGTTTATCTTCCATGATCTTCAAGGCTTGCTTGAAAACTTCTGGCAGAAGAATGAATGCGTCGACAACTCGAGATACTTCGTGTTGAAGAGTGGTCATTTCTTCTACGGCAGAGGTGTGCATCCAATTCAGTGCCTTTTCAACAGAAGATAGAGCGTTTACTGCATCTTGGATAAATACGATCAAGTCCAAGAGCTTGCAGCGCTCTTTACGTGCGGCAGATCGGAGAGTCAGCCGGGCGAAGTCTTCGCCGTTCAACCTCCTTACATTCACGGATGGACGTGAAGTAAGTTGGACATCCTCGCCTTCTACCGTCCTCGGATTCCAAGGTTGCGTGGGCGGGAGAAGCTTCTTGTGGTACGGCGACGCTTGGTTCGAAGCGTCCCGTGGCGAAGGTTCTTCAGAGATATGGATGCAGGAGGGACCGAATCCTCCCGTTGGCTTGCAGAATGGCTTTTCGGCCGCAATGTGCTCGGGTGCCTGTTCCAAAATTTCTTGATCTTCCTCGACCGGGAGGGACCGATTCCTCCCAGTCGGGAATGTTCTCCTACGTGGCGAAGGGGGATTGGCTTGAGTAGAAGGCCCTTCGTCTTTTCTGGGTGGAGAGGCGTCTCGGGCTTCAGCCTCTTTACGGCTCATTCTCAGACCTGCTTGAAGAGCATCGTCGTCGTCGTCTGAGTCATGATCGTCGTCATCTTTTGGATTTATGGGAGAGTCCTCTGACTTCTTCTTTCCTTTTCTTCTGGCGTCAGATTTGTGCAGCAGGTGGCTTTCAATGAGGTCTTTGCAAGATGCGTTGTCCCATCGTAGCAGGGCCTCAATTTCAGTTGAGTCTGTTACTTCGGAGACGAATCGCTCTTCGTGGCTCCATTCGCTCCAATTGTACAGTGTGTCGTACGGAGCTAGCCTATAGCCTTTCCATTGCAGAAATCTTTCGTACGCTTGGTCAATTTGAACCGAAAGAAGTGTTTGGTTTATGATCGAGTCAGGGGAGGGACTTCGAATAACGTCTGGAGACGCTGTTTCGAGGGATTTCGGTACAGGTATGGGATCCTGCACGGAAGATGGACTCCTTGCAGGGGATGGTGCCCCGAAGGAAATTGGATCCTGCACGGGTGTGGGATCCCGCAGAGGAGAAGTAGCTTTTGGATCCGAATGGGCAGCCGACTCGCTAAAGTCTTGAATGTTGGCAGATGTCTCTATATCCGTCGTAGCCGCCAAAGGCTCGGGATCTACTGTCGATGCAGTAGGAGACACCTCTTCCACAGGGGTTGGGCCCTGGGGTTCTTCAGTGGGTTGCGCTACGGGCGAGACATCCTCGGAGCGCTTGGTTTTGATTTTTGAGAGCCTCCTTAGTCTCTTCTTGGACTTCTCACCAGCAGAGTGTTTCTTCTTTGTGAGAACGCCGCTTCTTCTTTGAAGATTCCATTTCTGGGACCTTCACGGTTTCATCTCTTGGGTTGTCAGAAATAGGCATGTGCCTGGTTCGCGGATGGTTGGCATGCATGGTGCTCTGGTTATAAGCAGTGGGCTTGACGCCTCCTAAACATATCCTGGAGCTATTTTTCTTGGCGTCGGAGGATTGCATCACTCCGCACTTCGTCAGAATGTAGTTCAGCATTAAACCAAAGGATTTCTTTTGGGTGGCAGGCTTGCACACCTCTTCTTGAAGACGTTTCAGAATGATTTGGCACCAATTGACCTTTTCACAGGTCAAAATAGCTACCATCATCCTGAACCTTAAATTCGTGCACATCTCGAACGCACCGGTTCGATTTTCAATGATTCTGGAACAGAAGTCATGCAGATAAACGAAATGAAGAAGAAAATTTTTCTTGTGACAAGTGGTTGTCACCATATCAACCACTTTGGACCCTGTAAAAAGTCCATAAAATTTGGTAATAAGCTCTTGAGACCCGAACGTCTCAAGCTGGTCCATGGTCAGGCCGTCGGCGGGCAGCCTGTAGATTTTCTGGAGTAGGTCGCTATTGATGCAGATTTACACTCCTTGGACTGTTGCAGTGATGTCTGCAACATGTCCTCCCTGGGCTAGTGACAGAAAACGAACGGCGGCGTTGAGGTAGAATTCCTCAACCAGATGGGCGTCGTATTTGTCGGCGGTTTTGCTCCCGAAGCGATAGAGACTTTGTTGTTCAAGACGAGTAATGATATACTCCATTGGTTCGGTGTCGTTGATTTCCGAGATGATACGCTCGATGATGACAGGTTTCGAGAAGATCCGGCCATCAATGATGTTGGAGGTTTTCTTCAGAACAGGGGAAGAAGATTGACTAGCCATGGATGTTTTCTTAAAACGAAGGTGGAAGAAAACAGTCGAAATTCATGATGAATATGCGTAAAATATGTAGCCGTTTGCTTGAGATCTCTTGTAATTGCAGAAAGCGTAAAGAGTCTCTAATGGCAGATACAGTCCTTTTATACTTGGGCGGCGAAATAGGGTTTGCAGAGTACGAATGGTCAGATTTTAAGGGATGGGAACCGGTTTTGAAATCAACGGTCAAGATGGATTTAGTGTAACCGGTACGCTAATCCATTAAAAGGTTTTAAAATACAGCGGGTCCCACTTCTGACATAGGTTGATACCCTAAATGCCTAAAACGGCGGTTTAAAAATAATAAACAATTTAAAAACATCGCGGCTTTTGAGATTCAGTTGTCCAGATGTCGTGTAAGGCATTTAATGAACATGACGTTTGACATAAAAACAGGGCACGTGGACAAAAATTATTTTAAAAAGGAAATAATATTATATTATATACTGAATCGAAATCCTATAGTATGTGCTGTTCTCCGCGTCGATACAGCGTTCCCCTTAAAAAGGTACTAATAGGTTTTGAATTCCATACGGCAATATTTGGATTAATGCTGTATTCATGGGTCCTACAGTATTCCCCCTTAATTATTGCACACATCAGCTGTAGGATTCATATGCCTTCGTTTGCTCTGATCGTATTGATGATTCTGAGTGTACAGATAATTAATGTTGGATACTGTATTCACGGGTCTTACAGCATTCCCCCTCAATTGTTGAGTAAAAACAGTAAATTTACTTACTGGGAGTCTGGTTGTAGTATTCCCAATTCTGTTCTTAGCATGTTGAATCTTGCTGTGTCGAGAGGCTTGGTGAAAATGTCGGCCAGCTGGATGTCTGTATGGACTTTTTCCAGGCGAACATCCTTGTTCTCGACATGATTTCTGATAAAATGATGCTTCATGTTGATATGCTTAGTGCGCGAGTGCAGAACAGGATTGTGCGTGATTGCAATTGCACTCGTGCTATCACACATGATTGGAGTCTCTCTAGCATCGATTCCATAATCTGACAGTTGTTGCTGCATCCAAAGGATCTGCATACAGCAGCTACCTGACATAGTACTGATTCGGCCGTGGAAAGAGAATTAGCCAATTGCTTCTTCTTGAACCAAGATACGAGTCTAGGTCCGAGAAAGTGACAAGTTCCACTTGTACTCTTCCTATCTAGCTTGCAGCCTCCGAGATCCGAGTCATTGTATCCAACTAAATCAAATCCGCCTTCCTTAGGCTACCACGATCTGCATCGACTGTTCCTTTAACGTATTTCAGGATTCGTTTAGCCGTATTGAAGTGTGATTCCTTAGGTGCAACTTGGTATCTCGCACACACTCCAATGTAAAATCGGATATCGGGCTCGCTAGCCGTTAGGTACAGGAGCGAACCAATGAGCTTCTGTAGAGTGATTGGTCAAACGGCTTTCCGGCTTCATCAAGACTAATTTGCACGGAAGTGCTCATGGGGTTAGCGAGGATTTGGAATTGTTCATTCCAAATTTGTTGAGAAGCTCCTTCGTATTTCTCTGGTTGATGAATATACTGTAGGCAACTGCTTTACCTGCAAACCTAGGAAATAACTAAGTTCCCCCATCATACTCATTTCAAATTTGCTTTGCATGAGATGTGAGAACCTTTGACATAGAGCAAGGTTAGTTGAACCAAAAATAATATCATCGACATAGATTTGTACCATTAGAAGGTCATCACCTTCCTGTATCTTGAACAATGTTTTGTCGACAGCACCTTTCTCAAATCCGTTGTTGGTTAGATACTGGGACAGGGTTTCGTACCAGGCTCTAGGGGCTTGTTTAAGTCCGTACAGCGCTTTCCTTAGCCTGTAAACAAGATCGATACCGTCCGTGTTGGCAAACCCTGGTGGTTGTTCAACATAAACTTCTTCTGTAAGCTCTCCATTCAGGAAAGCACTCTTGACGTCCATTTGGTATACGATAAAACTCTTATGGGCGGCAAAGGCTAAAAATATCCTAATGGCTTCTAGTCTCGCTACAGGGGCGAAGGTTTCATCATAGTCGATTCCTTCTTCCTGACAATAGCCTTGTGCTACTAGTCTAGATTTGTTCCTTATGATAAGTCCATTTCCATCCTTTTTGTTTCGAAATACCCATTTGGTTCCTATAACCGATTGGTGTGTCTGGCCTGGGTACAAGATACCATACATTGTTTCTTTCAAACCGTTAAGCTCTTCTTCCATAGATGTTATCCAATGAGAGTTGTTGAGAGCGTCTATGGTCAAAACAGTTCGGATCGGGCTAAGAATACGGCGATAGTGCACATATTGAGTCTCCTAAGTTCGGATTGAGATTTCCATTCAGAAACCGTGAGACTTCAAAGATTAGATTCTTCTTGTGCACAAAGTACATTTCCTTGTGTACTGTATTCTACTACGAGTAGAAACACCGGCATTAATGTTTCCAATGATCAGCTCTTGCGGGTGATCTCTCAACCATCTTCGGTAGGGTTCTAGTTCAGGATCCGTACTTTATCGAAAGTTTCGTGGGTACGGCCCTTCATGCGGCGTCACTTCATCCACATCGATTCTTACAGTGCGGGTTGATTTCTAATTCATCGACATGTTCTATAGGTGTAGGTTGATCATAGATAGATAGTTGGTGAATTTCCTGAGTGATATCATCTACTCCTGTAGGGTCATGTTGTGGTTCGTCTAACACTTCATGTAATGATTCCTCGATCGTCAGCTTCCTTTTATTAAAGATTAAAGCTTTCCGACGGAAGAGTATCCTACGAATATTCCTTCATCGATTTTTCATCAAAGGTTCTAAGTTGGTCCTTCCCATTGTTCAAAACGTAACACTGCATCCAAAATGTGAAAATACGAAACTAATGGAGTTTTGTTATTCCATACCTCGTAAGTCGCTTTGTTGTGGTGCTTGTTGACGATACTGGTTTTGAGTGTAGCACGTTGTATTGGTTGCTTCACCCCGTAAACGCCGTGGCAATTTGCTTGCAATCATTGTCCTTGTTGCTTCTTTCAACGTCCTATTCTTTCGCTCGGCAACACCATTTTGTTGAGGTGTACGGCGGTGAGTATTCGTCCGTATGCCATTCTCCGAACAAGATTGCTCTATAAAGCGGTTAGTAAATTCGGTACTGGCCGGAACGAATGCACACGATACTTGACGCTTTTTCATTTTGCAACTTCCTCAGATCTCGGGCACTTTTAATGTTGTTTCCTTCTTCTTGCTAAGAAAGATCGTCCAAGCATACCGGAGTAATCATCAACAACAACCATGCAATATTTCTTACCTCCCAAACTTACCGGATCTACAGATCAGAGATCCATGTGTAGCATTTCCAACACTCTTTGGGTTGAAAGGTAGGATTTGCTTTTCGGTGGTTGACTTGATTTGCTTGCCTTTCGGCATGGTCCGCAGACTGTCCTTCTTGAATGACACATCCGGCAAACCTCTAACCATACCTGTCTTGAAAGCTTGTTGATCGTCTTGAAGTTGACGTGAGACATCCTCTTGTGCCATAGCCGCCTAAGATCTCAGCCTTTGGCAACAAAACACGGAATTGAGGAGCTCATAGGCTTCCGATCAAGAATGTACATATTACCCGACCGCTTCTGTAAGCACAACTTCCTTGGTTTGGGTGTTCTTGACTCTACAGCCGATCTATATAGAACTTCACCGAGAACATTTATCACGTAATCGGCTAATACTAAGTAGATTATACTGTAAGCCTTCAACATATGCAACATCGGTGACCTTGAATTTCCCAACAAGTAGGTTTCCTTTCCCTCTTGTTCTTCCTTTAGACTTATCACCGAAGTGAACTTTTGGACCGCGACCTTCTACAAAATCAGATAGCTTGCTCCTGTCTCCAGTCATGTGACGAGAGCATCCACTATCGAAGTACTGTATCCTCCTCTAGAATGTCCCGTAACAAATAAATTAGGTAGATTTAGGTCCCCTTTGATTTTGGGTCCATATATGTTAGTTCCTTTAGGTACCCAAACTTTCCCGACAAAGAATTGGTTTCTCGTAGGATGTACTCAGACAAGTGTTGCGATATCTACGGGGGGCATATCCGTAGTTGTTATAATCATGATAATTACTATGCATGTAAAAATCAGGGTTATTATTATTATTCCAGTACGAGTGCCGTCTAGGAGGTGGAGTCATTTTCCTAGGCCTAACAGCTTGTCTTCTGGGTCTCCACTGATTCCCAATGCCGTTGTTGATACCGAATCAAGCTTCATTGTCTTGAGGGATAACGGGGCTCCTGTATCCAATACCTATGTGCACTGTACTGAGGGTACTGCTGTGCGGGCCTTTGGTGGTTGGATACCGTCTTCTTTCTGAATGACTGTCGGCTTTGATGATATGCTTGTGGAGCATGCTGTAGATTACGCCTTCTAAGTGGTTGCTGGTTCCACTGTCTCGAATAGTAGAGTTGTGGAGGCGGAATGGCAGCCTTCGGTTTTCTCGGTACAGCAGGTTCCTTTATGGGACTAGGAGTATCTTCCGATTCTGGAATGTGTTCCACACTCTTGACGAACACAGTACTAGTTTTACCTTTATTCGAACATGAGCTGTATCCTAAGCCACTTTTATCATGAGCATGTTGCCCAGTGCTCAGAATTTCTTCCATTCTTTTGGACGATTTTTCAAAAGACTTCAGAATGGTCTCAAGTTCAGTTTCTCGCTTCTCGAGAGTTGTAATTTTGGTTTGTAGTAGAACCAAATCATTTGTCTTGCTCTCATTATGGGTTTTAACCTCATTTAGTTCATGAGCAAGTTGATGATTGCTCTTCATGAGTTTTTCAAAATCGACCTTGCTGGTTTCACAATCAAAAGACATATTATCATAGTTTATCTTCAGCAAGTCATTCTCATCTTTCAGCTCTAGATTTGTTAATTGAAGCTGTATATTCTCAGTTTTTAGAATCTCATGGGCCTTTTGAATGTTTTTGAATTCATTCATCATATTTTCGAAAGTATGAGATGCATTAGGTGGAATAACTGAGGTTGAGCTTACCTCATCGTCGCTGTCTTCACCTTCTGGAACATCTTTGGCCATAAAGCACATGTATGCTTTATCATCGAACTCATCGTCAGATGAATCACTTTCGATGACCACCAAGACATTCTCGTGATTTGGATGGTGTGGGGAGGCTTCGATTCTCCAATCGTGGCTTTGAGCTTGTCTTTCCAAGCACGTCTTCTTTCATCTCTCTCTTGTTGCTCGGCCTCGTGCAATCTTTGGACTTTGGGATGAGGACATTTGTTTGCATAATGGCCTGGTTTCCTGCAGATTATAACACGAGTTAGCATCACTGATGATGTTTGGTACTTACCTTGTTGTGAGGTTTGGGCTCGTAGGAGTCTTTCCAGATGTTTAATGAACTTTTGAATTTATGCATTAGAAGCGCCATTTCATCTTGTGATAGGATGTCGTCACATCAAGGCATTCTTGTGACCGGGCTTTAGCAGGCTAGGCATGCCGTCGACGGTTCGATACAAAGAATGAGAGTTGTGACCTTTGAAGGAGATTCTTCACTTTCTCTCTCACAATGTCATACTCAAAAGCTTTAAGGTCGAGAAGAGATCAAAAGTGGATATTTCATTAAGATTACAGGGATACACGCATAGTTGTGGTCTTAATGTCCCATCGGGCCGGGAGAGATCTGAAAATTTTTAAGTTCTTCTCCTTTTGGGTGTAAATCTTGCCCAACGCTTCAAGTTCACCAACAATACCAAGAACTGAGGTCAAGTTCCTCAAGTGTTTCCGTTGGTTTCATTTCAAAAGATTCAAATTCCGAGTAAGTTTTGAAATCTTGTTTTCTTTTGAGAGCTCAGTTCCTCACAAATTAACTTGAGTTTATCCTGATTTCTTTGGGTCGCTTTGCAGCTCTTTACCTTTGAGAACGTGCCTTTGTCAAGAGTGACAAATAACGCGTTCTTAGCCACGTTGTCGAGATTGGCTCGCTTCCTTTCATCGGTTGCCCATTGCTCGCGTTCTTTCTCGAGCATTTCAGCATGGGCTTGGCCTTCAATCCTTGCGGATGGATTGACCTTCATGATCTTGATCGGACCATCCTGTATAACAAAAATCATCTCTTCGTGCATTGCTGCAAGATGAGCTTCCATTCTAATTCTCCAGTCGTCAAATTCGTTAATAGAGAACATAGGGACTTTGTTAATCATAGAAGTATCCATACTGATAATATAGGAATGAAAGAAACTGTTTTGAAAATAAGTGATTTGAATCTGATTCGGTTAAAAAGAAATACGACTGATTCTTTTTAGAATCAACCTCTCTGATACCACTTGTTGGCCACTTAAGTATACTGGATACAGTTTGGAAAAGTAGTTTAAACAACAAACTGTACGGAATCTAAATCGAGTGCGTAGCGGAAGTCTTGGATACGATTAGTTGCCGTGGATACAAGAACGACGTATTTGATGTATACTTAATATATCACGCTTATTTCAAACAAGAAAAGGTAAGGTAAATGACACATTAATTTAAGTGGTTCGAGGTAAACCCTCTACGTCCATTGGTCCTCCACACAGATTAAAGTTTATTATAATTCTGCGTACACAACTACGTAATTATAAACAAACCTATCCTTGTATCGTTCACACAGATTGATACAAAGAACGTCACTTTCAACCGCTCACACATTGGTTAAAGCTTCCTTCTTGACTAGCTTCTTCACACACGGTTCCAAAGCTTCGTCCTTATTCGTCCCACACAGTCGAATAACTTGTTGAGTTCACATGAGCTCGGTTTTTACACAGAGGTAAAAGGTTGGTAACTGTGTAAGAACAATGACTTTGAATATCAAGTTCTTGAGCTGATGATAGCTGTTCTTGATGTTGAGCACTGTATATCTCTTTCGTTCTAACTTGCAGTATGCTTTGGAGATATGTTTGCTCAGATGATAACTTTGATAGCTTGAGTATTAGGTTACTTGAATTAGTTCAGTTCGGTTTTTGATCTTCAATGTCTTCAAGGATATATATAGTCTCTCGAGAAAGTATCCGTTGAGATATATCCGTTTGAATAAGATTTCCTTCAACGGGAATATGACATGATCCGGATTTCGCGGGATTCTGAAGATCTGAAGACTGGCAGTATTTAAATACTTTATCCTTGAGTATTTAAATACTTCTTTGTTCAACGGGACTTGACTTGTGTTCTTTCTTGTCCTTTTGTGAACTGTATGGAAGATGACTGTTTTTAGGGCATCGAGACAGTTTCCATACTTGGTCTTTTTACAAGTCTTCTTGCTGTACTGATGAGCTTCACTTATGCTGATTCGAGGCAGGTCTTCGATATAGGATAAGTCCTTGAAGCCTCGATACAGTTTCCTTACTGTATACGGATTGGCATATATGTCAAAACCTTCTTTATGACATTCGATACAGGGATCGGGTATCCCAGCTGTTTCGATACAGGGTGTTTGTTTTTCCCAACAGTATGTTTATTGAGATCCACTGTATGTGATTGGTGTTTCGTTTTGAGAATGTTATTCTTTCATATATCTGTTTCCGTGGTTCTTTGTTGACCGTGTTGGAGCTTACCGTGTGAAGGTATTCTCGATTATCGTCGATCGTTCATTGGTCATATTAGAGTTTATCATGATGACATTCTCGATTATGTTTTGACCTCTGGTTGGTCATCTTGGAGTTTATCATATTGATGGTATTCTCAGCTACGTTTTGACCTTTGAATTGGTCGTATTAGAGTTTATCGTGTCGATGATACTCTCAGTTAATTTATTAGTTGATCATTGCTGGTGATCATCTGAGCGTTCAGATTTTGTGTCAATATTTTGGGATTTGTTGCTATTGTGTTGGGCAGTTGTTTCACAGATGTATCGAGTATTATTGGTTTTTAGCAGATTGAGACTTGATTGTGTAATCAGGCAGACAGGATTTGAAACGGATAGATTATTTCATCCGAAGATGATATATTTTTGTTGGGACTCGTGGAATTGTGATCGTAAGCGTGTTGAGCCTTTACAGTGAAGTCACTTGCTAGTATCTCAGGAGATCTTCGACTTTGCGCATTTGTAAGTGTACTGTTTTGGTTATTCATTAATGATGACGATTGATCATTGTTGTGATGGTTTCGGAATATGTTGGTCAAACGGTTTGTTTGTTTTCTATGACGGATTGCAGGTTTTGAGGATGAAACTTATTTTAAGTGGTGTAGTATGTAATATCCGGAATCTCTACTACTGTGGTTTATTATTATTTCATCCTAGTTAGGTTGTACATCGTGGAATCTGTACAGTATGGATAAAATAAATGAAGGACTAAGACATATGTATTGGTATTAGTACCGCACTTGGTTGACAGTTGTATTGGAAGACATTGTGTGTCAGGCTTGTCATATGAGAATATCGTTGGAGGATCTATATGTATTCAGTATGTCGTATGTCCGTGTTCTGCCTATCGAGACGTTGGACAAGAGTAGCTGAAAATGGCTAAGTACATCCACATTAGCGCACGTTACGATGTATACTTAGCGTACGCTAAGGCACAAGGATTACATACGTTAATGAGTAGAGTTAACGTACGTTAATATGCTAAGTGTTATGTACGCTATGCATAAGGCATTACGTACGTAACGATAGAAATCAGACAGCTCAGGCTATGGTCGACAGGTGGGACCCATGATCGGCAGCTTTCGGCGAAGAACGTACTTGGTCGAGTCAACCCTTGGTTAACATACGCTACGGGCAGTGCATTCCGTACGTTAAAGAGGATTTACTGTAGCAAGTCAATGTACGTATTACGTACGTTATGAAGGATATATTACGTACGTAAGCAAGTGAACGAAACAAGTCAGTGAGTTCTGGAATGATGTTACGTATGTTATGTTGGACGGGTAGCGTACGCTAGTGAGCATTACGTACGTTAATGTTGAGTGATAACGTACGTAATGGACGATGCAGTTTATAAATGAAGAGCGGCTTCTCATTTCTTCACGAAAGAAAAATCTTTCCTCCTCCAACCTTCGTCTCTCTGAGTGTGTTAGTGAGTTTTAGCCCCTTCCAACCTGATTACAAGCTTGGAAACATGGATTTGAGGCTTGGAGATGAAGATGTTGATGATCCTTGACAAGTTTGATTGTGTTATTCATGTTCTTGAGGTATGTTGTTGAACTCTACACCTTGATTTCGGATTTTTGGTATTGTTATCCGTATTTGATTCGTATGATGATGATTAGGGTGTTGTTGTTACGATTCTTGAGGTTATGTGAAGTTTATATTGAAGAATATGATAATGCATGACTTGGATTACGAATTGGATGATTATCTACGTGTTAAAGGATATCGAATTAGGTTGTTTTGATGGTTATGAACATGATTTCGAATCACTTAGTGTTCTTGAGGAACCTCTTGATGAATTTAACATAACAAGACAATCGTATGTTGAATTATTGATAAGTGTCAATTATATAGACTTATCCATGGTTTGTATCGATAAATTTCACCCATAATTGAGCTAGTCTACTCTTTTTTGCTTTTAATTAATTAGTTTTTAATAATTTTATTTTTATCAGATTATGATGTAAATCTAGTCTTAATCGGATTAAATTACTGATTTACTCAAGAAATAACATGTTTATAAAATATTCTCTTTGGTTTTTATGTATTCATGTTGTAGGGCTTTCCGAGATGAGTTCGGCAGTCTTTCCGGATTCAAAATCAGAGTTATATATCAAAAGTTATCATCCGAAGAAGATCTGGGGCAAAAACGCAAAGTCTGAGAAATTCTGGGCTAAAAACGTAACTCACAAAGCAACCAGTGTGCAAATTTATAAAGCCATGTTACGGCCGTAACTACTGAATATTACGGCCGTAAGCCATCCTAGTTACGACCGTAACTCCTCAATGTTACGGCCGTAACTCTTGACAGATTGTGATCATTTGTCTATTTTTTTATACTTTTTGTATATTATTGAGGGGATGGCTGGCATTGATCCGATCTATTATAATAATGCTGGAGTTTTGGAGCTATTATATGACTTTAGGTGTATAAATAGACCCCTTAGATCCATCATCATTCATCATTCATCTTATATTTTTCCACTTTTTGTAATATTTTCTTTTGTGTGAAGAACACACTTGTGTTCTTGAGTGACTTGTGTAATAGTGGTATAACATATGTTGTTAAGGGAGTTTATTGCTTCTTTCTCCTTTATCTACTAAGGGGGTTAGGATCAATTCTTTCTCTTTTTCAACTAATAATCACCACTCAAGCTTGTATTATGTTTATTAAACCCTTCATGGGCTAAGTTACCTTAGTTGGGATTATAAACAAGGTTAGTCATGTTATTTAAGTTTGTATAAAAGATCTATTATGAATTACTTATTATTGTGTGTGATTTTCATTGTTTTAACAATCTTTATTTATTTGGCCAATAAATGACGATATTTATGGTCTTCATATGTTTCGAAAGAAAATATGTTTGATTAGATCAAATGATCTTCACTCTAAGTTGTTCTAGGGGATAGAAATATACCTCTAGACCTTAGATGATTCTTTGAGTTATTTTCATAAAACCTAATGCTATGTATTGAAGCCAATCAACATAGAAATATAGTGGATTGATTCAATATATAAGGGGCGTTTTATAGTTCGAAAGAGAAACCGTCTTTTTAAGGAAAATCGAATCTACACAACATAATAAGTAAATTTATCTTATTATCTCCTATATATCTTCTATAACTAATGATGAACTAAGTTTGTAATCCCAACTGTTTCATTTTATCTTTTATTAATCTATTATTAGTGCAACATTTTTTCCCTTGAATATTAGAACTATTATTGCATTTTCTTTGCAATTATTAAACCAAACTCTTAAATTGTGTGTTTCAATCATATATATCTCTATAACAAATAAACTAATAGTGTATAATTCAACATATAACCAAACTTCCTCTTGGGATCGATAAACCGGACTCAAAAAGTCAACTTACTACTTGATACGATATCGTGCACTTGCGATAGTTAGACTAAAGACCGTGTCAATTATCGGTATCTTTAGATATGAAGATCGAATGTTCGTTGATTGTAGTGGTAGAATTCGTATGTTCTTGATGAAATACGAATCATGATATCAATTTGGAATCCGGAAGGATGATAGTTAATATTATAACAAGATTCTCAAAGGTATTGAACTCGTTGGGTAGTTCGGGTTGCCGATTATGCCGATAGTATTGTCCTACTATGAAATTTATAATTATAAACAAGGAAGAATCATGTTAATTCGTATGAATTCGGAATAGAGTGTGTTATGTAATCCTTGCTATCGAGATGAGTTGATCGTTGATATGATTATTGGAATATGGAAACGTATCGTGTTTATGAGTTCATGGTTGATTGATTCGGGTTGTTCGGATTTATGTTTAATCGAGGAATTGTTGAGCCGTTAAGTTTAATTGATTGGTTACATCGGGAATTGATTGTAACACCGCGAGATATTCAAGGTATATTACAGTGCCGTGGACCCCTATATGGGACCCACCAGGCTAGACACAAATTACCACGGTAAAATCACACATCTTCCAGATGAAAATCAAGTAACACGCCCGGTACAACCGGCAGAATAATCAACATCGACAACCATAATTAACCTCAATGTATACGAATCACAATTTGAAGAGAAAGGCCTAAGTACTCGCGAGTACAATCTATGAGTTTAGAAAATAGGCAACAACCATATCGAATGGAACAACGGAAATAAAAAGGACTCGAATGTACATGTCAACGACCCTGACCATCATCCTCGTACTGTCCCAGTACCCGCTCGTCCAGCAGATCATATTCATAATCTGAAATCCATAACAAGAATTTCCCCAAAACGGGTCCCCAAAGGGGTTAGCAGTTACGCTAGTACAAGTAATCAAGGCAAACCATTCGCTTACACATTTCATAGTACAATGCACCAAATCATTTCAAAGCCAAAAACCAGACATGTCTTTTCCAGAAACAAACAGTCAAATACATTTGCCTAGGACCGGGACGAAGCCACAAATCCCACTCGAGGCCTCTAAGGACCCTCCCGAGCTGGCTAGCGAAACAAATCGTGAAACCAAAGTGAAGTCATAGATTCCCTCGAGGCCCCGTCGGACTCTCCCGAGGTGAGAAAAGCACACATAATATACATTACCATTTCATGTTAAGCATAAAGGTTTCCAAAAATACTTGCCTTGAATAATTGACGACGCAACGAACGGAAAGGAAAATCACCAACGAACGCTAGGAACCCACGGAACCGAACCTAACGATTCGAAGAATACAATCATAACCATTTCTAAACGAATATGGAACTGAAATACTCCCGAAAACCCGCTTATGATTCATGTATATCCGTATAAAAATAACAACGAGGGCGGACCACAACCAAACCCTCTCGAAAAGGCAACAACTATGAAATATACCATGAATCCGTAGGGAAACCAAGAATATCAACAAGATTAATCATATTCATCATGAATTAATCAACCATACGAAACGAATCGGACGAAAAACTCAAAACCCCAAGTTTCCCTAAAAATAAGGTTCTAGGAGTTTACCTCGGATTAAGGACGAAGAACACGATTAAATGTTGATAATACACTCCAAAAACTCGAAGAAGATGATGGCTCGGAGTTACAAAGCTTCAAATTGCCCGGAAATGCTAAGAAATCGCCTGGAAGTCGGAGGGGAAAGAGGAGGAGTGAAAATGACCGAAATCGGTCAACTCCTGGGTTTATAAACCCAGGCCGCGTTACGTACGTTGGCCACAGGTAGCTAACGTATGTTAGTTTGTTAACGTATGTAAGCCCTCCCAAGCTTACATACGTAATGAGATGGGCAGGACCGCCTGTCCAATTTCCTACATACCATTACGTACGTAACAGCATATTGCATTACGTACGTAATGTCCCTTCCTGAGGAGTACAGGCCGCTACCAACAGGCAAGGAAGGAACCGAAAAATCGAAATGCAACGGTGAACAAAACATGAGGGTACGAACGTAAAGGATTCGAGGCGACGAACTTAAGTGTTGAAGGAAAACATATTCCCGACTACCCGAAGGTTCGGAAAACAACAACAAACGTAATTATCCCAAAACTTTGGGAAATTACAAAACGGCCCAAAACATCCGAAATGTACGATACATGGTTGAAACACCAAACAAAAGGTCACAACACGCATAATAACATGAGATGGATCTTCGGCAACCCCGAAATGGCGGTTCCGAACGACGATTTACGAGAATACACGAAATAGCGACGAAAACGACATAAAACACCGAATCGAGTAAAACGAGTCTGAAACAAACTCGAACGATAAGAAGTACAATATTAAATATAATCGAAATGTCAATACGATTACAAGCAAGTTGCTAAAAACGAAAATATACCAAAAATGAGAATATCGGGAAAAAGGAAAAATGCGGATATTACATTGTTTATTATCGAATATATGTTAATTGATTACTTCATTAGGTTGAGAATATTGATCGGTGATTATAACTGTGTGTTGCGGTGGAGTTCGAGGATGTTCGTGAATTCCTTTGGTCGGGACCGAGGAACTTGTAGACAAAGACAACGGAATTGGTAACGGATTCATCATCGTCGTATCGGTATCGAGGCAAGTTATTACTTGTTCAGTTTATAATATTTAATGAATGGTTTCTGTTTCATTCATTTGTAATTCGTATAGCGATAATTATAATTGTGAATTCTGGAGATTTGGATTTTATGTGGTCTTCCGATTTTTGAGAGTTAAATCATAATGTATATGATTTACATTTTATTATTGGTATACTTGGGTATCGAGTATACATTGTGATAAAGACAAAGATATGAATTATCTACCGTCCATGACATTTTGGATCGTCGAATATTCAGAATAATGGTTCGTGATGGTTTAGATATCGAGATTGCTCTCGAAGGACTCGGGGCAAGTATTCTAATCATTTTTGTCATTTTGTGTCGATCATGTTGTGATACATGCGTTATCTTTATTGTCATGCATTGTGTATCATTGTTATATGCATTTGTGCATTGTTGTCGTATGTCCACCTCGTGTTGGTCCGACGGGATCATCGGGGGATTTATGCTAGCGTGCGTTGGATCATCGGACAGGTTTTTCCACCACGGTTGGTCTGACGGGGTCTTCGTAGGATCTAGGCAGTGAACGCTGGATCATCGGATTACCTATGTGTTGTTATTGTGCATATGTATATTATGGGTTTGCCATAAGTATAAAGTGTTGTTATTGATATGAGCATATTGACGTTGTCATATGAGTATGCATTTGTAGGTCTTGTGTTAGGACCATGTTCGTATGTTGTATTGATCTGATCTTGGATTAGACTGACGTGATTTCGTCGTGGCATTATATCTTGAGGTATGCTCCGTATTTCCTTTGGTATTTGTCTTTGATGGACAATCGATTATCGTGTTGAGATGCGATGATGTTACCCGATGGATTGGGTTGGACAGAGTTAGTAGATTTCGTAGTAGTGAGTTATGATAATGTTTTGAGAACCTTGGGTATTGTTGAGATACAATACAGATATTTCGGTATGAGCTTATCGTGTTTTTTAAAGGATACGAGATGTGAACTTTGGTAATTATTATCACGAGTTGGTAAAGTTATGGCAGTAAGATTACATTCGTCGTATTCTTACTTAGAATTTTCATTGGTATGTTATTATTGACGAGATGTGATGGTTATCATTGTTGGATATTATGGCTGACCCCGTCGTGGGCTTTCTTTTTAGGTTCTTGGATTATCAAGCTTGTAGCGGTCGTGGAGAGATGAGCTTCCCGGAGGATACTGGCTAGGGCATGTATTTGTGTATTGAGTTTCCTGATCAGTTCTTGTATTCCGCTGCTAGAGTATTTTAATCGTTTTTCTTTTTCCGCTGCGTGAGTATTTTAAATGGCCTTTTGGTATCTGGTAACTTAGGTTACTTTGGCAATCATTTTCTAAACTATTTTGCTGGTACGTGTAAGCGATAGCTTAACGTATGTTTTTAAACTATAGTGCCGTGGACCCCACACCAGGAGAGCCACCAGGCGAACACGACTAAAATTACATCAAATTAACGAACAAGGGCAACCACAGTCCTTACTATGATAAATGACACAATATTCCGATAAGGAATTTCAACGACAATGATGGGCCTACATGGCCAAAATGAAAATGAAAATACAACGACATCCACGAGCCTTGCTCGGGTAATACAAAATGATAATAACTGACAAAACTGGAGTACTCCAACTGACTGACCGACATGAACATCTCGGACTAGTATTGCTCGAATGCCTCATCGCCAACGTCATGCCCCTGTATCCCAACTCTCTCCTCGCAAGCACCTAAAACATGAAAACATGTTCCGCCCCCACGGGGTCAGTCATCCAGATAATGAATATTAAATACATGTACAACATAATATGCATCCAAAGGCAGAATGAAACGGTATAATAATAATAATATGAGATGCTCACAAACCAAGGTAAGAACCGAGCATTCGTGAAACACTATGCCCACGGCATACTACTAATACCTGCTCAACATGTTAGAACATAAGCACCCAACGGCGAATCATCGATATAGAACACCACAATGAATTACACGAAGATGAAACAAACCAGAATTGAATTAAATATGAATCACAATGCCCGCAGGGTCCAATGAAATACCAAGACATCACAAAGGTCTGAAAGTCACTCAGTCGAAGCTGTAAATGAACAAAATCACCTGAAAGTTACTCAGCCGAAATTGTAAATCGTCATGATGGCCCGAAGCGAAAACAGCCCAAAGCTGTTCCAATGAGGGCCAAAGCCACGGCACGAAACCGTATCACAATGAGGGCCGAAGCCCCGGCATGAAGCCGTATCACAATGAGGGCCAAAGCCACGGCACGAATCCGTATCACAATGAGGGCCGAAGCCACGGCATGAAGCCGTATCACAATGAGGGCTGAAGCCACGGCACGAAGTCGTATCACAATGAGGGCCGAAGCCACGGCACGAAGCCGTATCACAATGAGGGCCGAAGCCACGGCATGAATCCGTATCACAATGAGGGCCGAAGCCACTGAAACCATCCAATGGCCGTGACCTACTGAACTGTAGGTGTTGGGAACCAACCACAAAGGTTCAAGCCCCAAACTTACCCATAATGAAATCACCCAGTGACCGTAACCTACTGAGTTGTAGGTGCTGGGAACCAACCGCGAAGATTCAAGCCCCAAACTTACCCATGATGAGAACTAGCCGAGATTAGCCTCCAAAACACAATTAATCACAAACGGCAACGATCCAAAGATTGCCGAATTCACGAGAATGATAGTGTGCTGCCTTGAGTAGGCCAACACGACAATAATGACTCACGGATGGGCACCGTCCTCGGTGGTCCCAATTCAATACCTCGATTACCTTAGAATGGTTAATCGATAATAATGACACAACGGATGGGAACTATCCTCAATAGTCCCAATTCAACACCTCGATTGCCTTAGAATGGCCAATCGATAACAATGATGCAGCGGATGAATCAATACCTCGATTGCCTTAGAACGGCCAATCGATAACAATGATACAACGGATGCCTCGGTATCTTTAATCGGTTACCGACGACGGAGGTGAGAAACGAATACGCCAATGCCTTCAATCGGCCAATACAACATCAATGATAAAACACCAACATCAATAACAATGATTACAACAATGTCATAGGTCGACATCAATATCAACAACAACAATCGATACATCGATACCGCAAACTGGCTATCGACAATGACATTAACAACGAGTATCTCCATGCCTTGAACCGACCATTAATGAACAATAATAATCATTTGGCATAATTGCGGAAGAGTATCGTATCGAACGATCCTTTAATATCAACGAATTCATGAAGAGACTAAGTCTCGGAATGATACAACACATTCATACACACATATGATAACATTAATCTCATTGACTAGTACAAGTACAAAACTTGCCTCAAACCGACGGTGAGAAAGTCCTTCCACGATCAACGTCCTTTATGGAATTCTCGGTCGCTCGAACAACCTTGAATAACACAATTACCAATGATTCGTTTAATATACAAATCCACATAGTCATAACCAAAACGAAAGGTTGATACAACACTACCCGCAATTAGACAAACATGTTGCAAACACTCTTCCATTGCTTACAACCAATCCCAATTATATCGAAAACCAACCTCCAAATGAGTGATTCAAACCAACAAAACATCATCAATGGAATCAAAAATCCAATAGGAGTACACAACTCGAGATTCCAACAACATCTAATCGAAACCTCCAATTCCAAAATCAACATCCAACATGTTCTTGAATAATACTCAACAATCCAATGATAACTCATAAAAACTCATAATCATACATATATCCCTTTACATATCTTGATTACAACATCCAAATCATCATATTCCCATTGAAAAAATCGAAATCTAGGGTTTGAACAAATTACCTTAGATTTGGGATGAAGAATCCAAAAAGATGTTGTTAATCTACACCAAGAACTCAAGGAGGATGAAATCTTTGAGATTGATGATGATAAATCACCCAAGAATTCGCCCAAAAATCGCCCAAGGAGGGGAGGAATGAAGAGCAGGATGAAATGAGCTTCCTTCCTCCAAAAATCCACTGAAAAAGGGTGATCTGTCCTGTGTGCCGCGGCCCGCCGCTGAAAAAAAATGCTCCCAGACATCTTAGTGCTGCGGCCCGGCCAGCAGAGGGCCGCGGCCCGCAGTACAGCCGCGTTAGGCTCACTGTGTAGTCTTAGCTATTTCGACCATAACTCCTTCGTCCGGACTCCAATTGACTCACCGTTTGAACCATTAGAAAGATAATTTATGCTCTATAATACTGAAAGGATTCATAACTTTTGGATTTTCCAAGAATTGATGGTGATTTTACAAAGTCGGACTCATACGTGGAAAAGTCGCTTAAGAATACGGAACTCAACAAAACGACACCGAGACGAACTCGGATGACGAAAAGTGTAGAATTAATCATTCTCGGAATGACGAAACGGTCACAATAGAGTCACCAAGATGGATTTACGCCAAAAAAGGAAAATTACCAGAAATCGAAATTGCGGATATTACATACTACCCTCCTTAAAAGAAGTTTCGTCTCGAAACTTAAAACAAGTAGGGAGAAGCAATATCCCACCAGGAAAACTCAACGAGATACACCAGAACCGAAAACTCGCTTCTCATCGGCATCGGATGCCCATACAAACACTGATTCACACCTCCAAAGAAAAACAGCAATGCACATATAGTCCTCGGGACCTATCAATCGCACGTCCAAGTCCCCATGACTTGACGTCTCGAATCACAATGAACAATTATCTAGATTATCACGAAATCTTGGGTACAATATAGAAGGAAAGAAAATCACATCAAATGACTCAAATCTCAAGATTCTCAGATACGATCATTATAAAATAGATCAAAAATAAATGATCCGCAACCACGATACATTATTAAGGATTAAGTTACACATTAATCCGAAAACAGAGAAAGGAAAATACAAAAATTAAGGCTACATCTCAAATGTACCCAACATCGATATCCTCCAAATACTCGATCTCATCCATTTAAGGAGACCCAAATCTGAACTCACTGCTCAATATGATCCCGGGAGGTCACAAGAACAAGAATGATCACAATGAATGATAATGAATCGAAATCCGACAAGGATCAAGAATGACTCACCGAGGTGAATAACGACGCAATGAATGCTAGCTCAATGAAATGATTGGGACAGTCGTCCCTCGTGAATTGAATGATTAGTTTGGTTATTACAAGTCTCAACATGATTGATATATTATGAATGAATTACATGCATGAATGAAAAACAACGAACGGAATGATAATCCTCTAACACTGGTGATGAATGTCCTTGCCTCTGGCTCTCGAAGCCTGATAGGACCCCTTAGATGAAGTACGGGTTGGAGTAACAAAATCTCTCGAGGCTTGTGAGCTCTCTCAAAATCTACTGGCACTAGAACTCCTACAGTATTTCTGAAGGTGTCCCTGTCTCCCACACAGAAAACAAATGATAGGGGGCACCGTACAACAAGTGCTAACATGCCCCGCTGAATCACAGTTAAAGCAAACAACAGTCGAACTCGTCGCCTGACAAGAAGATGATTTCCCAGTATGAAGACGACTAAAAAACGACCTCTTGGACGTTGGATACCGATGTCCCTCAGAACGAACCGACATCCTAGTCCTCTCACCAGAAGGAACTGAAGGGTGCTTCCGAGCAAGCTCCCTAATCAAAAGCTCTGCTCCTAGAGCCTTCTCAATGAATTCACCAAGTGAATTACAATTATGATTAAACAACTGCATCCTCAAGTGCGGGTTTAGCCTCTTGCTAAAATATTTGATATTATCCGCCTCAATACGGATAACAGATGAAGCAAACTGAAGAAGTTCCTGAAACTTCTCAGCAATGAGAATAACACCCTCGTCGTCGACGGATTCGGGGTTCAAAACCTCTGACAACTTGGCTTCACGAAGTGGTGCCGGATAATACCTCTCTAACATGAGAGTCTTGAACTCGCTCCAAGCACAATCACGATCGGTGGGTTTCACGGAAATCCACCAAGAATGGGTCAACACGAACACCTTCCGATTGAGCTGCATCTCGAGTACGACTCCCTGACAGTGAATGATTATCTGCCGGTCAATGAGTAGCATCGCCACCTGTTGAACTAGTGTTATCCCTCGCGTTCGCACGGGTATTCACACGAGATCCCGGGTTTCATCCCGCACCACAGCCTCTTCCCCTGCATCCCCTGACAGCTCTATCCATACTGAAGCAGGAAAGTCAGATGATAATTATAGATCCCGCATGAAGATCGCATTATGATTACGTTACGGAATGATAATAATGAGCATACACGCTTTATCACAATGAATGCATTAATAATGCAATAAAATGATCGTCAACATGATGCCGGAATATGATAAGATCGCATGAAAGATCAAGTGAGGTAACATGATTATCTGATGAAATTCCTGAAATGATTATCTTGAACAAGTTAACAAGATTGATAATTCGATCCACAAGATCAACAACTGAGCAATGAGATTGACTGAGTGATTAATTAATTAACATGATCAACGAGATCAAAAATGATGATTGAGGATTGTTGACTGAGGAATGAGTTGATCCTTATCGCTTGCACAGGTCACACGTGCTCCAAAACAATTAGTCATGAATCAATCGTAACACTAATATCACATATAGGTTTCAACAAAACATGTATAATATATGACATAATGAATATATGAACATAAAGAGAATCGAGTCCTTACACAGGTCATACGAAGCTTCGAGGTATTGCGATACTAGTAGTCACTGACGACGACTCGATGAATGAATGACTCGTGCAGTCGTACGAATTTTACGACTCATAAAATTCGACTGTCCAGATTGTCATAACCTGATAGTCCCACTACTACCACATCGGTAGAGCCACATAACTCACATATCAGGGTATCTCACAACCTAAGGGCTCTGATACCATCTTCTGTAACACCCCCAAATCTCATTGGGTCATTACAGTGTCATGGACCCCACACCAGGAGAGCCACCAGGCGAACACGACTAAAATTACATCAAATTAACCAAGAAGGGCAACCACAGTCCTTACTATGATAACTGGCACAATATTCCGATTAGGAATTTCAACGACAATGATAGACCTACATGGCCAAAATGAAAATGAAAATACAACGACATCCACGAGCCTTGCTCGGGTAATACAAAATGACAATAACTGAAAAAACTGGAGTACTCCAACTGACTTACCGATATGAACATCTCGAACTAGTATCGCTAGAATGCCTCATCGCCAACGTCATGCCCCTGTATTCCAAATCTCTCCTCGCAAGCACCTAAAACATGAAAACATGTTCCGCCCCCACGGGGTCAGTCATCCAGATAATGAATATCAAATACATGTACAACATGATATGCATCCAAAGGCAGAATGAACCGGTATAATAATAATAATAATAATAATAATAATAATAATACGAGATGCTCACAAACCAAGGTAAGAACCGAGCATTCGTGAAGCACTATGCCCACGGCATACTATTAATACCTTCTCAACATGTTAGAACATAAGCGCCCAACGGCGAATCATCGATATAGAATACCACAATGAATTACACGAAGATGAAACAAACCAGAATTAAATTAAATATGAATCACAATGCCCGCAGGCTCTAATGAAATACCAAGACATCACAAAGGTCTTAAAGTCACTCAGCCGAAGCTGTAAATCAACAAAATCACCTGAAAGTTACTCAGACGAAACTATAAATCATCACGATGGCCCAAAGCCAAAACAGCCTGAAGCTATACCAATTAGGGCCGAAGCCACGACACGAAGCCGTATCGCAATGAGGGCCGAAGCCACAGCATGAAGCCGTATCACAATGAGGGCCGAAGCCATGGCACGAAGCCGTATCACAATGAGGGCTGAAGCCACGACACGAAGCCGTATCACAATGAGGGTCGGAGCCACGGCACGAATCCGTCTCACAATGAGGGCCGAAGCCACGGCATGAAGCCGTATCACAATGAGGGCCGAAGCCACGGCACGAAGCCGTATCATAATGAAACCATCCAATGGCCGTGACCTACTAAACTGTAGGTGTTGGGAACCAACCACGAAGGTTCAAGCCCCAAACTTACCCATAATGAAATCACCCAGTGACCGTAACCTACTGAGTTGTAGGTGTTGGGAACCAACCGCGAAGAGTCAAGCCCCAAACTTACCCATGATGAGCACTAGCCGAGATTAGCCTCCAAAACACAATTAATCACAAACTGCAATGATCCAAAGATTACCGAATTCACGAGAATGATAGTGTACTGCCTTGAGTCGGACAGCATGACAATAATGACTCACGGATGGGCACCGTCCTCGGCGGGCCAAATTCAATACCTCGATTATCTTAGAATGGTCAATCGATAACAACGACACAATGGATGGGAACTATCCTCAACAGTCCCAATTCAACACCTCGATTGCCTTAGAATGGCCAATCGATAATAATGATGCAGCGGATGAATCAATACCTCGGGTGCCTTAGAACGGCCAACCGAGAACAATGATACAATGAATGATTCAGTACCTCGATTGCCTTAGAACGGCCAATCGAAAACGATGATACAATGAATGATTTAATACCTCGATTGCCTTATAACGGACAATCGATAACAATGATACAACAGATATCTCGGTATATTTAGTCGGTTACCGACGATGGAGGTGAGAAATGAATACGCCGATGCCTTCAATCGGCCAATACAACATCAATGATAAAACACCAACATGAATAACAATGATTACAAAAATATCTTAGGTCGACATCAATATCAACAACAACAATCGATACATCGATACCACAAACCGGCTATCGACAATGACATTAACAACAAGTATCTCCATGCCTTGAACCGACCATTAATGAACAATAATAATCATTTGGCATAATTGCCGAAGAGTATCGTATCGAACAACCCCTTAATATCAATGAACTCATGAAGAGACTAAGTCTCGGAATGATACAACACATTCATACACACATATGATAACATTAATCTCATTGACTAGTACAAGTATAAAACTTGCCTCAAACCGACGGCGAGAAAGTCCTTCCACGATCAACGTCCTTTATGGAATTCTCGGTCGCTCGAACAACCTTTAATAACACAATTACCAATGATTCGCTTAATATACAAATCCACGTAGTCATAACCAAAACGAAAGGTTGATACAACACTACCCAACTCATTGGGGCAATTAGACAAACATGTTGCAAACAATCTTCCATTGCTTACAACCAATCCCAATTATATCGAAAACCAACCTCCAAATGAGTGATTCAAACCAACAAAACATCATCAATGGAATCAAAAATTCAATAGGAGTACACAACTCGAGATTCCAACAACATCTAATCGAAACCCCCAATTCCAAAATCAACATCCAACATGTTCTTGAATAATCCTCCAAAAATCCAATGATAACTCATAAAAACTCATAATCATACATATATCCCTTTACATATCATGATTACAACATCCAAATCATCATATTCCCATTGAAAAAAATCTAAATCTAGGGTTTGAAGAAATTTCCTTAGATTTGGGATGAAAAATCCAAAAAGATGTTGTTAATCCACACCAAGAACTCAAAGAGGATGAAATCTCTGAGATTGATAATGATAAATCGCCCAAGAATTCGCCCAAAATTCGCCCGAGGAGAGGAGAAATGAAGAGGATGATGAAATGAGCTTCCTTCCTCCAAAAATCCGCTGAAAAAGGGTGATCTGATCTGTATGCCGCAGCCCGGACTGAGTGTTCCGCGGCCCGCGGCTGAAAAAAAATGCTCCCAGACATCTTAGTGCCGCGGCCCGGCTAGTAGAGGGCCGCGGCCCGCAGTACAGCCGCGCGAGGCTCACTGTGTAGTCTTAGCTATTTCGACCATAACTCCTTCGTCCGGGCTCTGATTGACTCACCGTTTGAACCATTGGAAAGATAACTTGATGCTCTATAATACTGAAAGGATTCAGAACTTTTAGAATTTCCAAGAATTGATGGTGATTTTATAAAGTCGGACTTATACGTGGAAAAGTCGCTTAAGAACACGGAACTCAACAGAACGACATCGAGACGAACTCGGATGACGAAAAGTGTACAATTAATTATTCTCGGAATGACAAAACGGTCACAATAGAGTCATTAAGATGGACTTCCTCCAAAAAAGAAAATTACCGGAAATCGAAATTGCGGATATTACATGCAGTGGCAAATTCGAGGGGACCACAAGCCCATAAGGCAAGTAAACATATCAACTTCAAGTACCATATCATACGACACTTCATAAAGGAAGGAGACGTAGAGGAAGGAGACGTAGTTGTAGTCAGGGTTGCATCGGAAGATAATCTTGCCGATCCTTTCATGAAAGACTTACCCTTAAAATATATTTTAGTCATCCTTGTATAGCTTTTATATCTCTTGACTTCTAGTTAAATAATCCAGATAAATAAACCAATAACTATTTATTGAAATAATCGATCATGATCACGAATTTACACAATTTAACACATAAAGGACCCACAAATATCTTACTCTTGTAGGAGATGGACTCTTGTAGTCATCCTTCTGCATAATTTATGTTGTGTTCAAAACACATACTATAAGTTTTACCGCCCCGTCACTGAATCTAGACATTATCTCTTTCAACTGAAATTCCATTGAACCATTAAATATGTCATAATAAACGTGATGTTTAATTGTGATGGTATTCTTTGGTAGGCAGAAAAACTATCGTGCTTGTGACGGGTACTGATTTTTGATATATCAATATCAAGTTTTGTGCCAAATATTATGATATATGAATCATTTCTCAAAGATAGGATAAGTGTTTCAATTTTAGACACCAAATTCATTGCACTTGTGATTGTTAGGGTTGTATACTGCAAAACATACTTTATGCTTGTATTATTTTATTTCCCTGTAACTGCCTATGAGAATATTAATTACATTCACTCATATATTTTGCATATTAATTCACGTTATGGTTATGCAAATATATTATTTATTTATTTTATATTGTAGATAATATGGTGTGTTGGTGTCACACGGAAGATAACATTATCTGTGCCTTATAAAATAATATAATAGTTCATAACCTATATAATTACTAGACAAATTATATGAAGGGTTCTAATGTATGCTTGAGATCAGTTGGTCTTGACTATTAGCATGCATTAGTGTATTTGTACACGTTGAACTGGATCGCAGTGAGATAGTATATTAAGTATTGATTGTAAGAAGAACCTAAATCTCGGATAATTATTATTTCTTAGTTATAAGTATATAATATTTAATTGTGTATTTGTAATATTTATTGTTTTGATTTACCATGAGTGAGAGTCGCAGTGATTGATTCAATATGCTACGTATCTTGGGCAATAATATTATTTATATGACCATTATTATTATAACTAGAAATCGTGTCCCGACTTGTGCAGGTTGATGATGTCCCTTTGAGGAGCTCGATAATAATTATTATATTAAACCCTGCAGGTGGATTTAATTCTGATATAATAATAAGGTTCGAGTGGTACTACTCTTGGATAAGAAATTAATTAATTAAAGATGTCAGTAGCTTAAATTAATTAATGGACATTCGAAATCTTAAATAGGGAAATAGTATATGTAAATAAGGAATTCGATTTCGTAAATTGGGATTTGGGTTGGAAGTGCAATATTAATTCTTTAATGAATTGAATAGATATTAGTGAACTCAACTGTATTAGGAAAAGCTTAATATGGAAGGTTGGGTTACACTGAGTCCTAACCCTATTCCTCCTTAAAATCCCTAGAGTAGTCCAAAACCTATAAATAGGACATATGGGTAGGGGGTTCGACCACTACATCACTTCATACACAAGGTATTTTGATTTTTCTTCTAAGTGTTTGATTGTGGATCTTGACTTGTGTTTTCTATTCCACAATTGAGATAACACTTTAATTCTTGCTATCAATCGGAATTAATTGAAGAAAAAGAAAAATCGAGAGTTATGAGAAATATAGGTTTGATCGATCCATCTCCATAGTCAAGCAAGATTCGCTAGCTCGTTGCCCACACAAAGTTCGGATTAAGGCGTGATCATACTTTAGAAGGTTTTGAGGAAGAAATCAAAGTAGCAACCACTACGCTTCAAGAGGTAAATATCCTATGATCTTTAGATCTAGATTAGAATATTGAATTCACCAATAATATTATTTATTAAATAATAAATAGTATTTAAATTTCTTAGTAATCTTAGTAGTTAAGTAATTAGCATGCCTAGATAGATTTTGTGCTCGTGGATGCGCAAAATACTTTTTTCGCTGCGTTTTATTTCCAACAGTGATATCAATAGCTTATTGCATAGTATGGGAAAGAAAATTAGTGATCCCCATAATTTTATGCATCTTATGCAAAAAAAAAATCGAAATAAATTTTTTTTCATAAATATAAACAAACCACTAGCTTCACCATGCATCGAAGTATATGATCCATCATTAGTAATATTATGAAGCACAATAATAATTGCACCATACGTAACTACCAAACTGTGAATAGATACAAATCAGAGCTTCAACAAGTAGTATCTTATCGATACAAAGTACCAATCTGATTTGCTCCTTGACCAGTCTCATGTTGATTAGTAACAACACAACATTTTGTTTGGCATAAGATATACCAAATTGACAATAATTGTGAGATCTGAAAACAAAGATACTTGTTTTCCAGCTGCTGCAACTAATGTTAGATGGAGTTGATGAGCAAAGCAATGCACGATATATGCATAAGGGGAACTATAAGAAATAAATCTTGTAGTTTATTAAAAGCACAAGATATATTTGTAGCACCATCAGACCGTGGACTTCGTATATTATGAATTTCAAGATTGTTTCTTTCAAAGACATTACATCTTTCTTTCTTGATTGTTGCAAATGTACTTTCGTGGATAAAGATAGTAATGGGTAGGGTAGGGTATGAGTATGTTTCCCCCATACCCAACCCTATTTGCTCGGGTTCGGGTACCGCCCATCGAGTAATCGGGATACCTAATAGATATTCGGTACCCACATACAATAACATATATACATATAATGTAATTAATTAATTAAATCTAGAATAAATATTTAAAATATTATATTATATGTAATATAATATAATATAATATCTATGTACAATGCATAGTGATAATATATTGATATAATTCAAACGGATGCGTGGGTCGGATACTCGGGTGGGGTAATCAGGTAATATCCTGTACCCCTACCTACCCGTACCCGATCATAAATTTTTGGGTTCGGATGATACCCAACCCTATTACGAGTTTGTCTGACGGATAGGATCCGCTATGGAAAAAGTTGACATATGCAGTCGTGGACAAGCACAATCTAAACAATCTCTCTTAAGAACCATGGACACCAACAAATCTCGAAATTATAGCAATTTGCTCTTTCTTGGATACATCTTTTGCTTCATTCACTGAAACACAAAACATAGAATCTCCAATTCCAGCATAAATTTGGTCTCTTGACTCGATTACCAATAATATATAAGATTTGAACATAGGGAGAAAACTTGTTTTGCCCTTTTGTATATAGCAATATTCTTGTTTGGAACTGTCGAGGGCTTGGGAACCAAAGGACAGTTCGAGCTCTCCGTGAGCTCATTCGTTGTCCCAAGTTTAGTAACAATTCTTTTAATACCCAAATTGTCGAAATTGACCTTTACTCGAATAAAATTCGAGTCATATATTGTAATTTCGAGTAACATAATTTCGAGTCAACTTAAAAAAAACAATATCGAGGAAGGTTGAAAATATGGGTTACCGGAGTCCGAAATTTCGGGTTACACGAGTCCAATTCGTGTCACCCGAATACAATTCGGGACATGTAAATTAAAAAATCTCCGAATTCATTCGAGATGTAAAAAAAAAACTGGTTACACGAGTCCAATTAGTGTCACCCGAATACATCGGGACATGTAAATAAAAAAGTCTTCCGAATTCATTCGAGATGTAAAAAAAAAAAAAACGGTTACACGAGTCCATTCGTGTCACTCAATACCATTCGTGTCACACGAATTGACCTTTCTTTCTTTTTTTTTTTTCATACCTCCGAATGAATTCGGGAGACATAATTTTTTTTTGTTTGGTTTCATATCCCGTTCATTCGGGAGACCACGTTTTTTTTGTTTTTTTTTTATTTTAAATATCCCGAATGTATGGGGCGACATGTGTTTTTGTTTTTTTTTTTGTTTTTTTTTCTTAATTCGGGTGACACGAATTGGACTCGTAACCTGCTTTTTTTTTTTTTTTTACATCTCGAATGAATTCTAAGACTTTTTTATTTACATGTCCCGAATTGTATTCGGGTGACACGAATGGACTCGTAACCCAAATTTCGGACTTCTAAGAACCCATATTTTCAACCTTCCTCGATATTGTTTTTTTAAGTTGACTAAATTATGTTACTCGAAATTACAATATATGACTCGAATTTTATTCGAAGAAAGGCTAATTTCGACACCGAGACGTTAATCATTACTAAACTCATGACAAAAAGAATATTGCTATATACAAAAGGGTAAAACAAACTATTTTTACTTGAACATATGATGAGCAATTCTATAAAATAACATCAACAATGTTGGCATTCCATTTTCCTAGAATTTTAGCATCTCGACAAAATTACCTCGAGGTTGTGCATTTGGTGATTCGTCATGGCATCTGAATCGATATGAATACAAACTAAGCCGATGCATATTGTCAAATTGTTACTGCAAGCTTTAATTAATTCTTTTAGATATGTTCAGAAGATTCTCAATTCATAACTTTATTTATATGCTGAGTTACATTTATCAAATCAACAACATATTGTACAGCTTTATTATGTACCAAGTTGAACTTCTCATGTGAGACAAATAAAGCACATTTAGATCTATAAATATAGCATGAAAAACAAAATACTGCATTCTTCGAAGGAGAATACTCTAACCATTAAAACTTTATAAGGCATACCTTTTGAAATCCCCGTAATAGTTTTCCTGATTCAAATCATGGTTACTTCTCTAATTTAGATTGATGTGGCACCATTTTGATATAAGCTCTTCTAATTTTTATCTTGATGGTTAATAAGATGGCCTTATATAAAGATACACGGTACAAAATCACGCTCAATAGACGTTTTGTCAAACTCAATTTTTGGCGATTTACAAGGAGATTCTTTTTTTGGGTGGAAGAGCCCCGTTACAAATAAAAACTATCTACTGTACGAAATACCAACAACATCATGAAAGAGCCAGAGTTTAAGCTCCTCAGGTGTCCGTGGAGAATGTGAAATCCTCGAGGATATGTGTACACATGTTATGATAAGAATTCTGCCGGAAGATTTCATTCCCGATGGATGTGACAAACTTCAATAAACTCAAATTTCTCCATATCCTCCTGAATCCTTCTTATCAAACCTCGGCAAAGAGCAATGATGGAAAATTTTCCTCTAATCATTTACACCGCAACCAAATTATCACACTCAACCTGCAAACGAGTGATACCCAGCAAATATGCATGCTTAATACCGTAAAACACACACCATACCTCAGCTTGCAAGATTGAACAAGCTCCAATATTAACCACAAACCCAATCCTCCATGTACCCAGGTTGTCTCTCATGAGACCTCCTCCAAAAGCGTGTGTCGCACCACCACGGAGGGAAGCGTCAGTATTCAGCTTCCAGTTCCGGGCTGGAGGCATGCTCTATCGCACCACCCTACTCGGCTAAGGGCCTCTATTTCCTAGTTGAAATTTTTTTATTACTGATATTATATAGATTATAATGTAATAACACATTACAATAAGATGGCAGGCAAACGGGCAACAAGTTGCGCCGCAACCCCCTTTTGAATGGCAAAACCAATCCTACTAAAAATGAAGTTTTGTTTCTTGAGGACCGAAAAATTACTTTGCACCACTCGTTGAACTCTGGACAAAAACTTCACTGCTTCTGGAGCTAAGAAACCAAATGTATCAAAGGCAAAAGGGATGAACACGTGTTGATTCTCCAAACAAGCTTTCTCGTGTTTAGCCACTTTGCTCGATTCAGCTTTCAACGCAGCTTGTCCTGCAATAAACCCATTGTCCCTGAGCCCAACAAGAGGGGACACTCCAGTAAGATCTACACAAGTATGTTTCGCCCCAGCCCACCCAAATCGCAGAAGTCTCGCTGTATCTAGCAAGCCGTTTAGTTTTCTCAATCACTAAAATCGGGGACAAGCGTACACCATTTCATTACAAACACACATATTTTCTTCCACAAGTACCAACAGTTAATCCCAAACAGTATACACCATTTCATTCCATTTTCACACACAGTAGAAGATTTAATGTTATTCATGACCCAATCAAGCAAAGATGTCGTAGTACTAAAGAAATTACTGTGCATATCAGAATTAAGCAAACCTTCCCAAGTGATTCTCGCATCGCGACAGTCTCAGAGGAGATGCAAGGAAGTCTCCATATCATGCCCACACAAACTACAGCCCCCACTAGTCGCGAGATGACGACGGACTCGTTCCTCGTTTGTCATAATCCCCTTATTCAAGAGAAACCACAAGAAGATTTTGACTCGTTGCGGGCCATACTAATTCCTGATCAACTTCCAAGGTACCCTACCTCCCCCCACCTCCGCGTCGTGAATGAAAGAGTAAGCCGATTTAAGAGAAAAGGCTCTTGAAAACATCAGTACCCAATAGGCCGAGTCCTCCTCCATACCACCTGATGGCAAGGTAGCCGCAATCAAAGTTGCAGCCTCATCGGAAATAAACTGACCGGAGAGGCCCCATCTCCCCCCTCCATCTTCTGCCACGAAAAAATTAACCTTCTTATAAAGAAGATAGTGTGGGATTCGTTCGGTTGCCACGTCTACCAATGTAACATCCATTCCCAGGACCCAATGGTGGATCCAGAACATAACTTTAGAGCCCGATTCGAGATTCCACACAACATTCTTCCACATGACCTGCCAGTTAGCGCAAATCAAGCGCCATAAAGGTGAGCAAGCACCCCGATTTTGAGGAGCAAACTCTAATTCAGGATCAAATCCGTACTTCCCCATAGAGGATTCGGGACGAAAAGGTGTGGCATTCCGCGAAGATCTTCCAACCCAACTTCATGCCAAACGCACAATTAACCTTCCTCATATCCCTCAATCTGAGGCCGCCCTCCTCTTTAGGAAGGGTTATCCTATCCCATGCCACCATGCTCATCGGTCTGCTCTCCTCGGATCCGCCCCAAAGAAACCGCCTCGTAATCTTTTCCATTTCGTGACAAGTACTCACAGGAAACTTAGTTGTTTGCATAGCATAAATTTTTTTTTTTGGTTACAAAGGAGGGGGAGACCCGACTTGAACAAAAACAAAAACTAAACAAGAGATAACACTCTACGGGTAGACATCCCTCCAACTAAATCGAACAATAGATGATTGCCGATAGTTGAGGGGGGATTATCAAAAAAGGTAACACCAATGTCGAGAGAATGCCCAAAGTGAGCGAGACCATCCGCCACTTGGTTCGTCTCTCTGAAGTTATGAACTAAGGTGCAAGAGTGGAGCTTTGCCATGCTGCTTTTGCAAGCTTGTAAAATTGCGCTGTGTGGGTGATGCGAGAGATCGTTTATCGCAAGAAGTTTCACTGCGATCGCTGAATCACTACAGATTATCACTTGTTGAATGTCCTTGTTATTTATCCCATATAAACCATGCCAAATGGCCCAAAGTTCGGCATCCAAGACAGATCCAAATCCCAAGTTAGCAGCAAATTTAAAAATCCATTCGCCCAGGTGGTTACGTGCAACTCCTCCGGCTGCAATTTTACCCAGGTTTGAAAGTGCGCTTCCATCAATATTCAGCTTAATCACACCTTCTGGTGGAGGACACCATTGTAACGAACGAGTGATGTAAGATCCACTAGGGTGCTGGATTTCAGAGAACTTCTCCCATGCCTTATGCTCCTCTTTCGCAAAATCAATCATCCACGCGGCAGCCCGTGAGTTCCATGATCTTATTCCTTGAAAAATAAACTTGTTTCTCCATGCCCATAATCTCCAACATGTTAGAGCAAAAATTTGTGCCCAGCTCGCACCTAGATCATCTATCTGTCGTGTTTGTATTAAATTTTTCCACATCCAAGGGACCATGGGACTTGAGAAAAAACTTTGCAACTCCTTCTCCGGAACAAGTTGAAGCCATATGTCTTTACTCTCAATACAATCACGCAAAGACATGAATCAAACTCTCAAATGGATGATTACGATATTGCAAGAGCTATCATCCGTTATTTTGCGATCAGACTGCTGGCATTTGTTAAGAGTTTGTCATGCGCAACCAACCACAAAAATATCTCGGACTCGTTGTCTCACCTTGACTTCCAAATAAGGTTCCAATTAGAGAGCAATATCCATCATCATCTTCCAAAAATCATATGCGATGCAACCGAAAATTTCCCATTAGAGGTAAAACCCCAACTTACTTGATCATTCTCAAGGCAAGTAGGATCAATGAAGATTTTAGCAATTTCATTTGTGGTTTGTGTAGGTAGGAAATCTTTAAATCTATTCCAGTCCCATCCTTGGTAGTCGTTATAGTAGTCTCTCACATTCAAATGTAAATCTTCTACAGATGGTGAATTTCGACACTTATGAATCGGAGGTTCACCCCACCCACCAATCTGTCCAAAATTTTACGCCTTTCCCGAACGAATAGACCAACGGATTCCTTTGAGAAGGTCCACGACGCACCTAATTGCCTTCCATGTTGATGAATGAGAATTTTTAACCGGATGTTCCAAATCCATTCGATTTCATATATTTTTGTCGCAACACTTGAGCCCAAAGCCTCGTTCGAACCAACAGCTTAACTCCCAAGCAATCTTCATGAGGAGTGCTTTGTTCATGCTTTTAAATTTTTGAGCCCCAAACCCCTTTGTTTTTGTGTGGCCGCACCATACCCCATCTAATTAAATGCGCTTTCTGCGCTCAATGGAGCCTCCCAAAGGAAACATCGATTAAGTCGGTTGATGTCCTCGGTAACTCCTCGTGGCAATAAAGTGGTTTGCATCGTGTATAATGGTATCGAGGAAGTGATGGACGATATCGAGTGGCTCTACCGCAAGAGAGAACAAATGTGGCTTCCATGCAAAAATTCTCCTACGAACATTATGAATAACATTTGAGAAGAAGGCTTTTGTTCGTCTGTGGTGGACGTATACGCCGAGATATTTTCCAAGATTTGAGACTGACAAATCCTCGAGCAAGAAACGATATCACCGCTATTTGTCGAAACATTTGGAGAAAAAAATATTGAAGATTTCTCAATATTTACTCTTTGATCGATGCCCTTCAAATATTTTTAGACAATTCATGACCACATTAATCTGATTTTTCGTAGCTCTTGCAAATAGGAAGAGATCATCGGCAAAAAATATGTGAGAAAGTTTGACACCTCCCCGAGCAACAGTGATCGGTTTCCAATGTGTCCCCACGACTTGGCTATGAATAAGATGGGATAACCGATCCATACAAAGTACAAATAAATAGGTTGAAATCAGATCACCTTGTCGAATACCTTGAGAGGGCTTGAAGGCTCTGGATACTTCACCATTCCAAATGACACGGATTTGGGGGGTCGAGATACAAAACATAATCGCATTTAATGATATCCTCAGGAAAACACATGAGCTGCAACGTCTCCTCAATGAAATCCCATGATAATCGATCATATGCTTTTTCAAGATCAATTTTGATGGCCATAACGCCTTGAGAGCCTTTCTTCCTTTTCATGGCATGAACAATCTCCTGAATAATAAGAATATTATCATGAGTTTGGCGGCCCGGTAAAAAGCTACTTTGCTCAGGACTAATGATTCTGGCAAGGATGGGTTTCAATCTAGAAGTAAGCACTTTAGTGATGGTTTTGTAGATGACATTACAGAGCCCAATGGGTCTGAACTCCCTGATAGAAGTTGGATGTTCGACTTTAGGAATAAGGGATAAAAGAATCTCATTAATGGTAGTCTCAAAAGTCCCAACCGAGAATGTCATGCGAATAAAGAGGGTAAGATCAGCGCCAATAATATTCCAATTCTTTTGGAAAAAAAGGGGACTAAAACCATCCGGTCCAGGGCTCTTGAAAGGTCCCATGGAAAAAATAGCTTTTTTGACTTCTTGTGAGGAGACCGACATGGAAAGGAGATCTCTATCTGTGTCGGTAAGCCGATCACCCACTCCCCATGTCCCATGTATCGAGGTAGTAGCAGATGATGAAGAAAAAAGATCTTCATAATAATTTGTCACCATGTCATGAAGCTCTAAGGCATCTGAAACCCAAGCTCCGTCCCCATTCTTTAAATAGAGAATAGTATTTTTCCTCTTTCTATTAATTGCCGAGAGATGGAAAAATCTTGTGTTACGATCCTGAAGATTCACTGCATCAAGTTTTGCCTTTTGAAACCAAAGAATTTGTTCCTGGAGAAGAACTTCGTTGTACTCGCTTAAGAGTTTTTGTTCGAGTTTGATTAGGTTTGGTTTAAACTGATCTGCAAGTGCACGTTGGACCCCACTTAAACGCGCGAGGAATCTTCTTTTCTTTCTGTGAATATCACCAAAAACTTCCTTTTCCAGATCTGTAGCCTAGTTGTGCAGGCCGACAAATTTTGAAGGAAATCCCCAGAGGAATTCCAGAGAGATTTAATAGTATCATTGAAAGACGGGTGAAGAGACCATGAAGCATTAAAACGAAAGGGTTTATGTTGTAAGCCTCTAGTAGGATCAATCCCAAGTTTCAAAAGTATAGGATGGTGATCTGATTTAGTACGTGGAAGATGTAGCACACCAGCATTAGGAAACAATAATCGCCAGCTATCATTTGAGACAACTCTATCGATTCTAGAAGAAATAGGATGTCCTCCAGTAGCTTTCCCATGCCATGTAAATTTAGGCCAAGAATAGCCTAAATCCGATAGAGAACAACGATATAAACGCTCAGAGAAGAGTTTACAGCAGTTCGCTTGACGACTATGTCCTCCTCGACGTTCCGATAAGTCACAAACATCATTAAAATCTCCTCCAACTGCCCATGCATTTTGGTTCTGGCTAGAGAGACAATCTGCAATATTAATTAAATATGTCCAAAACTCATCCCTGATAGAGGGTATGGGAGATGCATAAACACATGTAAGGTAGAAGCTCTCTCCATTCTTGATATCAACAAAAAGGTGTATGAGTTGTGAGGTAGCACAAACAACTTGGATATCTAAAATATCATCATTCCAAAGGACCCAAATACCTCCTGCAAAGCCAACAGTATCAACACGGACATTCCCGTTATAACGGAGCTTGCGGATAACATTATCTGCTCTTTTACCACTGATTTTAGTCTCTACTAAGACCACTAAAGAAGGATTCTGAGCATGCAAAATATCGAAAAAATGTCTACGGAAGGCTGAACTGCCTGCACCTTGCACATTCCAAAACAGAAAACTACTTTTATTTTGTAGATCCATAAAACTCATTGAAAAACAGGAAACTTAATTAGAGGGGTTTAAGGCGACACCCCCTGTGTTCTGTATAGCGCCAGACGAATAGCCATTTGATCCAGGATCAATATGAGAGGTTCCAGGAGGAATGATCAAAGTTTGTGTTCCATCGAAGGTGGATGGTATAGGAATCGTGTTATCAGGCTGGCCCAGATTTCCTTGGACACGTTGAGAGGTAACCAGGGCCAAGGGTTGTCTATTAATCGCTCTATTCTGGACCTGAACTTTTGTAGAACTCATCCCCTTCCGGCCCATCGTTACAGACTTCGTTTGAGTTGGGTTTTTGATGCTTGGTATTTGGTGTTGTGGAACTTGTGCTGCAGAACTTGAGATATTCTCTTTACCCCGAACACTGACCTTATTTGATGGATTTCTTACAGATGAAAATAGCATCCCTGGTGAGATGCCATGCTCAGCGTGGCAGTTCAAATGATGCTGATCCTGTTCTGAAATTTCCTCTTCAATCTCCTGCAAAGCCGCAAAATGAGAAGAAAAAAATCCCTGAGATCCCGAAGCCTCAGAATTCTTACCAGACTTTCCAATAGTTTCCTTAATTAGGCCGTTAGAACTCTTGTTGGACTGGGCTCCAGTGGGGCGTCTGCCCCGACCATAAACAATCATCCAGGGGCCGAAAGGTGATTCCGCTGGAGTTTCAGTAGTCTTTGTGGCATCTAATGCCATGTCTGATGTACCAATGAGGTTGGTAGAAACTGGCAAATTACCCTGCTTCTTAGATGCTACCTCTGGGGAGGAGGGGCAAGAATCATGAAGGTGTCCAAACATACCACAATGAAAACAGATTGTTCTTATCCCTTCATATTCAATATTATAGAGCGAAGAACCAATCCAAATTTTAGGGAGGAGAGGTTTCATTAGGTCAATCTCAATAGCTATCCGGGAAAATTTACCTCGTGACGCTTCGGTCATTCTTGAATCAATTCTGATAAATTTGCCTACGCAGTTTCCGATGTCCCTGAGCTTGGATAGGTCACCATAATATTCTATAGGCAATTCCGGTATACGAACCCATGCCATGGTGGATGAAACAGACGCCGTTGACACACGGAAATCCGGTGTCCATCTTCGAATGGTTAAATATTGCTGAAAAATCATCCATGGGCCCTCTGAGAACACATATTCGTAATCACATCTCTTCTCAAAACGAATAACAAAAAAGCCCGACCCCAAATCAATGACTTCATAAGTTCATTCTAAACGCCATATCTGTCTGAGTTTAAGAGTCAAAGTTTCATACCGAAAAGTTCTTCCTAGAGGCTTGATTATCAGGCAACATCTCCATGATCGACGCAGTGACCGTTTTTCATCCCCTGACCAACGAACTTGAGGGTAAGGAGAGTCCTTTACAATGGGATCATCATCGCACTGCTCATCTTCCATATCCTCAACTTCACGCCATTCTAGATCATCTTCTGCTGAGTACTGTACCTTGGAGACCTGACCAGAGATAATATCTCGAAAGGATTGACCAGTCTTCCACCCATTTTCAGAGTCTCGCATCACCTCCTCAGGAACTATAGGAGATCGGTTCCCCTCATTCCCAGATCCGTCAACAAAGGATGGGTTATTTTCCATCATGTTGTTTCTTGTTTCAGAAATTAAACCATCAGAAGCAGGCCGTTTGAGTCTTTTGGGTTGAAAAGGGCTTGAGTTTTGCATAAAGAAAGACAGGGGAGAAAGACCGACAGTGGTCGGGAAGGGTTCGGCGGTAGGGTTTCAAGGGGCACGTGGGGCACGTTCCATTTTCTTATAAGTAATACGAATAGAATAGGAATTACTTGTGTTTGCATAGCATAAATAGACGTAGCACCAATGACTGATTAAGTGTCACGCGCCCAGCAAAAGACATCTTTGCCGCATTCCAGTCTATAATTTTATACTTCATTTTATCGAGGATATACGCATAAGTGTCTTTAGTAACTTTACCCATGAATAATTAGAACACTCAAGTACTTCCCCAAATTGTCCACCTCACGAACCCCAAGGAAGGACCTCAAAGATCTCCGAGTTGCAGTAGGTGTATTTTTTTTGAGAAGAAAAGGTTCGATTTGGCTACAGTGCCGTGGAACCCTGCGGGGACCCACCAGGCGATATCACGATATGCACCTACAACCCGACAACGTGACACTGTACCACAATATTAATCAAAACCCCGATGTGGAGTATAAATTATACATGTCTTTAATTTGAACAATCGTACACAGGATCCAAGTTCGGTGCAGACCATATGATGATGGGCAATACCTTACAAATTATAATGCATTCATCTGACACGAAATACAAATGAAAATTAAAAGAAGACATAACCGAACATCAAAAGACTCGGGGGCCCCGAATTAGCATCCTTCAAAACCCTCCGTCACCACCGTACTCTTCCTGTGCCTTGCCCTTTCGTCGCCCTGAAATACAAGTATTTCACCCAAACCACAGGGTCAGCTATACATGATAACAATTCTCATGACATTATACAATTCATATATATACGGATCTCAAAGAAATAGCCGACTACTGAATATACCCCGCAGACGTATAAACAGTCAGTCCCAACTGTCGAACATATCCACGTATATGAACGACCACATAATATGGCTCAAGACGGACGTCACAGTACGCTCGATTCAGAAATGTGTCCGTGCACACGTCCACCCCGTATACGGAATCCAGAATATATGTGGGACGATGTACCTAATTAGCCTCACGAACTACGTCTCGTGTGCACGATCTAAATGCGGAAACATCCACACATGATCATCAAGTGCCCGGCTAAAAATCCTACACATAACCAATCGGCACGCAGATATGACTCCAGAGATATCACGATGCAACATGACAATGAAACTCAACGACTTACACCTTTATCAAGGAATCGAACAACTCACCGAAGTGTCAACGAAGCTCAACAGAACCAACGGTAACAAGAACGGTAAACTCGGGCATATCATCCCACCACAAATGATAACATGATCAAGGACATCACCATATCATGAATCATAGATTCTCAGAACATTTCATATACACGAAATGCATAATAATCACAAGAATTCAACCATCATTATAACCAAGCAAGATAACTTGCCTCAATTCCGTAGATGAATAATCCTTCTTTGAATGATCGAACGAACGGTATCCTCGTCTAACAATATTCACGTGAACAAGCAACCTTGAATGAAGCGTAATTCATTCAACAACACATTCGTACGATAATGGTATTATTACATAGAAACAATATTCGTAAGTTTACTTGAATAGTTCAATTATTCTATTGAACATTCTAATGTTCCAATTACGAATCATCATATAACATGTTTATTAGGTTCATTCACATATTCTAGCATTAATGTCAAGCATTTGAAGTCCAGGATATTACTAATGTAACATTGTGAAAACATCTTTCAAATCATCGGCACTTCCGATTATGATATAAGTTTGTGTTTAATTACATTCTTCATTATCTTTACCAACGATTACATTAAAACTGATTCCCATATGAAATCATAAGTTTAAGTTTTTAAAGAACATCATCTTAATTTACGTCTCTTAATACACACGGATTAATATAATTGAATTCGGCCACTCACTCTACCGCATTTGTATCACCATAATCACTACAATCATCCTAAGAACATTATCAACATATTAATGTAGTGATTAACACCTCTTTAAGTTATCAACGAAATCGATTAACTTGAACATATGAAGATTACAAACTGCATTCTATCGAAATCCATTGTTTTACTTTTGAAGAAGTTATTAAAAGCTTAGTTATATCATTGGATATTTGGAATTCTAAATATAACTTCATCCAATCTTGTGAAAATTATCTTCAGAGGATTAACATAATCCTTTAAACAATTCATCACAAAGGTATCGGTTTTAGATGGCCAAAAATATGGTTCCATGTTACCTTTCAAGAATCAATTGAATGTTCAAGACAAGATTAGTATCTCCCACCTCTAATCATTAAGGATTTCATTCCTTACATGTTCTTAGTGTTGAGACTATAATCAACTTCCGATTATCATGTTATTAATCAGGTTTTATCTATCATTATCAACACAACCATATTATGAAGTTATCATATATCAAGAAGTGATACTAACATTCCTAATGTTGTTCTTCACTTAGTTTGAGCATGATTCAAATAATTTATCATGTTTTATACTAGATTGAAATAACATTATGTGAAGTATTTATATATGTTGTGTCGAAAATTATACGCCTCGACCGGCGATCGCCTCAGAGACCGGGCGACCTAGCCATAGCCGAGCAGCCAAGGCAGAACTGCCGACCGAAGGTCCCAGGACAAGTCCCGGTGCCGAGCGATCGACATCTAAAGCGATCGTCTCTCGGTACTTGGCGATCGACTCCTGGTGGCTGACCAGCCGATAACCGCTTTATGCCACGCGAAGCCAATGATCATCCAGTCGGCAAAGGCCGAAGCTCGGCACAGACCCACGTGCAGTTCCGAGACAAGATCCGCATTTCATGGATCGTTGACCACAGCCTGTCAGCATCTTTCCACCAGCCGAAAGACCCGCCGAAAGGTGTCCGTGGGACCGCCCGTGACAGCAACTCCGGACGTGTGCTGGCTCCTCATTGGACCGCACAGCTGGCTGCCAGCAACAGCCTTAGACTTTAGGCAGACAGCCCATGTGACTTAAAGACGATCGCCCCATTATTATATTAGACGAAAGGCGATCGCCCGCCAGAAAACAAGGCATCTCAACCCCTATAAATAGAAGGCTGCCGGCACTTGGACAAGGACCGTATTTTTTCCTCTCTGAAGTCCAACTCTCTGATTTCTCGGCCAACACTCCAACTCTCGGTCTTTTTGTGATTTCAGCACACAACTTGGCTTTCTCACTCTTGGCAACAGCTATCTTTCGGTTCTATCTTCTCTCTCAGCCTCTCTCACACAGAAGACGATCGGCAGAGAGCAAGAACACCAAAGCTTCTCTCAAGAGCTAGATAAATAGGATCTTTTACACTCATTGTATTCAGATTCTTACATTAATACTTGTATCCACGAATATTTGTATTAATAACATCTCGTGAGAGCATTGGGCCTAACAAACCCGGCAAATCTTGTGTTATTTACACCCCCACGGAAAGTGCTCTCGCAATTTGCTGTTGTCCGTCCATTCTAGCAATATCTATCTTCGGATAATATTTCGGGCAACAACAATATACTAGCATCATCACAAGCATAGATTTGATATGAGTTAAAGAAAAACCAACCTCAAAATGAAGAACACCACCAACACTTCCAAGAACACAATTCAATCTCCTAATCTCCAAGTCAAAATCCAAGTGCTGAAGCTCCAACACAAGATAGAAATGATAGGAATCGATTTGGCAAGGTGGGGGATCGTTTTCTCAGAGGGAAGGTTGAATGGGTCGAGCATAAAAATGAAAGGCAAGCCATATTTTTATAACCCGGATTCAGCACTACGTACGCTAAAGACAGGGGTTAACGTTCGTTAAAGCCCTTACGTACGTGATATCATGAATATTACATACGTAGTCGATTCATCAGATTTTTCTGACTTAAAATACACCAGTCGTTACGTACGTAAATATCTAAGCCATTACGTACGTAATAGCTGTTGACTTGGCTGTCGCGATCAGCTCCCGACCACCACCTACGCACTCGGCCCCACCCACCGAAAGTTGATCTGCTGAATGATTCCCCGCATTACGTACGTTAACAAGTAAAAGTTACGTACGTAAATCGGCTTATATAGCGTACGCAAAGAAAGCTAGGCTAACGTACGCTAAGTTCTATAACAAGTAAAAGTGGGATTCTCCCAATAACTCCCAACAATCAATATAGTATGAATGAACAGGATTCCAACATAATATAATTCATCAATATGCTCGCTACAATAAATACAGATATGGTGCGATAATACTCAATTTAAATCAGAAAATACAATAGTAAAGGCGAGGGTATTACATACTCCCCCCTTAAAAGGAGTTTCGTCCCCGAAACTAAGGGGTAAACATCTCGGGCTATCTCTCTTGCATGCTATCCTCAGTCTCCCACGTAGCTTCCTCGACTCCATGTCTCGACCACTGAATTTTTAATAAGGGAATCACCTTGTTCCTCAACTGTTTGACTCTCCTCTCAAGTATCCGTATAGGACGCTCCTCATATGAATGGTCATCGGCTATTTCGACCTCGTCGAATTGAATAATGTGGCTTGGGTCAACAACATACTTCCTCAACTGAGATACATAGAATACGTTGTGAATCCGGCTTAAGGCTGGTGGTAACGCTAAGCGATAGGCTAGGTCACCCACTCGTTCCAGAATCTCAAACGGACCAATATACCTCGGGCTCAGCTTGCCCCTCCTCCCGAATCAGAAAACACCCCGAGTAGGAGACACTTTGACTAGTACATGATCACCAACCTCAAACTCGAGTTGTCGTCGACGATTATCTGCATAAGATTTCTGGCGGCTTTGGGCCATTAATAGACGACTCTTGATCAGGGTAATCTTCTCGCGGGCTGCTAATAGCATATCAGGCTCCGTACCAATAGATTCAGATAAATCATCCCAACACAAAGGGGACCTACAACGACGACCATACAATGCCTCATAAGGTGCCATCATGATCGAGGCGTGCCAACTGTTATTATATGTGAATTCCACTAACGGTAGTTGGGCTTCCCGGTCATACTTCCAATCGAGAGCACATTCCCTCAACATATCCTCCAGAGTTTGAATATTCCTCTCAGACTGACCATCGTTCTGAGGATGAAAAGCCGTACTGAAGTTCAACTGTGTACCCATCGCACGATGAACCGCATTCCAGAAGTGCGACACGAATCGTCCGTCACGATCTGATACAATACTCTTAGGGGTACCATGCAGTCTCACAATCTCTCTGATGAACAACTGGCCCAATCTCTCAAGGACCCACGTATCCTTAATCTCCAAGAAGTGGGCTGATTTAGTCAGTCGATCCACAATCACCTAAATCGTATTCATGCCTCGACGGCTCGTCGGCAAGCTAGTAATAAAATCCATCGATATGTCTTCCCACTTTCACTCGGGAATCGGGAGCGGTTTCATCATGCCAGCTGGTCGCTGATGCTCAATCTTGACCTGCTTACAGGTCAAACACCTCGAAACGAATTCGGCAACCTCCCGTTTCATGTTACCCCACCAATAATACGGCTTCAAATCCTTATACATTTTGTTCGATCCCAGGTGTATGGAATACGGGGTAGCATGAGCCTCCTTCAGAATAGTATTCCTCAACTCTTCGTCTACTGGTACACATACTCGGTTTTTAAAGCGTATCAGTCCATCCTCATGAACCACAAATCCAGGGGCCTTCCCCTGATCGATTTCTCCTCGAATTCTGGATAAGAACGGGTCCATAATCTGTTTCGTCCTGACCATCTCATCCAGGGATGATAAAATCTCAAGCGTGCAAAGTTGTCCATGAATGCGCTGTAACCAGACCTCAATCTCTGGTCTCATGAACTCTAACTACAATTTCCTCTGGGCAGTCAAACGAGCCAGTATCTGCTCCTGCACTGTCTTACCGCTCAAGGCATCGGCAACCACGTTTGCCTTTCCTGGATGATAAAGGATCTCCATATCATATTCTTTAATTAGCTCTAACCACCTCCTCTGTCTCATATTGAACTCCTTCTGAGTAAAAATATACTTCAGGCTCTTGTGATCCGTAAAAATCTGACAGGTAACTCCATACAGATAGTGGCACCAGATTTTTAAAGCAAACATTATAGCTGCTAACTCCAAATTATGAGTGGGGTAGTTGAAATTGTAAGGACGCAACTGTCTAGATGCATAGGCGATCACTTTCCCGTTCTGCATTAATACGCAGCCAAGGCCCTGTCTCGATGCATCGCTATATACCACGAACATGAATCCTTCTGTTCCTTTAGGTAGAATCAAAACAGGCGCTGAAATTAATCGACTCTTGAGTTCATCAAAACTTTGCTGACATGCTTCCGACCACAAGTACTTCTTATCTTTCCTCAACAGATTAGTCATCGGTTGAGCAATTTTGGAAAAACCTTCTACGAATCGTCTGTAATAGCCTGCTAGACCCAGAAAACTACGAACTTACTTCACGTTCTTTGGAGGTAGCCAGTCTCGGATAGCTTCTGTCTTCTGTGGGTCTACTCTCACTCCATCTGCTGATATTACATGTCCCAGAAAAATAACTTCAGGCATCCAGAATTCACATTTAGAAAATTTTCCATAGAGTTGTTCTCGCCTTAACACATCGAGAACCTGGCGGAGGTGACACTCATGCTCCTCATAATCACGAGAGTAGATCAGAATGTTGTCAATAAATACGACTACAAAATGATTCAGATAATTAATAAAAACTTGATTCATTAATTCCATGAATACTGCCGGTGCATTAGTCAGTCCGAATGGCATGACAACGAACTCATAATGCCCATAGCGAGTGCAAAAAGCTGTCTTCGGAATTTCAGACTCTCGAATCTGCAATTGGTGGTACCCGGATCTCAATTCGATCTTGGAAAATACAGCGGCTCCCTGGAGCTGATCCAATAAATCATCGATACGAGGTAAAGGATATTTGTTCTTGATTGTTACTTTGTTCAGCTCACGGTAATCAACGCACAAATGTAGCGATCCATCTTTCTTCCGTACGAATAAGACTGGTGCTCCCCAAGGGGACGCACTGGGTCGGACATAGCCTTTTTCAGTTAACTCCTCAAGCTGTCTCTTCAACTCCTGCATCTGAGTCAGGGCCATACGATATGGTGCTTTTGAAAGTGGGGACGTCCCTGGCTCCAACTCGATGGTGAATTCTACCTCTCGCTGTGGGGGTAGTCCTGGAAGCTCTTCTGGAAATACATCTGGATAGTCTCGAACTATCAGAATATCAACAAATTCGACTGGTCGGTCAGTTGTCTTGGTCATGTAACACCAATATCCAACACACCCCTGGTTCAGTAATTTCACCGCCTTCATAGCGCTGATGACTTTCCCAGAATGACTAGGATTATCACCCTGAAAAATACACTCAACGCCATCATCGGATGTGACGGTCACTATCCGTTTACGGACGCTAAGAACGGCATCATGACGATCCATCCAGTCGATACCCAAGATTACATCATCTTTAGGTAAATCAACCACAATCAAGTCGGACAACCACTCACGATCGTTCATGCGAATCGGACAGTTCTGTACTTCATGATTCCCAATAATTCTTCAACCATCGGGTAGATCAATTACATAAGGCTCACAATCGGTAACATGATCTAATTGCAAACGACTCAAACAAGAGACAAACAAAAAGGAGTGTGAAGCACCAGTATCGAAAAGAACACAAACGGGCTGAGAGTAGGTCTCGAGAGTACCTGCGATCATGTTGGCTTCAGGATCGTTGGATTTCTTCATCTCGTAGACTCTGGGTTTTGCAACTCCGGTACCAGGTGTACCAGCTTGATTTCCACGGCCCATCCCTTTGTTTGCCCCGGTAGTCTGGTAAGAATCGGACGGAGGAACACGGTCCTGGACAGAAGACTGTACTGGAGCAAGAGATGCTACTGGAACACGCCCGAGTCCACTCCTGCAATAGCGAGCACGATGTCCGTTATTCCCACAAGTGTGACAGGCAACGGCCGGCTTCGGACACTTGGAGCTGATATGTCCCTGGTCCCCACAGTTATAACACACGACAGATGAGCTGATTGCCCGAGAGTGCGTTCCAGTCGGCTTCGGCGCCATAGGTGGCCGTTCAGAAGGATTTGGTACTGACTGGGGCTTCTTGAACATCCCCCGGTTACTGTCTGCCTGGGCCTGACTCCTGGATCTCTTGTTGGAAAATTGAGGTTGCTTCTTGGAAATCTCCTTCACAGTAAGTTCATACTCCAAAGCCTTCTCAATAAACTCTGGTAGGGTCGTACAGTGGTGATTAAGCAATTGCATCCTCATTCGGGGTTTAAGCCTCTTGAGTGTAACACCCTCGATACATTCAGGAATATTACAGCGCCGTAAATCCTTTACATAAGGATTTACAAGGCTGAAGAATTGAAAAGACATTAACAGGTACCAACGAATGAAAATAATGGAATTAAGATACAACAGTTCTCACCAAATACTAAAAATACGAATGTTCAACGGGAAGTATTAATACATCACCAAATCCAAATCATCATAAATTACTGCGTACTCGAGTACTTATTGAAATAACCAACAAACAACAGACACATAAACCCGGCCGGAACATCACTCTGCACCCTCGTCGTCATGCAACTCCAGTGATTGTTTCCCTGCTCTCCTGGATCCTGAACATAAACAAAATGTTCACCCCCGAAGGGGTTAGCACAACGATGCTAGTACAAGTACCACAACATATTATTCAATATCTCACGAAGAATAATAATAATAACATACACACATGATAATCACAACATGATATCACAACATACACATGGTAATTCCAATGATCCAGCGTTCACTGTCTAGACCCCAAGATGATCCCGTCGGACCAACACGTGGTGGAAAAACCCGTCCAATGATCCAGCGCACGCTAGCATAGATCCCAAGATGATCGCGTTGGACCAACACGTGGTGGATATACAACAACGATATACATGTACAACAATATGTATAACATCAATACATAAAACAATTAAGGTACTTGCCTCGATTCGAAGACAAGAACAATACTTCCATGAAAAACGAAACGCTCGAAGGTCGCCCCTTCGATCAATCACGTAACAACCTCGAACTTTAACAAAAGAAATAATATAGAATTCATCTCACGTCGAATGAACATCTAAAAATCCAAGATACGGTCAGAAGTTCTTAAAAGAAATCTGTCTGGTTTGTTTAACGCACGCTACGCATCCTATGTAGCATACGTTAAGGCTACTCGTTAGCGCACGCAATACACACAGCCTAGCGTACGCTAACCATGCACGGTCAGTACCTTACTGATCAACTGACTGACTCGCCTGATGACTTAACGCACGCTAAGTTTCAATCGCAGCGTACGCTAAACAAGCCCGTTATCGTACGTTAATTCACAAAGCTTAGCGCACGCTAAGCGTGCATGGCAGTTCACTGTTGGGCAGCAGACTAGTTTTAACGGTGATGAAATTTATGAATTCCTTAGGGATTAACATACATTATCCGTCTACATATCATGTTCATAACTTATGAAATGATCTTACGGATTAAACGACTTCGAGATACAAGGATACGTATAATCATCACAACACTATAATCCATCTTGATTACAATTCTCATGCGAAGTTTGGTGTTCTTAAGGTTGACGCACTAGATTTCAATATCATCATTACATCCTAATTTTACCATGGAGATAAACTAACAATTCCAGCTTATAAGAAAGGATGCAATCTAAGATGATTCTTTCTTAAGTCCTTATAACCAAAAGTGATATCATCTCCAAGTTTATGATCAATATAACAACATAATTCATACGGATAATCATCTTCAGAATGTTCTTCTCATCACTTGACGTACTAAGATTCCAACTACGAGGTTCTAACGACAATTTCATAAACATAAATATTCCAATCTTCTAAACATGATGTTTGTTGAATAATTCACCAAAGGAACTCAATATCTTGCTAGCATGATCATCTTATTCTTTAGAACCCGAATCTAAGGCTCGAGATAGATTTAACATACCTTAATTTTTTTTTTGGTCAGGCAAGAAAACTTTCATGATGAAACTTTGAGTACAAGGGGTACTCAAACCCGTACATGAAAAAAAAGACTGATTTAACATACCTTAATATGACGAAATCACTGAACCAAAAAGATAGAATCCGACTCCGGTTGGTTGTATGCCACTCCAAGGTGCTACTCACTTCAATGATCAATCACAAGAAGTATCCAATAATCCAATGATCAAGTAGATGTGTTCTAAGTGTGTTTGAGGAGGATGAAATGCTCTCTGGACTATCAAGTACGAAGGTTACATGAAGAAAATGAGAGGAGAATGGAGTGCTGTCCCTTATATAAAGTTTCTGCACAAATGCTAATTAGCGCACGCTATCATACATCCTTAGCGCGCGCTAATAAGAGTTGACTCCAAAAACTATCCAGGTTCATCCGTGGGAATCTTATCCGGTCCTACGTCCGGCTGGCGCATGTGTTAGCCGCCCAGCTCAATAATTGATAGCCTAGCGCACGCAATTCATCATTCGTAGCGTGTGCTAGTTGTAGTCCGATAACGCACGTTAAACTACATTCTTAGCGTGCGCTATCACGAGTTTGCATGAGAGATTTTGCATGTTGTTATACTTATGTACAAGGATACAAGTGTGAGAAATAACATACTCCAATGATCGAGATCACAATTCCGAATAATACAGGGTTCGAATACAGATGAAATACACAATAATATATCCGAATATTACATTGAGGAAGTATTTGATCTTATCAGCTTCCGAACGGACAACTGACGTAGCAAAAGGGAGAAGTGCTTGGAATTTCTCGGCAATAGTTAACACATCCTCGTCTTCCGATGGATCGGGGTTCAGTAATTCGGACAGTTTGGCCTCACGGAGGGGTGCAGGATAGTAACGATCTATCATAAGATTCTTGAATTCTTCCCAAGTACTCTCGCCATCAGGAGGCCTCACAGAAAGCCACCAAGTATGGGCACTCTTACTAAGGTAGTAGGCTGCCACAGCAACTCGATTTTCCTCTGGGCACTCCACCATCTCGAACAGTTTTTCGAAATGCTCTATCCAGTGTACAATGTCAACAGGCTCAAATGAGCCTTCAAAAGTTGGAGGTCGCTGTCGTGATATGTCGCTAATAATCCGGCTCACGATCCCGCCATACACCAGAGGCGGAGGCTGTTGCCCCTGCTGTTGACCACTAGTATTCCTCTGCATAGCTTCCATCAGCTGACCCATTTGGGTCATCTGGGCCATCATGCCCTGCATCACAGTGTAAGGATCGACACGTGCGTTTTCTCCAGTGTGGTGTGATTGGTCCCTAGAAGGCGAATCACTGCCTGCAGAACTCTGTTCCACATTCGCGCGCCTGTTGGCTCGTGGTATCGGGATTCGGCCCCTTCCGCGGCCTCGTCCCCCACTGCCACGGCCTCTCAGATTTCTTTCCATACTGAAAGAATCAAATCATAAGTACAATTCAAGTTATACATCATAATTTATGCTAAGTCAATAGCAACAAGGAATTACATATCTAATAAAAACAGTTCGTAATGAATCACTGGCACCGCGGGTGCTACACACTCAATATTAAATCGAACCGGTTCCAATCACATATTCAATTTAGGTTTTCCTCAGAAAATTAAATAGATGAATCTTACCACACGTTATCAAGATGCCAAGATTAATACGTCATCAATATTATGCCAGTAATTAAATCATGGCTCATGAGAAACATACCGTATTCGACGGGCCAGGCGCTTGCACAGGTTACACGTGGCACGAAGGTTTCTTGATGCTAATTCGATTCTACAATAACTCAAAAGAAAACACATTCTCTGATACCATCTTCTATAACAGCCCGAAAACGGCGGCTATTACAGTGCCGTAGACCCCTACGGGGACCCACCAGGCGATATCACGATATGCACCTACAACCCGACAACGTGGCACCGTACCAAAATATTAATCAAAACCCCGATGTGGAGTATAAATTATACATGTCTTTAATTTGAACAATCGTACACAGGATCCAACTTCGGTACAGACCATATGACGATGGGCAATACCTTACAAATTATAATGCATTCATCCGACACGAAATACAAATGAAAATTAAAAGAAGACATAACCGAACATCAAAAGACTCGGGCCCCCCGAATTAGCATCCTTCAAAACCCTCCGTCACTACCGTGCTCTTCCTGTGCCTTGCCCTTTCCTCGCCCTGAAATACAAGTATTTCGCCCAAACCACAAGGTCAGCTATACATGATAACATTTCTCATGACATTATACAATTCATATATATACGGATCTCAAAGAAACAACCGACTACTGAATATACCCCGCAGGCGTATAAACAGTCAGTCCCAACTGTCGAACATATCCACGTATATGAACGACCACATAATATGGCTCAAGACGGACGTCATAGTACGCCCGATCCAGAAATGTGTTCGTGCACACGTCCACCCCGTATACGGAATCTAGAATATACATGGGACAATGTACCTAATTAGCCTCACGAACTACGTCTCGTATGCACGATCTAAATGCGGAAACATCCACGCATGATCATCAAGTGCCCGGCTAAAAGTCCTACACATAATCAATCGGCACGCAGATATGACTCCAGAGATGTCACGATGCAACATGAAAACGAAACTCAACGAATTACACCTTTATCAAGGAATCGAACAACTCACCGAAGTGTCAACAAAGCTCAACAGAACCAATGGTAACAAGAACGGTAAACTCGGGCATATCATCCCACCACAAATGATAACATGATCAAGGACATCACCATATCATGAATCATAGATTCTCAGAACATTTCATATACACAAAATGCATAATAATCACAATAATTCAACCATCATTATAACCAAGCAAGATAACTTACCTCAATTCCGTAGATGAATAATCCTTCTTTGAATGATCGAACGAACGGTATCCTCGTCTAACAATATTCACGTGAACAAGCAACCTTGAATGAAACATAATTCATTCAACAACACATTCGTACGATAATGGTATTATTACATAGAAACAATATTCGTAAGTTTACTTGAATAGTTTAATTATTCTATTGAACATTCTAATGTTCCAATTACAAATCATCATATAACATGTTTATTAGGTTCATTCACATATTCTAGCATTAATGTCAAGCGTTTGAAGTCCAGGATATTACCAATGTAACATTGTGAAAACATCTTTCAAATCATCGGCACTTCCGATTATGATATAAGTTTGTGTTTAATTACATTCTTCTTTATCTTTACCAATGATTACATTAAAACCGATTCCCATATGAAATCACAAGTTTAAGTTTTTAGTAAACTAAGAACATCATCTTAATTTACGTCTCTTAATACACACGGATTAATGTAATTGAATTCGGCCACTCACTCTACCGCATTTGTATCACCATAATCACTACAATAATCCAAAGAACATTATCAGCATATTAATGTAGTGATTAACACCTCTTTAAGTTATCAACGAAATCGATTAACTTGAACATATGAAGATTACGACTGAATTCTATCGAAATCCATTGTTTTACTTTTGAAGAAGTTATTAAAAATTTAGTTATATCATTGGATATTTGGAATTCTAAATATAACTTCATCCAATCTTGTGAAAACTATCTTCAGAAGGTTAACATAATCCTTTAAACAATTCGTCACAAAGGTATCGGTTTTAGAGGGCCAAAAATATGGTTCCATGTTACCTTTCAAGAATCAATTGAATGTTCAAGACAAGATTAGTATCTCCCACCTCTAATCATTAAGGATTTCATTCCTTACATGTTCTTAGTGTTGAGACTATAATCAACTTCCGATTATCATGTTATTAATCAGGTTTTATCTATCATTATCAACACAACCATATTATGAAGTTATCATATATCAAGAAGTGATACTAACATTCCTAATGTTGTTCTTCACTTAGTTTGAGCATGATTCAAATAATTTATCATGTTTTATACTAGATTAAAATAACATTATGTGAAGTATTTATATACTAGCATCATCACAAGCATATATTTGATATGAGTTAAAGAAAAACCAAGCTCAAAATGAAGAACAACACCAACACTTCCAAGAACACAATTCAATCTCCTAATCTCCAAGTCAAAATCCAAGTGCTGAAGCTCCAACACAAGATAGAAATGATAGGAATCGATTTGGCAAGGTGGGGGATCGTTTTCTCAGAGGGAAGGTTGAATGGGTCGAGCAGAAAAATAAAAGGCAAGCCATATTTTTATAACCCGGATTCAGCACTACGTACGCTAAAGAGGGGGGTTAACGTACGTTAAAGCCCTTACGTACGTGATATCATGAACATTACGTACGTAGTCGATTCATCGTATTTTTCTGACTTAAAATACACCAGTCGTTACGTACGTAAATATCTAAGCCATTACGTACGTAATAGCTGTTGACTTGGCTGTCGCGATCAGCTCCCGACCACCACCTACGCACTCGGTCCCACCCGCCGAAAGGTGATCTGCTGAATGATTCCCTGCATTACCTACGTTAACAAGTAAAAGTTACGTACGTAACTCGGCTTCTATAGCGTACGCAAAGGAAGCTAGGCTAATGTACGCTAAGTTATATAACAAGTAAAAGTGGGATTCTCCCAATAACTCCCAACAATCAATATAGTATGAATGACCAGGATTCCAACTTAACATAATTCATCAATATGCTCGCTACAATAAATACAGATATGGTGCGATAATACTCGATTTAAATCATAAAATACAATAGTAAAGGCGAGGGTATTACAAAGCACACTTTCATCCCAAAACTCACACAAAATCTCGACATGACGCTCTCAATGGCGCTAGCACTTTCCATAGTGGCTTCCCCAAAGAGAAGAAGACATCCGCAAAGAATAGCTGGGCGAGTGGGGGGCCATTTATCCCCATAACCAACAATTTCCAATTCCCCTGACCCACGATTTCAGCTATACAATGTGCGAGTCGCTCCATGCAGAATAATAAATAAGGTGACAACGGGCAACCCTGTTGAATACCTCTCGATGGTGTGAAAGCATCTGTCAGGCCACCATTCCATAGAACCTGCATGGTGGCTGATGACACACAACCCCGGATAATAGAAACCAAGTCCTCAGGTAGACCTGCCATAGCCAATGACTCGAAAAGAAACTCCAATGAATCCTGTCGTAAGCTTTTTTTAAGTCGACCTTAATATCCATGTACCCTTGTGCCCTTTCATACTACGCAGGGAATGAATTGCGTCCTGAGCCACAATGATGTTATCAGTAATATGTCTCCCCAGAATAAAGCTCGACTGAGTAGGGCCTATCAAGTGTGGAGTCACCCCTTAAGCCTATTCGCAATAGTCTTTGTACGATTTTATATATCACGGAGCATAAGGTGATAGGCCGAACTAAGACATGGAGTTGGGCACATCCACATTCGGGATCAAAAATAAGAATATTTGTACTCAGATCCAAAACTCCTCCATCCAGAACTCTCAAAACATCATAACTCACATCATCCCCAACTACATCCCAGTGCCGCTAATAAAATCCGGCCGGCACACCGTCAACCCCTGGTGTATTCCACGGTTTCATAGCAAACAAAGATGACAGAACATCTTCCTTCAGAAATTTCTCCCCAAATCGGGCATAGTCACTCGACTCAAGAAGAGGAAACGACAAGCCATACTATAAAGAATCACGGATAGGCGTACATTCCGCATAGAGGTCAGAATAAAAACTCACGGCCATGTTTTTTTAATTCCTCCTGATATGTAACTCATTCACCATTTTGTCCCTGAAGAAGTTCAATACGGTTACATTTTCGGCGACGTACCATGCACAAATGGAAGAAAAACGTGTTCTTATAACCGGCATGATCCCACTCGCTCCTAGATTTATGATGCCATAGAAGCTCCTCCCGAATAAGTATTTGATCAAGCTCTTGATTCAAATTGCACTCAAGAGTTATCAAACGACTGCATTGTCTATGCTCAAGAATACGTTGGATACCTGCAATATGGGCTAACAACTTCACCTGGTTGAAAATGTTACCAAAAATACGCCTCTTCCACATTTGCAATTTCTCAGTAAAATCAGACAAACTGGCCATGAAGCTCCTCCATCGCGCCCAATTATCTCTCACAAATGCATCATAATCGGCATGAGTCGTCCAAGCATGCAAGAACCGAAACGGTCTGTTACCAGTAGATGAAGAAAAGCTATGCAAAGTCAAAATAAGCCGGCGGTGGTCTGATTGGTACCTCACTAGATGGGTGATGGATGCTTCAGGAAATCGGAGACGCCATTGGGCATTGCACAAACCCCTATAAAGACGTTGGTGCAAATTGCCCCGTGCCATGTAAATGTAGGCCCCAAGAAGTCGAGGTCAAGCAACACTGAATCAAAAAGCCAGTCAACAAACAATTGGCTCACCCCTGACCTATTTGTCGATCCTCCAATACGCTCAGAGCTTTGTGCAATAGCATTAAAATCCCCTAATAAAACCCACGGATCATTCATTCCATTCTTCACAGATAATAAGTGACTCCACAACAGTTCATGACGATTAGGCACCATGTGTGCATACACGGCCGACATAAAAAAAATCGATCCAGATACCATTACAGATATGACAATAGATAAATTGATACTATGTATCAGTAACCTCAACATCCCACACATCATACCACAAAAGCCAAATTCCTCCAGAGAATCCAGTAGCTTCGAACCTGTGAGACTTCGTGTAGCCAATCTTACGTCTAACCCGATCAGCCTGAACTCCACTAACACGAGGTTCAAATAAAGTAATAACATGCGGTTTATACAAATTGATCAAAGTATGTAATGCACTTATAAAGAGAGCACTTTTTGCCCCTGACAATTCCAAGATAATAACGTCATAAATAAAATCAAAAGAAAAACCGTATATATCAGAAGATCAACCTCGCATGGGCACCTCCACCCCAAAAAGTCGCGTACTATGATATCCATCAGTATCGTCCATATGCATCTCACTCTCGAGGTCGTCCAAAACATCCGTACCTGAATCCTGAAACGGCCCTGTGTCCATGTCAGCAATCGGCTCCCCATCCATGCTGTCGGGTGGCCTACCCTCCCTTTATGAACTCAAAGTGAGGGACAATGGGACGAGGCTCGAAGAACTCGTCGGTGCCTTAGAAATGTCCTTCAACAGCGGATTAGCAAAATGGAACACCTAATTCCGAGTGGGGTCAAGTGATGTCTCCTTCTGTACCACAATCTCCTTATCCGCATATTTCTGCATAAATTCAAAAAAGTCCCCCAAAGTTGTCTTCCCTGGTTTAGTGTTGCACGATGCCTCTCCCTTTCCGACCCTTGATTTTATCTCTCGGCTAACCACTGATTTACCTTTTCCCCTCGGCTTAGACAGAGCATGAGAGCCGTCTCCCATGGTCACCAGCATCAAGCTAGCACCTTTCTCATTCACGTCGGGATCCCTATGTTCAATATTCTCCTCATGTAGAATCGAGAAGCGCGAACCCGTCAATGGGTTAATGTTCTCTTTTACACCAGGGGCTTGTCTCTTGCTGACTGGTCTTTTCTTCTTCTGAACAATCATCCACAACCCATACGAACCCAGAGTCTCTCCTGAAAACACAACAGGGTCGTCCCATGGGTTTTTCTGCACTTGCGAGTTCGGCTTCTTCGTACAGTTAACGTCCAAATGCCCATATACTCCATAGTGTACACAGACGTCTCTAAGATTCTCTTACTCAATCTTGAACTCTTCACCATCTATGGTGAACTTGGATACAAGGGGCTTCGTAAGATCCACATTCACCGCGAGCCTAGCAAAACGACCCATCTGGATGTCGCTGGTGTTATGGTCAACTCTCAATACCATATCAACAGCCTCTCCTATCGCCCTTATAACATCGGAAGGATATAAGTGTAAAGGTATGTTCGATACACAGATCCAAACTGTGACATTGCGTGGGGTGCAGTGATATGCTCGGAACTCCAGAATCCAAGCTTGGAACTGAAGATAACTACCCATAACCATCCACGGTCCCTCTATCATGGCTCTCAACTAGCCAAAATCGTCCTTGAACTGGACCCAAAAATTGCCGTTCCCCATGTCTATGACTTTCGCCCTGTTCATATTCTAAATCTCCGATAATTAGTTACACAGTGATTTATAGCCTATGAATTGCCCCAATAGGTTCAACAACTAAGAACTTGAGGTTGGCCGCCAACCGCTCCTTCAGTTTTGGTGATAAGGACACTGCCAGTATAGGTCCAGAGCAGTCTATGATAACGTCACCGTCCTCCATGCCGATCGCCTTTTCAAGCACCACATCTTGCATAGGAGCTTCGACCGGTGCCCCGGATAACAGGCGATCTTTATATCCCGAGAGTGGTGGAGGTCCCGACTCCTCTCTATGTTTCACTTTCTTGGTCGCCCGTTGATTTTCTCCGTCTGCCGACGGGGGTCGCCCGTTGTCTCCAGTCGGACGGCGATTGTTTGCGCCGATGAAAACCCTAGCGGACTCCATCTTTTCTTTAAGTTATCTCTTAAAAGGAGATTCTTAATATTGAATCAATGTGGATACATAATCATTATTCCTCTCAAATGATGAATAATTATCATTTTAACTTGTAAAATGGTAGTTTCCTCATTTCTCTCCTGATTTTGCATTACATTTCCATATTGATAAACCCATCTCAAAATTAAAATACAATAATGCAATTACATAGGCCAGTTTGGCAATTAACGGTTAAAAATTAACTATTAGTTGATTGAGTAGCTATTTTGACTAGTAGTGTCAATTAATGGTTAGATGTTAGTTAATTGGTTAGTTGTTTTGCCTAATTGGTTGCATTAGCTGGTTGACTAAAATATAAAAAAAAATCATTCAATTTAAACAAAATTTAACTGAATTAGGAACTATTGAATGTTATTTTACCTTTTCAATGATATAAGATTTCCCGCAAAGGTCTAACTTTATATGTAGTAATAATAAAATATTAAATAATTTATAATAGTTTAAAGTGACATACAGTAAATTAGAAAACAAACAACTATCTTTATACTAATAGAACATAAGTTCATAATTACATATAAATGTCATAACTCTCTCATCCCCAGAGTGACATTCGAGTGCATATCCTAACAAATTCGACTAGGATGATAAAGGAATCTTTCTTTATTTGTGTTTATGAAGAGGTAGTCTGAGAAAATATCATGGTTAGTTCAAAAGTGAAGAAGAAAAGTTTGCAGATATTCACTAAGTATATCCAATTTGCTATATGATCTTACTATAGCTTGAAACAGTAAAGAGTATCAAGTCAGCCTTTCGTGCCTTTAAATATGTGCGGAAGCCAAATACAAAAAATGATCAGATTTAAGAGATGAAAAATATTTTTGAATGAATATATAGGAAGGATTTGGACATGAGTAATGGGTTGTCAAATCCAACCCATTTTCATTAATGTCAGTCCACTCTATGACAAGTTTCACCCTCCAAAACACATGTTTCATATTTTAAATTTCAAAAAAGAGGTTTTCAAGGTGTAAATGTCATGTGTCGCTTTGATAGTGTAATTAAGTGCAATGCACGTGGCCCTACAAGTAATTTTCAAAAGATAACAATATAATAATAGGTAAGACAAAAATAATTGATATCTTACATTATTTGTGAGGGAGAAAACATGTTTTGCCCTTTTAGATATAGTAATATTCTTTTCTGCCCCAATTTTAGTAACAACTCTTTTGATACCCAAATTGTCGAATTTGACCTTTACTCGAATATATTCGAGTCATTAATTTTAATTTCGAGTAACATATTTTCGAGTCAACTTAAAAAAAATACAATATTGAGGAAAGTTGGAATATATTCGGGTTACATGAACAAATTCGAGTGACCCGAATGCATGAGTGAGTACCGAATTCGCCCGAATGCATGAGTACCGAATTCGAGTGACCCGAAACTTTCATAAAATTTTTTCGGGTCACACAAAAAAATTCGTGTAATTATTCGGGTCACACGTAATACATCGTTGACGAATCGCAGGAGGAGGGAGTTCGGAGTTCGGATTACTCAACACGAATTCGTGTGACCCGAATGCATGAGTAACCGAATTCGAGTGACCCGAAACTTTCATAAAAAATTTTCGGGTCACACGAAAAAATTCGTGTAATTATTCGGGACACACGTAATACATCGTTGACGAATCGCAGGAGGGAGTTCGGAGTTCGGATTACTCAACACGAATTCGTGTGACCCGAATGCATGAGTAACCGAATTCGAGTGACACCAAAATTTCATAAAATTTTTTCGGGTCACACGAAAAAATTCGTGTAATTATTCGGGTCACACGTAATACATCGTTGACGAATCGCAGGAGGAGGGAGTTCGAAGTTCGGATTACTCAACACGAATTCGTGTGACCCGAATGCATGAGTACCGAATTCGAGTGACCCGAAACTTTCATAAAAAAATTTTGGGTCACACGAAAAAATTCGTGTAATTATTCGGGTCACACGTAATACATCGTTGACGAATCGCAGGAGGGAGTTCGGAGTTCGGATTACTCAACACGAATTCGTGTGACCCGAATGCATGAGTAACCGAATTCGAGTGACCCGAAAATTTCATATAAATTTTTCGGGTCACACGAAAAAATTCGTGTAATTATTCGGGTCACGAAATACATCATTGACCGAATCGCATGAGGGAGTTCGGGGGTTCGGATTAATCAACACGAATTCGTGTGACCCGAATTCGTGTGACCCGAAACTTTCATAAAATTTTGACTTATAAAAATACCATGCTCAGCACGCCACAACATCCATTGAATTGAACTATTTCTCAGCAATATTTTCACCTTTCTTTTCCGATATTATCTCACCGATAATTTTTGTCCTTTTGTCTCTGATTAATTATCTCGAGCTCTCTCACATCGAAGAAGAAGGATTATTTCGACTGCAAAAAATAAAAGGTATATTTATCGCTCAATTTCTAATAATGTTTATACTTGAAATATCAAAAATATTCACATACTATTTAATTGTGTAAATTTTTAGTTAATAACCTAAATTTTTTATATTATTTGACAGATGAGTGTTTGGAAAAAGTTATCATTCGCTTTAATGGCAAGTGGCAAGATTTGACTATCATGGTGGAGAAGAACAAATATTGCCTGCGTGTTGGTGTGAACTATGCAACATTAGTAGATAATGTCCACTCTATTGTTGAAGCTGATAGAACAAAACATGTTTATGTTCTATTTTCAATTGATTTTGATGGGAAAAAAAGAAGAAAGATGAAGATAAAGAATGATTCTGATATAAATTACTTGTTCCAATCTAATGTTGAGCTTGTGATTTTTGTTAGCCTTCAGAATGCAACTAGCATTCCTCCAAAAGCTCCCTCATTTGGTCCACAATTTGACTTACGGATCCACTCTTTTCCAGACTGCATACAATTCTAATCGTATGGATTATTTGACTGATTGGGGTTCAAGCATGCAAATTCCTCAGGAATTTGATGGTTCTCGATTTGATGGTTGCGGTCCTTCAAATAATGTATGTGATGTTGGTGGTAATTGTGGTGGTGGTAGTGCTGATGATGGTAGTGATGATGATAATAACGACATAAATATCGATGATATCGATCTCGAAGATGTCGAGGTTCAAAAACATTGGTTTGAAAATTTTTGCAAATATTGTGAGAAAATGGGCATGTTCAACAAAAGATTGGTAAAAGAAGCAGAACCAGAACTAGAACCAGAATGGAGGCGCTTTGATTTCGATCAATTAGTAGATGAAGAAGGTGCTCCAGCTCCTCCCCGGTCTGGGTGGAAAATTCCGTAGACCTCCATATGTGTCTCCTTCAAGTTGATGATGATATGGACGAGAAATTTCATCCGCAAATATACTATCTTTACAAAGAGGGTCCGTATTTCTCTCCAAAGATAGGTTGAAAACGCATTGGGCGATATCATTTGGAAAAGAAGTCGACTATCGTATTCTAAAATCCGATAAGGCCGCTTATTCTCGCCGTTTGTACAGATAAAACCTGTAATTTTTTGTTGAGCGCCTCCGGGAGGGGTGGATTTTGGAGAGTGCACTTACTGAACGAGCATACGTGTCATTTTGACCCAAATCGCAAGGCACCTAAGCACTTGCCTTCTAAGATGCTCGGTGAATACATGTCCGACAAACTATTAGTGGAAGGACAGATTATGACTCCGAAACTAGTGCAGGCTCAACTTAAGAATGACTATTGTTTGACAGTCCGTTATGGCTTGGCATTGAGTATTCGCAACCATGCTATCTCGGTGATATATGGAGACCATCACGATTCTTTCAGAATGATCCCATCGTACTTGCATATGTTGGAGGTGACGAATCCAGGTACCATAACTGATTATGTGGTTGATGCAAATAATGGAAAATTTAAATACATGTTTTATGCTTTGGGGGCTTCGGTATCTGGATTTCGTTATGCTAGACCAATTATTGTTGTTGATGGGACACACCTTCGGGGTAAGTATCGAGGAGTATTATTTGTTGCTGTTACAAAAGATGGTAACAATCAGATATTTCCACTTGCTTTTGGAGTTGGCGACGTCGAATGCGATGAGTCGTGGAAGTATTTCATGTACAAATTGAAAGAGGCCTTTGGTTGTCCAAGGGACCTCTTGATTGTTTCAGACGGGCACAAATCCATAGCAAATTCTATTAGAGAGGTATTCTCACTTGCGCATCACGGGTTATGTTGTTACCACGTTCAGAAGCATTTGGTTAAGTATGGTCAACATGTGGTTGCAATTTTCAATGCGGCAGCTTACAGCTATCGTATTGAGGACTATAATAGGCATATGGAAAGTTTAGAAATAGCATGTCTAGTCATGACTACCTACTTGAAAGAAACTGTCGGTGAAAATAAATGGGCTCGTGTGAAGTGCCCAGTCCGGAGATTCGAGGTTATGAATTCAAATGCCGTTGAAAGCATGAACAACCGTCTTCTATGGGCTAGAAGGCTGTCCGTTTCCGCACTTCTCGAGGTATGTCGAACCGTGGTAGAAGAATGGATATCTGATCGACATAAAAATGCAAATGAGTGTCCTGGACCTTTAACGTATCATGCATATGAGATATTGATGAAGGCGGTCGGAGCTGGATCGAACATGAACGTTCAATTTCTTAGTGATGGGGTGTTCAAGGTGACCTCTAACAGGAAAAATTATGTTGTGGACTTGAGAGTGCAAAAATGCAGTTGTATGATGTTCCAAAGATGATATGATCTCGCAATCATGCCGCAGCTATAAGGTACCTAAATCACGACCAAACTGTATATACATGATTACTATAAAGTGTCCACGCTTCGCCAAATGTGGGGACGGTCGTGATTCCAAGACCTCACCCAAGTGATTGGTTCATTCTGCTAACATCAAGGTAAAAGTTTGTGAACCACTGCATAATCCGAGGCGGGTGACCAAAAGAAAGGAGACACACATCAGGGATTGAGTCCTCGACTCATACCCGTAAAGTTCAAACATGCCTTAGATGCGGAGGCACAGGGCACAATAGAAAGACTTGCACTGCAGTTATTCCCCAACTATTTGAGGATTTCACAATGGAACCAACTCCGTCTAAAAAGGGACATGCAAAAAAAAAGTGTAGTATATGTCATTCTGTTGACCACACTGCTCCAAAATGTCCAACTAAGCATCGTTTCGACCTAAATGAGCCCCCAATGTAAAATTAGTTACATTTATTTAAAGTATTTATATGAATCAATTACGTTTTATTTGAACCGATTAAGTTTAATTTCAAATTGATTAAGTTTAATTTCAAATTGATTAAGTTTAATTTCAAATGGTTAGGTTCAATTTCAAATCGGTTAGGTTCAATTTGAAAAGATTATGTTCAATTTCAATCGACTAAGTTCAAATTTCAAATTGAGTAAGTTAAAATTGAATCAATTATGTTTTATTTGAACCGATTAAGTTTAATTTCAAATTGATTAAGTTTAATTTCAAATTGATTAAGTTTAATTTCAAATTGGTTAGGTTCAATTTCAAATCGGTTAGGTTCAATTTGAACAGATTATGTTCAATTTCAATCGACTAAGTTCAAATTTCAAATTGATTAAGTTTAATTTCAAATTGGTTAGGTTCAATTTCAAATCGGTTAGGTTCAATTTCAAATTTCAAATTGATTAAGTAACATATAGTAACCATCAATTACGTTTTATTTGAACCGATTAAGTTTAATTTCAAATTGATTAAGTTTAATTTCAAATTGGTTAGGTTCAATTTCAAATCGGTTAGGTTCAATTTGAACAGATTATGTTCAATTTCAATCGACTAAGTTCAAATTTCAAATTGATTAAGTTTAATTTCAAATTGGTTAGGTTCAATTCCAAATCGGTTAGGTTCAATTTCAAATTTCAAATTGATTAAGTAACATATAGTAACCATCAATTACGTTTTATTTGAACCGATTAAGTTTAATTTCAAATTGATTAAGTTTAATTTGATACACAATAATCATTATAAAAACGAAATCAGTATTTACATCATCGCTAATACTATCACTAATCTCTATCATCCCACCGTATAAATAAACTAGTGGGATCACACACTACAGTATCTATATCATCGCTAAACCTCCATATAGATCGGGCCATACGTCCTCTAAATGCATAAATATCCGCCTCGGTCTTTCCATGAGAGAAAGACTGCTGAACGAGAGACTCTATAGTCCATATAGAATACGCACCACAAGAGGTCGAGTCATCCTGAGCATAGCATAAATCCTTCCTCGCTGTAGCAACTCGAAACGGAGTCACCGGGGTGATATCAGGGCGGCGCTCGTAAAATCCAGAACGCTGTAGAATGGTAGGAATTAAGCGACATATACCCGATGACTGTCGCAATCTCAACTTCCAATATGCATCGTGTTCCTGCGCCAGAGAATCGTGCATGATGATGATACCCTCCTCGAGTATAATGCGGAGAACAACCCAATGTCCACTCGAGGACTCCGGAGATGTATTCCAGATGGTCAACACCTGGATTGTTCAAAAAGTACATTGTCAGCACAATATCACACGAATAACTAATACAAATAAATAACAAAATATACAATAAATTATCACCTCGCGTAACTCCCACCATGGGCGATGATCGCCCCAAAATGGTCTCAGACCGTGAACGTGGCTGATCAAGAAATCGAGATCATCATCGTCAATACTCAATGAACCTCCTTTCCTATTGGAGTTATTCCATACATTGATACACGTGGCCTAATATAAAATAATTTTGTCAGTAACGAAGCACTCAATTAATTTGGAATAAATTTATTAATATTTTTTTATTACCAAGAAGCTCGTATGAACCAAAACCCTATGAGCGGCCCAATCATCGAGCCATCGCACGCCAACAAATCCGGGATCAAACTGTAGGATCCCCATATATGCATCCAAATGCTGGATATCATTTAAATTAAGAATAATTTTAACATTTTCAATAACTATATGTTTCAATAAGAGATTACCTACATATAAATTGAAAGACTTACTTCTGCATCTATCAATCTGGATCCGTCCTGTAGCATCATAAACCAGGAGGCACTAGCTCTGAATGCAGCACCAACATTGACACTACAATTTACTTTTTGTTTATGTATGGACAATTTTAGTAAATAATATTGAATTTACAATTTAACTCACCTCTCGCCGCTGTCCAACCACTTGTTATACGCGTCCTCATCCAAGTCCTTCCTCTTCCGAACTACAGTGGTCGAGAAGGGGGAATGCGGTCTGTATGACCTATACTGCAGTCTAGGCACATCACTCGCATCTGCTCGAATAGAAATAAGAGAGTACTCAAGCGGGATAGGGCTCAGATCCGCAGTGGAAGAGGATGGTCGAGACCTAGGGGCAATCTCTGGTGGTGTCATCAACGTCTCAGCAGGAAGAACTGGGGGGGTAACTATTGGGACCGAGGCTCCATCAGCATGATGATCGAGACTCGCAGTGCGCTATACCGGGACCGAGGCTCCATCAGCTTGATGATCGAGACTCACAGTGCTCTCTACCGGGACCGAGGCTCCATCAACATGATGATCGAGACTCGCAGTGCGCTCTACCGGGACTGATGCTCCGCCGGGGCTAGGGACACCCACAGTCTGCTCGGCGGGAGACGACACTCCATCCACACGAGTCTCTGTCGGCAACGATGATCCGCCAGCGTCGGGGACTCTCTCAGTCTTCTCGGGGGGAATAGGCGCTCCGTGAAATCGAGGCTCTGTCGGAATCGAGGCATGAGAAGGAAAATCGCGCATAAGATCATTAATACCTCCAAAGTCCCATGCCGGCGTATCAAGAGGAGCAGACTGGCCCACTACCTCATCAATATGTCGACATAACTTGCCTACTGCGTCATCAACATATCGACGCATCTTCTCGACCGATGAATCCATATATGCACGCATATGGGTGAAAAGAGTATCAAAATCAGTAATCGGCGCAGTCTCCTGAGTACCCCGTGCCGAAGAAGATGCAGTCTGGTTCGGACCCCGTATCGGAGAACTATGGGGCGGCAAATCAGTATGCACAGGCTCACGAGGCTCTGCTGATGACTCACGTCCATGAGTAAGATATATAGGGTCAGAAATAACCGGACCAGATGTCCGCTGCCGGACAATACGCTCTCCGGCTAGATCACCGACAGAAGCATCACCATCACGAGCCCTCCCCTTCCCCTTCCCCTTCCCCTTCCCCTTCCCCCCACCCTTCTTGCATAGGGCTATCCTGTGCGTATACTGCACCCGCCACGGGCAAGATCACTAATGGATCGCATATACGGCCTCCTGCTCCTCCTCAGGTTTCGGAGATAACACCTCAAAACAATCAATCTAAATACAATTCAATGATTCATTTTCAGTAATTATTACCTTAAATATCTACAAAAGTTTTTTACGTATTGAAAACCTATAATTGATTACCTCATCATCGAAGAATGTGGTAAAATCAACATGACCCAGCTTCTTCAACTTCCAGCGTGTACAACGAGGTCGTTGGATGAAAGAAGCTCCGAGCATGGTCCCACATTTAGAGCCTAACGAAGGTATAGCCTCGCAAGCTCATATCTGAAAACAATAATTGAATCCCAACATAAGAAACAATAACAATATTTATTCTGAGTTTGAGTATATAATTAAGTTAATGAATGCGAGGACGTACCATAATAGCGTATATGTTACCATAAAAATGGTAACTCGGATCCAGACCAGCGGGGACCTCAGTGGGAACATCGCTCAAATACGTAACCAAAATCTGATATGAATATAAGCCCCATGGAAAGCTCTCCCACCGAGTCTGGTCATCAAACAACGTCCACAACCACCGGTCAGCAATACGCTTGCCACTATCCACACCGAATATCAAATAGCAGACACACAGCACCTTAGCGACCTTCAGCGCATCATCGGGATGCTCTCTAAAATATCCAGCAGCAAATCGATCACGAATACGGTCTAACATCTGCCCCCCACCACTGAGCAACGGATACCGATCGTACACGCTCCCCTCCGGTGGAACATCGTCCCCATGTACATCAAAGTCGGAGTCTCCGAATCGCAAGCCGGTGACTAACGCATACTCATATTTAGAAAATCGAATAAATCGATGACCGAGCCTAAACCAAAACTCATCGGCCTGTGCATCCGGTCTAATCACCTCGTTCGAGAACAAGGCATACAATGCGGCATTAGATACAAACCCCCCACTCCTCCCGGACAAAGTGTCCAAGACACGACTCTCTAAACTCCCTAATAGTGTCATAACCTACACTCCGCAGCTCAGCAACAATCATCTTAACAATCCCTAACCTAACATACCCATTTATGGAGCATTTCGAACCTCGCATATTCGGCCTCTTCCAAACAACCTGCCGATTCAAATTTATCTTAATTTTAGCTTCATGCGGGTGTATTGAAGTAATATGTAATCGGGAAAAAGTAAGTGGACAATTCGAGTAACAGTGGGATTTATTCGATTTATTTCCATCGAGTTATTCTAATTCAACTTGAGACATCCTAATTCAATTTCAATCATCTAATGCAATTCGAGACATTCTAATACAATCCGAGTCATCCTAATTCTAGTAGTTTTATGTCAATTCGAATAATCATAAATAAATTTGCGTCGTTCTAATTGTGGAAGGCCATTAGTCCAATTTGAGTAACTTATAAACTATATTCGAGTAAGACAAATAAAAAAAACGAAATAAACTAACTAAACGAAATAAACTAACTAAATGAAACAAACTAACTAAATTCGAAAAGATATCCATATTTATAACATTCCCAAATTCGAATTGAAACTCGAATACGAATTACCAAGGTTACATAAATAATCAATTCAACACGACATCAATTAAATCGATATCAATTCATACATAAAGAATAGTTACGATATCAACACACGATAAGTATTTAGGGTTGACCGGCGCTACTTAATTCCCAAATTCAAATTTCTCTATTTTAATTTATTTTTTCATCGTGTAAATCGAATGCAAATCTTATAATTCGAATGCAAATCGTGTAAATCAAATATAAAATGTGTAAACCAAAATCGAGCAACGAGCATACTCGAGTGACACGAAAATAAAATCTTACGGTTTTCGGCGGCATGGCATGAAGCGGCGAATCGGCATTTCCGAAGCGCTTATTCGGGAACGCCTCAAATTCGGGGAAGTCGAATTCGCCATCGAGGATGAGGAAATAATTCGGATTCTTGAAACTCAGCTTCGCGAACCTCGAATTCCACAGATTCGTGAAACTCGTGAAGAAGGAAGAAAGAAGACGATTGGGAAGAATTTTTTCGTGAAACTCGATTCGGATTCGTGAAGAAGAAGCCCGTTCGAGTATTGTTTTAAAGGTGACCCGAGTATATCGAGTTCAGATTCGTGAAGAAGGAAGTCTTTATTTTCGTGAAACTCGTTTGGGATTCAGATTCGTGAGGAAGGAGATGAAGAAGCCGGTTCGAGTCTTTGTGTTTCGGATTCGTGAAGAAGAAGCCATTTCGAGTATTGTTTTAAAGGTCAACTCGAGTTTTTCGAGTAATAAATTCGTGAAACTTGAATACATTCGTGAAACCCGAATGTGAAACTCGAACATTACTCGAGTCTTTTTGTTTCGGATTCGTGAAAAAAAAGCCCGTTCGAGTTACCCGAATGTGACACTCGAATATTCGAGTAATGTATAAAAAATTAAAAAAAAGAGGAAGAAGAAGAAGAGGGTCTCCCGAATGAATTCGGGAGATTTTTTAAAAAAAAAAGGTCTCCATTCGGGAGATGTATAAAAAAAATTCGTGTCACACGAATTCTATTCGGGTGACACGAATTGGACTCGTGTAACCCGAAGTTTTTTTTTTTTACATCTCCCGAATGAATTCGGGAGACTTTTTTTTTATTTACATGTCCCGAATTGTATTCGTGTGACACGAATTGGACTCGTGTAACCCGAAATTTCGGACTCCGGTAACCCATATTTTCAACCTTCCTCGATATTATTTTTTTTGAAGTTGACTCAAAATTATATTACTCGAAATTATAAAATATGACTCGAATTTTATTCGAGTAAAGGTCAATTTCGACAATTTGGGTATCAAAAGAGTTGTTACTAAACTTGGGGCAGAAAAGAATATTACTATATGCCAAAGGGCAAACCAAGCTATTTCTACTTATTTGTGATGTATCTGTATTTATATAGCATTTCTCCTTAATCGGAGCATAGAGGATTTTAATTCCTACAACACTTTGTTAAGTATACTGTATTCAAGATCCTACAATATTCCTTCTTAATTAATGCACAATACAGTTGTACGATATATCATTGTGTCCTTATCTTCCTAAATGATGGATTATGTGAAAACGCACATACGGGTGTGTGAGCTTGTGTGTATTGAGCTAATGTGTTATTTTTTTGTATGTGAACATAGAATTTGAGCTAAAACCCTAAATAATTTTGGTATTGTGAAAATGAGATTCAAATCGAGGACCTAAATGGTTTAGTATTTTGAAAATGAAATTTGGGTCGAGGACCCTAAAGAGTTTGTGTCGTGAAAATAAGATTTTGGGCCAAGGATCCTTGTGGCGCTTATTGTGGAAATAAGCTCGGGTTGAGGACCATAATATTGTGATGATTAATTATGATGGTATTCTTTGGTCGGCATGAACAACTAGAATGCTTGTGACGGGCACTGATTTTGGATATATCAATATCAAGTTTTATGCAAAATGATATGACATATCAAATAAGAATACGAAAACATATTTTCTCAAAGATAGGATAAGTATTTCAGTTTTAGACACCAAATTCATTGCACTTGCGATATCGATAGATTTTTATTGCAAGGTATGGGAAAGAAAATTAGTGATCCCCATAATTTTATGCATCATATGCAAAAGAAAAAATCGAAATCAACAGATTTCATAAATACAAATGAACCACCAGCTGCAACATGCATCAAAGTACATGATCCATCATTAGTAATATTATGAAGCACAATAATAGTTGCACCATACATAACTACCAAACTGCGAATAGATACAAAATCAGAGCTTCAACAAGTAAGATCTGATCGATGCAAAGTACCAATCTGATTTTCTCCTCGACGAGTCTCATGTCGATTGGTAATAACAGAACGTACAATTTTATTAACCTGGGAATGTTGTAATTCTGCATTTTGTTTGGCATAAGATATACCAAATTGACAATAACCGTGAGACCTGAAAACAAAGATATTTCATTTTCAGTTGTTGCAACTAATGCTAGCAGGAGTTGATGAGCAAAGCAATGCACCAGACATATTTGTAGCACCATCATACCATTAACTTCGTATGTTATGATTTTCAAGATTGTTTCTTTCAAGGACATCACATATTTCTTTCTTGATTGTTGCAGATGTAATGTTGTGGATGGGGATGTCAATGGGTAGGATAGGGTATGAGTATGCCTCCCCCATACCCTACCTATTTGATTCGGATCGGTCCGGGTACTGCCGTCGAGTAGTCGGGTACTCATTGGATATTCGAGTACCCACATACCCTATATTTAAATTTATAAATACTTTTTAATATATATCATATATACATATAATATAACTATTAAATTAAATTTAGAATAATAAATATTTAAAATATTATATTTTCTGTAATAAATATATAATATATAATATATAATATATATATAAAATAATATCTATGTATAGTGTATAATAATAATAATATATTTGTATAATTCAAACGGATACGCAGGTCGTATAATCAGGTGGAGTAATCAGGTAATATCCTGTACCTGCACCCTACCCGTACCCGATCATAAATTTTTGGGTTCGGACGATACCCGATCCTATTTCGAATTTATCCGACGGATAGGATCGGGTACGAATAAAAATGACATCTATAGTCTTGGACAAGCACAATCTAAATGAGCGCTCTCTTAAGAACCATGGACATCAACAAATCTCAAAATTATAGCAATTTGCTCTTTGTTGGATACATCTTTTACTTCTTCCACTGAAATACAAAATATAGAATCTCCAATTTCACTATAAATTTGGTCTCTTGACAATTCTATAAGATAACATCAACAATGCTCGCATTCCATTTTCCTAGAATTTTAGCATCTCAATAAAATTACCTCTAGTAGGAAGTGGCTGAAATGAGAATGTTACGTTGGTCGTGTGGTCGCACAATGTTAGATAGAATCGCGAACGGAGTTTTCAGGAACGCGCTGGAAGTGGCGCCCATTTCAGCGAAAGTTAGGGAAGGGAGATTGAGATGGTTTGGCCACGTCCGCAGGAGGCATGTGTAACACCCCCAAGATATTCGAGGTGTATTTACAGCGCCGTGGACCCCTACATGGATCCACCAGGCTAACACAAGAAAACACCTCTCGACTAACCATCTCGGTTAGCAAGGAAACAATTGTTAACAACAAGAACATAAAACAACACGCCCGGCACAACCGGCATAATAAACATCAACCGACAAATACAATAACTCCAACGAATACCAATCACAATCCGAAAGGAAAAGCCTAAGTACTCGCGAGTACAATCTATAAGTTTACAATTTGGAAAACATCCACATCAAAAGAGACAGTAGGAAATAACAAGACTCAATTACACATGTCAACAACCTTGGCCGACATCCTCGTACCATCCAGCCGCATTGCTCGTCTGAACATAACCTGAAATCCATAACAAGAATTTCCCCGACAACGGGTCCCCCAAAGGGGTTAGCAATTACGCTAGTACAAGTATTAAGGCAAACCAATCGCTTACACATTTCATAGTACATGCACCAATATCATTTCAAAAACCAAAACCAGACATGTCTTTTCCGGAAACAAACAGTCAAACAATTTTCCTTGGGAACAGAGTAATATCATAGATCCCGCCCGAGGCCTCTAAGGACCCTCCCGAGCTGGCCATATCGTAAAACAAAACACGCACATGCATCGCCTTGGGAACAGAGTAATATCATTGATCCCGCCCGAGGCCTCTAAGGACCCTCCCGAACTGGCTAGCTATACAAACTCATGAATCCAGGACTCAACCCTTTGGATTCCCTCCTTGATCCCGTCGGACCAACACGAGGTGAGCAAATCACACACAAAATACATTACCATTCCACGTTAAGCATAAAGGTTTCCAAAAATACTTGCCTTGAATTATTGACGACGCAACGAACGGAAAGGAAAGTCACCGACGAACGCTAGAAACCAATGAAACCGAACCTAACGATTCGAAGAATACAATCACAACCATTTCTAAATGAATACGGAATTGGAATACACCCGAAAACCCGCCTATGATTCATGTATATTCGTATATAAACAACAACGAGGGCGGACCACAACCAAACCCTCTCGATTCCGTAAAAACCACGAAATATACCATGAATCCGTAGGGAAACTAAGAATACCAACAAGATTAATCATATTCATCATGAATTAATCAACAAAATGGAACGAATCGGACAAAAATGCGAAAACCCCCAAATCTACCCAAAAGTAGGGTTCTAAAGATCTAACCTTGATTCGCTGGATCGAAGGATGTTATAGGATGATTGATCGGTGATATAAACTCAGAAACTTCATGGATTTGTTGTTTAAAAACATGGCTTCATCCTCCAAAGCTCCAAACATGACCGAAGAGAAAGGGAATGAAAAATGAATGAAAAAGTGGTGTCTGTCATTATATATATATCGGGCGGAACTAGCGTGCGCTAGCCTTCCGGACTAGCGTGCGCTATCGGCCAAGATCGGTCGAGCACTCTCGGCCATGGCCCGCATGACCCGGCACCACCGACCACCCCGCCGACCATGATTGTCCGCCCGACTCGCTAGCGTGCGCTACGGCCGCGCTTAGCCGACTGGCCCAAGAGCCTGCGGACTAACAAACTCACCTGTAACGACGCTAGTCACCGACAGCGTGCACTACCCCCGCCGGTTAGCGTGCGCTATGACCGACAGCGTGGCGCTACCGCCGATCCCGACCGAGTCCAACCTCGTAACCCCACCGCCTGCACCCGATGGCGTGCGTTAGGCGGCCGATAGCGTGCGCTACACTGCCGGTTAGCGCAGCCTTTCCGGCCAGAAGGCGTGCGCTAAGCCGGTTCCTGCCGCACCTGTCCGGCCGGTGCCCGCAATCGTCCGGCCAGTCCCGCAACCGTCCGGCCAGTACTCGACCACCAGGGCTCGACGACCCATTTTTCGAAAACGTACGGAAGAACACGACGAAAAGTTTGCGGACAACATCAACGGCCCGAAATGAAAACATAATACCATAATTAATCATACGCGACCAAGAAACGGGTCGAGACAACAATTACAGATACGGATACCCGTAACTTTCAAGAAATTACAAAATGGCCCAAAACGCCCGGAAATCACAATACGTGATCGAATAACCAAACCGAAGTTCACAACACATCTAACAAAGTTAAACAGACTTGCGGCAAACTCGAAACAGCAGTTTCGGACGATATTCGCAAGAATCGAACTCAAGTGCGGAAAAGTCGTTAAAAAGCACGGAACTCAACAAAACAACACCGAAACGAACTCGGATGACAAAAAGTGTAGAATGAATCATTCTCAGAATGACGAAATGGTCATGATAGGACAGGTTACTTCATCCGAAGATGATATGTATTGAGGTTTTACAGTGAAATCACTTGCTAGTACCTCAGGAGATCGTCGACTTGGCGCATATATATGTGTACTGTTTTGGTTATTCGTTAATAATGATGATTGATCGTTGTCGTAATGGTTTCGGAATATTTTGGTTGAACGGTTTGTTGATTTTTCTATGACGGATTGCAAGTTTCGAGGACGAAACTTATTTTAAGTGGTTAGTATATAATATCCGGAACTTCTACTACCGTTGTTTAATATTATTTTATCCGAGTTATATTGTACAGCATGGAATCTGTACAGTATAGATAAAATAGATGAAGGACTGAGATGTCAGTATCGGTATAGTTGTCGTACTTGGTCGGCAAAGGGATGTAGTCTTCTTAAATCAACTAAAGAAAACAAAAACATAAGATCACATGATCTTGAAAAGAAAGACCAAATCAAGATAAAAATATAGAGGGGGACACAAAATCAAATCACAACAAAGGGAAGTGGAACACAATCTTTTAGAAATGATAAATAAAGAAAAGAAGACAAACAACACACACAAGACTATAAAAAAGGATGGCTGGCAACTCGACACGGGCCGTGTCGCATGACACGGCCGCGGCTGCATGTGCTGGCAAATCTGGACGAGCAGGACTCGACCGTGTCCCGGAACACGGTCAGGTTGTGTAGGCATTGACTTCAGTTTTGACTCCGCATCCTTATGCACCAAATCGTCACTCGGTAATGGAATTAGATCTAACGGCGTGTAAGGATTTAGCTCGTAAACTACTTCAAATGGAGAGTGTGCCGTGGCATGAGTAGGAGAACGATTATAAGCAAACTCGGCATGTGCAAGCTTCAAGTCCCAATCCTTTTGTGTCTTGCTCACAAGACCACGTAATAAAGTGCCCAAGGTTCGATTGGTTACCTCGGTTTGGCCGTCCGTTTGCGGATGATGCGACGTGCTAAATAGAAGTTTGGTTTCCACCTTTCTCCACAGGGTGTTCCAAAAATAGCTAAGGAATTTTGTGTCCCGATCCAAAACAATCATCTTTGGGACCCCATGCAATCGTACGATCTCTTGGAAATACAAATCGGCGATGTTACTCGCATCGTCCGTTTTGTGACAAGCCAAAAAGTGAGCCATCTTCGAAAATCGATCTATAACAACCATAATAGCATCCCTCCCTCATTGAGTACGAGGTAAAGCAACAATGAAATCCATCGAGGCATCTTTCCATGGCCTTTCCGGAATCGGCAAAGGCGTGTATACTCCCGGATTGAACCAACTCTTCGCAATATGGCATGTCACACACTTATTAATTATGTCATTCACATCCTCTTGCATCATTGGACAATAAAAATGTTCCTTAAGTACCTCCAATGTCTTAGCCGAACCAAAGTGGCTAGCCAAGCCTCCACCATGAGCTTCCTGAACCAACAATTCCTGAACTGCGTGTTTAGGCAAGCAAAGATGATTTCCTTTGAAGAGGAAGCCTTCTTGTATCGCAAATTCTCCAAACGCACCAGATTTGCAATGAGTGAAAGTCTCACCAAAATCCGCATCACCATCATAATATTCCTTCAATGTCTCGAACCCAAGGAAACGAACATCAAGAGTAGAGAGCAAGGTATACCGTCTAGATAACGCATCCGCTACAATGTTGCTCTTGCCATCCTTATACTTCGATGAAAAGCAGAACGATTGCAAGAACTCCACCCACTTAGCATGTCGCGGACTCAACTTCTGTTGCCCATTAATATACTTCAAGGACTCATGATCCGAATGTAGAATAAAGTGTTTCGTCCGAAGGTAATGACTCCAATGATCAAGAGCTCTCACAATGGCATAGAACTCTTTGTCATAAGTACAATAGTTGAGTCGAGCCCCACCCAATTTCTTCGAGAAGTATGTGATCGGCCGTCTCCCTTGGATGAGAACCGCCCAATACCCACTCCACTCGCATCGCATTCTACTTCGAACGGTTGTGAAAAATCGGGTAACGCCAGGATAAGTGCCTCACACATTTTTGTTTTTAACTTTTCAAACGCCTCTTGGGCAGCCCCGTTCCACATAAACGGTCCTTTTTTCAAGCATTCCGTTATCAGACTCGAAATGGTGCTAAAGTCTCGGATGAACCTCCGATAGAATGAAGCAAGTCCATGTAAGGATCGGACTTCCGTAATGGTTTTCGGAGTAGGCCAAGATTTAATCGCCTCGATCTTGGCTTGATCAACCGACACTCCTTCTTTTGAAACGATGTAGCTAAGAAAGGCTACACTCTCGACTAGAAACGAGCACTTCTCCTTCTACCCATAAAGCTTTTGGTCCATAAGGATCTCGAAGATTTGCCTCAAGTGCCCGGTATGTTCTTGCAATGATCGACTATAAATCAAAATGTCATCCAAGTATACGACGACAAACTTTCCCAAAAACGGTTTAAGTACCTCATTCATTAATCGCATGAAAGTACTTGGTGCATTTGTAAGGCCAAAGGGCATGACGAGCCACTCGTACAATCCATGTTTTGTTTTAAAAGCCGTCTTCCATTCATCACCTTCTCGCATGCGAATTTAATGGTAGCCGCTTCTAAAATCAACTTTCGAAAAAACCACCGAACCATGCAATTCATCCAACATATCATCAAGTCTCGGAATTGGGAATCGATACTTGATGGTTATGTTATTCACGGCTCTACTATCTATGCACATTCGCCATGATCCATCTTTTTTCGGGACAAGCAAAACCGGAACCGCACAAGGACTCAAACTCTCTCGAACGTACCCGCGGTTTATTAGCTCCTCGATTTGTTTTTGTAACTCCTTCGTCTCCTCGGGGTTACATCGATAGGCAGCTTTATTAGGGAGTGATGCACCCGGTATAAGATCGACTTGGTGTTCAATCCCACGTAAGGGCGGCAAACCCGACGGTAAGTCTTCCGGAAAAACATCCGCAAATTCACGTAACAAGGTATCGATCTCCCCTATGCCTTGCACAACCATGTCAACGTCTCGTATTTCTTTAATCATCAACAAATACACATGCTCCCCATCATCAATAGTGTGCTTCACCTCTCTCTCACTAGCAAACATAGTAAGTTTCGGTTTTTCCATTTGGCTAGAACTCATCGAACGAATGGCTTGAGGTGACATTGGTTTAAGCACAATCTTCTTGCCTTTATCCCATAATTCATATTAGTTACTTCTTCCTCGATGTAAAACATCTTTATCAAAGAGACGTGGTCGTCCCAAAAGTATATGGCATGTATCCATCGGGAGTACATCAAATAATATGTAGTCACCGTATGGACCCATAGTTAAACTGACCCGTACTTGTTTCGAAACTTTCACTTTACTCCCGTCATCGAGCCAATGTAATGCGTAAGGTTTTAGATGAGTAGTAGTGATGAGTCCGAGCTTCGTCACCATCTCACTTGAAGCTACATTAGTACAACTTCCCCCATCGATTATCAAACTACACCATTTGTCTTTGATTTGACACTTGGTGTGGAATATTTGGTCACGTTGTTCTGTATCCCTCGAAACCGTTTTGACTTGCAAAGTGCGAAGGACTAGACTTGTATCATAATCTGGAGCATCGTAAGCCTCGCACTCCTCTTCTTCTTCGGCGTCCACATTAAACACGTCACCGAGCCTTTTTCTTACGTCATCGACTAACAATTCTTCCCGGACCTCAAGAGCCTCTCTTAGTGTCACCACCTGTTTGTTTGGACACACATTTTGGTAATGACCGAACCCTTGACACTTGAAACATCATACCTTCGCTAAACTTGTTTCTTTGGGTATGTAGGGAGCCTTAGGAGCCGTAATAGAGACTGGACTTGGCGTGGTGCTTTTAGTAGCCGAACTTGAACCGATACTTGGATTTCCGAATTTGGATGGAAATTCAGGTCTTGAAAACTTCACCTTATTTTGGCCTCTATCTTCACACATAGTCCACATAAAGTATCAAAATCTTCATATAGGTACAATTAAACCGTGTTAGCTATGTTTTTATTCAAGCCACGCAACAAACGTGACATCTTTTGCTCTCCGTTTTCTTCTGATTCTCCCATTAAGACCAAGCTTTCGAACTCTTCAATGTATTCACCAACACTTAGTTTTCCTTGCATGAAGTTGGCAATCTTTACAAGATTAACCGATGTGATGTTGGCACATACCTTTTACGAAGTTTTCTTTTTAATGAATCCCATGAACGGATCTTTGATTTTCCTGCCCGAGCTCTTCGTGTTTTCACTCCTTCGAACCAAAGAGAAGCACTCTTCCCTAACTTGAGAATTGCATATTTGCAACATTTCTCGTTGTTAAGGTCTTTGAATTCGAACATGCGCTCAATGTTCTGTTCCCATTCCAAATAAGCAATGGGATCAGTACCTCTAACGAACTCTAGAAGTTCGTTTACTTTAAACTCGTCTGCATGGTGCGGTGAATGTGCGTCGTCTCTGCACCTTGCTTGCATACGCTGCTCCGGTAAACCACTTAGTGCGTCACGGAGTTTCATCAAGAAATCGGGATCGGAGAAATCCATAACAAGAGAGTCACGAGATAGTATTAACAAGAAATCGCCAATAAAATCGCCAAGGAAATAACCTTGGGCTCCGATGCCACTAATGATATGAATTCGCTCGGAATGTGAATGTGTATCGATCTAGTATGGGAGTATATCGTAGCAGAAGTATATTTATGTGTATAGGGTAATTCGGATGTAAAATTATGGAGATATATCGGATATAGTAATAATATCGATCAAGAAGACTCGAACGACCAAGAACAAGGATTTATCAAATTGGACCTATAACTCGATAAGATGATTTTTTCTCAAGACCTATTGAGAATCGATCGGATTAAAACTCGAAAACGCATTGAATAATAATCAAGGTTTTGATGAAACTCATTCAACAAGGATGTAATACAAAGTGTATTAGTTTCTTCAACATTCAATGCCTATTACAAGAATCACCAAGACTACTTATAGGGATGTAGTCTTCTTAAATCAACTAAAGAAAACAAAAATATAAGATCACATGATCTTGAAAAGAAAGACAAAATAAAGATAAAAAATATAAAGGGGAACACAAAATCAAATCACATCAAATGGAAGGGGAACACAATCTTTTAGAAAGGATAAATAAAGAAAAGAAGACAAACAACACACACAAGACTACAAAAAAAAAGGATGGCTGGCGACTCGACACGGGCCGTGTCGCTTGACACGGCCGCGGCTGCATGTGCTGGCGAATCTGGACGAGCAGGACTCGACCATGTCCCGAAACACGGTCGGGTTGTGTAGGCAGTGCCTTCAGAACTTTTCGGAAGAGTTAGGCATAGGCCGTGTCGCCTGACACGGCCAGGCTCGGCGGGCAGCAAGTTTTGCCTTTCCGGAACAGTGCGACACGGGCCGTGTCATATGACACAGCCGAGACCGAGCACCACGGTCACTCCACGTCTTGTGTCTGTTTTCTCGCCTAAATATGTAGTCGTACGTGCATGGCGTGTAGTAAGGCCGCTTACGTCGATCCTTACCTCGTCTTCTTCATTTGGATTAGTCAATCCCGTATCAGTAGGAGATGAGACTACATTACATGTATTTGAGTTGGAACTCTATGAAAACTCGGGTTTATGCATTAGATTCGAGCCTTTTGTACTCGGAATTGGCTATAATAGCTCCGATGAAGCCTTTACTTCTTGATTAAGCTTGGTTAATAGGAGATAAGACCATGTGCATGTATTCGAGTCGGAACTCTACGAAAACTCGAGTTTATTGGCCAGATTCGAGCCTTTTGTATTGAGAAATGGCTATAACAACTACGATTAAGCCTTTACTTCTTGATTAATTCTTGTTGTAGCAAGGATTGGATATAAAGGCTCCAATTAAGCCTTTACTTCTTAATTAAGTCTTGTTAATAGGAGATAAGACTATGTGCATGTACTCGAGTCAGAACTATACGAAAACTCGAGTTTATTGATTAGATTCGAGCCTTTTGCATTCAGAATTGGCTATAACAACTCCCATTAAGCTTTTACTTCTTAATTAAGTCTTGTTGTAGCAAAGATTGACTATAATAGCTCCTATTAAGCCATTACTTCCTGATTAAGTCTTTCTAATAGGTGATAATACCACGTTACATGCATTCGAGTTGGAACTCTACAAAAACCTGGCTTTATTGATTAGATTCGAGCCTTTTGTACTCAGAAATCGCTATAATATCTCCGATTAAGACTTTATTTCTTGATTAAATCTTGTTGTAGCAAGGACTGGATATAATAGCTTCTTAAGCCTTTACTTCTTGATTAAGTATTGTTAGTAGGAGATGAGACCACGTTACATGTATTCGAGTTGGAACTCTATGAAAACTCGGGTTTATTCATTACATTCGAGCCTTTCGTACTCGGAATTAGCTATAATAGCTCCAATTAAGCCTTTTACTTCTTGATTAAGCTTGGTTAATAGAAGATAAGACAATGTGGCATGTATTCGAGTCGGAACTTTACGCAAACTCGGGTTTATTGGTTAGATTCGAGCCTTTTGTATTGAGAATTGGCTTAATATGTATTTTTATAAAAAGAAAGGAAAATGCGGGAAACAAGAGAAAAATGTGACGACCACAGGCTCTTCACTCTCAAGAAAGAAATCGAAAGACAAATAAACGCTACATAGAGCGTGAAACCCGAAGGTAAAAAGCCGAAACTACCACAAGCCGGTAGCACTGAAAATACTAAACAAATGTCCTTGCACAGGAAAATCTAGACAATAACAACGTATGAGTGTGAAATTGTTGAACAAAAAAAATTGCACTAAAAAGACACAACACAAAAGTAGCTTCCAAGGATCATGCCAGAAAACCAGAGCGTGGGGGATGCCACCGCTCCTCACCGGTGTGAGCCAATAATCCCAGGGGTGGTAGAGGCAAATGCAGGGAGGACAACTGATACGAATTCTCACTTGTGATGTGAATTCTCTATCGATATAGCGGAAGGCTCTTTTGACGAGCGGAAGCGAATCAGCAAGGAACTGTCAGGAACTGATAACAACAGTTCGCTACAGCAATAAGACTGGCTAGCGGTATGCGCTACGCGATAGGAAATGATGACAGTCGTTCGATACAGCAACGAGACAGGAACTGGCCGAATGGAAATGACTCGAGACAGGCAACCTCCAAACAGCGGCACTCGAAACAGCAAACTTCGGTCGGATGTTAATGAAAACAGGAAACAAGTTCAAACGATCGAACAACACTTGATGCAAAATCCTGAACAAGTATAACCCTGTATCAAAAACAAGAAGAATATCGAAACAGGACAGAAATAGTTGTTTTATCGAATTAGACCTATAATTTGGTAAAGTGATTTCTCCTCAAGACCTATTGAGAATTAATCATATTAAGATTCGAAAACGCGTCGAATAATAATCAAAGTTTTGAAGAAAACTCGTCCAACACTTAAACAACACACAAGGTATGTTGTTTTATCATTTAAATCAATCCCTCATTACAACTCCATCAACCCTATTTATAGGCAAAAGTAGCCTGACAAGATAATCTAAACTAATACAAGCTGGTCTTTAAAATAAGGAAAAGAAAATACAAGGTTCCCCATGTCACTTACAAACAAAAGTAAAAGATGGGTTTTGTGTTCAAGGTGATAGCCGCCCTTCATGTTGCCGAGAATCCTGCTACTTTAATAATAAAGAAAGTGCTAAAGATGTTGTTTTTGTTCTTTTGCCTTCACTACTTGGACCCCTTCCCCAAGGTGCAAGTTGCCTATGTTTGATTTACTCCAATCCCGATTATCAAGGTCACTCCGGGTCTCGTATCCATTTTCTCGCCCAAGTATGTTGGAACATGGTCGAGGTGTTTTACGTCAATCCTTACTTCATCTTCTTCGCATGGAGTAGTCGGTTTCATATCATTCCCTCCTTTAAAAGGAATTGTCCTCAATTCCGCAATCCCATCGTCGTCGAGATAAGGAGATAGATCACCTATGTTGAAAGTAGCATGCACTCCATAATCACCCGGAAGTTCTAACTTGTAAGCGTTGTCGTTCACCTTCGCAACTATTTTAAATGGTCCCTCAGCTCGTGGCATTAACTTGTTCTTACGCTTACTCGAGAATTGTTCTTTCCTCAAATGCACCCAAACTAAATCTCCAACCTCGAATAATATCGGTTTTCTTTGCTTGTTCGACTTCCTTTTGTACGTCTCGTTTATCTCCTTGATTCGTTCACGCACCTGTTCGTGTAATTTCATCACTGATTTCAGCTTTGACTCCGCATCCTTATGCACCAATTCGTCACTCGGTAGTGGAAATAGATCTAGCGGTATGTAAGGATTCAGCCCGTAAACTACTTCAAATGGAGAGTGTGCCGTGGCATGAGTAGGAGAACGATTATAAGCAAACTCCGCATGTGCCAGTTTTAGATCCTAGTCCTTTTGTGTTTTGTTTACTAAGCCTCGCAACAGTGTTCCCAGGGTTCGATTAGTCACTTCAGTTTGCCCGTCAGTTTGATGGTGGTGTGAGGTGCTAAACAAGAGTTTTGTCCCCACCTTCCTCCATAGGGTGTTCCAAAAGTAGCTGAGAAATTTAGAGTCTCGATCGGAAACAATAGTCTTCGGAATCCCATGTAAACGTACCACCTCCCGAAAATATAAGTCTGCCACATTGCTTGCATCGTCTGTCTTGTGGCATGCTACAAAATGAGCCATTTTCGAAAAACGATCTACGACTACCATAATCGCATCCCTCCCTCGTTGCATACGAGGTAAAGCCACAATAAAATCCATTGAGACATCTTCCCATGAACTCTCAGGAATCGGTAAAGGTGTGTAGACTCCTGGTTTGAACGAACTCTTCGCAACATGACATGTCACACATTTACTAATTATGTTATTAAGATCCCCCTGCATCTTTGGCCACTAAAAATGTTCCTTAAGCACATCTAATGTCTTAGCCGAACCAAAGTGGCCAGCCAAACCTCCCCCGTGAGCCTCACGAACCAGCAATTCTCGAACCGTGTGCTTGGGAAGACAAAGACGATTTCCCTTAAAAAGGAAGCCTTCCTGTATCAAAAATTCTCCCATCGGTCCAGATTTACAAAGGGCGAAGGTCTCGCCAAACTCCGCATCACCGTCGTAATACTCCTTCACTGTCTCGAATCCGTTTTCTCGCCCAAATATGTTGGAACAGGGTCGAGGTGTTTTACATCAATCCTTACTTCGTCTTCTTCGCTTGGAGTAGTCGGTTTCGTATCATTATAGAATGAAAGGCATAACGCCTAGACAATGCATCTGCTACAATATTGCTCTCGCCATTCTTATACTTTGATGAGAAGTGAAATGATTGGAAGAATTCCACCAACTTCGCATGCCTGGGACTTAACTTGTGTTGTCCGTTAATATACTTCAAGGATTCATGGTCCGAATGTATGATGAAATGCTTCAGCCGAAGATAGTGACTCCAATGATCTAGAGCCCTCACAATAGCATAAAACTCCTTGTCATATGTACAATAATTGAGACGAGCACCGTTTAACTTTTCTGAAAAATAAGCAATAGGCCGCTTTCCTTGAATGAGAACCGCCCCAATGCCAACCCCGCTAGCATCACATTCTACCTCGAGCAGTTGCGAAAAATCAAGTAATGCTAAGATTGGTGCTTCGCACAACTTTGCCTTCAAATTTGCGAACGACTCTTGGGCAGCCCGACTCCAATTAAACGTACCTTTCTTCAAATACTCAGTTATTGGGCTTGCAATGGTGCTGAAATCTCGAATGAATCTTCAGTAAAATGAAGCCAGTCCGTGGAACGATCTAACCTCTGTCACTGTAGTGGGCACTGGCCAGGACTTAATTGCTTCGATCTTGGCTTGATCGACTGACACTCCATCCTTTGAAACAACATAGCCAAGAAAGACTATACTCTCGACCAAAAATAAGCACTTCTCCTTTTTTCCATACAGTCTTTGGTCCCTAAGGGTTTCGAAGACTTGTCTCAAGTGTCCGAAATGTTCTTGCAATGATCGGCTATAAATCAAGATATCGTCTAGATATACAACCACAAATTTCCCCAAGAATGGCTTAAGCACCTCATTCATCAAGCGCATGAAGGTACTTGGCGCATTTGTAAGGCCAAACGGCATAATGGTCCATTCATACAGCCTGTGTTTAGTTTTGAAGGCCGTCATCCACTCATCTCCTTCTCGCATCCGGATTTGGTGATAACCACTTCGCAAGTCAACCTTTGAAATGATTATAGATCCATGTAATTCGTCCAACATGTCATCAAGCCTCGGAATCGGAAATCGATACTTGATGATTATATTATTCACAGCTCGACTATCAATACACATTCGCCAAGATCCGTCTTTCTTAGGAACCAGTAATACCGGAACCGCACAAGGACTTAGGCTTTCTCGAACATACCCACGATTCATTAGTTCTTCGATTTGATTTTGTAATTCCTTCGTCTCCTCGGGATTACATCTATAGGCAGCTTTGCTAGGGAGCGGCGCACCCGGTATAAAGTCGATCTGATGTTCAATCCCATGAATAGGTGGTAAACCCGACGGTAATTCTTCGGGGAAAACATCCGCAAATTCGTGCAATAAGGCACCCATCCTTTCGTCGTTCCGCACAACCATGTTACCATTCTGTGTATCCTTCAGAATCAACAAGTACACGCACTCGCCATCATTAATAGCATGGTCCACATCTCGTTCGCTAGCAAACATGGCTAGTTTTGGTTTTTCACTCCGACTAGAACTCATAGAGTGAATAGCTTGAGGTGACATTGGTTTAAGCACAATCTTTTTGCCCTTATCCCGTAACTCGTACTCATTGCTTCTTCCTCGGTGTAAAATGTCCCTATCAAACATCCATGGTCTTCCCAACAGTACATGGCATGCATCCATCGGGAGTACATCACATAATACGTTGTCTTCATATGAACCCATGGTTAGTCCAATCCTCACTTGTTTAGTCACCCTTATTTTGCTCCCATCATCGAGCCAATGCAATGTGTAAGGTTTCGGGTGAGCCATAGTGGTCATCCCGAGTTTAGTCACCATCTCGCTGGAAGCTACGTTGGTGCAACTTCCTCCATCAACGATCAAACTACACCATTTATTTCCGATTTGACATTTTGTGTGAAATATTTGATCCCGTTGTGCCGAATCATTCGAAACAGCTTTGGCTTATAGAGTACGTAGAACTAAAGCCATGTCATAGTTTGGAGCATCATAAGTCTCACAATCTCCTCCTTCCTCGTCCTCCAGGTTGAATTCAAACACATCCCCCAGTCTTTCTTTTTCGTCCTCAACCAAAAATTCGTCTCGGATCGTGACAGCTTTCCTTAGTGTCACCACTCGTTTGTTCGGACAAGCATTTTGATAATGCCCGAACCCTTGACATTTGAAACATCTTACTTTATCCAGACTCATCTCCTTCGGTACGTAGGGTGTCTTAGGAATCGCAATAGGGACCGGTGTAACACCCCAACCCGACAAGGGTAGAAGTATCACATTGTGGTGGCATATCAGAACATACATAAATAAACGCAAGCAGAAGTCTTATCATAAATATCAAAGGAAAGTAAGTCAACATGACTTAAACAATACATAAGTTCCAAAAGAAATCTAAATGAAGGAAACATCATAATCTGAGTCTCAAAATAATGAAATAACATAGTGTCAAAGCTAAGATGTCTAGGGTAAGTCTGCACTTAGCTCCTACTCTCATCCCAACGGATAGCCCCAGCTCCTAGTTTAATAACCTACCGCGGAGAAAAGAAAATGCGCCTGAGCTTAAAAGCCCAGTGAACAGATATATAAACAAACGAATAACCGATACGTATATAAGAATAAGAAAAGAATAAATAAGTTCCTGCTGAAAAGAATGTCATCTGTCAAATGAATAAGGGATTAACGGTCAACTGAACAAATCTCGTGAGTCAACTGAAACAAGAATATGGAGAATAAAAGGATAACAGGATATAGTGCATTGGTGCAAGCATAAGGTATAAACAAATGGATATCAAAAGTAAGGAAAGGTCAGTAATCCACCACGAGCCCGAACACAAATCAAATCAAATATCATAGTAACCATGGAGTAGCTAGCTCCCGAACATGTGAAAGACGTGTATTGCACACAAGCATCAATCACCGAACATATCATATCATATCATGTCATATCCAATCAAATACGAATCGAACCTAGGATGCATCCATACGCCCCCGAACAAATCATATTGGCCATAACAAATGTAAAGTGCACATATCATATCAAAATGGGATGGTGTGGAACATCACTCAACCACACTAGAGTCATGCCATTGGTGCATCAATGACACGGCCATGTTACCTTCATGGCTAGGAAACGAACTTAGCTCGGGTATCAAACTGAAGGGTTCAAATGGCATATCATATGAAAGTTCATATCAAAGGTTCATATCAAATGTATCATATCAAAGGTTCAAGAGTATCCGTACGAATATCAAAACAAATGAAACAACCGATACAATGGTAGAGAGAAGGGGGTATCAAGAATATCCGTACCTCAAACCGTAAAATGCAAAACACAACAGAAGATATAAAGATCATAGGTTACTCCTTCTTCAGCGAATCTACACGAATTAGGTTCATTTTATGCTTATTAGCTCATAATGTCATAACGGTTTCTTAATTACTTAACACCATTTATTAATGTGGTTAGAGTTTCGTTATTGGAATTAGGTTAATATATGACCAATTGTATCATAATTAATGTTCTAATGCATTTTAGGGTTCAAGTATATTAAATGGTATTAAAATCACAACAATCTTAATCTTCTAACAAATTCTGGTTTTACTAAGTTTTAGCCTTCATTTTATGAACTTTAATACCACAACAGATGTCAAAGTAAAAATTCATCAAAATTACCACTGAAGCATATATGTCTTAGGAGTCTACTGGAATTTTCCCAGATTTTCTTATTAAGTATAAGCACCCTACAAAAATCACATTCTCAGACCTACCCAGAAAATTGACCTGCTGTTATACCTTTAAAGTATGGGTCTGTTAGACCAGTTTAGAAAATTCACAAAATTTCCCAAAAATTTCAGAAGTAAAATAAAATGTCAGATATTCACCATACAAATTTATAGCCCTTAAGACCTTATGGTCTGCCAATTAAAAATCCCCATTCCAACTGATTTTTCAGACTTAGTTTGACAGGTTTGCACACTTAACTTGTAAAATTCAAAGAGTACCCTTCCCGACCTCCAAACACTATGAAATTTGACATCCATAAAGTACACATCATGAATTTGATTATAGACTCAAGAATTATGTTAAAACATATTGTTATCATTAAATTTGACTCCTCACAATACAACCCATTATCTGGACAGCATACTAGTGAGATAGAAACAACACAAACTTAATAATTTTAACAAACAAGAACCCTTCCAAAATGACTCGGGCTTAACCAAATTAACACATTGGTTCTTAAACCATTTCAATTCAGAGACATCATTTAACGCACACCTGATTGCACATGAAATCATATATTCGACCTAGAAACTTAATGAGCCATGTATAGGTTATAACGAGACCAAATAAACTCTATGTCTAGTTTCTAGCACAATAAGACCCCAAATATACGAATTTTTAAAGCACACTTAAGCACCTAGTAAGAAGCTAAAATAATTTACACAGGAACTTCTATGTCTTATAGGAACATGTGAATTTTTCCAGATTTTATTTATTAGTACAAGTACACAATAAAAATCACTTTGTACACGACTGTCCAGAAAGTAAACTGCTGAAACACCCAGAATGTATGCATTACAAAGGCATATCAAAATACTTTGGAAAAATCCACAAAAATTCCAGAACTTATAAAACATGTGAAATATAACTTTTGTAAATTTGAAAGTCATAACTCCTTATAGTTTTAAAATGAAAAATCGTGAAACCAGACTGGATTTAAATTCTTAAAACTCAGATTTTGACATATGATCCCGTAAAATTCAAAAGCATGACCAATACAACTCCAATTCCCTTAAAGCCAATTGGAAAACTTAAATAAGACATTAAAATAAGTTTTTATGCAAAAGTACAGAATTAAATCCTTATGGAACTCGAGCTATAACGCACACATATTCAGCTTTTCAAAAGTGTCTCCTACAGAAAACTGTTTTAGACCATTTTTAACATGTTTTACTTACACAAACGCACACGAGACCTATACATATCACAACACCTGGTTTAATTCATATATTAACCCACATGTTTCCAACCTTTGATGATCATACACACGACACACACATAACACAGAAAATCAGATCAGAAACATGAGTTGATTTGATTTGATATTTACATATCGAAACATCCAATACCGTTATGATTTTATGGGATCTTCTATATACGTCTTAACATATAATTCGAATAGAAAATATCAGATTTTTGTTTAGTATGTATACGAATTATATTTCAAGCTTATATATTTAGATTATATGTGAAATCATGTGTCGAATAGAAAAGAGATACAAGATCGATTAGAGATACCTTATGATAAATCGAATATAGGAGAGAACAAGAACGAAACCCTCACGAATCAAACCTTAATCACGATCCAAACAACAAGCTCCAAGGATTCACGATTACACGAGTTCAGCAATACTTTTTAAGGGTCACGAACAGCAGCAGCTTTGATCTTTGATAGAGAAGAAAATCGTAGCAGCCTTGTGTGTGTGTTTTTGTATTTTGGCCGAATGATAGGAAAGGAGAAGAGGGACAAGAATTCACGTTATTAAGGAAGAGGAGTAGGCTGCATATAAGGAAACTAGTAAATGATCATAATTGTGTTAAAGGTTTCGGTTTAATGGATCGGTTATGGTAATATGAATAGTGGCCGAATTTATGGAGTTTAATGGCAAATTTTCGGTTATTGACATTGATTTGAAACGTGTGATAGATTATCATTTATGAATGTTTCTTTGGTATACAATTATTCAATTTAAACATAGACTTAGGTTACTAATTTCTTAATTTAATTATACCATATAGTATATAGGTTAAGGTTTAAAAAAATGAATTATTACAAAGTATAGGGAAATTTTGAAATTAGATGAAAATTTGAGATTCGAAATTTTTGGGGCTTTACAACTCTTCCCCTCTAAAAGAAAATTTTCGTCCTCGAAAATTGAATTGAAAGCGAAATAGATACGTACCGGACTACGAAAAGAAATGAGGATAACTTGTTCGCATCGATTCCTCGGCTTTCCAGGTTGCTTCACGCTATGGGTGATTCTTCCAAAGAATCTTAACAAATGGAATGACTTTGTTTCTCATGACCCCATCTTGTCGATCCAAAATAGCTTCGGGTTCCTCAGAAAGAGACATATCAGGCTAAATCTGATCAAAAGGATAAGACGCCACATGCAACGGATGATAATTGTATCCCCTCAGAAGATATACATGGAAGACATTATGAACATGTGATAACTGAGGAGGTAGAGCCAAGCAATAAGAAACCTCCCCAATATGATCAAGAATTTGGAACGGTCCAATGAATCGAGGACTAAGCTTCCCTTTGATCCCAAAACGTTTCACACCTCTGAACGGTGATACTTTCAGAAATACACGATCCCCAACCTGAAACTCCAAGTCACGTCGACGCTTATCAGCATAACTCTTCTGTCGAGTGCGAGCCTCTTTCATCTTCTCTTTGGCTACAACCACTTTCTCATTAGTGATTTGAATAAGTTCCGGCCCCTCGATCACACGTTTACCTACCTCGTCCCAACAAATGGGTGCTCTACATTTCCTCCCATATAAAAGCTCATACGGTGCTGCATTGATGCTAGCATGCCAACTATTATTATAAGCAAACTCCACCAAGCACAAGTATTCGTCCCAACTTCCCGTCCACTCCAAAGCACATGCCCTTAACATGTCTTCTAAAGTCTGAATGGTCCTTTCTGACTGACCATCGGTCTGTGGATGAAAAGTCGTGCTAAACTTAAGACGTGTACCCCAAGCTTTATGTAGGCTTTTCCAAAAACGAGAAGTAAACCGCGGATCTCTGTCTGACACGATAGATGTCGGAGTACCATGAAGTCTAAAAATCTCCTGTTGAAAAATTTCCGCCAATCTACTAACACGAAAATCCATACGAATAGGTAAGAAATGGGCAGATTTGGTTAGACCATCGACGACTACCCAAATTGCATCATGTCTTTTCCGAGTAAGAGGTAAACTAGTAACAAAGTCCATGGAAATCTCATCCCACTTCCAAGTAGGGATATCTAACGGTTGCAGCAAACCACTAGCCCTCTGATGTTCGATTTTGACCTGCTGGTAAGTCATACACCTAGCAACATACAAGTCTATATCCTGTTTCATGCCGTTCCACCAAAAGTGTTGCTTAAGATCCCTGTACAGACGTTGGTTGTTGTTGCCATAAGCCTGACGATCATTCCCATTCCTACCAGTAACCCTTTGATCCTGACCCCTGTACTCCTGTCGCCTCTGATCAAAACCCCGATCCTGGCGGCCCCTGTGCTCAACACTCTGGTCCTGACGACCCCTGTGCTCATGACCCTGGTCCTGACGACCCCTGTAGTTAATACGATCACCATCATCATGAAGTAACTCAATATTGCGGGCCGCGTACGCTACTAGTGCAACATCGGCGTAATCAGTATTCACGGTCCGGTCTAATATCCACTTCTTCAGCCCCCACTTAAAGTGCCTAGCCTGCCTATGAGCATCACCCGCAATCGGTCCAACAAAACTAGCTAACCTCAGAAACCTCTGCATATACTCTCCAGACGATTCCCGATCCAATTGACGAATAGCCCCATACTCGCGCTCATACCTTTGCTGCTCGGAGAAAGGAAAGTACTGCTTATAGAAGATGTCACGGAAAGTATTCCATGCACAAGTGTCAGCAAAGTTCTCTCCCTTAGCCAGGTCAGAACGGACTCCGGCCGAAAAAATAAATTTTACCGAAAATCGAAAATTGCGAATATTACATTCTACCCTCCTTAAAAGAAGTTTCGTACCGAAACTTAAAACAAGTAGGGAGAAGCAATATCCCGCCACGAAAACTCAACGAGATACACAAAAACCGAAAACTCGCGCCCGACGGCGAAACGCTGCAAGAAACGCAAAGAGACATACGGCGTGAAAATACGCTCCATGGCGACTAACACAACGCCACCGGTAGAGACATAATCAAATCAACGAGTGACAAGCGTCATCAGATAGACAATACAATCGAGTCGATTATCCGAACAATCACAAAACTCAACGAACGAAAATCAATACGATTGACCAACCCAACGGTTCATCAACCAAAACGCGAGTCAACGCTGAACAAATACGGAATTCCACCGCCCAAGGGTTGGAAGATCGAAAACGAGACTAATTTCCCGAACTTAAGGGAATTACGAAGGAGTCTGAACGCTCAACAATCACGAAACGAGAACAAAAACCGAACAAGCAAACGATTGAGACAACAAAAATCGAACAATCATGTCCGAAACACGTAGGATAATAAAATTCAAACAACAACTCCTGTGATGACCGGTGAGAACAAAGAAGACGTGCATTCCCATAAGATCCACAGAAAGGGAATAGCGATTGAAACGCCACAACGATGCATTTGAGTTATTCGAAACAATACCACCCTCGCTCGATCAACAAAAGCAAGGGATAGGAAAGTTCAAATGTTAACGAGCATAAACGAGTCGATAGAGCCAAAAATACGAAGTTCAAAATCCGATCCACTTCAATAAAAGAACTATTAGAACCAAAGATGTTACTTCCGAACAAGGTTCACAATAGTCGAACCGAATTCGAAAAGTCACAATGATAACCAGATCGACTCAAAACCAGACATTACTGCTCAACGATGAAACCAAGGTACAGAACAAGTTCAGAAGGTATCAATGAACACGAGCGAATCGATAGACTGGAGAAAGAGAAAATATAGAAGTCAAAATAGTACGGGTATTACCTTTGACCTCGCCCCCGAAACTCACAACAACGGAACCAAGGTAACAATACATCAAGCAACCGACACAACGCGGAACAATCACCGATGCACACAATCATACCAACCCGATCTCTAACAGCTCGCATATATGCGATAACGCATAAACCGCTACGAGGCGACAACATCCAATACCAACATCACACCTCTCACAGAGGCTACCACGACAACTGTGTGGCGAACGACTCAACGCTCACACCACCAATTCAACAACAACTCGGGGGTTAACACCCTAACGAGAGTACGAACATCACACATATATTCCCGGACCACAAATAGGAATGATAGGTTTTGAAAACGAAAACCACCTTTTGAAAATAATTTGCAAGCACCAGTTGATCTTGAGTATCATATATCAAAAAGTAGTACAAACATCATCATCGAGACTTTAAAAAAAATCATCTTGCGTTTGATAAAAAAAAATGAAGACACCATTCGTTAAATTAAAACTTTTCAGCTATATTCGACCTTCGGGTCTAAGCGAATGCATTTCTAAATCATTAGAAATATCTCAAAATATTTTGATCCTCAAAGTAAAATAATCTTGAAACATAGCGTGGCGCTAGTAGGCATCTTGAGAACACTGTGAGAAAATAATTTATTTTAAAAGTACGTCTCGAGGTTTATTTTCTAAGATACCCAAGGTTTTTCAGAAGTACAATAGGCCAAAATGCCCAAAATTTGCACGTATCAACATTCACTTAAACACATCATAGCACACTCATTAAATCGTTCAAAATCACGACAGTGATATACAATCCCTAGGATATGTTTAACAACATTGTTAAAACAACAATCGGTTTATCAAAACTGGATGGAAAACGATATCAAGAACAAAACTCCAAAAAGTCAACTCTAGGGATTCAAGAAAATACCTAGATTCGGCGAAGAACAATGGATTAGATGATGTTAAAAATCATCTAGGATACTCCAAAACACCTTTGGATGGAAGAAAAATCAGCCCAGATGCGAACCCTAATCGCTACGTCTCAAACTCATGGAGGAAGAAGAAGAAATGAAGAAAAATGCAACTTAGATCGGTGTCCAAGATTTATATCGACACAATTAGCGTGCGCTAATCATTAAGGTTAGCGTGCGCTATCGTGGCACCAAACAAAACTCCCGACCAAAAATACACCGTTAGCGTGCGCTAACCACAAGTGTTAGCGTGCGCTAACGAGAACTTGCACTCACCCAAGAGCTCTGGATCGCCCGAACTACTGTGTAGCGTGCGCTATCCTCCCCTTAGCGTGCTACCAACGCACTCTCGCGCGCGCTAGCCTCAAAGCGTAGCGTGCGCTAACGACCCACAGAGACAACAACAGAACATATCAGAAAAATTACATGCCGTAAACCTTTCTCACACGGGTTTACCAGGCTAAGCACAATTTCTCATGTCATTTCGAAAATGCTAAAAAGACCAATGACGGTAATATTTTCCAAAACTCACAAATCATTTGTCAAACCGTCATAAAATGTTCAAGGCCAAAATGCCAAAACTTGATTTAGGGAATCGGTTTTACGAAATAAAACTCAGTTTGCAAAATACCGAAAGCCGTTTTGAAATAACTCACGCAGCGGATAAAATACGATTCGAAATACGTCAACAGCGACGACACTCCTCGTATAAACCAAATACGATAGTCGAATAAACATATATCGTGAAATCAAAATCCACAGAAGGATTCCCTCATTTAGCAACAAATCATACAAATAACTCGCGTCACACGAGGCACAACATAAAGAACGGAGTTTTTCATCCATAGGTTGCACGTAAGTGACGACCGCCCCTCGATACTAATCACGACCAATGATCTCAAACGACGCATCGCGATGCGACTAAGTCAGACAAAATCCGACGAGACAAAACTCAACAAACACAATTTGACTCGACAGCCTAGGTTTCCCCAGGCTAATCTGATTTTAAAATCGTATACTCTAGTTATTCGAAAATAAAACCGATAAGTTAAAAATCGTTTTCAAGACCCTTTCAAACACGACAAGAGCTTAACAGCGGTAGCATTTTATAAAATGTCCTAAACACTTTTATACACGACCCTTAAATACCGACACAAGGTTTTATTTGAAAATACAAGGCTGGCTCGCCCAAATTCATGTCACTTTTCAAAAACCCATAATACGATCAAGTCTAAGAAATTTTCAAGCATGCACGCCGCATGTATTATTATTAATAGAAACACATTGGTTGTAAATAACAATAATTAGCCAAGTACCATCAATTCCCGAACACACGCACATACGGCATTCAAAAATCACCAGTTCAACAAGCGCAACTCGGAAACACTAATTCCAAGCATATGTCAAACTATCTCTTCAAGTTTAACAGCGTAACCAAAGATCACCGATTTGGACATATGTCGAAACCAGCTATGTGAGTTTCTCAACAAACTCTGCCATTAATACCTTTCCCGGAACATATCAATGTTCAAAACATTCACATCACACTGCACCCCTCGGTGTCCAAACCATCAGTACGTTCGGCTCAACATACATTTAGTATATCGCAATTACCAAACACAGATTCCATCATACAACAAAAGACTAGAGGGTCAAGCCCTCTCACAGTATACCACGGAGCAAATCTCGGATCTTTCGATCACCAACGATCCCACCAGCGCTAGGAAGTTTAGCGATGGAAGGCTCGCAAGACGACAAACGGTCAAGCCCAGAACGGCGCACATACTCCAGAGAGATAAAGGACTGCGCAATACTAGAATCAAAAGTACACGAACCGGATGGATCGAAAAACAACTCGACAATAAGTACGAGAGAGGCAATCACAGTTCAAGAAGTGAAATTTCAATACGAGAAAACAAGAGAATCGAGTAAGGAAAACTTACGAGCACTGGATGTACTGAGATGCCGGCAGCGGTGTGACAATGTGCAAAACAAAACACAACTAGACCCAAATAACCAACAAGCCTAGGTATCCATAAACCTGGCTCTGATACCATTTTATGTAACACCCCCAAGATATTCGAGGTGTATTACAGCACCATGGACCCCTACATGGGATCCACCAGGCTAACACAAGAAAACACCTCTCGACTAACCGTCTCGGTTAGCAAGGAAACAATTGTTAACAACAAGAACATAAAACAACACGTCCGGCACAACCGGCATAATAAACATCAACCGACAAATACAGTAACTCCAACGAATACCAATCACAATCCGAAAGGAAAAGCATAAGTACTCGCGAGTACAATCTATAAGTTTACAATTTGGAAAACATCCACATCAAAAGAGACAGTAGGAAATAACAAGACTCAATTGCACATGTCAACAACCTTGGCCGACATCCTCGTACCATCCCAGCGCCCGCTCGTCTGGCTGAACATAACCTGAAATCCATAACAAGAATTTCCCCGATAACGGGTCCCCCAAAGGGGTTAGCAATTACGCTAGTACAAGTATTCAAGGCAAACCAATCGCTTACATATTTCATAGTACATGCACCAATATCATTTCAAAAACCAAAACCAGACATGTCTTTTCCGGAAACAAACAGTCAAACAATTTGCCTTGGGGACAGAGTAATATCATAGATCCCGCCCAAGGCCTCTAAGGAACCTCCCGATCTGGCCATATCGTAAAACAAAACACGCACATGCATCGCCTTGGGAACAGAGTAATATCATTGATCCCGCCCGAGGCCTCTAAGGACCCTCCCGAACTGGCTAGCTATACAAACTCATGAATCCAGGACTCAACCCTTTGGATTCCCTCCTTGATCCCGTCGGACCAACACGAGGTGAGCAAATCACACACAAAATACATTACCATTCCACGTTAAGCATAAAGGTTTCCAAAAATACTTGCCTTGAATTATTGACGACGCAACGAACGGAAAGGAAAGTCACCGACGAACGCTAGGAACAAATGAAACTGAACCTAACGATTCGAAGAATACAATCACAACCATTTCTAAATGAATACGGAATTGGAATACACCCGAAAACCCGCCTACGATTCATGTATATTCGTATATAAACAACAACGAGGGCAGACCACAACCAAACCCTCTCGATTCCGTAAAAACCACGAAATATACCATGAATCCGTAGGGAAACTAAGAATACCAACAAGATTAATCATATTCATCATGAATTAATCAACAAAACGGAACGAATCGGACAAAAACGCGACCCCCAAATCTACCCAAAAGTAGGGTTCTAAAGATCTAACCTTGATTCGCTGGATCGAAGGATGTTATAGGATGATTGATCGGTGATATAAACTCAGAAACTTCATGGATTTGTTGTTTAACAACATGGCTTCATCCCCTCCAAAGCTCCACCATGGACCAAGAGAAAGGGAATGAAAATGAATGAAAAAGTGGTTGGTCTCATATATATATATCGGGCGGAACTAGCGTGCGCTAGCCTTTCCGGACTAGCGTGCGCGCTATCGGCCAAGACGGCCGAGCACTCTCGCCATGGCCCGCATGACTCAGCACCACCGACCACTGCCGACCATGACTGTCCCGCCCGACTCCCGTTAGCGTGCGCTACGGCCGAAGCTCGCACGCGCTAGCCGACTGCCCAAAGAGCCTCGGACTAACAAACTCACCTGTGTAACGACGCTAGTCGGCCGACGGCGTGCGCTACCCCTTCCTAAGAAGGCGCTACTGACCACAAAGAGCGTGCGCTACTCGCCGATCCCGACCGAGTCCGTAACCTCGTAACCCCACCGCCTGCACTCCGATAAGCGTCGTTAGGCGGTCGATAGCAGGCGCTACACTGCCGGTTAGCGCTGGCAGCCTTTTCCGGCCGTAGCGCGGCGCTTAAGCCGGTTCTGCCGCACTGTCCGGCCGGTGCCCGCAATCGTCCGGCGATCCAGAATCGTCCGGCCAAGACCGACCACTGTGGCTCGACGACCCGATTCGAAAACGTCACGGAACGAACACGATTTAAAAGTTCGCGGACAACATCAACGGCCCGAAATGAAAACATAATACCATAATTAATCATACGCGACCAAGAAATGGGTCGAGACAACAATTACAGATACGGATACCCGTAACTTTCAAAAAATTACAAAATGGCCCAAAATGCCCGGAAATCACGATACGTGATCGAATAACCAAACCGAAGTTCACAACACGTCTAACAAAGTTAAACAGACTTGCGGAAACTCAAACAGTTAGCTTTGACGAGATTCGCAAGAATCGAACTCAAGTGCGGAAAAGTCGCTAAAAAGCACGGAACTCAACAAAACAACACCGAAACGAACTCGGATGACAAAAAGTATAGAATTAATCATTCTCAGAATGACGAAACGGTCATGAGAAAGTCGTCAAAACGGACTCCGGCCGAAAAAAGAAATTTTACCGAAAATCGAAAATTGCGGATATTACAGCAGGCATCTGCTCCGGTGAGGAGGGTCGAGAGTTTATTAGTTGTCGGGAGAGGAGGAGAGGCAGACCGAGGAGGACGTGGGATAAGCAGCTGAGATTAGATTTGAAGGCCTTAAACCTTTCCGAGACCATGACTGTTGATAGGTGCGCTTGGAGGCGCAAGATCAGAGTTGTGGATTCTTTTGTAAGGAGTGCTGCTGTAGTTGAGAGCCTCACGGTTGGCTTGTCTCGGTTAGTTTTGACCTAGAGCATTGTATTTTTTTACTTTTATTGTATATTTTATCCTACTGTCTTTGCGTGTGGTGTATTTTTGACAGGGAGCTGTGCGTTGAGTCAACCTCTCTCCTGTTAGAGCAGCGTTCGTCGGGACTGAAGTAGCCAAATTCCGCTTAGGTAAGTCCCATTGGATTAAGCCATGAGCTCAGGTATGATATCGAGTTTTTTCGAATCATATGTTTTCTTTTGTATTTATCACTCAATATTCTGCTGTGCACTAAGCTGTGTATCTTCACGGAAACAGCCTCCCTACCGTAATAAGTAGGGGCATAGTCTGCGTACACCTTACCCTCCCCAGATCCTATTCTGAGCGGGATATACTGGGTATGTTTGGTTTGGTTTAATAAAATTACCTCTAGTTTGTGCATTTGGTGATTTGTCATGGCAATTGAATCAACATGCATACAAATTGAGTCGATGCATATTGTCAATATGTTCACAAGATTCTCAATTCATAATATTATTTATATGCTGAGTTACATTTATTAAAGAGTAAATTACATTTTTGGTCCCTGTGGTTGTATCAAAATTTCACTTTTGGTCTAAAATTCAAAAAACGTTCAATATCAGTCCAAAAGTCCACGTGGCTTTCAATTTTGGTCCAAATTTTAACCATTCCGTCAAAATAGCCGTTGGCTAATACATGTGCCAATCACATGAGGGCATAATTGTCTTGGGCCTCATTACAGCCTACCCACTCAACATTAGCATCAGTGTGCTTCCTAAAATCTTCCATGTCTACCTCAAAATCATCAATAATATTTTCCCCCTCCATATCAAAATCACTGTCTTCACTGTCATCACTATCATCACTATCAGAACTCTCCTCCCTGCCATCACTCTGTTTACTATGATCACTAACTACACCATCTGCATTGTTTGATTCACTAACACTAGGATTATGTTTTGGGTCAGTTTGCTTAGGCATAGCACTAGACTCTCCATTTTCTGGGTCCAGGTCACAAAAGAATGGATCAAAGTCATCTTCTAAGTTAGGAACCTCATTTGGGTCGCTTACTTTAGAACGTCAACAGTGGTGCATGACATACACCAATGAGTTTACACTTATCAACATGCTTTATCAACCCCAAAACATCACCGTCCTTGTTTAACATATAAAGACCAGATCTAAATTGCCATTTGGTATTTTATAGCAATATTGCATATTGGGATTCACATAACCTAAGCCTCGCTAACATACTTTTACTTCAACAATTGAAAACCCATCTCGCATCAATTTGATCAAACCAACTTACATTTCCATCATTGTACACACGCTTTGGTGACCTAGTAAAGTAACCACCATGGTGTATTTCTAGGAGAAAATAGTTGGAAATTTACTGTTGCAACAAAAAGATGGTTTAAAACTCTCATCATCGATGATTGGTACGATTCATTAAACCCCAAAACAACCATAAACCCTAAATTACAATAACAAAATTACTTACTGTACACTTCGTATGGATCAAATGTACGACCAGCTGGTCTCGCGACCCATTGACAAAGCAACATTTAGGGCTCTTCTCAATTAGGATTTTTTTTTGGGAGATTTTGATCGTGTAAAGTATGAGGATGAGAAGTGAAATCGGTGTTTAGGGCAATATAACCCTTTCATTTAGCGGGAAAGGTAAAAGGACCAAGATACCCTAGTTTACTCTATAATAAACTAATCAATAAATCACGTGTTTCTCACATGACACACGTTTTGACGGAATGGTTAAAATTTGGACCAAAATTGAAAGCCACGTGGACTTTTGGACTGATATTGAACGTTTTTTGAATTTTGGACCAAAAGTGAAATTTTGATACAACCACAGAGACCAAAAATGTAATTTACTCTTTATTAAATCAACAACCTATTGTACAGCTCTATTGTGTACAAGTTCGAACTTCTTATGTGAGACAAATAAAGCACATTTAGATCTATCATTAGTATGTTGTGGATTTTTTAGTTGGGAGTGGTGCTGTAGTTGAGAGCCTCAGAGGTGGGTTGCCTCGGTTAGCTTTGACCTAGAGCATTGTATTTTTATATTTATTGTATATTTTATCCTATTGCCTTTTGATAGGGAGCTGTGCACGGAGTCAACCTCTCTTCTGTTTGAGCAGCGTTCATTGGGAGTGAAGTAGCCAAATTACTCTTAGGTAAGTCCCATGTGGATTAAGCCATGGACTCAGGTATGGTGTTGAGTTTTTTTGTATCATATGCTTCCCTTTGTATTTTCACTCAATATGTCACGCACTGTTCTAAGGCCTTCACTAAATAAATTTCTCCCTACCGTAATAAGTAGGGGCATGGTCTGCGTACATCTTACCTTCCCCAGACCCTACTCTGAGCGGGATATACTGAGTATATTTGGTTTGATTTATTAACAAGTGTTTAAGATTTAAACTCTTGAACTGTAAAGATAGATTATTGTGCTCACTTGATAAAAAAATATAGTACGAAAAACAAAATACTGCATTTTCGAAGGAGAATACTCTAGCCATTAAAACTTTATAACGCATACCTTTTGAAATCCCCGTTATAGCTTTCCTGAATCAAATCATGGGTACTTCTCTAATTTAGATTGATATGGCACCATTTTGATATATTCTAATTTTATCTTGATGGTTAATAAGATGGCATTATATAAAAATACAAAGTAAAAAATCCCGTTCAAGAGAAGTTTTGTCGAACTCAACTTTTTTAGATTTAAAAGGAGATTCTTATTATTGAATCAAATTGGATACATCATTATTAATCCTCAAATGACGAACAATTATCACTTTAGCTTGTAGAATGATAGTTTCCCCAGTTTCTCTCCTGATTTGGTATTACATTTCCATATTGATAAACCCACCTCAAAATTAAAAGACAATTACGCAATTACATAGGCAAGTTTGGTAATTAACGATTAAATGTTTGCTATTAGCTCATTGAGTAGCTGTTTTGACTAGTAATGTCAATTAGGGCTCGTTTGGTAGTCATGTCAGGATATGGCATGTTAGGATATGACATTTTAGGATATACCAAGTTAGATAAAGTGTGGATGATAGTTTGATTTTTGGTAGGAAAAATGTACTATTTAGATTAAATGGTAAAATTACATTTTTATATTTGTTATATTATATATTATATACATTTATAAGTTTATATAAATATATTGATAATTTAATATATATATATATATATATCTGGAATAAAAATTTTTATTGAAAATTTATTTTTTAAAAATCTGGAATAAAAATTTAAATAAAAATTTTTTAATTTTATTTTATATTTTCGACCTAATTTTATTTTTTATTTTCGAACTTTAAATAAAAATTTTTGATTTTTATTTTCGAAATTTAAATAAAATTTTTTATTTTTATTTTTTATTTTCGAGTTAATTTTATTTTTTATTTTCGAACTTTAAATAAAAATTTTTTATTTTTATTTTTTATTTCGAAATTTAAATAAAAAAATTCGATTTTTATTTTTTTATTTTCAAACTAATTTTATTTTTTATTTTTGAAATTTAAATAAAAAATTTCGATCTTTATTTTTATTTTCGAACTAATTTTATTTTTTAATTTTGAACTTTAAATAAAAAAATTTTATGTTTATTTTTTATTTCGAAATTTAATAAAAATTTTCTATTTTTATTTTTTATTTTCGAACTAATTTTATTTTTTATTTTCGAACTTTAAATAAAATTTTTTGATTTTTAATATTTATATTTCAGATTTTAAAAAAAAAATAAAGGGATAATTTTGGGATTATTGGGTTAAAATGAGCTCTGTTCAATCAAGTTAGGGTATCCTATGGTGAGGGGTAGTTCCAATATAGAGGAGGAATAGTGTTTTTAGCCCGGGCCTCACCTTTATACCGGGCCCCTGAGATAAGATATCTTAACTACCAATCGCTTGTTTCGGCCGGTTAATATATCTAACCTGCCGAAACATGCCTACCAAACAGGTCATTAATGGTTAGATGTTAGCCAATTGATTAATTATTTTGCCTAGTTGGTTGTATTAACTGGTTTGACTAAAATATAAAAAAATCATTCATTTTAAATAAAATATAATTGAACTAAGAAACATTAAATGTTACTTTGCTTTTTCAATGATATAAGATTTCCCGTTAATATCTAATTGTATATGTGGTAGTAATAAAAATATTAAATAATTTATAATAGTCTAAAATGATGTACAGTAAATTAGAAAACAACTGTCTTTATATTAATAAAATATAAGTTCATAATTACATATAAATGCCCTAACTCTTTCATCCTGAGAGTGACATTCGAGTGCATACCCTAACAATTTCGACCATGATGATTAAGGAGTTTTTCTTTATTTGTGTTTGTGAAGAGGTAGTCTCAGAAAATATCATGGTTAGTTCGAAAATGAAGAAGAAAAGTTCGGAGATATTCACTAAGTATATCTAATTGGCTATATGATCTTACTATTGCTTGAAGTAGGAAAGAGTATTAGGTCAACCTTTCATACCTTTAAATAGGTGCAGGAAGTGAAATACAGTAAATTATCAGATTTAAGGGATGAAAAAGATTTTTGAATGAATATACAGGAAGAATTTGGACATGGGTAATAGGTCGTCAAATCCATTCCATTTTCATTATTGTCAGTCCCACTTTATGACACGTTTGAGCCTCCAAAGCACATGTTTTATATTTTAAATTTCAAAAATGGGTTTTCAAGGTTTAAATGCCATGTGTCGCTTCGATGTTGTAATTAAGGGCGATGCACATAGTCCGACAAGCAACTTTCAAAAGATAACAATATAAAAATGAGTAAGACAAAAATATTAATATCTTATATTATTTGTGCGGTATCCATACTTATATAGCATTCCCCTTAATTGGAGCATACCGAATTTTATTTCCTACAACAATTAGTTAAGTATATTGTATTCAAAGTCCTACAATATTCCTCCTTATTAATGCACAATACAGGTGTACGAGAGATCATTGTGTCCTTATCTTTCTAAATGATGGATTGTGTGAAAACGCACGTATGGGTGTGTGAGCTTGTGTGTATTGAGCTTATGTGTTATTTTTTGTACGTGAACATGGAATTTGAGACGAGAACCCTAATAGTTTTGTTTCGTGAAAATGAGATTAAAATTTAGGACCTAAATGGTTTAGTATTGTGAAAATGAAATCTGGGTCGAGGACCCTGACGAGTTTGTGTCGTGAAAATAAGGTTTGGGCCAAGGATCCTTGTGGCGCTTATTGTGAAAATAAGCTCGGGTTGAGGACCATAATATTGTTGGATTTGAAGACCAGTATGAAGTGTTTCAAGATACTTTCTAAAAATGTGGTCCGCCTTATTTCACAACATTTTACCTTTGAATAAATTGATGAACTTGAGTATCAATGGGAATTTTGGGAATGTTCTATTTTAAAAGATTGGTTTCTCATGTTCATATGGAATATATTTCATAAGTTCATTATACTTGTAATAGTAACTTTAGGCTCACCCCTTGGGACATGCTTTATGTTTTAATTTCAGGTTGACTGAGGAGCAGTCACAGGAAAATTTCCAAGACATCAAATATGGTATTCAAGTTCTCAATGTCATTATGTCGATATGATTCTTGAAAAGTTTGACAAGGGTAGTGACAGTCTAGTGATGTGATTAGCTAGAACACCAATTGTAAGTAGTTTAAAATGTAATATCTGGGGGTATTTTTTTTCATTTTTACTGTAGCATTGTACGTATTCATTTGAAATTGTACAAGTGCTATTGTGTTTGACTGATATAATGTAAATTGTATCGGGATATTTCGGAATCGAAATATTTATACTTGTCATCGGTATTATTTTTACTGATTGGATGTTGCTTGGTGAGTTTTGTTTTTGGCTAAGTATATTAGCCATAGCGTTAGACCTGGCAAAATAAGCCCAGCCATGGAGCCGCCCGCCTGCTTTTGGGCGGCATTGGGCTTCATATTTTGGCCCAAAAACCGGGCCTTTGGCCGGCCCAGATTTGCCCGCCCTGAGGCCTGCAGGCCCGCCTGCCCAGCTTTTTTTTTTTTTTATATATATATTTTTATGTTATAGGTAATTTTAATATTTAAAATTTTTAATTATTTTTTAGATTAGATTACATATAGATGTTAATTATTGATGTAGTTTTATTTTTATGGGACTTTGTGATTACTTTGTAGTATCTCATATCAATAATAATATTATTTTATGATTTTTATAAGAAAGTAGTAGTGATAAATGAAATGATGATCAAATAAAAATATTTATATATTTGTCTTTTGATTGTGGTAGTGTAGTAAATAATATAATTATCAAATAAAAATAATTCTACATTTATTTAATTGATTGTGATAGTATAGTGAATAATATAATAATTACGGATCGAAAAATATTTCTATAATTATTCGAAATAATATTTCAAAAAAAAAAAAAGTCGAGGCTCATGGGCGGGCTGGGCTCGCCCGGGATGGGCCACGGGCCTAATATTTTTGGCCCAAAAAAAACCGGGCCTTTTTGGCCCGGCCCAGATTTGGCCCGCCCGTTTTTTGCCCGGCCCGTTTGGGCCGAGCCCGCCCGTTTGCCAGGTCTACATAGCGTATGCCACATGTATAGCTAATGTACGCTACAGATGGAGGGTTACGTACGTTAGACTATGTTGATTACGTACGTAACATAGGATATCAGATCGCACCTTGACTTTCGGCGTATAGGAGCATGAATGATCCAGATATTTGGCCTGTCGAGACAGCCAACTCAACGGGCATTACGTACGTAATGTTTATGCTATAAAGTACGTAATGCATGTGATCTTACGTACGCCTTTTTCTGGCAATGTACGTAAGGAGGTTCCATTTTGAGGCAGTGAGTTCTGGGAGGATGTAGCGTACGCTACATAGTGGTGATAGCGTACGTTATATGCATAACGTACGTTAATCTGTGAGGATATCGGCCGTAATGAACTGTGCAGATTATAAAGACATGTCTTGTCTTTCATTTCTTCACGACCCAACTGTTGTTACCCAAAATATTATCCGGAGATAGTATTGCTGGAATGATCGAGTAACAAACAAATGCGAGAACACTTCCGTGAGAAAAGAAACAACACAAGATTTGCCGGGGTTGTTAATCCCGGACTTGAATGCTCTCACGAGATGTTATTAATAAATATACTGTCGAGTACAAATATTAATGTTAGAATCTATTACAATGAGTGTAGAGACTTCTAGTTATCTAAGCTATAGAGCGTGTAGATTGTCGGAAGAACCAGATATGTGGATCTGTGAGTTCTTGCTTGGGATGCATGATAAGTGTTTATGAATAACACTGAGAATGTATAAGTAATTGCCTGTAAATTTGCATCCGTTTGCCATTGTAGTGAGTTTCCTATTTATAGGAGACAAGGTAGTTGGGACCCCTTCGGCGATCGCGGGCGACCGCCGTTTTCTATATTATAATAAGATGGCCGATCGTCCCGTCACGTGGGGCTGTTCCCTTAAAGTCTGGAGCTCCTGCTGGTGGCCAGCTGTGCGAGCCAATGGGAAGCCAGCACACGTCCTGAGTCGCTATCTGGGGAGGACCCACTTTGTACCTTTCGGCGGCCCTGTCGGTAGGTGAGGTAGGTGACAAGCTGGGGTCAAAGGTCCTATCTGTCGGCGCCCTTTGTGGATCTGCACGTGGGCCACCGTCCAAGATTCGGTCTTCGACGACTTTGACGGATGTTGGATCCATACGTGGCACGAGACGATCGCCTCTGGTTTGGACATCAAAGACGATCGCCGGTCACCAAAATACGATCGTTGGGTACCAAAAGACGATCGCCGCGTGTGCCGATCTCTGGGCGTTTGCCCAGAGTATGTCTTCTATGGTTGGCTTCTCTGATCGTGATGCTGATCGCCATCGAGGCATATTAATCGCCGCACAACAATTGCCCCCCAGCTCGCTTCGATGTTGAAAACTCGGGGTGAGGTGGCACTGTTGGCGATCGCCGATGTTTAGACGATCAGCCGATCTGAATTCAAATCTGGACGATCTCCTTTTGCGCTGGGAGCAGCGGGAAATGAAGGCGGGCTCTCGAAACGTTGCAAGGACACACGTCGCGCCACTGTTGGGGGAGTTCGACGGTTTGTCAGACTTGTCTCCTGGCGTGCCCTCGAAAAGACGCGTACGCGGGATTCGAGGGCAGCATTTAATGTGTCCCCTCTCCGACGATTGCGATCCAGCCCTCGGAATTTCGCCTATTTGCACAGAGACCCCTGCTCCCGCCTATAAAAGGGGCTAGGGTTTCTTCATTTTCACTCTTCACGCATCCTTGCATTTCAGCCGAAACTCTGCAGAATTTTCCGGAGCTTCTTGTGCCGATCGTCTTCCCTTCTCTAGGTAAGAAAAATCAATCTTCTCTCTCCCTTTACTTTCTATAATATGTCGGGAGGATCCAAAACCTTCGAGACCGGAAGTTCTTCCGCCGCTGCGGCTTCGCCTGACCGGGAGGAGATTCTCGTTGTGGTTGACATGGAAACGGCCGTTGAGGCCATTCGTGCGGGGATTGCACCCGCAGAACTCGAAGAGCTCTTCAAAGAGGCCGAAGTGGCGAGGACGGCGGCGACGGCGGAGCAGGGGGGCTCGCCGGTGGATGAGGACGAACTGGTGCGGATAACTTGGGAACGGCAGAGTGTATTTGGCCCCGCCTATATGGCTTTCACTAGGATTATGGAGGGAATCGCCGGACCCTATCCGGAATTTGACTTTGAAGCTTACTCCGCCGCTCATCCTTACGAACATGTGAAGCGGACGGTGTTTCGGGCCGCCGTCCCGTCTTAGTGGACCCTTGGTAAGATCCGGAGTTCGGCGACCCGGAAAGACTTGAATTGATGGAGGGCAAAATATCATATTCCCTCTGACGTCTCCCTGCACGTGCCATCGGAAAATGAACGTGCCGATCAACCGCCTGAGGGTCTGGTCGCCGTTAGTGAGATGATCATGGAGGCCGGTCTGCGATTCCCTTTGCCGTTCGCCGTCTCCTACTTATTGATCGCCTGGAATTTGGCGCCGCTCCAACTGACGCCGAATGCCTGGCTACAGGTCATCTGCACTTTGACACTGTTTGGCGGTCACCGGTCGTTCCGCCTTCTTTCTGGGATGGAGATGAACTATTTATTTAAACTGGCTGCGCAGAAAGGGTCGATCGGCGGTAATCATATCCAAGGCCGAATGGGAAGAGTGGTCCTCGGCGTGCCGAACAAGACACGCGGCGACCTGGCAAAATGGTGCTGGGTCGGCGTAGCGTGGCGGTCGGCATCGAGTGACACACCGGAGGAGGAGTTGGAGATTCCTACCAATTTTTGGGAGAGGAATCCGAGTAAGGATTTTAACTCTCCCTTTGATTGAGCTTGTCTTGGACTGGTCTAATTTCGTTTTCTTTTTGCAGTACCTCTTGTTACAACGATCGGCGATCTCCCTTTCGATTTCTTGATCGTTTGGGAGCGGATTCGTGCCTTGCCGGATTCCTTCATTGATGTTCGCTCACTCGGTAACGAACTTCATCGATTGGGGGCTCGACTGTTTCGCTTCCCTCGTCACTTGAGAGTTCCAGGTATGAACTTAAGTGGTGCTTCCTTGCTTGACGATCGCTCCAGGAGGTCGCAGCGTTTAAGTAGTTGTCTAACTTGTTTGTATTTCTTCTTTGACAGAGATTCATTTTCCCCTATTTGCCGAGCCACCACCAGAGATCGCCATGTCAAACCCAGGACTCGTCGGTCGCCTTCACCTGGGTAAGAAGACTGGCCGCGTTCCTGCGACGTCGTCTCGTCCTGCTCCGGTGGTGAGGCCTGCTGAGGTGCCGGTAGCCGAGCCAGAAATTCAAGATGAGGAAGAGCTCCAGCGCCGCAAGAGGCGGAGGCCGGAGGAGTCCCTGCCGACCACTGAGGCGGATGTGTCAATTCTAGAGCCTCTGGTTGCTGCGGCTCCTATCTCCGCCGTTCCGATGGTGGAGGGATCAGGCCCTAGGCCCTCGGCGTCCGGCTCCAGGTCATCGGACGGTTTCTCAAAGAAGGTGGCGATCGCTGAGGTGGAAACTTCTCGGGGCAAGCCTTATTTTGGCGGCGATCCCGAGCTGGTCAACAGGTAAGATTGGATCGAACTTTCCGAGTTAGGCATCTTGAGTGAGATATAGACTAACTCCCTTGTCATTTTTGTTTGTGCTGTAGGATCCGTCTCGCTGACCCGGACGTCGCTCCCATGGTGCTCAATTTCTTGTCGAGTAAGGCTCCACAAAAGTCCCTCGACGTCCCTACTTACGTTCAGAAGGCCATCACCTCACTGCCCAAGGCTTGGATGACCGATCTCGATGCGTTCGCTCGCCGGCGATCTAGAGATACCATGCAGGCGACCATTGCCCTGGCTCTCCAGACGGCGACGATGGCCGTCCAAGCTGCCAAGGATTTTGAGGGGCGACCCTCCACTGCTCGCCTTCATAGAGATCTTGTCGGAACACCAACATTGAGTTTGCCAACCGGATCCAGTCTATGGAGAAGGAGCATGTGGAGGCGGCTAAACGAGCTAAGCAAGACACCGACCGACTGAAGCAAGAGCTGAGCCGCTCCAAGGAGGCTGCCGATCGGTTCCGCGATCAGGAGAAAGAGGCTCGCCAGAAACATGCGGCTTCGCAGGAGGAGGCGGCCGGGCTGAAGGCGACGATGGATCGGCTCAGCGGCGAGCTGGAGGCGGCGAGGAGAGAGATGGAAAAGGCCAAAGGAGAAAATGCCGCCAAGGTGATCGAGCTGGCGGAGGCTGAGAAGACGGCCGTGGAGTTGAGAGGGCAACTCAAGGCGATCGAGACTGATCCCTACCTCAATGTTGCGCTCGTCGGCGAGTTCGCCTATTATGTGGCCTAAGCCGACGCCGTTCGAGCCGCCAAAAAGGCAGGGATCGAGATTGGTCCCTTGATGGAGAGCTTCAAAGCCTATGCACTCGAGCACCCTCTGCACCCGGAGTTCTCTTTGCCAATCCTTGACTTCATCGACTTCGGGATCGACTTGAGTTGGTATCCTGGTAAACTCATTCATCCTGAGGCCGATGGGGGGGCGCATGCCGATCCGCCACCTTAGGGCGAAGACCAGCCGGCGGGACCTTGAGAGATGTTTTTGTTTTCCTTGTATCTTGTAATTTTTCTGCTTTCTCTTTGTAATGCCTTCGGGCCCCATAATGTACGACATCTTTGTTATGAATAAAGTACTCTTTTTTCACAATGTGTCTTTTTATGTATGATCGCCTTTGAATGTTTGCATGCAATTTTTTTTGACAAGTATGTGTATGATTGCATCCGACGTCTTGTTCATCCAGACGGTTGCTTAAATGTTGAATGTATTGACATGTTTCGGATCGAAATTCTTACTTTTAAATTTTGTCGAATAATTACGATCGTCCTGCGTGTGTTTGAGCGAAGCCGATCGGGTGCGGTTCCTTCGTTCCGATCGCATTTAGGATTAGCTCCCCTTCTCTGCCCCCTTATTTTTGTTTACTTATTGTAAGTAACGGAGCAAAAATAGTATGTTTGGTGAGCTATCCTCAGTTTTGCCGACTTTGAGGAATCGTGCACGGTCGCGGAGTTCGATGGACCGACCTCCACAACCGTGTCTTTGTGTGAGAGGGACATTGTCTATCCCGCGACTCACTTTATTTTGAGGGTCCTCCTTTAGGCTGCGCCTGCCTTGTATTTAAACGTAAGGCGGGCGATCTTGGTCTGGAGGAGTCCTTGCACGAGGCGTCGTCGGTTTATTCGACTCCACGTCCGTGTCTTGTTAGCTCTGCTTCCACCTCGGCTCGCCATGAAGATGGCGACCCTCGACGGTGTACGTTGAGACGTGGGTAGTGGCACGTCGCATTGTCCGGGTTCACCATGTTAGATGATGAACCTTTGAGGGCGGGCGATCGTGTCCACTGATTAGTTTTGGAGGGTCCTTTGGCTACGCCGGCCTCGTATTTAAACGAAGGGCGGGCGATCTCAGCCCAAAGGAACCTTGCATGGGCGAAGCTGTCGGTTCCATCGACCTCCAGGACCATGGCTGCATTGATTCTACCTCGGATCGCTATGAACGACGATCGTCGGCGGTATGCGATATGCCTGGTGGGGCGATCGCCAGAATAGATGGGATAGGAAAAAATCTCATTATATTCCTTGTACATTGGGCAGTTGAAAATGTATACAAAGTTTTCACTGGTAGTATTTTTTCAGATGCACGGCCTTCCAGGGATATTGATCTGGAGTACCGTCAGGGTGTTCAAGTTCGTAGGCTCCCTTAGTTAGCCATTTAGATATCCGGAAGGATCCTTCCCAGTTCGGACCAAGAACGCCTGTGTGGGTTTGGATCTTCTTGAGGACGAGATCGCCCACTTGAAACCTTCTTTCCTTGACCTTTGAATTGAAGAACTTCTCGGATCGCCTTTTATGGATTGCGTTCTTCATTTCTGAGGTCAGTCGTCGTTCTTCAAGCATGTCAAGGTCGATCCGCCGGGCCACATCATTGTCGGTCGTCATCTCTTGTTTGGTTCGATGGCTGAGGACGGCGATCTCCGACGGAATCACCGCTTCTGTTCCGAAGGCGAGGGCGAATGGGGTTTCGTCAGTCGAATTACGGGTCGTCGTTCGATAAGACCACAAAACGTCTGGGAGCTCGCTCGCCCATCGGCCTTGCCTGGATTCGAGTCGCGCTTTAATTGTGTGTTTGAGGATCTTGTTCACAGCCTCTACCTGTCCGTTCGTCTGAGGGTGATAGGGTGCTGAAAATAACCTTTTGATTCCCCATTTCTCACAGAATTGCATGACTTCTAAATCGTCGAACTGCTTTCCGTTGTCAGAGATGATGGACTGGGGCAGACCGAAACGGCATATGATGTTTTTCTAGATAAACTTGATCACTTGTTCTTGGCCGATCTTGTTGAGCAGTTCGGCCTCAGCCCATTTGGTGAAATAGTCGACCCCTACGATGGCGAACTTACAGCCTCCTGGAGCCGTAGGCAAGGGACCAATAAGGTCGATGCCCCATTGCGCAAATGGCCAAGGGCTGTACATGGAGGTGAGTTGTTCGGGGGAGAGTTTAATGTTGTGGCCCATTATTTGACACCGGTGACACGACCTGGCATAGGCGATCGCGTCCTTCTGAAGTGATGGCCAGAAAAAACCTTGCCTGGTTGTCTTATGGATGAGAGCTCGCCCGCCCGCATGGTTTCCGCAAATCCCGTCATGGATCCCGGCTAAAACTAGCCGACCTTCCTCCGGTGTAATACACTTGAGGAGGGGAAGGCTGAAGGCTCGCTTGTACAGCCGGTCGTCCAATAGGGTATATCTGGTCACACGGAGCTGGAGTTGGCGAGCTTTAACACGGTCGTCAGGGACCGTTCCATCCTTTAAGTATTTGATGAACGGAGTCATCCAGTTCTCCTCGACGATGGCAACCGTGGTAACCAGGCTTCTGTCGATCGCCGGCCTTGCTGACTTTGTGATTTGGATATTGGAAAAGTCGGCTGCCCCATACGATGATGCTAGGTTGGAAAGGGCATCGGCCTGGGAGTTGTGCTCTCTCGGGACTTGTTCGATTAGCACTTCTTCAAATTTTGTGCACATTTCGGCGACCAGCTCTTGGTATTTGACCATCTGTTCTCCGCGCGCCTCATATTCTCCCTTGACTTGGTTCACGACCAAGAGGGAGTCCATGAAGATATAGAGGCGACGAACATCTAGGGCGAGGGCTAGATCGAGCCCGCCTACCAAGGCTTCGTACTCGGCTTCATTGTTGGTCGCACGAAAACTGAAACGCACAGCATTAGTGAAACTTTGTCCGTCGGGACTGATGAGGACAATCCCTGCCCCTGCTCGCGAATTGGTCGTCGAGCCATCCACATATAACTTCCAGGCAGGTCGGCCGATCTGGGTCGGACTGTGAGAGAAAGTTAATTCCACCACGAAGTCCACCAGAGCTTGGCCTTTGATCACCGTGCGAGGGGCATATGTGATACCGTATTGGGCGATCTCCAGTGACCACTTGAGGAGTCGCCCGTTGGTGTCCGGTCGGTGTAGAACTTGCCTTAGAGGTAGAGTTGTTAGGACTTCCACTTGATGTTCGAAGAAGTAAGCCCTTAGCTTACGAACACTCATGACAAGGGCATAGGCGATCTTCTCCAATGGTGTATACCGTGTTTCAGCGTCGTGGAGCGCTTGACTAACATATTAGATCGGCAAGTGGACTTGTCCCTCCGCTCGCACCAAGACGGCACTCAGCGCGACCTCCGAGGCTGCTAGGTACAGGAATAATTTCTCACCGGGGATCGGCTTTGCCAGGATCTGGGGGTTAGATAGATATTCCTTTATTTTGGCGAACGCTATCTGACTTTCTTTCGTCCATGCGAACTTCTTGTTCTTGATGGTCGCGAAGAAAGGCTTGCTTTTATCGCCGAGTCGAGATATGAAACGGTTGAGGGCGGCCAGACAACCTGTGAGGCATTGCACCTGCTTGACGTTCCGCGGCTCCTGCATGTCAAGGATCGCCTGTATCTTGGTGGGGTTCGCCTCGATCCCCCTTTGGCTCACAATGTGCCCCAGGAATTTCCCGGAGCCCACCCCGAAGTTGCATTTCTTGGGGTTTAGCTTCATGTTGAATTTTTCGAGGATGGCGAACGTCTCGGCGAGATCATTGAGGTGATCTTCCTTCTTGATGCTTTTGACCACGATGTCGTAAATGTAGACCTCCATGGTCTTGCCGATCTGATTGGCGAACATTCTGTTGACTAGTCGCTGGTAGGTTGCCCCTGCGTTTCTCAAGCCGGACGACATTCGGACCCAAAAATATATGTCTTTTTCCGTGTGGAAAGATGTGTGTTTTATGTCTTTCTCCGCCATTGGGATTTGATGATATCCGGCGAAGGCATCCATAAACGACATCATTTCGCAACCTGCTGTGCTATCGACCAAGTGATCAATATGAGGCATCGGAAAGTGATCTTTTGGACATGCCGCGTTGAGGTCGGTGAAGTCGATGCATAACCTCCAGGAACCAGTTGGCTTCTTGACGAGTACCGTGTTGGCGACCCATTGTGGTTCGTCTATAGCTACCCCGATTAATTTGTTGTTGAGTAACTTTTGGACTTCTATGTCGAGCGCCGCGTATTTTTCGGGACCAAATTTCCTACGTTTTTGGTGAACAGGCTTCATCGCCGGGTCGATCTTTAGATAGTGGCAAGCGTGCTCGGGACTTATGCCAACCATATCTCGATGCGACCAGGCAAAGACTCCGATGTTCTTACGTAGCAAATTGATCAGATCCCCTTTTAGTTCGCGGTCGATGCATGCACCGATCTGTACTTCCCGTTCTGGATGAGCCGGATCTATCGTTATACTTTCCAACTCTTCGACGGGGACGGTCGCCTCTCGTTTGGAACGATTTCCGGACTCGATCCTTGGATCGATGTCGAGACTTGGCTCGAAACCGATCCTTGGCTCGATGTCGTCCGTTAACCGATCCGAGATGGCGTCCTCTGAGTCGGGTTGGTACGATGTGCTCAGTTCGTCGATCTCCATGGGTTGATCGTCGATCGTTTCAATGTTACACATATCATGGGAAGTATTGAAAGCAGTAACTACATAGGAGTAATTCAAACATCTTTTTGCCATTAGCTGATCTCCTTTTACAGTACCGACCGTCCCATCGGCAGTGGGGAATTTGATACAGTAAAAGAAAGACGAGGCGACCGCCTCAAAGGTTTCTAGAAAGGGGCGACCTAGGAACCCATTATAGATGCTGGGCCTATCTATGATTACAAAATTTAGGTTCCTAGTAATCCTAACCTTGGGATCGTAAAAGCATATAAGCTCGACAGAGAGCTTGATCCTCCCGTAGGCTTGGATGGTGTTGTCGCCGAACCCTTGAAGCACGGTGTCGAACGGCTTGATGAATTTGGTCAAGTTGCCGAGCTGGTCCAGGGCGGATTTGAATATGATGTTGCAGAAGGTCCCGTTGTCGACCAGCACGCGATCGACCATCTTTCCAAGGATACAAGCAGAGATCACCAGTACATCCTCCTTGGGGCATTGTACTCCCTCCCTGTCCTTGTTGGAGAAGGTGATGAGCGCGTCTTTAGAGATGGTCGGCTCTGGAGGTACCACGACATGGACCCCGGCGAACGCCCTCATCTCGGCCTTTCGCTTCTTGTTTGACATGGTGGAAACCGGGGAAAGGCCCCCGAGGTTTCCACCTCCTGCTTGAAGCATGTTGATCCGACCGCCAGGGTTGATCGGAGGGATTGACTCATCAGAGTACTCCGGCTCATGCTCTATTCTGGCGACCGGATTGGGAGGAGTTCTTTCGTTTTGTCGGCGCTCGCGCCCTCCGGTCCTCTCCGTCCTAGGTTCTGGCTTGGTGACCAAGTTGTCCAGTTTGCCTTCCTCAAACAGTCGCCAGAGCTGTCTGAGGAGGTCGCGGCATTGGCTGGTGTTGTGGCCGGGACTCTTGTGGTATGCACAGAATTTTCTGCGGTCTAGATGATCGTGGTCCCTTATCGGCTTTGGTTTGGAAAGCCACTCGCGCCCCTTGATCGCGTTGAAGATGTGGGCCGTAGATAAGTTGAGGTTGTGGATAAGGTGGACCTCTACATCCTCGAAGGCTTTGAACTCGCCAGGTGGTTTGGCGACCGCCTTACTGGGCTTGGCGACCGCCTTCTTATGGACATGGGATGGCGCCTTTCCTTCTCCGGACGGTCCCTCGCCTAAGCGGAGGGAGAGTATCCTCTGCTTGGCCAAGAAGTCGGCGGCTCTGACGCGAAAGACCGAGTAGGTCGGAGGGATGTCCTTGGTGAGGTGCCTGAACATGGGTGAGTGCCCGCAGAATCCACCCAGGACTGAGTAGAGGGCGAGCTCGTCGCTGATGGGCTCGCCGGTGAGGACTATCTCGTCTACCCGGTCGATGTAATCCTCATCTGATTTGTCCTTCCCCTGCCTGATTTTCATCATGCGGTGGGGGCCTTCAGGGCGAGCGACTTTGGCGGCGAAGTACGACGTGAAGTCGTTCGCCAGCTTCTCAAAGCAGTTCATTGAGCGAGGTGGTAGTGAGATGTACCACCTGTGGGCGAGGTCGCCCAGGGTTAATGGGAACATTCGACACTTGGTCGCATCTGATGCTCCACACCCGGTCATGTAGATCTGGAATTTGCTCAAGTGGGTTTCCGGATCCGATCTCCCCTCGTAAAGAGGTGTTTGTGGGGGAGCGATCTTTGGTTGGACTGAGGCGAGCTCAATCTGAACCGCGAGTGGTTCGCTTGGCCCAACGATCGATCTCCTGGCGCCTGCCCCATTTTCCAGGAGCGCCTTCATCTTGTCGAGCTGGCGTTGCATGGCGGCCATCGCCGTTGCCTGACTGCTCGCCGATTGGCTCCTAGAGCGCGAACCAAGGCGGTCGTGTACTGATCCCCTAGCCCCGTGGTGAATGACGAGATCCCTGCCAGTGGGTTCATTTCTTGGGCGAGCGGGGTCTCGCTGACCGGCTTGTCTTCTGGGAGTCGGATATGTCGAACTCCTGGTAAAGGATTCGGACTCCGATGTCTCCTGGCTGGGGCCTGAGTGCCCGAGTCGCCATGAGGGATCGCTCCCTAGGCGGCTGAAGACGGAATCGTCCCGCCTCACGAGAGCCTTCTCCTGCGGCTCTGGGCTTTCTGTCGATTTCTCAACATAGATCCCCTTAAGCTTCCGCTTGCCTGCCCGGTGGATGGCCGACGGAGTGATGGTGGGCGAATCGAAGGCCCTTCGTCGCTCCCTGAGGATGGCTATAGCCTCCTCAATCTGTTCCGCGGTCTGGAACTGATCGAGTGAGAGGCTAGAACCGTCCCTCGAGGGCGGGAGTGAGAGCCTAGCGTCGCCACGGTCGCCTTCCGCCGTGGGCTGAGATTCGGTCCGTGCCGGAATGAGATTTCCGGCAGATCGTAGGGTGGCTCTCTTGGAGGTCGTTGCAGATGTCATTTTTCTGAAGGCTTTTCGATTGAAGAACAGTGAGTATTTCTTCAAGTATATGTACGGAGAACAGTGAGTGGTAGGAATAAAAATGAAGGTTTAGATCCCCTTCTTCTAGCGCCAATTGTTGTTACCCAAAATATTATCCGGAGATAGTGTTGCTGGAATGATCGAGTAACAAACAAATGCGAGAATACTTCCGTGAGAAAAGAAACAACACAAGATTTGTCGGGGTTGTTAATCCCGGGCTTGAATGCTCTTGCGAGATGTTATTAATAAATATACTGTCGAGTACAAATATTAATGTTAGAATCTATTACAATGAGTGTAGAGACTTCTAGTTATCTAAGCTGTAGAGCGTGTAGATTGCCGGAAGAACCAGATATGTGGATCTGTGAGTTCTTGCTTGGGATGTATGATAAGTGTGTATGAATAACACTGAGAATGTATAAGTAATTGCCTGTAAATTCACATCCGTTTGCCATTATAGTGAGTTTCCTATTTATAGGAGACAAGGTAGTTAGGACCCCTTCGGCGATCGCGGGCGACCACCGTTTTCTATATTATAATAAGAAGGCCGATCGTCCCGTCACGTGGGGCTGTTCCCTTAAAGTCTGGAGCTGCTGCTGGTGGCCACCTGTGCGAGCCAATGGGAAGCCAGCACGCGTCCTGAGTCGCTGTCTGGGGAGGACCCACTTTGTACCTTTCGGCGGCCCTGTCGATAGGTGAGGTAGGTGATAGGCTGGGGTCAAAGGTCCTATCTGTCGGTGCCCTTTGTGGATCTGCACGTGGGCCACCGTCTAAGATTCGGTCTTCGACGACTTTGACGGATGTTGGATCCATACGTGGCACGAGACGATCGCCTCTGGTTTGGACATCAAAGACGATCGTCAGTCACCAAAAGACGATCGCTGGGTACCAAAAGACGATCGCCGCGTGTGCCGATCTCTGGGCGTTTGCCCAGAGTATGTCTTCTATGGTTGGCTTCTCTGATCGTGATGCCGATCGCCATCGAGGCGTATTAATCGCCGCACAACACCAACTTCAATCATCCTCTCTAGAAATCATCCCTCTGCATTCCTTGGTGATCTTTAGCCTCTTCCATCTTGCTTTGGAACTTCATAGCTTGGATTAGAGTTGGGAGATTGTACATGGTAGTGGATTCTTGAAGTATTTGAGGTTGTTCTTCACTTCTTCAAGAGGTATGTGATTAATTTTGTGTTTATCTCGAGATTATGATGTTATTGATGATTACTTCACGTAGTTATTGATTGTTGGAAGATAGTATGATTCTTCATAGTTTGGATGAACTTATGATGAAGAATGTGTTGAGGTGACTTGAGGTTAAGGGTGTTCTTGATGTTTTAAGAATACTTGGAGATTATAATCATGTCTAGAAAGAATTATGTTAAGATTGTTAGATGATTAACATAGCTTTGTGATGATGATTGTTGTTGATTGTGTTCTTGGAAGATTTTAACCATTTTAGTAAGGGATTATGATGAATTAGGTGATGATTATCATAATCTTGAAATGGTTAAATTAATCTTGTTGATTACGAAATTCTTGATGAATTGGTGATTGATATTGGTGGAGGCATCATGTTTGTTATGTTGATAGTGATGATATTGGTGATATTATCATTTTGAGATGATTAATATGATGTTGTTCTTAATGATTCTTGTTAAATTATATACACAAGTGTTAAGAACATTTTGATCATATTAATCATTGAGGTGATTGGAGGATGTTAGGATTCATAGTCGATGACTATGATATTCGTTTGTGTGGTTTGATAGATTCGCAATTGAATCGAGGTTATCTATTGTGTTGTTTTCGATCGATATTATGTTATTGAATGAATTGTATTTCATTCAAGGTTGTTCGAGTGATTGTGATTGTCGGAGGATGCCGTTCATCGTTCGTGGGATGATTTCATCGCCTTCGGTTTGAGGCAAGTTTTATACTTGTACTGGTCAATGAGATTAATGTTATCTTGGTATGAATGTGTTGTATCAATTCGAGATGTAGTCTCTTCATGATTTGTTGATATCAGGGAATTGTTCGATACAATACCCTTCGACAATTATGCCAATTATTTTTTTTTGTCAATGACCGATTTAAGGCATTGAGACTCTTGTTGTTATTGTTGTTGTCGATAGCCGGTTCACGGTATCGATGTATCGATTGTTATTGTTGATATTTATGTTCGATTAAGACATCGATATGAGTGTTGCTATTGATATTGGTGTTTTGCTATTGATGTTGTATTAGGCGGTTGAAGGCATTAACGTATTCGATTATCATCTCTGTCGTCGGTAATCGATTAAAGGTACTGAGGCATCCATTGTGTCATTGTAATTGATTTGTCGTTCTAAGGCAATCGGGGTATTGAATTGGGATTGTCGAGGACATTTCCCATCCGTGGTATTATTGTAATTGATTGGCCATTTCTAAGGCAATCGAGGTATTGAATTGGGATTGTCGAGGACATTTCCCATCCATTGTGTCGTTGTTATCGATTAGCCGTTCTAAGGCAATCGAGGTACTTGAATTGGGACCGCCGAGGACGGTGCCCATCCGTGAGTTATTATTGTCGTATTGGCCGACTCAAGGCAGCATACTATCATTCTTGTGAACTCGGTAAATTTTGTGATCGTTGTCGTATGTGATTAATTGTGTTTAGAGGCTAGTCTCGGCTAGTGCTCGATGGGTAAGTTTGGGGCTTGAACCTTCGCAGTTGGTTTCCCAACACCTACAGTTCAGTAGGTCACAGTCATTTCGATGATCTCATTATGGGTAAGCTTGGGGCTTGAACCTTCGTGGTTGGTTTACCAACACCTACAGTTCAGTAGGTCACGGTCACTGAGTGATCTCATTATGGGTAAGTCTGGGGCTTGAACTTATCGCAGTTGGTTACCCAGCACCTGCAATTCAGTAGGTCACGGTTATTGGATGATCTCGTGCAAGTTAGGCTGAGGAGCTTTTAGACCATTGTGTTGATTTGCAGCTCCGTTTGAGGGCTTTCAGGCCACTGTGATATTTGCAGCTTCGGCTGAGCGCTTTCAGGCCGCGTGCAATGTATTGGTATTTTAGTTGGAGACTTCGGGCATCGTTGTTATCTGTTTCAGCTTTGGATTGGTTTACTTTGGGTAATTCGTTGTTGTGTTCTATATTGATGACTCGCCGTTGGGCATTTGTATTCTAACCTGTTGAACAGGTATTGGTCGTATGCCGTGGGCATAGTGATTCACGAATGCTCGATTCTTACCTTTGTTTGTGAGCATCCCGTATTATCATTGTTGTACCGTTTGTTTTATCTTTGGATGCATATCATGTTGTACATGTATTTGATATTTATTATCTGGATGACTGACCCCGTGGGGGCGGAACATGTGTTCATGTTTTAGGTGTTGCGAGGAGGGAGTTAAGACACATGGGCATGATGATGGCGACGAGGCATTCGAGCGATACTAGTCCTGAGTTGTTTCGGTGTTCATGTTGGTCAGTCAGTTTGGAGTGTTCTCCGAATTGTCAGTTGTTATTTTGTGTTGTCCGAGCAAGGCTCGTGGATGTTGTTGTATTTTTATTTATCCATGTAGGCCATCATTGTCATTGTAATTCCTTATCGGAATATTGGGTCGGATATCATAGTAGGGATTATGATTTTCCTTGTTGGTTAGTTTGTTGTATTTTAGTCGTGTTCGCCAGGTGGATTTCCTGGTGTGGGGTCCATGGCATTGTAATAACCCAATGGGATTTGGGGGTGTTACATAAAATCTCCACAATAATGGCGGAGAAGGTGTGCAACATCTTGAATATTCCAGCGTGACATACCTCACGACTGCACTAGGCCAAATATCACAAATTTAATCAATAGATTAGATGATAATAATAATCCCAATCATGCGCACTGTAAATCGATAGTTAGAGTGCCAAGGTATTTAAGATACACTGCTAACTGTACTTGAAGGGTACATCGACGAAAATTAGATTTCAGATTTCCATTGGTTATATTTTTGTAATGGTAGGTGAAGCGATTTCTTGAAAATCATGTAAACAAACTTGTATCGCCATATCAACTATAGAACCAGATCTCATAGATATGGATCTAGCTAACAGCTATGTAGTTTCTTGGAATACATTCCAATATGTCCGAAACCAATGCTACCAATTACCTTGCGTTATGATATATTATGAGCCACAGGGAGAGCACAAAATAACGTGTATAATAGGAAGTCTCGGCATATACGTCACACATTAGTTTGTGAAGAAATTACTTAAAATTAGGTTTATAACTTTGGATTTTATGAGATCTAAAGAAATATCGTGGATCAATTTACAAAAGTTCTAACAAAAAACAAAGTCGAGTCTTCATCAAAGGGAATGGGGTAAAATTTCATGAACTTGATTACCATCCATGATGGCAACACAGCCTGAATCGTAGACCCAATTTGCATATTCAATGAGATAACCAAATTATGGGGGAGTCGAATAAATCATTCAGGAAAAGGGTTACCAACATTCAGTGGGATAGATGTGGGGAGTCGAATAAATCATGTAGGAAAAGAGTTCCCAACCCATTCTTGTGGTTAGAGGGTGATAAACACGTCCTTGAAGAATAAACGACATATTTTTAATTAAATTTTACACAAAAGGTGTGAGTCGTGTGACACCCAAACCAAACCAAACCAAACATACCCAGTATATCCCGCTCAGAGCAGGGTCTGGGAAGGGTAAGATGTACGCAGACCATGCCCCTACTTTTTACGGTAGGGAGGCTGTTTCCGTGAAGACCCCCAACTTAGTGCACAGCAAAGTATTGAGTGATATATACATAGAAGCATATGATGCGAAAAAGCTCAAAACCATACCTGAGCTCATGAATTAATTCACATGAGACTTACCCAAGGGAACTTTGGCAACTGCACTCTCGATGAATGCTGCTCTAACAGAAGAGAGGTTGACTCTGCGCACAGCTCCCTGTCAAAAATACACCACACACAAAAGGCAATAGGATAAAATATACAATAAAGTAAAAAAAATGCAAAGCTCTAGGTCAAAGCTAACCAAGACAACCCAATCCTGAGGCTCTCAACTGCAGCACAAGTTCTCCCCACAAAAGAATCCACAACTCTGATCTGTCGCCTCCAAGCGCACCTATCAATAGTCATGGTCTCGGAAAGGTTTAAGGCCTTCAAATCTAATCTCAGCTGCTCCTCCCACGTCCTCCTCGGTCTGCCTCTCCTCCTCTCCACGACCATCAATAAACTCTCAACCCTCCTCACCGGAGCAGATGCCTACCTCCTGCGGACGTGACCAAACCATCTTAATCTCCCTTCCCTAACTTTCGCAGAAATGGGCGCCACTTCTAGCGCGTTCCTGAAAACCCCATTCAGGATTCTATCCAACATTGTGCGACCACACGACCAACGTAACATTCTCATTTCAGCCGCTTCCAACTTGCTCTCAAGCGACTTCTTCATCGCCCAACATTCGGAGCCATACAACATTGCAGGTCGGATTGCCGCTCTATAGAATTTACCCTTCAACTTTAGAGGGACTTTCTTATCGCACAGGACCCCTGTTGCTGCTCTCCACCTTAGCCACCCGGCCTTGATACGATGAGTGACATCATCTTCACATTCACCTTCCTTCTGAATGATCGAACCCAAATACTTGAACTTATCCGTACGGGGTACGATCTGATCCGCAATCATTACCTCTACATCTTCCTCGTTGGCCTCACCACTAAAGTTACACCAGAGATACTCGGTCTTAGACCGACTCACACGCAAGCCCTGGGATTCAATGTGTGACATATATCGAATGTGAAGGGCCCATTTCTATAGAGGATAGAACTTTTTACTCTGTATATTTTCTAAAAACATCCCACGAAAATTAATTTCACCAATTACGTCCCAAGTTTTTGCTAAGTATATAATTTACGTCCCAAATTTCACAGGAGTCACCGGAATATGCCAAAACAACGTCGTTTTATTCAATGTGTAATCTCAATTTGGAGATCTCCGGTCAGGATGCTGATGTGGCTATCCCTAAAAGCTTACTGACAGGGATTAATTGTGGCATCTATAACTAAATTAATACCACATTATTAAAATATATATTTTTATATTTAAAAACAAAAAAAATATAATTTTCATTGCATTTAATTATAAAATATAAAAATTGGGATAGATACATCAACTTTTTATATTTTTATAAAATATAAAAAATTGACATACAAAACGACGTTGTTCTATATTTTTTATATAAAAAATATAAAACCAATAAAAAAATACAATTTGTCAAATACAATTTTTCATTGTTCTTAAATATAAAATATATAAAATTATGAAACAACGCCGTTTTGTATGCCAGTACAAAATATATAAAATATATAAATAATGTAAAATATATAAAAAAATATATATTTTTTACATTTAAAAACAAACAAAAAATACTATCTTCATTCCATTTAATTATGAAATATAAGAAACTGGGATAGCTACATCACCATTTTTTTTGTTAAAATACAATTTTCATTGCATTTAATTATAAATTATAAAATATAATATTTTATATTCTTTATATTATATAATTAAATACGATGAAAATTGTACTTTTTTGGTTTTTCAATATAATATATATATATATATATATATATATATATATATATAAATTACCGGACATAACGAGTTTTATCCGCACTTCTATAGGATGACTTACGCGCTAAATCGTTAGAGCATTAATCAATCTGTGTTCCACCTTGTGTTCTTTTTGGGTTATCGAGTCCGTTACGTAGTTTGTCGCGCGAGCTTCACAACTGTCTTAAATACTTGCAATAACCAATTCTCCCGTGTGAGTGAAAATTGACTCTAAAGTGGTGTGGAATAGACAAGGGAAACTGATCTTTTTTCTTCGGTTTCTAGAAGCTTCAAATGTGTGTCCTCCACACACTTACTCTCTTGTAACCTCCATATTGATGACATAGGTTCCAGGATTTAAAACACCATATAAATGCATATGATGAATGAGGAGTTGGTAGAAGCCTATAAGACTCATTTTCCTTCTCCTCCTCTCTTCTCTTGCATTGTCTTCTTCGCACAACAGGCATAGTTAAGAGTCTAGAGATCTAAAATCGGAAAAGGTTCGAGAAGTCGTTCATGTGTAGCTTCCTCCTAAACAAAGCGATCGGATGTTGTATATTGGAAACTCGTTACCCATGAGGACTTGAAGCTATATAAGCTGGTGATACAAAGTTTAAGGGGACACAACTTGCTGTGAACTCTGTGATGATTATAACAGAATGTTCTATCATTTACCGACATTCCATTCACAATGGAAGTTAAAATACAAAACGTTGCTGTGAGTTTCCGTTGTAATCCACCTTTTTTTTTTGTTTATATGATCCTAAATCTCAAGATCCGAGTAGTTATCACTCAATTATTTTCCCGAACAGCTGCCTCTGTTGTGAAAGTACGGATCAAGTCCATCTTTCGTCTGGGTGCAGCTATTTTATTCTCAAAATCACAATGTCTGGCTTATGAATATTGATGAATGTCAATTTCGGATTAGAAACAAAGCTCTTTAGCACGTTGGATTCCTTGAAATTATGAAAAACATGTGGTCCTTATTCATACCCACTCCACCGCCGGTTAGGACGGACCATGAATAGGCATCAAAATCAAAGCTGAACGTAATTCAAGACCCCAGGTTCAAAGCTAGAAGCGAGTTATTACTCCAGACCGTATCTAATATCATCCAAAACTAAAAGTTGTGATATCTTGATGTCAAAATTTTCTGGTGTTTCCTCGGTCGAAAAGGGAACTACGGTTTGTGTTCTTAACTCGCTGGACACAACAAGGCCACTAAATCGGAGATTGCTGACATGTACTAAACACATACAATTAAAAAAAAATAACTATTCCCCTTTCGGAGACATCTCATCTAGAAGACAATATTAAGCTCCTTCTCAGTCATCTCGTACACATGGTCGCTTGCGTCTGTCACAGCACTCTGCATGTATTTCACCTTTAGTTTAAGCTATTTATTACTACGATAGTAAACAACAGAAAAGTTTTTTAGGAAAAGAAAAATGAGCATGAAAAGCAAATAACCTGCCCCAATTTGGTAAGAAAGTTGTTCATAAGATTTAATGATGAGAGCCGGACATCTTCATTGGCCTTGAGTGCTTGAGCAATAGCAAAAGCCCCTTCATCCTGAATGATAGGAAATAATAGCTATAAAAATGATTTGAGGAAGAAGGTCAAGAAGCTAATTTTATAGTATAACGATATTATTCCATACTCGTATTTCATTGAACCCAAGATTGAGCGACATCAAAGCCTCATTTACCACTTTTAAGCTACGAGCAAGGCAAATGGCACCCTGCAAAAGACCGCATATGAGCGAGAATATGCGAATCATATATGCGTGGAAAGCGGACATGAAAGAAACTGCAAATAATAAGACAAACCTCATTTCTTAGTCTGTTGGCTCGCAAATCTAAGCTTGATATGGTGCTATTGTATTTGAGCATATCGGCAATATATTCAGCACCGGTGGGTCCTATCTGCAAAAAATTTCCGTATAGAACGACAAATGAGATGTCTAGGAAAAAGTAGTCAGTTTTGCATTTATGGGTCAATTATGAAAAAGACCCTTGTGGTTTAGTGTAATCACAATAAAACCGAACTGTATTTCAAAATTACAAATGCCCCCTCAGACATTTGTTTCTATTCAAGACACTGCATCCTTCAAGAGGTAGGTATTTGTTAAGCTAATACAAACCTCAATGGGAGTAATTGTAAAAGTTAAAAATAACTAGACTTTTACCTAAGAGGAGTTTTCATAATTGACCCTTTTATTCAATTTCTTACCTGACACCAACCAAGCATGAGAGTCTTTATACTGCCATGAAATTTAAGAATTTCTGCTAAAGCCTTTGCACCGTCAGGCCCGATGGGATTATAACCAATTTCTAACTGGGAGAGAGAGAGAGAGAGAGAGAGAGAGAGAGAGAGAGAGAGAGATTCATGGCTTGAATATATTAGAAAATATAACGAAATTTAGACAAGCAACACGTTCGAACGCACAGCTGTAATGGCATAATTATCTTTCAAGACTCGTGCTATTTGACTGATCCCTTTGGCATGGATATCATTCCCTCCCTGCAAATACACTTTCCACTGTTAATAATCACAATAAAGTCAGTAACTTACCAAAAAAACAATCCCTATCTGAATCTTGATTAAGACCTTGTAAGTTCTTTACTTACTAGATCAACAGTTGTAACAGAGCGATTCTGCTTTAAAGCGTCTGCCATACTTTCTGCTCCCTGAGATAAATATGAATAATGGAAAAAGGCCAGTGCACATTATATCATGGCAGGAGAACATATATTTTCAATTAATAGGCTGAAAAAACTAAGTACTAAATGCGACATAACATTCTAAGGCATATTGTTGTGACTTAAAAAAAAAAACAGCTATAGCTGTGATGTGAAAATAATTTCCAGTGTTTTTATGACAGCAGCTTCTAAAAGCAACTCCAATGCAGCTTCCAAAATCTGCTATAAGTGACTCGTGAATTCTAAAAAATGTGTTTTTAGAAGTTCATAAAAAAACTGATTGTTTTTAAAGTTAAACAATACCAAACGGGGCCTAAAGCTAACTCAACTCATACCTCATCCCCAATATCATTCATGTAAAGATTAATCGACAGCAAGCTCTTGCTATTTTTGACATATTCAGCGACATGAAAAGCTCCTTTTGCACTGATTGAATTATTTGCAAGATCCAAGATCTTCAGCTTCCCTACATTTTTCAGATATGCGGCATTAAGCACCCCAAAAGAAAAGAAAAGATAACTTGCAACTGACAAATTTACAAAGCAGAATAAACCTCTATGAGAAGACAAGCCAGACACCAGAGCATGGACTCCTTCATCTCCAATCGAGTTTCCTTGCAAATACAGTTCCTGGATATATCACGGTCATAAACCACCTCCAGTTATGATTCTAAAAATGCCGATTTCAAAGAGCATAATACGGTGATGAACTACACTGAGTTATCACTGTACAGTCTTTTCTTGTTTCTCTTATTGACGACAAAGCAAGAGAAAAACATCTGACAATATTTTTTGGAGGATATCTCCGTGGAGCGAAGAAATCTAGACATGTAACTTAGACAAAGTTTATCTTCTATAACAGAATAAAAAATATTACTACATGGAACTTTTTGTTAATAGGTCATAGCAGGATTGTCTAGGCACACACATGATAATAAATCAGACAAAAGGAAAAGAAGAGAAAACAATAAAAACACCTTCAAGGACCTATTTCCCTCCAACCCTTTTCCCAGCGCAACTGCACCAAGGGGACCACCATAATTGCCACTGTAATAGCAACACAGATAAATTTACTGCGATGAAGAAAGGGCTAACAAATAAAAGCTAGTAACTGAACAATCCCAGGAAATATTATACCAAGAGAAGACGACCACAAGTGATTGAGCCAACAAGTTATTCATTATTTTTAAATAAAAAAAATTCAGATACAAATAGAGGTGATCTTTGTTAAGATACTTAAGACTCTGTTCTTTTGGACCGAATGAATCTCAACTGAACTGAACTGAACTGAATGGAACTGAACTGAATTGAACTGAAATATATATTAAGAGTAAATAATAATAATAAAATAATAATAATAATAATATTATAATAAATATTAAAAATAATAAATAAAATAAAATAATAATAATAATAAATACTAAAAAATATTATTAAATATAATGTAATAATAATATAATTAATTACAATCATAATAACAAAAATAATAATACTAATAAATACGCCCCAAATGTCCCGAATGTCACAAAAGTATCAAATGTCACAAACCATAATTATAATAATAATAATAATAACAACAATAATAATAACAATGATAATAATTATAAATAATAATAGTAATCAACAACAACAATAATAGTAAATATTATTAGTAATACTAATAGTAATCAACAACAGCAATAATAATAATAACAATAATAATAATCAAGATTAATAATAATAATAATAATGATTAATAGTAATAATAATGGACCTGAACTGAACTGAACTGAATTGAATGGACCTGAACCGAACTGAATTGAACTAAATGGACCTGAATTGAACTGAACTGAAAAACTGAAAAATAAGTCCAAAAGAACAAGGCCTTACTTGAGATATATCGACAGTATACTTTTATTCTCGAGCAGTGCTTCAGCAAGGCCTGAAAATCCCTACCTCCGTTTCCAAATTCCAAAAAAAAAAAAGAAAATCAGAGGTCAAACACAGCATAATTACAAAACTAAGATAACAAGAGGCAAAGAATTATGATCTCATACAGAGTAGTCAATATAATTGTTATTAAGTTCAATGACGCGCAAGGTTGAATTTCTCTTCAACATCTCACCGATTGCTTTTGCACCCTACATGATGAGAAATAAGAAGGGCCAGTTAGTTAGGCACTTTACCAGAAGACTTGTTACCGAGATATATAATAGATGGACCATGTCCCAGATCTTGGTAATACCGTTTTAATGCCAAAAGTAAGCTAACCTCATCCCCTAATCCAATACTGCTTAGCTGTAGCTTCTTAATACCAGTATTATTCACCAAAATGTCACACAAACACTGCAAGAATCAAAAGTTACACCACGTAGGATTTGAAAGTATCTGGAAAAAAAATAAAAAGGGTAAAAAGAAACCTTTTTCTCAAAAAAATAAATAAATAAATAAATAAATAAGCAGCACTATAAAGTAAATAGAAGAACAATCAATTACAACATAATTTTGGAAGTATGAAGTGTAAGCTAGTGTAGAAAATCACGTCCCATACTCAATACAAAAATCTGAAGAATAAAATTAGGCATGAAAAGAACATATTGAAATGTTGTCCATCATGGCAAATTATTATTTGAAAGAAGACTTTTAGCTGAACACAAATATATATCACCAAGAATTTATACATATAATTATCTGAGATTGGATAAAACGAGTATAAGTCAACCTAAAGCCCCATAAAAAAGGTAATTATAATCTTTTGATGAATCAAAATCAGAGTAAACAACATAAGACGGAATAAATTCACAACAAGCTTCAAGTAGCAATCAACTAGCTCCGTAATATATAACACACAGCAATAACATTTTGGAAGATGTACTAACAATATCTTATTTAATATTACCTTGGCTCCTTCATCACCAATTGAATTTCCTGACAAGTTGAGTGATTTTAGTGCAATATTGGATTGCAAAATCCCATCAAACGCCTTTATTCCATCAGCAGTAATCCCGTTGGCAGCAAAACTAACTTCTTCAACAGTCTGAAAAATGACAAGAGTAAGAAATGATGGATAGAGGCGTTCCGAATGGCGATCAAGAGTTCTAAGCTCAGAAAGATATAGTTGACATAATAAGCTCACTTGATTGTATGCTAAGCTCTCAGCAAGGAAGAATAGCCCATCGTCTTCAAAGTTGCGACCTAACAACACCTTGTATGATTAGACCAATCTTCAATCACTGGTTCAAAGGTATTCCACATGAATAATGATGCACAACAAAGCACAGAAGGAAAATAAATGGTTGTAGTGAAAGTTTTGGTAGGAGGAAAACTACGCACTTGGGCTGTTTGGTGAAGGGAGAAGGAAACAAGGTGAAATTTATGCGCATTGAATATATAAACCAGAATATAAATAACAAAACTGAATAAGTTTAAAAAGAATCACCTACCTGACATATCAACACTTTGGTACGATCTGAGTTCTTTGGCAAACTCATTTAGCCTCAGTTTGGATTTCCTTGCAATCTTTGCCACAGAGGACCTACCGAGGGCAAAGGGCCACTTCACCTCCTGAGCAGGCTTATTCTCTTCAGCTACAGACCTAGACGGTTTTGGTAGAAAGAATTTCTCCACCAATTTCCACAGAACTGTCAGCTGAAAGATTAGATTAGTTACCGATTGAGAATATAATTCTTCACAATAATGCTTCAATGTCAAGGCACTAGCCTAGAGGACTAGTTAACCCATCTCTCCACTTCGGCCCACCCAGTCTCTCAAAATGAAGCAGAATATATAAGAAAATGAAAGCAGCCAACAAAAATGGGGTAGCATTGTTAAAGCAAAGATATTTCAGTCCCACTGCAGAAGAAAAATTATAAGATCATTCTTTATATTCCTTCACCCTATTATCAGTGTACCATACATGAAAAAAATTCTAAGATCTGCTTTAGCTATAAATGAAGATAAAAGGTGGTGTAATATGACAAAAATTTCCAATTAGCAAACAAAGCTCAATTGGCATGATTTACTTTGTCTTCATTCTTCAAGTTCACCCTAAGAATTTCGAAAGATAGGTTGTAAGGAGTTCGACCTATCTAGAAAAGAAGAAACAAATCAAAACAGCAAACGATTTGACATGTCAACTAGCAAAGTAAATACACATATTGCATACAAATTAACAACCACATTAATAAATTACTTTCATAAGATTAACATGAAAGTACAACCTACTGCCAGTAGCCCATCAATATCAACTAATAGGCACAAAAGCTCCAAACAAAAGCTCTTAACTTTGACTAATCAGAAGTAGCATATATCAACTCCTAACTTAAAGTACACATAGCAGTTTGATTGAAACCATTCTGCTCTAAAACAATCAAGGGCGGAGCCAAGGCCCGCCCTCCCCAGGCTACAGACCGGGGACTTCTATTTCTTTTTTATTTTTTTATATTGCATTTTTTTAAAATTTTTAATACATATATGATTCAGCTCGGTCTCATTCTTTTTGGTTTGAAGTTTAGCCCACTTCATTACACTTTACTCTCTCATGAATATATTCACCCTTTAATTTTAAGATCTCCTAAATATACTTTTGATTACTTACTAATTTTAGTCATTTTTACGAATGTACAATTCATTTTACACCATCTATTCTCATTTATTTTTGATTTATTCAAGCAACTAATATTATAATTATATAACTGGAGATCTTTAATTTTAAGGATTATTATATAAATTTAGATAATAGGTTTTATTTTGAAAGTATTCCCTTCAAATAGGACAAAATCACGTTTTGCTGAAATTAAAATAGGATGTAGTTTTGAAGTTTGCTGAAAATTTAAGATCTTAATGACAGTTAAATTTGTTGTTTAGAGTTTGGTGGTTTGAATGAGAATTGTGTGGTTGTTTGGTAACTTTTTTGATAATGATATGGAACTGTGTGGCTTTTGAAATGGTTGTCTTTTCAGACAATTATCCACCGCGCATCCACATAATTTATATAATATATATCATCAACCGCATGTTAATCTCACCTATGTCAGAGTCTGTGCCATGAAGATTATAATGTCAATTAATTGTCTAAAAAAATTAGCTAACACGATAATTTATATATATAATTTATATATATATATATATATTAATAGGAATATGAATAGATAGATTGAAATATCAGCTATGTAGCACGGACACGGACACGGACACGGACACGGACACGGACACGGACACGGACACGGGGACACGGAAAAACTCCAAAAAATAGGACTCGGACACGGCATAGGACTCGGCAAATTAAATAATATAAAAAATATATATATAATAGTAGAATCAATAGAAAATCATCACAATAACAAGACTTTCATAAACCATGAGTTCATCACACACAAAAAAAGGTTCAAACAATCATAATACATCCATCAAACTGAAAATGATAGCAATAATTTCAAAAAAAAAATAATGAAACAAAGATAATGACATATTGTTCTTCAAGAAAATAAATGCTCAATCTTCATCAACTTCAAGGTTTTCATCCATGTTTTCGACCTCATCTCTTGTAAATAACATTGCTTCCATTTCCGGTTCATCAAGTGAGAGATTTGCCACCTCAAGTATTCCAACACCATCCATAGTATCAAATGCATCACCACCAACATCCCACATTCTACTTTCACCCGTAGAATATTGTGGAGATTTCCTCGACAAAAGTCGTAAATTTGAATGAACAAATACCAAGTCTTCTCCTCGTTGTGGGGTGATCTTGTTTCTAATTAAAGAGTTAATGAAACTATATGTACTCCAATTCCTCTCACAACACGATGACGAAGATGGTTGACCAAGCAATTTCAAAGCCACATTCGGAGTAAAGGTGTTGAAGAACCATGTGTCACCCACCATAAGTCTGGATCCATCAATCCTCTATCACTAACAGAATCGAATTGGCAAACTCTCTTAGAGCCGCAGAAAATTTGGCAAACTCCGTATTGACTTGCCTACGTTCAATCTCATTAGGAAAATATCTTTCCAAACACTTCAATCTCATAGCGAAATCTCATCATCTTTGTGGGGGAACATGTAGGGGAGATTCATCAAGCCGTTGAACGCTATAGTACCTACATAATTATACATTGTATTATTAAACTAAAGTTACTAAACTAACTACTAAAACTAACGATGTGTAAATTAAAAAATGAAAGTGAGAAAGTAAAGAATTTATCACCTTGGATTCAAAGAGTGTGCCAAACAATGTAGAGGTGTGTTACTTTTTGTCCATCGATCTACTAATATTCGGTGCACAACGTTGTAAAACCAAAACTCGTGATCGACTTTCCTTCATGGCGGTAGATAACAATCTTCACCCTCTCAATCATAGTATCCCACATATCATAAATCAAATGAAGACAAGGCTTGTCGGTATCCGCTTTTCTTAGCATGTCATAGATAGGCTCCGTGAAAGCAAGAATATAATCTATCTTATCCCACCACAAATCATCCAAAATCTTCTCTTTTACTTGTGCGGCTTTAAGAACATCATCTTCTTTGTAATTTGCCCAGTCAGGACTTATCACCATACTTAAGAGACTTTGTTTAATTGTCCTAAATCTCTTAAGCATGATAATACTCAAGCAAATCGGGTCTCGCCACTGAAAGCATCTTCAATGCAGAATGTTCATTGAACATTGACAATCTCATATTATGATTCACTATGAAGATCTTAACTGACATCGCATCTCCTATGATTTCTGTAATCCAGTGACATTCTTGAAATGTTTCTGCATTTGATTCGGAATTCTTTCGCACATATATTTTTAAGAGCAAGGTTGAGGGTGTGCACGACACATGGAGTCCGTAAAATGTGGGAAACCGACTCTCAATCAACAAACCAGCCTCTACACACCGGTGCATTATCGCAATAACTTGGACAACACTCTGGTGTCCAGCTAATCAATGCACTCCTTAAGTTACTTAGCAATTTAGATTTTGTCTTTATTTTGGCGTTAACATTTAATTGCTTTCAAGAACATAGACCACTTTCACAGTACCATCAAATTAATAATCGGTCTCCTTTGAGAACTGGCCCACCCACCGACGAGACTCACGCCTTTCTCCTTCCATGAATTCTTAAGAGGAATTAGACGGCTCTCAACGTGTGCTCTCTCTTTAATCAACAATGAATTTCTCGGTGAGTTGTAACCGGAGGGACATAACCAGAAAGATGTTTGCTATTGGCGGCTTTTGTGTACGAACTCACATAGTATGGATTCTTTGCTAGATTAAATGCGGACCACTTGAATAAAACATCCTAGCAATCTCACTATCCAACTCATGCCGAGCTTCAAGATTAAATGCTTTCTCTAAAGGGGAGTCACCCGAGACTTTTTCCTTTTTGATAAAAGAGGCTCAAATGCCGATTGTCTCATTGTGCTTGGAGTTGAAGCACTGGATGAACAACTCTTGCTTCTACTTGATGGGGGTAATGAAACTTGGCGAGCTTTTGAATTTTGCACCATTAAATCATAACCATCAGATTCTCTTTTCATGTTCATTAAATCAGTTGAAGTCACCTTAGAGCACTTTGAAACACCCATGTTAGCAATTTTCAGCAAATGTCCCTTAACTCTTGAATATGATCCCGTAACACACAATCCACAATAGTTACACACAAACTTCACATTTCCTCCCTTCCCAATTTTTTCTTGCACTTTTACATACTTCCATAGGGGCGGTTTATTTGTTGTTCCTTCATCTTGACTCATTCTAAAAATTAATTAAAAAAAATAATTAGTTTTCAAACCTGCTGGAATAAAAAAAATTGACACTTTTACTGACTCCTTCAGTGCACAGTGCACACATCGAATGCATACAAACCAATTAAAAAAATTTGCTTTCAATTTGCACAGTGCACAGTGCACAGTTCACTTTTTTTTTTGCGGTGCAGAAGCAAGAAATCAACCGAGAAAAAATGAGAAATAAAAGATAAGAAGACTAACCTGCTGGAAAGCCGCGGCCCGCGACGAGATGGAGGTGAGTCGCGTCGGTTCGTCGCGTCGGACCTAGGGTTCGCGTCGGACTGCTGTCGCGATTGGCCTAGGGTTCGGGTGCTGTCGCCCTCTTCTTTCCCTGTTTTCTTTTTCTCTTCTGTTTCCCGTTTTCTTTTTTCTTTTTTTTTTTAATTTTATGCCTGTCCAGCCCGTCCCCTTTTGTAACCCAAAAAAAAAAAAACCAAAAAAATACAACCGCGCGTCCGAACCGTGTCCCCGCCGCGTCCCAAACGCGTCCAAAATGCCACGTCAGCAGGACGCGGTCCGACCGCGTCGGACACGCACCCGAGCCGCTTCCGCGGCGAGTCCGAGTCCAAAACGCACTGGACTCGGACACTCTTCCTCTCCAGACGAGTCCGTGCTTTAGAGAATATCAGTATATCGGAAGGCTAATAAATAGATAAATAGCTGAATATTTTATTCTTGATCTTGAAACACTTCGAAATAAAAAAAAAAAATAGCTAGGGCGGCTAATAAATCCTGGCTCCGCCACTGAAAACAATTAGTTTCCAACAAAACCTTCAAAGCTAAATTTTATTTTATTTTCAAATCAACAGGAGATCGAACACTCAATCCTAGAAACCAAATAATCCAAGAAGCAAACCTATCAGATGATTCAATACTACAAAATAACCAAATCATACAGGAAAACAAACCTAAAGGATAACAAAAAGAGAACATATGTAATTGGAAAAATGCATACCGAATGTTATGGCAACAAATGCGCCGACAGGGAGAAGAGACGACGCAATCTCTTTGAGCGGAGCAAGTGGAGCTTGCGCTTGAAACTGCGTGGAAACTCTGCGGGGGCTACCGCCAGGCCTCGAATTGATGCCCCCGGAACCTGACGCCGCTGCTTTAACACTGAATTTCTTCGACTGCGAATTCCTCGGAGTGACGCTAACTAGAGTAAAAGGGGATACAACACCAGGCGCAATGTGGTACAATTTACTGATTCTGGCGGAGCTCAAGTTCCACAGGTCGGTTCTATGTTTGTTTCTCAATTCGAAACTAATCTGAGACAGCAGAAAATCAAAATATCTTACAGGAATGAAAAAAAAAAAAAAAAAAGAGACCAATGATTTAATGTTCATAAAATTTTACATACCTTTGGATAAGAACACAGCGAAAGCGTTGAAGTAGACACCATTTATATGGTCGTATGTATTGGAGGAGCGTAGCAGAGAGAGGAAGAGGATTAGTGTTATAGAAACAAACCGCGATTCAGCAAAGATGTTTGCTGTGACAACAAATTGGGCTCGATTAATGGAGATGTAGAATGGGCTTGTTGCAGTAGCCCAATCACCTTGCAGAGATGGAAAATCTTGTTGGTTTTGGCCGACAAATGCAACTCTTAGGTAAGAGAATGAGCGCATTATCCAGGGCTTCTGGGTGCAAATGAACCGAGCTACCCGCGAGCTCGGGCAAAGCTCGAGTAGAGCCCGTGAATACTTAGATCATGAGCTTCGTCAGCAGTTGGTGAGCAATTAAATTATTTTTTAAAAAATTATTATATATATGAATCTTCGTAATATTTTAATTAACAATATACGGCTATAAAAAAAGTTATGCCTAATGTGAGCGCCTGATGAGAAAAAAAATCTTGCTCTTCGCTCTTGATAAGGCATATAATGCTGACCATAATTAAGACCGCACTTGGAAGAAATATATCTACATGTGAGAACGTTTGACCATGACAAAACACAAAATATAAAAGTATTTCAAAATTAAATGAAATCTGCTTAACCAATGTGGTTGATATCATTCGCCAAATAAGTACTTTACTCCTAAATGATATAATTTAGTATAATTATAATTACCGATATCTAAATATTATGATAACACTTGTAGCAAAGTAGTACACATCTGCATCATCCATCATATATTAAAAAATAAAATACACATATTATACTCTACCATGATATCAATTATTGCTCCAATAACATATAAATAATTTTCTTATTTTCTCACGTATAATAATTGAGATTTTAAAATACTGATCCAATATCATTTAAGGAAAAATTATACATTGATTTTTATTCTCTAAAACTGTTCTTTCTACAAAAAGATGATTATTAATTCATATACTATTATTAAAGGATAATCGTCTTGGTTGACAGGGGAACAACTAAAGTGCGCGATAGCGATAACTTGTGTTGACGTGCGGGCAGTGTGACGCGTGTCGATCTGGGCCGAATGGATCGCTCGCGTAGAAAATAATAAACAGGATGCATAATCAGAATGAAAAGTATTGGACCATTAGATTTTATTAATGATCTTGATATGGAGTAGAGCCGGGTCGAATATATTTTGGCCCGGTCTTATGATGTTGGTGCTTGTTAATTACAAGTCTTATCCTTTTTTTTTTCTCTATTTTTTATCTCTCTTTTTCTCTCTCTCTATTTTTCTCTCGAGCTTTTTTTTCCCAAGTCCTCTTTTTTGTTACATTCTCCCTCTATATATATATAGCCAATTCTAGCCATTTAAGTGATGACAGCTGGAAGATTCAGGGGAACATGCTTAGGACATTTTTCAAAGTGTAGATACTTCTTTGACGCGCAGCTTCTTAGGCTTGCTTTGGGAAGGGATATGACAGCCCTCCTCCTGTCTGCCTGTTCTTTGTGCTTTTGGCAATACTTATCTGTTGCGGCCGACAATGGGGTCGGCCCTCGAGCTTCCTGCTATTCTGGTCGGTCGACTATGGGGCCGTACCTCGAGCTTCCTGCTATTCTGGTCGGTCTTGTTATAATTATGATTCAGAGCGTACTTTTCCAGGGTCTGCTCGGCCCCACTGGGTCAGATTCTGGGTCGGCTCTGACGTCTCTGTCCGGTCCGGTTCCAACGGGTCCGGGAGAAAATCGGGTTCATGACCGGTTCGGCTCCAGGATCTGCTCGGCTGGTCGGTTGCCTCGACTGCTTATGTGGATGCCAAGGTGGATCGACTACCAACAAGGGCCCCCGAGTCCAGGGCCGTGCCGGGTTGGCCGGTGCTGGGGTCGTTTCAGATTAAGGCCGATCCGGCTTGGGGGAGGATAAGATCTCTCGAAGGGACGTCTCTTCGAGAGTCGCATCAATTCGACTTCGGGATTTTCAAGTGTCATAATGAGAGGGACGCGTGGCGGGACGTAATTTGTCGTTGTGCTTCACGCGTTTTTTGATCTTCGCGACGATTCATTATGAATCGCCGCTCCACGCGTCTGGCATTTAATGCCCTTTTTCCCCCTATAAATATAGGAAACCTCATTCTCTATTGTTCCCTTCGCCATTTTCGTGTCTGGTTGCAGAGAGGAGAGAGATTTTTCCGGCATCCTTTTCCCGTTTTTAGAAAGATTTTCTCGGTAAGGTTTTTCTCTTTTTCTTATTTTACGATGTCGGAGCGGAGGGATACGGTGGTGGAGGAGTTTACTGTGTCTCCGGACCGTACGGGAGTGGCGGATCTATCGATGGGCGATGCTCCCGTTGACTGGAGCGACAAGGATGGCGGCGAGGTCGCGAGATCGCCGGATTCTGGAGATGCAGATTCTGGAGATGCGGGGGTGGTGACGCCGTTGACGGCGGTTGGTGGGACTCGGGCCAGGATTCGGCCTCGGCCGTCTCCTTTTGTTGAGGCGGAGTGGGATTCGGCCTCGATACGCAGCACGGTCACCGATGGGCAGTTGGAGGCTTGGCGGGGGCCATTTTAGATACCCGCGGTGGTGCGGATGTATGTTCCGAATCCCGAGGAGAGGCCTCATGCCCCGCCCGTTGGCTGCACGGCGGTGTATTACCGCTCCCTGTTGTCAGGGCTGAGGTTTCCGCTTCCGTTGGTGTTTTCCCGGTGGTTAAGGCAATGGGGCCTCTGTATTGCCCAAATTCATCCGAATTCCTGGGCTCGGATGGTGGGTCTCTTCATTCTCTTCAGTCAACATGGCTGGACCGAGCCCAGCATTGAAGAGTTTAACAGTCTCTTCCTATGGAGGTCGGTCGGCCGATCCGGCTCTGGCTGGTTTTACTTGACAGCCCGGCACGCGATGCATAAGGAATTGGTGGATGTGCCGGAGACCATCCATAGCTGGAAGGAACAGTGGTTCTATGTAGGGGGTCCGTGGAGGAGCTCGACTGATGAGTGGGAACCTGGTGTGATAGACGTCGAGCTTCGGGTCCCAGAACACTTCACTGCTAAAATGAGTAAGTGTCGTGTTTCTTATTTATGTTCCCTTTTTTGTCTAACGCTCATAATTTATTGCTTGTGCAGAACGTATCCCGGCTCAAGAGACTTCCTCCTTGTTTGACGACCAGGTTGAACAGCTCTTGGATCTTCCATCCGATCGTAGGAAATCGTATCTTCTGGTTATTGAGGATAACCTTTGGGCAGCGGGACTTCGATCAACCGATCCGAGCGGAATGTCTTCATCAGGTAGCTTTTTTTTTTTTTAACACGTCTTCCTTATCTAGTCCCTAGGGGCAGGAGTTCGTCGGGACGGAAAGAGACGCCTGCGCAGCGGGTGGCGAGGCTGGCTGCTGAGGCCGCCGAGCGTAGGGAGCGCACGGGCAAGCGGAAGAGAGTAGAGGCCGAGCCTGAGGATAGCGTGACCAGGGCTGAGGGTTTCTCCATTCCTGAAATTGTTGTGCCCGCCCTGAGCCCTGTACGGACGGGCCGTGCGACGGGTAAGGAACCCGCGATTGATTTGGAGGGCCATTATATCCCGGTGAATAAGGACCGGGAAGAACCTTGTGCCCAAATGAAGGGGCGGCGACCGCGCTGGTTCCTTGACTACGTCCGGGCAGCCACCCCTACCGCCGAGATGCTCGACCGGGTCCCTCCAGCAGTGGTTGAGTCCAGTCATGTCCCCATTTTGGGTTGGACGCCGAAAATGGAGATGGTGACCAATGACATGGGTCCGGATGAGCAGATCCAGTTTGGAAATGCTATGATGGGCCGCGCGTTGTGCACCTATGTAAAGGCCACTGGGGAGCTGATGGCCCTAGTTGAAAAACACAAGAAGGCAGAGGCCGATCTCAAGGCCTTACGGGAGGAACACAACCTCTGCCCTTCGCTTATCAAGTCTCTGGAAAAGGAGATGACCTCTCTGAAGGGTGAAATGGAGCTTCTGGAGAGCCGGGCCTTCGAGGCCGATATCTGGAAAGGAAAGGCCGACGAGATGGCCATGGCGGCCGAGCACGCGCAGAAACGGTGTCTGGACGTAAGGGCCGAACACGAGGCCTATTTGCAAAACACCAAGGCCCAGCTTGAGCATCTGACCGAGCGGGCCCACACTTGTGAAGCTACGGGTTATGCCAGGGGCCTTGCCGACGGGGCAGCTGCTTTCCAGAAGACACCCGAGTTCGAGGAGTTGATTAACCTTAACTATGTCTCCACTTGTTATGAGATATTGGATCTCATGAAGGAAGGGAAGACCGTTGAGGAGGTCCGGGCCTATATAAAGTCTCAAGCAGCCGACCTGAAGGTTGAATCTCTCGGAGCTGATGAGCCGAAGGCCGCAGAATTTGTCGAAGACCCAGTGTTGATTCCGTCCGGCGAAGGTGAAGGACAGTCTTCTCAGGCGGTCGGTCTGGAGGACAGGGCCGAGTAGATTTTAGTTTTGTTCCATGTATGGCCTGCGTGCCGTTTTTCCTTGGTTTCCTTTGTATTCTGATGTAGAACGGCTTATTTTAAATGAATGAAATCTTTTTATGGCATCTGTTGCTTTTCTCTGTATGTTTGGGCCCGGTTGGCCTGGCCGTTGCCTTACTTTTCTGTTCACCAGTTGTTGATTGTGCCGGATGGGCTGACCTTATGCGGTGTCGAGGCGAACTCGGTCTTATAGTGCCGGATGAGCCGGTCTTATGAGGTGCCGAGGTGAACTCGGTCTTATAGTGCCGGATGGGCCGGTCTTATGAAGTGCCGAGGCGAACTCGGTCTTATAGTGCCGAACGGGCCAGTTTTATGAGGTGCCGAGGCGAACTCGGTCTTATAGTGCCGGATGAGCCGGTTGTTGTTACCCAAAATATTATCCGGAGATAGTATTGCTGGAATGATCGAGTAACAAACAAACGCGAGAACACTTCCGTGAGAAAATAGATAACACAAGATTTGCCGGGGTTGTTAATCCCGGGCTTGAATGCTCTCGCGAGATGTTATTAATAAATATACTGTCGAGTACAAATATTAATGTTAGAATCTAATACAAGGAGTGTAAAGACTTCTAGTTATCTAGGCTTTAGAGCGCGTAGATTGCCGGAAGAACCAGATAGATTAATCTGTGAGTTCTTGCTTGGGATATATGATGAATGTGTATGAATATCGCTATGAATGTGTTAGCAGTTGCCAAAAGAGCCTTTGATTCTCTCTTTGGTGTGTATTTTGCACTTAATTCGTAGTAGAATTCGTCCCCCTCTGGCCGCAACAGTGAGTCATCTATTTATAGGGGACAAGATAGTTGGGATCCCTCAAGCGATCGCGGGCGATCGCCGTTTTCTATATTAAAATAAAACGGCCGATCATCCCGTCACGTGGGCCTGTTCCCTTGAGGTCCGAGGTTGCAGTTGGAGTCCAGCTGGGTGAACCAATGGGAAGCCAGCACGTGTTGCGAGTCGCTGTCCGAGAATGGCCCACTTCGTACCTTTCGGCGGCCTTGTCGGTAGGTGTGGTAGGTGACAGGCTGGGGTCAATGATCCTATCTGTCGGTATCCTTTGAGGATCTGCGGGTGGGCCATCGTCCAAGATTCGGTCTTCGACGACTTTGACGGATGCTGGATCCCCATGTGGCATGAGATGATCGCCTCTGGTCCGCTCTTTAAAGACGATCGCCAGGTATCAAAAGACGATCGCTGGTTACCAAAAGAAGATCGCCGCATTGTGCCGAACTCTAGGCGTTTGTCTGGAGTATGTCTTTCATGGTTGGCTTTTCTGATCGTGATGTCGATCGCCTATCGAGGCGTATTAACCGCCGCACAACAATTGCCCCCCAGCTCGATGTTGAAAACACGGGGTGAGGTGGCACTGCTGGCGATCGCCAATGTTTAAACGATCAGCCGATCTGATTTCAAATATGGACGACCTTCTTTTGCGTCGGGAGCAGCGGGAAAAGAAGGCGGGCTTTCTAACGTGGCAGGGACACGCGTCGCGCCGCTGTTGGGGGAGTCCGACGGTTTTGTCGGTCTTGTCGGTTGGCGTGCCCTCGAAAAGACGCGTCTGCGGGATTCGAGGGCGGCATTTAATGCGTCCCCACGTGACGGTTGCGAAACAGCCCTCGAGGTTTCCCCTATTTGCATTTAGACCCTCGTCTCCATCTATAAAAGGGGCATGCGTTTCTTCTCTTCACTTTTTTACGCGTCCTTTGTATCCATAGCTGAAATTCTGCAGAAATTTCTGGAGCTTGCTGTGCCGACCGTCTTCCTTTCCTTAGGTAAGAAACCCAATTCTTCTTTCTCCCTTAATTTTTTGAGAACATGTCGGGAGGATCTAAGGTCTTCGAGGTCGGAAGCACTTCTGCCGCCGCGGCTTCGCCGGACCGGGAGGGAATTCCTATGGGAATCCCCGTGGAGACGGCCGCAGAGGCTATTCGTGTGGGGATTGCACCCGCAGAGCTTGAGGAGCTTTTCAACGAGGCCGTAGTGGCGGGCTCTGCGGCGGCGGAGGAGCGAGATGCGTCGCCGGTGGAGGAAGACGAACTGATGCGTTTGTCTTGGGAAAAAGATAGCGTCTCCGGCCCCGTCTATACGGCTTTTGCTAGACTTATGGAGGGGATTGCCGGGCCCTGTCCGGAGTTTGATTTCGAGGCTTACTCCGCCGCTCATCCCTACGTACATGTGAAGCGGACGGAGTTTCGGGCTGCTGAACCGTCTCAATGGACTCTTGGTCAGATTCGGAGTTCGGCGACCTGGAAGGACATGACCCGCTGGAGGGCCAAATATCATATCCCCTCTGATGTGTCATTGCACGTGCCCTCCGAGAACGAACGTGCCGACCAGCCTCCCGAGGGTATGGTCGCCATCAACGAAATGACCCTGGCTGCCGGACTGCGGTTTCCCTTGCCGTTCGCCGTTTCGTATCTGCTGATCGCCTGGAATTTGGCGCCTCTTCAGTTGACGCCGAACGCCTGGCTGCAGATTATCAGCACATTGACATTATTTGGCGGTCACAGGTTGTTTCGCTTGCCTTCTGCGCTGGAGATGAATTATCTATTTAAGCTGACTGTGCAGAAGGGATCGATCGGCGGTTACCATATCCAAGGTCGCCAGGGTAGGGTGGTTATTGGGGTGCCGAGCAAGACTCGGGGCGACCTAAAAAAGTGGTGCTGGGTTGGTGGTGCATGGAGGTCGGCATCGAGCGAACTGCCGGAGGAGGAGTTGGATATCCCTACCAATTTTCGGGAGAGGAATCCAAGTAAGGGTTTCCATTCTCCCTTTGTTTGGATACTCCTTGGACTGATCTAATTAATTTCCCTTTTTGCAGGATCCCTTGTTCCATCGATCGACGATCTCCCCTTTGATTTCTCGATCGTCTGGGAGCGGATTCGCGCATTGCCGGTTTCCTATAAAGACGTTCAGTCAGTCGGCCACGAATCTCATCGGTTGGGAGCTCGACTGTTTCGCTTCCCTCGCCACCTGAAGGCCCCTGGTATGACTTTTCATCTACTCTCTTATGCGAGGCGATCGCCTCCAAGAGGTCGCCATGTCTAAGTAAGCGTCTAACTTGTTTGAGTTTCTTCTTTGGCAGAGATTTATTTTCCTCGTATAGCCGAGCTACCGCAGGAGATTGCCATGTCTAATCCTGGTTTTATCGGTCGCCTTCATCTGGGAAAGAAAACGGGTCGCGTTGCTGCGACGTCGTCTCGCCCTGCCCCTGTGGTGAAGCCCGCTGCGGTGCCGGTCGCCGAACCGGAATCACAAGGTGAGGAACAACTTCGGCGCAACCGCAAGAGGCGGAGGCCGGAGGGGTCCCTTCCGTCGGCTGAGGCGGATTTAGATATTTTGGAGCCGCCGATCGCCGCTCCCCCTGTTTCTTCCGTTCCGATGGCGGAGGGGTCTGGTCCCAGGCCATCGGCATCAAGCTCCGGGACATTTTGCCGGCTTTTTGAAAAGGACGGCGATCGCTGACGCCGAGACTTCTCGGGGAAAGCCCTTTTTCGGCCGTGATCCAGAGCTGGTCAACATGTGAGAATGGTTTGAACCTTCCGATCTAGGTGTTCTGAGTAAGGTTTTAGGCTAACTCCTTGGTTTCCTTGGTTTGCGCTGCAGGGTTCGTCTTGCCGATCCGGACGTTGCTCCCATGGTGCTGGACTTTCTGTCGAGCAAGGCTCCGCAACAGTCTCTTGAAGTCCCTGCTTACGTTCGCCAGGCTATCACCTCTCTGCCCAAGGCTTGGACGACCGATCTTGACGCGATCGCTCGTCGGCGATCTGGAGACGCCATGCAGGCGACCGTTGCCCTGGCTCTTCAGACGGCGACGATGGCCATCCAAGCGGCTAGGGATTATGAGGGGCGACCCTCCACTGCTCACCTCCATCGCGACCTCGAGGCCGCCCGGAACAAAAATATAGAGGATGCTAACCGGATCCGGTCTATGGAGAAAGAGTATGAGGAGACGGCCAAAAGGGCTAAGCAGGACGTGGATCGATTGAAGCAGGAGCTGAGCCGCTCCAAGGAGGCTGCCGATCGGTCCCGTGATGAGGAGAAAGAAACCCGCCAGAAGCTCGCGGCGTCGCAGGAGGAGGCGGCCGGTCTGAAGGTGTTGGGAAAAACAAACACCCTGTATCGAATCAGCCGGGATACCCGATCCCTGTATCGATTATTATTTGTTATTGAGAAGGTTTTGACATATATGCCAAATATACAGTAAGGAAACTGTATCGAGGCTTCAAGGCTTTATCCTATATCGAAGACCTGCCTCGAATCAGCATCAGTGAAGCTCGTCAGTACAGCAAGAAGACTTGTAAAAGATCAAGTATGGAAACTGTCTCGATGCTCTAAATACAGTCATCTTCCATACAGTTCACATAAGGACAAGAAAGAACACAAGTCAAGTCCCGTTGAACAAAGAAGTATTTAAATACTCAAGGATAAAGTATTTAAATACTGTCAGTCTTCAGATCTTCAGAATCCCGCGAAATTCGGATCATGTCATATTCCCGTTGAAGGAAATCTTATTCAAACGGATATCTCAACGGATACTTTCTTCAGAGGCTATATATATCCTTGAAGACATTGAAGATCAGTTACCAACCAGACAACTGAACGAACCCAAGTAACCTAATACTCAAGCTATCAAAGTTATCATCTGAGCAAACATATCTCCAAAGCATACTGCTAGTTAGAACGAAAAGATATACAGTGCTCAACATCAAGAACAGCTATCATCAGCTCAAGATCATGATATTCAAAGCTGCTGTTCTTACCTGGTTACCTACATTTTACCTCTGTGTAAAAACCGAGCTCTGTGTGAACTCAACAAGTTATTCTGACCTGTGTGAGACGAATAAGGACGAAGCTTTGGAACTGTGTGTGAAGAAGCTAGTCAAGAAGGAAGCTTTAACCAATCTGTGTGAACGGTTGAAAGCGACATTCTTTGTATCAATCTGTGTGAACGATACAAGGATAGGTTTGTTTATAATTACGTAGTTGTGTACGCAGTAATTATATAATAAACTTTTACTCTGTGTGGAGGACCGGTGGACGTAGAGGGGTTTACCTCGAACCACTTAAATTCTTGTGTCATTTACCTTGACTTTTCTTGTTTGAAATAAGCGTGATATATTAAGTATACACCTAATACGTCGTTCTTTGTATCACGGCAACTAATCGTATCCAAGACTTCCGCTACGCACTCAGATTTAGATTCCATACAGTTTGTTGTTTAAACGATTTTCCAAACTGTATCCAGTATACTTAAGTGGCCAACAAGTGGTATCGGAGCGGTTGATTCTAAAAAGAATCAGTCGTATTTCTTTTTAACCGAATCAGATTCAAATCACTTATCTTCAAAACAGTTTCTTTCATTCCTATATTATCAGTATGGATACTTCTATGATTAACAAAGTCCCTATGTTCTCTATTAACGAATTTGACGACTGGAGAATTAGAATGGAAGCTCATCTTGCAGCAATGCACGAAGAGATGATTTTTGTTATACAGGATGGTCCGATCAAGATCATGAAGGTCAATCTAACCGCAAGGATTGAGGGCCAAGCCCATGCTGAAATGCTCGAGAAAGAATGCGAGCAATGGACAACCGATGAAAGGAAGCGGGCCAATCTCGACAACGTGGCTAAGAACGCGTTATTTGTCACTCTTGACAAAGGCACATTCTCAAAGGTAAAGAGCTGCAAAACAGCCAAAGAAATGTGGGATAAACTCAAGTTAATTTGTGAGGGAACTGAGCTCTCAAAAGAAAACAAGATTTCAAAACTTACTTAGCAATTTGAATCTTTTGAAATGAAACCAACGGAAACACTTGAGGAACTTGACCTCAGATTTACTGGTATTGTTGGTGAACTTGAAGCGTTGGGCAAGATTTACACCCAAAAGGAGAAGAACTTAAAAATTTTCAGATCTCTCCCAGCTCGATGGGACATTAAGACCACAGCTATGCGTGTATCCTGTAATCTTAATGAAATATCCACTTTTGATCTCTTCTCTGACCTTAAAGCTTTTGAGTATGACATTGTGAGAAGAGAAAGTCAAGAATCTCCTTCAAAAGTCACACTCTCATTCTTGTATCGAACGTCGACACACGGCATGCCTAGATCGTCGAAGCTTGGTCACAAGAGCGCGGCGGCAGACGACATCTTGTCACAAGATGAAATGGCGCTTCTAATGCATAAATTCAAAAAGTTCATCAAACGATCTGGAAAGACTCCTACGAGCCCAAACACATCAACAAGGTAAATCGAAACATCATCTGGTGATGCTAACTCGTGCTATAAGCTGCAGGAAACCGAGGCCATTATGCAAACAAATGTCCTCATCCCAAAGTCCAAAGATTGCACGAGGCCGAGCAACAAGAGAGAGATGAAAGAAGACGTGCTTGGAAAGACAAGCTCAAGGCCCCGATTGGAGAATCGAAGCCTCCCCACACCATCCAAATCGTGAGAATGTCTTGGTGGTCACTGAAAGTGATTCATCGACGATGAGTTCGATGATAAAGCATACATGTGCTTTATGGCCAAAGATGTTCCAGAAGGTGAAGACGGCGACGATGAGGTAAGCTCAACCTCGGTTATTCCACCTAATGCATCTCATACTTTCGAAAATATGATGAATGAATTCAAAAACATTCAAAAGGCCCATGAGACTCTAAAATCGAGAATATACTGACTTCAATTAACAAATCTAGAGTGAAAGATGAAAATGACTTCTTGAAAATAAACTATGAAAATATGTCTCTTGATTGTGAAACCGGCAAGGTCGATTTTGAAAAACTCATGGAGAGCAATCATCAACTTGCTCATGAACTAAATGCGATTAAAACCCATAATGAGAGCAAGACAAATGATTTGGCTCTACTACAAACCAAAATTACAACTCTCGAGAAGCGAGAAAGCCGAACTTGAGACCATTACAAGTCTTTTGAAAAATCGTCAAAAGGATGGAAGAAATTGAAACCTTTGGGCAACATGCTCATGATAAAAGTGGATTAGGATACGACTCATGTTCGAATAAAGGTAAAACTAGTCTTGTGTTCGTCAAGAGTGTGGAACACATTCCAGAATCGAAGATACTCCTAGTCCCATAAAGGAACCTCTTTATGCAGAAAACGAAAGCTGCAATTCCGCCCCTCAACTCTACTATTCGAGACAGTGGAACCATCAACCACTCGAGAAGGCGTAATCTACAAGATGCTCCACAAGCATATCATCAAAGCCGGATCATTCGAGAAAGAAGACGGTATCCAACCAAAGGCCCGCACAACAAGTACACTCGATGCAGTGCGCACAGGTATTGGATACGAGGCCCCATTATCCCTCAAGACAGCAGATGCCAGTTCAGTATCAACAACAGCATTGGGAATCCAACTGGAGACCCAGAAGACAAGCTGTTAGGCCTAAGAAAATGGCTCCACCTCCTAGACGGCACTCGTACTGGAATAATAATAATAACCCTGAATTTTACATGCATAATAATTATCGTGATTATAACAACTACGGATATGCCCCCCGTAGATACCGCAATCTTATCTGAGTACATCCTACAATAAACCAATTGCTGTCAGGAAAATCTGGGTACCTAAAGGAACTAACATATATGGACCCAAAAATCAAAGGGGACCTAAATCTACCTAATTTCTTTGTTACAGGACATTCTAGAGGAGGATACCTGGTACTTCGATAGTGGATGCTCTCGTCACATGACTGGAGACAGGAGCAAGCTATCTGATTTTGTAGAAGGTCGCGGTCCGAAAGTTCGCTTCGGTGATAAGTCTAAAGGAAGAACAAGAGGGAAAGGAAACCTACTTGTCGGGAAATTCAAGGTCACCGATGTTGCATATGTTGAAGGTTTACTGTATAATCTACTTAGTATTAGCCGATTACGTGATAAACGATTCTGTGAAGTTCTATATAGATCATTTGTAGAGTCAAGAACACCCAAACCAAGGAAGTTGTGCTTACAGGAAGCGGATCGAGTAATATGTACATTCTTGTTGGAAGCCTATGAGCTCCTCAATTCCATGTTTTGTTGCCAAAGGCACTGCAGATCTTAGTGGCTATGGCACAAGAGGATGTCTCACGTCAACTTCAAGACGATAAACAAGCTTTCAAGACAGGTATGGTTAGAGGTTTGCCGGATGTGTCATTCAAGAAGGACGGCGTCTGCGGACCATGCCGAAAAGGCAAGCAAATCAAGTCAACCACGAAAAGCAAATCCTACCTTTCAACCCAAAGAGTGTTGGAAATGCTACACATGGATCTCTACGGTCCTGTAGACCCGGTAAGTTTGGGAGGTAAGAAATATTGCATGGTTGTTGTTGATGATTATTCGGGTATGCTTGGACGGTCTTTCTTAGCAAGAAGAAGGAAACAACATCTAAGTGCCAGAGCTCTGAGAAAGTTGCGAGAATGAAAAAGCATCGAGTATCGTGTGCATTCGTTCCGGCAGGTCTTGAATTTACTAACCACTTTATAGAGCAATCTTGTTCGGAGAATGGAATACGGACGAGTACTCAGTGCCGTACACCTCAACAAAATGGTGTTGCCGAGCGAAAGAATAGGGCGTTGAAAGAAGCAACAAGGACAATGATTGCCGCAAGCAAATTGCCACGGCGTTTACGGGGTGAAGCAACCAATACGGCGTGCTACACTCAAAACATTTGTATCGTCAACAAGCACCACAACAAAAGCGACTTACGAGGTATGGAATAACAAAACTCCATTAGTTTCGTATTTTCACATTTTGGATGCGGGTGTTATGTTTTGAACAATGGGAAGGACCAACTTAGAACCTTTGATGAAAAATCGAGATGAAGGAATATTCGTAGGATACTCCTCCGTCGGCAAAGCTTTGAATCTTTAATAAAAGGATCTCGACGATCGAGGAATCGATTCATGTAGTGTTCGACGAACCACACCATGACCCTACGGGAGTAGATGATATCACTCGGGACATTCACCATCTATCTATCTTGGATCCACCTACACCCATAGAACCCGTAGTTGATTTAGAAATCAACCCCGCACTGTAAGAATCGATGTGGATGAAGGCGTATTGTCTGGTGAAGGCCGTACCTGAAACTTCGAAGCGATGCGGGATCTGAACTAGAACCCGACCGAAGATGGTTGAGAGATCACCCGCAAGAGCTGATCATTGGAAACATTAATGCCGGTGTTTCTACTCGTAGGAGAATACAGTACACAAGGAAATGTACTTTGTGCACAAGAAGAATCTAATGTCAAGTCTCACGGTTTCTGAATGGAAATCTCAATCCGAACTTAGGAGACTCAATATGTGCACTATCGCTGTATTCTTAGCCCAGTCCGAACCTGTTTCGACCATAGACGCTCTTAACAACTCTCATTGGATAACATCTATGGAAGAAGAGCTTAACGGTTTCGAAAGAAACAGTGTATGGTATCTTGTACCCAGACCGACACACCAATCGGTTATAGGAACCAAATGGGTATTTCGCAACAAAAAGGATGGAAATGGACTTATCATAAGGAACAAATCCAGACTAGTAGCACAAGGCTATTGTCCGGAAGAAGGAATCGACTATGATGAAACCTTCGCCCCTATAGCGAGACTAGAAGCCATTAGGATATTTTTAGCCTTTGCCGCCCATAAGAGTTTTATCGTATACCAAATGGACGTCAAAGAGTGCTTTCCTGAATGGAGAGCTTACATAAGAAGTTTATGTTGAACAACCACCAGGGTTTGCCAACACAGACGGTATCGATCTAGTTTACAGGCTAAGGAAAGCCCTGTACGGACTTAAACAAGCCCCTAGAGCCTGGTACGAAACCTTGTCCCAGTATCTAACCAACAACGGATTTGAGAAAGGTGCTGTCGACAAAACCTTGTTCAAGATACAGGAAGGTGACGACCTTCTAATGGTACAAATCTATGTCGATGATATTATTTTTGGTTCAACTAACCTTGCTCTATGTCAAAGGTTCTCACATCTCATGCAAAGCAAATTTGAAATGAGTATGATGGGGGAACTTAGTTATTTCCTAGGTTTGCAGGTAAAGCAGTTGCCTACAGGTATATTCATCAACCAGGAGAAATACAGCAAGGAGCTTCTCAACAAATTTGGAATGAACAATTCCAAATCTTCGCCAACCCCCATGAGCACTTCCGTGCAAATTAGTGCTGATGAAGCCGGAAAGCCGTTTGACCAATCACTCTACAGGAAGCTCATCGGTTCGCTCCTGTACCTAACGGCTAGCAGGCCCGATATCCAGTTTGCTGTTGGAGTGTGTGCGAGATACCAAGTTGCACCTAAGGAATCACACTTCAATACAGCTAAACGAATCCTGAAATACGTTAAAGGAACAGTCGATGCAGGACTGTGGTATCCTAAGGAAGGCGGATTCGATTTAGTTGGATACAGCGACTCAGATCTCGGAGGCTGCAAGCTAGATAGGAAGAGTACAAGCGGAACTTGTCACTTTCTCGGACCTAGACTCGTATCTTGGTTCAGTAAGAAGCAATTGGCAAATTCTCTTTCCACGGCTGAATCAGAGTACTATGTTTGTGGCAATTCTTTGTATGCAGATCCTTTGGATGCAGCAACAACTGTCAGATTATGGAATCGATGCTAAAGAGACTCCAATCATGTGTGATAGCATGAGTGCAATTGCAATCACGCACAATCCTGTTTTGCACTCGCGCACTAAGCATATCAACATGAAGCATCATTTTATCAGAAATCATGTCGAGAACAAGGATGTTCGCCTGGAAAAGGTTCATACAGACATCCAGCTGGCCGACATTTTCACCAAGCCTCTCGACACAGCAAGATTCAACATGCTAAGAACAGAATTGGGGATACTACAGCCAGACTCCCTGTAAGTAAATTTCTTGTTTTTACTCAACAATTGAGGGGAATCTTTGTAAGACCCGTGAATACTGATATCAACATTAATTATATGTACACTCGAAACATCAATACTGATCAGAGCGAGCGAAGGCATATGAATCCTACGGTGATGTGTGCGATAATTAAGGGGGAATCTTGTAGGACCCATGAATACAAACATTAATCCAAATATTCTGTATGGAATTCAAAACCTATTAGTACCTTTTTAAGGGGGAACGCTGTATCGACGCGGAGAACGGCACATACTATAGGATTTCGATTCGGTATATAATATAATATTATTTCTTTTTTTTTTAAAATAATTTTTGTCCACGTGCCTGTTTTTATGTCAAACGTCATGTTCATTAAATGCCTTACACGACATCTGGACAATCGAATCTCAAAAGCCGCGATGTTTTTAAATTGTTTATTATTTTTAAAACCGCCGTTTTAGGCATTTAGGGTAATCAACCTATGTCAAGTGGGACCATTGTATTTTAAAACCTTTTAATGGATTAGCGTACAGTTACACTAAATCCATCGACCGTCGATTTCAAAACCGGTTCCCATCCCTTAAAATCGACCATTCGTACTCTGCAAAACCTATTTCGCCGCCCAGTATAAAAGGATCAGTATCTGCCATTAGAGACTCTTTACGCTTTCTGCAATTACAAGAGATCTCAAGCAAACAGACTACATATTTTCTGAATAATCACAGCAAATTGCTACTGTTTTCTTCCTCCTTCGTTTTTAGAAAACATACATGGCTAGTCAATCTTCTTCCCCTGCTCAAGAAAACCTCCAACATCATTGATGGCCGGATCTTCTCGAAACCTGTCATCATCGAGCGTATCATCTCTGAAATCAACGACACCGAACCAATGGAGTATATCATTACTCGTCTTGAACAACAAGGTCTTTATCGCTTCGGGAGCAAAACTGCCGACAAATACGACGCCCATCTGGTTGAAGAATTCTACCTCAACGCCGCCGTTCGTTTTGTCACTAGCCAGGAGGATCAAGCGACATCACCGCAATACCCAAGGAGTGCAAATCTGCATCAATAGCGACCTACTCGAGAAAATCTACAGTGCCGCCGGCACGACCATGGACCACTTGAGACGTTCGGGTCTCAAGAGCCGATTACCAAGTTTTATGGACTTTTACGAGGTCCAAGTGGTTGACATGGTGACAACCACTTGTCACAAGAAAAATTTTCTTCTTCATTTCGTTTATCGCATGACTTGTTCGAGAATCATTGAAAATCGAACAGTGCGTTCGAGATGTGCACGAATCTAAGGTTCAGAATGATGGTAGCTATTTTGACCTGTGAAAAGGTCAATTGGTGCCAAATCATTTTGAAACGACTTCAAGAAGAGGTGTGCAAGCCTGCCACCCAAAAGAAATCATTTGGTTTAATGTTGAACTTCATCCTGACGAGGTGCGGAGTGATGCAATCCGCCGACGCCAAGAAAAATAGCTCACGGATATATTTAGGAGGCGTCAAGCCCACTGCTTATAACCAGAGCACCATGCATGCCAACCATCCGCGAACCAGGCACATGCCTATTTCTGACAACCCCAGAGATGAAACCGTGAAGGTCCCAGAAATGGAATCTTCAAAGAAGAAGCGCAAGCGTTCTCACAGCAAGAAGCACTCTGCTGGTGAGAAGTCCAAGAAGAGACTCAGGAGGCTCTCAAAAATCAAAACCAAGCACTCCGAGGATGTCTCGCCCGTGGCGCAACCTTCAGACTGTATTTATCCAAGATGCAGTTAACGCTTTATCTTCTGTTGAAAAGGCACTGAATTGGATGCACACCTCTGCCGTAGAAGAAATGACAACTCTTCAACACGAAGTATCTCGAGTTGTCGACGCATTCATCCTTCTGCCAGAAGTTTTCAAGCAAGCCTTGAAGATCATGGAAGATAAACAAGAGAAACTGCTGAAGGAGGAAGCTACAAAGACAAGAATTGCTGAAGCCAAGACCGCCTGTGCAATGATTGAGAACAGCTCTCAACTGCGTGCGCACGACAAAAGCATTCAAGAAATGTCGCAGACTCTTTCCTCCCTTGTTGAAAGAATAAACAGCATCGAGACCAAACAGGACGCCGCTCTTGAAATCCTGCAAAGTCTTGATGAAGCCAAAAAGGGGGAAGAGGCACGAGAAGCTGCAAGGAGAATAAGACTGCAACAGGAAAGGGAATTTGAGGCTGCTCAGAGCAGTATCGCTGCCGAATTGAACAAGCTAGCACCTCAATCCCAAAGCTTTAGAATTTCAGGCTCCAGACCGGAATTCCATGACCCAAATGTCCCTTGGCAAAATCTTATCCAAAGACCTTCGGAAATACGTCTGCCGACCAACCGCAACCCAACTGCCGAAGAAGTGAAGCACTGGAGGAAGAATGAACTGATGAGATATTTTGTCAGACTCATCAGGGAATCCGCCATCTTCAAAAATTTTAAAACGTTAGCGGAAGCGGCAGATAAGTTTTCAAAGATGCTAGAAGAAGGTAAGCTCCCTCTCCAAGTCGAAATGAAATCAAAACATAGAAGAGGAGATCGGGTCACCCATCCAGAAGATTGGATACTTGCCTTTGATCGTTCATATGAAGGAAGAGCGATTTACCAGGAACGAGGCAATGATTCACTTCAAAACTGGTGGCGCGGCACCGAGAACGAGCAAGGAAAGAGACCATGGAGACATGCGGATTATAGATGAGGAGATGAAATTTATGTATATTATTTTTGTTTTTGTAATTTCTATTCGAAACAGCAAACTTTGTACTCAATCATTTTGAATATCAATAAAATAGTTTGTTTGTCTTGAAAGATTACAACTCGTAATCTACTGTGTTTATGTATGATTACTTAAAATTGTTTGATAGGAATCTCAAGTTAGACAAACTTGATTGAAAAATAAGGCATGCGAACTAGTCTACGAGCAGTTCATAGTTTGATTGTAAACTTAGAATACATTGTAAGATTGTGCTGCGCGCCAATCATAAGCTTAAGTTGTAATAAATCTCAAATCGTATCGAACATGCTGCGGCGAGTTCATTATTGTAGACTAAGTCACTAAGTCGACCTATTGACAAAAGACCAAGAAATGCGGAAGTCATCAAAGAAGAATGCTTCATGAAGAAGGTTTTGGCATCATCAAGAAGACTCGAAGAGTTGAAGTAAGTTAATCTTGGCAAATTGTCAAAAAGGGGGAAATTGTTGGGAAAAACAAACACCCTGTATCGAATCAGCCGGGATACCCGATCCCTGTATCGATTGTTATTTGTTATTGAGAAGGTTTTGACAAAGATGCCAAATATACAGTAAGGAAACTGTATCGAGGCTTCAAGGCTTTATCCTATATCGAAGACCTGCCTCGAATCATCATCAGTGAAGCTCGTCAGTACAGCAAGAAGACTTGTAAAAGATCAAGTATGGAAACTGTCTCGATGCTCTAAATACAGTCATCTTCCACACAGTTCACATAAGGACAAGAAAGAACGCAAGTCAAGTCCCGTTGAACAAAGAAGTATTTAAATACTCAAGGATAAAGTATTTAAATACTGTCAGTCTTCAGATCTTCAGAATCCCGCGAAATCCGGATCATGTCATATTTCCGTTGAAGGAAATCTTATTCAAACGGATATCTCAACGGATACTTTCTTCAGAGGCTATATATATCCTTGAAGACATTGAAGATCAGTTACCAACCAGACAACTGAACGAACCCAAGTAACCTAATACTCAAGCTATCAAAGTTATCATCTGAGCAAACATATCTCCAAAGCATACTGCTAGTTAGAACGAAAAGATATACAGTGCTCAACATCAAGAACAGCTATCATCAGCTCAAGATCTTGATATTCAAAGCTGTTGTTCTTACCTGGTTACCTACCTTTTACCTATGTGTAAAAACCGAACTCTGTGTGAACTCAACAAGTTATTCTGACCTGTGTGGGACGAATAAGGACGAAGCTTTGGAACTGTGTGTGAAGAGGCTAGTCAAGAAGGAAGCTTTAACCAATCTGTGTGAACGGTTGAAAGCGACATTCTTTATATCAATCTGTGTGAACGATACAAGGATAGGTTTGTTTATAATTACGTAGTTGTGTACGCAGTAATTATATAATAAACTTTACTCTGTGTGGAGGACCGGTGGACGTAGAGGTTTACCTCGAACCACTTAAATTCTTGTGTCATTTACCTTGACTTTCTTGTTTGAAATAACTGTGATATATTAAGTATACACCTAATACGTCGTTGCTGTATCCACGGCAACTAACTGTATCCAAGACTTCCGCTACGCACTCAGATTTAGATTCCATACAGTTTGTTGTTTAAACGATTTTCCAAACTGTATCCAGTATACTTAAGTGGCCAACAGAAGGCGATGGTGGATCGGCTCAGCGGTGAGATGGACGCGGCGAAAAAGGAGCTGGAGAAGGCCCAGGGTGAGAATGCCGCCAAGGTTGTCGAGCTGGCGGAGGCCGAGAAGACGGCCGCGGAGTTGAAGGGCCAACTGAAGGCGATCGAGACCGATCCCTACCAAAGTGTGGCGCTCGCCGGCGAGTTCGCCTATTACTTGGCATATGCTGACGCTGTCCGAGCCGCAAAGAAGGCAGGGATCGAGATCGGTCCCTTGATGGAGAGCTTCAAATCCTACACCCTCGCGAATCCTCTGCACCCGGAGTTCTCCTTGCCGATCCTTGACCTAGCCGACTTCGGGATCGACTTGAGTTGGTATACAGGTAAACTCATTCATCCCGAGGCCGAAGCCGATCCGCAACCCGAGGGGCCTTGAGAGACATTTTGTTTTCCTCTGTAACTTTGTACTTTTTGTTTTTCTTTTGTAATGCCTTCGGGCCCCGTAATGTATGAAATTCGTGCTATGAATAAAATGTTCCTTTTTTCATACTGTCTCTTTATATACGATCGCCCTTTGAATGTTTGCGTGCAATTTTTACGAGTACGTGTATATTTGCTTTCGACTTTTTGCTCATCCGACCGATCGTCTGAGTGTTGAAAGAATTGACATGTTTTGAATCGGAATTCTTACTTGTAATTTTTGTCGGACGACCCCGATCGCCCTGCATGTTTTTGAGTGAAGCCGATCGAGTGTGGTTCCTCTTTGTTCGATCATGTTTGAGATTAGCTCGACCTATCCCTGCCCCCTTGTTTTTGTTCACTTATTGTAAGTAAGGAGACAAAAACTAGTGTGTCTGGCGAGCTATCTTCATTTTGCCGATTCTGAAGAGTCATGTGTGGTTGGGGTGTTCGATGGACCGATCTCCCCAATCGTGTCTTCGTGTGCGAGGAATATTGAGTATCCCGCGACTCACTTTTTGTGAGGGTCCTCCGTTAGGCTACGCCTGCCTTGTGTTAAAACGAAAGGCGGGCGATCTCGGTCTGGAGGAGTCCTTGCGCGGAGTGTTGTCGGCTTATTCGACACCACTTCCGCGGCTTGTCAGCTCTGCTTCCACCTCGGCCCGCCATGAAGATGGCGACCCTCGACGGTGTACGTTGAGACGGGGGTAACGGTACGTCGCATTGTTCGGGTTCACCATGTTAGATGATGTACCTTGAGGTCGTGCGATCGTGCCTATTGATCATTTTGGAGGGTCCTTCGGCTACGCCGACCTCGTATTTAAATGAAGGGCGGGCGATCTCAGCCCAAAGGAACCTTGCATGGGCGAAGCTGTCGGTTCCATCGACCTCCAGGACCATGGCTGCATTGATTTTACCTAGGATCGTCGTGATCAGCGATCGTCGGCGGTATGCGATATGCCTGGTGGGGCGATCGCCATAATAGATGGGATAGGAAAAAATCTCATTATATTCCTTGTACATCATTGAAATTGAATACAAATTTATCACTGATAGTATTTTTTCAGATGCACGGCGTTCCAGGGGTATTGGTCCGGAGTACCGTCAGGATGTTCCAGTTCATAGGCTCCTTTAGTTAGCCATCTGGATACTCTGAAAGGTCCCTCCCAGTTCGGACCAAAAACGCCTGTGTGGGTTTGGATCTTCTTAAGGACGAGATCGCCCACTTGAAATCTTCTTTCTTTGACCTTTGAATTGAAGAACTTCTCGGCTCTCCTTTTGTGGATTGTGTTCTTCATTTCTGAGGTCAGCCGTCTTTCTTCGAGCATGTCTAGGTCGATTCGTCGGGCTACATCGTTGTCGGTCGTCATCTCCTGCTCGGTTCGGTGGCTGAGGACGGCGATCTCTGAAGGAATCACCGCTTCTGTTCCGAAGGTAAGGGCGAACGGGGTTTCGCCGGTTGAATTGCGGGTCGTCGTTCGGTAGGACCACAAAACGTCTGGGAGCTCGCTCGCCCATCGTCCTTGCTTGGATTCGAGTCGTGCTTTGATTGTGTGTTTGAGGATCTTATTCACTGCCTCTACCTGCCTGTTCGTCTGAGGGTGATAGGGCGCCGAGAATAACCTTTTGATTCCCCACTTCTCACAGAATTGCATGACTTCTAAACCGTCGAACTGTTTCCCGTTGTCGGAGATGATGGCACAGGCGGCAAGATCGGCATACGATGTTTTTCCATATAAACTTGATCACTTGCTCTTGGCCGATCTTGTTGAGCGGTTCGGCCTCAGCCTATTTGGTGAAATAGTTGACCCCAACTATGGCGAACTTACAGCCCCCTGGAGCCGTCGGCAAGGGACCTATAAGGTCGATGCCCCATTGCGCAAATGGCCAAGGGCTATACATGGAGGTGAGCTGTTCGGGTGATAGTTTAATGTTGGGGCCCATTATCTGACACCTATGACACGATCTGGCATAGGTGATTGCATCTTTCCGAAGTGATGGCCAAAAAAACCCTTGTCTGGTTGTCTTATGGATGAGGGCTCGCCCGCCCGCGTGGTTTCCACAAATCCCATCATGGATCTTAGCTAAAACGAGCCGACCTTCCTCCGGTGTAATACACTTGAGGAGGGGAAGGCTGAAGGCTCGCTTGTAAAGCCGATCGTCCAATAGGGTATACCTGGTCGCACGAAGCTGGAGTTGGCGAGCTTTAACACGGTCGTCAGGGACCGTTCCGTTCTTTAAATATTTGATGAACGGAGTCATCCAATTCTCCTCGGCGATGGCGACCGTGGTAACCAGATTTACATCGATCGCGGCCTAGCCGACTTTGTGATTTGGATATTGGAGAAGTGTTTGCCCGTCCGATGATGCTAGTTTGGAAAGAGCATCGGCACAGGGGTGTGCTCTCTCGGGACTTGTTCGATTAGCACTTCTTCAAATTTTGTGCACATTTCGGCGACCGGCTCTTGGTATTTGACCATCATTGCGCGCGCCTCATATTCTCCCTTGACTTGGTTCACGACCAAAAGGGAGTCCATGAAGATATGGAGGCGACGAACATCCAGGGCGAGGGCTAGATCAAGCCCGCCTACCAAAGCTTCGTATTCAGCTTCATTGTTGGTCGCACGAATACCGAAACGCACAACATTTGTGAAACTCTGACCGTCGGGGCTAATGAGGACAATCCTCGCCTTTGCTCTTGCATTGGTCGCCGAGCCATCCACGTATAATTTCAGGCAGGTCGGCCGACTGGCCTGACTGTGAGGGAACGTTAATTCCACCACGAAGTCCGCCAGAGCTTGGCCTTTGATCGCCGTGCGAGGAGCGTAAGTGATACCATATTGGGCGATCTCCAGCGACCACTTGAGGAGTCGCCCGTTGGTGTCCGGTCGGTGCAGGACTTGTCTTAGAGGTAGAGTTGTTAGGACTTCCACTTGGTGATCGAAGAAGTAAGCCCTCAGCTTACGTAAACTCATGACAAGGGCGTAGGCGATCTTCTCCAATGGTGTATAACGTGTCTCAGCGTCGTGGAGCGCCTGGCTAACATAGTAGATCGGCAAGTGGGCTTGCCCCTCTGCTCGCACCAGAACGGCACTCAGCGCGACCTCCGAGGCCGCTAAGTAAAGGAATAATTTTTCACCGGGGATCGGCTTTGCCAGGATCTGGGGGTTAGATAGATATTCCTTTATCTTGGCGAATGCTATCTGGCTTTCTTTCGTCCATGCGAACTTCTTGTTCTTGATGGTCGCGAAGAAAGGCTTGCTTTTATCGCCGAGCCGTGATATGAAACGGTTGAGGGCGGCTAGACAACCTGTGAGGCGTTGCACCTGCTTGATGTTTCACGGTTCCTGCATGTCAAGGATCGCCTGTATCTTGGTGGGGTTCGCCTCGATCCCCCTTCGGCTCACTATGTGCCCCAGGAACTTCCCGGAGCCCACCCCGAAGTTGCATTTCTTGGGGTTCAGCTTCATGTTAAACTTCTCAAGGATGGCGAACGTCTCGGCGAGATCGTTGAGGTGATCTTCCTTCTTGAGGCTTTTGACTACGATATCGTCAATGTAGACCTCCATGGTCTTGCCGATCTGATCGGCGAACATCCTGTTGACTAATCGCTGGTAGGTCGACCCCACATTTTTCAAGCCGAACGGCATTCTGACCCAAAAGTATATGTCTTTTTCTGTGTGGAAAGATGTGTGTTTTATGTCTTCCTCCGCCATTGGGATTTGATGATATCCGGCGAAGGCATCCATAAATGACATCATTTCGCAACCTGCCGTGCTATCGACCAGGTGATCAATATGAGGCATCGGGAAGTGATATTTTGGACATGCCGCGTTGAGGTCGGTGAAGTCAATGCATAATCTCCAGGAGCCAGTTGGCTTTTTGACGAGCACCGCGTTGGCGACCTTGTGGTTCTGCGTGGCTACTCCGATCAATTTGTTGTTGAGTAACTTCTGGACTTCTATGTCGAGCGCCGCGTATTTCTCGGGACCGAACTTTCTACGCTTCTGGTGAACAGGCTTCATCGCCCGGTCGATCTTCAGATAATGGCAGGCGTGTTCGGGACTTATGCCAACCATATCTTGATGCGACCAGGCAAAGATTCCGATGTTCTTACGTAGCAAGTTGATCAGATCCCCCTTTAATTCGTGGTCGATATTTGCGCCGATCTGTACTTCCCGTTCGGGATGATCCGGATCCATCGTAATGCTTTCCAACTCTTCGACAGGAACGGTCGCCTCTCGTTTGGTACGATCTCCGGACTCGGTCCTTGGATCGATGTCGAGACTTGGCTCGAAACCGATCCTTGGCTCGATGTCGTCCGTCAATTGATGAGAGATGGCGTCCCCTGAGTCGGGTTGGCACGAAGTGTTAGGCTCGTCGATCTCCATGGGTTGATCGTCGGTCGCTTCAATGTTACATATAGTATGGGAAGTATTGAAAGAAGTAACAACATAGGAGTAATTCAAACATCTCTTTGCCATTAGCTGATCTCCTTTTACAGTACCGACCGTCCCATCGGCAGTGGGGAATTTGATACAGTAAAAGAAAGATGAGGCGACCGCCTCAAAGGTTTCTAAAAAGGGGCGACCTAAGAACCCATTATAGATGCTGTGCCGATCTATGATTACAAAGCTTAGGTTCCTAGTAATCCTAACCTTGGGATCATAAAAGCATACTAGCTCAACGGAGAGCTTGATCCTCCCGTAGGCTTGGACTGTGTTGTCGCCGAACCCTTGGAGCACGGTGTCGAAAGGCTTGATGAATTTGATTAAGTTGCCGAGTTGGTCTAGGGCGGATTTGAATATGATGTTGCAGAAACTCCCATTGTCGACCAACACGCGATCGATCGTCTTCCCAAGGATGCAAGCGGAGATCACTAGCGCATCCTCTTTGGGACATTGCACTCCTTCCCTGTCCTTGTTGGAAAAGGTGATGAGCGCGTCTCTAGAGATGGTCGGCTCCGGAGGTACTACAACATGGATTCCGGCGAATGCCCTCAGCTCGGCCTTTCGCTTCCTGTTCGACTTGGTGGAAACCGGGGAAAGACCCCCGAGGTTTCCACCTCCTGCTTGAAGCATGTTGATCCGACCGCCAGAGTTGATCGGTGGTACCGAATCATCAGAGTACTCCGGCTCATGCTCGATCCTGGCGACCGGATTGGGAGGAGTTCTCTCGCATTGTCGGCGTTCGCGCCCTCCGGTCCTTTCCGTCCTCGGCTCCGGCTTGGTGACCAAGTTGTCCAGTTTGCCTTCCTCAAACAGTCGCCAGAGCTGTCTGAGGAGGTCGCGGCATTGGCTAGTGTTGTGGCCGGGACTCTTATGATAGGCACAGAATTTGCTTCGGTCTAGGTGACCGTGGTCCCTTATCGGCTTTGGTTTGGAAAGCCACTCGCGACCCTTGATCGCGTTGAAGATGTGGGCTGGGGATAAGTTGAGGTTGTGGAGAAGGTGGACTTCTACATCCTCGAAAGCTTTGAACTCGCCAGGCGGCTTGGCGATCGCCTTTCTGGGCTTGGCGACCGCCTTCTTCTGGACATGGGAAGGTGCTTTTCCTTCTTCGGATGGTCCCTCTTCTAAGCGGAGTGAGAGCATCCTCTGTCTGGCCAGGAAACCGGCGGCTTTGTTGCAGAAGATCGAGTAAGTCGGGGGGATATCTTTTGTGAGGTGTCTGAACATGGACGAACGTCCGTTGAATCCGCTCATAACTGAGTTGAGAGCGATCTCGTCGCTGACGGGCTCACCGGTGAGGACTATTTCGTCTACCCGATCGATGTAATCCTCATCCGATTCATCCTTCCCCTGCCTGATTTTCATCATGCGGTGGGGACCTTCCAGGCGAGCGACTTTGGCGGCGAAGTACGACGTGAAGTCGTTCGCTAGCTTCTCAAAGCAATTGATTGAGCGAGATGATAGTGAGGTGTACCATCTGTGGGCGAGATCGCCCAGAGTTAACGGGAACATACGACATTTCGTCGCATCTGAAGCTCCGCATCCGGTCATGTAGATCCGGAATTTTCTTAAGTGGGTTTCCGGATCCGATCTCCCCTCGTATAGAGGTGTTTGTGGGGGATTGATCGTTGGTTGGACTGGGGCGAGCTCGATCTGAGTCGCGAGTGGTTCGCTTGACCCAACGATTGGTCTCCTGGCCCCTGCCCCATTTTCGAGGAGCGCCTTCACCTCGTCCAGCTGGCGTTGCATGGCGGCGATCGCCGTCGCCTGACTGCCTGCCGATTGGCTCTCAGAGCGTGAACCAAGGCGATCGTGTACCGATCCCCTAGCCCCGTGGTCCATGACGAGCTCCCTGCCAGCGGGTTCCTTCCTTGGGCGGCGAGGGCTCACGGCCGACTGTCTCTTGGGAGTCGGATATGCCGAACTCTGGTAAAGGATTCGAGATACCGATGTCTCATTTGGGGCAGAGTGCCAGTCGCCATGAGGGATCGCTCCCTAGGCGGCTGAAGACGGAATCGTCCCGCCTTACGAGAGCCTTCCCCTGCGGCTCGGGGATTTCTGTCGATTTCTCAACATAGATCCCCTTGAGCTTCCGTTTGCTTGTCCGGCGGTTAGCTGACGAGGTGATGGTGGGAGAATCGCGGGCCCTCTGCCGTTCCCTGAGGATGGCTATATCCTCCTCAATCTGTTCCGATGTCTGGAACTGATCGAGTGAGAGGCTAGAACTGTCCCTCGGGGGCGGGAGTGAGAGCCTAGCGTCGCCACGATCGCCTTCCGCCGTGGGTTGGGATTCGGTCCTCGCCGGAATAAGATTTCCGGCAGATCTCAGGGTGGCCCTCTTGGAGGTTGTTGCTGATGTCATTTTCTGAAGGTTTTTCTATTGAAGAACAGTGAGTGTTTCTTCAAGTATATGTCCGGAGAACAGTGAGTGTTCTTCGAGACGGTAGGAATAAAAATGAAGGTTTAGATGCCCTTCTTCTAGCGCCAAATGTTGTTACCCAAAATATTATCCGGAGATAGTATTGCTGGAATGATCGAGTAACAAACAAACGCGAGAACACTTCCGTGAGAAAATAGATAACACAAGATTTGCCGGGGTTGTTAATCCCGGGCTTGAATGCTCTCGCGAGATGTTATTAATAAATATACTGTCGAGTACAAATATTAATGTTAGAATCTAATACAAGGAGTGTAAAGACTTCTAGTTATCTAGGCTTTAGAGCGCGTAGATTGCCGGAAGAACCAGATAGATTAATCTGTGAGTTCTTGCTTGGGATATATGATGAATGTGTATGAATATCACTATGAATGTGTTAGCAGTTGCCAAAAGAGCCTTTGATTCTCTCTTTGGTGTGTATTTTGCACTTAATTCGTAGTAGAATTCGTCCCCCTCTGGCCGCAACAATGAGTCCTCTATTTATAGGGGACAAGGTAGTTGGGATCCCTCAGGCGATCGCGGGCGATCGCCGTTTTCTATATTAAAATAAAACGGCCGATCGTCCCGTCACGTGGGCCTGTTCCCTTGAGGTCCGAGGTTGCAGTTGGAGTCCATCTGGGTGAACCAATGGGAAGCCAGCACGTGTTGCGAGTCGCTGTCCGAGGATGGCCCACTTCGTACCTTTCGGCGGCCTTGTCGGTAGGTGTGGTAGGTGACAGGCTGGGGTCAATGATCCTATCTGTCGGTATCCTTTGAGGATCCGCGGGTGGGCCATCGTCCAAGATTCGGTCTTCGACGACTTTGACGGATGCTGGATCCCCATGTGGCATGAGATGATCGCCTCTGGTCCGCTCTTTAAAGACGATCGCCAGGTATCAAAAGACGATCGCTGGTTACCAAAAGATGATCGCCGCATTGTGCCGAACTCTAGGCGTTTGTCCGGAGTATGTCTTTCATGGTTGGCTTTTCTGATCATGATGTCGATCGCCTATCGAGGCGTATTAACCGCCGCACAACACCGGTCTTATGAGGTGCCGAGGCGAACTCGGTCTTATAGTGCCGGATGAGCCGGTCTTATGAGGTGCCGAGGCGAACTCAGTCTTATAGTGCCGGAAGGGCCGGTCTTATGAGGCGCCGAGGCGAACTCGGTCTTATAGTGCCGGAAGGGCTGGTCTTATGAGGCGCCGAGGCAAACTCGGTCTTATAGTGCCGGAAGGGCCGGTCTTATGAGGTGCCGAGGCGAACTCGGTCTTATAGTGTCGGATGGGCCGGTCTTATGAAGTGCCGAGGCGAACTCGGTCTTATAGTGCCGGATGAGCCGGTCTTATGAGGTGCCGAGGCGAACTCGGTCTTATAGTGTCGGATGAGCCGATCTTATGAGGTGCCGAGGCGAACTCGGTCTTATAGTGCCGGATGAGCCGGTCTTATGAGGTGCCGAGGCGAACTCGGTCTTATAGTGCCGGATGAGCCGGTCTTATGAGGTGCCGAGGCGAACTCGGTCTTATATTGCCGGAAGGTCCGGTCTTATGAGGCGCCGAGGCGAACTCAGTCTTATAGTGCCGGAAGGGCCGGTGTTATGAGGTGCCGAGGCGAACTCGGTCTTATAGTGCCGGATGGGCCGGTCTTATGAAGTGCCGAGGCGAACTCGGTCTTATAGTGCCGGATGAGCCGGTCTTATGAGGTGCCGAGGCGAACTCGGTCTTATAGTGCCGGATGAGCCGGTCTTTTGAGGTGCCGAGGCGAACTCAGTCTTATAGTGCCGGAAGGGCCGGTCTTATGAGGCGCCGAGGCGACCTCGGTCTTATAGTGCCGGATGAGCCGGTCTTATGAGGTGCCGAGGTGAACTCGGTCTTATAGTGCCGGATGGGCCGGTCTTATGAAGTGCCGAGGCGAACTCGGTCTTATAGTGCCGGACGGGCCGGTTTTATGAGGTGCCGAGGCGAACTCGGTCTTATAGTGCCGGATGAGCCGGTCTTATGAGGTGCCTAGGCAAACTCGGTCTTATAGTGCCGGATGAGCCGGTCTTATGAGGTGCCGAGGCGAACTCGGTCTTATAGTGCCGGAAGGGCCGGTCTTATGAGGCGCTGAGGCGAACTCGGTCTTATAGTGCCGGAAGGGCCGGTCTTATGAGGTGCCGAGGCGAACTCGGTCTTATAGTGCCGGATGAGCCGGTCTTATGAGGTGCCGAGGCGAACTCGGTCTTATAGTGCCGGATGAGCCGGTCTTATGAGGTGCCGATGCGAACTCGGTCTTATAGTGCCGGATGAGCCGGTCTTATGAGGTGCCGAGGCGAACTCGGTCTTATAGTGCCGGAAGGGCCGGTCTTATGAGGCGCCGAGGCGAACTCGGTCTTATAGTGCCGGAAGGGCCGGTCTTATGAGGCGCCGAGGCGAACTCGGTCTTATAGTGCCGGATGGGCCGGTCTTATGAAGTGCCGAGGCGAACTCGGTCTTATAGTGCCGGATGAGCCGGTCTTATGAGGTGCCGAGGCGAACTCGGTCTTATAGTGCCGGATGAGCCGGTCTTATGAGGTGCCGAGGCGAACTCGGTCTTATAGTGCCGGATGAGCCGGTCTTATGAGGTGCCGAGGCGAACTCGGTCTTATAGTGCCGGATGAGCCGGTCTTATGAGGTGCCGAGGCGAACTCGGTCTTATAGTGCCGGAAGGGCCGGTCTTATGAGGCGCCGAGGCGAACTCGGTCTTATAGTGCCGGAAGGGCCGGTCTTATGAGGTGCCGAGGCGAACTCGGTCTTATAGTGCCGGATGGGCCGGTCTTATAAAGTGCCGAGGCGAACTCGGTCTTATAGTGCCGGATGAGTTGGTCTTATGAGGTGCCGAGGCGAACTCGGTCTTATAGTGCCGGATAATCCGGTCTTATGAGGTGCCGAGGCGAACTCGGTCTTATAGTGCCGGAAGGGCCGGTCTTATGAGGCGCCGAGGCGAACTCGGTCTTATAGTGCCGGAAGGGCCGGTCTTATGAGGTGCCGAGGCGAACTCGGTCTTATAGTGCCGGATGAGCCGGTCTTATGAGGTGCCGTGGCGAACTCGGTCTTATAGTGCCGGAGGAGCCGGTCATTCGAGGTGTCGAGGCGAACTCGGTCTTATAGTGCTGGAGGAGCCGGTCATTCGAAGTGCCGAGGCGAACTCGGTCTTATAGTGCCGGAGGAGCCGGTCATTCGAGGTGCCGAGGCGAACTCGGTCTTATAGTGCCGGAGGAGTCGGTCATTCGAGGTGCCGAGGCGAACTCCGTCTTATAGTGCCGGAGGAGCCGGTCATTCGAGGTGCCGAGACGAACTCGGTCTTATAGTGCCGGAGGAGCCGGTCATTCGAGGTGCCGAGGCGAACTCGGTCTTATAGTGCATTCGAATTAGAGATGAAATAGAGTTGAATTTTATTGATAATACCTTTCTAAGGACCTGGCCTTCGTCGAATGAATTAATCCTTGGCCATTCAGATACTCTAGCTAGCAAACTCCGTTCTGAAGGGCTTCGTTACTCTCGTACGGTCCTTGCCATTTTGGATTCAGGATGTCCCGGATCTGGCCCCAATACTCGTTTAAGAATGAGGTCTTCGACCTGGAAGCTTCAATGATAAACCTCGGGAGTTTTCTTTACAGGCGGCATTCCGCCTTTCTGTTGGGTTCTGTTTTTGGCGACGAGATCCAGGTTTTTAGGGTCACATTGGTCTTGTTCTTCGAAATGGGTTATCCGGTAGGCGGGAGTTCCAATCTCGATCGGGGTCATCGCCTCAGTACCGAAGGCTACTAAGATATTTCTCAAGTGGCGGACCGATGCGTTGCTAAGGCTCCAGGGAGTTCTTCAGACCGTGACCCTTTGCGCTTTTCGAGGCGGGTCTTGAGGTGCTGTTTCATAATCGTACTAATCGCCTCGACTTGTCCGTTGGATTGTGGATTGTGCTACATGGATAAGCTATTTCGTATATGGAGGTCGTCACAGAAGGCCTGAGATTTTTCCTCATCATTATGGTTTTATCAGATATGACGGACTAAGGGGTCCTGATTGACTTTCATATAAGATTGCTTATTTTTTGTTCGGTTGTCCGCGCTAGTGGTTCGGCCCCGACCCGCTTTTGCAAAATAACCAATCGCGACGACGGCGCATCGTTGCCTCAACTTCATCTTCTAGATGGGGGGGTCGACCCGGACGATTGTCCCTTTGACGGATGGCGGTAGGCCACAAACGTAAGTGGGTTTCATATGAGTCTTGGATCTAAGAAGCGAAGGTTTGGCATCGGGCGTATCTTTACTCCAGCCCAATGGCACCTTTCCCTGATCCGGCCAGTAACATCCTTATCGAAGCGATTTGTAGGCCGATATTGGGCCGCCGAAGGGGTTGTCGCGTGTCCGCTTGGGCACCTTCCTGAGGGCGTACTTGAATAAGCCTTTCAGTGGCAGGACTGGATACCCCTGCGTAATGTAATATCCGTAATTTTCCATTTTTAGCAGTTTCCATTTTTGGTGTATGTCTATTTTTATCAACTCGCTTGTAACCGTTTCGACATTTTGAATCTACTTTGTTCTTGGAGTTTTTCCATTTGGACGAGTTTTGATGATGTTTTCACGTAATTTCATTTTATGACATATTTTGCCGTATGAACGTTCGATTCTTGTAAAACTCGTTCGTTTTCGTTGTTTCTTGGTTTGTACAAGTTCGTATGGTTGAGTTGGTCATGTGCAGACTTTCGGTTTGTAAATCCGACGTCGTTTCGTGATTTTCGGGCACTTGGGCCATTTTTGTAATTTCCTAATAGTTTAGGGAATCTCTTTTTCGTTGTCGCATTACGGACCCTCCGGTGGTCGGAATTGTATTTTCTTTCAGCGCTTAGCTTTTTCGTCTTGTATGCTTCGCGTCTATGTTCCTGGATTCTGGTCTCGTCGTGCGTTTCGTGTTTTGTACCCTCGACAGCAGCTTACTGCTGATGTGACATCAGCAGTACTGAACTGCTGTGCAGGTAGCGCACGCTACTCCTGTTACCTTGCGTGCGCTACCGATATGCATTTAGCGTACGCTAACTCCCTATTGTTAGTGTACGCTAACGAATGGTGGCAGTAGCCACTGGACCTGTCACGACCCCGTTAGCGCGCGCTACATATGGCAGTTAGCGTGCGCTAACTTCACAGATTATATAAGTCAGCGGGCAGTTTCAGAACAGCAGTTTTATTCTTTTCTCTTCGTTCTTTCGACGTGCGACCTCAGAGGCGATTTCCACCGGTTCTGATCGGAGTTCTCTTCAAATTCCATCACCGTAGAGTCGTGTTAACATATTATCATCAGCATAATCATCATCCATCGTCTGAATTAAAGGTAATTCCCCAGGAACCCTAATTTTGACGAATTTGGGGGTTTTTCGGGATTCTAGGGGTTTAGTTCCGAATTGTTCAACTATGTTACGATATTCTTTACTGATTGTGATTATTGAGTGATTCTAAATCCAATTTCCTTGATTTTAATCCGCAAATTATCAATACGGGGAGATTTTGCGTAAACCCTCGCCCGTATCGATTGATCGTTCATTGTCGTATCATGTAATCGGGGTTATGGGTGTATTCCAATAGAGTATTGTTGTCCGTTGGGACTGAACTATGTTGATCCTTCGTTTAGCAACCGTCGTTTTCCACCCGGACCGTTCGTAGTCGTGTTTCACTTCCGTTTCTTCAAGAATGTCTCAAAGGCAAGTACTTTACATTTGTTTACATGTTCTAGTATTTGAATTATGGCTTTATCATGGTTGTTGTGGATGGATATGTGTATGTTCACCTAGGGACGGTCCGACGGGACCTCTAGGGATACGTAGTGCCGTGAGTGTGCGTATCGCGAACTGTGGTTAGCCACCCAGGGATGTCCGACGGGGCTCTGCGGGGTACGGTGGCCGTGAGTCTCGTACCGACGGTTAACTTTGAATTGTGATTTGTTGGAGATAATGTGTTTTGTGATTGTACATTGTAAATATTCCGGAATATAAAATGTTTTCTAAAATGATTTTTGGCGCATATATTCATCTGATTAGAATGTAGTTCAAATGGATTGTACTTGCACTAGCAGTTGTCGCTAACCCCTTAAATGGGGGAAATACTTTTTGTATTTCAGGTATCGATCGTGGGGACAAACGAGCACTCGAGCCGTATGAGGATGATGGGCAAGCATGATACTGATCAGTAGTCATTTATTGGTGTTCATTTCAGTCTATTACTTTTGATGTCTTGTGTTGGGACTTTTGTATTATAAAATTGGTTTAAGTACTCGAGTACTTCTTGTTTCAAAATTATTAATGTTGTGTTCCTGTTTTGGGAAGTGGATTAATGTTGGATTTTATTGTCGGATTGTAATCTTATTTGAATTGTCGTATTATTGATGATTGTTTGTCGTTGTCAAATGTCTTGTTGGTACGTTAGCCTGGTGGATTCCACAGAGTGGAGCCCACGGCGCTGTAATATGCCCTGAATGTCTAGGGGGTGTTACAGAATATGGTATTGGAGCTTAGGTTATGGATACCTAGGCTGTCAGTTATTTGGGTCTAGTTAAGTGTCGTTTTTGGGACAGTATCGTTGCTATGCCATCATCTCAGTACGCCGGTGCTCGTAAGTTTTTCCTAACTTGACTCGTTTCATCGTTCTGTTCTATTCCTGTCTTAGTATCTTGTTGCATTTTGCGTTTGAATTGTACTTACCCGTTAATTCTTCAGAATTCCTGCTGGTAGAGGACGCGGACGCGGTAGGGGATGTGGCGCAGCCGGTGGGGCGGCCATGTCCGATCACTCGGGAATTGATTCGGCGATGCCCTCTTTGTCGAACAGTGTTCCCCCTAGTTTCGGAGGTCAGCAGGACCAGTCTGCTAGCTCCGGTAATGCACATGAGAATGTTGGAGTGGCCAACATTTTGCAGCAAGTAGCGAACCAGATGACGCTACTGACTCAGGCCGTTCTAGTCGGCCAAGCTAATGCCAACCCGGTTCCGCCTACTGGATCCGGCAATGATAAGTTGCTTCAGGACGTGATTCGTATGCGTCCTCCACAGTTTGATGGTGCTTCCGACCCTTCCGGTTGGGAGAATTGGCTATTCGAGATGGAGAAAGTATTTGAGGCTGCTAATTGTTCCGAGGAGAGGAAAGTACCCATTGCCCAGTACTTCCTCGCCAAGGAGGCAGCAACGTGGTGGCAAGCGGTGAAACCGCGTGACCAGGCGACTACGTGGCGAGTTTCGGGATCTGATGGAAGACGAATTCTGTCCTTGGCCAGTGAAAGAGGGGAGGATCCGAGCCTTCTTTGAGGCTAAACCCCAGGATGTTCCTATTTCTCAAGCTATCAAAGACTACAATCAACAGCTGCATTATGTGAAAAACCAAGTCCGAAATGAGCTTGATAAGATCCGCCACTTTGATATGTGGATGAAACCGAGGGTGCGCCACTACATGGCTGGTCTGGGGTGCACGACTTTAAAAGAGTACCAGAACAAAGCGATGGCTTACGAGATGTCGTTTTCTGCGACAGAGACGGCAACTGAAGAAAAGAAGCAGAAGACCTCCGGTCAGTTTTCGGGAGGCAATTCAGGAGGGTATCCGAAGGCTCAGTCTGATTCGCGAGTCTTCGGGAGTCAGTCGCCATCAGTTGGTCGAGGAAACAGTTCTAGGTCTGATCCTGCTAGTTCCGTTCGTGGTCCTACGTGCTTCAACTGTAGTCGTCCGGGCCACATGATGAGTGAGTGTGATAGGCCTCCGATTCAGTGTCTTGCTTGTGGTCGTATGGGCCATCGTGCTAAGTTTTGTACGGATGCAGCTCGAGCTCCAGTTACTCAGATATCAGCCCCAGCTGCGGGAGAGCCGAGTGTGAATCAGACACCGGCGCTCCTCACGCAAAGAGAGTTTTGGTAGAGGTCGAGGACGTGGACAGCCTTCTAGAGGGGGAGCTTCTATTGCGGGGTCTGTTCCGCCCCGTGTGTATGAGATGAGGCGAGCCGGAGATCCCGACGCGACGGTGGCTACAGGTACCGTCCACATCCTTGATCATCCTGTTTCCGTATTGTTCGATTCTGGTGCTACGCATTCTTTTATATCTATGGATCGTGTGCGTCGTCTGCATGTTGATTGCCTTGTTGCTTGTGAGCCTTTTGTTGTTAAACTTCCTAGCGGGGATAGCATCGTGGGGGACCGTGAGATTAGAGATTTTTTTGTGAGTATCGCGGGGAGGGATTGGCCTTCTAATCTGATCGCGGTAGATATTAGAGATGAGGATTTGATTCTGGGTGAGGATTGGCTGGACCGTCATGGGGCGATCATGAATTATAGAACGAGGACGGTTTCGATGTTAGCCTCTGACGGTACCGAGCATTCTTTTGTGGGGCGTAAGCAGAGTAGCCAGAGACTTCTGATCAGCGCCTTGAAGGCGGTGAAACTTCTTCGAGGAGGTTGCACGGGCTATTGGTGTTACGCTTTGAGATCAGAAGAAGGGGGAGTCGAGCTCTCGTCTATTCCGGTAGTGTGTGAGTACCCTGATGTTTTCCCAGACGAGTTACCGGGTTTTCCGCCGGACCGATAAGTTGAGTTTACCGTCGATTTAGAGCCGGGTGCAGCACCGATCTCTAAGACGCCATACCGTATGGCGCCCGCCGAGATGCTGGAGTTGAAGAAACAGTTGGGAGAGTTGCTAGACATGGGGTATATTCGACCGAGCGCTTCACCTTGGGGCGCACCGGTCTTGTTTGTGAAGAAGAAGGATGGGTCACTTCGTTTGTGTATCGACTACCGAGAGTTGAACAAAGTGACCATCAAAAACAATTATCCGCTCCCGAGGATTGATGATTTGTTTGATCAGTTGCAAGGGGCAACTTTGTTTTCGAAGATTGATTTGAGATCGAGGTATTATCAGCTCCGAGTGAAGGATACTAATATTCCGAAGACGGCCTTTCGGACGAGATACGAACACTACGAGTTTGTGGTTATGCCTTTTGGGCTAACCAACGCACCAGCCGTGTTCATGCAGCTTATGAACAAAGTCTTTATCGAGTACCTCGATAAGTGTGTAGTCATTTTTATCAACGACATCCTGATTTACTCGAGGAGCGAGGAGGAGCACGCCCGTCATTTGGATATCGTAATAGATATTTTGAGAACTCAGCATCTTTTTGCGAAGTTCTCAAAGTGCGAGTTTTGGTTACGGGAGGTTATGTTTCTCGGTCATGTGATCTCGGTCGAGGGTGTTCGTGTGGACCCACATAAGGTAGAAACAGTGTTGGATTGGGCGCCGCCCAAGAACGTGAAGGAGGTCCGCAGTTTTCTGGGATTAGCCGGGTATTACCGTAGATTCGTCGAGGGGTTCTCTAAGCTCGCTCGACCGCTGACTCAGTTGTTACAGAAGTCGGAGAAGTTTGCGTGGACCAATGAGAGGCAGAATAGTTTTGAGGAGTTGAAGAAGCGATTGACGACCGCTCCCGTTTTGGCTCTACCAAGTGGTAATGATGGTTTCTCAGTTTATAGTGATGCTTCGGGCCAAGGGCTCGGATGCGTACTTATGCAGCACGGGAGGACGATTGCCTATGCTTCCCGTCAGTTGAAACCGTACGAATTGAATTACCCTACGCACGATCTTGAGTTGGCCGCAGTCGTATTCGCATTGAAGATATGGCGTCATTACTTGTATGGCTCGTCGTGTCAGATTTTCACCGATCACAAGAGCCTGAAGTACATTTTCACCCAGAAAGAGCTTAATATGAGACAGAGGAGGTGGTTGGAATTGATTAAGGATTACGATCTCGAGATCCTCTATCATCCGGGCAAGGCTAATGTGGTAGCAGATGCCTTGAGCCGGAAATCGGTATTGCTTCGGGCACTTGAGCTACTTACGGCCCAGTCGGGACTTCAGCGAGAGTTTACGAGGTTGAGCATTGAGGTTGTACTGCCAAAGAGTTCCGGGCAGTCGCGTACTATTGAGATTTCTTCATCTCTGGTCGATGACATTAAATCGGGACAGTTGGAGGACCTGATGTTTATTCAGCTTCGAGAGAGTGTAGGGAAGGGGAAAGCCCCGGGATTCGTTATTCACGAGGACGGAGTGTTGAGATTCTGAGGTCGGTTGTGTGTTCCGAACGACTCGGAATTGAGACAGAGTATTATGCGAGAGGCTCATGCGTCGCCTTACTCGGTCCATCCGGGCTCGAGTAAAATGTATAAAGATCTGAGGAAAAATTTCTGGTGGAACGATATGAAGAAAGAGGTAGTTCAGTTTGTGGCTAAGTGTTTGACTTGTCAGCAAGTCAAGATCGAGCATCAGCGGCCAGCCAGGTTGTTGAAACCACTTCCCATCCCGGAGTGGAAGTGGGAGGATATCTCTATGGATTTTGTCACGAGTTTGCCGAGGACAAAGACTGGTATGAATATGGTGTGGGTGATTGTAGACCGACTGACTAAGTCGGCACATTTTCTGGGCATCAAGAATACTTGGGGTCCAGAAAAGTTGGCTCGTATTTTTATCGCACAGATAGTGAGGCTTCATGGTACGCCGAGGACCATTATTTCAGATAGAGATGGCCGGTTTGTATCGCACTTTTGGCAGGCGGTACATAAGGCATTGGGGACACGGTTGCGTTTGAGTACATCTTTCCACCCTCAGACTGACGGACAGTCCGAACGTACCATTCAGACATTCGAGGATTTGTTGCGCGCGTGCGCGTTAGATTGGAGTAGTGACTGGGAGGAGCATTTGGCCTTAATTGAGTTCACTTATAATAATAGATGGCACGCGTCGATTAAGATGGCACCGTATGAGGCACTTTATGGCCGACGTTGCCGATCACCGATATGTTGGGATGAGCCATCCGATTTGGTTGGCACCGAGCCGGACCTTGTGTTGGAGACGAGGGAGAAAGTTGAATTGATTAGGAAGAGGATGTTGGCTGCTCAGAGTCGACAAAAGTCTTATGCGGATGTTAGGCGTAGACCTCTGGAGTTTGAGGTGGGAGATCATGTTTTGTTGAGAGTTTCTCCGACGAAAGGAGTTTTCCGTTTTGGGAAGAAGGGGAAACTCAGCCCGAGATATATTGGACCTTTCGAGGTATTGGAGAGAGTCGGAGAGTTGGCATACCGTTTGGCTTTACCTCCGTTGCTGAGTCATGTGCATAGCATATTTCATGTTTTCCAGTTGAGGAAGTACGTTCCGGACCCGTCCCACAGTATTGACTTTGGGGACGTAGAGATCGAGAAGGATGTTACGTTTGAAGAGAGGCCCGTCAGAATTTTGGAGCGTCGTGACAAGCAGTTAAGGCACAAAACCATTCCTTTGGTTAAGGTGCAATGGTCGAGGCACGGAGTAGAAGAAGCGACGTGGGAATTAGAGGAGGATATGCGTTCGAGGCATCCCGAACTTTTTGATTCTTAAGTTTCGGGACGAAACTTTATTTTAGAGGGGGAGAATGTAATATCCGTAATTTTCCATTTTCAGCAGTTTCCATTTTTGGTGTATGTCTATTTTTATCGACTCGCTTGTAACCGTTTCGACATTTTGAATCTACTTTGTTCTTGGAGTTTTTCCATTTGGACGAGTTTTGATGATGTTTTCACGTAATTTCATTTTATGACATATTTTGCCGTATGAACGTTCGATTCTTGTAAAACTCGTTCGTTGTCATTGTTTCTTGATTTGTACAAGTTCGTATGGTTGAGTTGGTCATGTGCAGACTTTCGGTTTGTAAATCCAACGTCGTTTCGTGATTTTCGGGCACTTGGGCCATTTTTGTAATTTCCTAATAGTTTAGGGAATCTCTTTTTCGTTGTCGCATTACGGACCCTCCGGTGGTCGGAATTGTATTTTCTTTCAGCGCTTAGCTTCGTCGTATTGTATGCTTCGCGTCTATGTTCCTGGATTCTGGTCTCGTCGTGCGTTTCGTGTTTTGTACCCTCGACAGCAGCTTACTGCTGATTTGACATCAGGAGTACTGAACTGCTGTGCAGGCAGCGCACGCTACTCCTGTTACCTTGCGTGCGCTACCGATATGCATTTAGCATACGCTAACTCCCTATTGTTAGCGTACGCTAACGAATGGTGGCAGTAGCCACTGGACCTGTCACGGCCCCGTTAGCGCGCGCTACATATGGCAGTTAGCGTGCGCTAACTTCACAAATTATATAAGTCAGCGGGCACTTTCAGAATAGCAGTTTTATTCTTTTATCTTCGTTCTTTCGACGTGCGACCTCAGAGGCGATTTCCACCAGTTCTGATCGGAGTTCTCTTCAAATTCCATCACCGTAGAGTCGTGTTAACATATTATCATCAGCATAATCATCATCCATCGTCCGAATTAAAGGTAATTCCTCAGGAACCCTAATATTGACGAATTTGGGGTTTTTTCGGGATTCTAGGGGTTTAGTTCCGAATTGTTCAACTATGTTACGATATTATTTACCGATTGTGATTATTGAGTGATTCTAAATCCAATTTCCTTGATTTTAATCCGCGAATTATCAATACGGGGAGATTTTGCGTAAATCCTCGCCCGTATCGATTGATCATTCATTGTCGTATCATGTAATCGGGGTTATGGGTGTATTCCAATAGAGTATTGTTGTCCGTTGGGACTGAACTATGTTGATCCTTCGTTTAGGAACCGTCGTTTTCCACCCGAACCGTTCGTAGTCGTGTTTCACTTCCGTTTCTTCAAGAATGTCTCAAAGGCAAGTACTTTACATTTGTTTACATGTTCTAGTATTTGAATTATGGCTTTATCGTGGTTGTCGTGTATGGATATGTGTATGTTCACCTAGGGACGGTCCGACGGGACCTCTAGGGATACGTAGTGCCGTGAGTGTGCGTATCGCGAACTGTGGTTAGCCACCCAGGGATGTCCGACGGGGCTCTACGGGGTACGGTGGCCGTGAGTCTCGTACCGAAGGTTAACTTTGAATTGTGATTTGTTGGAGATAATGTGTTTTGTGATTGTACATTGTAAATATTCCGGAATATAAAATGTTTTCTAAAATGATTTTTGGCGCATATATTCATCTGATTAGAATGTAGTTCAAATGGATTGTACTTGCACTAGCCGTTGTCGCTAACCCCTTAAATGGGGGAAATACTTTTTGTTTTTCAGGTATCGATCGTGGGGACAAACGAGCACTCGAGCCGTATGAGGATGATGGGCAAGCATGATACTGATCAGTAGTCATTTATTGGTGTTCATTTCAGTCTATTACTTTTGATGTCTTGTGTTGGGACTTTTGTATTATAAAATTGGTTTAAGTACTCGAGTACTTCTTGTTTCAAAATTATTAATGTTGTGTTCCTGTTTTGGGAAGTGGATTAATGTTGGATTTTATTGTCGGATTGTAATCTTATTTGAATTGTCGTATTATTGATGATTGTTTGTCGTTGTCAAATGTCTTGTTGGTACGTTAGCCTGGTGGATTCCACAGAGTGGAGTCCACGGCGCTGTAATATACCCTGAATGTCTAGGGGTGTTACACGTAAGGCTCCTTCAATGGCGACCCGGATGGGTCAAGGTTGAAGTATTCTAGTTTTTGTGGGTACCATGCTGTGCTGGGGGCATGGAACTGGAGGCCGTGTCCATCCTTGCAACTCGCATTGTTCGGCTGCCGATGAGTCGGTTCGGTTGTTTATAGGTTCGCGGAGGGCGTTACAGTTCCTTGACAATCTTACCACCGGGTCCGATAGACCTGGCAAACGGGCGGGCTCGGCCCAAACGGGCCGGGCAAAAAACGGGCGGGCCAAATCTGGGCCGGGCCAAAAAGGCCCGGTTTTTTTTGGGCCAAAAATATTAGGCCGTGGCCCCGAAGCGGCCGGCCCATGAGCCTCGACTTTTTTTTTTTTGAAATATTATTTCTGAATAATTATAGAAATATTTTTCGATCCGTAATTATTATATTATTCACTATACTATCACAATCAATTAAATAAATGTAGAATTATTTTTATTTGATAATTATATTATTTACTACACTACCACAATTAAAAGACAAATATATAAATATTTTTATTTGATCATCATTTCATTTATCACTACTACTTTCTTATAAAAATCATAAAATAATATTATTATTGAGATGAGATACTACAAAGTAATCACAAAGTCCCATAAAAAATAAAACTACATCAATAACTAACATATAGATGTAATCTAATCTAACAAATAAGGAAAAATTTTAAATATTATAATTACATATAACATAAATATAAAAAAAAAAAAAAAAAACTGGGCCGGGCGGGCCGCCATGGCCGGCCTCAGCAGGCGGGCCAACTGCGGGCCAAAAAGGCCCGGTTTTTTTTGGGCCAAAAATATGAAGCCCAATGCCCGCCCAAAAACGGGCGGGCTGGCCCGGCCCGCGGGCCTGGGCCTATTTTGCCAGGTCTAGGGTCCGAGCCGGGTCGAGGAAATTGACCAAACTGGGCTCCCTGGGTTCGTATTAGCCCCTACCTGAGAATCGCTTCAAAGATAGTGAGGTGAGCAAGATCGAGGGAGATTGCTACTTCCAGATCGGCCCGGAGGGCTTCATGTTCCGCTTTATAGCTGGCGGCTAGAAAACTTGTGCGAACGGCCGAGCAGAACAAACTCTGGTCGGGGCTGGCGAGGACTGTTCCTGCGCCTGTCTGGCCGGCATTTGGGGATCTGTCCCTATGGAGTGATTACTCCGCTCGGTTATTCTCTTGGTGGTGAAAACTCCGCAATGAAATCTAAGGTTCCAGAGGGCTGGTCTTTACCTTCAGGGGGCTAGTGTGAACGTATAGGTCAGCACCTTTACCGGGGCGCATCTGAGTTTGGCCTTGGGCAGACTAAATGTCAAACTGTATTTTTCGATCGAGCGAAGGCGGGGCGGGTTGCAGTGGGATTTTCTTCGGGCCGGCAGTTGCAGGATCGGTTCTGCTTTAAGACCTCCTTGGTTACTTGGTCGGCCTGGCCCCTCTTTCCTTATCTCCTGAATGATTGGTGAAAGGTGGAGACTTTTTTATCTTTTATATCTCCTTATAAAGATTATGCCTTTGCTTATTTCAGTTTTACTAACATGTTCCACTTTCTGCTGTTTTTTCATCCCTTCGAATTTTAAGTTTCGTCGTTGGCATCCTAATGGCCACTGTTCGGGCGCTTATGCGAAAAACTCCTTAGGTTCCGATGATTCCATCTGATCTCAGCCTAATCTTTGCCCAATAATGGCTTGAGTTTTCTCGCCTGCATCCCAACAGATTACTTTTTCCGGATTACCAGGATCTTTGTGAGGATCTGACGGGAATTCCGAAAGCACTTGCAGATATTGTGGTGTATGTTGATTGCAACTTTAATTTGAAGGATACGAGGGGATTCTTTGGGAAATCTTCTAGAGCTTTGAGTTGCGCTCGATATCCCCCGAGTTATGACCTTTAAAAAGGTCAGCCGAGTCGAGCAGGAACTCATGGTCACGATGGTTCTTGTGCTTTCAACTCCTAATTACGATGATTCCTATGCATTCGACTCATAATTACGATGATTTCTATGCTTTCATATCACCACTTATTGGTGAGGGTGGTTATTCCCGGATGAACGCAAGGTATGCCAAAGCGCTCCGCCAACTTGAACGGGTTTCCCTTCTTTGTGGCGGGCTGATTATCTTCAGAACTTGTAGTTATAACTCCAGGCCGCCCTTCCTCTAGCGCCAATCTGTTGACGTCTGGCTTGGTCAACGTCACGTGTGCTGATCTGGATGAATGGATCGAAGCCACGTAGAAAATAATAAACAGGATGCATAATGAGAATGAAAAGTATTGGACCATTAGATTTTATTAATGATCTTGATATGGAGTAGAGCCGGGTCGAATATATTTTGGCCCGGTCTTATGATGTTGGTGCTTGTTAATTACAAGTCTTATCATTTTCTTTTTTCTCTATTTTTTATCTCTCTTTTTCTCTCTCTCTATTTTTCTCTCGAGCTTTTTTTTCCCAAGTCCTCTTTTTTGATACATTCTCCCTCTAGCCAATTCTAGCCATTCAAGTGATGACAGCTGGAAGATTCGGGGGAACATGCTTAGAACATTTGTCAAAGTGTAGATACTTCTTTGACGCGTGTCAGCTTCTTAGGCTTGCTTTGGGAAGGGATATGACAGCCCTCCTCCTGTCTGCCTGTTCTTTGTGATTTTGGCAATACTTATCTGTTGCGGCCGACAATGAGGTCGGCCCTCGAGCTTCCTGCTATTCTGGTCGGTCGACTATGGGGCCGTACCTCGAGCTTCCTGCTATTCTGGTCGGTCTTGTTATAATTATGATTCGGAGCGTACTTTTCCAGGGTCTGCTCGGCCCCACTGGGTCGGATTCTGGGTCGGCTCTAACGTCTCTGTCCGGTCCGGTTCCAACGGGTCCGGGAGAAAATCGGGTTCATGACCGGTTCGGCTCCAGGATCTGCTCGGCTGGTCGGTTGCCTGGACTGCTTATGTGGATGCCAAGGTGGATCGACTACCAACAACTTGTTTAGATTTATATCATTCTCATTCGTAACTAGAATATCAACAATATAATTGAATCAATAAAACGGAGATGGAAATGACGATATATTTCACTCCTCAACGAATCATACTTCACTGAACAACTAATATGATATAAAAAGGAATCATCCTTCCAGGTACACCGAGCGAGCAGCACAGACTTGCCATCCCTAACAAAGTTGTATACAAATTCGATAATTCACTCACAATACTACAAATAACCATGCAGTTTTTACCGTAACATCATGGTAACTTGTCTTTTGTAGCTGAAAAAGCTAAAGAGCTGTCAAAGTCTAAATCCACACACATTTTAAATACAACACAGTAACACAAGTCAGTAGTTTTTACATACAACTCACCATCACAAATGACCATACATTTTTTATATTAACTCCATGGTAATTTTCCTATTGTAACTGAAAAACAAAAGACTTACCGCAGTAAATCTGCACACATTTTACAAAAACTCATGGTATTTTCCTATTGTAACTGAAATACGAAAGAGCAATCTAGATCTGCAAACATCTTACATAGCTACGAATATGATACAACCACAAACATCTAGGTCTGTGGACCCCCTTAACTCGGTGGTTTTTACATACAACTCAGTAACATAAATAACTGAATTGTACACAGAACTGATCAAGTGAAACAAAACTGTATACTGTGATTTGGGATGGACAACACCATAGTTTACCCACTTTCAACTAAGTAGCGACAACATGTTCAACTCAGAAATTAAAGAAAAAAAAAGAACAATAAAGCCATGTTGAACTCATATCTGAAATATGTTCCGATGCCTTTAATACTCAATAGGATAATGCTACTCATCACCCAAAAAATGGGTGATTTGCATCTCCATGGGTGATAATTGTTAGAATTTCAAACTCTCTAGAAGGATTATCTAGATGGTGCATGAATATGCATGAGAAAAGAAAGACTTAGCTGGTCTTTGTTCAAATAAGGTGGCTAGCAGGCATGAGAAAAGAAAAAAAAAACTTAGTTGGTCTTTGTTCAAATAAGGTGGCTAGCTTGTAGTAAATATAGATTATGTTAGCTATGACGAATGGTCTTGTATTTGTAGCCTATAAATAAGTCTGGGCATGCATGTTGTTGTAACACACCAAAGAAAAAAAGAAAAAGAGAAAGAGAAAGAAAGAGTCGAAGCTCTGTGTAACATTAAAGCTGTAGCTTGTGTTTGAGTTATATTAAAATAACTGTGTTTGTATTATTGTTTCATTAACATATACACTACACACACATATATTGTGTTTGAGTTAAAAGACTCGAGTGAAACCCATATAAGTTTCCAACAAGTGGTATCGGAGCCAAGGTTCTGTTCGTGAAAAAAATGGCGAATATGATGCAACCACAAATTCCGAAATTGACGAGTACAAATTACGGAAATTGGAGTATCCAAATGAAGGTGTTACTCGGTTCCTACGATAATTGGGATATTATCGAAAACGGGTATGACGAGCCCGTAGATGCAACTGCAGAAGCAACACTTTCGAATGCCGAGAAGACAGCGTTAAAAGAGTCCCGGAAAAAAGATAAAAAAGCTTTGTTTACTATTTTTCAAGGTGTTGACGAATCAACCTTTGAAAAAATTTCGGAAGCAAAAACAGCAAAAGATGCGCGGGAGATTTGGCAAAAATCATTCCAAGATCTCGAGAAAGTCAAAAGGGTGCGGCTCCAAGTACTCCGTGGTGAATTTGAAAATATCAAAATGAAAAGTTCAGAAAATATCGGTGAATATGTTACGCGTTTGAAAACGGTAACAAATGAGATGAAAAGAAACGGCGAAAGTCTCAATGATGTTCGGGCCATGGAAAAACTTCTTCGCTCGTTGGTAAGAAAATTTGACTATGTTGTTACGTCAATCAAAGAGTCAAAAGATTTGTCCACAATTTCTATTGATGAGCTCGTGGGTTCACTACAAGCACATGAGCAACGGATGAATCAGTACGATGATACAAGCCATTTAGAAAAAGCGTTGCAAAGCAAGGCGACTATTGATGACAGTCCAGGCAGTAACAATTATGTACGTGGAAGAGGTGGCTATAGAGGTGGATACCGAGGTGGACGAGGAAGAGGAAGACAATCTTTCAACAGAGACCAGAAAAATGAAGGCTATCAGCCATCTGGTCGTGGTCAAAATTTCAGAGGCCGAGGAAGAGGAATATTTCAACAACGAGGTGACAAGTCTCATTTTCAATGTTATAATTGCAACAAGTATGGCCATTTCAGTTACGAGTGTAGAGCTCCAAAGACGGAAGAAAAGAATCACTTTGCTGCCGCAAAAGAAGACGAGGATGTGGGGACTGCTGTATTCCTCACATGCAAAGAAAATGAAGAAGGCAAGAAAAATACCTGGTATCTTGACTCAGGCGCCAGTAATCACATGTCCTTCCAAAAAGAGCTATTTATAGAGATAGACGATACCATCTATGGAGAAGTTACTTTTGGTGACTCGTCAAAAGCTCCAATCAAAGGGAAAGGTATTATTATGATCATCTCAAAGAATGGTGATAAAAAGTATATCAATGATGTCTATTATATACCTGCTTTGAAAAGTAATATCATCAGCCTTGGTCAACTTGTGGAGAAAGGATATGACATACGAATGAGGGACAACTCTCTCGTACTCAGAAATCGAGTTAAGGAATTGATTGCTAATGTGAAGATGACAAAGAACCATCTGTTTACACTTGATATGCAGACAGAGGTGCACGAGTGCTTAAAGTCAGTCATTAAAAATGACTCGTGGTTATGGCATTTAAGATTTGGTCATCTTGGATTTACTGGCCTAAAATTATTATAAAAAACAAAGATGGTGGACGGCTTGCCAGAAATCAACGAACCAAATCAACTATGTGAAGCATGTATCAAAGGAAAGCAACACAGACAGAGTTTTCCTGTTGGAAAATCATGGAGAGCTAGGAGGCCACTAGAGATTGTTCACACTGACATAGCTGGTCCGTTTGATATCGCATCACTTGGCGAGAACAGGTACTACCTAACATTTATTGATGATTTTAGCCGAAAGAGTTGGGTATACATTCTTAAAGAAAAGGCAGAGGCTCTTGATAAATTAAAGGATTTCAAAGTAATAGCGGAAAAACAAAGTGGCCAGTACGTGAAGATACTCAGATCAGACAGAGGAGGCGAGTATACTTCAAACTTGTTCAATAATTTCTGCATAGCACATGGAATTAATCACCAGTTGACAGCAGCATATACTCCACAACAAAACGGTGTTGCTGAAAGAAAGAATCGTACAATTCTTGATATGGCAAGAAGTATGGTGAAGGGAAAGCACATGCCAAGAATTTTTTGGGCTGAAGCCGTGTTATGTGCTGTTTATTTGCTAAATTGTTGTCCAACAAAGAGTGTCAGATTCAAAACACCAAATGAAGCATGGGGTGGTAGCAAACCAGCAGTTGGACATCTCAGAATTTTTGGTTGCATATGCTCATGTTCCTGATCAAAAGAGAAATAAGCTAGATGACAAAGGTGAAAAATGTATCTTCATCGGATATGACAAAAGCAGCAAGGCCTACAGACTCTACAATCCATTGACAAAGAAGGTAATCATTTCACGAGATGTTGAATTTGATGAAACAGATTACTGGAGATGGAGCGCGGAAGAAAGAAAAGTTGCAGGTTTATTTTTTGAAGAAGACGATGGCGATGACTCAAATAATGAAGGTGATGAAAATGATGATCCGACTCCTCTACCAAGTCCAAATCAACAAACTCCTTCATCGACACCACCGATGTCAGGAAGCAACAATTCATGGGGAGCACCAAGAAAAATGGGGAGTCTAGATTATATCTACGATGCAACAAGTCCAGTACAAACAATATTTGATTATCCATTATTTTTCTTAATGGCTGAGTGTGATCCAGTAACATTTGAGGAAGCTTATGAAGAAAGTAAGTGGAATAAAGCCATGGATGAAGAAATCAGTGCAATCAAGAAGAATGATGCTTGGGAGCTCATAGATCTTCCATACGGACACAAAGCAATTGGTGTCAAATGGGTTTACAAGACAAAGATCAATCAAGATGGAGAAGTGGAGAAATACAAGGCAAGGCTACTTGCTATAGGCTACAAGCAGAAATACAGAATTGACTATGATGAGGTATTTGCTCCGGTTGCAAGAGTTGATACTATACGACTTCTTACAGCAATTACAGCACAGAATCGATGGAAGATTTATCAGATGGATGTCAAGTCAGCATTCCTAAATGGTTATCTCGAAGAAGAAGTCTATATTGACCAACCACCTGGATATGTTCAAAGAGGCCAGGAAGATAAAGTCTACAAATTGAAGAAAGCATTGTACGGGTTGAAGCAAGCTCCGAGAGCTTGGAACACAAGGGTTGATGAATATTTTCAGAAGGATGGTTTTGTGAAAAGTCCATACGAGCATGCACACTACACAAAAACAAATTCAGGAGGAGATATCATGATAGTATGCTTGTACGTGGATGATATGATTTTCACTGGAAACAACCCTGGTATGTTCGATGTTTTTAAGAAAGTTATGACTAACGAATTTGAGATGACATATATTGGTCAAATGTCTTACTTTTTGGGAGTCGGGGTGAAGCAAAGTAAAGATGGGATGTTAATGTCACAGAAAAAATATGCGGAGCAGATTTTAAAGAAATTCAGAATGAAAGAATGCAAGCTGGTGAGCACACCAGCAGACACTAGCATAAAGCTGAGAGTTGACTCAACCAGAGAGTCGGTAAATCCGACATTATTCAAAAGTTTGGTTGCAAGTTTGAGGTACCTAACTTTCACTCGTCCCGGTATTATGTACGCAGTTGGACTGGTTAGTAGGTACATGGAGAAGCCGAAGTAAGATCACTTCATGGCAGCTAAAAGAATTTTGAGATACATTAAAGGTACATTTGATCATAGTTTATTTTACACGCACTCTCAAGATTCAAAATTAGTTGGCTACTCAGACAGTGATTATTGTGGCGATTTGGATAACAGGAAAAGCACTTTGAGATATGCTTTTCACATCAGTTCGGAGATATTTTCGTGGTCATCAAAGAAACAGCAGACAGTTGCTCACTCAACATGTGAGGCAGAATACATGGCAGCAGCAGCGTGCACATGTCAAGCTATGTGGTTAGGCTACATATTGAGCGAGTTAAATATTGCAAAGGAAGATCCGATTACCATTTACGTGGATAATAAATCCGCTATTTCACTTGCGAAAAATCCAGTGTCACACAGTCGAAGCAAGCACATCAACATAAAATATCATTTTATTCGAGAATAAGTGAATGATAAAATCGTAGAGCTGGTGCACTGCAGGACCGAAGAAAATTTAGCGGATATATTTACGGAACCATTAAAGCCAGATGTGTTTAAGAAAATGAAAGAAAAGCTCGGAATGCAAATTCGAGTTTGAGGGGGAGTGTTAGAATTTCAAACTCTCTAGAAGGGTTATCTAGATGGTGCATGAATATGCATGAGAAAAGAAAGACTTAGCTGGTCTTTGTTCAAATAAGGTGGCTAGCAGGCATGAGAAAAGAAAAAAAAACTTAGTTGGTCTTTGTTCAAATAAGGTGGCTAGCTTGTAGTAAATATAGATTATGTTAGCTATGACGTATGGTCTTGTATTTGTAGCCTATAAATAAGTCTGGGCATGCATGTTGTTGTAACACACCAAAGAAAAAAAGAAAAAGAGAATAGAGAGAAAGAAAGAGTCGAAGCTCTGTGTAACATTAAAGATGTAGCTTGTGTTTGAGTTATATAAAAATAGCTGTGTTTGTATTATTGTTTCATTAACATATATACTACACACACATATATTGTGTTTGAGTTAAAAGACTCGAGTGAAACCCATATATGTTTTCAACAATAATGCTACTAAGAAGGTGGCAGGCCCCACCTTCTTTTTATTTCCCTCCCGTGCTCCCCCCCTCCCCTCCTCCCTCTCCTGCTGCCAGCATTTCGCTAGCAACCTTTTTTTTTAAGTTTTTTATTTTTTTTATTTTTAATTTAATTTACTTACTTATAAATATACTAAATTTACATAAAATAAAAAAATACAATATTTAAATAGACATGTTATATATGATGATTCAATTCAAGAAAAAATTAATAAATTTATATAAAATAATATTAAATATATATTATACTAAAAAATAGATAAATACAATTATGATGATACCAAACAAATTGTGTAAAAATGTATTATTTAAATAGATAAATATTACTGGAAATATGTCTTTGTATCCACTTTAAAAGTGGGTAGAAGAAAAATACTCAATTTCAAGCTTCATGTGAAAAAAAATACGCAATTGCTTATTTAATTATTTTACTGTAGGTGGCACGCAATTTAATGAATGTTTTGAGATGAAAGTGTCGGCAATTGGGTGCGGGATAGTATCTTTTACTTTCTGTAAAAAAAACTCACATGGAGGGGTGCAAAAAACTCACCCGTCAAAATAATGTAATTTTTTTTTGGGATTTTGGTTATAAGTAACCACTTTTTGGCACTAAATTTTAATTTACACATTTGAAACATGTTCCGCATTTAGGAAAATTATGTGTTTAACATTGATAAATTAGGAAAATTGATTCCAATATTCCCTATGGGTATGCGTCATACCAATGTTGGGATGGCGTCCTGTTTATTTACATCAATTGAAGTTAAAAAGAAAAAGATTTAACTTTTAAAAGAGTTGATTTTTTTTTCAACTGTCAAATAAAACAGCAAAATCTCATTTTTTTATTTTCAGCTGTCAAATAAAACAACAAATTTTTTTTTTATTTCCAGCTGTCAAATAAAACAGCAAAAAGTAATTCTTTTTGGTCATTTTATTTTTTTTAAGCAATTGGGTATTTTTTTCACATGCAGCTTAAAATTGGGTATTTTCCTTCTACCCACTTCTAAAGTGGATACAAAGACATATTTCCAGTAATATTTATCTATTTAAATAATATATTTTTACACAATTTGTTTGGTATCATCATAATTGTATTTATCTATTTTAATATAATATATATTTATATTATTTTATATAAATTTATTAAATTTTTCTTGAATTGAATCATCATATATAATGTTTATTTAAATATTATATTTCTTTATTTTATATAAATTCAGTATATTTATAAGTAAGTAAATTAAATTAAAAATAAAAAAATAAAAAACTTAAAGAAAAAGGCTGCCAGCGAAATGCTGGCAGCAAGGGAGGGAGGAGGGGAGAGAGGGGGCAGCAGGGGGAGGGAAATAAAAAGGAGGTGTGGCCTGCCACTTAGTGGGGAGATGCAAATCACCCATTTTTTGGGTGATGATTAGCATTATCCTACTCAATAATGGCCCGAGAGAGAGAGAGAGAGAGAGAGAGAGAGAGAGAGAGAGAGAGAGAGAGAGAGAGAGAGAGAGAGAGAGAGAGAGAGAGAGAGAGAGAGAGAGAGAGAGAGAGAGAGAGAGAGAGAGAGAGAGAGTTCTCGGAGGAAAGATAAAGGTGCACAATACCTTTTACAAAAGGGACAAATATTATAATGGTAATCTACAAATGCACCTTTATTTCAGTTTTTTTTCCTCCAACGGAAAGTAAATAAACAAAACAATTAAAGCGTTTTTACATCGTCAGCCAAGATTGGCAATAATAATTCAGGGGGGTCCGTCCAAAGATGGAATCCAATGATGTCGTGTCCCAATTTAGCTAAATAATCAGCACAAGCATTGCCCTTCCTCTTCGTATGTGATATCTTAAACTCCCATGGGAGGCTCTTGTATTTCCGACAATCCTCCAAAAGGAAATGAAGGGGGTGCTCCATAGTATCCCGTGATAGGAACAATTTATACACCGCTTCAGGATCCACCTCAATATGGAGTTTGGGAACGCGTCTTGACCAAGCTACTTTCAAGCCATCTCGCATAGCCAATAATTCAGCAATGGTGATGGACACATCCTGTAGCTTACGAGAAAAACCACATATAAACCTGCCCGCATCGTCCCTAAGCAAGCCACCACCCGCTGCTGATTTCAGTCCTTCTCACCTACTTCCATCGGTATTAAGCTTGGTCCACAAGACAGGCGGACCTTTCTAGGTAGCCACAGCTTCATGCATAGGTTGACGTTTCGCGATTGGGAATGCCAAACGCAGCTCACTAGCGTATAATTTGATTCGAGCAATCGTGGTATCCGCCGGGGGAGATTGTTGCTGGAAGATAAACTTATTCCTCGCCTTCCACAGCTGCCAAAAAACCACAAGATAAAAAAGAAACCAGGGGGTTGGGGGAGAAATAAAGTTAGTGAATTTCCCAGCAAGCATTTGAACAAGCCAATCTTCACCCAAAGTTTGTTTAATTCCATTCCAGCTTCTCACACCAACACACCTCTCCCAAATCCCCCTAGAAAACACACACTCCACAAGAACATGGCGAACGGATTCGAGTTGTACACCACACCGCACACAAAATCCACCTGCCGATAGGCCCCGCTTAAATAACAGCTTTGTCGTGCATAAGCAATCATGTGCACACAGCCAAATGAAAGTTTTAAGCTTTACAGGACATCGCATTTGCCAAATCCAATTCCACTTTCCCCCACCACACCGCGATTGAGAAGGCGTGATATTAGGTAACAGTTTTCTATAGGCTGCCCGACACATAAACTTCCCATCACCAGATCCAAGAAACACTCTCCTGTCCTCTCCCTAAATATTCTGAGGCATTAGAAAGTCCTCAATAAGTTGACGAAGCTCCGACGGAAGTATCGTAACCAGGTTAGTGAACCGCCACCCATGATCTACCGTCCACACATCGGCGATTGTCACATTATCATCCCTGGAGTCAATATCCACATTCACAAGATCCGAAATCTTCGAACCCCATAACCACGAATCATACCAGAAGGATATCGCCCATCCATACCAACCCTCCAGCCGTACGCACTCTCAAGAGCCTGACTGCTCCAGACTACACCTTTAAAAATACTCGATTTTGTCCCCTTAACCGTGTACCTCAGCAGAGCCGATCCCTTAAGATATTTTGCTTTACAAACCGACAGTCATAAACTATCCTCCCCTTTAATTAATCTCCAACCTTCTTTTGCAAGGAGTGACATATTCGTACTTCGGGCCCTTTTTAATCCAAGACCCCCAAACCCTTTCGGTTTTGTCACAGATCTCCAGTTGACCAGATGAAGCTTTCTTTTGCTTGGATCCCCAGACCAAAGATAAGATCTATTGAGCCTATCAAGGGTATTACAAGTCCCCTCAGGAATCTAATGAGACAGCATAAGATAAATGGACAAAGCACTAGCGACAGACTGAATAAGCATAGCCCGTCCAGTCAAAGACAAAAGTTTCGCCTTCCAAGCCAAAAGTTTCCTTGTAACCCGATCTACCATATCACGGAAAGTCCTTGACGTAACTCTTCCATGAATTAAGGGAGCCCCAAGATATTTCCCCAAGTCAGTGGAGATCCCAAAACCTGAAAACTCACTAATGACCCGATGCCGTCCAACTCCTCTATCACTGGAGAAAAAAATCTTAGATTTGGCTTCACTAATCTTCAAGCCAGAGGCATGGCAAAAATCATCCAAAACCCCTTTAATACAGCATGCATTGTCATAATCAGCTCTAGCCATGATAATTAAGTCATCTGCAAACAGGACGTGTGAGAACTCGGGGCCATTACGACAAGTCTGAACTGGTGTCCATCTCTCATCCTAAACATTCTCCCTAATTAAGTACGAGAGACATTCAATACACAGAACAAAAAGGTAGGGAGAAAGGGGGTCTCCCTGTCTAAGGCCACAAGAGGGAGCCAACGGAGTAAGGGGAGAACCATTCCAAAGAATTCTAGGTTTAGAGCTCCGAACACAAAACATGATCAACTTCCGTATTTTATCTGGGAAACCAAAGAATGTCAATGTCTCCTCATTGAAATCCCAACTAACTTTGTAGTATGCCTTCTCAAGGTCTAACTTAATAATCATACTTCCTGTCGCGTTCTGTTTCCGACTCCTGAGAATATGTAAAATTTCTTGTACCAATCTAATATTATCTTGAGTCCCCCTTCCTCTGATAAAACTACTCTGTGTTGGGGCAATCAGGTCAGGCATCAGCTCTCTTAGTCGCCTAGTAATCACTTTAGTAATCAACTTGTAAGTGACATTGCACAAGGCGATTGGTATGAAATTAGCAATCTTGTCCGGACCGACCACTTTGGGGATAAGGCATAGGTAAGAATCGCCAATGATCTTGCTAAAGTCACCCCTCATGAAGGTATTTTCCATAAATTGAAGCAGCCCCTCTTTACTAGAATCCCAAAATCGCTGATAAAATCTTGCATGCAAGCCATCTGGCCCCGACGCTTTATCAGGATGAAAAAGACCACAACACATTTTTCAGCTCAATCATGTCTACTTACCGTTCTAAAAGAACTTGTTCCTCCAACTGAAGTAATGTTTGGAATCGAGACTTGGGTAGCACATCCCCATAAAATGAGTTGATACTGAACACCCCATTAAAATAATCCCAAATATGTTGTTGTAATGTATCCACGTCCGAACACCAATTTCCATCGATTTTCAAAGCAGTAATCGCATTCCTTCGACATCTATGGATCATTGTTTGGTGGAAGAAATGAGTATTCCATTCACCTTCCGTATGCCAAAGGACCCTGGATTTTTGTTTCCAGAGCTCCTCCTCCTGTGATAGTGTAACATTCAGCATATCTATAAGTCGTCTTTCAAGTGCAAGAAGAGGATCAATCACCAATCTCTCCGCTAAACATTTCTGAACCCCACCAATTCTAGCCAAAAGCCATCGTTTACGTCGATAAATGTTACCAAAGTTGCTCTTGTTCCATTCTTGAAGAACACTGGGAATAGTCGATACGGCTTGTTCAACACAATTAAACTTCTTCAAATTATCCTCAACCAGTTGAATACAATCTTGATCCATGAACCAAGCTGATTCAAATCGAAATGGTCTAGTAGTTCTCACCATCTTCCCCCCCACAAAGTGTCAGGATGGGGCTATGATCAGAATAAGTTCGTGGGAGGTTCATCACAACTGCATTCGGAAAGAGCTCTCTCCAACCCAAATTCACAACACTCCTATCTAATCTTTCCCAAATCCTCGTGGCACCCATTTGCCCATTACACCACGTGAATTGAGGTCCCTAATAAGCAAGATCCAACATCTCAAGATTATCCAACTGATGCTTAAATTTGTCACATTTGTTAAGAGAAGCTAAACGCATACCCCTTTTTTCGGACACAGACAAAACCTCATTAAAATCCCCAGTCACACACCATGGTAAATTATACAACTGATGAATACTAGCAAGATTATTCCAAAGGTTTTGTTTATCACGGTCAGTGGGCTTAGCATACACACCCGAAACCACCCAAGCATTAGGCTCATGAGGATTGATTAACGCATAAATGCTCTGATAGTCATGACCAATAATATCAATGGCGCACCTATTCCTCTCAAACAACATCCAGAGGCCCCCAGACGCTCCATCAGATGGGCAAAAGACGTGATCCGGAAACCTTAAATTACAACCGATCCTGTTAGCCACTTCCCAACTAGCATGAGTTTCAGATAGAAAAACAATATCGCTTATGCATGGCACATAATAAACCAAAATTTTATGAAAAACCATCTTTCATGGCACCCCTCACATTCCAGGCTAGAATTTTGAGTGGACAATCCATATGACAAATAGAAAATACACCCTCTACATAACCGACCCAAACATGGGGTTTACCTGATCTTCACTCAGAGGTGTGATCTTTCATAGATGAGCAAAGGTCCTTGGCAGGTCTCTCAGAAAGAGAGCTATCCATTTGTTCATTTGAGTCAGACGGGTTTGAAAAAGGTACCCGACCTTCCTTCCTGTGACGCTGTAGAATGGTAACATCCCCATATTCACGTGTCGCCCCCACACTAGGGGTATCTTCCTCCATATTGCTTGTCGAATCCCGCCTAAAGGTCCTTTTTTTTTCACCTCAGGTCTTTGACTTGGTTCGTTCTCTTTGTTAGAATCAGCTATTGCAGAAAAGGCATTAGACAAACCAACATGCTTAGGGGTGGGAAATAATACCTAAATACCGAAATACCGTAGTTACCGTACCGAAAAATACCGAAAAAATACCGAATTATCGGTATACCGTAGGACACGGTACGGTATATTACCGTACCGGACATTTTCGGTACGGCAACGGTTTGAATATTTGCATACCGGCGGTATACCGTGCCGTACCGAAATATCGGTATACCGTTACGTACCGGTATATACCGCGGTACGATATGTACCGTAAACACGGTATATTGCTAAATGCCATACCGGTACCGTCACTTGTAAGATTAATAATATTAATATATATATATATATATATATATATATATATATATATATATATATATCGAGAAACCAGGAGAGAGAAAACCGGGCACACCATTATTTTTAAGAGTGAGACTTTGTGCAGGAGCATCGTGAGATGCTATTTTATTCTGAGAAGACAGCTGTTCACACGTTGCTGTAGAAAATGGAGAGGTTGAGATATTTTTAGGGGAGTCCTGAATATAATTATTCGTCTCCCCACATGAGATTGGTTTTTGGGACAGTGCTCTTTTTATATATATATATATATATATATATATATATTATCTTAAAATATTAACACCTAACCCTAATTCACAAAGTCACAGCACAGCAGCCTTCACTTTCAGTTTTCACTTCACGACTCACTCACCTCACCTACTACACAGTGCCTTCACTAACACTTTCAACACAACGATGCGGCGATTCTCTTTCACGGCGATGAAATCATTTCCTTTCAAATTCCTTTCACTCTGAGGCTCTTTCACGGCGAAGAGTCTGACAACAAATCTGCCCGACGAGCTCTTTCACGGCGGATCAACCAGTACGACGAAGCTCTTTCACGGCGGAGCTCTTTCACGACGGGCAGTCAATCCGTATTTTCGTGGTGAGTTCGAGTTCTAGTGTCTCTTAAATTTGTGGTGATTATTATTTGTCAATCTTCAATTTATAGAGTTTGAATTTTGATTGAATATAATACCTAATCTTAATTTCTAATTTCTTATTTCTCGAATTAATCGACTAAGTATAGAATAAATTTGGCTCTCTTTGTTTTGTAATCTGACTTGCACTTGCTGTGTATTTTCGGAATACTTTGGGTAGTTTTCTAAATGTGTATTCAGTAGTTTTGTCTGAATGTGAATTCGTGTTTAGACGAGGTAGTAGCAACATTATATCGCATGTGTATTGTAGAGTAAATTGGCTATCGATAGTTTTACACTTTACTTCACATTTGATGAATTGTCAAAACAGTTCAGGAAATGTCAAGAAGTTTTGCATTTGAATTATTTTTCCATGATGATTGAAAGGTAGCAGAAGAAATGTTGTGCAAAAATATTGTTGTGATTCTGTGAAGGGGTTTAGATAATCTGACTTGATGCTCTGTGTTTATATAATCTGACTTGATGCTCTCTTTTTTTTTTTTTTACAGTGTATCATATAAATGGAATCTGAATCTTCTCATTCTCTAGGAAGTCCACCCGAAATACCAAATACTACAGAATCTGAAATACGTACTGAGTGTATAAGTCGAAAACGAGGAAGAAAAAACTCGACATCAAAACCTCCTGTAAACCCACAACAAAGAAGTAAATATTGGGAGCATTGTGATAAAGGGTCAAGGAAGTTAGATAATGGAGGCGTGCAGAACTTAGGGATATGCAAATATTATAAAACTGAGATCCCTGTGAACTACGGAAGTACAAGTGGGTTGATAAACCACTTAGTGAAGAGGTGCAAGTTGAGTCCAATATATGAAGCAAATGAAAGCCAGAAAGGTCAATCTGTGTTGACGAATGAGACAATGGGGCAAGGAAGCGCTTTGGTTCATCATACATATAATCCAAAAAGGTGTGAAATGAGGTTAGTAGAATATGTAATTATTGATGAAGTTTCCTTTCGGGCTGTCGAAGGCAAAGGGTTTGTAAACCTTCTGCATGAATTACAACCGAAATTCGTCATCCTAACCGAAAGAAAGTTGCAGGTATGGTTTTTGAACTATTTTTGCTTGAGAAAGTGAAGTTACAAAGTGTGATTAGTGGCCATAGAGTAAGTATCACAACTGATACTTGGACATCCATCCAAAATATCAATTACATGGTCATCACAGCTCACTTTTTAGATAGTGATTGGAAGTTGCATAAAAGAATAATTAACTTCACAAAAATCACTAGTCATATTGGGGAAGAAATTGGTAAGATGGTTGAGGTTTGTCTGAGATATTGGGGAATTGACAAATTATTTTCAATAGTAGTCGACAATGCTTCTTCTAATGATACTGCAATTGACTACTTGAAAAAAAGAATGAAAAGTGAAAATACATTATTGTTTGAAGGGAAATACTTGCATCTGAGGTGTGCTTGTAATATACTTAACTTAATTATTAAGGACGGCTTGAAGGAGCTTAATGCTTCAATTAAATCTATAAGGAATGTAGTCATTTTTATTCATTCTTTCCCCTCTAGGTTGAATAAATTTAGGGAATTTGCTATACTAGCCAAGTTTGCTAGTACGTCAACTGTACCTATGGATGCCAAAACTAGGTGGAATGCAACTTATAAAATGCTTGATGTTGCACTGAAGTATAGACGAGTGTTTGAAAGGATGTCCGAGGAGTGGTTGTCTTTTATGAATTATTTTCGTGAAAGGGATGAAAAGGGTAAAAAAAGGGTAGGGCCGCCGGTTGTAGAGGATTGGGAAAATGCAAATGCTTTTGTATACTTTCTAAAAAATTTCTATGATGTCACTTTAGAGCTAAGTGCATCAAAATATCCTACCTCCCAATTGATATACCAATCAATGATTGCATTGCAAATTGAGATCGAGAAAAAGAGCAATGACGATTCGGATCCAATTCTCAAAAAGGTTGCAAGTGCGATGAAATTGAAATTTGATAAGTATTGGGGGAATTGGGATAATATGAATCCTTTGATCTTTATTGCCAATATTTTGGACCCGAGAAACAAGCTTCAAATGATCAAAGTTAGCATAAAAAAATTGGGGGCTAATTCAACAAAATTCCAAGAGTTCATTGATAAGGTTAAGAAAGACTTTGTAACTTTGTGGGCGGAGTACAAGGGAATAAATGATACCTTAGATATTGAGAGGAGGTGTGTCCAAATAAGGTGTAATGATGGAGACGGTAGTACTAGTACCGGTGGCGGTCTTTGGGATGAATTATTTAATGATGTTCAAGCACAAAATGAAGAGGAACAACTTCAAGAGATATCCAATGAAGTGGACAAGTACCTAGCCGATGAGATTGAAAAACGGTCTAATCAATCTTTCAATTTGTTGGAGTGGTGGAGAGGAAGTGAAGCTAGGTACCCCCTTCTTTCAATGATTGCGAAGGATATTTTTGCAATTCCAAGTTCAACCGTTGCTAGTGAGTCCGCTTTTAGTTTGGGAAAAAGAGTTGTGGATCCTTTTAGGAGTAGTTTGAGTCCTAAAATGGTAGAAGCTTTGGTGTGTACTAATGATTGGTTAAGAGCGGATTACGACTTTCGTAAGGATCCAACCGAAGATGACCTTATTTTATATAAGGAAATTGAAGAAATTGAAAAGAGTAAGAGTTCCTTTATTTAATTACGTGTAAATATAAATTATATTTGTTTATGTGTAATGTAATTTGATGCGTACTAATAATTTTATTTATTTTTACAGCTGCAAATGCTGTTCAAGATCGTTCGTGATGGTGGTTCGCAAACATTAGTTGAAACTATCTTTTTGTGTAATTTTTGAAGTGTAATGCTTGGTTCATCTACTCAAGACTATCTTTTTGCTGAAGTGCAGTGAGCACTTGAAACTATCTTTTTGAAGTGTAATGCTTGATTCTTTAAGTGCAGTGAGCACTTGAAGTGTGCAGTGCAGTGAGCACTTGAAACTATTTTGAAGTGTAATGCTTGATTCTTTAAGTGCAGTGAGCACTTGAAACTATTTTTTGGTTTACTATCTTGATGTAATATTTTTTGGTTTGTAATTTTTGAATTGTAATGCTTGGTTCATCTGCTTTTTTTTATGTTCATCAAATCATGGATGTATATATTGTTTTAAATATATCAATATGTCGATTTGGTACAGAACGGTATGACGGTAATTTCGGTATACCTTGAATATACGGTATGCCAAATTACCGTGTGTTATACCGAAAAACGGTACGGCATCGGTATGTATTATGTTTCATACCGATATCTCGGTATACCGAGTCTCGGTATGCCGAGCGGTTCGGTACGGTATCGATATGTAATTTTATATAACGAAAGTTTTGGTACGGTATACGGTATGAGTAAAATAAATCGGTACGGTACGGTATACCACCCCTAAACATGCTCCCTTGTGTCCCTCGCTTGCTGCCATTCCCGAGGTTTAGCTAGTTGTGTCTTAGGCTGATTTCTGATATTATCATGTAAGGGTACACGGTATTCCTCACTAGGATGTTGGTCAACTTTGGTTTTTCTTATGTCGTTTTTACTGGTATTCCCCATCCCCGTAGGCTTCGGAACCCCAGATTTTCGAGGTTTCCTCCTCAAAACTAACCAGGGCCCAAACCCCTCTTCATCTTCGCCTGTGTAGTTACAGGTACGTTTTCAACACATTGAATCTCATCCATTCCCAAATTCCGTGCCAATTCCTCTTCATCTCTGACCATTTGTTCCGACAAACGATGTGTCCTCGGGCAAACATTTTCCACATGATCAGCTCGCCCACAACCGTAACAAAGTGTTTGTAGGTTCTCATAGACCACTTTGTATGTTTTACCATTAATCATAATCCCCCTCTCAATAGGTTTAGATAGATCCAATGGTGTTGGCATCTACCTTGATTGGTTCTCCCAAACCTCGTGCCACTTGCTGTAAAATTGATTCTCTATACATATGTGGCGGGAGTTGTTGAATCCTCACACATGTAATAGCCGTATCAATTTTATAATCCTTTGGATCAAATTCCGAGAACCATTTCCGAATTTCCATGAAAGTCCCTGCGATTTGCCAAGGACCTTTTGTCAATATATCCTCCCTCTGGCACATAGGAATATTTCTCAGTATGAACAGGTTCATACCAACATCAATGAGATCAAACGTGCCTTGAAGGTTCCATAGAGTGCTTAGGCCTGCTCTCAAGAGCCCCACATTCCAAGAACGTCCCAGAATCTTTATGATAATGGCACTGCTCCATTCCGATTTAATGGCTTCCATGAGTTCCTCATCAACTCTGATCTCTGGAATACCATTCTCGATAGTTGGCATAATCAAATGAATTTTGCTTGATTCTGACATGATTTTATTCTGAAAATTCACATCTTCTCTTCGTTGTTTTGGCATGACTATGTCGGACCAAGAAGAAGTCCCAGTCGAGAAGACTAGGGGTTCCCTACCCTTCTCAAGATTACCGGGCAGGGATCAGCGTTTTTTAGAACCGAAGGGGATCGCCGGATCGGGTGGTTCCTGCGGTGGGTTATGGAAGGCATCATGGTCGCCGCCTAGGGTTTCCATGTCGCCTAATCTCGGCCAAAATTATTTCCAGTTTTCAAAAAAAAAAAATAATAAAAAATCCCTTCTATTTGAAATTTAGGTCTCATGTACATAAGTAAATGTGTTTTTGAGTAAACGTGTTTTTTGAAAAAAGTAACCTTTACCTTCTATTTTTGAGTAAAATTCAAAATTCCAGGATCTTGGTGAAATTTTATTGTACGCAATGCGTTATTGGTGGAATTTCAATTTAATCAAGTTTTTAGTTTGGGATAATATAGGTTGGACATTTGACATAAATGTTAGATCCATTAATATATAAGTTAGAGATTAATCAAAATCCTAACTTATTTCGGCCAGATACCTAATTTGCAGGCTATTACTTCCAATCCGACAGTAATACTTCGAACTTATTTCTCAATTTCACGATTATTTACTGTTTTAGTATTTATTTGTTAGATTTGTTCTTCCTTGGAAGCGTATTGATTAATCGATAATACAAAGGACAGTGATATTTTCTGGTCGTCGTAGTATGCACCTGAAAAAGCAATCCATCCCTTTTCATTCTCTTCTTTTTGTGTTGAATTTAATAATAGAATTCAACAATAATAAATTTTAACAAATAACCTTAGAATATTAAATTAAATTAAAGGGCAGTTAATCTTCAAAAAAAATCTTTTTTTACGGGATTCTCGACGGACCTCCGGCCTATCAGTTTTTTCGTCAGGGCGCCGCCGGTAAATTTTTTCTCTCTTTTTTTCGCTAGGTTAGCTTGTCGCTTCGTGGGCCACCTTGGCGGCCGCCATTTGTTTTTGATGCCAGCCACGGATCGCTTCCGGCAATGGCGATCGACCAACTTTTTATGCCAGGCCCGCCGACCCGCTTGCAGGCGAGCCACTGCAGGCAACCGATCTTTTCTTTTTGAACGTCATACCGTCGGCCTGCTTTCATCTGGCGGTCGACCTTTTTTTTTTGAAGGTCAGGCTCACTGGGCTACTTTCCAACATTCCCTTATTTTTTTTATTTTTTTACTGTAGACCCCTCGGCCACCAATAGAATTTTGGAAAACGACATATTTTTTTTTAGCAAATGATCTGGTAATTAAATTTATTTTAATTAAATTATATTGTCGCCACCGTGCCACTATGGCACGGGTTATCTCTAATCAATAATACAAAGGGCAACAGAATTTTTTGGTAGTGTGTATGTTGCCCCTCCCCGTTCTTTCCCTTCTCTTTGTGTCGAATTTAGTAATCATAATAATATCAGATGTTAACAATAATAAATTTTATAAGTACCATTAGAATATTAAATTAAATTAAAGGGCAACAATAAAAAAATTTACGGGGCTCCGATGGATCTCCGACTGACCAATTTCTTCGGCAGACCTCCAGGTCGCGATCTGCTTTTCGGCGGGCCACTGCCGACGGATCTTCGACGGTCGGCTAATTTTTTTTTCGTTTTATTTTTAAGGCCAGGCCACCGGCCTGCTTTATGGCGGAACACCGCTGACGGCCATCCAACTTTTTCGTTTCTATTCTTTTTCTTACCCCAGGACCGCTGGCCTGTTTTACGACGGGCCACCGTCGGCGGCCTTTTAATTTTGATTTATTTTGTTTAAACGATAGGTCGTTGTCCTGCTTTCGTTCGACGACCGATTATTTCTTCTTTTTTACGACCAGGCCCGCCGACCTATTTTTCGGCAGTTTTTAATTTTTTTTTCCTTTTTTACGACAGGTCTGTCGGCCACCGATAAAATTTTGAGAATCATCATATCTTTTTCTAATAAATAATATAATAATTTAATTATTTAATTCAATTATATTAACGTCATTGACATGTTATCTCTAATATAGTAAAGTTGGGAGATTTTTTCTGATTTATTGACGAACTAAGCGCTAATAGCCGGATGCTAGGGAGCCAAGATCCATTGTGGTTTTTCCTTTGAAGTTCGGTCTACTTCATGGCATATAAATGTTGGTAAATTCGTGTTTGGGAAAACTTGCCGGTCGGAAATCAAATTACAACTGCAAACTAAAATTACAACTCGAAAACAGAAATTACAAACTCGTACGAAAATGAAAATACAAAACTCGAAACTGGATTGAGATAACAAATAAACAATAAATTAAAGAACAGAAAACCGTATTCTAAGTAGCCGAGTCGAGGAAGGTCCTCTTTCCGCAGGACGAGAAACGCCTCGATAGTGCTCTCGGTTTAGGCGTGTCATCCCCAAAGATAAAACGGCTTCGTCTCAAAGGTAGTAGCACCACAGACCTTCGAGTTCCGGCAAACTAAAAATGAGGCGAGGACAGAGCTCTGACTTGATGATATGTATGCAGAAAACTGAGTATGCTGAATTTCGAAAATTGCATGTTCTGATGCAAAGGGATGCATGCCTATTTATAGGCCATCTCACTCTGCAGGAGAGGTTTAAACACAACCCTTAAGGCTGTCATAATGCAGGCATTCATGCCTGCATTGAACACAGGAGTTACGAATTTCAAATATTGCCAGGGGTTAGAGAATTCAGACCTGTCAATTGCTCCTCCTCATTACACCTGGGACGTTACTTCCGGGCTTGGACTGAATTTGAACAGTCAGGATGCACCTGGACTGTATTCAGCTCCTTAACCGCTCGAGGGATATATCTGGACATCCTTATGTGCACATACGAGCCCAACTACGTTGTTGAGCTAGTCCAAAAAATTCCTTACCAAGCCCACGATCAGGCCCAAAGACCACCCAAAGACCAATTGCCAAGATCCAAGATCCAAGATCAAGGCCAAGGCCAAGGTCCAAGGTCCACGGCACGCGGCCGCGGCCGAGGCCGAGGCGAGGCGGGCGGGCAGCGGCGGCGCGCGTGTGTGGGCTTTAAGCCCATACACATGTCCCATTAATTATTACATGAATAATGGTAACTCCTTATATACTTGAACAATGATAGCTAATTATTCAATGTGGGATAGTCATCCCTCATAAGTGACAAATTTTAATTCACTATTTCTCACTCACCGGGAATCAGTTTAGAGAAATTAAATATACACGATCATCTACTCGGAACATAGATTGTGTAACACCCCCAATCCGCTCAGGGATATTACACGCCGTAGAACCTTTCTTCAAGGATCTACCAGGATGGTAACAACCTCGAACATCTCAGCAATGCCATTAAGGCTAAAATGACTCAGTAGACCGATTTGGTCTTTCAATAAAAACATACAACTCAATCTCAATACATGCCCACGCAGGGGTCAAGTACAAAATACTCCCGTACAATGGGGAAAATATTGCAGCGGAAATGACGTACAACTGAACCAATACAACAATAAACGGGTCCTCATGTGATTAGTATCGATCATCTTTCATCATCCTTCATGCCGACCCTGTGCTATGCTCCCCAAAACCTGAATGCAATACAGACATCCACCCCCTGATTAATCGGGGGTTAGCAAAATTCCACTATTTTGCTAGTGCAAGTACAAAGTGCAAAATACGAGTCATACAATTCAATTCCAAGAATAACAATAATCAGGAATCCTCAAAGATTCAAAGACAATGAAAAATACTTCCCGAAGCAAGAGTTTGGGTAAAACATTCTAGAACCGAAAGTTCACAATTCAAGGGAAACAATTTACAAAATGGTTTAATAAGCTATTGAGAGTTTTAAAAGAAAACAATTTAGGATTATCGAATCATTCTCTTTCCAAAATCAACAGGGGTCACAGCCCAAAGGTTTTTCTTTTCACAAATAAAACCAACAATTTACAGGGTTAAACCCCACGTCACGAGTCCTCGACGGACTTCAAATCAACACAACATAATCACCCGAGATACGCAAATCTTGGTCACACAAATAACACCAACTCGTGAATCCAGGGCTATACCATTGGATTCCCTCGAGGCCTCGCCGGACCCTCCCGAGGTGAGCAAAATACATTCATAAATCGTATACACACCAACTCGTGAATCCAGGGTTATACCATTGGATTCCTTCGAGGCCTCGCCGGACCCTCCCGAGGTGAGCAAAACACATTCACAATCATATACATAACACCGTGAACACATGCCACGTTATCTCACGGTTTGATCAATCACTTGTTGTCTCTTGACCATATGATCGCATGCCATATGTCACCGCATGTCTTATCATCTCACGGTTGGATCAATCACTTGTTGCATCCTGACCACATGATCACAAGCCATGTGTCACCATATATTGTCTTAGGCTTTCACGGTTGGATCAATCACTTATTGCATCCTGACCACATGATTACATGCCATGTGTCACCGTAGACCTTCGACCACATCCACACATTCACACAAATAACATATCAGACCAAGGATATCCAGCCAAATCACCCAAAGGCAATAAACACATAGCACAACACAAGTGTCAAATCACAACACACGAAATGAGAGTTATATGTATGTATATTATCAAAGCACAACAACAACACCAAGCGTATTCATAGGGTTCACTTTGCCATTTACGAAACATACCATTCACAAAACACACGCGTTTTGAAAGTGAGCCCTTAGCGAGGCTAAACCGAATCTTTGAAAGTTCATTTCAAACAAACAAACATACCAAGACGATCACAATCATTATATCCACAAAACAAGAAAAGTATGGACAAGGTACTTGCCTCGATACCACGAGCAATGGAACAATGAACGGATACGGTCGGGTAGCCCTCGAACTTCCAAGATCGACCAAAACCCCGATATTTCCACGAAAACTACGAAAATAATATCACCCCGAATCAATAACGCTAAACGACATCTGAATCAACCCGAAAAATAACAAGAATCCGAGGGTTCTTCATGGAAATTGTAAATCAAGTTCCGGGTGGTAAAAATCGATAAACGAGTTACAAAATCCGAAGATCATGGCCAAGACAAGAAGAATACCATAATCAATTCATCAACCACGGATTAAATCGAAGAATCACGAAGAAACCCCCAAAAATCATACAACTAGTGTTCTAAGTAAGAAAATACCTCGATTCGACGAAGAACACGAATTGGATGATGATATAATTGACAAAAATCTTCCAAAATGCCTTGGAATTGATTAGGACTGGCCAAGAACTCGACTTCCTGAGTCTCCCGTCTCCAGCCGCCACCAGGAGAAGAAAAAAGTGAGAAATGAAGTCTGGCACGTCACAGGCCTATATATGGCCGGCAGTGTTACGGCCGTAACCGGCAGTGCCTTACGGCGGTAACTCGGTCAACTGCCGGTAGCGCACCCAATGGCCGAATCCTTGCATACGCAACGATCGAACCTTACATCCGTAATCGGCATAGCCTTACGGTCGCAAACGAACTCCCAAGGCTACTGACTGAAATCTGCCGAGTCACTACGTCCGTAACCGGCCAGCGCTTAACTGTAACACCCTCAATCCACTCAGGGATATTACACGCCGTAGACCCTTTCCTCAAGGATCTACCAGGCTGGTAAACAACGTCGAACAATGCCTTTAAGGCTAAAAATGACTCAGTAGACCGATTTGGTCTTTCAATAAATACATACAACTCAATACATGCCCACGCAGGGGGTCGAATACAAAATGCTCCCGTACAACGGGGAAAATATACTGCAGCAGAAATAAAATACAACTGAACCAATACAACAACGTACAGTTCCTCATGTAATTAGTATCGTTCATCTTTCATCATCCTTCATGCCGACCCTGTGCTATGCTCCCCAAAACCTGAATGCAAAGACAGACATCCACCCTCCGAATACTCGGGGGTTAGCAAAACTCCACTGTTTTGCTAGTGCAAGTATAAAACAGAAATACGAATAACAATAACCAGGAATCCTCAAAGATCCAAACGTAACGAAAAGTACTTCCCGAGGCAAGAGTTTGGGTATAACATTCTAAAACCGAAAGATCACAAATCAAGGGAAACAATTTATAAAACGGTTTAAAATGCCATCAAGAGTTTTAATAGAAAACAATTTAGGATTACCGAATCCTTCTCTTTCCAAAATCAACAGGGGTCACAACCCAAAGGTTTTGTTTTCACAAATGAAACCAACAACAATACACAGGGTAAAAACCCACGTCACGTGCCCTCGACGGACTCAAAAATCAACACCGACTCGTGAAGTTTTACTCGTGAATCCAGGGCAAAAACATTGGACTCCCTCCGTGGCCCCGTCGAACCCTCCCGAGGTGAGCAAATACATTCACAAAACATACACACGCACCCGTGAAGTTCTACTCGTGAATCCAGGGCAAAACCATTGGACTCCCTCCGTGGCCCCGTCGAACCCTCCCGATGTGAGCAAATACATTCACAAAACATACACACGCACCCGTGAAGTTCTACTCGCGAATCCAGGGCAAAACCGTTGGACTCCCTCCGTGGCCCCGTCGAACCCTCCCGAGGTGAGCAAATACATTCACAAAATATACACACGCACCCGTGAAGTTCTACTCGTGAATCCAGGGCAAAACCATTGGACTCCCTCCGTGGCCCCGTCGAACCCTCCTGAGGTGAGCAAATACATTCACACAAATCACGCACAGGCATCGCCTAGGATCGGGACAAAGCCACAAATCCCACCCGAGGCCTCTAAGGACCCTCTCGAGCTGGCTAGCGAAACACATCAAGCACAGGCATCGCCTAGGACCAGGACGAAGCCACAAATCCCACCCGAGGCCTCTAAGGACCCTCCCGAGCTGGCTAGCGAATCAATCACACACAACTAACATATCACACCAAGGATATCCAAATAATTCACCCAGAGGCATCAAACACTTAGCAAAACACCACGTCAAACCATAACGCGACGGAAAGAAGCAATATACGTACACACGCATTATCAGGCGCAACATCAACACCAAACATATCCAAAGGATTCACGTAGTGACTTACAACCCACACAATTTACAAGACACACACGTTTTGAAAGTGAGCCTTTAACGAGGCTAGCCGAATCTTTTGAAAACTCATTTCAAACAAACAAACAAACATACCAAGACGATCACCAATCATCATATCCACAAAACAAGAAATGTATGGACAAGGTACTTGCCTCGAAACCACGATCGCAATAAGACGACGGATGAAATACGGTCGAATGGCCCCGAACTCCCGAAAACTATCAAGAACGCGATAGCACCGCAATTACTACGAGAATAACACCACATGAATCATCAATCACCAACGAGATTCAACATCGGAATCCTAGAGCACCTATAAACCTCCGGAAGGAACAATAACACATGGTTACGATGAGAATCGAGGCCAAAACAACGTAAATCCCAACAAACTATCGAAGGGAACTCATTCGAACCTTTAATCGAACATTAAATGTTCGAGACCCTCCAAGAACAAAGAAATCACCCCTCGGGTCGAACGAATCCAAGATACGAGTATCCAATCCCTAGAACATGTTCAAAACAACGTTTATTCAACAATTAATTGATCAAAAATGGATTGGAATCGAAATCAAAAGGAAAATCCCCAAAATCTTCAAAAACAAGGGTTCAAGCCAAAATACCTTGATTCGGACGAAGAACACGGATTGGACGATGATATAATCAACAAGGATCTTCCAAAATGCCTTGGAAATGAGTAGAATTAGCCAAGAACAACTCCTACCGGTCACTCCAGTCCACAGCCGCACAAAAATGAGGAAAAAGTGAGAAAAATGAAGTCTGGCCGAGCCCAGACTATATATAGCCGGCAGGGTTACGGCCGTAACTGGCAGTGCCTTACGGCCGTAACCGGTATTCGTCAAAATCTGCCCAGCGCCTGCCGATCGCTTACGACCGTAACCTACAGGGCCTTACGGCCGTAACTCAGCACTTATGGCCGTACCCGGCAGGTCCTTACGGCCATAACCGGCATTCGTCCGAACTTTGCACAGCACCGGCCAGAATGGCGCACTTACGGCCGTAACCGGCATTCGTCCAGCCATGTATGCCGAGCACGTACGGCCGTAACCGGCACCTTACGGCCGTAACTCGGCCAGGCCAGGCCCTGCTCCAAAAAGTGCGGCCGTGACTCGGCCGTGGCCACTCCGACGGCCCGGACGACCCTGGAACCCGAACCTAAATATGAATCGAAGATATGGTTACGAAGTACTCGCAAAGACGAATCCAGGAACTAAGAGAACACACGATTCCGACCACCTGAAGGCTCGAAATTCGACAACGGAAAGTAATTACCCCAAACTTTGGGAAATTACGAAAACGGCCCAAAATGTCTGAAATACACGATACACGATCGAAACACCAAGCCAAAGCTCACAACACGAATAAACCAAACCAAACCAAATATACTCAGTATATCCCGCTCAGAGCAGGGTCTAGGGAGGGTAAAATGTACGCAGACCATGCCCCTACCTATTATGGTAGGGAGGTTGTTTCCGTAAAGACCCTCAGCTTAGTGCACAACAACATATTGAGTGAAAAATACAAAGGGAAGCATATGATACGAAAAAACCCAAATACCATACCTGAGTCCATGGCTTAATCCACATGGGGCTTAATAACATTAAATGAACTTACGAGAAACTCGAAACAACAGTTTCGGACGAGATTCGCAAGAATCAAACTCAAGTGCGGAAAAGCCGCTTAAGAATACAGAACTCAACAAAACGATACCGAAACGAACTCGGATGACAAAAAGTGCAGAATTAATCATTCTCGAAATGACGAAATGGTCATGAGCGAGTCGTCAAAACGGACTTCTGATGAAAAAAAAGAAATTATCGGAAATCAAAATTGCGGATATTACATACTACCCTCCTTAAAAGAAGTTTCATCCCGAAACTTAAAACAAGTAGGGAGAAGCAATATCCCGCGAGGAAAACTCAACGAAATACACAAGAAACGTGGAACTTATGCCCAACGGCGAAATATTACAAGCAACGCAAAGGAATATACAGTGTGAAGACACGCTCCACGACGACCAACACAACGCCACCGGTAGAGACATAATAAAACCAACAAGTGACAAGTGTCATCAAACAGATAATACAATCAAGTCGATTATCCGAACAATCACAAAACACAACGAATGAAAATCAATACAATTGACCAACCCAACTGTACATCAATCAAAACACGAGCCAATCGCTGAACAAATACGGAATTCTACCGCCCAAGGGTTGGAAGATCGAAAATGAGACTAATTTCCCGAACTTAAGGGAATTACGAAGGAGTCTGAACGTTCAACAATCACGAAACGAGATCAACAAAAACCGAACAATCAAACAATCGAACCACAACGATCGAGACAACAAAAATCGAACAATCATGTACGGATCACGAAGAACAATAAAATTCAAACAACAACTCCCAGGTTCACGCCTCGACTCGATACAATATATGATTCGGTGAAAACAACAAGATGTGCATTCACATAAGATCCACAGAAAAGGGAATAGCAATTGAAAAGTCACAACGACAAATGAGTTATTCCGAAACAACACCACACTCGTTCGATCAACAAAAACAAGGGACAGTACAAGCTCAGAAAATGTCAACGAACATAAATGAGTCGACAGAGTCGAGAATACAGAAGTTCAAAATCTGATCCCCTTCGAATAAAAGAACTTAATCTCCGAAATTTGAAACAACAAGGCAAGGAAATAACATAACATACAACTGATAGACCACGCCCCTCAGGGACTTTTCGGAGTTGGTCATGATATCAGTGCTCAAGTCCGTGCCTCGGAAGGCTCGGTGACCAACTCTCAAAACTGAACCCGGTGTCCCTCAAGCCCGCACTTGTAACACATTACTGGCGGAGAAGGACAATTGGTACGTGCATGCCCCCGGCACACCACGGTTGAAGCACCTCGGCTCGGCATACCGAATATACAAATGCTAGATACAATGGAACGTAACATCACAAAGCAACAAACCAGAGATGCCAACTTGGCATAACATATCAACACATACTAAAATCACAACAACCACGGCATCATTCGACGATTACAACAGCCCGAACGATAACCAGCACATAATCACAAAACATCATACAAATATTACCGGACCGCAAACAGGAACGATAGGTTTTAAAAATGAAAACCACCTTTGAAGAAAAAGATTTTGGAAACACTAGTTGATCTTGAGTATCACCCTTCAAAAAGTAGTACAAACACCATTATCGAGACTTTGAAAACAATATTGCGCTTGATAAAACGAGGACACTTTCCATTTGGTAAAAAACTTTCAGAAATATTCGACCCTCGGGTCTAAGCAAAGCATTTCTAAATAATTGAAAATATCTCAAAATATTTTGATCCTCAACTGGAATAATTTTGAAACATATTACGGCACTGGAAGGCACCTTGAAAGTATCGCGAGAAAATAATTCATTTTAAAAGTACGTCTCGAAATTTATTTTCTAAGATACTCAAGGTTTTCAAAAATTTATTAGGCTAGAATGCGTAAAACTCACAGGTAACAACATTCACTTACATACATCACAACACACGTATCAACTCGCTCAAAATCAAGACAACACCTGTCTTTTATCGGAAACAAATAGTCAAATATCACAGTCAAAAGGACATAAATAACGACAACAGTCCTCATATAAACGAAACATGAGAGTCACATAAACGCATCACGAAACCAAGAATTTGCATAAAGATTCCGTCACTTAATACATAATCATACCAGTAACTCGTGTCACACGAGGCACAACACAAAGAAGGGAGACTTACATCCACAGGTCGCACGAAGATGATGATCGCCCCACGATACTAATCACGACCAACCAACTCAGACGACACGTCGCGACACGACTCAGTCAGAGAAAATCCGACGAGACAAAACTCAACAGACACAACTTGACCCGACAGTCTAGGTTTCCACAACCTAAGCTCTGATACCATTTATGTAACACCCCCAATCCACTCAGGGATATTACACGCTGTAGACCCTTTCCTCAAGAATCTACCAGGCTGGTAAACAATGTCGAACATCTCAACAATGCCTTTAAGGCTAAAAATGACTCAGTAGACCGATTTGGTCTTTCAATAAATACATACAACTCAATACATGCCCACGTAGGGGTCGAATACAAAATGCTCCCGTACAACGGGGAAAATATGCTGCAGCGGAAATAAAATACAACTGAACCAATACAACAACGTACGGTTCCTCATGTGATTAGTATCGTTCATATTTCATCATCCTTCATGCCGACCCTGTGCTATCCTCCTCAAAACCTGAATGCAAAGATAGACATCCACCCTCGGAATACTCGGGGGTTAGCAAAAAACTCTACTGTTTTGCTAGTGCAAGTATAAAACAGAAATACGAGCCATACAATTCACGTTCCACGAATAACAATAACCAGGAATCCTCAAAGATCCAAACGTAACGAAAAGTACTTACCGAGGCAAGAGTTTGGGTAAAACATTCCAAAATCGAAGGATCACAAATCAAGGGAAACAATTTATAAAACGGTTTAAAATGCCATCGAGAGTTTTAATAGAAAACAATTTAGGATTACCGAATCCTTCTCTTTCCAAAATCAACAGGGGTCACAGCCCAAAGGTTTTGTTTTCACAAATGAAACCAAAAACAATACACAGGGTAAAAACCCATGTCACGTGCCCTTGACGGACTCAAAAATCAACACCGTCTCGTGAAGTTTTACTCGTGAATCAGGGCAAAACCATTGGACTCCCTCCGTGGCCCCGTCGAACCCTCCCGAGGTGAGCAAATACATTCACAAAACATACACACGCACCCGTGAAGTTATACTCGTGAATCCAGGACAAAACCATTGGACTCCATCCGTGGCCCCGTCGAACCCTCCCGAGGTGAGCAAATACATTCACAAAACATACACATGCACCCGTGAAGTTCTACTCGTGAATCCAGGGCAAAACCATTGGACTCCCTCCGTGGCCCCATCGAACCCTCCCAAGGTGAGCAAATACATTCACACAAATCATGCACAGGCATCGCCTAGGACCGGGACGAAGCCACAAATCCCACCCGAGGCCTCTAAGCACCCTCCCGAGCTGGCTAGCGAACCAATCACACACAAATAACATATCACACCAAGGATATCCAAATAATTCACCAGAGGCGTCAAACACTTAGCAAAACACCACGTCAAACCATAACGCGATGGAAAGAAGCAATATACGTACACACGCATTATCAAGCGCAACATCAACACCAAACATATCCAAAGGATTCACGTAGTCACTTAAACCCACACAATTTACAAAACACACGCGTTTAGAAAGTGAGCCTTTAACGAGGCTAGCCGAATCTTCTGAAAACTCATTTCAAACAAACAAACAAACATACCAAGACGATCACCAATCATAATATCCACAAAACAAGAAATGTATGGACAAGGTACTTGCCTTGAAACCACGATCGCAACAAGACGACGGATGAAATACGGTCGAACGGCCCCAAACTCCCGAACACTATCAAGAACGTGATAGCACCGCAATTACTACGAGAATAACACCACACGAATCATCAATCACCAACGAGATTCAACAGCGGAATCCTCGAGCACCTATAAACCTAGAAGGAACAATAATATATGGTTACGACGAGAATCGAGGCCAAAACAATGGAAATCCCAACAAACTATCGAAGGAAACTCATTCGAACACTTAATCGAACATTAAATGTTCGAGACCCTCCAAGAACAGAGAAATCACCCCTCTGGTCGAACGAATCCCAGATACGGGTATCCAATCCCTAGAACATGTTCAAAACAACGTTTATTCAACAATTAATTGATCAAAAACAGATTGGAATCGAAATCAAAAGGAAAATCCCCAAAATCTTCAAAAACAAGGGTTCAATCCAAAATACCTTGATTCGGACGAAGAACACGAATTGGACGATGATATAATCAACAAGGATCTTCCAAAATGCATTGGAAATGAGTAGAATCGGCCAAGAACAACTCCTACCGGTCACTCCCGTCCGCAGCCGCACAAAAACGAGGAAAAAGTGAGAAAACGAAGTTTGGCCGAGCCCAGACTATATATTGCCGACAGGGTTACGGCCGTAACCGGCAGTGCCTTACGGCCGTAACCGGCATTCGTCAAAATCCGCCCAACCCTTTCCGATTACGGCCGTAACCTACAGGGCCTTACGGTCGTAATTCAGCACTTACGGCCGTACCCGGCAGGTCCTTACGGCCGTAACCGGCATTCGTCCGAACACTGCCTGGCACCCGTACGGCCGTAACTGACAGACCCTACGGCCGTAACCGGCATTCGTCCAGCCATGTCTGCCGAGCACGTATGGCCGTAACCGGCACCTTAAGGCCGTAACTCGGCCAAGCCAGGCCCTGCTCCAAGAAGTGCGACCGTGACTCGGCCGTGGCCACTCCGACGGCCGGACGACCCCGAAACCCGAACCTGAATATGAATCGAAGATGTGGTTACGAAGTAATCGCAAAGACGAATCCAGGAGCTAAGAGAACACACGATTCCGACCACCCGAAGGCTCGAAATTCGACAACGGAAAGTAATTACCCCAAACTTTGGGAAATTACGAAAACGGCCCAAAACATCCGAAATACACGATCGAAACACCAAGACAAAGCTCGCAACACGAATAATAACATTAAATGAACTTACGAGAAACTCGAAACAACAGTTTCGGACGAGATTCGCAAGAATCGAACTCAAGTGCGGAAAAGACGCTTAAGAACACGGAACTCAACAAAATGATACCGAAACGAACTTGGATGACAAAAAGTGCAGAATTAATCATTCTCAAAATGACGAAACGGTCATGAGCGAGTCGTCAAAATGGACTTATGCCAAAAAAAAAATTACCAGAAATCGAAATTGCGGATATTACATTAACGGCCGTAACAAGCCTTACGGTCGTAACCTGATGGACCTTATGGCCGTAACCGAGTCCTCCCAGTCCAGGGCGTGCGGACGCCTTATGGCCGTAATCGGCCCAGCCAGCCCTCCGACTGCCCGGCTCGATACTTGACGACGTCTCGATCACGCGAACGCACCGGCTATGATCCAAACCAATAACGAACAGGCTACGAAACTCAACGTACCACAATACAAGCATGCGATTCTCAAAGACGCGGACGACAACAGTCCGTTCTACCGAAGAAAATTCAACGAACTGAAATGAAGGTCCCGGGTATTACACTACCACGCGCTAACCAATAAGTGTAGCGTGCGCTAACGACTCAGAAGGACATCAACAGTATTCTCGGAAATAGGTACGACAACGGATACCCACAACTTTGGAAAATTACAAAACGGTCCCAAAAGTTCGAAAAATCACGCTACAACAACATTTAATCAAACCGAATCTCACAACACGTATGACAACGTTAAATGAACTTACGAGAAACCCGAAACGACAGTTTCGAACGAGATTCGCAAGAATCAAATTCAAGCGCGGAAAAGTCGCCTAAGAACACGGAACTCAACAAAATGACACCGAAACGAACTCGAACGTCCAAAAAGTTCAGAATTAAATACTCTCAGAATGACGAAACGGTCATGAGCGAGTCGTCGAAACGGACTCCCGCCGAAAAAAAGAAATTTATCAAAAATAGAAATCGCGGATATTACATACTACCCTCCTTAAAAGAAGTTTCATCCCGAAACTTAAAATTAAGTAGGGAGGAGCAACATCCCACCAGGAAACACTCAACGGGATATACAAGAACCAAAAACTCGCGCCCAACGGCGAAACATTGTAAACAACGCAAAGAAACATACGGCGTGAAAACACGCTCCACGACGTCCACCACAACGCCACAGGCAGAGACATAATAAAACCAACAAGTGACAAGTGTCATGAAATAGATAATACAATCAAGTCAATTATCCAAACAATCACAAAATACAAAGCACCTATTACAAGGAAAAATACACAGTCGAGAAAACAGAAAACAAACAAAAACGATCCACAAGGACAATCACAAACAGTTCGGACTACGTCGAAATCCTCAAAAACCACACTAGGCATCTCCGCGTCCTTTCGGAGCATAGACGCAACCTCGATCCCCAAATCTCTCAGCTACCGACTCGCAATGCACAGCTCAGTGACCCACCTGGCCACACTCAAAACAACTGACTAACGGTGAACGACAATTCTTCGTGGTATGGCCCGCTCGACTACAGTTATAACATGTCTTCATGCTGCTCACATTACTCACTGCAGGGGTACTACTCCTCTGATCACGCAATCGAGGAACCATCTTTGGATGACGAGGCGAAGTCCCAGCCTCAGGGGCCCACTCCCCTGATTTCCTGAAAAGTTCCCAACGGTTTTCTATTTCTTCGACTCAAACATATTCTCGGTCGATAATCTGGATAGCTCATATGCTAACGCCCTATTCTGATAATCTCTCAAGGAAGTACAAGTGAGACCTGCCATGTACTGACAAATCTCCGGCTTCATCCGCCTACTAAAATAACAGATCTTGTCCTCCTCCGTCCTTACTTGATCCTGCACATAGCTGATCTGTTTGCTAAAATCAATGATAGCTTGAGACAGCGGTACATCTTGCGGTTTCCTCAAAAAAAATTCATTAATCCTCTGGTTTCTGATCGGTTCCGTACAAAACTCATCTCTCATGAATCCCTGGAACTCTGCCCACGTGACGACACGATCTCGAGGCTTAACAGCCTCCCACCAGTTCGCGGCATCCTTGTCGAGAAGATACTGAGATACCGGTACTTTACATTCTTATGGACAATCAACTACCTCGAATATCTTTTCCAACTGGAAAAGCCAACCATCCCAACCCAATGCATCTGCGGCACCAGCAAAACGAGGGGGATTCATGCAAACCACTTCTCGAAGCCACTGATTTGCGCCAATGTTCTGGGTCACATCTGAATTACGTTGAACTGCTTGAGTCAACTGAGTCATCTGTGTAGCTACCTGCTGCAAAATAGTAGCAACACCAATACCAACACCATCACCAGTAGCATGATCCCGATCACGCATCCGGTCACCACGACCACGACCTTTGCCCCTCGGCATACTGAATAAGTAACCAGTCAGCACAACAGGATATCATAACACAACACATACAACGATTACCATCGTAAGGCAACACACATACAAACATCACAGCAATGATGGCATCGTTCGGCGATCTCAACTGCCCGAACGATAACCAGCACACAATTACAAAACATCACAAAATAATCACACATGTACACGATCATACAAACTCAAGCTCTAACAGCTCGAACAGGTGCGATAACACGCAAACCGCCATGAAACGACAACATTAAATACCAAAAACATACCTCTCACAGAGGGTTAACACAACAAGTGCGTGGCGAACGACTTAATGCTCACACCACCAATTCAATCACAACTCGAAGGGCTAACACTCTAACAACAATGTTAACATCGTACACACATTCTCGGGCCTCACATAGGAAAGATAGGTTTAAAAACGAAAACCACCTTTTGAAAAAATTTGGAAACACCAGTTGATCTTGAGTATCACTTTTCAAAAAGTTGCACAAACATCGTTGTCGAGACTTTGAAAACCATCCTGCGTTTGATAAAAATGAGGACACTTTTCTTTTAGTGAAAAACTTTCAGAAATATTCGACCTTCGGGTCTAAGCAATGTGTTTCCAAAATTACTGAAATATCTAAAAATATTTTGGTCCTCAAAGTAGAATAATTTTGAAACAGATAGTTGCGCTAGTAGGCGCCTCAAAAATACAATCCATTTAAAAGTACATCTCGAAATTTATTCTCTACAATACTCAAGGTTTTCAGAAATCCAATAGGCCAGAATGCCCAAAACTCACACGTATCGACATTCACTTACACACATCATAATACACGCATCAACTCGTTCAAAACCAAGACAATACATGTCTTTTACCGGAAAACAAACAGTCAAATATCACAGTCAAAAGGACATAAATAGCGACAACACTCCTCATATAAACGAAATATGAGAGTCACATAAACGCATCACGAAACCAAGAATCTGCATAAAGATTCCATCACTTAACACATAATCATACCCGTAACTCGTGTCACACGAGGCATAACACAAAGAACAGAGACTTACATCCACAGGTCGCACGAAGATGATGATTGCCCCACGATACTAATCACGACCAACCAACTCAAACGATGCATCGCGACATGACTCAGTCAGACAAAATCCAATGAGACAAAACTCAACAGACACAACTTGACCCGAAAGCCTAGGTTTTCACAACCTAAGCTCCGATACCATTTATGTAACACCCCCAATCCGCTCAGGGATATTACACGCCGTAGAACCTTTCTTCAAGGATCTACCAGGCTGGTAACAACATCGAACATCTCAACAATGCCTTTAAGGATAAAATGACTCAGTAGACTGATTTGGTCTTTCAATAAAAACATACAACCCAATCTCAATACATGCCCACGCAGGGGTCAAATACAAAATACTCCCATACAACAGGGAAAATATTGTAGTGGAAATGACGTACAACTGAACCAATACAACAATAAACGGGTCCTCATGTGATTAGTATCGATCATGTTTCATCATCCTTCATGCCGACCCTGTGCTATGCTCCCCAAAACCTAAATGCAATACAGACATCCACCCCCCGATTACTCGGGGGTTAGCAAAATTCCACTATTTTGCTAGTGCAAGTATAAAGTGCAAAATACGAGTCATACAATTCAAGCTCCAAGAATAACAATAATCAGGAATCCTCAAAGGTTCAAACACAACGAAAAATACTTCCCGAAGCAAGAGTTTGGGTAAAACATTCCAGAACCGAAAGTTCATAATTCAAGGGAAACAATTTACAAAATGGTTTAATAAGCCATCAGGAGTTTTAATAGAAAACAATTTAGGATTATTGAATCCTTCTCTTTCCAAAATCAACAAGGGTCACAACCCAAAGGTTTTTCTTTTCACAAATAAAACCAACAATAATTCACAGGGTTAAAACCCACGTCACGAGTCCTCGACGGACATCCAATCAACACAACATAATCACCCGAGATACGTAAATCTTGGTCACACAAATAACACCAACTCGTGAATCCAGGGCTATACCATTGGATTCCATAGAGGCCTCGCCGGACCCTCCCGAGGTGAGCAAAATACATTCACAAATCATATACACACCAATTCGTGAATTCAGGGCTATACCATTGGATTCACTCGAGGCCTCGCCGGACCCTCCCGAGGTGAGCAAAACACATTCACAATCATATACATAACACCGTGAACACATGCCAAGTCATCTCACAGTTGGATCAATCACTTGTTGTCTCCTAACCATATGATCGCATGCCATATGTCACCGCATGTCTTATCATCTCACGGTTGGATCAATCACTTGTTGCATCCTGGTCACATGATCACAAGCCATGTGTCACCATAGATTGTCTTAAGCTCTCACGGTTGGATCAATCACTTGTTGCATCTTGACCACATGATCACATGCCATGTGTCACCGTAGACCTTCGACCATATCCACACATTCACACAAATAACATATCATACCAAGGATATCCAAACAACTCACCCAAAGGCAATAAACACATAGCACAACACAAGTGTCAAATCACAACACACGAAATGAGAGAATATATTTATGTATATTATCAAAGCACAACAACAACACCAAGCGTATTCATAGGGTTCACTTTGCCAATCACGAAACATACCAATCACAAAACACACGCGTTTTGAAAGTGAGCCCTTAACGAGGCTAAACCGAATCTTTGAAAGTTCATTTCAAACAAACAAACAAACATACCAAGACGATCACAATAATCATATCCACAAAACAAGAAAGTATGGACAAGGTACTTGCCTCGATACCACGAGCAATAGAACAATGAACGGATACGGTCGGGTAGCCCTCGAACTTCCAAGATCGACCAAAACCCCGACAATTCCATAAAAACTACGAAAATAATATCACCACAAATCAATAATGCTAAACGGCATCCGAATCAACCCGAAAAATAACAAGAATCAAAGGGTTCTTCAAGGAAATCGGAAATCAAGTTCCAGGTGGTAAAAATCGATAAACGAGTTATAAAATCCGAATATCATGGCCAAGACAATAAGAATACCATAATCAATTCATCAACCACGGATTAAATCGAAGAATCATGAAGAAACCCCCAAAAATCATACAACTAGGGTTCTAAGTAAGAAAATACCTCGATACGACGAAGAACACAGATTGGATGATGATATAATTGACAAGAATCTTCCAAAACGCCTTGGAATTGATTACGACCGGCCAAGAACTCGAGTTCCCGAGTCTCCCGTCGCCAGCCGCCACCAGAAGAAGAAAAAAGTGAGAAATGAAGTCTGGCCCGTCACAGGCCTATATATGGCCGGCAGTGTTACGGCCGTAACCGGCAGTACCTTATGGCGGTAACTTGGTCAACTGCCGGTAGTGCACGCAATGGCCGAAGCCTTGCATACGCAACGATTGAACCTTACGGCGGTAATCGGCATATCCTTACGGCCATAACCGAACTCCCAAGGCCACTGACTCAAATCTGCCGAGTCACTACGGCCGTAACCAGCCAGCGCTTAACGGCCGTAACAAGCCTTACGGATTTAACCTGATGGACCTTACGGCCGTAACCGAGTCCTCCCAGGCCAGGGCGTGCGGACGCCTTACAGCCGTAATCGGCCAGGCCTTACGGCCGTAATCGGCCCAGCCAGCCCTCCAACTGCCCGGCTCGATACCTGACGACGTCTCGATCACGCGAACGCACTGGCTATGATCCAAAACAATAACGAATAGGCTACAAAACTCAACGTACCACAGTACAAGCATGCGATTCCAAAGACGCAGACGACAACAGTCTGTTCTACTGAAGAAAATTCAACGAAACCGAAATGAAGGTCCCGGGTATTATATTACCATAGCGCGCACTAACCAATAAGTGTAGCGTGCGCTAACGACTCAGAAGGACAACAACAGTATTATCGGAAATGGGTACGACGACGGATACCCACAACTTTGGAAAATTACAAAACGGTCCCAAAAGTCCGAAAAATCCGATACGACGACAGTTAATCAAACTGAAGCTCACAACACGTATGACAACGTTAAATGAACTTACGAGAAACCCGAAACGACAGTTTCGAACGAGATTCGCAAGAATCAAACTCAAGCGCGGAAAAGTCGCCTAAGAACACGGAACTGAACAAAACGACACCGAAACGAACTCGGACGTCCAAAAAGTGCAGAATTAGATACTCTCAGAATGACGAAACGGTCATGAGTGAGTCGTCGAAATGGACTCCCGCCGAAAAAAAGAAATTTATCGAAAATCGAAATTGCGGATATTACAGATCGATCCTATGATATTTAAGTTTACAAAATAAAATTAAAATCATTAACGATTCTAACAATCCCCCACAAGAGTGTAAATAGCCCAAATGCAATATGCAGACTCAATCTCAGTCCTCAGGAGGCGTTAAAGTATAAGGATAGGTAGTTCGTGACTTTGAACCTTCCATAGTTAACATCATCGGGTACACAGGCAGATTAGTGGCTTGGTGCTTTGAACTATTCCCCCACGGCGTGCACCGAGACAATGGTGCTAACACTTGAACACCTCAACCTCATCCGTTCTCACGTTTTGTGTCCTTTGCGGGCCTTGGACACCCCTTTGGATTCATAAGTGTATTTCATGAAGCGGCCCTCACTTCTCACTTATATAGGTGATTCTTTACCGAGTATCTTGCCATACTCTACCTCCTCGAGGTCTTTAGGAATCATTAAAAGTCAAGGACTTAGCCTCACCACTATGCAAGCTTTCAACACTCAATTGCTCTATAGGGAATAAACTTAGATGAGTGTTTTATACGAATTCTCATAGCTTAGTTTTCCCATTGAACCAAGTTCTTGGATCTCCAGTCATCTTGGTTGGGTTACCACTATGATAAATCTCAATTTGTGGATTTTAAACCCATTTCCTCTAGCAATTTATTCATTTGATCACGATTTAACCCTTTGGTTAGCGGATCCGCTAGATTATCCAATGACCTCACATAGTCAATAGAGATAACCCTACTTTTGATCAAATGTCTCACGGTATTATGGTGTCGACGAATATGTCGAGACTTTCCATTATACACGTTACTTCTTGCCCTACCAATAGCATCTTGGCTGTCGCTGTGTATTATCACTGCAGGCACTGGTTTTGACCAACATGGAATATCTTCTAGAAAGTTTCTGAGCCAATCGACTTCTTCACCAGCTTTGTCCAAAACTATGAATTCCGATTCCATGGTGGATCGGGCTATACACATTTGTTTCGCAGACTTCCACGAGACAGTTCCACCCCCAATGGTAAACACGTAACCACTTGTAGAAAATGAACTTTTCGTATCGGATATCCAATTCGCATCACAGTACCCTTCAAGTACCGGGGGGTATCTCGAATAGTGTAACCCAAGGTTTTGAGTATACTTTAAGTACCTCAAAACTCTTACGAGAGCTTTCCAATGCTCTTTGCTTGGATTGCTCGTGTAACGACTTAATTTGTTCACAGCGCAAGCTAAATCGGGTCGAGTGCAATTTGTAAGATACATTAAACACCCAATGACTCGTGCATATTCTTCTTGTGCAACGGGATCCCCTCGATTTTTGCTCAAGTGAACCTTTAACTCTATTAGAGTCTTAGCCAGCAACCTATCAAAAGCACTAAACTTCTTGAGAACTTTCTCGGCATAGTGAGATTGTGTCAAGATGATTCCATCTGATTTTCTCAAAATTTTCATTCCAAGAATCACATCGGCTAGCCCCATGTCTTTCATGTCAAAATTTCTTTTTAACATGTTCTTAGTATCGTTAATCACTTGTATATTGTTACCCATGATTAACATGTCCTCTATATAAAGACACACAATAACATAGCCGTTATTAGTGTTCTTAATATAAACACATTTATCACACTCGTTTATTTTAAAACCATTTGATAACATTACATTATCAAATTTCAGGTGCCACTGTAGTGGAGCTTGTTTCAATCCATATAGAGACTTAACCAGTTTGCATACCTTTTTCTCTTGTCCAGGTACTACAAACCCTTCAAGTTGTTCCATATAGATCTCTTCATCCAGATCACCGTTCAGAAAAGCAGTCTTAACATCCATTTGATGAATCTCAAGATCGTGCAAAGCAGCAATCGCGAGAAGCACTCGAATAGATGTAATTGTCGTTACAGGTGAATAGGTATTGAAAAAATCGCACCCTTCCTTCTGCTTGAAACCTTGACTACTAAACGAGCTTTATACTTATAAATTGACCCATCAGCCTAGTACTTTCTTCTAAGGATCCATTTTCATCCTAAGGGCTTACAACCTTCAGGTAAATCAACCAAAACCCAAGTTTGGTTTTGTAAAATTGAGTCAATTTCACTCTAAACAGCTTCTTTCCAGAGCAACCCATCTGGTCTAGCATAAGCTACTTTGATCGATGTTGATTCTTCATCCAACATGAATGCTATGTAGTCAGGTCCAAATATCATTAGTGTCCTAACCCTACTACTACATCTCAGTTCTACATCTTCCAGATTAGATCTCGATCGCTTACGTGACTTTGGATCTACATCCACAGGTTTTGAACTTGTTTCTTCATCTTCAACTCTATTGCTAAAATTGTTCTCAACTTTATCATTGTCCTTACAAGGATATATGTTTTCGAAGAATAAAACATTCCTTGATTCAATTGTTGTTCCCACAGTCATTTCAGCACTACAAAAAAAATAGCATTTACCGACGCCAAAATCCATCGTTAAAATAAGATGGGGGCGTCAGTAAACTGAATACCGACGCCATTACCGATGATGGAAGGGCGTTGGAAAACTGCTCGACGGTAAAAAAATATCGATGCCATTTCTGGGCGTTGTTAAATTGCCGAAGGCTTCCCGACGCCGTTGCCGTTGGGCAATACCTGGGTAGGCTGAAGTTGGGACAATTTTGCCGATGGATACCGACGGCAATACCGACGTCCCTACCGACGAATCCGACACCTTTATGTCGTCGTTAGGTTGGAAATAACGATGCCGAACCTGCTGTTGTTAAAATGAACAATGACGACGCCTTTGCCGACAGAATGTAGCAGTCGCTAATTTAAAAATACCGACGGCCTCGTTGCTGTTGGTAAAAATGTAAATGCCGATGCTTTTTACCGATGGTAACAGGGCGTCGGTAATTATCCAATAGCAGTTTTGCCGTTGGTAATACTGTCGGTATTTTTTGTTTTTGACAATTTTTCTGAATTTTATTTATTTCCATTACATGCTTTCAATTTCTGAATAATAAAACAAACTAGTCATAAATAGCAAAAAAGTCACAATGTTACACAATCGTCATAGTTGTATCGTTGTACACAATCAAGAGTTGTCATCATTTCATCGTACAGTAACAAAAAGAAATAAGTAGTCTAAATCAAGGTCAAGTAGAAGGGCGACTCGTAGATGGAAGATTTTGTTGTGTCAGCATTTCTTGAATAGCTTGCAACTGTTCCTCAAGGCGCTCTCTTCACGTGCTCTCCTTCAATTACCTTTGCCTGCTCTTCTCTCAATCTGCGCTCCTCTGTCAGCTGCTCCTCTAAGGATGTGAATCGAGTGCGGATCTCTTCAGATGCGTGAAACTGTGAGGTCGTTGATCCACCGCCGCTAGAGCCTGTGCTTATGATGCTAGGAGCTAGACTGCTAGTGCCGTACATCCTATTTTTCTTGACATATTATTTGGCGGCCTCCTTCTCCTGCAGTACAGTCTTATAGATCATATTCAAATCTGCTCCCTCTCCTTGCTCTGCAGCAAGCTCCTTAACCCTAGCCTGAGAAGAAAAACATGCTCAATATTCTAATTACATTTGAGCAATAACAAGGAAAAAAATACAATTTATGCAAGTTTATAGAAATCCCAAATTGGTGAGAAGTTGCATCAAATAAGAACTTGCTTCAGCAAGAGGCTTCCCGAAATCCACATGTGCACGCATGATCAGCAAGAATTTATTTTGGGGGATTACGTTACTACTCTTTAAATTCAAATCTCAATGCTAATTTTTTTAAACTAATGTCCTGCTTAATTTCTAGTTTAATCTAAAGACAAGCTGTTGGAAGCTCAGAAGCAGTTCAATGTCTCGAGGCAAAATGTGGAGGTTGACATTACATTACTTACTAGTCTTGAATATACCAAAAGGGGCACCATAAGGAAATTATTAGTGGGTTTAGGCATAATCAAGAGTACATTGGGGAAATGGGTGCAATCTGGGCAGATTAGGGATCATACATCATCCATGAAGCCCGATTTAATAGCCGCAAAAAAACTTATGGGCCTCAGATTCTCACTTGATCCATTAGAGCTAGATAGAATACTCAATAAGATAAAATTCAAAGGTATGCATAACACAATGCATGTAGATGAGAAATGGTTCTACATTACCAAGGGCAGTCATAGATTCTATTTAGCACATAAAGAAGAGGAGCCTCAAAAGGACATGTAAAAATAATAAGAGGAATTCGACCAATGGACTTGAGCAAGAAAGTTGCTAACTACAGACCACTTGATTTGTAAAATCGTCATTCTCTGCTACAATGGAGATCAATTTTTTTTCTCTTAGCATTATTATGAGTTTCATGTGGAATGGAGAATTTCTTTGATGCTGTTACTTGTTTCCACTTTATTCAGAATGTCTATCTCTAGTTGTGCCAATAATTATTTTGTGCTATTTCATCTGCAGTATGTTCATTATCTCCAAAGAAAGTATTCTCTTACATCCTTTAATCTACTGTGGCACACAACTCCAGCCCAAGCTGGAACACTATTGTTGTTAGGCCCGTTACTGGACTATTGGTTGACTAACAAGAGAATCAACGAGTTTCAATTTCATTTACCATCTTTGGTCCATGCTGTGTTTTTTGATGCTATGAGCCTATCTATGATAATTTCTTAATATTACATATGCATATGTCTATACCTTTTCTTCCGGTTTGCATATTATAATATATTATAGGCCTTCTGGCTCAAGAGATGATAAATACTAAACTAGTTACTCTGCTCATTATGTGCTACAGAGAAGTAAATAAGTTTGAAAAATTTTTGAAAAAAATCACAAAACTGGTATCAGGGAAATATTTATTAGTATTAGGAACTACGGGGAAAAATGGAAATCATTCCATTTCTATGAGCCTATGAGACATTCCATCAGTAAAAGACTACAGTCTTCCATAAGTGGTAACCAGGCAAAAGAAATAATAAGAACAGACCCACAGGCACATTAGAGACAAAGCCAATTTGAGAATTGAAGAGGAATCTGAGAGCAGTTGCAAAGGATTTAAAAGTCAGCAACCGCACAGTGGGAAGGTGGTCCAAGTTAATGATGTTCAGGCTACATACCAATTCCATTAAGTCACATTTAACTCCAGAAAACATGCTAGCAAGATTATAGCTCAACCTAGATGCAGTATATGTTAACATTCCACTCAACTTGGTAAAGTTCAATGTTTACTTATTTGATGGAGGAAACCTTCTGACCCCAGGATTTCTTATTTGATGCAACTGCTCACGATGTCAAGACAATTTATATACATTCTAAAATACATCAACAGTCCAAACATAACTATTCCCACACAAATCAAAACAGAAATGCATCACAAAATGAAGAAACATAATGTAGAAAATCAAATATTACTGTACAGAACATCTATTCCCACACAAAATGAAAAACAGAATGCATCACAAAAAAATGGACAGAAACTGCACAGAACAGGACAGGAAACTGGACAGAAAAAAGACCTGTTATGTAGGCCTGTTATGTAGGCTTCTCAAAACTTGACAGAAAAATAGTATATATAGGCAAAAAACTCAGGTTTGTACACAGTTTCCATGACAATCAAAACAACAAGTGTGAATTGAATGTATTCCAAAATACCGTAGATGAATCGAATGCATATATACTTACATCAATATCCGCATCCTTCTGTGTCATAAAAGTTCCATCTTTTTTCATGTGGATAGCCCGAAAAGAGGCATAAACACACCGCTCTAATGGAAGATTGCTCTTCGTTGCCTATTTATTAAAAATACTTCGAAATTATTACGATGCACACTTACATATACAAGCAAAAAAATTAGATAATTACTAACCAACTCTCCAGCAAGTACGCTAATAGACTTAGAGCCTCCACTGTGCTTGCTTATCCCGGTACCAGGGCCATCCACTTCAGCCATTCGGTTGCCTCTCGCCCTCGTAGATACATCTCTCACCTCGGGAGTATCCCAGTAAGCACATAAACCTTCCCACCAATCAGTAGGGATGTGTTTTGGCCTCCCTTGATCCCTTTTCTTTTTTGCATCACTTAGGAAATTGCTGAACCTAACCCATGCACGAGACTCCCAAAGATCATAGACTTCTTGTTCCCACTCAGTAGGCCACGTGAAAAATTTCTATGAAATATTGCATATCAAGTTAATAAAACTAACTTAACATAATTGAATATAATTAGTTTACATAATGATTACAAATTACCTTAAAGAAGGTATAGTACTGGGCCTTTACGCTATTGTGAGTATCTTTCCAGTTGAAGCCTGTCGGATTGGGAACTCTTTTAAAACTCCTCGTGCACACCCTGGAAATCTAGGGATGAATCAATATCTCTCTGTAACCAAAACCAAATTAATCATTTAGATCATCACAATACTTAGTTATAGCATAATCAACATCTTTAAGCATTTAATTTGATGACAGTAACAAACACCAACTAGTTAAAAATAATTCATCAATTGATGTATTTACTGTTTAAGCATTTTGATGACAGTAAATACAATTCCCCAATAAATTTAGTCCTAGAAATATATTTTATATGACCTCTAAGTATTGTCATCAACTGATTAAATAATTTGAGCACTCGTTGTAACAAAAATAATTGATGATTAAACAGTAAATAACTAACCCAGTTTTAGTATCTCTTTCAAGAGCAATCTTTCTACAGGAAACAACACTTGCGGCTGCCTTAGAAGCTGTCACCTCCCGATCCTCATCTTCAGAAATGTGTGCACTAGTCTCTTCGTCTGCCGTGTCTCGGAGTAGAACAATCGGCGGAGTCTCGGGTAGAGCAGACGAAGACCTAACAGGACCTTCTCGTGGGGAGTCCGTAGCAGGTGAAGAGTGTCCGGGAGATGCTCGTGAGGAGCCCGTGCTACTGCGGCGCCCGCCACCACCTCTCCTCATAGAGAACATCTGAGGGAAAAATGATGGTTGTAATTAAAATGTGCAACAATTCATGATAGTTAAGCATCGACCAATTATAGAAACTAAACCTTAAATGAAGATGAGCACCACAACGAAGTTTCTCTAAGCACTGTCTGCAATTTTAAATGCTTTATACAATGTCGAAGACCACCATAACAATGTTAATATCATCATAGAGTAAAACAATATGAACTGTAGTCTAAATGGTTAGTCTAATCAACATTCTTTAGTGTTACAGACTAGGTGAATCTTTGGAACCTTTAGTGTTACAAACAAAGCAAATGAGTAGAGTACAAGTTAAGCAAAAATCAACATGTACACAACACATATTGCAACAATACATCAAATAACAATCTACATAAAATCATCAAGGCAACATCGTATAAATAAAGATCGAAAGAAGAGGAAGAATAAACCAAACCATCCACAATCTATATCAAATTTTCAAGTGCACTTCATATAACAATCTAAAATAGAATATTCATTAGCTTGAAAATCACAATATTGACATGATCGTAAAGACTATAACATATGATCAGAATCATCATCATTACTATCTTCCTCATCTGACGTTATTATATACCCATAATCTGATGCCTCATACACATCATCAATATCAATAAGTCCACCTCGTGGATGCGATATTGATATCTCATCATCTACAGTAGCTTGACTACCTCTAGTCCTCATGACCGCGGCATTCTCTTGAAACGATTGATGTAATGACGAGGCGGATGGTTCACAAGCTACTTCAAATCTAGATCTAGGTGTGACCTTGCACACTCCCCACCAATACTTCTTAGCTTGATTCATACTAGGATAGGAAGCATAATACACTTGAGTAGCTTAATTTGCTAACATAAAAGGTTCGTACTTTTTGTATTTACGGGTGTGGTTTACTGAAACCAAATTGAAATCTGTATTCACTGAAGTCCCTAGAGGTGATAAGCCAAACCACTCGCACTTGAATAACACAACTGTTTTAGTGGGTTCACCATTATACTCTACCACACACACCTCCATTAATCGCCCGTAAAAATCTTACTCATCACTATTATAAACCTCGCCCTTTATGCAGACACCACTATTCATAGTACTGTTATCTGACCCATGGTCAACTGTGTGGAACCTGTATCCATTAACTAAACACCCAGAATAAATTTGAACCCGTCTGATGGCCCCTTACGCAAGGTCCTTAAAGCATTGGCTTGCATTACTTGAAGGATCATTAACCTATAACAATTATTAAGTATGTTAGTTATGTAACTTTCTACATATTAAATTAGTCTATAAATAATTTGATATGAGACCCCACACTTACATATGTTTTGAACCAACTTGCAAACTCCTTTTCAACTCTTGTTTGTAAGTCATTTTCCGTTATCTTCGGATTAGTTCCTCGAATTTGATCTTCAAAAAATCTTCAAAAAACACAGGAGTTATTATATATTTAATGAATGAATATATTCTTCATTAAATAAAATATCACGAGGGTACTCACGTCAAGTATGTATCTGAAACCTTGGCACAATTGGATAAAATATATATGTGCTGCATTATACTTTTTGGCATCAAAATATCGTGAAGGCATTTTGCCAAAAGGATGGCCATCCAATTTGAAAATTGAGAGCATATTCGGATCATCATTTTCATCGGCTCCCCCCTTATCATTTTGAGGCACACTTCTTGTAATATCCGTACCTTTCCATTTTTAGTAGTTTCCATTTTTGGTGTATGTCTAATTTTATCTGACTCGCTTGTAACCGTTTGGACATTTTGAACCTACTTTGTTCTTGGAGTTTTTCCGTTTGGACGAGTTTTGGAGGTGTTTTTACGTAATTCCATTCTATGTTATGTTTTGCCGTATGAACGTTCGATTCTCGTAAAACTTGTTCGTTTTTGTTGTTTCTTGGTTTGTATGAGTTCGTTTAGTTGAGTGGTTCGTGTTGTGAGTTTCGGTTTGTGAATCCGATGTTGTATCATGACTTTCGGACATTTGGGCCATTTTTGTAATTTCCTATAAGTTTAGGGAATTTCATCTTCTATGTCATACTACGGATTCCCCGGTAGTCAAAATTGTATTTTCTTTCAGCGCTTAGCTTCGTCGTCCTGTATATTCCATGTTTATGTTTCTGGATTCTGGCCTTGTCTTGCGTTTCGAGTTTCGTGCCTTCTGCAGCAGCAAACTGAGCTGAGCAGTACTGAACTGCTGCGTGGGTAGCGCACGCTACTCCTTATTTCTTGCGTGCACTATCGGTGTGCATTTAGCGTACGCTATCTTGTAACTATAGCGTGCGCTAACGACTTCAGCGTACTGGGTAGTGGGGGTTCTGAACCCAGAATCCTGTACACTGACCATCCGATAGCGTGCGCTAGGCTTCTGTAACGTACGCTATCGAGTAGCATTTAGCACGCGCTAAACGTGTCTGGCGCATGCTAGCGATGCCGGGCAGCAGCTACTGGACTGCTTGCAACCCCCGTTAGCACGCGCTACCTTTTAATGGTTAGCGTGCGCTAACTATGCGTTATAAAAAGGACAGCAACCCCCTTTCTCGTCATTTTTCCTCCTCTTCTTTTCCTTTGGGCAATTCCGGCGATTCTAGGGCTATTTGTGGAGAGTAATCCGTGGAGTCTCATTGCAGACCGATTCTTGTGTTCCAAACTTAGTACATCATCATCTTAATCCGTCTTCTCCATTCCAATTCAAGGTATTTTGACTTAGAACCCTACTTTGTCAATTTTTGGGGGGTTTTCGGGTTTTGTTCATTTAAACTCGAATTGATCAGATATGTTGCATCTTTCCGTAACAAATATTAGTATTGAGTGTTTCCAAATCCGATTATATCGTGTTTATTTCACGGATTGTTGATTCGGGGAGGTTTTGTGAAAACCCTCGCCCGTATCGTTCGTACGTTTATTGTCATAGCTTGTAATCGGGGTTATGGGCATATTCCATTCGATTATTATTGTCCGCTAGGACTGAGCTGTGTTAATCCTTCGTTTAGGAACCGTCGTTTTCCATTCGGATCATTCGTAGTCGTTATTCATTCCCGATTATTCGAAGATGTCTCAAAGGCAAGTACTTTACATTTGTTTACGCGTTCTAGTATTTGAATTATGGATTTTCGTGGTTGTGTGGATGTATATGTGTATGTTCACCTAGGGATGGTCCGACGGGGCCTCTAGGGATACGTTGCCGTGAGTTTCGTATCGCGAACTATGGTTAACCACCCAGGGATGTCCGACGGGGCTCTGCGGGGTATGGTAGCCGTGAGTCTCGTACCGAGGTTAACTTTGAAATGTTTTGTTGGAGAAATGTGTTTTGTGCTTGTGCACCGTAAAATATTCCGGAATATAAATGATTTCTAAAATGATTTTTGGCGCATATATTCATCTGATTAGAATGGTAATTCAAATGTATTGTACTTGCACTAGCAGTTGTCGCTAACCCCTTAAATGGGGGAAATACTTTTGTATTTCAGATACAGGTCAAGGAAGCAAACGAGCATGCGAGCCGTACGAGGATGATGGGCAGGCGTGACTCTCGGTAGTTATTTATTGGTGTCTTATTTGGAACTTATTTATTATGTCATTTGGTTAAGTACTCGAGTACTCTTTCTTGAGTTTATTATTGTCGTGTACCCGTTTTGGGGAATGGATTCGATGTCAGATTAAATTGTCTAGTTTCTGTCTTTGGTCTGGATGTCGTGGATTGTGAAATTATCATTTTGTTAATGATTGTATGTCCTTGTCGAATGTCATTTTGTCGTGTTAGCCTGGTGGGTTCCACAGTGTGGGGTCCACGACGCTGTAATATACCCTGATCATCTTCGGGGTATTACACTTCTAATCTTCATAGTCACCTAATCTTCAAAGTAGTATGAGCTAAACGTTGATGCCTCTTTCATTAAGTAGGCATTGGTGATGGATCCTTCAACTTTGGCTTTGTTCTTTACAAAATATTTCAATGTCTTCATATACCTGTCAAATGGATACATCCATCGATATTGTACTGGACCAGCAATGCGGGCTTCGTCATCCAGATGGATAACAAGATGCTTCATTGAATCAAAGAAGCTAGGCGGAAAGATACGCTCAAGTTTGCACAAAGTAACCGGAATTGTTTCATAAAGTTTACACATGTCCTCTATTTTTATTGTCCGAGATGTCAAGTCTTTAAAGAAGATACTCAACTCTGTAATTGCCTTCCAAACAGCTTGAGGAAGAAGTTCACGAAATGCAATAGGTAACAAGCGTTGCATGAACACATGGAAGTCATAACATTTCATCCCTCTCATCTTTAGTTCTTTCTTATCCACGTATCTGCTAATATTGGACATGTAGCCATCAGGAAATTTAAGACGAGATATCCATTCACATAGTACTCTCTTTTCATCTCTGTCAAGTGAGTAACAAGTTTTCGGTTACTTTTCTGTCGTCTCATTTTTCTTCAATTCAGGTCTGATGCAGAACAATTGCAACTCGTCTCTAGACTTGGTGGTATCCTTGGTCTTTCCCGGCATATTAAGCACAATGTTGAACACATTGTCAAACACATTTTTTCAATGTGCATGACATCCAAATTGTGATGAATTGGAAGTTCTTTCCCATATGGGAGATCCCAAAAGATGCTTCTTTTCTTCCACCCGCTCTTAGAATTCTTGGATATCTCTTTGTTTGTGTCATTGTAGTCCTCTGCCACTTTCACAAGACCAAGTGCCTTTATTTGATTCAATATCTCAGTGCCCGACCTTTTCTTAGGTGTAGGTACTTCACATGTCATATTCTTTCTAAATTCTCGTCGGTTCCTCCTAAACATGTGATCCGGCTCCAAGAATTTCCGACTACAACCAAACCATGTTTGTTTACCACTCTTAGGAAGAGTAAACGCTTCAGTCTCATCCATGCAATGAGGGCATGCCAATCTTCCAGCAGTACTCCATCCAGACAACATTGAATACACTGGAAAATCACTAATAGTCCACAACAACACTGCTCGCATTTGAAAATTTTGCTTCAATGAGATGTCAAATATTGGAACACCCTCTTCCCATAAGTTCACCAACTCCTTTATGAGCGGCTGAAGAAACACATCCAATTGCATCTTAGGATTACGTGGCCCTGGTACTAAGATTGTTAGGAACATGAATTGTTCCTTCATACAGAGCCAAGGTGGTAAGTTATAGGGTGTGACTATAACTGGCCACGATGAATATTGTCGCCCTGATTGTGCAAAAGGTGCAAAACCAAGAGTCGAAAGACCTAATCTCACATTTCTAGCCTCCACAGCAAAATCTGGATAAATAGTGTCAATGTGCTTCTGTAATACCCGGATTTTCAGTATAAATTTTTCACGTTATTTTATCTGAGATATACTGCATAGCTTTGTTTCTATATAATATGGATAAAATAAATTGAGAACTGAGACAGTCGTATTTGTATAATTGTCGTATTTGGTAGACAACTACATTTGAGGATATCGTATATCAGGTTGTTTTAATTTTTGATATCGGGTATATCATATGAGAATATTATTGGATCCAGTATCTGTGTTTAGTATGCCGTATGTTTGTATTATGTATGTCGAGATGTCGGACAGGAACAGTTGGATTTTGGCAAAGTACAGAAGGCCATTACGTATGCTAAGCCCAAGGACTTACTTATGCTAAAATCTACGCTTTACGTACGTTATGCATAAGGAATTACGTACGTAACAGAGGGAATCGGACAGGATCCGGATATGATCGACAGGTGGGCCCTGTGTCGACAGCTTTCGACAGCAGATGTGGACAGGTGAGTCAACGAATGGATTTACGTATGCTATACAGGGTGTATTACGTATGTAATACGAGTATATTACTATAGCAAGTCAACGCATGTATTATGTACGCAATGGATTAAGTGTTACGTACGTTAGGAGGCAGCTCGCCGAGTCGTGGATGAGGACTTGCTGGATGGCCGATCACGGTCGGCAGTGACTCGCAGGGATGGCCGATCACGGTCGGTAGTGACTCATTGGGCGTAAGGACTGGCCGATAATGGTCGTAAGGTTGTGGCCGGGTATGGCCGTAAGGGCCTATTACGTACGTAAGGTGGGTGCCGGTAACGGCCGTAAGGTTGTCGGACAAAATGGACAGGCGAGTAGCCATGACCGGTTACGGCCGTAAGGAATCGACAGGTCCCGGCTATTTAAAGGCCTAGGCCGGGTCACTTGGCATTTTCACATTTTTTCTTCGTTCTTTCCGCAATTCTTCATCAGAAATTGATGGATTTGGTTGGGAACATCATAGAGCAACATGTTTTGGAAGTTTGATTCATGTCTGTTGTTGCCCGAAATATTATCCGAAGATAGATATTGCTGGAATGGTGGAGCAACAGCAAATTGCGAGAGCACGTCCGTGGGGGTGTGAATAACACAAGATTTGCCGGGTTTGTTAGGCCCGGACTTGAATGCTCTCGTGAGATGTTATTAATAAGAATACGTTTGAGTACAAATATTAATGAAAGAATGCGATTACAATGAGTGTAAAAGATCCTATTTATCAAGCTCTTGAGCGAAGCTCTGCGTGTTTTGTCTCTGCCGACCGTCTTTCGTGTAAGAGGTGCTGAGAGAGAAGAAAGACCGAGAGATAGTTGTTGCCAAGAGTAAGAAAGCCAAGTTGTGGGAAAAACCAGAAGGAGCGTCCAAGTGCAGGAAGCCTTCTATTTATGGGAGCTGAGATGCCCTGTTTACTGGCGGGCGATCGCCTTTTAGGTAATATAATAAGGGGCGATCGTCTTTATGTCACATGGGCTGTCTGCCTTAAAGCCTGCGAGCTTCTTGTGACCAGTATGCGATCGATGAGGAGCGGCACGCGTCCCGATTCTTTATCACGGGCGGTCCCATTGTACACCTTTCGGCGGGTCTGTCGGTAGGTGAGAAGATGCTGACAGGCTGTGGTCAATGATCCATATCTTGCGGCGCCTTTTCCGGATCTGCACGTGGGTTCTTACTTCGAGCTTCGGCCTTCGCCGAATAGACGGGTGATGGCTTCGCGTGGCATGAGGCGGTCGTCATTTGGTCGGTCACCAGGGGTCGATCGCCAAGTACCAAGATACGATCGCCTTAGATGTCGATTGCTCGGCATCGGGACTTGTCATGGGACCTTCGGTCGGCCAATCTGCCTTGGCTGCTGGACTCTGGCTCGGTCGCCCGGTCTCTGAGGCGATCGCCTGTTGAGACGTATAATTCTTGACACAACAATTGCCCCCCAGCTTGCTCCGATGTCGAAGACATGGGGTGAGGTGGTTCTTGCTGGCGATCGTGTAGGATGAAGACGGGCGATCCATTGAGCGGACTTTGGTCTCGGACTTGGGCGATCTGGTTGATTGGCTAGCTATCTTCGGTCTTGTACCTCCAATAAACAATTTTGCCGATCCCTCGTAGAGAGCTGATTGCTTCGTCGTTGAGGAACCGTGCACAGTCGCGGAGTTTGATGGACCGACCTCCATGACCGTGTCTTGTGCGCGAGCGACATTGTCTGTCTCGTGACTCATTTTATTGTGAGGGTCCTCCGTTAGGCTGCGCCTCGCCTCGTATTTAAACGAAGGGCGTGCGGTCTTGGTCTGGAGAAATCCTTGCGCGGGGCGTCGTCGGATGAATCGACTCCACGTCCGCGGCTAGTTAGCTCTTTTCTACCTCGGATCATCATGTTAGATGGCAATCCTCGACGGTATACATTGAGACGGGAGTAGTGATGCGTCGCATTGTCTGGGTTCACCATGTTAGATGATGAACCTTTGAGGGCGGGCGATCGTGTCCACTGATTTGTTTGGAGGGTCCTTCGACTACGCCCGCCTCGTATTTAAACGAAGGGCGAGCGATCTCAGCCCAAAGGAACCTTGCATGGCCTAAGCAGTCGGTTCCATCGACCACCAGGACCATGGCTGCACTTTTCTACCTCAGATCGTCATGTCAAATGCCGACCTTCGATGGTGTACGTTGTGCGGGGGAGGCGACCTCGTGCCTTAGTCCAACATGTTAGATGATGAACTGTAGATGGCGAGCGAGTCCTCCAGTTTCAGAGATGTTGATTGACTTTGGCGATCGGGTTGGAAGACTAGAGATCGTCGTTCGGTTGTCGATCGCGCTGCTCATAGGTTGAGAAGAAACCTTTGCCTGGCCAGAAAGTCTGTGGCTTTAGCGCGGAAGATCGCATAGGTCGGGGGATGGTCCTTCGTAAGATGCCTGAACATAGGCGAAAGACCATGGAATCCCCCTAGGACCGAGTAGAGGGCGATCTCATCGCTTACGGGTGTGCCGTTGAGGATGATCTTGTCTACCCGGTCGATGTAGTCTGCGTCAGACTCTTCTTCTCCCTGCCTGATTTGCATCATGCGATGGGGACCTTCCGGCCGAGCGACCTTGGCGGCGAAGTAAGCTGTGAAGCTGTTCGCTAGTTGATCAAAGGAATTGATGGATCGCGACGGTAATGAGACGTACCATCTATGGGCCAGGTCACCTAGCGTTAGTGGGAACATTCGGCACCTGGTTGCGTCGGATGCCCCACACCTGGTCATGTAGATGCGAAACTTGATCAGGTGAGTGTTGGGATCCGACCTTCCCTCGTACAGAGGTGTTTGCGGAGGAGCGATCGTACGCTGCACGGGGGCGAGCTCGATGTGGACCGCGGGTGGCTCGCTCGGCCCGGCGATCTTTCTCTTGGCGCCTGCCCCAGATTCCAGGAGCGCCTTCATGTCTTCGAGCTGGCGTTGCATTGCGGCCATCGCTGTAGCTTGGTCGCTCGTGGCTCGGCTTTCGGAGCGGGAGCCGAGGCGGTCGTGTACCGATCTCCTGACTCCGCTGTTGCCAACCTCGGTTCTTTGGCGAGGAGGAGCCAGATGGCTGGCCTGCCTTCTGGGAGTCGGATACGCCGAACTCCTGGTGACGGACTCGAGCTCCGTTGTTTCGTGGCTGGGGCCGGACTGCCCCGGTCGCCATGACGGGTCGCTGCCTAGGCGGCTGAAAACAGAGGTGCCCCGGCTGGTGAGCGCCTCTTCTTGCGAATGGGAGCCTCCTGGCGATCGCTCAGTCAGCAGCCCCTTGAACTTCCGTTTGGTCACGCGGCGGATGGCCGAGGGGGTTATAGCGGGCGGCGCATCGAAAGCTCTCCATGCTCCTGTAGAATGGCCAGGTCTCCTTCGATCTGTTCCGCGGTTTGGAACTGATTGAGCGAGAGGCTCGGGCCGTCCTTCGGGGGCGGGATCGAGAGTCTCGGACCGCGGCGGCTACCCTCCGCCATAGGCTGCAGATCAGATTGAGACGGAATGAGGCGTCTGGCGGATCGGCCAGCGGCTTTCTTCGACGTGGAGGCAGAAGTCATAATTCTGGAAGCTTTTCTCTGAAGAACAGTGAGTGTTTCTTCAGGTATATGCCCCAGAGAACAGTGAGTGTTCTTCGAAACGGTAGGAATAAAAATGAGGGTTAGATTGCCCTTCCTCTAGCGCCAATTGTTTTTGCCCGAAATATTATCCGAAGATAGATATTGCTGGAATGGTCGAGCAACAGCAAATTGCGAGAGCACGTCCGTGGGGGTGTGAATAACACAAGATTTGCCGGGTTTGTTAGGCCCGGGCTTGAATGCTCTCGCGAGATGTTATTTATTAGAATACGTTTGAGTACAAATATTAATGAAAGAATGCGGTTACAATGAGTGTAAAAGATCCTATTTATCAAGCTCTTGAGCGAAGCTCTGCGTGTTTCGTCTCTGCCGACCGTCTTTCGTGTAAGAGGTGCTGAGAGAGAAGAAAGATCGAGAGATAGCTGTTGCCAAGAATAAGAAAGCCAAGTTGTGGGAAAAATCATAAGGAGCGTCCAAGTGCAGGAAGCCTTCTATTTATGGGAGCTGAGATGCCCTGTTTACTGGCGGGCGATCGCCTTTTAGGTAATATAATAAGGGGCGATCGTCTTTATGTCACATGGGTTGTCTGCCTTAAAGCCTACGGCTGCTGCTGGCGGCAGTGTGATCCCGATGAGGAGCCGGCCACGCGTCCCGAGATTCTTTATCACGGGCGGTCCTACTGTACACCTTTCGGCGGGTCTGTCGGTAGGTGAGAAGATGCTGACAGGCTGTGGTCAACGATCCATGTCTTGCGGCGCCTTTTTCGGATCTTCACGTGGGTTCTTGCTTCGAGCTTCGGCCTTCACCGACGCGACGGGTGATGGCTTCGCGTGGCATGAGGCGGTCGTCATTTGGTCGGTCACCAGGGGTCGATCGCCAAGTACCGAGATACGATCGCCTTAGATGTCGATCGCTTGTCACCGGGACTTGTCCTGGGACCTTCGGTCGGCGAATCTGCCTTGGCTGCTGGACTCTGGATCGGTCGCCCGGTCTCTAAGGCGATCGCCTGTTGAGACGTATAATTCTTGACACAACAATGTCTAACATCGTCTTTTGCTCGGATCGAAGGTAAGAACACTTGAACTTTTGGTTTTGAAGATTTTTGAGGTTTCATGGTGTTTTGGCCGATTTCATTCGTTTTAAATCAGATTGTTGTTAGAACTTGGTTGTTTTATTGAGATCATTCATTACTCTTGAAGTTTTGTGGAACAAATTCGAGAATTTCTCCATTAAATCGATTAAATTGGACTATGCCCTCAAAGTGTCCGATAAAATGCTTCAATGGGTAGAACTTGGGAAGTTCTATATGGTTTCGTAGAATTGTGATTGAATTGATATCGTTGTGATTTAGGAACAAACTTTTTGAAAGATCTTGGATCAGGACTCTTTTCTTTCGTCGATTTCTTCGCACCGTGTTAATCAAGACAAGTGTTTACTTGTGTATTTTATCTTCTAAGAGGTATGTTGGATAATCCTCTTTGAATTCGGATTTTTGATGTTGTTGTCGATGATTAATTCATAATGTGCTAGTTTATGGAGTTGTTGTGATGATTCTTGGTATTTACGGGAATTATGTTAAGGGAAGATAATGAATTGATGATCAATGTCTTGATTATGTTGTTATGATTATGGAATCATAGTATTCTCGATGTTCTTTGTAATAATGTTGCGATTCTTGATGTTAGGAAGGTCGTATATTGGAGGATATGATAATATGCATCTTGAATTATAAATAAGGATTGTTTAGATGTTAGAACACATCGGATTATGTCATTTGAGGATTTTGAATGTGATGTCGGAATAAGTTATGTTCTTAAGGAACTCTTGGGTTATATGACTTGATAAATATGTTTAAGAGGTGTTGATGTTTTGGATATGAATATGGAATATTCATATCTAGAACTAAGTTATGTGTTTTGATACTATATTAGTATAGGAATACGTATATGGTTCCGGGTTTGATAAGATTATGATTCACTTTTGAGTTTGAGAATTCATACGTATTGAACAAGTATTCAATTCGGATAATGGAATTATTTGACACCTTGGAATACGATTACCTATGATGTCGAACTAATCGGATCGTCCGGATTGATGATGATAATCGGCAATTGATTTTTATTATGAATGTACAAGGAGGAAACTTGTAATCGTATTTAAGATTGAATTTGCAATTGGTAATGCTTAGACACTTGGTCAAATTTATTATTGATATGACTTTCGGATTGTGGAATCGTATTATGGTTATGAGTTCATGATTGATTGATTTGGGTCGTTTTGGATTTGTATTTAATCGGGATATTGTAGAACTGTTGTTTTTGTTGATCGGTTATTGATTGTTATTTGTGATCATCGAGTTACGGTTTGTATTGTGGATATGAATTCGTAATTGTTGAGTTGGATTATTTGGTTTTATGTTTATGATCGAGGTATTGTTGAGCCGTTGAGTTTGACTGGTTGGCTATGTCGGTTATTGATTGTTATCGGATTGTTGTTGATTGATTACTTCAATAGGTTGATATGTTTGATCGTGGTTTATGACCTTTGTGTTGTGGTTGAGGCTGTGGAGATCGTAGATTGCTTTTGTTCGGGGCTGAGGAGCTCGAAAACGAAGGCAATGGATTGTGGTAACGGCTTTGTGGTATCGGTATCGAGGCAAGTTATACTTGTTCAGTTATAATATTTAATGAATGATTTCGCTTTCATTTCATTTATAATTCATATAGCAATGATATTATAAATATAAATTGTCGGGATGATGGTTTGTATGTTGTGCTTTGGTTTGGGTTAAATCATAATGTATATGGTTTAAACGTGTTGGTGAATACGGAGATGTGAGTTGTATTTGGTCAGTGATATGGAATATCAGATATCGAGGATAGTTATCGTGTTGATATTGATGTTGGGACGGTGGTTTGTTGGTATAAATGGACTATACATATTTTGGGATTATTCGTTGTTGTTACCCAAAATATTATCCGGAGATGATATTGCTGGAAATGTCGAGTAACAAACAAAGTGTGAGAACACTTCCGCGGGAAAGTAAATGACACAAGATTTGCCGGGGTTGTTAGTCCCGAGCTTGAATGCTCTCGCGAGATGTTATTAATATGAATACGAGGGAGTACAAATATTAATGTTAGAATACTATTACAATGAGTGTAAAGATTCTAGTTATCTTAGCTATTGAGCGTGAAAATTGCCGGAAGAACCAGATATGAAGCTCTGTGAGTTCTTGCTTTTTTGGTGTACTGTGTATGTGAATGGATTGATTTCACTGTCAGTATGTGTGACTGAATTTCCGTCAAGTAATTCCACCGTCCTTAGGCCACTGTTGGAGGCTTTCTATTTATAGGAGAAGAGATTTTTTTTTAAAACAAAAAAATATCCAGTGTGGACGGAGGGTTGAGGCGGGACCCACCAACATGTAGATAAGAGGAAATCAAGAAATACAAAGTATCAACCCAAAATTATGACCAAAAATGGGCCATAATTCGGGTCCAAACATCGAAGAAATCTACGGCCCGCTAAAGAAATACAAAGTGCACCACAAACCGTGGGCTAATGTGCGGACCCGTAGACTAAAATAACTCAACTCCGAATTATGACCAAAAATGGGCCATAATTCGGAACCTAAAATCTAAAGTGCCTACGGCCCGCTAGATCAATACAAGATGCACCACTAAAACTGTGGGCTAATGTGCGGACCAATAGGCAAGCAAGTAATCAATAAAATAAAAACCTATCTAAATCTAAAAGACGGATAACCAAGCTGATCCATCCGAATAAGGGAGAGAAGAAATGGAGGAGCAGTATCGTAAGTATAAGTCTGAATGCCTAGGGACAACATACCAAGCTCAGAAAGATAGTCGGCCGGCCTATTACCCTCCCGGAAAATGTGAGTGACTCTGAAATGAATATCTCTGAGAATGTGTCGGATACGCATAAGAGTGTGACGAACCTATCAAGAGCCCCGGTGGCCAGATGATAGCAGGGTCACCACAGCAGCAGCATCAAGCTCAATCCAAACATGTCTCGATCTCTGGGAAGCTAGAATCAATCCAATCGCCAACGCCTGGACCTCAGCATCAAAACTCGAAGAGGCCTGAAAAGAGGAATGGAAAGCAAGAAGGAGCTCTTCATGGTGATCTCTATTCAGACCTCCCCCACCCGCAATATGTGTGTCTCTATCGAACGAACCATCCATGTTCAACTTGATCCAATGGGTCTCGTGTCGAAGCCAAACCACCGGGATGGGGTGATGAGTCTGAGCGGGGGAAGATGTAGCATGCTGGAAACGATCAGGCGGCGAGCAACCCGCCCAGAACTCAGATGAAATAAGCCCCGCAGAAGCCAATAAAGCAACATGGCGCTTCACCTGCACAATAACATGAGACGAAAGAAAAGTAAACGCCCTATGCTTTGCGCTATTCCTTTCTGTCCAGATGAACTAAAGGATCAGACAAGGAATAATGAAAGTCGCGTGCCTAAAGTGTGTGCCGTGTGCGAAAAAACTCAGGAGCTCAAAGATATTCTGAGTATGGGGTAGGGATAAATGTGTCCATGCGCCAAAATACTCCGACACGTCACGAGCCACATCAATCTTCAAGAAAAGATGGGCAATGGTCTCGGTATGGTAGGTCTGGGTAAGGGAATGCGAGCAACACAAACATCTAGAAGCCAGTGAAACGCCCCTCCTCTGTAGAATGTCATCAGTCGGTATCCGTCGCATGAGAAGTCGCCAAATAAACACCGAAGTGGTCGGTGTAAGTAAGGCAGTCCAGATGGCCCCGTAAACAAGATTAGCCTGACCCCTCACCCTGATGTGAGACCAAGCCTACGACAATGAGAACGCACCCGAAGAGGTAAGAGTCCAGCACATACTATCCGAATCCTCCTCGGCGATGGGAATCGCGGAGATCTCCTGGATGAACTGAGGGGTAAATTCTAGCTCCTCTCCAACAATAGACTCCAATCTACCCATGTCCCACGTCCCATCAACCCATAACTCATGAATCCTAAGATGGGGTCTACCAGTAACCTGATGAAAAGAAGAAATAGGCCTATCCCCAATCCAAGTATCGTCCCAAAAGCTGACCTCCCCGCAGCCACAACCAAGAGTCTAGCGGATGAACTCCTGAGCCTCAATACCCACTCGGAGGAGACGGCGCCAAGGGTGGCTGGCACGATCTTTAAGAGCGGTACGCATAGGCATATAAAGGCCAGCAAAGCAGTTTTTGCGGAGCATAAACTGCGCCCACAGAGACGTGCCCGCGCGAAGGCGCCACCAGAGCTTATAACTAAAATCTCTCGCCATATCCGAAAGGCTCCGAATCCCGAGGCCTCCCTCAGATACCGGACGACAAATCTGCCGCCAACGGACCAGTGTGTCTTCCTCTTCAGACCAACAGCACACCAGAAGTATCTCGCAATGATCTGCTCGAGCTCCTGGATAATGTACTGTGGAGGGTCCAACACCTGAAGTAGGTGTAGAGGAATCATGCAGAGAGTGCTCTTAATAAGAGCCAAGCGTCCCCCAAAAGCAAGGTGGTGATGGGACCAACCAGAGATCCTATCCAACATCCGTTGCTTCACCCAGCAAAGAGCTCTCGTCTCATAAAGCCTTTGTAAAGGGGCACACCAAGATAGGTGATGGGGAGATCACCCTGGAAAAAACCAGTAAGATCGTGAACTCTCTGATGCCAACGAGGCGCATGCTTAGGAGCAAGAATAGAAGTGCTTTTCTGGATACTAACCATTTGGCCCAAAGCCATAGAGTAGTGATCCAGGAGACATATAAGATCAACGAGACCATCATCCACAGCCAGTGTGAATATAATGATGTCATCGGCGTAGGATAGGTGCGAGACGGGGAAAGGCCGTCCAGCCGTCCTATACCTCATCAAAGGATGGTCTCGAATGAATCGGTCTAAGCAGCGCGATAAATAATCAGCGGCAAGCACGAAGAGCGACGGAGAGATAGGGTCGCCCTGACGCAAACCCCGACTAGAGGAAAAATAGCCGGCTGGACTGCCATTCACCAAAATAGAGAACGTGCAACTCTCGATGCAATGACGGATGAACAAAATCCATCTAGCCGGGAATCCCATCCTCACCAGTACCTCACATAAAAACTGCCAGTGAACCCTATCATACGCCTTAGCCATATCAAGCTTCAGCGCAAGGTTCGGGACACCATGAATGTCCGCGATGTGGAGGTCGTGAATAAGTTCTTGGGCCAGAAGGATGTTATCAGTAATAACCCGCCCTTGAACAAATCCACTCTAGTTCGGAGAGATAATCAGAGGGAGGAGAGGAGCAAGACGAGCGTTAAGGATTTTTGTGATAATCTTATTGGTCACATTACACAGATAATAGGCCGGTAATCTGACCAACCACTCGGAACAGGCTTCTTCGGGATCAAGACGACCGTAGTCGCCGTGAAAGCCGGAGGCATAGGATGACCCTCAAAAAACTCGAGCACAGCCCCCTCCACGTCGGAAGAGACAATCTCCCAACAATGCTGAAAAAATAAAGACGAGAACCCATCAGTCCCAGAAGTGCTGTGAGGATCGATATCAAATACCGCAGCACAAATCTCCTGGGGAGAGGGTGGGACACACAAACTATCAGAATCAAAAGAACAGGGATAGAGGGAAAACAAGTGTCATCCAGGGGGATGAGAACATAACCATCGGATGTAAGCGGAGTCCTAAAGAAATTCACAGCGGATGATCGGATGTCCGAATCTACAACGATCGTCGTACCACCATCCTCAATGCTGTGAATATGCAACTGAAAACGCTTCTGCTTCGCAAAACCCTGAAAGAACTGGGTGTTGCGCTCGCCCTCAGTAACCCAACAAACTGCGGCTTTCTATTTCCAAAAATCTTCCTCCATAGAGAGACGAAGATGGTACTCAGCAAGAAAACGGTGCATAGCGGTTCTATTCTCCGGAGTAGGATCCGAATCATATCGCCGCTCGGCCTCGTCAGTAGCCCTCAAGGCCTCATCCAACTTCGTATGAAGATTTCCAAAAACAGACCAGTTCCACTCTTTCAGCCTGCGTTTAACCCTAAGGAGTTTGGCCTGTAGGTTACACATGCCAGATAATCCAGTCGGGGTAAGCCAGATCTCCCTAACTGTGTCCAGGAATGTGTGATGCCGGATCCACATACTCTAGAAACGGAATGACGACTTGTGACGAGTCGCGGAGAAGCGACACTGGATAAGAAGGGGTGCATGGTCCGACCGAAGTCTAGGCAGGTGAGTGACGGTAGAAACCGCAAACACGTCTGACCATGCTTCATTAAATAAAGCACGATCTAGCCTTTCCCTCAAACCATTGCGCTCCCAAGTGAAAATATCGCCCTCGCAGCCCGCATCAATCAACTCACAGTCAGCAATAGCCTGTGCGATGTCTAGAATCTCTAGAGAACGGTCTGTGGAACTACCCTCGTGCTCATGTGAATGAAAGAAGATGTTGAAGTCACCGCTGACTAGCCACGACAACCCCTCTACTTCCAAAGCAATCTCATGGAGGGTGTCCCAAAGGGGGTAACGACCAACACGGTTAGTGCTGGCATAGACAAAGGTGACATAAATCGACTGAGGAAGAAGGGGGGAAGAAATAGAAAGATGGAGGACTTGATCGGTATCCAACAAAACTTGGTGCTGAAAGTGAGGGAAAGAAAAGAACCAAATTATTTTAGACTGATTATAAAGTCCCGACACAAAACCTAAAGAACGAATATAAAAATCAAAATTAGCATTGGAACCCATGGGTTCTAAAATGCCAATAAAAGAAAACCTATGAACACGGTTGAGATGTCGAATGCGCTTCTGTGCTCCGGTGTTAGCCAGACCACGAGCGTTCCATGTAAGAATGGGTATCGACATAAACTAACCAACCAACTCAGACGAAGACCTAGGACGCTGACTGGAGTGGCCCCGTCTCCGAGGTGTATCCTGCCGGGAAGATGTTCCCCCTTTCAAGGGCGATGAAGATCGCCCCTTCGATGAGGAGGAAGGTCCGCGAGAAGCTGTTCTTCCTCGTGTGGAAATCGAGTAGTCGGAAGCAGCTTTGCCCCTAGTGGTGACACCAGGAGCAGCAGTAGAATACATCAGACGTCTCTTAACTGGGGGCTTCGGTGCCGTCGTAAGAGGCACCATCGCCGAGAAAGAGAGGCTGGACTCAAAAATCTCAAATTGGGTGCGTTTAAGACCACACTCAGTCTGAGATAGAGAAGGAAAAGAAGAAGGGGGAGGAGGGGGAGGCTCGTAAACCACCATGGCAAGGGTCTCAGGCTCCACGATGATCGGATCATCCGTGCAGCCCTCACCGTCATGGCGGGGGGAGGTAGACTCTACAAGTCTAGAAAACTGTGGGACGGTAGAGGACTCCGTGTCGTCCTCTAAAACGCGCTCAATATCGCTATCTCTACCACCGTCATCGCTACCCAACACGCTATCTTTATTGCCCACGCTAATAATGTCATTTGTGCCTACTAAATCCTCTTCCTCTCTAGAAGAGGAGTCTAACGATGCAAAGTACGAGTGCTGTCCGGTGGCAGCCGTGCCCTTTGGGATCATCCCCGTCTCTCTAGCTCCTTTTTTGGTAACAACCTGCCAAACGGCAGGCTCCTTCCCCTTAGCGGTCTTAGGAGCAGCCTGAGAGGTATTAGCCTTAGGGGCTTTAGCAGGGGCTGGCTGCACCTTCTGTTGTCTAGAAGTGACAACAGCAAGCTTCTTACGCTGGGGCGGAGGAGGCCGTTCTTTGTTGCCAACTATGTAGCAACTGGACGGGTCATGCCCAACATGAGAACAAATAGAGCAATACAATGGAACTCTCTCATAGATGATGCGCTGCGTAAGAATGTGATCCTCAAATTCAACTTCAATCTCGGGCACTCTGGGCGCCAGAAGATCAATCTCGACATACACACGGGCGACTGAAAGTCGTGAATATGTGGCCGTCGGGGCATCAACTAAGATGGTATTGCCTACAGCCTTGGCAATCGTGTATAATGCGCGTGGATGAAATAAATGCAAAGGCAAACCCGGAAGTCTAATCCAAACTGGGAAGATCGAAGTCTCTGTCCTAATCGAAAAACTAGGTGACCACTTAAAAACACGGGTAGGACATCCAGAAAAATTCCACGTTGATCCTAACCAAAGTCGTCTAAAATCCTCATCATTATCAAACCTAATCGCTATGTGGCAATAATTTAACCAACTCCAGCTAAATTTACCCCTCAGTTTCATATCATTCAAACCCGTAGACACATCTCAAGGGGAAGGGGTAGCATGCGAGAATTTAAGAATCAAAGTGCGTTCCCATGACGCAGCAAGAGTAATCATATCAGAGGAAGAAAATGTAACACGTGTTTTCTCATTTACGGAGGAGAAAGTACCAAAAGGACTAACCTTAGATCCGTCTAAATTGAAACTTTTAACTGTCGACCCGGTATCTTTGGACTAAGCAAAGTCTTTGCTTGGCCGGATGAATTATTGTCCATCTGTGCGTAGGATTTCGGCTTAGGCAGTTCGGTAGGATTGCGGGTCGGGTCTTGATTAATGTTGATATGCTGGCCGTTATAATCATCTGGGGCGGGTGCTGCCTGACGGTTCAGATTGCCGAGATCAGGTGCTGGTCGGGGGTGATGGATTGGGTTGGATATTTTCAGCTCAGTGGGCCTTAAAAGGTTATGGGCCGGGTTTTGTTTAATGAGATGGGGCTGGGTTGAATGGGGCTCGGCCGGATGAGTATCGGGTGGGCTGGGCTGTTTATTTAAGTCGGGCTCGGATGATTGGGTTGTGGTTTGGGTGTTTGAGTTTTTTGGGTTGCAAGTATAGTTGTTGGGCTGGAAAATTTGGTTGTTATTAATGGGCTGAGGGTATTTGGCCGATTGTTTAGGTGAGGAAGGAGGATTTATCGGCTGGGGCAGTTTTTGTGGCAATGATGGGCTAATTTTGGTATTGGGTTGGGCTGGGATATTATAAGTGTAGGGTTGGGCTGGGAGTAGAATTTGGCTGGCTTGGTGAGTAGGGCTAGAAATTTGAGGTTGGGTGGATGAGGAAGCCTGTGGGCCCGGATTGAATTTTAAGATGGGCCAAATTAAAGCAGGCCCATTATGATTAGGAATAACAGATGCGGGCCTTACCTCAGAAATGGTGGACTGGGCTTCTGCATGGGGCTCATTAATAAAGCCCAATCGATCGCATCCGATGGCTGGCGGATGACCTAAAATGGACGGCTCTCCTCCGTCCATTTTGTTGTTTAAAATGAACTTCTTTTCTGCCGCAAGGGTTAAGGGCGACGGAGGACTCAGCATGGCGGCGCCGGAATTTGATAGAGACGTCGGAGCAACATTTCCGACCGGACTAGACTTAGGATTACCCTTGCGAACTGGATTCATCTCTGGAGTTGCAGACGACGGAGCAGCGAACGTCGGGGATGGCGACCGTGATTTTTCTGGAGGCGATGGGGAAGGCAGGCTGCGACGGTTGAAAGTCGGCCCTTCTTGGTCGACATAATGTTTTGCTTCTGGTGTTCTTTCGGGCATACGAGACGCCCGTTTTTTTCTTGACATGACAACTTATGATTCAGTCGCCGGTGGAAGGAGGTCGGCGACGAGCATGAATGATCAATGCTGGTGCGTGTGGTTTGTTGCGGTAATGAAGGATCTGTGTGAAGTTAGGATAGGCGATGACAGAGGCGGCCGGAAAGTGCAGGCGACCGACCGGGCGATTTACACCTAGAGTGTGTGTAAATCGCTGGACTCTCGGAGCAGGCTGCCGGCATCGGTTCTGGATGGAAGTTGTAGGCGAGTGATCGGGGGGATGAGGTGAGTCGGCTGGTGGTGGCGGCAGTCAGAGAAGGTGGCCGGAAGTGGGTACGGTTGGAGAAAGATGTGGCGGCGTGTGTGAAGGGAGCTTCGGGTCCAACTTCAAAATTTGACAAGTTTATAGGAGAAGAGGTTGCTAGGTCCTCCCCGGCGATTGCGGGCGACCGCCGTTTTCTATATTAGAATAAGGTGGGCGATCGTCCCATCACGTGGGACTGTTTCCTTAAAGTCCGAGGCTGCTGCTGGCAGCCAGATGTGCGAGCCAATGAGAAGTCCGCACGCATCCTGAGTCGCTGTCTGGGGGGACCCACTTTGTACCTTTCGGCGATCTTGTCGGTAGGTGTGAAGGTGGTGACAGGCTGGGGTCAAAAGGCCTTATCTTGTGGCGCCTTTTGCGGATCTGCACGTGGGTCTTCATCCGAGATTCGGTCTTCGACAACTCTGATGGATGTCAGATTCATACGTGGTACGGGACGATTGTCTACAGTCGGACATTATAGACGATCGTCAGATGCCAATAGACGATCGCCTCAGACGTCGATCACTAGGCACTTGCCCAGCATCTGTCTTCTTTGGCTGGCTCTTGACCATTGTGCCGATTGCCATCGAGGCGTATAAATCGCCACACAACAATTGCCCCCCATCTCGCTCCGATGTTGAAAACATGGGGTGAGGTGGCACTGTTGGCGATCGCCTGCGTTAGACGATTGAATCGTCTGTTTATGAAAAGGACGATCGTCGCCTGGATGATCTGATTTCGAATCCGGACGATCTCCTTATGTGCTGGAAATAGCGGGAAGTGGAGGCGGGCTCTCGAAACGTTGCAGGGACACGCGTCGCGCTCCCGTTAGGGGAGTTCGATGGTTTTGTCAGACTTGTCGCCTGGCGTGCCCTCGAAACAATGCGTACGTGGGTTTCGAGGGCTGCATTTAATGTGCCCCCCCGACGGTTGCACTTCGGCCCCCGGGATTCTGCCTATTTGCATAGAGGTCCCTGCTCTCGCCTATAAAAGGGCTAGGGCCACTTCAGTTCAACTCTTTATGCGCCCTTTCCTTTAGACGAAGACTCTGCCGAATTTCTTTGAAGATTCTTGCGCCGACCGACTTTCTTTCTAGGTAAGAACGAAGATTCTCTCCACCCTTTTATCTTCGAAACATGTCTGGAGGAGGATCCGAAGCGTATGAGGCTGGTAGCTCTTCTGTCGCCGCGACTTCGCCTGCCCGGGAAGAAACCTCCACGGTTCTTCATATGGAGATGGCCGTCGAGGCCATTCGTGCGGGAATCACACCCGCGGAGGTTGAAGAGATCTTACATGAGGCCGACGCGGCGAGATCGGCGGCGGCGGCGGGGCAGAGGGACTCGCCGGTGGATGAGGATGAAGCGGTGAGGATATACTAGGAGCAGAACAGTGTTTTCGGCCCTGCCTATCTGGAATTCGCCGGACTTATGGAGGGGATTGCCGACCCCATCCCCAGTTTGACTTCGAAGCATACTCTATCGCCCACCCCTATGAGCCCATGAAACGGACGGCGTTTCGGGCCGCGGACTGCTCCCCGTGGACCCTCGGTCAGATTCGGAGTTCGACGACCAGGAAAGACTTGAGTTGCTGGAGGGCGAAATTCCATATCCCTTCTGATGTCTCGTTATATGTGCCTTCGAAGAATGAACGCGTCGACCAACCCCCTGAGGGTATGGTCGCCGTTAACGAACTGAACCTGGAGGCTGGTCTACGGTTCCCATTGCCGTTCGCCGTGTCGTACCTGCTGACCGCCTGGAATGTGGTGCCACTCCAATTGACGCCGAACGCTTGGCTGCAGATTATTAGTACTTTGACACTTTTTGGAGGTCATCGGCTGTTCCGTCTACCTTCTGTGCTACCTCTTCAAGCTGACGGCGCAGAAGGGCTCAGTTGGCGGCTACCACATTCAGGGTCGCATGGGCAGAGTGGTCCTCGGGGTGCCGAACAAGACCCAGGGCGACCTGATGAAATGGTTTTGGGTCGGCAGAGCGTGGAGGTCGACGTCGAGCGATAAGCCAGAGGATGAGTTGGCTATCCCCACCAGTTTTCGGGAGAGGAATCTGAGTAAGGGTTTTAACTCTCCCTTTGTTCGGATACACCTTGAACTGATCTAATTTGGTTTCCTTTTTGCAGGTTCCCTTGTTCCAGCGATCGACGATCTCCCTTTTGATTTCTTGATCGTCTCGGAGCGAATTCGTGGTCTGCCGGACTCCTACCTCGAGATTCGCACAGTCAACAACGAACCTCATTGGTTGGGAGCTCGATTTTTTCGCTTCCCTCGCCACCTGAAGATTCAAGGTATAAATTTCTATTTCCTCTATCCTTCTTGACGATAGTCTGATCTAAAGAGATGTCTAACTTGGCTGAATTTCTTCTTTGACAGAGATCCATTTTCCCCGCTACTCTGAGCCCCCGAGAGAGATCTTAATGTCGAACCCCGGTCTTTTGGGTCATCTCCACCAGGGAAAGAGGGCGGGTCGGGTCCCTGCAACGACGTCCCATCCTGTCCCCGAGAAGATACCTACTATTGTGCCGGTCGTCGAGCCGGTAGTTCGGGAGGAGGAGCAGCTCCAGCGCAACCGCAAGAGGCGGAGGCCGGAGGAGCCCCTGCTGATTGCTGCTTCGGAGGCATCCATTGTGGTGCCGCCGGTTGCCGCGCCACCTATCTCTGCTATTCCAATGGCCGAGGGGTCTAGGCCCTCAGCGGCCTTCCTGAAGACTGCGGCAATCGCTGAAGCCGAAACTCCGAGGGGCAAGCCCTATTTCGGCCGCAACCCCGAGTTGGTCGCAAGATAAGACTGGTTTGATCTTTCTGAGTTAGAATACTTGTGTAGGATGTATACTAACTCCTTCGTTTTTTGTTTATGTTGCAGGGTCCGCCTTACCGATCCGAATGTCTCGCCGATGGTGTTGGATTTCCTGGCGATCAAGCCCCCGCGCGAGCCTATCGACGTCCCTTCCTACGTCGCCCGGGCCATCTATTCTCTTCCTAAGGCTTAGACTACCGACCTGGACGCGATTGCACATCGGCGGTCTGGTGATGCCATGCAGGTGACACTCGCCCTGACTCTCCAGGCGGCGACGATGGCCGCCCAAGCTGTTAAAGATTATGAGGGGCGACCCTCTACTGCTCGCCTCCACCAAGATCTTTAGGCTGCTCGGAACCAGAATGCCGAATTCGCTAATAGGATAGTGGCCATGGAGAAGGAGTATACGGAGACGGTCAAGCGAGCCAAACAAGACCTTGACCGGATGAAGCAGGAGCTTGACCGGTCTCGGGGGGTGGCAGATCGGTTTCGTGACCAGATGACGGATGCTCGCCGGTTGCACGCGGCCTTGCAGGAGGAGGTGACTGGGTTGAAGGCGACAGTGGACCGGATCAACGGCGAGCTGGAGAAAATGAAGGGGGAACTGGCTGCCAAGGTAGCCGAGCTTGCGGATGCGGACAAGACGGCCGCGGGGCTGAAGGAGGAGTTAAAGGCGATCGAGACTGATCCCTACCTTAATGTGGAGTACGTCGGAGAGTTCGCATACTATATGGCTTACGCCTACGCTATCCGTGCTGCCAAGAAGGTAGGGATCGAGGTCGGCCCTATGATGGAAACCTTCAAAGCCTATGTACTTGAGCATCCTTTGCAGCCGGACTTCTCCCTGCCGATCCTCGACCTCACCGACTTAGGGATCGATCTGAGCTGGTATCCATTTCTGGATAAACTTTTTTATCCTGAAGTCGGTGAGGAACCGTGCGCCGATCTGCCTGCTGGAGGCGAAGGCCAGTCGGGGGTGGCCTGAGTGAAGCTGGAGTTGTTTTGTTTTCCTTTGCTTGTAATTTCCAGTTTTTTCCTTGTATTGCCTTCGGGCTTGTATGTACGAACATTTTGGATGGAATAAAATACTTCTTTTTTGCATGTGATTCTTTATATGTACGATCTCCTCTTCTGAATGTTTGCATATGAATTTATACAAGTGTTCACACGATTGCACCTGATGCCTTGTTTGTATGATCGACTGTCTGAATGTTCCGCATCACTTCGACTTTGCAAAATTATCTGAATAGATCCAAATGTATTGGTACTTTTGAAAATTCTTACTTGTGAATTTCTTGAACAAAACCGATCGTCATGTGTGTGTTTGAACAAAGCCGATCGTGTATGGTTCCTTCCTCCCGATCGCATGTAGGAATAGCTCCACTTTGCCCTTGTTTTTGTTTACTTAGTGCAAGTAAGGGAACGAAAATAGTATGTTTGGTGAGCGATCTTTAGTTTTGCCGATTCTTCGAGGGAGGACGACTGTTTCGACTTTAAGGAACCGTGCACGGTCTCGGAGTTCGATGGACCGACCTCCATGACCGTGTCTTTGTGTGCGAGGGACATCCCATCTGTAGGTCTGTCTCGCGACTCACTTTATTGTTCGGGTCCTCCGTTAGGCTGCGCCCGCCTTGTATTTAAACGAAAGGCGAGCGGTCTTGGTCTGGAGGAGTCCTTACACGGGGCGTCGTCAGTTTATTCGACTCCACGTCCTCGGCTTGTTAGCACTTTTCTACCTTGGATCGCCATGTTAGATGGCGACCCTCGACGGTATACGTTGTGACGGGATAGGGACGCGTCGCCTTGTCCGGGTCCATCATGTTAGATGATGTACCTTTGAGGGCGAGCGAGCGTGTCCACAGATTTATTTGGAGGGTCCTTCGGCTACGCTCGCCTCGTATTTAAACGAAGGGCGAGCGATCGCATCCCAAAGGAACCTGGCATGGACGAAGCTGTCGGTTCCATCGACCTCCAGGACCATGGTTGCACTTTTCTACCTCGGATTGCCAAGTTAGATGGCGACCTTCGGCGGTATACGTTGTGCTTGGAGGGGCGATCACTTACATAGGTCTGTCAGGTTATATGATGACCTCTTGTATGGCGAGCGAGTCGTCCTCTTCTTATTTGTTTGTTTTCGTCGAGGCGAATCATATATAGGGGATCAAAGAATCTTATTAAAATCTACGTACATTGGGTAACTAAATACAAAGTTTTTACTGGTAGTATTTCCTCAAATGCACGGCGTTCCAAGGATATTGGTCCGGAGTGCCGTATGGGTGTTCGAGTTCGTAGGCTCCCCTAGTTAGCCACTTAGATATCCTGAAGGGGCCTTCCCAATTCGGGCCAAAGACTCCTGTGTGAGTCTGGACCTTTTTGAGGACTAGGTCGCCCACTTGGAACCATCTTTCCTTACCCTTCGAGTTGAAGAATTTCTCGGATCTCCTTTTGTGGATTGTGTTCTTCATTTCCGAGGTCAGTCGCCGTTCTTCGAGCATGTCCAAGTCGATACGTCGGGCCACATCATTGTCCGTCGTCCTCTCTTGTTCAGTTTGGTGGCTGAGGACGGCGATCTCCGAAGGGATCACTGCTTCTGTTCCGAAGGCGAGGGCGAATGGAGTTTTGCCGGTTAAGTTTCGGGTCATCGTTCGGTAGGACCACAAAACATCTGGGAGCTCGCTCGCCCATCATCCTTGTTTGGATTCGAGTCGTGCTTTGATCATGTGTTTGAGGATCTTGTTTACAGCCTCTAACTGCCCGTTCGTCTGGGAGTGGTAGGAGGCCGAGAACAACTTTTTGATTCCCCACTTCTCGCAGAATTGCATGACTTCTAAGCTATCGAACTGCTTTTCGTTGTCGGAGATGATAGCCTGGGGTAGACCGAACCGGCATATGATGTTCTTCCAAATGAACTTGATTACTTGTTCTTGGCCGATCTTGTTGAGTGGCTCGGCCTCAGCCCATTTCATGAAATAATCGACCCCCACGATGGCAAATTTACATCCTCCTGGCGCCGTCGACAGAGGACCGATGAGGTCGATGCCCCATTGGGCGAAAGGCCATGGACTGTACATAGAGGTGAGCTGCTCGGGGGAAAGCTTGATGTTCGGGCCCATCACTTGACACCTGTGACATGACCTGGCATAGGCAATCGCATCTTTTTGTAGTGTAGGCCAGAAAAAACCTTGCCGGGTCGTTTTGTGGATGAGAGCTCGGCCTCCAGCATTGTTTCCACAGATCCCGTCATGGATCTCGGCTAAAACGAGCCGGCCTTCCTCCGGCGTAATGCACTTGAGGAGAGGCAGGCTGAAAGCTCACTTGTAAAGCCGGTCATCCAATAGGGTGTATCTGGTTGCATGGAGTTGAAGCTGGCGAGCTTTGATACGGTCGGCGGGGACCGTTCCATCCTTCAAGTATTTAATGAACGGAGTCATCCAGTTCTCTTCGGCGACGAAAACTGTGGTAATCAGGCTTCTGTTGATCGCCGGCTTTGTTGATATCGTGATTTGGATGTTAGAGAAATCGGCCGCCCCATCTAACAATGCTAGTTTGGATAGGGCATCGGCCTGGGAGTTGTGCTCTCTCGGGATTTGTTCGATCAGCACTTCTTCAAACTTCGTGCATATTTCGGCGAACAATTCTTGGTATTTGATCATTTGTTCGCCGCGCGCCTCATATTCTCCCTTGACTTGGTTCAAGACCAAGAGGGAGTCCATGAAGATGTGGAGACGGCGAACATCCAAGGCGAGTGCTAGATCGAGCCCGCCTACCAAGGCTTCGTACTCGGCTTCATTGTTGGTCGCACGGAACCCAAAACGCACAGCGTTTGTGAAACTTTGGCCGTCGGGGCTGATAAGCACAATCCCTGCCCCTGATCGCGAGTTGGTTGCTGAGCCATCCACGTACAACTTCCAAGCAGGACGGCCGACCTGGGTCGGACTGGGAGGGAATGTTAATTCCACCACGAAGTCCGCCAGAGCTTGGCCTTTGATTGCCGTGCGAGGAGCGTATGTGATATCGTATTGAGCGATCTCCAGTGACCACTTGAGGAGTCGTCCGTTGGTGTCTGGCCAGTGAGAACTTGCCTTAGGTAGAGATTCGTCAGTACCTCCACTTGATGTTCAAAGAAGTATGCCCTTAGCTTGCGAACACTCATGACTAGAGTGTAGGCGATTTTCTCCAGAGGCGTGTATCGCGTTTCCGCGTCATGGAGCGCTTAGCTAACGAAGTAGATTGGCAAGTAGACTTGCCCCTCTGCTCGCACTAATACAGCACTCAGCGCGAACTCTGAGGCCGCCAGATAAAGGAATAACTTTTCACCGGGGATCGACTTTGCCAAAATCTGGGGGTTAGAAAGATATTCCTTGATTTTGGCGAATGCTATTTGACTCTCTTTTGTCCATACAAACTTCTTGTTCTTTATGGTTGCGAAGAATGGCTTGCTTTTATCTCCGAGCCGAGATATGAAACGGTTGAGGGCAGCTAGACAATCAGTGAGGCGTTGCACCTGTTTGACATTCTATGGCTCCTGCATGTCGAGGATCTCCTGGATCTTGGTGGGGTTCTCCTCGATCCTCCTCTGGCTCACGATGTGCCCCAGGAATTTTCCGGAGCTCACCCCGAAGTTGCATTTCTTGGGGTTTAATTTCATGTTGAACTTCTCGAGGATGGCGAACGTCTCGGTAAGGTCATTGAGGTGATCTTCCTTTTTGAGGCTTTTGAATACGATGTCGTCGATGTAGACCTCTATGGTCTTGCCGATCTGATTGGCGAACATCCCATTGAATAGCCATTGGTAGGTCGCCCCTGCATTCTTTAGGCCGAACGGCATTCGGACCCAAAAGTATACGTTTTTTTCCGTGTGGAACGATGTGTGCTTTATGTCTTTCTCTGCCATTGGGATCTGATGGTATCCGGCGAAGGCATCCATGAATGACATCATTTCGCAACCTGCTATGCTATCGACCAAGTGGTCGATATGAGGCATTGGAAAGTGATCTTTTGGACATGCCGCGTTGAGGTCGGTGAAGTCGATGCATAACCTCCAGGAGTTGCTCGACTTTTTGATGAGCACCGTGTTGGCTACCCACTGTGGCTCGTCTGTAGCTACTCCGATTAGTTTGTTATCGAGTAGCTTTTTGACTTCTATGTCGAGCGCCGCGTATTTCTCAAGACCGAATTTTCTACGTTTCTGGTGAATAGGCTTCCTTGCCAGGTCGATCTTTAGATAGTGGCAAGCGTGTTCAGGACTTATGCCGACCATATCTTGATGCGACCAGGCAAAGATTCCGATGTTCTTACATAGTAAACTGATCATATCATCCTTTAACTCAAGGCCGACTCTTGTGCCGATCTGTACTTCCCGCTCCGGGCGAGCGGGATCTATCGTTATACACTCCAACTCTTCAATGGGGATGGTCGCTTCTCGTTTGGAACGATTTCCGGGCTCGACCCTTGGATCGATGTCGAGGCTTGGCTCGAAACCGATCCTTGGTTCGATGTCGTCCTTCAATCGATGTGAGATGCCACCCTCTGAGTCGGGTTGGTTCGAGGTGCTTGGCTCGTCGATCTCCATACGTTGATTGTCGATCGTCTCAATATTATAAATAGTGTGGGAAGAAGTTACGACACATGAGTAATTCAAACATTTATTAGCCATTAGTTGGTCTTCTTTTACAGTATCGACCGTCCCATCGGCAGTAGGAATTTGATACAGTAAAAGAAAGAAGAGGCGACCGCCTCGAAGGTTTCTAGAAATGGGCGACCTAGGAACCCATTATAGATGCTGGTCCTATCTATGATTACAAAATTTAGCTTCCTAGTAATCCTAACCTTGGGATCGTAATAACATATTAGCTCGACAGAGAGCTTGATCCTTTCATAGGCTTGGACTGTGCTGTCGCCGAACCCTTGAAGCACAGTGTCAAATGGCTTGATGAACTTGGTTAGGTTGCCGAGCTGGTCAAGAGCGGATTTGAATGTGATATTGCAAATTGTCAACCAGCACGCGATCGACCATTTTCCCAAGGATACATGCAGAGATTACTAATGCATCCTATTTTGGGCACTGCACTCCCTCCCTATCCTTGTTAGAGAAAGTGATGAGCGCGTCTTTGGAGATGGTCGGCTCTGGGGGTACCACGACATGGACCCCGGCGAACGCCCTCAATTCGGCCTTCTGCTTTCTGTTCGGCATGGTGGAAATCGGGGAAAGGCCTTCGAGGTTTCCACCTCCTGCTTGAAGCATATTGATCCGGCCGCCAGGGTTGATCGGAGGGATCGATTCATTAGAGTACTCCGGCTCGTTCTGCTCGATCCTGGCGACCGGATTGGGAGGGACTCCATCGTTCTGTCGGCACTCGCGCCCCCCGGTCCTCTCTGCTCGGGGCTCTGGCTTGGTAACCAAGTTATCCAATTTGCCTTCCTCAAACAGTCTCCAGAGTTGTCTGAGGAGGTCGCGGCACTGGATAGTGTTGTGGTCGGGACTCTTGTGGTAGGCACAAAATTTGCTGCGGTCTAGATGACCGTGGTCCATCACCGGCTTCGGTTTGCTAAGCCATTTGCGCCCCTTGATGGCGTTGAAAATGTGGGCCGGAGATAGGTTGAGGTTGCGGAGGAGGTGAACCTCCACATCCTCGAAAGCTTTGAATTCGTCGGGCGGCTTCGCGATCGACTTTCTGGGCTTGGCGACCGCCTTTCTCGGGATGGAAGATGGTGCCTTCCCTTCCCCGGTAGATCCCTCACCTAAGCGGAGGGTGAGCATCCTCTGTCTAGCCAGAAAATCAGCGGCCCTGGTGCGGAAGATCGCGTAGGTCGAGGGGATGTCCTTCGTAAGGTTCCTGAACATGGGCGAATGGCCATAGAATCCCCCTAGGACCGAGTAGAGAGCGAGATCGTCGCTAATAGGATCGCCGGTGAGGACTATTTCATCCACCCAGTCGATGTAGTCTTCATCGGGCTCGTTCTTCCCCTGCCTGATTTTCATCATGCGGTGGGGGCCTTCTGGCCAAGCAACTTTGGCGGCGAAATACGATGTGAAGTCATTCGCTAGCTTCTCAAAACAATTGATCGAGCGTGGTGGCAGTGAGATGTACCACCTGTGGGCAAGATCGCCCAGTGTCAATGGGAACATTCGGCACTTCGTTGCGTCTGATGCCCCACATCCGGTCATGTAAATCCGTAACTTGCTCAAATGGGTCTCAGGATCCGATCTCCCCTCATATAGAGGTGTTTGAGGGGGAGTGATCTTCGGTTGTACGGGGGCGAGCTCGATCTGGACCGCGAGTGGTTCACTTGGTCCGGTGATCGATCTTTTGGCGCCTGCCCCAGTTTCTAGGAGCGCCTTCATTTCTTCAAGCTGGTGCTGCATGGCGGCCATCGCCATGGCCTGACTGCTCGCTGATTGGCTCTCGGAGCGGGAGCCAAGGCGATCGTGTACCGATCTCCTGGACCCATGGTAGGTGACGAGTTCTCCGCCACCGGGCTCAATTCTTGGGCGAGTGGGAGCCCTTTGGCCTGCCTGTTTTCTGGGAGTCGGGTAGGCCGAACTCCTGGTGATGGATTCGGACTCCGATGTCTCCTGGCTAGGGCCGGAATAGCCGGGTCGCCATGAGGGATCACTCCCTAGGCGGCTGAAGATGGAATCATCCCGCCTTACGAGAGCTTTTTCCTGCGGCTCGGGGCTTTCCAACGATTTCTCGACGTATAACCCCTTAATCTTCCACTTACCTGCTCGATGGATGGCTGATGGAGTAATGGTGGGCGAGTCGCATGCCCTCCGTCGCTCCCTGAGGATGGCTATAGCCTCCTCGATCTGTTCCGCAGTCTGGAACTGATCGAGTGAGAGGCTGGGACCGTCCCTCGGGGGCGGGAGTGAGAGCCTAGCGTCGCCGCGGTCTCCTTCCGCCATAGGTTGGGATTCGGTCTAGGCCGGAATGAGATGTCCGGCAAATCGCAGGGTGGCTCTTTTAGAGGTCGTAGCATATGTCATGTTTCTGAAAGTTTTTCTTTGAAGAACAGTGAGTGTATCTTCAAGTATATGCCCCGGATAACAGTGAGTGTTCTTCGAGACGGTTGGAATAAAAATGAAGGTTAAGACCGCCCTCCTTCTAGCGCCAATTATTGTTAACCAAAATATTATCCAGAGATGATATTGCTGGAAATGTCGAGTAACAAACAAAGTAGGAGAACACTTCCGCGGGAAAGTAAATGACACAAGATTTGCCGAGGTTGTTAGTCCTGGGCTTGAATGCTCTCGCGGGATGTTATTAATATGAATACTAGTGAGTACAAATATTAATGTTAGAATACTATTACAATGAGTGTAAAGATTCTAGTTATCTTAGCTATTGAGCGTGAAGATTGCCGGAAGAACCAGATATGAAGCTCTGTGAGTTCTTGATTTTTTGGTGTACTGTGTATGTGAATGGATTGATTTCACTGTCAGTATGTGTGACTGAATTTCCTTCAAGTAATTCCACCATCCTTAGGCCACTGTTGGAGGCTTTCTATTTATAGGAGAAGAGGTTGCTAGGTCCTCCCCGGCGATCGCGGGCAACCGCCGTTTTTTATATTAGAATAAGGTGCGCGATCGTCCCATCACGTGGGACTGTTTCCTTAAAGTCCGAGGCTACTGCTGGCAGCCAGATGTGTGAGCTAATGAGAAGTCCGCATGCGTCCTGAGTCGCTGTCTGGGGAGGACCCACTTTGTACCTTTTGGCGGGCTTGTCGGTAGGTGTGAAGGTGGTGACAGGCTGGGGTCAAAAGGCCTTATCTTGTGGCGCCTTTTGTGGATTTGCATGTGGGTCTTCATCTGAGATTCAGTCTTCGAAGACTCTGACGGATGTCGGATTCATACGTGGTACGGGACGATCGTCTACAGTCGGACATTATAGACGATCGCCAGATGCCGATAGACGATCGCCTCAGACGTCGATCGCTAGGCGCTTGCCCAGCATCTGTCTTCTTTGGCTGGCTCTTGACCATTGTGCTGATCGCCATCGAGGGGTATAAATCGCTCCACAACATTCGTATAACTGTGTATTCGTTCAGGGATGTTGGTTCGTGGAAAAGATATTGTCTTCGGCTTTAAGGTAATGTAAGTATTGTTCAGTTATGAGGATAATTATTCTGGTGAATTATTATATATTTTGTACGATGATGTTTCGTATATTGGGATTCATATTGATTATTTCGTTGAGGGATGATGATCCCAGGGCTGATTGTATTGAGATCATTGATCGTGTTAATCATTTGTCGGGGATGATGATCCCAGGATTGTTGTTTTGGATATTGATTAGTCGTGTCGACTTTTCTTTGTCAGTTTGTCATTGTTCACCTCGGTGAGTCTTTTGATCCTTATTGGATATGTGATTCTTTGAGTTTCGTTGTCATGTTGCATCGTGACATATCTGGAGTCATATCTACGTGCCGATTGGTTATTGTGTAGGATTTTTAACCGGGCACATGATGGTTATGCGTGGATGTTTCCGCATTGAACCGTCCACACGAGATGTAGTTCGTGAGGCTAATTAGGTACATGTCCCACGTATATCCTGGATTCCGTATACGGGGTGGATATGTGCACGGACACATTTCCGGATTGGGCGTACTGTGACGTCCATCTTTTGAGCCATATTGTTGGGTCGTTCATAGTCCATGTATGATTGGATATGTTCAACGGTTTGCGACTGGTTGTTCATACTCCCGAGGTGTATGTTCGACAGTCGGGGTTATTTCCTTGAGATCCATTATTGTTGATCGTTTGGATTTTACCTTGTTGAGGGTATTCTCGGTTATTGTTGATCTTTTGTTGATCGTGTTTGGAGTTTACCTTGTTGAGGGTATTCTCGGTTATTGTTGATCTTTGTTGCTCGTGTTAGAGTTTACCATGTTGAGGGTATTCTCGGTTATTGTTGATCCTTTGTTGATCGTGTTTGGAGTTTACCTTGTTGAGGGTATTCTCAGTTATTGTTGATCCTTGTTGATTGTGTTTGGAGTATACCATGTTGGGGTACTCTCGGTTATCGTTGATCCTTTGTTGGTCATATTGGAGTTATCATGTCGATGATATTCTCGGTTGATGTATTGGTTGATCATTGTTATTGATCGTATAAGCATTCGGACTATACGTCGATGCTCGAGATTTGTTATCATTATCATGTGGTAGTTGATCTACAGATATGTTGTGTATTATTGGTTTATCCAGGTTGAGATTTGATTGTGTAATCCGACGGACAGGAGTTGGCGCAGATTAGGTTATTTCCGCACTTATGTTATGATGATGTTTTGATGATACTTGGAATTATTTGAATACAGTACAGATGATTGTTGTTGAGTTCATTTCGTCATTTGAGAATACGAAATGTGGATTATGGTAAGGATTAATTTGTTATGAATTGCCATGGATTGGTAAGGTTATGGCAGTAAGATTATGTTGGTAGTATTCTTACTATATTATTACATTGGTATGTAATTATTTATGATGATGTGATCGATATCATTATTGAGTATTGTGGCGGATCCCGTCGTGGGCTTTATTTTTAGGTACTCGGAGATCGAGCTAGTAGCAGTCGTGAAGGGGTGAGCTTCTCGGGTGATACTGGCTGTGGCATGATTTTGAGTATCGAGTATTCTTTTCTGGTTGTTTTATTTCCGATGCAAATGTGTATTTTGAACTGTGTTTTATCCGCTGCGTGTGTATATTTCAAAATGGCTTTTCGATATTTTTACAAACTCGTGTGTATTTCAAATGGCCTTTTGGTATTTTGCGAACTTGGGTTATTTCGTTAAACCTTTTCCTAAACTATTTTCTCGGTACGTTTAAGGGGTGGCTTAACGTACATTTTGAACTGTCGAGATTTGGCATTTCGCCTTGTATTTTCAAATGGTATTTTATTACGGTATTTGAGAACTATGCTTTTGAAAATATTTGAGTATTTAAAGTATTACCGTCATCGGCCTTTTGGCGTTTTTAAACGTTTTTGAAATGTTTTTTAGCCTGGTGGGTTCCGGCGCGGGACCCACGGCGCTGTAATATCCCGGATGGTTTTGGGGGTGTTACAGAAGATGGTATTGGAGCTTGGGTTTTGTGAAACCCAGGCGTGTGTGTAGAGATGTTAAACGGGCTCGGGCCCGTAGAGCTGGCCCGTTTATCCCGCCAAAAAACCGGGTTAGGGCCGATATTTCCTAGCCCGTTTAAATCCGGGCTTTTTTTGCCCGGACCGTTTAGCCCGAAGCCCGTTAGGGCTAGCCCGAAGCCCGATATATATATATATATATATAGTTAATTTCAACTTACAGTAATACTATATTTATATAACATATATTAATATTATAGTATATGTAATATATATTAATATTATATATAATATATATTACTATTACAGTATTTGTTAATATAGTGTGTATATATATATGTATATACATAAAAGTATATTTTTTGTTATATTTATTATAGTATAGTTGTTACTATATATATATATATATAAAATATATTGTTACTGTTTTTTTTTTGTTTATGACTTATAAAAAATAAAAAATAGATTTTTTAAATATTTAGCCCGTTTAGCCCGAAACCCGTTAGGGTTAGGGTTAGGGCCGATATTTCCTAGCCCGTTTAAATCCGGGCTTTTTTGGCCCGGACCGTTTAGCCCGAAGCCCGCTAGGGCTAGCCCGGAACCGCTAGGGCTAGCCCGTTTAACATCTCTACGTGTGTGTTATGTGGCTCTACCGGTACGGTAGCAGCGTGGCTTTTGAAAATGATTTTTCTGAATTTTGAGTCATACCGATTTTTGGAGTTTCCAAAATTTTTGAGATATTTTCAAATTGCTATTTGTGATATTGGTGTGTGTTGGTTGTGTTGAGACTTCATATGGGATTCGTGTGCTAGTATCACGGGAGATCATCGACTTCACGCACCTGTAAGTATATTGGTTTGGTTATTTCGCTTGTGGCGACGCTTGATTGTTTTTGTGACGAGTTGGAAATTTTGGATTGATCTGTTGTTGGTGACAGGGTTGCAAGTTTCGAGGACAAAACTTATTTTAAGGGGGTAGTATGTAATACCCGGATTTTCTGTATAAATTTTTCGCGTTATTTTATCTGAGATATACTGCATAGCTTGGTGTCTATACAGTATGGATAAAATAAATTGAGAACTGAGACAGTCGTATTTGTATAATTGTCGTATTTGGTACACAACTACATTTGAGGATATCGTATATCAGGTTGTTTTAATTTTTGATATCGGGTATATCATATGAGAATATTATTGGATCCAGTATCTGTATTCAGTATGCCGTATGTTTGTATTATGTATGTCGAGACGTCGGACAGGAATAGTTGGATTTTGGCTAAGTACAGAAGGCCATTACGTATGCTAAGCTCAAGGACTTACGTACGCTAAATTCTACGATTTACGTACGTTATGCATAAGGCATTACGTACGTAACAGAAGGAATCGGACAGGATCCGGATATGATCGACAGGTGGGCCCTGTGTCGATAGCTTTCGATAGTGGATGTGGATAGGTGAGTCAACGGATGGATTTACGTACGCTATACAGGGTGTATTAGGTACGTAATATGAGTATATTACTGTAGCAAGTCAACGTACGTATTACGTACGCAATGGATTAAGTGTTACGTACGTTAGGAGGCAGCTGGCCGAGTCGTGGCCGAGGACTTGCTGGATGGCCGATCACGGTAGGCAGTGACTCGCAGGGATGGCCGATCACGGTCGGCAGTGACTCGCTGTAATGTCACTCCAATTATGCATACGAACTGTTAAGCAATATTGGCAATCTCTTGCTTCGATCGACACGATGTGACATACTCGAGAGTGGCAACTATGCAGTAGCAAAATATAGTTCGGCTCCTAGGCAACTTAATATGATGAATTGCAATCCCAAGTATCACAAGATCATTAGCGCAGTTTTTATATCGTGGGTCACAATCCCACGATATTATGATACCTCGGGTAGCTATATCAAAACTATAAACCATAGATCCCAAATGCCTCATTTGAGCCCACGACCCAAAACTACCCAATGAGGATGACAGCACGACTAATATCTCAAGCAACTTGATCTCACACGCAATCACCTCAGTTCCAACTAGTCTCTCGTTTACGCATTAAACTACTCTATGCACACACTGGATAGCGCGCACTAAGCCTACAGTTACTGTGCATTAACGAAACTATAATAACCAAATGTTCTATCCGTTTCATTAGCGTGCGCCAATGATGAAATCGATAGGCGCTAATTGACTCCCCACAAAAGTTTTTCAAATTCGAACTAAAAATTTTGAGTCGAGTAAGATTTTTCATAAAGTCTTTTTTTGGTGTGAAAGATTTTAAAATCGTTTACTCAAATTATTTGAAAATAGAATCAATCGACAAAAAATCACTTTCAAAAATCCTTTTTAAATATGACAAACGATTAACGATGGTGATATTTTATAAAATATCAAAATTACTTCAAACATATCCTTCGTATTCCGTCGCAAGGTTTCTATGAAAGTACATAATCACTTTATCAAAAACTCAAAAAATGTTTTTAATTAAAAATAATGTATATGCTAAGTCACTACTTATGCATACCGACAAAATATTTTTAGAATTCAATTTTTTTTTACAGGCATATCTAAGTTTATAAAATTCTTCAGAAAGTCATTTGCAAGTACGCCAAAGGGAAAAGTCGGTAATATTTTTCAGTAATTTAAATACTCTCCAAATATCCATTTTCTGAGTGCCGTCATAAAAATAAAATGCAAAGCCCAGATTGCAGAAGTCAACAATTTCAAAGCATACGTTAAGTCACCGCTTACACGTACCAATAAAATAGTTACAACAACTTTCCAATTTAACTCAGATTGCAAAATACTTGTAAGTCATTTAAAAATACACGTGTATCGGATATAGCTAACGATAAAAGTACATTTAGGTAGCAAGAAAAAAATCCATCAACTCTCTTATTTGAAAATATACGATCGGCTTGTCCAAAATTTCAGAAAATTTTCAAAAAAATTTACACTAAGCGCCGTATAATCGTACTAATATAATGTTTTAGAAGATTTAATTTTTCACAACATACTCGAGTCTATGAAATTTTCAGAAAACACTTTCAAATACATGCACAACCAACACAATTATCAATATGAACTCGTTTGTAGCAATTAGCAACAATTAGTCAAACATATCCGGTTCCAAAACACGTGCCCATCTAGCATTCAAATCATCATACTAACCAATACCACTCACGAATATAATTTTAAATTCAAACATACATCGAAACCATCTGTTTGTGTTTCCGCTCGGCCGTCAATACGCCTCCTGGAACACATTAATGTCCAAAAATTTCCATAATACATTGTACCAATCAAAGCTCAATCTACGAGTATATCTCAATTGCTACACACATAATATACCACAAGCATCAAATATGGTTTCTTTCTTACCTCTTATTTGAGAACAAAATTATGCAACACAAAATATAAAATATAATATATGAAAGGGGAGACTTACATCCATAGGTCGCATGAAGATGATGGTCGCCCATGATACTAATCTCAACGGATCACTCGAACGATATGATATGACAACGCACAAGTCGACTTGTTAACCGACAACTGGATGACACAATAGAACACGACTTGACAAATCTGGACTCGACTCGACCCGACAGCCTAGGTTTCCACAACCTATGCTCTGATACCATAAATGTAACACCCCCAGAGTCCATCGGGAATATTACACGTCGTAGACCCCTTTTTCACAAGGATCTACCAGGCTAACCACCACGATACGAACAACTTTTGACCGGTTGAGGTCAAACAACTTACTAACAGGAATCGATAAGGTCAAATATTAAATTACACTGACCGATGAGGTCTCACGACTAAATCAATCCCAAAATAAACTCATTACTGTACATACCATCACACGGGTCAAAATACAATACAATGGGAGACAGAATTTAGCTCGACAATTCACCGACGTTAACTAGCTCTTAATCGCGGCTTCATCCTATTCTATGTCATCCATGTGGTTGCTCCAACGAACTATGCATACCTGAAATGCATGAGACGTATTTCACCCATTTAAGAGGTTAACATTTGAATGGCTAGTACAAATATTCAGGCCATACATCATATATCACGCAAATATTAGTTATATCAAAATAAAATACAACCATGGAAGAAGTTCTCGAGATGTTTTCTATGTTCAAAGTACAACCCAAGTCTTGAAAATAATATATCAACTCGGGAGTTTTTAAAAAAAAACGACAGAAAGTCTTTTCGGACTTCAGGTCTAAGATTATAAAACTTTTTTCGAAAATAATAGGGTCTCCGCACAAATATCGTTCATGTAACAAACATTTTTATAATTAGGAAATCATTATGGACCTCAAGTCCTTAGTTGAAAAATCATTTCAAGACAAATGGGTCTCGGTCGAAAGTCATTTTTCGCAAAACAACCTTTACACAACCGTTGGGATCTCAACCCAAAATCTCTTCAAACCACAGTACACGAAAACAATAACAAGGTCCGTTTTCCAACACCAAAACCTCACAACTAAGGAACTAAACACATAGGACGCATATTCTAGTGCCATTCTAGCCAAGTACCAAGACCCTATATATAATATATCTCAACATCGAGGATAGATGTGATATTTCGGACATATCACAATTACTGAAAACATTAACATCAATCTCACAAAAACCACACTTGGTAACCCATGGCCGTGCCCCTTAGCATCGACCCCCAGAGGTCCCGTCGAACCATCCCCAGGTGGGAAACCACTTCCGCGGTCGTGCCCCTTAGCATCGACCCCCAGAGGTTCCGTCGAACCGTCCCCATGTGGAAGAACAACTCACGCACACTAGTGTTCACAACTTTCACAATTTCAAACGTTGAATATAATGTATATAGTTATGGCACTAGCTAGAATGTCCACTTACTAACACGTAACTATGACCGAGGCTAACACGACTATAACTACTCCTAGTATACGCCAACACCACAAAGGTACCCACAAGCAACACATTCAACCCTTAATATATTCCAAGACCAATGACACGACCGACCCGACTCCACAACAACCTAACTATCCTAGACGCATCACTACCCATCAACACTTACACAAACCAATCAATCATCTAAACCAACTCAATTCCATCGTACGCAATCAATATATATATATATATATATATATATATATATATATATATATATATATATATATATATATATATATATATACACGGACAAACCATCATACACACTTTACATAATATCAATTCATGAGATATAAGTCGTATAGACAAGAACACTTGCCTCGATAATTGATGCCGAAAGCTCTAACGAACACGGTTCACCCGATCGATCCATTGAAATCCCAACCTTTATTATAAATACATAATAGAAAATTTTATATAAGGGTTCAATTTAATATCTTATAATTTCAAAGTAGTTAGTCGGCTAATATATTACCTCAATCGCGCCCCTCAATTAATTCATCGGATCAAACGACCAATGGTAATCAACCTGGATCCACAACTCGATTATTGCTCCAACCACAAACTCCGAACTCGGACTCATTCCGTGGTCTAATTACATCAATCCGCATATTGACTAAATTACCACCATCTCCATCTATGTCTACGTCTTCCCCATTCACAATCCCAACACGACCACATACACACACATACAATATACGCACAAACATTAATATTTACCCGCATATATACGTATAGAATATATATATATATATATTTATATATACAGCACACATACACACATAAAACACACACGCCTACACACAAAACACACACACGGAAACACATACACACACAGGGACACAACAACACACACACAAACATAATAAACACATGCATATACTTACAAACACACATACATATATACCTTCTTGCAAAACACACACATACATCATGAATCTCACTGCCGAAGTCGACTTCCGGTCACCTGACTCCGACAATCCGCGGTCGGACCTCGCCTATCTCCACTTTCGGCCGCTCAATCTCTATCGTACACGATGGAATCCACCCAAAACTGCCGGAAACTCGAGATCTGCTACTCAAAAACCCAATCTGAATTTCTACTCATAGATCATCACCTCAACTATCTAAAAACTCCGACCTAAACTCAGAATCCGGCCTCCTACTAGTTCTGCCGCATCGCCACCTACGTCACTAGCGGTCTTTCCAAAAATACCTACTGGCTCCGGCTTGAAACGAAACTCACCGCCAGAATTAAGCCACCCGACCTAACTTCTTCTCAACCCATCGTCGCCTCCCCCCCATCGCCGGAATGATGGAACCACCTGGACCGCTGTACTCCGGCCAGCTTGTCTCTCATCCGAACCCAGAATCCGGACCGTAATCCAGCATCCAAACCGCTGCACCGCTGGCTGCCGATGTTATCCCGTCGGTTGTGTGGAAGGGGTGAAGGAGATAATGATTTGGGTGGTTTCTTTTTTTTTTGTTAGTGGGGGGTTAGGTAGATATGTAGAATGCGAGTGCTATGAGAGAGAGAGAGAGAGAGAGAGAGAGAGAGAGGAATGTGAGGAGAGAAGAGAGATAAAAGGGAGTTGAAAATACACCTCAATTTGGTATTATTTAATAAACTCAATAATTATTTAAAATTGGTAGTGGGAGATAATATCAAACATGTCTTATTCAATTAAAAACGGATGAATCCCGAATCTATTATTCAGCCTTCTGACTCGATTATCCAATTAATCCATACCGCATCCGATAATATCGATAACTCACTAGTATTCTAGTCTAAATCAAGAGAATCCGCGTGATTATTAAATAATCAGGTAATAAAATAACATAAAAATAAATAAATAAAAATTATATTGTCAAAATTCAAATTTAAAGTTCCCGGATATTATACAGATGAGGTCCAGTCTGACGCAACTGCTCAAATCACAACTGATAAACCTGCAGAGGAGATGACGTCAGCTCCAATTGCAGCTGATATTTTGGAAAAGCCATCAGCACTTGAAGTTGCACCTGCAAATGACTCAGACAGTGACAACATTCCTCTTTCCAAGCTCTTGAAGAGGAAGTCACCTGAATAAATTGTTCATATTGTATTAGTCCCCCAAAAGACATAAAGGCCTGGTGGACTACTCATCTGAAGAAGAGGAAGAGGTGCCGATTGTGATATCATCTGCACCTGTTGAAGAATAACCAGATCATCCCTCAAATCAAATGCAAATAGTCATCTCACCTGCACCAGCATTACTTGAAGATCAACCTGCTCATTCCTCTAAGCTGATAGCAGAAGTGATTCCCATCCTAACACTTCCATGTGTTAACGAAGAAGAAGAGGCAGAAGAAACTATTGAGGTACCAGAAGCTGGATACTCTCTCAACCTCAGTGAGAACAACCCCCTAAACCTTACCAAGGATCAACTAAAATTGGTAAAACAGCAATCACTCAAATTTTCCTTTGTCAATATTTATGAAGAATGGAAGGAATTGAAAACACTTACCTTCTCTCAATTAAGAGAATTTGTTAAAAGAAGTAGCTGGGATCACCCCACAGCCACTGAACAACTCATTATGTTCTTCTGTCAAGAGACAGATGTGAACTTGTTGCTAAAGGAGAACTGGTTCATCTCACATTTTAAACAAAATATGGACCAGTTCATCCTTCAGGTAATGAAAGTGTATCACAAGGTGAAACCCTTGGTGAAGAGTAAAAAGTAGAAAAGAAAAAAGAAGATAGAGAAGGAGAAGAAAAGAAGAAAGAAAAAGGAATTATTATAGTAGAAGTTGAAAAAGAGATAGAAAATAAAGAAGTTGAAAAGGGAGACAGAGAAGGAGGAGTTGAAAAAGAGAATGGGGAAGAAGTTGAAAAGGAAGAAGAAAAGGAGGAGAAAGAAGAAGAAAAAGAAAGTGAAGAAGAAAAAGAAGAGAAAAAAAAGAAGAAAAAGAAGGAGATGAAGAAAACAAAAGGGATGATGAGGACCAAGACAATAATCCACCTGCTCAGGCCTCAAGTTCATCTCAGCCACCTGCAAATGATAAATCAGGAACTTCTGACAAAACCCCATCTGATCAACCAGCAGCTGACAGAGAAGTCTCATTTGAGAAATCCACCGCCCAAAAGTCACCTGCACAGGAGGGCACATCAGAAAACACAAGTCAGCCACCTGAAGTCCAATTGCCTTCAAAGATTACTGAGATGATTAGAGCAGCGGTGGAGGAAACAGTTGCCAAACTCATGGCAACAGAAGTGAAGCCTGAGCTGTGATCCCTACATGCAAAAATAGACACTCTTCTCCAGAGAAAGGAACCCTCTCCACCACCTTCTAGTTCAAGAATGCCTCTTGGCATGTCAGGTTTCATGCATAAAGTGGAGGAACAACTAGAGTTGATTCTTGATGCTGGCAAAAAGGGGTAAGATATGAAGCATGGGGAAGAGAAGACTCAAAGAGAAGCAGAGCTCAGTTCTATGAAAATAGAAGAAGCACTACTGTTGATCCCTAGATCAAGTATTTTGAAAAGAAAAAATGCAGTTGCACCATCTAAAGAGCCAACAACTAAGAAGAAGAAGACCAGACAAGATCCAGTGGTGAGGCTCCAATGGGAAGGTAAAGAGCTTCAATATGTTGAGGAATTCTTACCTGTTGAAGCTGAACCTATGTGGGGAAAAGGAAGAAAACAGTTCATGGAGAAGTACTACCTTTGGGAAATACTTCAACACAAGGAATATTCTCCCCAAGAAATCTTCATCAACTTCATGGAGCTCAATTACCCCAACCTTTGGGAGGTTTTGAAGAAGTATGCAGAGAGGGAATTCAATGCATACCCCATGATTCCAAACTTCAGACCTGAAGAAGCACCTACTCTCATGAATGGAGAACTAGATGAGATTACTCTTCAGGAAGAAATTAAGGAAGTATGCATTGAAAATAATTTTTCATCTCCAGACGAACAACAGTCTGCCTCCTTGGTTGTCAAGAAGAAATATGGGATAGCCCCAGTTACAAAAAGATCCGTAGGAGCAAAACCCTTGAATACACTCCCTTCTCCAACAAGGCAGATCAGAGGAAGATGGAGATAAATTTTTCATTGTAATATTACCTGTAATTTTTTTATGGTACTTGTAATTTTCATTTTTACTTTTATTTTTTCATTTAAGGACTGTAATGTAATACGTAACTCTGAAAATTTATAACAGTCGACTTGAATGACAACCACTAGTTGTCTCAAAAATACTGAGTTTGATTTTTGTCATGCACTTTACTTCTGTGCAGACTTATTCACATTTGAATACTTAAGTTTTTCCATCATCAAAATAGGGGGAATTTGTTAGGAATACTTGTTAGATTTTGATGATGTCATCCTTGTATTCATGATTTATTCAAATGTATGCACTAAGTACTTGGTATTGTAAAGAAGAATCAAATGGGTAGCTTCTATAATCCATTGAATAGGCTAAATATTGATCAAGTGTTGATCAGATAGAAAATCGGCTAAGTATAGAACTGTCAAAATATCAGATAAGTTATCAGGCAAGTTCATTATCAAGCGAGTTTTGGTCAACAGAAATATCAGACGAGGTTTGACCAAAACTCAGCTGCAACCGAGTTCTGAAGAAAGCATATATCAGGCAAGTTCTGGTTAACAGAATACATCAGAGAAGTTTGACCACAGACGAGTTATTATCATACGAGGTCTAGTCAACTCAAGTATTAGCTGAGGTTTGACCACATAAAAGATATTAACAGCCGAGCTATCAGGTGAGTCTTCAGGTCATAAGAAATATCAGCTGAGGTTTGACTACAGACGAGTTCTTTATCAGTCAAGGTTTTCGGTCAAACAGGATATCAGGGGAGGTTGACCAAACTAATTCTGCAGCCACGTTTAAGTATCAGAAAAGAAGCTCAGTCTACGTCAGCAAAGCATTGAAAGTCAACAATACGGCAAGGCACATGCAGACGTAAAATCAAGAGACAAAGAGAAGATTCTCAGAAGATTAGGAATAAAATATTCCTTGAGATCCACGCTCTGAAGACTTATGAATATATAAATCAAGAAAAACAGCGCAGACAAAAGAATATCTTCAAACGGTCGGAATTGAAAATGGAATCAAGTCGTGCAACAGAATGAAAAGATAAACAAAGAAGTCCACTCTCCAACGAACGAATTTGTGACAAGAGATGCAACGGCTATGAAGAAGCTCAAGATTCGTACTATAAATATCTGAAGAACAGATTGAGCAAAGTACGATGCGAACAATACATACAAGCAATCAAAGCGAACAAAGTATACAAAGCAATCTATAACATTGTGAAGAGCAAGCTTAAAAGTCATATTCAAGAGAAGCTCTTTAGTTGGAGAAGAGAACACTATTGTCTTTAGAGTTTGAGTACGGGGTATTTCTTTGAATGAGGTTCTCAGAAGTTTCGAGGCTGATAAGGCATCCACGAGTTCTTGATTGGAAGGTGATAGACAGCTTGTGAGTTGTTGAGGCATCCAAGAGTTTTCGATCAAGAGATGCTAGGCAGCCAAAGGGAGTTGCAACGGCCACGGGTTTCCACTGGTTGGAAGCTGTTGTAACTAGGAAATTTATTGTAACATTTATCACTGGTTGACAGTTATAGTGAATCTATCTCCAACTGCTTTGGAAAGAAGTGGATTAATAGAGGATTACCCCACCCCTGAAACCACTATAAGTTTTTGTGTGTTTTACTGCATTACATCATACTTATCTGCTGCATTCATATTTACTGTTCTATTTAACAGTCAACTGTCTTCCACATAACTTAGTTTTACAGTTGACATAAGTCACCTGCATTGTCATCAGCTGTGCTTCCGCATTACTCATCTGCAGCTAATGTTTATTAGCTGCATATTATATCAGCTGAGTTACTCACCTGAGATTCAGGGAAAGAGTTGAATAAGTCTATTCACCACCCCCTCTAGACTTATTCTTGACGACTTGTGACCTACAATGTAGACATGACTTTTTAATTTGATTCTTTCTTTTTTTTTTTTGTAAAACTTAATGAGGATGAAAAACAAATAAAAAGTCTAAAAAATTAAAAAAAATGGTAATGAGAGTAATTTATGCTTTTTTTAATTTCTTAGACTTTTTAATTTATTTTAAGTTTTTTTGCTAATGTGGACATGACTTTTTTATTAATTTTTTTTTTATTTTTTTTTTATAAAATTTAATGAGGTGGCAGTTGACTTGAATGCCACATCAGCCAAAAATCCTCTGCACGCCCTTTTTTGGAACTTTAGGACTAAAGCTGTCAGGTCGAACAAACGTTGCTGCACGTCCTTTTTTGGAACTTTAGGACTAAAGCTGTCAGGTCGAACAAACGTTGCACTGCGTGCGCAAAACCCCCTACACTTTAGGATCATTGGTGCCTTTTCTCATTATAATATCTGAAAAAAATCAGAAATGTGTATCTCTTGGAGGTGAAGTTTTCGCAATTCTTCCATTACCTATTGTTTTCGAGTCACGTGTTATTATGCTGTTGCAGGCAGGTAAGAAGGAAATAGATCCACAACAAATTGGAGGAGGGGGAGGAGGATCTTGTCGATAATATTGGTCGGATTGGAGATCAGGTAACGAGTAGAAACAAAAGCGCAGACGACTACTTATTATATAGAGTAAAGTGCATTTTGTGTACCTGCACTTTACTCAAGACAACACTTGAAATACTATAATTTTAAAACAGCACTTGCAATACCGAATATTGTAACCCGTCACACTTTGTGGCATTCTGTTAATTTCTGATAACTCCGTTAAAAAGGAGAGGGGTGAATCAGACTTTTCATGGAAAGACACCGCTAACATTTACGCGGGATTTCAGATGTGTCTTTACGGTATATTCTATTAACCCTAAATCCTCTGATCTCATTTTAAATCTAACCCCTTATCCTTAAATCTCATTTTAATTCGTAGTAATTGCGACGGATTGATTTTTACAATGGCTTGGATTGCTCGACGAAGAGAAGACAAAGACATATACGCCCCAAATGAATGCCCAACTTATACTTGTAAGTCTTTAACATTGATTTTGATTTGTTAGGGTTGTATTTTATGAAGTTAGGGTTTATCTATTTAAATGACTTGTTTTTATTCGATTTTATATGTACAATTAGGGTTTATTGATATATGCATTTAGGGCTTATTGATATGTACAGTTAGGGTTTATTTCTTTGGTCCCAATTGAACTTTATTCCCCTTTTTATGTTGTTTATTCCTCTAAAATAGTGATCTTTGTCCCCCTCTTGCGTTTTATTTATTTCTGTTAATTTTCAGCATCAGATTTATTTTCTATAAAACTGTACCATGGTGGGGTAATGTCTGATAATCCAAGAAAGTATGATGGTGGAGAATTTGATTGTGTGGATGGTTGTAGTGTAGACATGATGAGTTATATAGAATTAGGTCATATGTTACTGGAATGTGGGGTTAAGAGGACTCAAATTTACTACTACAAATTTCCCAAAACTAATTGGGTCAATGGTCTTTGGACCTTGGAAAGTGACACTAATGTTTTAGATATGTGTGAACTGCTGCCACCTTCTAGATTGGTTATGGTTTTTGCTGTTGCAATAGTGCCTGTTGCAATAGTGACACCCGAAGCAAATGTGACACAAGAGTTTAATCCCTCACAAACTAACTTTGAATATGTTGAAACTAAGGAAGAGAGGCAGTTTGAGACACAAATGTATGAAGATTTTAGCATTTCACAGGGGGACTATGATAATTTAGGAAAGAAATATGGTGAAGGGTATCAACTAGAGAATGAAGAAGAAGAAGATTGGAGTGATTCAGAAGATGAAGACTATTCAGTCGATCCACAGGAGGAATTGAATGATGATTCATTTCATTCAGACTCTTCAAATTTATACAGCACTGATGAGGAGGTGGCTAATTATAAGAATGGGGGAGCCAAAAAGTAGGCATCCAAAGACAATGTTAAATTTGGTAAAACATTTACAAAGAATGGGGATAAAGATAAAGGGTCTGTTAATCAAGCAAGGGAGACAGAGAAGAACAATGCAAATGACAAAGATAAGGGGAAAGGTAAACAACCAATGGAGACAGAGAAGAAAAGTGCAAATGGCAAAGAGAAAGGTAAAGGTAACAAACAATGGAGACTGATAATGTGGGTTATGGTAGTGACTCAACACAGTATGCAGACAGTGAAGAGGAGAGAATGGCTGCCAGCTCTATAGATGAAGATGAAATTACTTGGCCTTTGTTTGATGAAAAACTGAGATGGAGAACCCAAAGTTTGATTTGGGCCAATTGTTCCCATCTGCAAAAGTTTTTAGGCAGTTGTTAAGAAACATGCTATCAAAGATAAGAGGCCCATTGTGCAGTGCAGGAACTATGGTTCAAGAGTAAAGTTTGTATGTTTAGAAGGCTGTGAACGGAAGATATACTCCTCTAAAATTCAAAGGTCTGACACCTACCAAGTGAAAGTGTATAATCCAAAGCACACTTGCCTACAAACATTTCATCAAAAGAAGATTAACTCAAGATGAATAACAGAATATTATGAAAATGACACAAGAATGAACCCCACCTGGATTTTGAATGCTTTTTTGAAAAAAGTTGTGAATGATTGGGGCTGCCACGTGACCACATATGCAATTGCAAGAGCTAAGAAGAAGGCATTCAAAAACGAAATAGAAAGCATGTTGAGCAGTACTCTGGAGTATGGGACTATGCAGCTGAGCTTCTTAAATCTATGCCTGATAGCACAGCGCAAGTCATGACTGAAGACTGTGATGAACCTGGTAAGAAAATATTGAAAAGATTTTATACTTGCTTTGGACCAATCAAAAGAGGTCTTAAAACAGGGTGTAGGCCATTAATTGGACTTGATGGGTTCCATATAAAGGGCCCTTATGGTGGCCAACTACTATCTGCCATTGGTACAGATGCAAATGATGGGATGTACCATTTGGCCTGGGTAATTTTAGAAGCTGAAAACACAGAGACTTGGAATTGGTTTATAAAGAATGTGGTTGATGATCTGTAGATTGATAATGATGGTAGTTGGTTCATTTCTGACAGACAAAAGGCTTAATCAATGCTTTAGAAAACATTGTGCCAAATGCAGAACGTAGGTTCTGTGTAATGCATTTATATAGAAATATGTGGAAAGAGCACAAAGGTATTGGTGTGAGGATGTGTTTTTGGAAAGCATCTAGGGCCACCAGTGACTACACATTCAAGAAGCACATGGAGGAACTTAAAAAGGTATCCAACACCTTCCTATTTTATAATCCTATTTCACATAATGCACTCACTTATGTCTTTTTTTCTCTTACTTTATTAGGTCTCCAAGAAATGCTTTAACTAGTTGGATGAAAAAACAAGAACATAATGGAGTAGCAGTGCATTCAGAATGACACCAAAATCTGACACCTTTGTGAATAGTAGTTGCAAGGTCTTCAACAATACTATTGGTAAGCATAGGGACTTGCCTACAATTTCAATGTTGAAGGGAATCCACATTGATGTCATGACAAGAATCCAGAAAAGAAGGGACAAGATGACAATAACTTATGCTCTAAACCCTATCTGTCCCAATGCAATGAGAAGATTAAATAAGTAAGCCTCGTGATTATAATTTAATCTGCATTTATATGTGAATCATATTTGTTATATATATGTGCATCTATATAAACTGCATTTATATGTGCATCTTATATGTTAAGGCTGTTGAACAAATGAAGGGGTGTCATGTCATCTGGTCTGGGGGTGGAATATACTTTGTTACCATGACTGATGGGGGTATCAAATGGTGGTTGGCCTGGAGGAAAAAAATGTGCTTGCAGGAAGTGGGAGTTGTCAGGTATACCATGTTACCATGCATGTGCATGCATTGCATGGTAAAAAAAACCCTATGAACAATTCATCCATGACTTTTATTCAAAGGACACCTTCCTAGCTTGCTACAACCATATAATTCAGCACATATGTGTGAAGAACAATGGGCTGAGACAATTTATCCCAAGCCACTGCCACCAGTAATAAAGGTACAGACTGGCAGACCTAATCAAGGAGTAAGACCGATGATGCTACAGCCCCTGGTCCAACAAAGCTAAAGAGGCAAAACGCTAAAGTCAGGTGCAGCTATTACACTGAATATTCTCATAACTTGAGGACTTGTCCAGCCAGTGTATGGCATCTATCTCTTTAATATTCTCATAAATGCACTCATATGCTTTTGTGCTGTTAATATCTTCACAGGCACATGATAGAGCTAATGGATGTGAGAAGGAAGTGAATACCAGGTCCAAGAAGGCTAAGAGAGATAAAATTGGACAAGAACAAAGTGGGTCAACAACACAAGAATGCAACTGGAGCAACTAAGGAAATAGTTGCTCAGGGAAGTCAAGGTAGGGTGTTTACAAACTCCAACACAGACAGGCAATGCCAAGGTATCCATGGAATACAACCTCTACCCTTTACAGCAAAAGGCAAGGGAAAATTAACAAGTTTGAGTAATCTGGAGGAAGCAAGAAAGGAAAGGCATGCTACTAATTTGATGCTAGCCAGAAAGAAAATGGAGGCTAGACAAAAGAAGCTCACCGTTTGGAAGTTGTAATTTGCTAGACTTAGTTTAGTAAGCTCTTTTGTGCATGTAGTTTTAAACCTTAAACTCTAATTTGGTAGACTATTTGTAAGCTTTTGTTAAGCTTTAAACTGCACTATTGTTAAGCTTTTGTTAAGCTCTATTTCAGACAATTTCAATTGGTAGCAATGGATTTTAGCTTCCTTAATTTGTTATTATCATGTTCTATGTTCATCCATTCAACATAAAATTATAAATCCATTGACCATAATAGTGTGAATCCATTACATAACATTCGAACACATAAAATTTTAAAAATGTGGTATCATAGACCACCTGCACTATTTGTTCCATTCAACATCACAAACAAAACAAAGCTAACTACCAGTACATACACATATATTGGTATCACTGATTTATTCTTTAATTTTTGAAGCTCTCCTTCATATCTTCCCCTCATTTCATCTACTTCTTTGATTTGAACTTATTCCATAACCCTAATTCGATTCAAAAAAACAATAATTACAGTTTTTTCTCGATTGGCCATTGGTGGATCAACCCATTCAAAAAAACCACATCCATCATATCTATTAGCACAAGCAACGAATTTTCTACCTGCATTCTTCTCTGTCCAAGCCGTTTTCTGCACAGTATAGCGACCACATGAGCATTTGAAAGCCATCGGGTTGTAAATTTAGGTTAATTTGATGTTCAATAATGGAGATTCAAGGTATTTAGGTTAACTTATGAAAGGGGAAGAAGATACATGTGAGTCTTCTATTATAAATCTAATATATCCGTTGAAAAATGATTTGACAAGTTTGCCCTCACGGAGTTTACCAGAAATTAACAGAATGCCACAAAGTGTGACGGGTTACAATGTTCGTATTGCAAGTGCTGTTTTTAAAACTATAATATTTCAAGTGGTGTCATGAGTAAAGTGAAGGTGCATAAAATGCACTTTACTCTATTATATATCACGAGTAGGAATCGTGTGTGTAGTAGAAGACTAACTTGAGTATTAAGATTTGGGCTACAATATGGATTATGATTTGTTTGGTTTCACCATAACTTGTATTAATCTTTTTGTTAGCTAAGGCTTAAACTTGTTTTGTATTACGGTTTAATTTGTGCAACACCTGTATATTAAACGGGATAAATAAAACGCGCATGTAATACGAACTATTCGTTATGAATTTTATTATTTTCCTATTATATTATTCTTGTCGCAACAAAGAAGTCTCAAGTCTTTCTCCCTCCTCACTCTTATTAAGACTATGTAAAGCTGACCGTAATACAATTCGAGTCTTGACAGACTGCAACCACGTGAGAGAGCATCCGACGTTAACAAACCACATGATAAGTAAAAATGATCTTTTTTTAATATTTTGAATGACCTTTACTCTTAAATTGTATAATTTAATATAATTAAATCAGGGAAACATATATAATGCGACGACAACAATTGTACCAAAATAATGTAATTTTGTGTCATCTAAAATATATTAGAAGATAAAATAACAAAGATGTCTCATAAAATCAATTGCTGCACACGGTCAAATAATTTCCTTCTTTTCTCACATGCAATTTCTATTTTTGAAAATCGATATTTCAAGGTAAATAAAATACTAATCAAATCACATTTAGAAATATTTACACATTATTCTCTAGAACCTCCCTACCATAAAGACAATTCTATTGATTAATATCTTATTGCGAAAAATTAATTACTTGAATATTTTGAAAGATATCTTTAAAAATTCATAAATCAATAGTTTCATTTAATATAATTAAAGTACCAAAATATATATAAATAATAGGGACATTAATTGTACCAAAATTATGCAAATGTGCATCAGAACATTAAAAAATTAACATAAACTCTCTCACTAAATCAAATAATTTTGTTATTTTCTTACAAAATTTCCCATTTATGAATGACGAAAATTCTAAAATAATGAAAGTAATTATTCAATCACATTTAAAAACATTTTCAATCATTTTTTATTATCTAAGGATTATTTCATTTGATTGATATTCTGTTATTAAAATTACTTGCTTATATTCCCGTCATCCACGAAAACGTGTCATCAGTTTAATTTTTCGAACAAAATTTATATATTTTGACCATAGACTACGCCCAATATATAAAAAATTATAATTATGTAAGTACTTTGTCTTAATGTGTATTATTAAAATATAGTTTCCATGACCATAATATTTTTTATATGTTGATCGCAATTAATGGTCAAAGCTTTTAAAATATGGTCGAAAAAGTTAAAAAATGAGATTCATTTTTGTGGATGAGGAAGTATTACATTTAAGAAGATATGTTCGAAAATTATTAAAATCAGTAATTGTAAAATTTAACATGATTAAATATCAAAAAATAGATATGCTAAGGCATACATCATACCAAAATAGTGCGAAGGCCTATCGTACAAAATATTTAAGAATACAAAACAAACAAAAAGTAAACTCTCACGAAATAAATTGATTTTCTTCTCTTTCACATGAATTTAAGTTCTTCTTTTTGAAAGATCGAAATTTTAAAATAATTAAGTTTTACTATATAACACTTTCCTTCTGTAAAAATGATTTATTATAATAACTATCTAAAACTATTATGGAAAACCATCCAATAAACTCATTGTTTTGACACAACCAGACATCAAATCACCTACCTATTTAAGAGGTGAAGATTCACAATCACTCGCATCCCACAAACTTGGTTGCCATGTCAACGTCTCACCTTTCTTCACGTCAATATAGCCAAATGAATATCATAAGTAGAGTTGCCCGGGTCTGGGTCTGGGTCTGGGTCTGGGTCCGGGTGCGGGTCCAACCCGGCAAGTCCACGAGTTGGCCGATCAGGACCTGGACCCTACCTGTACATATGAAATGTACGGATTAGCGGGTTCACGGGTCGGTCACGGGTCCGGGTCCGACCCGCCGGTCACGGGTCTGACCTGTATTTTCTTTTAAAAAAAATATTTATAAAAATGAGCTTGTATTTAATTTTAAATTTTCACTTAAAATTAAATCGCCTACGTATCCTCGTGAGAAATCAAAGCTCTACATAGTTCTTTTACTTGAAAAATTAAAAATGGCTTTGTATTTAATTTTAAGTTTTCACTTAAAATTAAATTGCAATACGTATCCTCGTGAGAAATCAAAGCCCTACGTAGTTCTTTTACTTGCCTTACTTACCGTTAGTCGAAGCCGATGTCGTCGTCGTTTTGATCGTCGGTTTGACTCATTTGACTAGAATCTCCCTCAGTAGTGCCTCCTTGATAGGGGTCTTGGTCCAATAATAGGACATCTCACTTATTTTCTTGATCTCATAACTCGATTTTTGTTGCGTCTTTAAGCATCATCTGAGCCTCGAGATTTTTTGGCGTCATTCGATCTCCAGTCGTCCAACATATTGTAACACCCCCAATCCGCTCAGGGATATTACACGCCGTAAAACCTTTCCTCAATGATCTACCAGGCTGGTAGCAAAAATCGAACATCTCAAAAATGCCTTTAAGGCTAAAATGACTCAGTAGACCGATTTGGACTTTCAATAAATACATACAACTCAATCTCAATACATGCCCACGCAGGGGTCGAATACAACACACTCCCGTATGTTGTTACCCAAAATATTATCCGGAGATAGTATTGCTGGAATGATCGAGTAACAAACAAATGCGAGAACACTTCCGTGAGAAAATAGATAACACAAGATTTGCCGGGGTTGTTAATCCCGGGCTTGAATGCTCTCGCGAGATGTTATTAATAAATATACTGTCGAGTACAAATATTAATGTTAGAATCTAATACAAGGAGTGTAAAGACTTCTAGTTATCTAGGCTTTAGAGCGCGTAGATTGCCGGAAGAACCAGATAGATAAATATGTGAGTTCTTGCTTGGGATATATGATGAATGTGTATGAATATCACTATGAGTGTGTTAGTGGTTGCCAAAAGAGCTTTTGATTCTCTCTTTGGTGTGTATTTTTCACTTAATTCGTAGTAGAATTCGCCTCTCTTTGACCACAGCAGTGAGTCCTCTATTTATAGGGGACAAGGTAGTTGGGATCCCTCAGGCGATCGCGGGCGATCGCCGTTTTCTATATTAAAATAAGACGGCCGATCGTCCCGTCACGTGGGCCTGCTCCCTTGAGGTCCGAGGTTGCAGCTGGAGGCCAGCTGGGCGAATCAATGGGAAGCCAGCACGCATTGCGAGTCGCTGTCGGGGGAGGACCCACTTCGTACCTTTCGGCGGCCTTGTCGGTAGGTGTGGTAGGTGACAGGCTGGGGTCAATGATCCTATCTGTCGGTATCCTTTGAAGATCCGCGGGTGAGCCATCGTCTAAGATTCGGTCTTCGACGACTTTGACGGATGCTGGATCCATACGTGGCATGAGATGATCGCCTCTGGTCCGCTCATGAAAGACGATCGTCAGATAACAAAAGACGATCGCTGGGTACCAAAAGACGATCGCCGCATTGTGCCGAACTCTAGGCGTTTGTCCTGAGTATGTCTTCCATGGTTGGCTTCTATGGAAGGTCGCCGATCGCCTATCGTGGCGAATTAATCGCCGCACAACAATTGCCTCGCCTCGATGTTCGATGTTGAAAACACGGGGTGAGGTGGCACTGTTGGCGATCGCCAATGTTTAAACGACCAGCCGATCTGAATTCAAATATGGACGACCTTCTTTCGCGTCGGGAGCAACGGGAAAAGAAGGCGGGCTTTCCATAAGTGGCAGGGACACGCGTCGTGCCACTGTTGGGGGAATCCGACGGTTTGTCAGACCTGTCGGCTGGCATGACCTCGAAAAGACGCGTATGCGGGATTCGAGGGCTGCATTTAATGCGTCCCCACGTGACGGTTGCGATCCAGCCCCCGAGGTTTCTCCTATTTGCATTTAGGCCCTCGTCTCCATCTATAAAAAGGGTAGGGCTTCTTCTCCTTCACTTTTTTACGCGTCCTTCGTATCCATGCCGAATTTGCGAGAAATTTCTTGAGCTTTTTTGTGCCGATCTCCTTCTTTTTTCTAGGTAAGAAAAAATTAACCTTCTCCCTCTCTTTACTTTCTAATATGTCGGGAGGATCAAAAGCCTTCGAGACCGGAAGTTCTTCCGCTGCCGCCGCGTTGCCTGAACGGGAGGAGGTTCCCGTTAGAGTGGATATGGAGACGGCCGCTGAAGCTATTCGAGCGGGGATTGCACCCGCAGAACTCGAAGAACTTTTCAACGAGGCCGACGTGGCGAGGACGGCGGCGACGGCGGAGCAGGGGGCTCGCCGGTGGATGAGGATGATTTAGTGCGGGAGGCCTGGGAACGAGAGAGTAGATTCGGCCCCGCCTACGTGGCTTTTGATCAGATGATGGAAGCGATCGCTGGACCCTGTCCGGAATTCGATTTCGATGCCTACACCGCCGCTCACCCTTACGAACATGTGAATCGGACGGTCTTTCAGGCCGCCGTCCCGTCTCCGTGGACTCTCGGAAAGATCCGGAGTACGGCGACCAAGAAAGACCTGAGCCGTTGGAGGGCCAAATATCACATCCCCTCTGACGTTTCCCTTCACGTGCCCTTGGAGAATGAGCGCGCCGACCAACCGCCCACGGATATGGTTGCCGTCAACGAGATGATTATGGAGGCGGGTCTGCGATTCCCGTTGCCATTCGCCGTCTCCTACTTGCCGATCGCACGGAATTTGGCGCCTCTTCAACTGACGCTGAATGCTTGGCTGCAGATCATCTGCACGTTGACCCTGTTTGGCGGTCACCGGTTGTTCCGCCTCCTTACTGCGCTGGAGATGAATTATTTGTTTAAATTGGCCGTGCAGAAAGGGTCAATCGGCGGTCATCATATCCAGGGTCGACTCGGGAGAGTGGTCCTCGGCGTGCCGAATAAGACCAGGGGCGACCTGGCTAAATGGTGTTGGGTCGGCGGGGCGTGGCGATCGGCATCGAGCGACAGGCCGAATGAGGAGTTGGAGATCCCCACCACTTTCCGGGAGAGGAATCCGAGTAAGGATTTAAACTCTCCCCTTGATTGAGCTTGTCTTGGACTGATCTAATTTTGTTTTCTTTTTGTAGTACCTCTCGTTCCAGCGATCAGCGACCTTCCGTTCGATTTCTTGATCGTTTGGGAGCGGATCCGTGCCTTGCCGAACTCCTTTATTAACGTTCGATCGCTTGGTACCGAAGCTCATCGGTTGGGGGCTCGATTGTTCTGCTACCCCCGTCACTTGAAAGTTCGAGGTATGAGTTTAAGTGGTGCTTCCTTTCTTTGACGATCGTCTCCAAGAGGTCGTTTTGTTTTGTCTAACTTGTTTGTATCTTTTCTTTGACAGAGGCTTATTTTCCCCGAATTGCCGAACCACCGCCAGAGATAGCCATGTCGAACCCGGGAGTTCTTGGTCGCCTTCACTTGGGAAAGCAGACTGGTCGCGTTCCTGCGACGACGTCTCGCCCTGCTCCGGTGACGAGGCCCGCTGAGGCGCCAGTCGCCGAGCCGGTGGTCCAGGGAGAGGAACAGCTCCAGCGCCGCAAGAGGCGGAGGTCGGAGGAGTCCCCGTCGATCTCTGAGGCGGATGTATCAATTCTCGAGCCTCCGGTCGCTGCGGCTCCTATCTCTGCCATCCCGATGATGGAGCGATCAGGCCCCAAGCCCACGGTCTCGGCCGGTCATCCGGCGGCCGGCGAAGAAGGTGGCGATCGCCGATGCGGAAACATCCCGGGCAAGCCTTATTTCGGACGCGATCCCGAGTGGTCAATAGGTAAGAAAGGGTCAAAATTTTACGAGTTTAGGCATTGAGCATGGTATGGGCTAACTCCTTGATTTCCTTGGTTTTGCTGGCAGGTTCGTCTTGCCGATCCGGACGTTGCTCCCATGGTCTGGACTTTTTGTCGAGCAAGGCCCCGCTTGATCGCTCGAATTCCACGCTTATGTCCGCGAGCTATCACCTCTGCCAAAGGCACAGACGGCCGATCTTGATGCGATCGCTCGTCGGCGATCTGGAGACGCCATGCAGGCGACTGTTGCCCTGGCTCTCCAGACGGCGACGATGGCCGTCCAAGCCGGTAGGGATTTTGAGGGGCGACCCTCCACTGCTCATCTCCATCGCGACCTCGAGGCCGCCCGGAACAAAAATATTGAGGATGCCAACCGGATCCGGTTTATGGAGAAGGAGTATGAGGAGACGGCCAAAAGGGCTAAGCAGGACGTGGATCGATTGAAGCAGGAGCTGAGCCGCTCTAAGGAAGCTGCCGATCGGTCCTGCGATAAAGAGAAGGAAACCCGCCAGATGCTCGTGGCTTCGCAGGAGGAGGCGGCCGGGCTGAAGGCGATGGTAGATCGGCTCAGCGGTGAGCTGGAGGCGGCGAAGAAAGAGCTGGAGAAGGCCAGGGGCGAGAATGCCGCCAAGGCGGTCGAGCTGGCGGAGATCAAGAAGACGGCGGCGGATTTGAAGGGGCAGCTGAAGGCGATCGAGGTCGATCCCTACCTTAACGTCGAGCACGTCAGCGAGTTTGCTTATTACTTGGCCTATGCTGACGCTGTTCGAGCCGCTAAAAAGGCAGGGGTCGAGATCGGTCCCCTGATGGAGAGCTTCAAATCCTATGTCCTCGAGCATCCTCTGCATCCAGAATTCTCCTTGCCAATCCTTGACTTTGTCGACTTCGGGATCGACTTGAGTTGGTATACCGGCAAACTCGTTCATCCCGAGGCCGATGGGGGAGCCCAAGCCGATCCGCAACCAGAGGGCGAAGAACAGCAGGCGGGGCCTTGAGTGGCATTTTTGTTCTCCTCTGTGACTTGCACTTTTTTGTAATGCCTTCGAGCCTCCTAATGTATGAAACTTGTGTTATGAATAAAATGTTCCTCTTTTCATACTGTCTTTTTATATACGATCGCCCTTTGAATGTTTTGCGTGCAATTTTTACGAGTATGTGTATGATTTCTCTCGTCGTTTTGCTCATCCGACCGATCGTCTGAGTGTCGAAAGTATTGACATGTTTTGAATCGGAATTCTTACTTGTAATTTTTGTCGGACGACCCCGATCGCCCTGCATGTTTTGAGCGAAGCCGATCGAGTGTGGTTCCTCTTTGATCGATCGTATTTGAGATTAGCTCGACCTATCCCTGCCCCCTTGTTTTTGTTCACTTATTGTAAGTAAGGAAACAAAAACTAGTTTGTCTGACGAGCTATCTTCATTTTGCCGATTCTGAAGAGTCATGTGTGGTTGGGGTGTTCGATGGACCGATTTCCCCAATCGTGTCTTCGTGTGCGAGGGATATTGTGTATCCCGCGACTCACTTTTTGTGAGGGTCCTCCATTAGGCTATGCCTGCCTTGTGTTAAAACGAAAGGCGGGCGATCTCGGTCTGGAGGAGTCCTTGCGCGGAGTGTTGTCGGATTATTCGACACCACGTCCGCGGCTTGTCAGCTCTGCTTCCACCTCGGCCCGCCATGAAGATGGCGACCCTCGACGGTGTACGTTGAGACGGGGGTAGTGGCACGTCGCATTGTTCGGGTTCACCATGTTAGATGATGTACCTTGAGGACGTGCGATCGTGCCTACTGATTATTTTGGAGGGTCCTTCGGTTACGCCAGCCTCGTATTTAAACGAAGGGCGGGCGATCTCAGCCCAAAGGAACTTTGCATGGGCGAAGCTGTCGGTTCCATCGACCTCCAAGACCATGGCTGCATTAATTTTACCTAGGATCGTCGTGATCAGCGATCGTCGGCGGTATGCGATATGCCTGGTGGGGCGATCGCCAGAATAGGAAAAAATCTCATTATATTCCTTGTACATCATTGAAATTGAATACAAAATTATCACTGGTAGTATTTTTTCAGATGCACGGCGTTCCAGGGGTATTGATCTGGAGTACCGTCAGGATGTTCCAGCTCGTAGGCTCCTTTAGTTAGCCATCTGGATACTCTGAAAGGTCCATCCCAGTTCGGACCGAAAACGCCTGTGTGGGTTTGGATCTTCTTGAGGACGAGATCGCCCACTTGAAACCTTCTTTCTTTGACCTTTGAATTGAAGAACTTCTCGGCTCTCCTTTTGTGGATTGTGTTCTTCATTTTTGAGGTCAGCCGTCGTTCTTCGAGCATGTCTAGGTCGATTCGTCGGGCTATATCGTTATCGGTCGTCATCTCTGTTCGGTTCGATGGCCGAGGACGGCGATCTCTGAAGGAATTACCACATTCGAAGGCAAGGGCGAATGGGGTTTCTCGGTTGAATTGCGGGTCGTCGTTCGGTAGGACCACAAAACGTCTGGGAGCTCGCTCGCCCATCGTCCTTGCCTGGATTCGAGTCGCGCTTTAATCGTGTGTTTGAGGATCTTATTCACTGCCTCTACCTGCCCGTTCGTCTGAGGGTGATAGGGCGCTGAGAATAACCTTTTGATTCCCCACTTTTCACAGAATTGCATGACTTCTAAGCCGCCGAACTGTTTGCCGTTGTCGGAGATGATGGCCTGGGGCAGACCGAATCGGCATACGACGTTTTTCCATATAAACTTGATCACTTGCTCTTGGCCGATCTTGTTGAGCGGTTCGGCCTCAGCCCATTTGGTGAAATAATCGACCCCTACGATGGCGAACTTACAGCCCCCTGGAGCCGTCGGCAAGGGACCTATAAGGTCGATGCCCCATTGCGCAAATGGCCAAGGGCTATACATGGAGGTGAGTTGTTCGGGTGATAGTTTTATGTTGGGGTCCATTATCTGACATCTATAACACGATCTGGCATAGGCGATTGCATCTTTCCGAAGTGATGGCCAGAAAAATCCTTGTCTGGTTGTCTTATGGATGAGGGCTCGCCCGCCCGCATGGTTTCCACAAATCCCGTCATGGATCTCAGCTAAAACGAGCCGACCTTCCTCCGGTGTAATACACTTGAGGAGGGGAAGGCTGAAGGCTCGCTTGTAAAGCCGATCGTCCAATAGGGTATATCTGGTCGCACGAAGCTTGAGTTGGCGAGCTTTAACACGGTCGTCAGGGACCGTTCCGTCCTTTAAGTATTTGATGAATGGGGTCATCCAATTCTCCTCGGAGATGGCGACCGTGGTAACCAGATTTCTGTCGATCTCCGGCCTTGCTGACTTTGTGATTTGGATGTTGGAGAAGTTGGATGCCCCATCCGATGATGCTAGCTTGGAAAGAGCATCGGCCTGGGAGTTGTGCTCTCTCGGGACTTGTTCGATTAGTACTTCTTCAAATTTTGTGCACATTTCAGCGACCAGCTCTTGGTATTTGACCATCTATTCGCCGTGTGCCTCATATTCTCCCTTGACTTGGTTTACGACCAAAAGGGAGTCCATGAAGATATGAAGGCGACGAACATCCAGGGCGAGGGCTAGATCAAGCCCGCCTACCAAAGCTTCGTATTCAGCTTCATTGTTGGTCGCACGAAGCCGAAACGCATGACATTTGTGAAACTCGACCGTCGGGGCTGATGAGGACAATCCACGCCTCGCTCTCGAATTGGTCGTTGAGCCATCCACATATAACTTCCAGTGCAGTCGGCCGACTGGCCGACTGTGAGGGAAAGTTAATTCCACCACGAAGTCCGCCAGAGCTTGGCCCTTGATCGCTGTGCGAGGAGCGTAGGTGATACCGTATTGGGCGATCTCCAGCGACCACTTGAGGAGTCGCTCGTTGGTGTCCGGTCGGTGCAGGACTTGTCTTAGAGGTAGAGTTGTTAGGACTTCCACTTGGTGATCGAAGAAGTAAGGCCTCAGCTTACGTACACTCATGACAAGGGCGTAGGCGATCTTCTCCAATGGCGTATAACATGTCTCAGCGTCGTGGAGCGCCTGGCTAACATAGTAGATGGGCAAGTGGGCTTGTCCCTCCGCTCGCACCAGAACAGCACTTAGTGCGACCTCCGAGGCTGCCAGGTAAAGGAATAGTTTTTCACCGGGGATCGGCTTTGCCAGGATCTTGGGGTTAGATAGATATTCCTTTATTTTGGCGAATGCTATCTGGCTTTCCTGTCCATGCGAACTTCTTGTTCTTGATGGTCGCGAAGAAAGGCTTGCTTTTATCGCCGAGCCGTGATATGAAACGGTTGAGGGCGGCTAGACAACATGTGAGGCATTGCACATGTTTGATTTTTCGCGGTTGCTGCATGTCAAGGATCGCCTGTATCTTGGTGGGGTTCGCCTCGATCCCCCTTTGGCTCACTATGTGCCCCAGGAACTTCCCGAAGCCCACCCCGAAGTTGCATTTCTTGGGGTTCAGCTTCATGTTAAACTTCTCAAGGATGGCGAACGTCTCGGAGAGATCATTGAGGTGATCTTCCTTCTTGAGGCTTTTGACTATGATATCGTCAATGTAGACCTCCATGGTCTTGCCGATCTGATCGGCGAACATTCTGTTGACTAATTGCTGGTAGGTCGCCCCCGCGTTTTTCAAGCCGAACGGCATTCTGACCCAAAAGTATATGTCTTTTTCTGTGTGGAAAGATGTGTGTTTTATGTCTTCCTACGCCATTGGGATTTGATGATATCCGGCGAAGGCATCCATAAACGACATCATTTCGCAACCTGCCGTGCTATCGACCAGGTGATCAATATGAGGCATCGGGAAGTGATCTTTTGGACATGCCGCGTTGAGGTCGGTGAACTCAATGCATAATCTCCAGGAGCCAGTTGGCTTTTTGACGGGCACCGCGTTGGCGACCCATTGTGGTTCGTCTGTGGCTACTCCGATCAATTTGTTGTTGAGTAACTTCTGGACTTCTATGTCAAGCGCCACGTATTTCTCGGGACCGAACTTCCTACGCTTCTGGTGAACAGGCTTCATCGCCCGGTCAATCTTCAGATAATGGCAAGCGTGTTCGGGACTTATGCCAACCATATCTTGATGCGACTAGGCAAAGACTCCGATGTTCCTACGTAGCAAGTTGATCAGATCCCCCTTTAATTCGTGGTCTATGCTTGCGCCGATCTGTACTTCCCGTTCTGGATGATCCGGATCCATCGTAATACTTTCCAACTCTTCGACGGGGACGGTCGCCTCTCGGTTGGTGCGATCTCCGGACTCGGTCCTTGGATCGATGTCGAGACTTGGCTCGAAACCGATCCTTGGCTCAATGTCGTCCGTCAATTGATGAGAGATGGCGTCCCCTGAGTCGGGTTTGTACGATGTGTTTGGTTCGTCGATCTCCATGGGTTGATCGTCGATCGCTTCAATGTTACATATAGTATGGGAAGTATTGAAAGAAGTAACAACATAGGAGTAATTCAAACATCTCTTTGCCATTAGCTGATCTCCTTTTACAGTACCGACCGTCCCATCGGCAGTGGGGAATTTGATACAGCAAAAGAAAGATGAGGCGACCGCCTCAAAGGTTTCCAAAAAGGGGCGACCTAGGAACCCATTATAGATGCTGGGCCTATCTATGATTACAAAGCTTAGGTTCCTAGTAATCCTAACCTTGGGATCATAAAAGCATACTAGCTCAACGGAGAGCTTGATCCTCCGTAGGCTTGATCGTGTTGTCGCCGAACCCTTGGAGCACGGTGTCGAAAGGCTTGATGAATTTGATTAAGTTGCCGAGTTGGTCTAGGGCGGATTTGAATATGATGTTGCAGAAACTCCCATTGTCGACCAACACGCGATCGACCGTCTTCCCAAGGATGCAAGCGGAGATCACTAGTGCATCCTCTTTGGGACATTGCACTCCTTCCCTGTCCTTGTTGGAAAAGGTGATGAGCGCGTCTCTAGAGATGGTCGGCTCCGGAGGTACTACAACATGGACTTCGGCGAAAGCCCTCAGCTCGACTTTTCGCTTTCTGTTTGACAGGGTGGAAACCGGGGAAAGGCCCCCGAGGCTCCCACCTCCTGCTTGAAGCATGTTGATCCGACCGCCAGGGTTGATCGGAGGGATCGACTCATCAGAGTACTCCGGCTCATGCTCGATTATGGCGATCGGATTGGGAGGAATTCTTTCGCTTGGTCGGCGCTCACGCCCTCCGGCTCTTTCCGTCCTGGGTTCTGGCTTGGTGATCAAATTGTCCAGTTTACCTTCCTCAAACAGTCGTCAGAGCTATCTGAGGAGGTCGCGGCATTGGCTAGTGTTGTAGCCTGGACTCTTATGATAGGCACAGAATTTGCTACGGTCTAGGTGACCGTGGTCCCTTATTGGCTTTGGCTTGGAAAGCCACTCGCGACCCTTGATCGCGTTGAAGATGTGGGCCGGATATAAGTTGAGGTTGGGAAGAAGGTGGACCTCTACATTCTCGAAGGCTTTGAACTCGCCAGGCGGCTTGGCGACCGCCTTTCTGGGCTTGGCGACCGCCTTCTTCTGGACATGGGAAGGTGCTTTTCCTTCTTCGGACTGTCCCTCGTCTAAGCGGAGTGAGCATCTTCTGCCTGGCCAGAAAATCGGCGGCTCTGATGCGGAACGCTGTATAGGTCGGTGGAAAATCCTTTGTGAGGTGCCTGAACATGGGCGAGCGTCCGTGGAATCCATTCAGGACTGCGTGGTGAGCGATCTCGTCGCTGATGGGCTCACCGGTGAGGACTATCTCGTCCACCCGATCGATGTAATTCTCATCCGATTCGTCCTTCCCCTGCCTGATTTTCATCATGCGGTGGGGACCTTCCGGGCGAGCGACTTTGGCGGCGAAGTACGACGTGAAGTCGTTCGCCAGCTTCTCAAAGCAATTGATTGAGCGAGATGGTAATGAGATTTACCACCTGTGGGCGAGATCGCCCAGAGTTAACGGGAACATACGATATTTCGTCGCATCTGAAGCTCCGCATCCGGTCATGTAGATCCAAAATTTGCTTAAGTGGGTTCCCGGATCCGATCTCCCCTCATATAGAGGTGTTTGTGGGGGATTGATCGTTGATTGGACTGGGGCGATCTCGATTTGGACCGCGAGTGGTTCATTTAGCCCAGCAATCGGTCTCCTGGCACATACCCCAATTTCTAGGAGCGTCTTCATCTCGTCGAGCTGGCGTTGCATGGCGGCGATCGCCGTTGCCTGACTGCTCGCCGATTGGCTCTCAGAATGCGAACCAAGGCGATCGTGTACTGATCCCCTAGCTCCGTGGTGAATGACGAGCTCCCTGCCAGTGGGTTCCTTTCTCGGGCGAGCAGGGGCTCGTTGGCCGGCCTGTCTCTGGGAGTCGGATATGCCGAACTCCCGTAAAGGATTCGATACCGATGTCTCTACTGGGCTCGAGTGCCCGGGTCGCTATGAGGGATCGCTCCCCAGGCGGCTGAAGACGGAATCATCCCGCCTCACGAGAGCCTTCTCCTGCGGCTCGGGGCTTTCTGTCGATTTCTCGACATAGATCCCCTTGAGCTTTCGTTTGCTTGCCCGACGGATGGTTGACGGAGTGATGGTGGGCGAGTCGTAGGCCTTCCGTCGCTCCCTGAGGATGGCTATAGCCTCCTCAACTGCTCCGATGCAGAACCGATCGAGTGAGAGGCTAGAACCGTCCCTCGGGGGCGGGAGTGAGAGCCTAGCGTCGCCACGGTCGCCTTCCGCCGTGGGCTGGGATTCGGTCCTCGCCGGAATAAGATTTCCGGTAGATCTCAGGGTGGCCCTCTTGGAGGTTGTTGCTGATGTCATTTTCTGAAGGTTTTTCTATTGAAGAACAGTGAGTGTTTCTTCAAGTATATGTCCGGAGAACAGTGAGTGTTCTTCGAGACGGTAGGAATAAAAACGAAGGTTCAGCCCCCCTTCCTCTAGCGCCAATTGTTGTTACCCAAAATATTATCCGGAGATAGTATTGCTGGAATGATCGAGTAACAAACAAATGCGAGAACACTTCCGTGAGAAAATAGATAACACAAGATTTGCCGGGGTTGTTAATCCCGGGCTTGAATGCTCTCGCGAGATGTTATTAATAAATATACTGTCGAGTACAAATATTAATGTTAGAATCTAATACAAGGAGTGTAAAGACTTCTAGTTATCTAGGCTTTAGAGCGCGTAGATTGCCGGAAGAACCAGATAGATAAATCTATGAGTTCTTGCTTGGGATATATGATGAATGTGTTTGAATATCACTATGAGTGTGTTAGTGGTTGCCAAAAGAGCTTTTGATTCTCTATTTGGTGTGTATTTTTCACTTAATTCGTAGTAGAATTCGCCTCTCTTTGGCCACAGCAGTGAGTCCTCTATTTATAGGGGACAAGGTAGTTGGGATCCCTCAGGCGATCGCGGGCGATCGCCGTTTTCTATATTAAAATAAGACGGCCGATCGTCCCGTCACGTGGGCCTGTTCCCTTGAGGTCCGAGGTTGCAGCTGGAGGCCAGCTGGGCGAACCAATGGGTAGCCAGCACGCGTTGCGAGTCGCTGTCCGGGGAGGACCCACTTCGTACCTTTCGGCGGCCTTGTCGGTAGGTGTGGTAGGTGACAGGCTGGGGTCAATGATCCTATCTGTCGGTATCCTTTGAAGATCCGCGGGTGGGTCATCGTCTAAGATTCGGTCTTCGACGACTTTGACGGATGCTGGATCCATACGTGGCATGAGATGATCGCCTCTGGTCCGCTCATGAAAGACGATCGTCAGATAACAAAGGACGATCGCTGGGTACCAAAAGACGATCGCCGCATTGTGCCGAACTCTAGGCGTTTGTCCTGAGTATGTCTTCCATGGTTGTCTTATCTGGAAGGTCGCCAATCGCCTATCGTGGCGAATTAATCGCCGCACAACACCGTATAACGGGGAAAGAACACTGCAGCGAAAATAAAAGTACAACTAAACCAGTACAACAACGTACGGGACCTCATTGATTAGTATCGATCATCTTTCATCATCCTTCATGCCGACCCTGTGTTATGCTCCCCAAAACTTGAATGCAAATACAGACATCCACCCCCCGATTACTCGGGGGTTAGCAAAATTTCACTATTTTGCTAGTGCAAGTACAAAATGCAAATACGAGTCATACAAATCATACTCCAAGAATAATAATGACCAGGAATCCTCAAAGATTCAAACACAACGAAAAGTACTTCCCGTAGCAAGAGTTTGGGTAAAACATTCCAAAATCGAAAGATCACAATTCAAGAGAAACAATTTACAAAATAGTTTAATATGCCATCAGGAGTTTTAATAGAAAATAATTTAGGATTATGAAATCCTTCTCTTTCCAAAATCAACAGGGGTCACAGCCCAAAGGTTTTGTTTTCACAAATAAAACCAACAACAATTCGCAGGGTCAAAACCCACGTCACGTGTCCTCGACGGACATAAAATCAACACAACATAATCACCCAAGATACGCAAATATTGGTCACACAAATACAACACCAACTCGTGAATCCAGGGCTATACCATTGGATTCCCTCGAGGCCTCGTCGGACCCTCCCGAGGTGAGTAAAACACATTCACAAATCATATACACACCAGCGTGAACACTTTTCACGGCATCTCACGGTTGGATCAATCACTTGTTGTCTCCTGACCATATGATCACATGCCATGTCACCGTAGGTATTCTTTGGTGCTCACGGTTGGATCAATCACTTGTTGCATCCTGACCACATAATCACATGCCATGTGTCACCGTAGTTTTTCTTAGGCTCTCACGGTTGGATCAATCGCTTGTTGCATCCTGACCACATGATCGCATGCCAGGTGTCACCGTGGGCCACGCCCACATCCACACATTCACACACATAGCACAATACAACAAAGATATCCAAACAATTCACCCAGAGGCATCAAACGCTTAGTAAAACACAACGTCAAACCAAAACGCACCGAAATGAGGCAATACACGTAACACTCATTACCAAGCGCAACATCAACACCAAACATATACATAGGATTCACATAGTAATTTATGGAAACACACCAATCACAACATACACACGAGTTTGAAAGGGAGCCTTTAGCGAGGCAAAACCAAATCTTTTGAAGTTCATTACAAACAACCAAACGAACACATTTAGACGATCACCGATCATCATATCCACAAAACAAGAAATGTATGGATAAGTTACTTGCCTCGAAACCACGATCGCAACGATACAACGGATGGGATGCGGTCGAACATCCCCGAACTTCCGAACACTATCAAGAACACGATAGCACCGCGAATACTACGAAAATAACACCACATGAATTATCAATCACCAAACGGGATTCAACTCGGAATCCTCGAGCACCTATAATCCTGCATAAGGAATAACAAAAACATGATTACGATGAGGATCAAGACCAAAAACAACGGAGATTACAACAAACTATCAAAAGAAAACTCATTCGAACATTTGATCGAACATCAAATGTTCACTACACCCCAAGAACACCGAAATCATCCTTCGGGTTGAAACGGACCGAAGATATGGATATACAATCCATAAAACATGTTTAATAACAATATCTAACATCAATCGATTTATCAAAATCGGATGGAAAACGAAATCAAGAACAAAACTCCCAAAAAGGTCAACTCCAGAGAATCAGAAAAATACCTCGGATTAATGACAAAGAACACAAATTGATGTTGTTAATCCACACCAAGAACTTGAGGAGGAGGATATCTCTAAGACAAATCGCCCAAAATCGCCCAAACAATCGCCCAAAACGAGAGGAAGAAGAAGAGAGGAGAGAAAATGAAACCCTCTCCCAAAATCCCGCTGAAATAGGGCTAATCTGACTCGCGTGCCGTGGCCTGGACTGAGTGTGCCGCGGCACGTGGCCAAAATTCGAGCAGCAGCCAGTTTAGTGCCGCGGCCCGGCCAGCATAGGGCCGCAGCCCGCGGTACAGTCGCGCCAGGCTCACTGTGTAGTCTTAGCTATTTCGACCATAACTACTTCGTCCTGACTCCGATTGACTCACCGTTTGAACCATTGGAAAGCTAACTTTATGCTATGTAATACTAAAAAGATTCAGAACTTTTGGAGTTTCCAAGAATTGATGATGATTTTACAAAGTCGAACTCATACGTGGAAAAGTCGCTTAAGAACACGAAACTCAACAAAACGACACCGAGACGAACTCGGATGATAAAAAGTGTAGAATTAATCATTCTCGGAATGACGAAATGGTCACAATAGAGTCAGTAAGATGGACTTCCGCCAAAAAATAAAAAAATACCGGAAATCGTAATTGCGGATATTACATACTACCCTCCTTAAAAGAAGTTTCGTCCCGAAACTTAAAACAAGTAGGGAGAAGCAATATCCCACCAGGAAAACTCAACGAGATACATAAGAACCGAAAACTCACGCTCAACGACAAAACATTACAAGCAACGCAAAGAAACGTACAACGTGAAAACACGCTCCACGACGACCATCACAACACCACAGACAAAGACATAATAAAACCAACAAGTGACAAGTGTCATAAAACAGATAGTACAATCGAGTCAATTATTCGAACAATCATAAAGAAAGAGGTACCAATATAAGAAAACATGCACAATCAAGAAAACTGAAAATAAACACAAAACGATCCACAAGGACAACCATAAACAGTTCGGACTACGCCGAAATCCTCAAAAGCCACAGTAGGCATCTCCGTGTCCTTTCGGATTAGAGACGCAACCTCGATCCCCAAATCTCTCAGCTACCGTCTCGCAATGCACGGCTCGGTGACCCACTTGGCCACACTCAAAGCATCTGACTAACAGTAAACGATAATTCTTCGCAGTACGAGACCAGACTGCAACAATCGGACAACCACGATTGAACAACAATGATCTAACAACAACTATCGTACAACAACGATCAAACAACATCGATCGAACAACAACGACCGAACAACAATGATCGAACAATAACGATCTAACAACAACGATCGAGCAACAATGATCGAACAACAATGATAGAATAACAACAGTCGAACAATGAATCTGAAGTTCACATTTCAACTAAATATATAAACAAAACTTGTAGAAATTAAAGGACGTTAATTTAGGACAAGGTTCACAAGAATCGAACCGAACTCGAAAAAGTCACAACGATAATCATATTGATCCAAAACAAGGTCACAACCCATTCGAACGATGGCAACCGAGATACCAAACAAGTTCAAAAAGTATCAACGAACACGAGCGAGTCGATAGAACTGAGAAATAGAAAATGCAGAAGTCCAAAAACAATACGGGTATTACATTCGACCTCTTATAAAAGAAATACCGTCCCCGCAACTCACAACAACGGAAACAAGGCAACAACACAAAAAGCAACTGACATAAACATCTCCCATGGGCCTCTTAGAGCCGATCCTGATATATGTGCTGAAGCGCGAACTTCGGAAGTCTTGGTAACTAATTCGCAAAACTGGATTCTGTGTCCCTCGAGTCAGCACTTGAAATGCGTTACTGGCGAGGAAGGATAATTTGTACGTGCATGCCCCCGGTACATCACGGTTGAAACACCTCGGCTCGGCATACCGAATATACAAATGCTAGATACAATGGAACATAACATCGCAAAACAACATACCGGAGATGCCAACTCAGCATAACATATCAACACATACAAAAATCACAACAACAACGGCATTGTTCGACAATTACAACGGCCCGAACGATAACCAACATATAATTACTAAACATCACGAAACAACCACGTATGTACACAATCATACAAACTCAAGTTCTAACAGCTCACACGGATGCAATAACACGCAAATCACCACAAAACGACAACATTCAATACCAATATCTCACATCTCACAGGGTCTAACACAAAAAATTCATGGCAAACGACTCAACGTTCACGCCACCAATTCAATCATACTCGGGAGCTAACATTCTAACGACAATGCGAACATCATACATACATTCCCAGACTGCAAACAGGAATGATAGGTTTTAAAAATGAAAACCACCTTTTTGAAAACAATTTGGCAACACCGGTTGATCTTGAGTATCACCTTTCAAAAAGTAATACAAACATCGTTATTGAGACCTTGAAAAACCATCTTGCATTTGATAAAAATGAGGACACTTTTCTTTTAAGTGAAAAAAAACTTTCAGAAATATCCGACCTTCGGGTCTAAGCAAATGCATTTCTAACTTACTGAAATATCTAAAAATATTTTAGTCCTCAAAGTAGAAGAATTTTGAAACATATAGTTGCGCTAGTAGGCGTCTCGAAAATATAATCCATTTAAAAGTACGTCTCGAAATTTATTCTCTACGATACTCAAGGTTTTCAAGAATCTATTAGGCTAGAATGCCCAAAAACTCACATGTAACAACATTCGTTTACACATCTCATAGCACACGTGTCAAGTCGTTTCGAAATCAAAACAAGGCATGTCTTTTCCGGAAAACAAACGATAAGAATCAATTTGCCTAGGACCGGGGTGAAGCCACTGGTCCCACTCGAGGCCTCTAAGGACCCTCCCGAGCAGGCTAGCGAATCAAACTCGTGAATCCAGAGTGAAGTCATAGATTCCCTCGAGGCCTCGTCGGACCCTCCCGAGGTGAGCAAAGCACACACAATTACATCACCATTCCATATTAAGCACAAAGGTTTCCAAAAATACTTGTAAAACGAGCAAATCATTTTGAAAATCATTAACAGTGGATAAAAACAACAATCAAAAAGACATAAACAGCGACAACACTCATCATATAAATAAAATATGGGAGTCGAATAAACACATAGCACTAGACCAAGAGTTTACTTGAAGATCCCATCACTTAACAAATAATCATACAAATAGCTCGTGTCACACGAGGCACAATACAAAGAAGAGAGACTTACATCCACAGGTCGCACGAAGATGATGATTGCCCCACGTTACTAATCACGACCAACAAACTCAGACGATGCGTCGCGACATGACTCAGTCAGGCAAAATCCGACGAGACTAAAATTGAACAGACACCACTAAACCCGACAGCCTAGGTTTCCACAAACTAAGCTCCGATACCATTTATGTAACACCCCCAATCCGCTCAGGGATATTACACGCCGTAGAACCTTTCCTCAAGGATCTACCATACTGGTAGCAAAAATCGAACATCTCAAAAATGCCTTTAAGGCTAAAATGACTCAGTAGACCAATTTGGTCTTTCAATAAATACATATAACTCAATCTCAATACATGCCCACGCAGGGGTCGAATACAACACACTCCCGTATAATGGGGAAAAAACACTACAGTGGAAAATAAAGTACAACTGAACCAGTACAACAACGTACGGGACCTCATGTGATTAGTATCGATCATCTTTCATCATCCTTCATGCCGACCCTGTGTTATGCTCCCCAAAACCTGAATGCAAATACAGACATCCACCCCCCGATTACTCGGGGGTTAGCAAAATTCCACTATTTTGCTAGTGAAAGTACAAAGTACAAATACGAGCCATACAAATCATATTCCAAGAATAATAATGACCAGAAATCCTCAAAGATTCAAATACAACGAAAAATACTTCCCAAAGCAAGAGTTTGGGTAAAACATTCCAAAACTGAAAGATCACAATTCAAGAGAAACAATTTACAAAATGGTTTAATATGCCATCGGGAGTTTTAATAGAAAGCAATTTAGGATTATCGAATCCTTCTCTTTCAAAATCAACAGGGGTCACAGCCCAAAGGTTTTGTTTTCACAAATAAAACCAGCAACAATTCACAGGGTCAAAACCCATGTCACGTGTCCTCACGGACATAAAATCAACACAACATAATCACCCAAGATACGCAAATCTTGGTCACACAAATACAACACCAACTCGTGAATCCATGGCTATACCATTGGATTCCTTTGAGGCCTCGTCGGACCCTCCCGAGGTGAGCAAAACACATTCACAAATCAAATACACACTAGCGTGAACACTTGTCACGACATCTCATGGTTGGATCAATCACTTGTTATCTCCTGACTATATGATCACATGCCATATGTCACTGTAGGTATTCTTTGGCACTCACGGTTGGATCAATCACTTGTTGTATCCTGACCACATGATCACATGCCATGTGTCACCGTAGTTTTTCTTAGGCTCTCACGGTTGGATCAATCGCTTGTTGCATCCTGACTACATGATCGCATACCATGTGTGATCGTAGGCCCCGCCCACATCCACACATTCACACACATAGAACAATACAACAAAGATATCCAAACAATTCACCCAGAGGCATCAAACGCTTAGTAAAACACAACATCAAACCACAACGCACCGAAATGAGGCAATACACATACACACGCATTACCAAGCGCAACATCAACACCAAACATATCTATAGGATTCACATAGTCATTTACGAAAATACACCAATCACAACATACACACGAGTTTGAAAGGTAGCCTTTAGCAAGGTTAAACCAAATATTTTGAAAGTTCATTACAAACAACCAAACGAATACATTTAGACGATCACAGATCATCATATCCACAAAATAAGAAATGTATGGACAAGGTACTTGTAACACCCCCAGAGCCATCCAGGAATATTAAAGCGTTGTGGGCCCCGAGGTGGAACCCACAAGGCTGAAGGAAATTTTCGCAAATATTTACAAACGCCCAAGAGGCTAACGTCGGTATTATCTATTTAAAACATTCGACGACTTTATAAAACACGTTTATCAAAACCGTTGTAAAATTTCATTTGAAACCACAAGGTCCGAAATGCCAAAACTCAACAGTTTAAAAACATACATTAAGCTATCGCTTACACGTACCGACAAAATAATTTAGAAAACGATTGCCAAAGTAACATAAGTTACTGAATACCAAAAGACCATTTAAAAATACTCACGCAGCGGAAAAGACAAACAATTAAAAATACTGTAGCTGCGGAATACAACAACTGATCAGGAAACTCAATGCACAATTACATGCCCTAACCAGTATCCTCCAGGAAACTCATCTCTCCACGACCGCTACAAGCTCAATATCTCAAGAACCTAAAAAGAAAGCCCACGACGGGGTCAGCCATAATATCCAACAATGATAACTGTCACATCACATTAATAATTACATACCAATGAGAATATAAAATAAGAATACGGCCAATGTAATCTTATCGTCATAACTTTACCAAAACTCACATCTCGCACAGTACCCAAGGTTCTCAAAACATCATCATAACTCACTGTTACGAAATCTACTAACTCTATCCAACCCAAATCCGTCGGGTAACATCATCACATCTCAACACGAAAACCAATTGTCCATCAAAGACAAATACCAAGGGAAGTACGGAACATACCTCAAGATGCACAATACCACGACAATCATGTCAGTCTAATCCGAGATCAGATCAATGCAACATAGGGGCACGGTCCTAACACAAGATCTACAAATGCATACGCATATGACAACGTCAATATGCTCAAAACAATAACAACATTGTATGCTCAATGGAAATCCCATGATCCAGCGCCCTCAGCATAGATCTCAAGATGATCCTACTAGATCAATATGAGGTGGATAACTAATAATATATATATGCACAACAACACATGATAAAATCAATGATGCGAATCCACATGATTCCATCAACACAACACTGGGTAATCCAACGATCCAGCGCCCTCAGCATAGATCCCCATGATGATCCCGTCGGACCAACGCATGGTGGAAAACCTGTCCAATGATACAGCGCCCTCAGCATAGATCCCCATGATAATCCCGTCGGACCAACGCATAGTGGACATCGCCCTCAGCATAGATCACACGATCCCATCGGATCAACACAACATAAACAATACAATTATGCATACACATATGCAACTCAATATGTTCATCAACATGAACAACATATGAATCAAAAACATGAACGACACTATGATGAAACAACTAGGACGACTTCATGTTCAGCAACATGAATGACAACCTGTATGATCAACATCATCAACACTAAACCGAATCAAACTAAGATACTTGTCCCAAGTCCTTTAGGAGAAATCTCGATGTCAAATCATCACCGGCGATTATCCTCAATGCTCGGCAATCCCAACGTGCCATGGAATATAGATACTCATATCCTTATCTTTATCGCAACATAACCTTGATATCCGAATATGCCAATAACCGAGATAAAGCATATACATTATGATTTAACTCCCAGAATCGAAAAGACAACATATAATCCAAATCTCCATAATTTGCAGTCATAATCATTGCTATATGCATTATAAACCAAATGAAACTGAAACCATTCATTAAATATTATAAATGAGCAAGTAATAACTTGCCTCGATACCGATGAAGCCGTCACCAATCCCTTGTCGTCGTTTGTAAGTTCCTCGGCCCCGATCAATGTGTTGTTGCCCAAAATATTTATCCGAAGATTAATACTGCTGGAAGACGGACAACAAACAACAATTGCGGGAGCACTTCCGAGAGTAGATAAATAATACAAGATTTGCCGGGTTTGTTAGGCCCGGGCTTGAATGCTCTCGCGAGATGTTATTAATACAAATATTCGTGGATACAAGTATTAATGAGAGAAATCTAAATACAATGAGTGTAAAAAGACTCTGTTAATCCGGCTCTTGAGCGAAGCTCGGTGTTCTTCGTCCCGCCGATAATCTGCTCGAGGAGAAAAGGCCGGGAGAAGTAAGACCGAAAGATAGCTGTTGCCAAGAGTTGGATGTTAGCCAAGTGCTTAATGTTTGCTTCTGTATAGTGTGCTTGAATCGCAATATTGCTGAAGAAAGCTGAAGAAAGCTGAAGAAAGCTGAAGGAGTGTCCAAGTGCAGGGCGCCTTGTTTATATAGGGGCAGCCGGGTCCTGTCCTGTAGTGGCCGATCGCCTGCCGGCCATTATAATAATGTGCCGACCGCCTGCCGGCCAATATTATAATGGGGCGATCTCCTGGTCACAAAGCTAAAGTCCAAGGAAGATCTTGTTTGTCGGGCTAAAGTCCAAGGAAGAGGCTGCCACAGCTTTGGGCGGTCCAATAAGGAGCCATCACGTGTCCGGAGTCAGTCAACATGTGGCCCTACTGACAAGCTTTCGGCGGCCTGTCGGCTGGTGGAGGGAATCTGTCAGGCTTTGGTCAATGGCCCGAGATTCGCGGATCTTGTCTCGGCCTTTGCACGTGGTGCCAGTCTTGAGGCTCGGTCTTCGCCGACTGGGAGTCCGTCGGTGGTGATCGACATGAGCGGTCGTCCCTGGCTGATCACCCGAGGTCGTCATCGGCCAGTGGCTGGAGGTCGCCAATAGTCGGTCACCAAGGGTAGGTCGGCAAGATGCCGAGAGGAGATCGTCCGTTCGTAGGTCGCCAGGGGTTGATCGCCGAGTATCGAGAGGCGATCATCTTGAGGTCGATCGCTCGGCATCGGGACTGGTCCTGGGGCCTTCGGCCGGTCGATGTAGCTTGTCCGCTGGGCTAAGGCTCGGTCGCCTGGCCGCTGGTCGGCAGACTTGTCTTGGTCGCTCGGCAGTAAGTCGGTCGCTCGGCCTCGGAGGCGATCGACGGTCGGAAGGTGTTAAATCTTGACACAACAATTGCCCCCCAGCTTGCTCCTATGTTGAAGACATGGGGCGAGGTGGTTCTTGCTGGTGATCGTGTACGGATGAGGACGGGCGATCTGAGCTGACTTAGGACCCGGACTTGGACTATCATAGTCGATTGGCTTAGCTATCTTTCGGTCTTGTACCTGCAAAAAACAACATTGGCCGATCCCCCATGGAAACTTGGTGGTTTCGCTTTGTTTGAGGAATCGTGCACAGTCGCGGAGATCGATGGACCGACCCCATGACCGTGTCTTGGTGCACAAAGACAATGAGTGCCTCGTGACTCACTTTATTATGAGGGTCCTCTCATAGCCGCGCCGCCTTGTATTTAAACGAAAGGCGTGCGGTCTCGGTCTAGAGGAGTCCTTGCGCGGGGCAGCGTCGGATGAATCAACTCCACGCCCGCGGATTGTTGGCTCTGCTTCCACCTCGGCCAGCCATGGAGATGGCCGACCTCGACGGTGTACGTTGAGACGGGGTTGTGGCATGTGTCCACTGATTAATTTTGGAGGGCCCTCCGACTACGCCGGTCTCGTATTTAAACGAGGGCGGGCGATCTCGGCCGAAAGGGACCTTGCATGGCCGAAACAGCCGGTTCCATCGACTGCCAGGACCATGGCTTTATGATGCGCGGTGGAAGCGATCTTATGCCTTAGTCCGTCATGTTATATGCTGGACTGTAGATGGCGATCGTGTCCACCGGGTTGCTGATGATGTTGCGATCTGGCCGGATGACTGGCGATCGCCGCTCTGCAGCCGATCGCTTTATTCGTAGGTCGGATATCGGCGATCGGCGGGAGCCAGTTCCTTATTTAGAATGTTGGACTGTAGGCGGTGAGCGAGTCCTCCGGCTCTTCTGGATAGTAGCACTCGGGCTGGTAGACTGGAGGTCGTCGTACGGGCGCCGATCGATCTACTCCTAGGCTGAGAAGAAGCCTTTGCCTGGACAGAAATTCGCGGCTCTAGCCGGAAGGCTGCGTAGGTCGTCGGCGGTGGTCTTCGTGAGATGCCCGAACATAGGCGAGAAACCCCGAAACCCCTAGACCGCGTAGAGGGCGGTCTCATCGCTACGGGCTCACCGTTGAGGATGATCATGTCAACCTGGCCGATGTAGTCCGAGTCGGATTCTGTTCTCCTTGCTCGATTTGCATCATGCGATGGGGACCTTCTCGGCCGGCGACCACGGTGGCGAAGTGTTCCGTGAAGACGGCGCCACTCGTTAAAGGAGCCAATGGACCGAGGTGGCAATGAAGTGTACCACCGGTGGGCGAGGTCGCCCAAAGGTCGAGGGAACATTCGGCACCTGGTCGCGTCCGATGCCCCACACCCGGTCATGTAGATGTTGAACTTGTGCAGGTGTGCTTGGGGGTCCGATCGCCCTTGGTACACGGGTGTCTGAGGAGGGGCGATCTTGTGCTGCACCGGGGCGAGCTCGATGTCGATCGTGAGCGGCTCGCTTGGCGCGGCGATCATCTTGGTGGCGCCTGCCCCGGATCGCAGGAGCGCCTTCATGTCGTCGATCTGACGTTGCATTGCGGCGATCGCCGCGGCTCGGCTGCTTGCGGATCGGCTTTGGGAGCGGGGGCCGAGGCGATCGTGTACCGACCTCCGGACCCCACTGCTGCCGACCTCGGGAATCCGGCGAGCGGGAGCCAGGCGGCCGGGATCGCTTGCGGGAGCCGGTAGGCCGAGCTCCCGGTGACGGATACCAACTCCGCTGCCTCGTAGCCGGGCCGGACCGCCCGGCCGCTGTGTCGGGTCACCGCCTGTGCGATCGAAGACAGAGGTGCCCCGCCGCCGAGCGCCTCTTCTCGCGGGCGAAAGCCTCTGGCGATTGCTCGGCCAGTAGTGCCTTGAGCTTCCGCTGATCTTCCGGCGAGAGACCGGGGGCGGTGGCCGGAGGCGCGTCGAGAGCACTCCGTCGCTCGTAGACGGCCGGGGCCCCCTTCGACCGTTCCTTGGTTCGAACCGATCGAGCGAGAGGTTGGGGCCGCCTCAGTGGACGGATCGAGCGCCTCTCGATCAAGGGCGGCTACCTTCCACCATCGGGCCGCGCTCGATCGACGGAACAGGGGTCCGGCCGGCCGTCACCGGCTTTCTTCGACGCGGAGGCTAAGACATGATTTCTGTAGGATTTCTTTGAAGTGCAGTAAGTGTCACTTCAAGTATCTGCCCCGAGAACAGTGAGTGTTCTTCGGGACGGTAGGTATAAAAAATCGAGGGTTGGACGCCCCCTTCCTCTAGCGCCAATTGTTGTTGCCCAAAATATTTATCCGAAGATTAATACTGCTGGAAGACGGACAACAAACAACAATTGCGGGAGCACTTCCGAGAGTAGATAAATAATACAAGATTTGCCGGGTTTGTTAGGCCCGGGCTTGAATGCTCTCGCGAGATGTTATTAATACAAATATTCGTGGATACAAGTATTAATGAGAGAAATCTAAATACAATGAGTGTAAAAAGACTCTGTTAATCCGGCTCTTGAGCGAAGCTCGGTGTTCTTCGTCCCGCCGATAATCTGCTCGAGGAGAAAAGGCCGGGAGAAGTAAGACCAAAAGATAGCTGTTGCCAAGAGTTGGATGTTAGCCAAGTGCTTAATGTTTGCTTCTGTATAGTGTGCTTGAATCGCAATATTGCTGAAGAAAGCTGAAGAAAGCTGAAGAAAGCTGAAGGAGTGTCCAAGTGCAGGGCGCCTTGTTTATATAGGGGCAATGGGTCTGTCTGTAGTGGCCGATCGCTGCCGGCCATTATAATAATGTGCCGACCGCTGCCGGCCAATATTATAATGGGGCGATCTCTGGCCACAAAGCTAAAGTCCAAGGAAGATGTCGGCCGGGCTAAAGTCCAAGGAAGAGGCCGCCACAGCCTTTGGGCGGTCCAATAAGGAGCCATCACGTGTCCGAGTCGGGCCAACATGTGGCCCTACCGACAAGCTTTCGGGCTCGTCTACCGGTGGAGGGAATCTGTCAGGCTTTGGTCAATGGCCCGAGATTCGCGGATCTTGTCTCGGCCTTTGCAAGTGGTGCCGCCTTGAGGCTCGGTCTTCGCCGACTGGGAGTCCGTCGGTGGTGATCGACATGAGCGGTCGTCCCTGGCTGATCACCCGAGGTCGTCATCGGCCAGTGGCTGGAGGTCGCCAATAGTCGGTCACCAAGGGTAGGTCGGCAAGATGCCGAGAGGAGATCGTCCGTTCGTAGGTCGCCAGGGGTTGATCGCCAAGTATCGAGAGGCGATCATCTTGAGGTCGATCGCTCGGCATCGGGACTGGTCCTGGGGCCTTCGGCCGGTCGATGTAGCTTGTCCGCTGGGCTAAGGCTCGGTCGCCTGGCCGCTGGTCGGCAGACTTGTCTTGGTCGCTCGGCAGTAAGTCGGTCGCTCGGCCTCGGAGGCGATCGCCGGTCGGAAGGTGTTAAATCTTGACACAACACAATGCAATCTACGAACATCTTCGAACTTGACCGTAAGGCACGATTCTCATCAATGGTCAATTATCGCAACCTATTGCAATAATAGATTAACAACAATCTGATAACAATCAACAACCAACACGACTAATCAATCAATCTCACGGTTTAACGATATCTCGATCATACACATAACCAAATAATCCAACTCAACAAATACGAACTCATATCTACAATACAAACCGCAACTCGACAATCATACTTAACAATTAATACAACCGATCAATAAACCCAATGGTTCCACAATTATCCCTATTAAACATAAATCCGAACAACCCGAATCAATCAATCATGAACTCATCACCACGATACATTTCCATAATCCGGTAATCGTATCAACGATCAACTCATCTTGATAACAAGGATTACATAACACACTCTATTCCGAATTCATACGAATTAACACGATTCCTCCTTGTTTATAATTGTAAATTTCATAGTGGAGCAATACTATTGGCATAATCGATAATCCGAACTATCCAAATAGTTCAATACCATTGATAATCTTGTTATAAGATTAACTATAATCTTCCGGATTCAAAATTATTATCATGATTCGTATTTCGTCAAGAACATACGAATTCTACCACTACAATCAACATAGCATTGGTCTAAATCATCAATTCCACGATTATACTTAAAAACCATCACATATCTTATCAAATTTCCCTCTTTGATGTGGTATATATATAACAAGAACATCATGAACATCATGATTCCATTATCATGATTTTAATAAATAACCTAATCAAAGACGTATATCATTGTATCTTCCAATATACAATTCACATGACCTCAAGAATCATAACAACAACACCATAATCATCTTCATACGAATTATTCACCAACAATATCATCAAAATCCGAATTCAAGATGTAGAGTTTATTAACACACCTCAAGAACATTAATAACACAATCAACCCTTCAAGAATCATTGATATCTTCATATCTAAGCTTCTAATCCATGCTTCCAAGCTCATAACCAAGATACAAGAGGTTTATTCTCACTTTCATGTGCAGAGGGACGAAGTTGGAGGAAGGATATCGATTTTCTCTCGTGAAGAAATGAAAGAACGAACCTTACTTTATAAACTGCATCGCTCATTACATACGTTATCAATCCATATTAACGTACGTAATGCACCTTAAGTACGCTATATTTCTCTCATAGCGTACGTAACATCATTTCAGAACTCACTAACCTGTTTCTTTAAATCGATTACGTACGTAACATATCCTTCATAGCGTACATAATATGTACGTTGACTTGCTACAGTGAAACTCCATTTAACGTACGTTATACACTTTTTGTAGCGTACGTTAACCTCAGCATTGACTCGCCCGTCCACATCCGCGGCGAAAGCTTCCGACCACGGGTCCCACCTGTCGGCCATAGCCTGAGCTGTTTGATTCCTCTCGTTACGTACGTAATGCCTTATACATAACGTACGTAACACTTAGCATCTTAACGTACGTTAACTATACTCCTTAACGTACGTACTCCTTGTGCCTTAGCGTACGCTAAGTATACATCGTAGCGTGTGCTAATGTGGCTGTACTTAGCCATTTTCAGCTTATTCTTGTCCAACGCCTCAACATATTAGATACGAACATACGGCATACTGACTACGTATACTCAACACATTATATCCTCAAATTTAATTGTCGACCAAATACGACAATTATACCAATACTGACATCTCAGTCCTTAATTTATTTTATCCCTATTGCATGCATTCCACGCTGCATAAATATAACCTTGGATAAAATAATATTAAACAACAGTGGTAGAAATTCTGGATATTACATACTACACCACTTAAAATAAGTTTCGGCCTCGAAACTTGCAATCCGTCATAAAAAGAAACAACCCGTTCGACCAAAATATCCCGCAATCATCACGACAATGATCAATCATTGTTATTAACGAATAACCAAAACAGTATACTTACAAATACACGAAGTCGATGATCTCCTGAGATACTAGCGAGTTCTTCCACCGTAAAGCCTCAATAAGCTTACATTCACAATTCCATGAGTCCCAACAAAGTATATCATCTTCGGATGAAATAATCTATCCGTGCTAAATCTCATCTGCCTAATTATACAATCAAGTCCCAATCTGCTGAAAAACCAACAGTGTACGATACATCTATGAAACAACTGCCCAAAGAAATGGCAACAAAGTCCCAAAACATCGACGCAAAATTCGAATGCTCAGATGATCACCAGCAATGATCAATCAATAAATTAACCGAGAATATCATCGACATGATAAACTCTAATACAAGCAATCCAAAGGTCAAGATGCAACTGAGAATATCATCAACATGATAAACTCCTATATGACCAACCAGAGGTCAAAACACAATCGAGAATATCATCAACATGATAAACTCCAATATAACCAACGAACGATCAAAGATAATCGAGAATATCTTCACACGGTAAACTCCAACACGATCAACACAGAACCACAGATTCCAATATACGAACGAACAAAGTTCTCAAAACGTTAAACAAATCATATACAGTGGATCTCAACGAAACACAACCGACTGGTGAACATACTCCTCGGCATACGAGCAACCAATCACAAACTGACGAACATATCCAATTATACATGGAGCGGGAATGACCACTCAATATCCAGATCAACCAGCATGGGGTCACCGTCCCCAAATATACATTTACAAAGAAATCCTTCAAAAATCACTATGGTAAAAATCACACTACTACCATACCAATGGAATCGCATAGCATATATGTCCCGATTTCACGAAATCTAAAGTTCCAAAATTACATCCTGTGCATGGATCTACAACACACAACATATTTCTCTTATCTGATCAACCAACCGATCATCTCTGGATTACCAAACTACCAAACTAAAATTCGAATCTCTTTTCATCGTACCATACTGATGTATATTCAGTTCGTGAGTCACACTCATAACTTCACCAGGATATGCACTATGCACTAAATGCGTATGTATACCAATCACATTTTTAAAACCAGTTTGAAATCATATAGTCTCGTCAAGAAGACAAATTTTCAAAAGTTCTTTCAGAAATTTCAAAACTCAAAACAAAAATTTTGGTAAGACCACAAAATAAATTTTCAAAAATTAAATTGGCTCGCTGGTGCCAAGTATTCGATAACAGTTTCCTTCGAATCCACACGATTTCGAAGTTTTAAAATGAAAACTACGCAAATGATTGACCACATCCGTACTCCTGTATGCCAATTCGGTTCGTCACCAATATCTACTGATATTCCATCAGAAAAGCACACGATAGAGTTCCAAAATCTCAATATATAAACTCCGACCAAAAGCTCCTTTTCCACATATGACTCGCAACGTCAATCATTAACCCATCCTGGATCACCTCAAATATGCTATGACAAAACATTGAAACAAATCAACACAGCGAAAGACTTCCCGAGAAGTTTCATTTGAACAAGTAACCCAAAACCGCGAAAGGCAGTAGGAAAATAGATAAATAATTGGAAGCGTTTTACAAATCTCGGGAGTTTTAGAAAACATGAAAAAGCCTTTTTTTAAAACATTAGGTCTCAGCCTAAATTCCGTTCCACATTACAAGAAGTTTAAAAAGTAGAAAACCCTTTTGGACCTCAAGTCCTGAGTTATAAATCTATTTCAAAATCGATCAAGTCTCGGCCCAAAAATCATTTTCCGTAAAACATCCGTGAAATATTCATTTTGAAAAGTATCATTTTCAAATGCTCAAAAGCAGTTCATATATCTCAAAATGTACTAACATGACTACATGTTCTTCTCAACCATCCACAACATTCTCCCAAATGCACAATTCCGTTCCAAAATCTACCCAACATACCGATTTCCAAAATCATAGTTTCTCAAGATCATCAATCCTGTCCCAACTCTGTCATCTCATACGGTAACGCATAACATCTGCTGAATCTCAAAGCATATCAACTTAGAACGGCAATAAATCTCAATGCAATTCAAAAATACAAATACTTACAGATCGTGAAGCCGATGATTCCCCGTGATACTGGCCCATGTCTCGACTCTAGGAAATACTCGATACAGACATTTTCAAAACATACGTTTTGCAAAATCAGTTCAACTCGAGAACACAACACAACTCTATCCGAAGAAACACGTTAACACCGTTTGGAAAAGTTTGCAACAACCCCAGTACTACACTGGTAAATCACCTAACGCACAAGCCCGAGTGAACAATAAAAACTCACGGCTCTAATATTTGTCAATCGACAACTCGAATAACGCGACAAAACACGACCCAACTCGACCCGACTGCCTAGGTTTTCTCAACCTAAGCTCTGATACCATATTCTGTAACACCCCAGAGCCATCCAGGAATATTACAGCGCCGTAGGCCCCGAGGTGGAACGCACAAGGCTGAAGGAAATTTTCGCAAACATTTACAAACTCCCAAGAGGCTAACGACCGTATTATCTATTTAAAACATTCGAAGACTTTATAAAACTCGTTTATCAATACCGTCGTAAAATTTCATTTGAAACCACAAGGTCCAAAATGCCAAAACTCAACAGTTTAAAAACATACGTTAAGCTATCGCTTATAGGTACCGACAAAATAATTTAGAAACCGATTGCCAAAGTAACCTAAGTTACCGGATACCAAAGGACCATTTAAAAATTCTCACGCAGCGGAAAAGACAAACAATTAAAAATACTCTAGCAGTGGAATACAACAACTGATCAGGAAACTCAATACACAATTACATGACCTAGCCAGTATCCTCGGGGAAGCTCATCTCTCCACGACCGCTACAAGCTCGATATCTCAAGAACCTAAAAAGAAAGCCCACGACGGGGTCAGCCATGATATCCAACAATGATAACCATCACATCACATTAATAGTTACATACCAATGAGAATACAAAATAAGAATACGACCAATGTAATCTTATCATCATAACTTTACCAAAACTCACATCTCGCACAGTACCCAAGGTTCTCAAAACATCATCATAACTCAATGTTACGAAATATACTAACTCTGTCCAACCCAAATCCGTCGGGTAACATCATCACATCTCGACACGAAAACCAATTGTCCATCAAAGACAAATACCAAGGGAAATACGGAACATACCTCGAGATGCATAATACCACGACAATCATGCCAGTCTAATCCGAGATCAGATCAATGCAACATACGAGCATGGTCCTAACACAAGATATACAAATGCATATACTCATATGACAATGTCAATATGCTCAAAACAATAACAATAGTGTATACTCAATGGAAATCCCATGATCCAGCGCCCTCAGTATAGATCTCAAGATGATCCTACTAGATCAATATGAGGTGGATAACCAATAATATATATATGCACAACAACACATGATAAAATCAATGATGCGAATCCACATGATTCCATCAACACAATACTGGGTAATCCAACGATCCAACGCCCTCAGCATAGATCCCCATGATGATCCCGTCGGACCAACGCATGGTGGAAAACATGTCCAACGATCCAGCGCCCTCAGCATAGATCTCCATGATGATCCTGTCGGACAAACGCATAGTGGACATCCGATCCGGCGCCCTAAACATAGATCACACGATCCCATCGGATCAACAAAACATAAACAATACAATTATGCATACACATATGCAACTCAATATGTTCATCAACATGAACAACAAATGAATCAAAAACATGAACGACACTATGATGAAACAACTAGGACGACTTCATGTTCAGCAACATGAATGACAACGTGCATGATCAACATCATCAACACTAAACGGAATCGAACTAAGATACTTGTCCTGAGTCCTTCAGGAGAAATATCGATGTCAATTCATCACCGGCGATTATCCTCGATGCTCGGCGATCCCAACGTGCCATGGACTATAGATACTCATATCCTCATCTTTATCGCAACATAATATTGATACCCGAATATGCCAATAACCGAGATAAAGCATATACATTATGATTTAACTCCCAGAATCGGAAAGACAACATATAATTCAAATCTCCAGAATTTGCAGTAATAATCATTGTTGTATGCATTATAAACGAAATGAAACTGAAACCATTCATTAAATATTATAACTGAGCAAGCAATAACTTGCCTCGATACCGATGAAGCCGTCACCAATCCCTTGCCGTCGTCTCTAAGTTCCTCGGCCCCGATCAATGCAATCCACGAGCATCCTCGAACTTGACCGTAAGACACGATTCTTATCAATGCTCAATTATCGCAACCTATTGCAATAATAGATTAACAACAATCTGATAACAATCAACAACCAACACGACTAATCAATCAATCTCACGGTTTAACGATATCTCGATCATACACAAAACCAAATAATCCAACTCAACAAATACAAACTCATATCTACAATACAAACCGCAACTCGACGATCATACTTAACAATTAATACAACCGATCAATAAAACCAATGGTTCCATAATTATCCCAATTAAACATAAATCCGAACAACCCGAATCAATCAATCATGAACTCATTACCACGATACATTTCCATAATCCGGTAATCATATCAACGATCAACTCATCTCGATAACAAGGATTACATAACACACTCTATTCTGAATTCATACGAATTAACACGATTCCTCCTTGTTTATAATTGTAAATTTCATAGTGGAAGAATACTATCGGCATAATCGACAATCCGAACTATCCAAATAGTTCAATACCATTGATAATCTTGTTATAAGATTAACTAGAATCTTTCCGGATTCAAAATTGTTATCATGATTCGTATTTCGTCAAGAACATACGAATTACAATCAACATAACATTAGTCTAAATCATCAATTCCATGATTATACTTAAAAACCATCATATATCTTATCAAATTTCTCTCTTTAATGTGGTATATATATAACAAGAACATAAACAACATCATGAACATCATGATTCCATAATCATGATTATAACAAATAACCTAATCGAAGATGTATATTATTGTATCTTCCAATATACAATTCACATGACCTCAAGAATCATAACAACAACACCGTAATCATCTTCATACGAATTATTCACCAACAATATAATCAAAATCCGAATTCAAGGTGTAGAGTTCATTAACATACCTCAAGAACATCAATAACACAAGCAACCCTTCAAGAATCATTAATATCTTCATATCCAAGCTTCTAATCCATGCTTCCAAGCTCATAACCAAGATACAAGAGGTTTATTCTCAGTTTCACGTGCAGAGGGACGAAGTTGGAGGAAGGATATCGATTTTCTCTCGTGAAGAAATGAAAGAACAAACCTTATTTTATAAGCTGTATCGCTCATTACGTACGTTATCAATCCATATTAACGTACGTAATGCACCTTACGTACGCTACATTTCTCTCATAGCGTACGTAACATCATTTCAGAACTCACTGACCTGTTTCGTTAAATCGATTACGTACGTAACATATCCTTCATAGCGTAAGTAATATGTACGTTGACTTGGTACAGTGAAACTCCATTTAACATACGTTATACACTCCCTGTAGCGTACGTTAACCTCAGCATTGACTCGCCCGTCCACATCTGCGCCGAAAGCTGCCGACCACGGGTCCCACCTGTCGGCCATAGCCTGAGCTGTCTGATTCCTCTCGTTACGTACGTAATGCCTTATACATAACGTACGTAACACTTAGCATCTTAACATACGTTAACTATATTCCTTAACGTACGTACTCCTTGTGCCTTAGCGTACGCTAAGTATACATCGTAGTGTACGCTAATGTGGCTGTACTTAGCCATTTTCAGCTTATTCTTGTCCAACATCTCAACATATTAGATACGAACATACGGCATACTGACTACGTATACTCAACACATTATATCCTCAAATGCAATTGTCGACCAAATACGACAATTATACCAATACTGACATCCCAGTCCTTAATTTATTTTATCCATACTGTACAGATTCCACGTTGTACAATAAAACTCAGATAAAATAATATTAAAGAACAGTAGTAGAAATTCTGGATATTACAGTACTTGCCTCGAAACCACGATCGCAATGAGACAACAGATGGGATGCGGTCGAATAGCCCCGAACTGCCGAACACTATCAAGAACACGATAGCACCTCGAATACTACGATAATAACACCACACGAATTATCAATCACCAAACGAGATTCGACTCGGAATCCTTGAGCACCTATAATCCTCCGGAAGGAACAACAAAAACATGATTACGATGAGGATCAAGACCAAAAACAATGGAGATTACAACAAACTATTGAAGGAAAACTCATTCGAACATTTGATCGAACATCAAATGTTCACTACACCCCAAGAACACCGAAATCATCCTTCGAGTTGAAATGGACCAAAGATATCGATATACAATCCGTAAAACATGTTTAATAACAACATCTAACATCAATCGATTAATCAAAATCGGATGGAAAATGAAATCAAGAACAAAACTCCCAAAAAGGTCAACTCTAGAGAATCAAAAAAATACCTCGGATTAATGACGAAGAACACGAATTGATGTTGTTCATCCACACCAAGAACTCTAGGAGGATGATATCTCTAAGACAAATCGCCCAAACAATCGCCCAAAACGAGAGGAAGAAGAAGAGAGGAGAGGAAATGAAACCCTATCTCAAAATCCCGCTGAAATAGGGCTAATCTGACTCACGTGCGCGGCTCGGACTGAGTGTGCCGCGGACCACGGCCAAAATTCGACCAGCAGCCAGTTTTGTGCCGCGGCCCGGACAGCATAGGGCCGCAGCTCGCGGTACAGCCGCGCCAGGCTCACTGTAGAGTCTTAGCTATTTCGACCTTAACTCCTTCGTCCGGACTCCGATTGACTCACCGTTTGAACTATTGGAAATCTAACTTGATGCTCAATAATAGTGAAACGATTCAGAACTTTTGGAGTTTCCAAGAAATGATGGTGATTTTACAAAGTCGAACACATATGTGGAAAACGCACTTAAGAATACGGAACTCAACAAAACGACACCGAAACGAACTCGTATGATAAAAAGTGTAGAATTAATCATTCTCGGAATAACGAAACGGTCACAATAGTGTCACTAAGATGGACTTCCGTCAAAAAATTACCGAAAATCGTAATTGCGGATATTACACATATAGCCTCCTTCACTGAAAGCACTCTAAATGAGGAGTGTGGATGCGGGCACTGCAAGAATCTCTTGTGCCATAATGGAAAGTATGGGAAATTCGGTTCCCGTTCTCTTCCACCAATCCAACAGATCAAGTGTACTTGCATTATATCATCGGCCACAAAATTAGTTGCATAATATCGACTAAGGTCATTTCTTTGACCGACGTTACTACCCCACTATTTCTTGCTATATTATAGAGTTGTTGTTGAAATGGGTGTTGGAAATAAAATGCAGCGGAAGCGAAGTTGGGAAGAGTTTGATTAAAGCGTTTTACGCATCTACGAGCACAAAATCTATTTAGGCATGCTAATTAATTAACTACTAAGATTAATAAATAATTTAAATATTATTTACTATTTATTAAAATATGCTAGTAAATTAAATATCTTAATCTAGATCAAAGATTATAGGATATTTACCTTGGAAGCGTAGCGGTTGCTTGCTCGTCGATCTTCTTGTATTTATACCTTTAGATCTTCTAGAGTATGATCCGCCTTAATTCGGACGTTGTGTGGTCAACGAGCTACCGAATCTTTCTTGGACTTCTATGGGGATTGGCCAAATTTGTTCTTTATGAGTCACTCAATTTTTTGTTTTTCTAGTATTATGTAAACACTCTTAGAAAATTGATGTGTTATCTAAATTGTAGAATCAAACACAAGTCAAGATCTATAATTAAACACAAGAAGAAAAATCGATCTCACAACCTCACAACAATATGTCACGGTCGAACCCCATATGATGTCCTATTTATAGGCTTTGGACTACTCTAGAGATCTTAAGGAGGTTTAGGGTTAAGACTCCTAGTGCAACTCAACTATTCATATTAATCCCTTTCCTAATATGGTTATGTTCACTAATATCAACTCAGTCCACTAAAAAGTTAATATTGTACTTCCAACCCAAATCTCAATTTACGAAATCAGGTTCCTTATTTAAATATATTATTTCTCGTGTTTAATATATCGAATGCCCATTAATTAATTTAAGTTACTGACAGCTTTAACTAATTAATATCTTATCCAAGAGTAGTACCACTCGAACCTTACTATTATATCGAAATTCAATCCACCTGTAGGGTTTAATATAATAATCATTATCGAGCTCCTCAAGGGGACATCATCAATCCGCACGAGTCGGGACACGATTTCTAGTGATAATAATAATTTTCATATAAATAATATTATTTCCCAAGATACGAAGCTTATTGAGTCAATCATTTTGACTCTCACCCATGGTAAATCAAAGCAATAAATATTATAAATACATAATTAAATATTATATACTAAGAATTAAGAAATAATAATTATCCGAGATTTACGTTCTTCTTACAGTCAGTACAGAAGACATTATCTCGCTTCGATTCAGTTCAACATATGCAAATACGCTAATACATGCTAATAGTCAAGACCAACTAATCTCAAGCATACACTACAACCTTTCATATAATTTGTCTAATAATTATATAGGTTGTGAACTATTATATTAGTTTATAAGGCACCGATAATGTGATCTTCCGTGTGACACCAACACACTACATTATCTACATTATAAAATAATTAGACAATTCATTTACATAACCATAACGTGAATAAATATGCAAAACATATGATTAAACGTAATTAATATTCTCATAGGTAGTTACAGGGAAATAAGGTAATACAAGCATAAAGTATGTTGTGCAGTATACAACCCTAACAATCTCCCACTTATACAGAAAGCATGTTTTTAAGTATACTACTATATTACATAGTCTCTTATTTATCCCACTTATACTCAAAGCAATGCTGCCATACATCGTTCATTCTTCCCACATGCCTTTCAAAAATATATCATCTGATGGAACCCTGGCTACAACTACGTCTCCTGTCTTTACGAAGTGTCGTATGATGTGGTTGTTAGGAGTATGCCCTCGAATGCCACTCAAGAGATATTAGAGTGAGGGCATTGTACTTGTTATTATGTAATTAATAATCTGAAGGAAATTGTATGTTTCTTTATTTACTGGTAGGCACTGCCATTCCTGACTCGTAAATATATATAGAAATTGGTCCGTGTATTTGAGAGCAAAACATTCCACTCCTTATTGGATAAGGGGATCGGCACTGGAAAGGTTTATGGCTTAAATACTTAATCGTTCGCAAATCGATGAAACTTGACTGGGCGTTAAGTTTATGTGAAGAATTGTATGACGTGTTCTTTGACTTGGATAGTGCCTGAATGGTTAGTGGGAGCACACGTTATAGGTATGCTAATGAGATTAGTATACTTGAACCGACTCACCCTCGATTCGTCACACGGATTTCACTCCGGGACAGTCAATGACGGAATCGAAAGGTTGTGATAGGTATTCATGAACCTTCGACTTGAGGATTTAGTAGGGATGTGCTTGTGACGTTAAGATTTTCATTAGAGTACGACCCAGAGAAGTGGAAGGTGGGGGTCAACCTCGACGTGCATCTTGACGGGCAAGTAGCAGGTTCTACTAAATACCAAGATAGGATTCTTTCTCCTATTAGTGAACAGGTATATGTCCTATGCGGTTATTGGCAAATGAGATCATAAGTCTTTGGTCAAAGCATTGGAGCTAGTTGTATTAGATACACGAGAGCTCAGTGATCTCGATTTGCATTAACTTATGCATAACGTCAAGTACAAATAGGGTTTGACTGACCGTGACCCTATAACTTGATCGGGACATTTGAAAGAAGGGTTTATACGTATACTGGTATTCACGACTGAAAGGTTTTTGATGTAACACCCCCAAAACCATATGGGAATATTACACGCCGTGGACCCTTTCCACAAGGATCTACCAGGCTAAACATCCATAAACAACCAAATGCTTGCCCAGCCAGGGTCAAACAATAAAATGATACAGACCGATATGGTCACTTACACGTGAATACACAGACCGATGAGGTCACACAACCCAATCGATAAAACTGACTTAAATAACATTACCCACACAGGGGTCGAAATACAATACAGCGGAAGACTGAAATCAACTCTGACAACACAACAAAAATCAAAACAACTCTCGACTCATGATTAGTATCGCAGTTCGTCATCCTCTTGTGCCAATCCTATGACTGCTCCCCCGAATCTGCATGTACCTGGACGCAAAACAGACATCCACCCCCCGATTACTCAGGGTTAGTAAAACTCCACTGTTTTACTAGTGAAAGTATCAAATCATACGAAATGTAATAAGCAAATAATAATCGTGAATCCAATATAATAATCAAGTATCAAAATATTCCCGGGAGGTTTTCACAAGGGAAGATAAGCTATGAAGCATTCGAAAATAAGATTATCATCTCGGGAATTTTGTTTTGATTTTCAAAACCTTTAAGACCTCAAGTCCTGATTCACAAAACCTTTCGAAAAAAACTTTAGGGCCTTAAACCGATTCTCGTTTCAAAGCACACTAGATAATATATCATTATGAGTCCGAGACCCATATTTAAAATGTTACCCAAATAATCACTGCTACACGATCATTGTTCGTACACATCATGTACCGAACTCCAGAGGCCTCGACGGACCTTACCCGGACCACACACACTGTTCGTACACATCATGTACCGAACTCTGGAGGCCTCAACGGACCCTACCCGGCCACAAACATCGTTCGTACACATCATGTACTGAACTCCAGAGGTCTCGTCAGACCCTACCTGGATCACACACCTTGTTCGTACACATCAGGTACCGAACTCCAGAGGCCTCGTCAGACCCTACCTGGATTACACACCTTGTTCGTACACATCATGTACCGAACTCCAGAGGCCTCGTCAGACCCTACCTGGAACACACACACATCGACACGACACAACTCATAATCATCAAATATCAAGCCATTCCACATTACATACAACAATGAGCACAATTAATCAATCACATTGATCACCACAAAATCGTACATCCCACGCACATAACACAATATCAACACTCGCAACAACTATCGTCAATCAACGACACATAACCAGCATAACACACGTTCGGTACACAATACATTGCACAACCGAGTGTACAACCATCCCATATGTACGTCGCAATCCTGCACAAATGGCACAACGCCTAACACGTATACTAATATAACATTATTATCACAAAGCCTTCAAATTACGGAAAACACAACCAACTCAAATGGAACATAATTACGAAGGCAAGCAAAATCATCATACACATCATACGTAATTACTAGTCGCAAGATACAAGTCGTATAATAAGATACTTGCCTTAATAACCGCTACCAAACGCTCCGAAGAACACGGTTCGACCGGGAAGCTCGGACCCCGAAGAAGACAACGAACGGAAGGGTTCCGACTCGAGTTCTTCACAAGAATTCGACCCTAACAACATATAATCAATAAATCATCCATCATACGAGGAAGAATAATCGTAGAACGCCCGAAAACCCCTCTATGACATTTTACCGGACACCTTCAAGGCGTCGATCAAGAACTCGACCAAAATAACGAATCGATACGATCCAACCATGGAATAACAAGGGAAATGATATAATACATCTAAATAATCATCAATCCATCACAATCCTAAGTTAAATCGGATAAAACGGACGAAATCGAACAAAATACCCAAAATCCCCAAAATTAGATTATCAAGAAATCTAACCTTGATTCGGTAGATCGGAGGAGGTTATGGGATGATTGATTGATGTTAGAAACTCAAGAACTTCGTGGATTGATATATAAACAACATCTAATCACGTACTCCAAGCCCCAGCCGCGGAAGGAAATGAGAGGGATGAGAAAAATGGGTGTAAACCCGACTGCTCGAACATATATATACTCCCCAGCATCCTGCCGACCACTTACGGCCGTAACCGGCAGACCTTACGGCCATAACCGGCATTCGTCAAAATCCACCCAGCGCATGCCGATCGCTTACGGCCGTAACCGACAGGGCCTTACGGCCGTAACTCGGGACTTACGGCCGTACACGGCAGGTCCTTACGGCCATAACCGACATTCGTCCGAAAATCGCACGCACTCAGACGGCCAGAATCGACACTCTTACGGCCGTAATCGGCATTCGTCCGACCATGATCGCTGAGCACATACGGCCGTAACGGCACCTTACGGCCGTAACTCGGCGAGCCAGCCTTGCTCGGCCGTGACTGGCCGTGGCACTCGACGGCCCGGACGACCCCGAAACCCGAACCTGAATATAAATCGAAGGTACGATTACGACATACTCGCAAAGACGAATCCAAGCACTAAGATAACACACGATTCCGACCACCCGAAGGCTCGAAATTCGACAAGGGAAGTAATTACCCAAAACTTTGGGAAATTACGAAAACGGCCCAAAACGTCCGAAAATCACGATACGTGATCGAATAACCAAACCGAAGTTCACAACACGTCTAAAAAAGTTAAACGGACTTACGGGGAACTCAAACAAGATTTCAACGAGATTCACAAGAATCTAACTCGAGTGCGGAAAAGTCGTCAAAAAGAACGGAACTCAACAAAACGACACCGAAACGAACTCGGATGACAAAAAGTGCAGAATTAATCATTCTCGAAATGACGATACGGTCATGAGCGAGTCGTCGAAACGGACCTCCGCCGAAAAAAGAAAATTACCGGAAATCCAAAATTGCGGATATTACATTCTACCCTCCTTAAAAGAAGTTTCGTCCCGAAACTTAAATCAAGTAGGGAGAAGAAATATCCCGCCAGGAAAACTCAACGAGATACACAAGAACCGAAAAAAACGCGCCCAACGGTGAAACGTTACAAGCAACGCAAAGGAATATACGGCGTGAAAACACGCCCACGACGACTAACACAACGCCATCGACTATTTTTCAAAACAACAACGAGTAATTAACAACACATCACATGCACACATTTAATCAAAGAAACTCACGCGACAACAAGTCGCACCTGATCACAACGACTATGCGGTAGAAACAAATATAGTATTATGATAGAATTCACTCCGATTCTCGTCAACAAGAAAATGTTCGACGTCAAGACACAAACAATTCAAGATAACAGAAAACGAGAATACTGGACATTACATTCTATCCTATTAAAAATAAGTTTCGTCCCGAAACTTAAAATAAAACATCATGGTAGAATACAAACAAAACCAAAAAGTTCACGCAACAAATATCAATTTCCACAAGAATTATAGCACGAAGTGCGATACACAACTACATCACGGGACACCACCAGGCACTCCCCGAGTAGGAACGAAAACCCAATTCCCGACATCTTGGCAACGGTCTCACAATGCACCGCTCGGTGACCTACTTGGCCACACTCGAAATAGTTGACTAACGGTGAACGACAATTCTTCGTAGTACGAGATCAGGCAACAACAGTCAGACAACCCCGTTCGAACAACAACGATCGAACAACAACAATCAAATAACAATGATCGAACAACAATGATCAAATAACAATGATCGAACAACAACGATCAAATAACAATGATCGAACAATAATGATCAAATAAAAATGATCGAACAACAACGATCGAATGACAACAGTCGAACAATGACTCCGAAGTCCCCACTTCAACTCCACACATTAAAAGAACTGGTAGAAATTGAAAGATGTTACTTCCAAACAAGGTTCACAAGAATCAAACCGAACTTGGAAAGGTCACGATGACAAACAGGTCGATCTGCAACAAGGTCACAACCAGTTCGAACGATGACAACTGAGACATCAAACAAGTTCAAAAAGTATCGACGAACACGTGCAAGTCGATAGAATTTAGAAGGAGAAACTGCAGAAGTCAAATATAGAACGGGTATTACATCCGACCTCTTATAAAAGAAATTTCGTCCCCGCAACTCACAACAACGGAAACAAGGTAACAACACAAAAAGCATCAGGGAAATCTCCCATGGGTCTCTCAGAGCCGATCCTGATATCTGTGCTGAAGCGCGAACTCCGAAAGTCTCAATAGCCAATTCGCAAAACTGAATTCGGTGTCCCTCGAGTCCGCACTTGAAACGCGTTACTGACGAGAAGGACAATTTACACGTGCATGCCCCGGCACATCACGGTTGAAACACCTCGGCTCGGCATACCGAAAATACAAATGCTAGATACAATGGGGCATAACGTCGCAAAACAATATAGCGGATATGCCAACTCAGCACAACAAAGAATCATAACACATATCATATACAACGATTACCATCGTAAAGTAATACACACACAAACACTACAACAACGACGGTATCGTTCGGCGACCTCAACGGCCCGAACGATAACCAGCACATAATTACAAACATTATGAAATAATCACACATGTACACAAACGTACAAACCCAAGCTTCAACAGCTCACACTCGTGCGACAACACGCAAATCACCACGAGGCGATAAACAGTAAACACCGGTTCACACCTCTCACAGAGGGCTAGTACAACAAATGCGTGGCAACGCCTCGACGTTTATGCCACCAATTCGATCATACTCGGGAGCAAACATCATAACGACAACGTGAACATCATACATACATACCCAACCCTCAAACGGGAATGGATAGGTTTTAAAAACGAAAACCTCCTTTTGAAAATAATTTTGGAAACACCGATTGATCTTGAGTATCACCCTTCAGAAAAGTACAATCGTGAAACATCGTTATCGAGACTTTGGAAAACTATTTCGCATTCGATAAAAATGAGGACACTTTCTTTTCGTGAAAAACTTTCGGAAATATTCGACCCTCGGGTCTAAGTAAAAGTGTTTCTAAAACATTGGAAATATCTCAAAACATTTTGGTCCTCGAGGTAGAAGAATTTTGAAACATATTGTGGCACCTTGGAAGCACCACAAGAAAGCAATTCATTTTAAAAGTATGTCTCGAAATTTATTTTCTAAGATACTCAAGGTTTTTCAAAGATAATTCAATGGGCTAGAATGCCCAAAAATTTCAGATAATTACACTGAACATTATAGCGCCGTGGGTCCCGCATCGGAACCCACCAGGCTAAAAACCATTTACAAAAACTCCAAAAAGGCCAATGACGGTAATATTTCAAAAACTCACAAAAGCCATTTACAAAATACTAAATACCGTCATAAGAATTTCGCCAAAATGATCAAGGCCATAATGCCAAAAACTCGGTTAAGGGAATCGGTTTTCGAAATAAAACTCAGCCGGTAAAATACCGAAAGCCATTACAAAAGAACTCACGCAGCGGAAAAAGGAATACAGTCCAACATGCACAATCCAATTGAATACATCTCACAGCATCTAGTTTAAACATACAACAAAACCATTCCTCAGAATTTCTCACGAACTCAATCGTCGATACCTTATTCGAAACCCATCATGGTTCTCAATTTTTACACCATACCACCCCTCACAGTGGTTCAAAGGTAAAACAACAATAGGCCCAGTTTTATACATATACTATATATCACACGTATTAAATACAACTATATTCACAACACCGTACAAATAAAATTATGCACCGCAATTAACTCATTAAGATAAAATCGAGATACACAGGTATTACGCATAAAGGAGGAGACTTACATCCACAGGCCGCACGGAGATGACGGTCGCCCACGATACTAATCTCATCCGACAACATATCCGACACGTTGTGACTACGCACAACTCAACTTGTCACCTGACGACTCGAACGACAAGACCACATATTACTCGACAAACCACGACTTGACTCAACCCGACAGCCTAGGTTTCCGCAACCTAAGCTCTGATACCATAAATGTAACACCCCCAAAACCATATGGGAATATTACACGCTGTGGACCCTTTCCACAAGGATCTACCAGGATAAACATCCATAAACAACCAAATGCTTGCCCAGCCAGGGTCAAACAATAAAATGATACAGACCGAAATGGTCACTTACACGTGAATACACAGACCGATGAGGTCACACAACCCAATCGATAAAACTGACTTAAATAACATTACCCACACAGGGGTCGAAATACAATACAGCGGAAGACTGAAATCAACTCTGACAACACAACAAAAATCAAAACAACTCTCGACTCATGATTAGTATCGCAGCTCGTCATCCTCTTGTGCCAATCCTATGACTGCTCCCCTGAATCTGCATGTACCTGGACGCAAAACAGACATCCACCCCCCGATTACTCGGGGGTTAGTAAAACTCCACTGTTTTACTAGTGCAAGTATCAAATCATACGAAATGTAACAAGCAAATAATAATCGTGAATCCAATATAATAATCAAGTATCAAAATATTCCCAGGAGGTTTTCACAAAGGAAGATAAGCTATGAAGCATTCGAAAATAAGATTATCATCTCGGGAATTTTTTTTTGATTTTCAAAACCTTTAAGACCTCAAGTCTTGATTCACAAAACCTTTCGAAAAAAACTTTAGGGCCTTAACCCGATTCTCGTTTCAAAGCACACTAGATAATATATCATTATGAGTCCGAGACCCATATTTAAAATGTTACCCAAATAATCACTGCCACACGATCATTGTTCGTACACATCATGTACCGAACTCCAGAGGCCTCGACGGACCTTACCCGGACCACACACACTGTTCGTACATATCATGTACCGAACTCCGGAGGCCTCAACGGACCCTACCCGGCCACAAACATCGTTCGTACACATCATGTACCGAACTCCAGAGGTCTCGTCAGACCCTACCTGGATCACACACCTTGTTCGTACACATCATGTACCGAACTCCAGAGGCCTCATCAGACCCTACCTCGATTACACACCTTGTTCGTACACATCATGTACCGAACTCCAGAGGCCTCGTCAGACCCTACCTGGAACACACACACATCGACACGACACAACTCATAATCATCAAATATCAAGCCATTCCACATTACATACAACAATGAGCACAATTAATCAATCACATTGATCACCACAAAATCGTACATCCCACGCACATAACACAATCTCAACACTCGGAACAACTATCGTCAATCAATGACACATAACCAGCATAACACACGTTCTGTACACAATACATTGCACAACCGAGTGTACAACCATCCCATATGTACGTCGCAATCCTGCACAAATGGCACAACGCCTAACACGTATACTAATATAACATTATTATCACAAAGCCTTCAAATTACGGAAAACACAACCAACTCAAACGGAACATAATTACGAAGGCAAGCAAAATCATCATACACATCATACGTAATTACTAGTCGCAATATACAAGTCGTATAATAAGATACTTGCCTTAATAACCGCTACCAAACGCTCCGAAGAACACGGTTCGACCGGGAAGCTCGGACCCCGAAGAAGACAACGAACGGAAGGGTTCCGACTCGAGTTCTTCACAAGAATTCGACCCTAACAACATATAATCAATAAATCATCCATCATACGAGGAAGAATAATCGTAGAACGCCCGAAAACCCCTCTATGACATTTTACCGGACACCTTCAAGGCGTCGATCAAGAACTCGACCAAAATAACGAATCGATACGATCCAACCATGGAATAACAAGGGAAATGATATAATACATCTAAATAATCATCAATCCATCACAATACTAAGTTAAATCGGATAAAACGGACGAAATCGAACAAAATACCCAAAATCCCCAAAATTAGATTATCAAGAAATCTAACCTTAATTCGGTAGATCGGAGGAGGTTATGGGATGATTGATTGATGTTAGAAACTCAAGAACTTCGTGGATTGATATATAAACAACATCTAATCACGTACTCCAAGCCCCAGCCGCGGAAGGAAATGAGAGGGATGAGAAAAATGGGTGTAAACCCGACTGCCGAACATATATATACTCCCCAAAGATCCTCGCCGACCACTTACGGCCAGAATCGGCAGACCTACGGCCGTAACCGACATTCGTCAAAATCCGCCAAGCCGCATGCCGATCGCTACGGCCGAATCGAGGGCCTTACGGCCAGAATCTGGGACTTACGACCGTAATCGACATTCGTCCGAAAATCGCCTCGCACTCAGACGGCCAGAATCGATGTTCTTACGGCCGTAATCGGCATTCGCCCAGCCATGATCGCTGAGCACATACAAACAGAATCGCACCTTACGGCCGTAACTCGCCAAAGCAGCCTCGCTCCGGCCGTGACTCGGTCGTGGCTACTCCGACGGCCGACGACTCAAACCCGAACCTGAATATAAATCGAAGGTACGGTTACGACGTACTCGCAAAGACGAATCCAAGCACTAAGATAACACACGATTCCGACCACCCGAAGGCTCGAAATTCGACAAGGGAAGTAATTACCCAAAACTTTGGGAAATTACGAAAACGGCCCAAAACGTCCGAAAATCACGATACGTGATCGAATAACCAAAACGAAGTTCACAACACGTCTAAAAAAGTTAAACGGACTTACGGGAAACTCGAAACAGTAATTTCGAACGAGATTCACAAGAATCTAACTCGAGTGCGGAAAAGTCGTCAAAAAGAACGGAACTCAATAAAACGACACCGAAACGAACTCGGATAACAAAAAGTGCAGAATTAATCATTCTTGAAATGACGAAACGGTCATGAGCGAGTCGTCGAAACGGACCTCCGCCGAAAAAAGAAAATTACCGGAAATCCAAAATTGCGGATATTACATTTGAATGATCCCAATCGTTCGTTCTCAGTTAGGGTACAGTGTAGGCCACCAGGCTGGCTAGGTGGTGCTACTACTCTTTGGTTCATCCCATTGCAAACTGAGATGGACCTACCGAGTCGCGCAATAGAATTGACGATAGAATGAATCGAGCTTATTCTCTCTTTATAAATATTAGATATTGGATATCTAATTTATTAGACATTAGATGTCTAATTAATTTTGGGACATTGGATGTCTAAATTAATTTATTGGATAAATTAATTTACGGCCGAATGAATTAAATAAATTACTCGGTGATTATTAGTTCATAGATATAATTATTTCTTAGAGAAATTAATTATATTAATTTGTATTTGATATATTTAATTAATTGGATTAACTAATTGATATAATACACCGGGACGGAATGGAGTTTATCTGTTTGGACTCACGAGGGTCCGAAACGGACCGAATTTCTCCAGATCCTCAAGATGGCCGATCCCTCTTTTTCTTTGTCTTTAATTTAGTCTTTATTCCACTTTAGATGGTGGAAGACCAAAGAAAAACTATGTAAAGAAATTTAATTTTGTTATGAATAAAATATTGAGGGATGACTTATCATATTAGGTGAAGAAAATGAAAGATAAAAGACCTCTCCCCATTCCTTTACTCCAGTCGTGAGTATCAAATCAAGAGAGAGTGAATTTTGTCTTTTCATTCTTCATTTTATTTCCTAAGAGAAATATTAAGAGAGATAATTTGATAAATATACTTGGAGGGTATTCATCAAATCATATAGCTTCATCATCCTATTCTAGCCGTATCCTCGAAGGATAATAGGGTGGTTGTTATTCCGGTCGACTTCCGGCGCGTGGCAAGTAGAGGCACGGTGCTTCGGTGCTCGGGATTTCAAAAGGCTTGACGAATATGATTCGTGAGGAAGATCACCTAAAGCTTGGGGAATCGCATTTGTGAAGAACACCATTTAATCAATGGACTTCAATGGTATGATTTCGGATCTTCCTTTGTTTCGTTTTATATTCGTATATACGTAGCTTGGTCGATCCTCTTATGGGATTCGGATCGAATTAGATTCGTAATTTTTTTCCGTTGCGCCTTCGTTTTAGGCACCGAATCCCAACAGTGGTATCAGAGCGTAGGTCTTGCGATCGTATATACGATATTTAGCATTTAGAATGCTTGATTGGGTGTTCTTATGATTTGTAATCATAATCGTTGATTTTCAATTGTTCATCTAAAAATTATTTTTCATGATTTTATGTTACAATATAAATCTATTTTTCTTTTGAAAAACTGATTTAATTACGTTATATAAAAATTAAAAAAATATTATATTTGGATTCGGGACGAAAAGACGAGCTGAAAAATGGCTGACCTGGCACTTGGGTCACGGGGCTTCCCGGATCGCCCGACAGCCAAGCCGGGCCGCGGCCGCGGATCGGCTGGGCTTGGCAACTGCCGGCCGCGAGCTTGGCAGCCTTGTTTTCGGCCCGCTTTTTATATTTCGTTCGGTAAATTAATTTTTCTCAAATTAAATTGGGTTTAATTTGACTAAAATATTATTATGGTAATTTTATATTAAGGGAATTAATTTAATGAAATATTTATTTTGTCCAGAACAAAGTAAAATTAACAGTTATGTTAGGACGACGAATGGACGCTTCCTAAAAACCCGGTTTAAAGAAGACCAATATAAACCGACGTACTGATCTTCGCATAAAGGAGGGGAGACTTAAACGAATGAAGTTCGACCTATGTCCTCTGACAAGAGGATGCCGACCTCATAGGCCTCGCCGATCTATGACCTCAGATTAAAGGGTGCCGACCTCGGAGGCCGCCGTCCCGTCTCCGTGGACTCTCGGAAAGATCTGGAGTACGGCGACCAAGAAAGACCTGAGCCGTTGGAGGGCCAAATATCACATCCCCTCTGACGTTTCCCTTCACGTGCCCTTGGAGAATGAGCGCGCCGACCAACCGCCCACGGATATGGTTGCCGTCAACAAGATGATTATGGAGGCGGGTCTGCGATTCCCGTTGCCATTCGCCGTCTCCTACTTGCTGATCGCCTGGAATTTGGCGCCTCTTCAACTGACGCCGAATGCTTGGCTGCAGATCATCTGCACGTTGACCCTGTTTGGCGGTCACCGGTTGTTCCGCCTCCTTACTGCGCTGGAGATGAATTATTTGTTTAAATTGGCCGTGAGGAAAGGGTCAATCGGCGGTCATCATATCCAGGGTCGACTCGGGAGAGTGGTCCTCGGCGTGCCGAATAAGACCAGGGGCGACCTGGCTAAATGGTGTTGGGTCGGCGGGGCGTGGCGATCGGCATCGAGCGACAGGCCGAATGAGGAGTTGGAGATCCCCACCACTTTCCGGGAGAGGAATCCGAGTAAGGATTTAAACTCTCCCCTTGATTGAGCTTGTCTTGGACTGATCTAATTTTGTTTTCTTTTTGCAGTACCTCTGCCCAGCCGATCGACCTTCCGCTCGATTTCTTGATCGCTTGGGAGCGGATCCGTGCCTTGCCGAACTCCTTTATTAACGCTCGATCGCTTGGTACCGAAGCTCATCGGTTGGGGGCTCGATTGTTCGCTACCCCGTCACTTGAAAGTTCGAGGTATGAGTTTAAGTGGTGCTTCCTTTCTTTGACGATCGTCTCCAAGAGGTCGTTTTGTTTTGTCTAACTTGTTTGTATCTTTTCTTTGACAGAGGCTTATTTTCCCGAATTGCCGAACCACCGCCAGAGATAGCCATGTCGAACCCGGGAGTTCTTGGTCGCCTTCACTTGGGCAAGGCATCGGTCGCGTTCTGCGACGACGCCTCGCCCGCTCCGGTGACGAGGCCCGCCGAGGCGCCGCCGCGAGCCGGTGGTCCAGGGAGAGGAATAGCTCCAGCGCCGCAAGAGGCGGAGGTCGGAGGAGTCCCCGTCGATCTCTGAGGCGGATGTATCAATTCTCGAGCCTCCGGTCGCTGCGGCTCCTATCTCTGCCATCCCGATGATGGAGCGATCAGGCCCCAAGCCCACGGTCTCCGGCCCCCGGTCATCTGGCAGCTCGGCGAAGAAGGTGGCGATCGCCGATGCGGAAACATCCCGGGGCAAGCCTTATTTTGGACGCGATCCCGAGCTGGTCAATAGGTAAGAAAGGGTCAAAATTTTCTGAGTTTAGGCATTCTGAGCATGGTATGGGCTAACTCCTTGATTTCCTTGGTTTGCGCTGCAGGGTTCGTCTTGCCGATCCGGACGTTGCTCCCATGGTGCTGGACTTTTTGTCGAACAAGGCCCCGCAACAGTCGCTCGAATTCCCTGCTTATGTCCACCAGGCTATCACCTCTCTGCCAAAGGCCTGGACGACCGATCTTGATGCGATCGCTCGTCGGCGATCTGGAGACGCCATGCAGGCGACTGTTACCCTGGCTCTCCAGACGGCGACGATGGCCGTCCAAGCCGGTAGGGATTTTGAGGGGCGACCCTCCACTGCTCATCTCCATCGCGACCTCGAGGCCGCCCGGAACAAAAATATTGAGGATGCCAACCGGATCCGGTTTATGGAGAAGGAGTATGAGGAGACGGCCAAAAGGGCTAAGCAGGACGTGGATCGATTGAAGCAGGAGCTGAGCCGCTCTAAGGAAGCTGCCGATCGGTCCCGCGATAAAGAGAAGGAAACCCGGCAGAAGCTCGTGGCTTCGCAGGAGGAGGCGGCCGGGCTGAAGGCGATGGTGGATCGGCTCAGCGGTGAGCTGGAGGCGGCGAAGAAAGAGCTGGAGAAGGCCAGGGGCGAGAATGCCGCCAAGGCGGTCGAGCCAAGTGAGATCGAGAAGACGGCGGCGGATTTGAAGGGGCAGCTGAAGGCGATCGAGGTCGATCCCTACCTTAACGTCGAGCACGTCGGCGAGTTTGCTTATTACTTGGCCTATGCTGACGCTGTTCGAGCCGCTAAAAAGGCAGGGGTCGAGATCGGTCCCCTGATGGAGAGCTTCAAATCCTATGTCCTCGAGCATCCTCTGCATCCAGAATTCTCCTTGCCGATCCTTGACTTTGTCGACTTCGGGATCGACTTGAGTTGGTATACCGGCAAACTCGTTCATCCCGAGGCCGATGGGGGAGCCCAAGCCGATCCGCAACCAGAGGGCGAAGAACAGCAGGCGGGGCCTTGAGTGGCATTTTTGTTCTCCTCTGTGACTTGCACTTTTTTGTAATGCCTTCGAGCCTCCTAATGTATGAAACTTGTGTTATGAATAAAATGTTCCTCTTTTCATACTGTCTTTTTATATACGATCGCCCTTTGAATGTTTTGCATGCAATTTTTACGAGTATGTGTATGATTTCTCTCGTCGTTTTGCTCATCCGACCGATCGTCTGAGTGTCGAAAGTATTGACATGTTTTGAATCGGAATTCTTACTTGTAATTTTTGTCGGACGACCCCGATCGCCCTGCATGTTTTGAGCGAAGCCGATCGAGTGTGGTTCCTCTTTGATCGATCGTATTTGAGATTAGCTCGACCTATCCCTGCCCCCTTGTTTTTGTTCACTTATTGTAAGTAAGGAAACAAAAAATAGTTTGTCTGACGAGCTATCTTCATTTTGCCGATTCTGAAGAGTCATGTGTGGTTGGGGTGTTCGATGGACCGATCTCCCCAATCGTGTCTTCGTGTGCGAGGGATATTGTGTATCCCGCGACTCACTTTTTGTGAGGGTCCTCCATTAGGCTATGCCTGCCTTGTGTTAAAACGAAAGGCGGGCGATCTCGGTCTGGAGGAGTCCTTGCGCGGAGTGTTGTCGGATTATTCGACACCACGTCCGCGGCTTGTCAGCTCTGCTTCCACCTCGGCCCGCTATGAAGATGGCGACCCTCGACGGTGTACGTTGAGACGGGGGTAGTGGCACGTCGCATTGTTCGGGTTCACCATGTTAGATGATGTACCTTGAGGACGTGCGATCGTGCCTACTGATTATTTTGGAGGGTCCTTCGGTTACGCCAGCCTCGTATTTAAACGAAGGGCGGGCGATCTCAGCCCAAAGGAACCTTGCATGGGCGAAGCTGTCGGTTCCATCGACCTCCAAGACCATGGCTGCATTAATTTTACCTAGGATCGTCGTGATCAGCGATCGTCGGCGGTATGCGATATGCCTGGTGGGGCGATCGCCAGAATAGGAAAAAATCTCATTATATTCCTTGTACATCATTGAAATTGAACACAAAATTATCACTGGTAGTATTTTTTCAGATGCACGGCGTTCCAGGGGTATTGATCTGGAGTACCGTCAGGATGTTCCAGCTCGTAGGCTCCTTTAGTTAGCCATCTGGATACTCTGAAAGGTCCATCCTACTGACCGAAACGCCCGTGTGGGTTTGGATCTTCTTGAGGACGAGATCGCCCACTTGAAACCTTCTTTCTTTGACCTTTGAATTGAAGAACTTCTCGGCTCTCCTTTGTGGATTGTGTTCTTCATTTCGAGGTCACCGCCGTTCTTCGAGCATGTCTAGGTCGATTCTTCGGCTATATCGTTATCGGCCGTCATCTCTGCTCGGGTTCGATGGCCGAGGACGGCGATCTCTAAAGGAAATACCGCTTCGCTCAAGGCAAGGGCGAATGGGGTTTCTCCGTTGAATTGCGGGTCGTCGTTCGTAGACCACAAACGTCGGGAGCTCGCCGCCCATCGTCCTTGCCTCGGATTCGAGTCGCGCTTTAATCGTGTGTTTGAGGATCTTATTCACCGCCTACCTCGCCGTTCGCCCGAGGGTGATAGGGCGCCGAGAATAACCTTTTGATTCCCCACTTTTCACGTAATTGCATGACTTCTAAGCCGCCGAATCGCTTCCCGTTGTCGGAGATGATGGCACAGGGCACCGAATCGGCATACGACGTTTTTCCATATAAACTTGATCACTTGCTCTTGGCCGATCTTGTTGAGCGGTTCGGCCTCAGCCCATTTGGTGAAATAATCGACCCCTACGATGGCGAACTTACAGCCCCCTGGAGCCGTCGGCAAGGGACCTATAAGGTCGCTGCCCCATTGCGCAAATGGCCAAGGGCTATACATGGAGGTGAGTTGTTCGGGTGATAGTTTTATGTTGGGGTCCATTATCTGACATCTATGACACGATCTGGCATAGGCGATCGCATCTTTCCGAAGTGATGGCCAGAAAAATCCTTGTCTGGTTGTCTTATGGATGAGGGCTCGCCCGCCCGCATGGTTTCCACAAATCCCGTCATGGATCTCAGCTAAAACGAGTCGACCTTCCTCCGGTGTAATACACTTGAGGAGGGGAAGGCTGAAGGCTCGCTTGTAAAGCCGATCGTCCAATAGGGTATATCTGGTCGCACGAAGCTTGAGTTGGCGAGCTTTAACACGGTCGTCAGGGACCGTTCCGTCCTTTAAGTATTTGATGAATGGGGTCATCCAATTCTCCTCGGAGATGGCGACCGTGGTAACCAGATTTCTGTCGATCGCCGGCCTTGCTGACTTTGTGATTTGGATGTTGGAGAAGTCGGCTGCCCCATCCGATGATGCTAGCTTGGAAAGAGCATCGGCCTGGGAGTTGTGCTCTCTCGGGACTTGTTCGATTAGTACTTCTTTAAATTTTGTGCACATTTTAGCGACCAGCTCTTGGTATTTGACCATCTATTCTCCGTGTGCCTCATATTCTCCCTTGACTTGGTTTACGACCAAAAGGGAGTCCATGAAGATATGAAGGCGACGAACATCCAGGGCGAGGGCTAGATCAAGCCCGCCTACCAAAGCTTCGTATTCAGCTTCATTGTTGGTCGCACGAAAATCAAACGCATGCATTTGTGAAACTCGACCGTCGGGGCTGATGAGGACAATCTCGCCCGCTCTCGAATTGGTCGCCGAGCCATCCACATATCACTTCCAGTGTGTCGGCCGACTGGGTCGACTGTGAGGGAAAGTTAATTCCACCACGAAGTCCGCCAGAGCTTGGCCCTTGATCGCTGTGCGAGGAGCGTAGGTGATACCGTATTGGGCGATCTCCAGCGACCACTTGAGGAGTCGCTCGTTGGTGTGCGGTCGGTGCAGGACTTGTCTTAGAGGTAGAGTTGTTAGGACTTCCACTTGGTGATCGAAGAAGTAAGCCCTCAGCTTACGTACACTCATGACAAGGGCGTAGGCGATCTTCTTCAATGGCGTATAACATGTCTCAGCGTCGTGGAGCGCCTGGCTAACATAGTAGATGGGCAAGTGGGCTTGTCCCTCCGCCGCACTGTAATGAAGACTTAGTGCGACCTCCGAGGCTGCCAGGTAAAGGAATAGTTTTTCACCGGGGATCGGCTTTGCCAGGATCTGGGGGTTAGATAGATATTCCTTTATTTTGGCGAATGCTATCTGGCTTTCCTGTCCATGCGAACTTCTTGTTCTTGATGGTCGCGAAGAAAGGCTTGCTTTTATCGCCGAGCCGTGATATGAAACGGTTGAGGGCGGCTAGACAACATGTGAGGAATTGCACCTGTTTGATGTTTCGCGGTTCCTGCATGTCAAGGATCGCCTGTATCTTGGTGGGGTTCGCCTCGATCCCCCTTTGGCTCACTATGTGCCCCAGGAACTTCCCGGAGCCCACCCCGAAGTTGCATTTCTTGGGGTTCAGCTTCATGTTAAACTTCTCAAGGATGGCGAACGTCTCGGAGAGATCATTGAGGTGATCTTCCTTCTTGAGGCTTTTGACTATGATATCGTCAATGTAGACCTCCATGGTCTTGCCGATCTGATCGGCGAACATTCTGTTGACTAATCGCTGGTAGGTCGCCCCCGCGTTTTTCAAGCCGAACGGCATTCTGACCCAAAAGTATATGTCTTTTTCTGTGTGGAAAGATGTGTGTTTTATGTCTTCCTACGCCATTGGGATTTGATGATATGCGGCGAAGGCATCCATAAACGACATCATTTCGCAACCTGCCGTGCTATCGACCAGGTGATCAATATGAGGCATCGGGAAGTGATCTTTTGGACATGCCGCGTTGAGGTCGGTGAACTCAATGCATAATCTCCAGGAGCCAGTTGGCTTTTTGACGGGCACCGCGTTGGCGACCCATTGTGGTTCGTCTGTGGCTACTCCGATCAATTTGTTGTTGAGTAACTTCTGGACTTCTATGTCGAGCGCCACGTATTTCTCGGGACCGAACTTCCTACGCTTCTGGTGAACAGGCTTCATCGCCCGGTCAATCTTCAGATAATGGCAAGCGTGTTCGGGACTTATGCCAACCATATCTTGATGCGACTAGGCAAAGACTCCGATGTTCCTACGTAGCAAGTTGATCGATCCCCTTTAATTCGTGGTCTATGCTTGCGCCGATCCGTACTTCCCGCTCGATGATCCGGATCCATCGTAATACTTTCCAACTCTTCGACGGGGACGGTCGCCTCTCGGTTGGTGCGATCTCCGGACTCGGTCCTTGGATCGATGTCGAGACTTGGCTCGAAACCGATCCTTGGCTCAATGTCGTCCGTCAATTGATGAGAGATGGCGTCCCCTGAGTCGGGTTTGTACGATGTGTTTGGTTCGTCGATCTCCATGGGTTGATCGTCGATCGCTTCAATGTTACATATAGTATGGGAAGTATTGAAAGAAGTAACAACATAGGAGTAATTCAAACATCTCTTTGCCATTAGCTGGTCTCCTTTTACAGTACCGACCGTCCCATCGGCAGTGGGGAATTTGATACAATAAAAGAAAGATGAGGCGACCGCCTCAAAGGTTTCCAAAAAGGGGCGACCTAGGAACCCATTATAGATGCTGGGCCTATCTATGATTACAAAGCTTAGGTTCCTAGTAATCCTAACCTTGGGATCATAAAAGCATACTAGCTCAACGGAGAGCTTGATCCTCCCGTAGGCTCGATCGTGTTGTCGCCGAACCCTTGGAGCACGGTGTCGAAAGGCTTGATGAATTTGATTAAGTTGCCGAGTTGGTCTAGGCGGATTTGAATATGATGTTGCGTAAACTCCCATTGTCGACCAACACGCGATCGACCGCCTTCCCAAGGATGCAAGCGAGATCACTAGTGCATCCTCTTTGGGACATTGCACTCCTTCCCCGTCCTTGTTGGAAAAGGTGATGAGCGCGTCTCTAGAGATGGTCGGCCCGAGGTACTACAACATGGACTTGGCGAAAGCCCTCACTCGACTTTTCGCTGCTTGACAGGGTGGAAACCGGGGAAAGGCCCCCGAGGCTCCCACCTCCTGCTTGAAGCATGTTGATCCGACCGCCAGGGTTGATCGGAGGGATCGACTCATCAGAGTACTCCGGCTCATGCTCGATTCTGGCGATCGGATTGGGAAGAATTCTTTCGCTTGGTCGGCGCTCGCGCCCTCCGGCTCTTTCCGTCCTGGGTTCTGGCTTGGTGATCAAATTGTCCAGTTTACCTTCCTCAAACAGTCGCCAGAGCTATCTGAGGAGGTCGCGGCATTGGCTAGTGTTGTAGCCGGGACTCTTATGATAGGCACAGAATTTGCTACGGTCTAGGTGACCGTGGTCCCTTATTGGCTTTGGCTTGGAAAGCCACTCGCGACCCTTGATCGCGTTGAAGATGTGGGCTGGAGATAAGTTGAGGTTGGGAAGAAGGTGGACCTCTACATTCTCGAAGGCTTTGAACTCGCGAGGCGGCTTGGCGACCGCCTTTCTGGGCTTGGCGACCGCCTTCTTCTGGACATGGGAAGGTGCTTTTCCTTCTTCGGACTGTCCCTCGTCTAAGCGGAGTGAGAGCATCTTCTGCCTGGCCAGAAAATCGGCGGCTCTGACGCGGAACGCTGTATAGGTCGGTGGAAAATCCTTTGTGAGGTGCCTGAACATGGGCGAGCGTCCGTGGAATCCGTTCAGGACTACGTGGTGAGCGATCTCGTCGCTGACGGGCTCACCGGTGAGGACTATCTCGTCCACCCGATCGATGTAATCCTCATCCGATTCGTCCTTCCCCTGCCTGATTTTCATCATGCGGTGGGGACCTTCCGGGCGAGCGACTTTGGCGGCGAAGTACGACGTGAAGTCGTTCGCCAGCTTCTCAAAGCAATTGATTGAGCGAGATGGTAATGAGATGTACCACCTGTGGGCGAGATCGCCCAGAGTTAACGGGAACATACGATATTTCGTCGCATCTGAAGCTCCGCATCCGGTCATGTATATCCGAAATTTGCTTAAGTGGGTTCCCGGATCCGATCTCCCCTCATATAGAGGTGTTTGTGGGGGATTGATCGTTGATTGGACTGGGGCGATCTCGATCTGGACCGCGAGTGGTTCATTTAGCCCAGCAATCGGTCTCCTGGCACCTTCCCCAATTTCTAGGAGCGTCTTCATCTCGTCGAGCTGGCGTTGCATGGCGGCGATCGCCGTTGCTCGATCGTCGCCGATTGCTTCGGAATGCGAACCAAGGCGATCGTGTACCGATCCCTAGCTCCGTGGTGAATGAAGAGCTCCTCGCCAGCTGGGTTCTTTCTCGCGAGCAGGGGCTCGTTGACCGCCTGTCTCCCGGGAGTCGGATATGCCGAACTCCCGGTAAAGGATTCGGATACCGATGTCTCTATTGGGCTCGAGTGCCCGGTCGCTATGAGGGATCGCTCCCAAAGCGGCCGAAGACGGAATCATCCCGCCTCACGAGAGCCTTCTCTCGCGGCTCGGGCTTTCGTCGATTTCTCGACATAGATCCCCTTGAGCTTTCGCTTGCTTGCCCGACGGATGGTTGACGGAGTGATGGTGGGCGAGTCGTAGGCCTTCCGCTCCCGAGGATGGCTATAGCCTCCTCAACTGCTCCGCGGTCCGGAACCGATCGAGTGAGAGGCTAGAACCGCCTCGGGGCGGGAGTGAGAGCCTAGCGCCGCCACGGCCGCCTTCCGCCGTGGGCCGGGATTCGGTCCTCGCCGGAATAAGATTTCGGCAGATCTCGTGGTGGCCTCTTGGAGGTTGTTGCCGATGTCATTTTCTCAAGGTTTTTCTATTGAAGAACAGTGAGTGTTTCTTCAAGTATATGTCCGGAGAACAGTGAGTGTTCTTCGAGACGGTAGGAATAAAAATGAAGGTTTAGACCCCCCCTCCCTCTAGCGCCAATTGTTGTTACCCAAAATATTATCCGGAGATAGTATTGCTGGAATGATCGAGTAACAAACAAATGCGAGAACACTTCCGTGAGAAAATAGATAACACAAGATTTGCCGGGGTTGTTAATCCCGGGCTTGAATGCTCTCGCGAGATGTTATTAATAAATATACTGTCGAGTACAAATATTAATGTTAGAATCTAATACAAGGAGTGTAAAGACTTCTAGTTATCTAGGCTTTAGAGCGCGTAGATTGCCGGAAGAACCAGATAGATAAATCTATGAGTTCTTGCTTGGGATATATGATGAATGTGTATGAATATCACTATGAGTGTGTTAGTGGTTACCAAAAGAGCTTTTGATTCTCTATTTGGTGTGTATTTTTCACTTAATTCGTAGTAGAATTCGCCTCTCTTTGGCCACAGCAGTGAGTCCTCTATTTATAGGGGACAAGGTAGTTGGGATCCTCAGCGATCGCGGGCGATCGCCGTTTCTATATTAAAATAAGACGGCCGATCGTCCCGTCACGTGGGCCTGCTTCCTTGAGGTTCGAGGTTGCGGTGGAGGCCACTGGGCGAACCAATGGGAAGCCAAAGACGCTGCGAAGTCGCTGTCTGGGGAGGACCCACTTCGTACCTTTCGGCGGCCTTGTCGGTAGGTGTGGTAGGTGACAGGCTGGGGTCAATGATCCTATCTGTCGGTATCCTTTGAAGATCCGCGGGTGGGCCATCGTCTAAGATTCGGTCTTCGACGACTTTGACGGATGATGGATCCATACGTGGCATGAGATGATCGCCTCTGGTCCGCTCATGAAAGACGATCGTCAGATAACAAAGGACGATCGCTGGGTACCAAAAGACGATCGCCGCATTGTGCCGAACTCTAGGCGTTTGTCCTGAGTATGTCTTCCATGGTTGTCTTATCTGGAAGGTCGCCAATCACCTATCGTGGCGAATTAATCGCCGCACAACACCGTATAACGGGGAAAGAACACTGCAGCGAAAATAAAAGTACAACTGAACCAGTACAACAACGTACGGGACCTCATGTGATTAGTATCTATCATCTTTCATCATCCTTCATGCCGACCCTGTGTTATGCTCCCCAAAACTTGAATGCAAATATAGACATCCACCCCCCGATTACTCAGGGGTTAGCAAAATTTCACTATTTTGCTAGTGCAAGTACAAAATGCAAATACGAGTCATACAAATCATACTCCAAGAATAATAATGACCAGGAATCCTCAAAGATTCAAACACAACGAAAAGTACTTCCCGTAGCAAGAGTTTGGGTAAAACATTCCAAAATCGAAAGATCACAATTCAAGAGAAACAATTTACAAAATAGTTTAATATGCCATCAGGAGTTTTAATAGAAAATAATTTAGGATTATGAAATCCTTCTCTTTCCAAAATCAACAGGGGTCACAGCCCAAAGGTTTTGTTTTCACAAATAAAACCAACAACAATTCGCAGGGTCAAAACCCACGTCACGTGTCCTCGACGGACATAAAGTCAACACAACATAATCACCCAAGATACGCAAATATTGGTCACACAAATACAACACCAACTCGTGAATCCAGGGCTATACCATTGGATTCCCTCGAGGCCTCGTCGGACCCTCCCGAGGTGAGTAAAACACATTCACAAATCATATACACACCAGCGTGAACACTTTTCACGGCATCTCACGGTTGGATCAATCACTTGTTGTCTCCTGACCATATGATCACATGCCATGTCACCGTAGGTATTCTTTGGTGCTCACGGTTGGATCAATCACTTGTTGCATCCTGACCACATAATCACATGCCATGTGTCACCGTAGTTTTTCTTAGGCTCTCACGGTTGGATCAATCGCTTGTTGCATCCTGACCACATGATCGCATGCCAGGTGTCACCGTGGGCCACGCCCACATCCACACATTCACACACATAGCACAATACAACAAAGATATCCAAACAATTCACCCAGAGGCATCAAACGCTTAGTAAAACACAACGTCAAACCAAAACGCACCGAAATGAGGCAATACACGTAACACTCATTACCAAGCGCAACATCAACACCAAACATATACATAGGATTCACATAGTAATTTATGGAAACACACCAATCACAACATACACACGAGTTTGAAAGGGAGCCTTTAGCGAGGCAAAACCAAATCTTTTGAAGTTCATTACAAACAACCAAACGAACACATTTAGACGATCACCGATCATCATATCCACAAAACAAGAAATGTATGGATAAGTTACTTGCCTCGAAACCACGATCGCAACGATACAACGGATGGGATGCGGTCGAACATCCCCGAACTTCCGAACACTATCAAGAACACGATAGCACCGCGAATACTACGAAAATAACACCACATGAATTATCAATCACCAAACGGGATTCAACTCGGAATCCTCGAGCACCTATAATCCTGCATAAGGAATAACAAAAACATGATTACGATGAGGATCAAGACCAAAAACAACGGAGATTACAACAAACTATCAAAAGAAAACTCATTCGAACATTTGATCGAACATCAAATGTTCACTACACCCCAAGAACACCGAAATCATCCTTCGGGTTGAAACGGACCGAAGATATGGATATACAATCCATAAAACATGTTTAATAACAATATCTAACATCAATCGATTTATCAAAATCGGATGGAAAACGAAATCAAGAACAAAACTCCCAAAAAGGTCAACTCCAGAGAATCAGAAAAATACCTCGGATTAATGACAAAGAACACAAATTGATGTTGTTAATCCACACCAAGAACTTGAGGAGGAGGATATCTCTAAGACAAATCGCCCAAAATCGCCCAAACAATCGCCCAAAACGAGAGGAAGAAGAAGAGAGGAGAGAAAATGAAACCCTCTCCCAAAATCCCGCTGAAATAGGGCTAATCTGACTCGCGTGCCGTGGCCTGATCGAGTGTGCCGCGCACGTGGCCAAAATTCGAGCGGCAGCTGCTTTAGTGCCGCGTCTGCCAAAGATAGGGCCAGCACTGCGGTACTGATCGCGCCGAGCTCACTGTGTAGTCTTAGCTATTTCGACCATAACTACTTCGTCCTGACTCCGATTGACTTACCGTTTGAACCATTGGAAAGCTAACTTTATGCTATGTAATACTAAAAAGATTCAGAACTTTTGGAGTTTCCAAGAATTGATGATGATTTTACAAAGTCGAACTCATACGTGGAAAAGTCGCTTAAGAACACGAAACTCAACAAAACGACACCGAAACGAACTCGGATGATAAAAAGTGTAGAATTAATCATTCTCGGAATGACGAAATGGTCACAATAGAGTCAGTAAGATGGACTTCCGCCAAAAAATAAAAAAATACCGGAAATCGTAATTGCGGATATTACATACTACCCTCCTTAAAAGAAGTTTCGTCCCGAAAGTTAAAACAAGTAGGGAGAAGCAATATCCCACCAGGAAAACTCAACGAGATACATAAGAACCGAAAACTCACGCTCAACGACAAAACATTACAAGCAACGCAAAGAAACGTACAGCGTGAAAACACGCTCCACGACGACCATCACAACACCACAGGCAAAGACATAATAAAACCAACAAGTGACAAGTGTCATCAAACAGATAGTACAATCGAGTCAATTATTCGAACAATCATAAAGAAAGAGGTACCAATATAAGAAAACATGCACAATCAAGAAAACTGAAAATAAATACAAAACGATCCACAAGGACAACCATAAACAGTTCGGACTACGCCGAAATCCTCAAAAGCCACACTAGGCATCTCCGTGTCCTTTCGGATTAGAGACGCAACCTCGATCCCCAAATCTCTCAGCTACCGTCTTGCAATGCACGGCTCGGTGACCCACTTGGCCACACTCAAAGCATCTGACTAACAGTAAACGATAATTCTTCGCAGTACGAGACCAGACTGCAACAATCGGACAACCACGATTGAACAACAATGATCGAACAACAACTATCGTACAACAACGATCAAACAACATCGATCGAACAACAACGACCGAACAACAATGATCGAACAATAACGATCTAACAACAACGATTGAGCAACAATGATCGAACAACAATGATAGAATAACAACAGTCGAACAATGAATCTGAAGTTCACATTTCAACTAAATATATAAACAAAACTTGTAGAAATTAAAGGACGTTAATTTAGGACAAGGTTCACAAGAATCGAACCGAACTCGAAAAAGTCACAACGATAATCATATTGATCCAAAACAAGGTCACAACCCATTCGAACGATGGCAACCGAGATACCAAACAAGTTCAAAAAGTATCAACGAACACGAGCGAGTCGATAGAACTGAGAAATAGAAAATGCAGAAGTCCAAAAACAATACGGGTATTACATTCGACCTCTTATAAAAGAAATACCGTCCCCACAACTCACAACAACGGAAACAAGGCAACAACACAAAAAGCAACTGACATAAACATCTCCCATGGGCCTCTTAGAGCCGATCCTGATATATGTGCTGAAGCGCGAACTTCGGAAGTCTTGGTAACTAATTCGCAAAACTGGATTCTGTGTCCCTCGAGTCAGCACTTGAAATGCGTTACTGGCGAGGAAGGATAATTTGTACGTGCATGCCCCCGGTACATCACGGTTGAAACACCTCGGCTCGGCATACCGAATATACAAATGCTAGATACAATGGAACATAACATCGCAAAACAACATACCGGAGATGCCAACTCAGCATAACATATCAACACATACAAAAATCACAACAACAACGGCATCGTTCGACGATTACAACGGCCCGAACGATAACCAACATATAATTACTAAACATCACGAAACAACCACGTATGTACACAATCATACAAACTCAAGTTCTAACAGCTCACACGGATGCAATAACACGCAAATCACCACAAAACGACAACATTCAATACCAATATCTCACATCTCACAGGGTCTAACACAACAAATTCATGGCAAACGACTCAACGTTCACGCCACCAATTCAATCATACTCGGGAGCTAACATTCTAACGACAATGCGAACATCATACATACATTCCCAGACTGCAAACAGGAATGATAGGTTTTAAAAATGAAAACCACCTTTTTGAAAACAATTTGGAAACACCGGTTGATCTTGAGTATCACCTTTCAAAAAGTAATACAAACATCGTTATTGAGACCTTGAAAAACCATCTTGCATTTGATAAAAATGAGGACACTTTTCTTTTAAGTGAAAAAAAACTTTCAGAAATATCCGACCTTCGGGTCTAAGCAAATGCATTTCTAACTTACTGAAATATCTAAAAATATTTTAGTCCTCAAAGTAGAAGAATTTTGAAACATATAGTTGCGCTAGTAGGCGTCTCGAAAATATAATCCATTTAAAAGTACGTCTCGAAATTTATTCTCTACGATACTCAAGGTTTTCAAGAATCTATTAGGCTAGAATGCCCAAAAACTCACATGTAACAACATTCGTTTACACATCTCATAGCACACGTGTCAAGTCGTTTCGAAATCAAAACAAGGCATGTCTTTTCCGGAAAACAAACAGTCAAGAATCAATTTGCCTAGGACCGGGGTGAAGCCACTGGTCCCACTCGAGGCCTCTAAGGACCCTCCCGAGCAGGCTAGCGAATCAAACTCGTGAATCCAGAGTGAAGTCATAGATTCCCTCGAGGCCTCGTCGGACCCTCCCGAGGTGAGCAAAGCACACACAATTACATCACCATTCCATATTAAGCACAAAGGTTTCCAAAAATACTTGTAAAACGAGCAAATCATTTTGAAAATCATTAACAGTGGATAAAAACAACAATCAAAAAGACATAAACAGCGACAACACTCATCATATAAATAAAATATGGGAGTCGAATAAACACATAGCACTAGACCAAGAGTTTACTTGAAGATCCCATCACTTAACAAATAATCATACAAATAGCTCGTGTCACACGAGGCACAATACAAAGAAGAGAGACTTACATCCACAGGTCGCACGAAGATGATGATTGCCCCACGATACTAATCACGACCAACAAACTCAGACGATGCGTCGCGACATGACTCAATCAGGCAAAATCCGACGAGACAAAAATTGAACAGACACCACTAAACCCGACAGCCTAGGTTTCCACAAACTAAGCTCCGATACCATTTATGTAACACCCCCAATCCGCTCAGGGATATTACACGCCGTAGAACCTTTCCTCAAGGATCTACCATACTGGTAGCAAAAATCGAACATCTCAAAAATGCCTTTAAGGCTAAAATGACTCAGTAGACCAATTTGGTCTTTCAATAAATACATATAACTCAATCTCAATACATGCCCACGCAGGGGTCGAATACAACACACTCCCGTATAATGGGGAAAAAACACTACAGTGGAAAATAAAGTACAACTGAACCAGTACAACAACGTACGAGACCTCATGTGATTAGTATCGATCATCTTTCATCATCCTTCATGCCGACCCTGTGTTATGCTCCCCAAAACCTGAATGCAAATACAGACATCCACCCCCCGATTACTCGGGGGTTAGCAAAATTCCACTATTTTGCTAGTGAAAGTACAAAGTACAAATACGAGCCATACAAATCATATTCCAAGAATAATAATGACCAGAAATCCTCAAAGATTCAAATACAACGAAAAATACTTCCCAAAGCAAGAGTTTGGGTAAAACATTCCAAAACCGAAAGATCACAATTCAAGAGAAACAATTTACAAAATGGTTTAATATGCCATCGGGAGTTTTAATAGAAAGCAATTTAGGATTATCGAATTCTTCTCTTTCCAAAATCAACAGGGGTCACAGCCCAAAGGTTTTGTTTTCACAAATAAAACCAACAACAATTCACAGGGTCAAAACCCATGTCACGTGTCCTCACGGACATAAAATCAACACAACATAATCACCCAAGATACGCAAATCTTGGTCACACAAATACAACACCAACTCGTGAATCCATGGCTATACCATTGGATTCCTTTGAGGCCTCGTCGGACCCTCCCGAGGTGAGACATTCACAAATCAAATACACACTAGCGTGAACACTTGTCACGACATCTCATGGTTGGATCAATCACTTGTTATCTCCTGACTATATGATCACATGCCATATGTCACTGTAGGTATTCTTTGGCACTCACGGTTGGATCAATCACTTGTTGTATCCTGACCACATGATCACATGCCATGTGTCACCGTAGTTTTTCTTAGGCTCTCACGGTTGGATCAATCGCTTGTTGCATCTTGACTACATGATCGCATACCATGTGTGATCGTAGGCCCCGCCCACATCCACACATTCACACACATAGAACAATACAACAAAGATATCCAAACAATTCACCCAGAGGCATCAAACGCTTAGTAAAACACAACATCAAACCACAACGCACCGAAATGAGGCAATACACATACACACGCATTACCAAGCGCAACATCAACACCAAACATATCCATAGGATTCACATAGTCATTTACGAAAATACACCAATCACAACATACACACGAGTTTGAAAGGTAGCCTTTAGCAAGGTTAAACCAAATATTTTGAAAGTTCATTACAAACAACCAAACGAATACATTTAGACGATCACAGATCATCATATCCACAAAATAAGAAATGTATGGACAAGGTACTTGTAACACCCCCAGAGCCATCCAGGAATATTAAAGCGTTGTGGGCCCCGAGGTGGAACCCACAAGGCTGAAGGAAATTTTCGCAAATATTTACAAACGCCCAAGAGGCTAACGTCGGTATTATCTATTTAAAACATTCGACGACTTTATAAAACACGTTTATCAAAACCGTTGTAAAATTTCATTTGAAACCACAAGGTCCGAAATGCCAAAACTCAACAGTTTAAAAACATACATTAAGCTATCGCTTACACGTACCGACAAAATAATTTAGAAAACGATTGCCAAAGTAACATAAGTTACTGGATACCAAAAGACCATTTAAAAATACTCACGCAGCGGAAAAGACAAACAATTAAAAATACTGTAGCTGTGGAATACAACAACTGATCAGGAAACTCAATGCACAATTACATGCCCTAACCAGTATCCTCCAGGAAACTCATCTCTCCACGACCGCTACAAGCTCAATATCTCAAGAACCTAAAAAGAAAGCCCACGACGGGGTCAGCCATAATATCCAACAATGATAACTGTCACATCACATTAATAATTACATACCAATGAGAATATAAAATAAGAATACGGCCAATGTAATCTTATCGTCATAACTTTACCAAAACTCACATCTCGCACAGTACCCAAGGTTCTCAAAACATCATCATAACTCACTGTTACGAAATCTACTAACTCTATCCAACCCAAATCCGTCGGGTAACATCATCACATCTCAACACGAAAACCAATTGTCCATCAAAGACAAATACCAAGGGAAGTACGGAACATACCTCAAGATGCACAATACCACGACAATCATGTCAGTCTAATCCGAGATCAGATCAATGCAACATAGGGGCACGGTCCTAACACAAGATCTACAAATGCATACGCATATGACAACGTCCATATGCTCAAAACAATAACAACATTGTATGCTCAATGGAAATCCCATGATCCAGCGCCCTCAGCATAGATCTCAAGATGATCCTACTAGATCAATATGAGGTGGATAACCAATAATATATATATATGCACAACAACACATGATAAAATCAATGATGCGAATCCACATGATTACATCAACACAACACTGGGTAATCCAACGATCCAGCGCCCTCAGCATAGATCCCCATGATGATCCCGTCGGACCAACGCATGGTGGAAAACTCCGCCCAATGATACAGCTTCAAAGATAGATCCCCATCATGATAATCCCGTCGGACCAACGCATAGTGGACATCGCCCTCAGCATAGATCACACGATCCCATCGGATCAACACAACATAAACAATACAATTATGCATACACATATGCAACTCAATATGTTCATCAACATGAACAACATATGAATCAAAAACATGAACGACACTATGATGAAACAACTAGGACGACTTCATGTTCAGCAACATGAATGACAACCTGTATGATCAACATCATCAACACTAAACCGAATCAAACTAAGATACTTGTCCCAAGTCCTTTAGGAGAAATCTCGATGTCAAATCATCACCGGCGATTATCCTCAATGCTCGGCATTTCCAACGTGCCATGGAATATAGATACTCATATCCTTATCTTTATCGCAACATAACCTTGATATCCGAATATGCCAATAACCGAGATAAAGCATATACATTATGATTTAACTCCCAGAATCGAAAAGACAACATATAATCCAAATCTCCATAATTTGCAGTCATAATCATTGCTATATGCATTATAAACCAAATGAAACTGAAACCATTCATTAAATATTATAAATGAGCAAGTAATAACTTGCCTCGATACCGATGAAGCCGTCACCAATCCCTTGTCGTCGTTTGTAAGTTCCTCGGCCCCGATCAATGCAATCTACGAACATCTTCGAACTTGACCGTAAGGCACGATTCTTATCAATGGTCAATTATCGCAACCTATTGCAATAATAGATTAACAACAATCTGATAACAATCAACAACCAACACGACTAATCAATCAATCTCACGGTTTAACGATATCTCGATCATACACATAACCAAATAATCCAACTCAACAAATACGAACTCATATCTACAATACAAACCGCAACTCGACAATCATACTTAACAATTAATACAACCGATCAATAAACCCAATGGTTCCACAATTATCCCTATTAAACATAAATCCGAACAACCCGAATCAATCAATCATGAACTCATCACCACGATACATTTCCATAATCCGGTAATCGTATCAACGATCAACTCATCTCGATAACAAGGATTACATAACACACTCTATTCCGAATTCATACGAATTAACACGATTCCTCCTTGTTTATAATTGTAAATTTCATAGTGGAGCAATACTATTGGCATAATCGATAATCCGAACTATCCAAATAGTTCAATACCATTGATAATCTTGTTATAAGATTAACTATAATCTTCCGGATTCAAAATTATTATCATGATTCGTATTTCGTCAAGAACATACGAATTCTACCACTACAATCAACATAGCATTGGTCTAAATCATCAATTCCACGATTATACTTAAAAACCATCACATATCTTATCAAATTTCCCTCTTTGATGTGGTATATATATAACAAGAACATCATGAACATCATGATTCCATTATCATGATTTTAACAAATAACCTAATCGAAGACGTATATCATTGTATCTTCCAATATACAATTCACATGACCTCAAGAATCATAACAACAACACCATAATCATCTTCATACGAATTATTCACCAACAATATCATCAAAATCCGAATTCAAGATGTAGAGTTCATTAACACACCTCAAGAACATTAATAACACAATCAACCCTTCAAGAATCATTGATATCTTCATATCTAAGCTTCTAATCCATGCTTCCAAGCTCATAACCAAGATACAAGAGGTTTATTCTCACTTTCATGTGCAGAGGGACGAAGTTGGAGGAAGGATATCGATTTTCTCTCGTGAAGAAATGAAAGAACGAACCTTATTTTATAAACTGCATCGCTCATTACATACGTTATCAATCCATATTAACGTACGTAATGCACCTTACGTACGCTATATTTCTCTCATAGCGTACGTAACATCATTTCAGAACTCACTAACCTGTTTCTTTAAATCGATTACGTACGTAACATATCCTTCATAGCGTACATAATATGTACGTTGACTTGCTACAGTGAAACTCCATTTAACGTACGTTATACACTTTCTGTAGCGTATGTTAACCTCAGCATTGACTCGCCCGTCCACATCCGCGGCGAAAGCTGCCGACCACGGGTCCCACCTGTCGGCCATAGCCTGAGCTGTTTGATTCCTCTCGTTACGTACGTAATGCCTTATACATAACGTACGTAACACTTAGCATCTTAACGTACGTTAACTATACTCCTTAACGTACGTACTCCTTGTGCCTTAGCGTACGCTAAGTATACATCGTAGCGTGCGCTAATGTGGCTGTACTTAGCCATTTTCAGCTTATTCTTGTCCAACGCCTCAACATATTAGATACGAACATACGGCATACTGACTACGTATACTCAACACATTATATCCTCAAATTTAATTGTCGACCAAATACGACAATTATACCAATACTGACATCTCAGTCCTTAATTTATTTTATCCCTATTGTACAGATTCCACGCTGTACAATATAACTCGGATAAAATAATATTAAACAACAGTAGTAGAAATTCTGGATATTACATACTACACCACTTAAAATAAGTTTCGGCCTCGAAACTTGCAATCCGTCATAAAAAGAAACAACCCGTTCGACCAAAATATCCCGCAATCATCACGACAATGATCAATCATTGTTATTAACGAATAACCAAAACAGTATACCTACAAATACACGAAGTCGATGATCTCCTGAGATACTAGCGAGTTCTTCCACCGTAAAGCCTCAATAAGCTTACATTCACAATTCCATGAGTCCCAACAAAGTATATCATCTTCGGATGAAATAATCTATCCGTGCTAAATCTCATCTGCCTAATTATACAATCAAGTCCCAATCTGCTGAAAAACCAACAGTGTACGATACATCTATGAAACAACTGCCCAAAGAAATGGCAACAAAGTCCCGAAACATCGACGCAAAATTCGAATGCTCAGATGATCACCAGCAATGATCAATCAATAAATTAACCGAGAATATCATCGACATGATAAACTCTAATACAAGCGATCCAAAGGTCAAGATGCAACTGAGAATATCATCAACATGATAAACTCCTATATGACCAACCAGAGGTCAAAACACAATCGAGAATATCATCAACATGATAAACTCCAATATAACCAACGAACGATCAACGATAATCGAGAATACCTTCACACGGTAAACTCCAACACGATCAACACAGAACCACAGATTCCAATATACGAACGAACAAAGTTCTCAAAACGTTAAACAAATCATATACAGTGGATCTCAACGAAACAAAACCGACTGGTGAACATACTCCTCGGCATACGAGCAACCAATCACAAACTGACGAACATATCCAATTATACATGGAGCGGGAATGACCACTCAATATCCAGATCAACCAGCATGGGGTCACCGTCCCCAAATATACATTTACAAAGAAATCCTTCAAAAATCACTATGGTAAAAATCACACTACTACCATACCAATGGAATCGCATAGCACATATGTCCCGATTTCACGAAATCTAAAGTTCCAAAATTACATCCTGTGCATGGATCTACAACACACAGCATATTTCTCTTATCTGATCAACCAACCGATCATCTCTGGATTACCAAACTACCATACTAAAATTCGAATCTCTTTTCATCGTACCATACTGATGTATATTCAGTTCGTGAGTCACACTCATAACTTCACCAGGATATGCACTATGCACTAAATGCGTATGTATACCAATCACATTTTTAAAACCAGTTTGAAATCATATAGTCTCGTCAAGAAGACAAATTTTCAAAAGTTCTTTCAGAAATTTCAAAACTCAAAACAAAAATTTTGGTAAGACCACAAAATAAATTTTCAAAAATTAAATTGGCTCGCTGGTGCCAAGTATTCGATAACAGTTTCCTTCGAATCCACACGATTTCGAAGTTTTAAAATGAAAACTACGCAAATGATTGACCACATCCGTACTCCAGTATGCCAATTCGGTTCGTCACCAATATCTACTGATATTCCATCAGAAAACCACACGATAGAGTTCCAAAATCTCAATATATAAACTCCGACCAAAAGCTCCTTTTCCACATATGACTCGCAACGTCAATCATTAACCCATCCTGGATCACCTCAAATATGCTATGACAAAACATTGAAACAAATCAACACAGCGAAAGACTTCCCGAGAAGTTTCATTTGAACAAGTAACCCAAAACCGCGAAAGGCAATAGGAAAATAGATAAATAATTGGAAGCGTTTTACAAATCTCGGGAGTTTTAGAAAACATGAAAAAGCCTTTTTTTAAAACATTAGGTCTCAGCCTAAATCCCGTTCCACATTACAAGAAGTTTAAAAAGTAGAAAACCCTTTTGGACCTCAAGTCCTGAGTTATAAATCTATTTCAAAATCGATTAAGTCTCGGCCCAAAAATCATTTTCCGTAAAACATCCGTGAAATATTCATTTTGAAAAGTATCATTTTCAAATGCTCAAAAGCAGTTCATATATCTCAAAATGTACTAACATGACTACATGTTCTTCTCAACCATCCACAACATTCTCCCAAATGCACAATTCCGTTCAAAAATCTACCCAACATACTGATTTCCAAAATCATAGTTTCTCAAGATCATCAATCCTGTCCCAACTCTGTCATCTCATACGGTAACGCATAACATCTGCTGAATCTCAAAGCATATCAACTTAGAACGGCAATAAATCTCAATGCAATTCAAAAATACAAATACTTACAGATCGTGAAGCCGATGATTCCCCGTGATACTGGCCCATGTCTCGACTCTAGGAAATACTCGATACAGACATTTTCAAAACATACGTTTTGCAAAATCAGTTCAACTCGAGAACACAACACAACTCTATCCGAAGAAACACGTTAACACCGTTTGGAAAAGTTTGCAACAACCACAGTACTACACTGGTAAATCACCTAACGCACAAGCCCGAGTGAACAATAAAAACTCACGGCTCTAATATTTGTCAATCGACAACTCGAATAACGCGACAAAACACGACCCAACTCGACCCGACTGCCTAGGTTTTCTCAACCTAAGCTCTGATACCATATTCTGTAACACCCCCAGAGCCATCCAGGAATATTACAGCGCCGTAGGCCCCGAGGTGGAACCCACAAGGCTGAAGGAAATTTTCGCAAACATTTACAAACGCCCAAGAGGCTAACGACCGTATTATCTATTTAAAACATTCGAAGACTTTATAAAACTCGTTTATCAATACCGTCGTAAAATTTCATTTGAAACCACAAGGTCCAAAATGCCAAAACTCAACAATTTAAAAACATACGTTAAGCTATAAACATAGGTACCGACAAAATAATTTAGAAACCGATTGCCAAAGTAACCTAAGTTCTAGGATACCAAAGGACCATTTAAAAATTCTCACGCAGCGGAAAAGACAAACAATTAAAAATACTCTAGCAGTGGAATACAACAACTGATCAGGAAACTCAATACACAATTACATGACCTAGCCAGTATCCTCGGGGAAGCTCATCTCTCCACGACCGCTACAAGCTCGATATCTCAAGAACCTAAAAAGAAAGCCCACGACGGGGTCAGCCATGATATCCAACAATGATAACCGTCACATCACATTAATAGTTACATACCAATGAGAATACAAAATAAGAATACGACCAATGTAATCTTATCATCATAACTTTACCAAAACTCACATCTCGCACAGTACCCAAGGTTCTCAAAACATCATCATAACTCTATCCAACCCAAATCCGTCGGGTAACATCATCACATCTCGACACGAAAACCAATTGTCCATCAAAGACAAATACCAAGGGAAATACGGAACATACCTCGAGATGCATAATACCACGACAATCATGCCAGTCTAATCCGAGATCAGATCAATGCAACATACGAGCATGGTCCTAACACAAGATATACAAATGCATATACTCATATGACAATGTCAATATGCTCAAAACAATAACAATAGTGTATACTCAATGGAAATCCCATGATCCAGCGCCCTCAGTATAGATCTCAAGATGATCCTACTAGATCAATATGAGGTGGATAACCAATAATATACATATGCACAACAACACATGATAAAATCAATTATGCGAATCCACATGATTCCATCAACACAATACTGGGTAATCCAACGATCCAACGCCCTCAGCATAGATCCCCATGATGATCCCGTCGGACCAACGCATGGTGGAAAACATGTCCAACGATCCAGCGCTCTCAGCATAGATCTCCATGATGATCCTGTCGGACAAACGCATAGTGGACATCCGATCCAGCGCCCTAAACATAGATCACACGATCCCATCGGATCAACAAAACATAAACAATACAATTATGCATACACATATGCAACTCAATATGTTCATCAACATGAACAACATATGAATCAAAAACATGAACGACACTATGATGAAACAACTAGGACGACTTCATGTTCAGCAACATGAATGACAACGTGCATGATCAACATCATCAACACTAAACGGAATCAAACTAAGATACTTGTCCTGAGTCCTTCAGGAGAAATATCGATGTCAATTCATCACCGACGATTATCCTCGATGCTCGGCGATCCCAACGTGCCATGGACTATAGATACTCATATCCTCATCTTTATCGCAACGTAATCTTGATACCCGAATATGCCAATAACCGAGATAAAGCATATACATTATGATTTAACTCCCAGAATCGGAAAGACAACATATAATTCAAATCTCCAGAATTTGCAGTAATAATCATTGTTGTATGCATTATAAACGAAATGAAACTGAAACCATTCATTAAATATTATAACTGAGCAAGCAATAACTTGCCTCGATACCGATGAAGCCGTCACCAATCCCTTGCCGTCGTCTCTAAGTTCCTCGGCCCCGATCAATGCAATCCACGAGCATCCTCGAACTTGACCGTAAGACACGATTCTTATCAATGCTCAATTATCGCAACCTATTGCAATAATAGATTAACAACAATCTGATAACAATCAACAACCAACACGACTAATCAATCAATCTCACGGTTTAACGATATCTCGATCATACACAAAACCAAATAATCCAACTCAACAAATACAAACTCATATCTACAATACAAACCGCAACTCGACGATCATACTTAACAATTAATACAACCGATCAATAAAACCAATGGTTCCACAATTATCCCAATTAAACATAAATCCGAACAACCCGAATCAATCAATCATGAACTCATTACCACGATACATTTCCATAATCCGGTAATCATATCAACGATCAACTCATCTCGATAACAAGGATTACATAACACACTCTATTCTGAATTCATACGAATTAACACGATTCCTCCTTGTTTATAATTGTAAATTTCATAGTGGAAGAATACTATCGGCATAATCGACAATCCGAACTATCCAAATAGTTCAATACCATTGATAATCTTGTTATAAGATTAACTAGAATCTTTCCGGATTCAAAATTGTTATCATGATTCGTATTTCGTCAAGAACATACGAATTACAATCAACATAACATTAGTCTAAATCATCAATTCCATGATTATACTTAAAAACCATCATATATCTTATCAAATTTCCCTCTTTGATGTGGTATATATATAACAAGAACATAAACAACATCATGAACATCATGATTCCATAATCATGATTATAACAAATAACCTAATCGAAGATGTATATTATTGTATCTTCCAATATACAACTCACATGACCTCAAGAATCATAACAACAACACCGTAATCATCTTCATACGAATTATTCACCAACAATATAATCAAAATCCGAATTCAAGGTGTAGAGTTCATTAACATACCTCAAGAACATCAATAACACAAGCAACCCTTCAAGAATCATTAATATCTTCATATCCAAGCTTCTAATCCATGCTTCCAAGCTCATAACCAAGATAGAAGAGGTTTATTCTCACTTTCATGTGCAGAGGGACGAAGTTGGAGGAAGGATATCGATTTTCTCTAGTGAAGAAATGAAAGAACGAACCTTATTTTATAAACTGTATCGCTCATTACGTACATTATCAATCCATATTAACGTACGTAATGCACCTTACGTACGCTACATTTCTCTCATAGCGTACGTAACATCATTTCAGAACTCACTGACCTGTTTCGTTAAATCGATTACGTACGTAACATATCCTTCATAGCGTAAGTAATATGTACGTTGACTTGGTACAGTGAAACTCCATTTAACATACGTTATACACTCCCCGTAGCGTACGTTAACCTCAGCATTGACTCGCCCGTCCACATCTGCGCCGAAAGCTGCCGACCACGGGTCCCACCTGTCGGCCATAGCCTGAGCTGTCTGATTCCTCTCGTTACGTACGTAATGCCTTATACATAACGTACGTAACACTTAGCATCTTAACATACGTTAGCTATATTCCTTAACGTACGTACTCCTTGTGCCTTAGCGTACGCTAAGTATACATCGTAGTGTACGCTAATGTGGCTGTACTTAGCCATTTTCAGCTTATTCTTGTCCAACATCTCAACATATTAGATACGAACATACGGCATACTGACTACGTATACTCAACAGATTATGTCCTCAAATGCAATTGTCGACCAAATACGACAATTATACCAATACTGACATCCCAGTCCTTAATTTATTTTATCCATACTGTACAGATTCCACGTTGTACAATAAAACTCAGATAAAATAATATTAAAGAACAGTAGTAGAAATTCTGGATATTACATTACTTGCCTCGAAACCACGATCGCAATGAGACAACAGATGGGATGCGGTCGAATAGCCCCGAACTGCCGAACACTATCAAGAACACGATAGCACCTCGAATACTACGATAATAACACCACACGAATTATCAATCACCAAACGAGATTCGACTCGGAATCCTTGAGCACCTATAATCCTCCGGAAGGAACAACAAAAACATGATTACGATGAGGATCAAGACCAAAAACAATGGAGATTACAACAAACTATTGAAGGAAAACTCATTCGAACATTTGATCGAACATCAAATGTTCACTACACCCCAAGAACACCGAAATCATCCTTCGAGTTGAAATGGACCAAAGATATCGATATACAATCCGTAAAACATGTTTAATAACAACATCTAACATCAATCGATTAATCAAAATCGGATGGAAAATGAAATCAAGAACAAAACTCCCAAAAAGGTCAACTCTAGAGAATCAAAAAAATACCTCAGATTAATGACGAAGAACACGAATTGATGTTGTTCATCCACACCAAGAACTCTAGGAGGATGATATCTCTAAGACAAATCGCCCAAACAATCGCCCAAAACGAGAGGAAGAAGAAGAGAGGAGAGGAAATGAAACCCTATCTCAAAATCCCGCTGAAATAGGGCTAATCTGACTCACGTGCGCGGCTCGGACTGAGTGTGCCGCGGACCACGGCCAAAATTCGAGCAGCAGCCAGTTTAGTGCCGCGGCCCGGACAGCATAGGGCCGCAGCTCGCGGTACAGCCGCGCCAGGCTCACTGTAGAGTCTTAGCTATTTCGACCTTAACTCCTTCGTCCGGACTCCGATTGACTCACCGTTTGAACTATTGGAAATCTAACTTGATGCTCAATAATAGTGAAACGATTCAGAACTTTTGGAGTTTCCAAGAATTGATGGTGATTTTACAAAGTCGAACACATATGTGGAAAACGCACTTAAGAATACGGAACTCAACAAAACGACACCGAAACGAACTCGTATGATAAAAAGTGTAGAATTAATCATTCTCGGAATAACGAAACGGTCACAATAGTGTCACTAAGATGGACTTCCGTCAAAAAAATTACCGAAAATCGTAATTGCGGATATTACACATATAGCCTCCTTCACTGAAAGCACTCTAAATGAGGAGTGTGGATGCGGGCACTGCAAGAATCTCTTGTGCCATAATGGAAAGTATGGGAAATTCGGTTCCCGTTCTCTTCCACCAATCCAACAGATCAAATGTACTTGCATTATATCATCGGCCACAAAATTAGTTGCATAATATCGACTAAGGTCATTTCTTTGACCGACGTTACTACCCCACTATTTCTTGCTATATTATAGAGTTGTTGTTGAAATGGGTGTTGGAAATAAAATGCAGCGGAAGCGAAGTTGGGAAGAGTTTGATTAAAGCGTTTTACGCATCCACGAGCACAAAATCTATTTAGGCATGCTAATTAATTAACTACTAAGATTAATAAATAATTTAAATATTATTTACTATTTATTAAAATATGCTAGTAAATTAAATATCTTAATCTAGATCAAAGATTATAGGATATTTACCTTGGAAGCGTAGCGGTTGCTTGCTCGTCGATCTTCTTGTATTTATACCTTTAGATCTTCTAGAGTATGATCCGCCTTAATTCGGACGTTGTGTGGTCAACGAGCTACCGAATCTTTCTTGGACTTCTATGGGGATTGGCCAAATTTGTTCTTTATGAGTCACTCGATTTTTTGTTTTTCTAGTATTATGTAAACACTCTTAGAAAATTGATGTGTTATCTAAATTGTAGAATCAAAGACACAAGTCAAGATCTATAATTAAACACAAGAAGAAAAATCGATCTCACAACCTCACAACAATATGTCACGGTCGAACCCCATATGATGTCCTATTTATAGGCTTTGGACTACTCTAGAGATCTTAAGGAGGTTTAGGGTTAAGACTCCTAGTGCAACTCAACTATTCATATTAATCCCTTTCCTAATATGGTTATGTTCACTAATATCAACTCAGTCCACTAAAAAGTTAATATTGTACTTCCAACCCAAATCTCAATTTACGAAATCAGGTTCCTTATTTAAATATATTATTTCTCGTGTTTAATATATCGAATGCCCATTAATTAATTTAAGTTACTGACAGCTTTAACTAATTAATATCTTATCCAAGAGTAGTACCACTCGAACCTTACTATTATATCTAAATTCAATCCACCTGTAGGGTTTAATATAATAATCATTATCGAGCTCCTCAAGGGGACATCATCAATCCGCACGAGTCGGGACACGATTTCTAGTGATAATAATAATTTTCATATAAATAATATTATTTCCCAAGATACGAAGCTTATTGATTCAATCATTTTGACTCTCACCCATGGTAAATCAAAGCAATAAATATTATAAATACATAATTAAATATTATATACTAAGAATTAAGAAATAATAATTATCCGAGATTTACGTTCTTCTTACAGTCAGTACAGAAGACATTATCTCGCTTCGATTCAGTTCAACATATGCAAATACGCTAATGCATGCTAATAGTCAAGACCAACTAATCTCAAGCATACACTACAACCTTTCATATAATTTGTCTAATAATTATATAGGTTGTGAACTATTATATTAGTTTATAAGGCACCGATAATGTGATCTTCCGTGTGACACCAACACACTACATTATCTACATTATAAAATAATTAGACAATTCATTTACATAACCATAACGTGAATAAATATGCAAAACATATGATTAAACGTAATTAATATTCTCATAGGTAGTTACAGGGAAATAAGGTAATACAAGCATAAAGTATGTTGTGCAGTATACAACCCTAACAATCTCCCACTTATACAGAAAGCATGTTTTTAAGTATACTACTATATTACATAGTCTCTTATTTATCCCACTTATACTCAAAGCAATGCTGCCATACATCGTTCATTCCTCCCACATGCCTTTCAAAAATATATCATCTGATGAACCCTGGCTACAACTACGTCTCCTGTCTTTACGAAGTGTCGTATGATGTGGTTGTTAGGAGTATGCCCTCGAATGCCACTCAAGAGATATTAGAGTGAGGGCATTGTACTTGTTATTATGTAATTAATAATCTGAAGGAAATTGTATGTTTCTTTATTTACTGGTAGGCACTGGCATTCATGACTCGTAAATATATATAGAAATTGGTCCGTGTATTTGAGAGCAAAACATTCCACTCCTTATTGGATAAGGGGATCGGCACTGGAAAGGTTTATGGCTTAAATACTTAATCGTTCGCAAATCAATGAAACTTGACTGGGCGTTAAGTTTATGTGAAGAATTGTATGACGTGTTCTTTGACTTGGATAGTGCCTGAATGGTTAGTGGGAGCACACGTTATAGGTATGCTAATGAGATTAGTATACTTGAACCGACTCACCCTCGATTCGTCACACGGATTTCACTCCGGGACAGTCAATGACGGAATCGAAAGGTTGTGATAGGTATTCATGAACCTTCGACTTGAGGATTTAGTAGGGATGTGCTTGTGACGTTAAGATTTTCATTAGAGTACGACCCAGAGAAGTGGAAGGTGGGGGTCAACCTCGACGTGCATCTTGACGGGCAAGTAGCAGGTTCTACTAAATACCAAGATAGGATTCTTTCTCATATTAGTGAACAGGTATATGTCCTATGCGGTTATTGGCAAATGAGATCATAAGTCTTTGGTCAAAGCATTGGAGCTAGTTGTATTAGATACACGAGAGCTCAGTGATCTCGATTTGCATTAACTTATGCATAACGTCAAGTACAAATAGGGTTTGACTGACCGTGATCCTATAACTTGATCGGTGTAATGCCCGGATAAATGGTGTATTTACCTTGTATTCGACCTTGTATTATTTCGACTTCATGATGTTATAAATCATAGACTGGTTTCCCGTATTTCGTATCCTTACGTTTTTGGTATCTACAGTATTCTGCATGCATGTTTCTGCACGTGTTAACGTACGTTATCAATCGGCCATAACGTGCGCTAAGACTGCAGTATTACGTACGTTATCTTAAGTGGTTAACGTACGTAAGCTAAGTCAACTTGGGATCGGATAAGGGTCGGCGTGTGGGGGCCGAGGAAGGGGCCGGGGAAGATCCGTGTGATTTCCGAATGAACCTGGACATAGGTGTTACGTACGCTATGGTTCATGTTTAACGTGCGCTAAGGGCATGGATATTACGTACGTAAAACCCTTTTCGATTACGTACGTAAGGAAATGGCGAAATCAGGCCAGTGAGTTCTGGTCAGATGGCTACGTACGCTATAGTTAGGGTATAACGTACGTTAAGCTTATTACGTACGTAAGGTTTATTGCATAACGTACGTAATGTCCAGAATTCTATTTATAGACTTCGACCCTATTTCATTTCTCACCTTTCTTTTGGCCGATTTTTCGTGTTCTGGAGATCTTTCATCACCTCTTATCCTCCCTATCATCTCTTGGGACGATTCTTGGGAAGCATAGGCCTTGTAGATTGGTGTTCAAACTTCCGGTGGTTGAGTTTGTTCAAGTTCTTCCTTGTTCATCCATTTGTTGAGGTATGTGATCTTTCACCAACTAATTTTAGCATGATCTTAGTAATGTTTTGGACTGTTTTTGAGTAGGCCAAACCAGCTTTTCTTTTGAGGAGCCTTTCATCTTGGTTTAGAAGATTGAATTCAATTATTTTCGATTCCTCTTGATTGTAGTAATCGTTGAGCAACCTCTATTGATTAGACTATTGATTAGTGTATCTTGAGATTTATAAACCAATCATATCTAGTTTTCGAAGATTATCTTAGTCTAGGAGGATGTTATGATCGAACATTTCGGTGAAGGATTAATGGATTGAACTTAAGGATTAATTCGTAGAAGGAGATTTGGAACTAGTCTTTATGATAATTCATCGAAGTTCGGCTATCTTGTTATTATAAAACATGATTAGAATCCTCCTAGGATGAAATCCATGTTATGTAGCAACAATCAACCGAAGGAATTGTGTTAGGACAGAATAGTCCATCGCCATGATAGATGCACCATGCCTTCTTATGATTCATTTGATGATTTCAACGATTATCCGGAACTATGGGTCATACCGACGTTATTGTTTGATGAAGGTTTGCATTCCGGTGAGCCGACCGAGTGAGAATTCTCCGAACGAATTGAAGACTGTTGATAGTAGAAATTCTTGTCGCCATTGTTGAGGCAAGTATCGTATTTGAAAGTTTGTGAGAAATTGATGAATTTGATCATGCATATGGTTTATTCGTATTGTTGATATGAGATTATCATTACAATTGCTATCGAGTTAACGTATGTTCATATTGATGAATATGTCGATTTTCTTGCATATGTATATGCATAGTTGTGTTTATGTGTAAGTTGTGATGATCCGATGGGATCAAGCGATCTATGCTGAGGGCGCTGGATCGGATGTCCACCTCGTGTTGATCCGACGGGATCATCTTGGGATCTAGGCTGAGGGCGCTGGATCATTGGACGGGTTTTTCCACCTCGTGTTGGTCCGACGGGATCATCTTGGGATCTATGCTGAGGGCGCTGGATCGTTGGAATACCCATGTTGTGTTGATTGAATCTCGTGGATTCGTATTGGTGGATTCCGGTAGCGGAAGTCCATATTGTGTATGATTTTATGCATAGTTGTTGCATATTTGTGTGTTCCGATACTTGTACTAGCATTGTTTTGCTAACCCCCTCGGGGGTGGACATTTGTTTTGATGTTCAGGTAGCCGAGGAGCGGGGAAGCAGCCACAGTACCATCATGACGATGAAATTGCTCAGTGATGTTAGTCGTTTGTCGTCTTTGTGATTTGTCTTCTTGGTCTTTTTTTTTTAGTACTCAAGTACGCGTGTCTTTTTAAAATCATTTCGATATGGTTGTAATATAACTGTTGGAATCAATTTGCTATTTGGATTTCGGTGATATTATTGGTTTATATTTACATTTCTTTTAATCAGCCTTGTAAATCCTTACTTAAAGGATTTACGGCGCTGTAATTATTCCGATTATTTCGGGGTGTTACAGAATATGGTATCGGAGCTAAGATTCATGGATATCTTGGCAGTCGGGTTAGTTGGGTCTGTTTACGTTATTTGATTTTTGGTCGTTTGTAACATCAACTGCCGAGCCAAAGATCGTCATGTGGACCGTGGTGGTGAGTTTCCTAATCTCGAATACTACCGCTTTTATTTAATTCATGTCTTGTAATCATTGACGGATGTATCTTTAGAAAGTTTGCCTGGATATTGAGTATTTATGTTTACGTATGTTGAGAGGAGGCCGTGGACGCGACGCGGTCGTGGACGCGACGTGGAAATGCGAGGCAAGAAGAGTCGGTATCTACCCCGAGATAACCGCTAGTCGAACGGATTCCCATTCCGGGGACAGCAGGATCGCAAATAATGATGCACCCTAACATGCCAGAGTGCTTCACAGTGGTTGCTCAAATAAACCGGTTTGCTCAAGTTGTTGATCGCATGCAGACGGCGATGGGACAATGACAGATAACATGGATAATCGGGAGATAAATGGCTTACGAGGTGATCAAATTGCATCCTCCGAAATTTGACGGTTCTGAGACGCTTTCTTGGGATCACCGGTTGAAAGAATTAGAGAAGATTTTTGCGGGATTAAGCTGTCCCAACGATAGGAAGGTTCCGATCGCCCAAGATCTTCTCGACAGGGAGGCTGATCGGTGGGAGGCCATTCGGCCGGAGGAGCACAATGTTGATCGGACGGAATTCAAATTGATGATGGAAGCGCAAAGATTGTCCTCGCCCAGTTAGAGAGGCCCGAGTCCGGGAGTTTTTCTCACCACAAAATTCAGAAGCATCTGTGACAGACGTGATTAAGACTTTTAATCACCAGTTGACTTATGTGCGTCACTTGGTCAGGACTGAGGCAGAGAGGATTTTTCATTTTGACATGCGGATGAAGTCGGAGATTCAACAATATATGACCGGATTTGAATGCACCACCCTACGGCAGTATCAGGACAAGGCGCTGGCCTATGATATGAAAGAGGCGGCAGTCGAGAAGTCAACAGAAGCAAAGAAGCAGAAAGTGTCTGGTAACTTCTCAGAAAACAAGAATGGTGGGCCCCGCAAGGGGCAGTCTTCATTTTATTCATCTAGGAAACCTCCACATCCTTCTCGAGGTGGCAAGAAGTTCCGTACAACATCAGTAGTTTCGGACGCATCAAAGAAATGCTATAATTGTGGTCGAGCAGGGCATGTTCGACGTGATTGCCCCGCATCTTCTGTGACTTGTTTTGATTGTGGGCAAGAAGGGCACCGTGCGGCTTCGTGGAGCCGCGAATAGATCTTATGGCACCCGCAATACGCCAAAGACCAAGGAGGTGAGTGTGAACCGGACACGCAGAGTGGGTTTCAGCAGAATGTTGGGAAGAGAGAGACATCCAAAGGCCGGGTCCGTTCCTCCGCGCCTATACGAGATGAATAAATCGACGATCGAACACTTCTGTTGCATCAGTACGATTCAGATCCTTTTGCAACCATTAGTGTCTTATTCGATTCAGAGCTACACATTCTTTCATATCATTAAACTGTGTTAATCGTTTGAAAATCTCGTGCTTATTTGATTGTGAACCGTATGTTGTGGGTTTGCCGAGCGGAGAGAGAATTGTGGGAACCCTAGAAACTAGAGATTTTCCAGTGTCTATAGGAGGGAGAAACTGGCCATCAAATCTTATTGTAGTCGACATCCATGGTGACGATTTAATTCTCGGAGATGATTGGCTCAACCGTTATGGAGCTATTTTGAATTACCGAAAACGAGTCATCTCTATCATTGCCGATGACGGATCTGAACATTTATTCAAAGGATGGAGACCAGGAAGCTCGGGAAAATTGATCAAAGCTATGAAGGCAGTGAAATTACTGAAGCAGGGTTGTCACGGATTATGGTGCTATGCCATGAAGAAAGAAAAAGGAGTAGATCTCTCATCTATTCCAGTTGTGAACGAATTCTCACATGTATTCCCTGACGAACTACCTGGGTTACCTCCACAGAGAGAAGTAGAGTTTAACATCGAATTAGAGCCAGGAGCCACTCCTATTTCCAGAGCACCATACCGTATGGCGCCAACCGAGATGTATGAACTAAAGAAGCAACTGGAGGAATTGTTACAGAAGGGTTACATTCAACCTAGCGTTTCTCCTTGGGGAGCACCCGTTCTCTTTGTCCGGAAGAAAGATGGATCCCTCCGATTATGTATTGATTACAGGGAGCTAAACAAGGTGACGATCAAGAACAAGTATCCTATACCTCGGATCGATGACTTATTTGATCAACTACAGGGGGCTAGAGTATTCTCTAAGATTAACTTGCGATCCGGATATCATCAGCTGAGGATTAAGGAATCGGATATACCGAAATCTGCTTTCAGATCTCGGTACGGGCATTATGAATTTGTAGTGATGCCATTCGGACTTACCAATGCTCCTGCGGTATTTATGCAGTTGATGAATCGGGTATTCTTAGAATACTTAGATAAGTTCGTGGTCGTTTTCATTGACGACATCTTGATCTATTCGAGAGATCCCGAGGAACATGTTGAACATTTGCGTATTGTTCTGAGCACCTTGAGAAATGAACAGTTGTATGCGAAACTTTCTAAATGTGAGTTCTGGCTTAAGGAAGTGACTTTCCTTGGGCATGTGATATCATTTGACGGAGTTCAAGTAGATCCGAAGAAAGTCGAGGCAATCTTGGAGTGGGAATCTCCAAATAATGTGAAAGAAGTGCGGAGTTTCTTAGGACTTGCTGGATATTATCGTCGTTTCGTAGAGGGATTTTCCAAAATTGCTCGTCCGCTCACTCAGCTATTACAGAAAACTCATAAGTTCGAGTGGAATGAGAAATGCCAGGCTAGTTTTGATGATCTCAAGAGGAGACTGACGACAGCGCCTATACTAGCGTTACCAGATGGAACCGATGGATTCATGGTATACAGCGATGCTTCAAACCAGGGTCTGGGATGTGTGTTGATGCAAAAGGGTAAGGTGATCGCCTATGCTTCTCGGCAGCTGAAACCGTATGAAGTTAATTACCCGACTCATGATCTGGAGCTAGCAGCTGTGGTCTTTGCTTTAAAAATTTGGCGACATTACTTGTACGGCACTCGTTGTCGATCTTTACCGATCACAAGAGCCTCAAATATATTTTGATCGGAAGGAATTAAATATGAGGCGAGAAGGTGGTCGGAATTGATCAAGGATTACGATTTGGAGATCCTTCATCATCCGTGCAAAGCAAACGTGGTAGCCGATGCACCGAGCCGAAAACCTGCTTCTATTCGAGTGTTGGAAGCACTTACATCCCAAACCAACTTGCAACGAGAGCTAATTCGTGAAGGAATTGAAGTGTGGTCGCAAGGAGTCCAGGGACAATTGTGCGTGATGGAACTAACTTCGTCGTTGGTTGAAGAAGTCAAATCTAAGCGGTTGGATGACTCTCGATTCTTCGATTGCGTGACGAAGTAAAGAAAGGAAAAGCCCGAGGATTCGTGGTACAAGATGATGGAGTTCGAGATTTCAGAATCGACTTTGCGTTCCCGATGCCGATAATTTGAGACGGACAATCGAAGGAAGCTCATAGCGCGCCTTATTCTATTCACCCGGAGCAGTAAGATGTATAAGGATCTAAAACAAAACTTGGTGGGGAATATGAAAAAGGACGTAGAGAATATGTTTCAAAATGTTTGACTTGTCACAGGTTAAGATTGAACATCGGCGACACCGGAATGTTAAAACCGCTTCCGATTCCTGAGTGGAAGTGGGAGGATATCTCGATGGATTTCATCACCAATATGCCTAGGACCAAGACGGGAATGAACATGATTTGGGTTATAGTTGATCGACTAACCAAATCGGCTCATTTCCTAGGAATTAAAGACACATGGGGACCCGAGAGATTGGCGCGAGTATTTATTACGGAGATAGTCAGATTGCATGGGACGCCGAAGACCATTATTTCGGATCGAGATGGCCGTTTCGTGTCGCATTTTTGGAAGGCAGTTCATAGGGCTCTGGGGACTGAGCTGAACTTTAGCACGTCTTATCATCCTCAGACGGACGGGTAGTCCGAAAGGACTATTCAGACAGTAGAAGACATGCTTAGAGCTTGTGCCTTGGATTGGTCGACTGACTGGGAAGTTCACTTGCCGTTGATTGAATTCACATATAACAATAGTTGGCATGCTTCTATTAAGATGGCACCGTTTGAAGCTTTGTACGGAAGGAGATGTCGATCACCCCTATGCTGGGATGATTCTTCGGACTTGATTGGAACGGAACCGGAATTGATAGTCCAGACTCAAGAGAAGATAGCTTTGATTCGAGAAAGACTGTTGACTGCCCAGAGTCGACAGAAGTCTTATGCAGATGTACGTCGTCGCCCTCTAGAGTTCGACATTGGGGACCACGTACTATTGAAGGTGTCTCCTACACGAGGGATTTTCCGTTTTGGGAGGAAGGGCAAACTAACTCCGAGATATATCGGACCATTTGAGATCCTCGAGAGAGTTGGGGATTTAGCATACAGGTTGGCCTTCCCACCATCGCTGAGTCACGTTCACAGTGTGTTTCACGTATCCCAATTACGGAAGTATGTGCCGGATCCCAATCATGTTATTGATTTCGACGAGATTGAGATAGCTAATGACGGCACCTTCGAAGAGCGACCAATCAAGATACTCGAGAGACGAGTCAAGCAGTTGAGGAATAAACCGATCTCCCTGGTGAAAATTCAGTGGTCACGACATGAAGTCGAAGAAGCCACTTGGGAGACAGAGGAGAGTATGAAGTCGAGATACCCGGAATTGTTTTCGTTTTAAGTTTCGGGCCGAAACTTCTTTTTAGAGGGGTAGTATGTAATGCCCGGATAAATGGTGTATTTACCTTGTATTCGACCTTGTATTATTTCGACTTCATGATGTTATAAATCATATCGGTTTCCGTATTTCGTATCCTTACGTTTTGGTATCTACGATTCGCATGCATGTTTCGCACGTGTTAACGACGTTATCAATCGCCATAACGTGCGCTTAAGATCGCAGATACGACGTTATCTTAAGTGGTTAACGACGTAAGCTAAGTCAACTTGGGATCGGATAAGGGTCGGCGTGTGGGGGCCGAGGAAGGGGCCGGGAAGATCCGTGATTTCCGAATGAACACGACATAGGTGTTACGACGCTATGGTTCATGTTTAACGTGCGCTAAGGGCATGGATATTACGACGTAAAACCCCTTTCGATTACGCACGTAAGGAAATGGCGAAATCGAGCCGGTGAGTTCAGTCGGATGGCTACGACGCTATAGTTAGGGTATAACGACGTTAAGCTTATTACGCACGTAAGGTTTATTGCATAACGCACGTAATGTCCGTAATTCTATTTATAGACTTCGACCCTATTTCATTTCTCACCTTTCTTTGGGCGATTTTTCGTGTTCGGAGATCTTTCATCACCTCTTATCCTCCCTATCATCTTTTGGGACGATTCTTGGGAAGCATAGGCCTTGTAGATTGGTGTTCAAACTTCCGGTGGTTGAGTTTGTTCAAGTTCTTCCTTGTTCATCCATTTGTTGAGGTATGTGATCTTTCACCAACTAATTTTAGCATGATCTTAGTAATGTTTTGGACCTGTTTTGAGTAGGCCAAACCAGTTTTCTTTTGAGGAGCCTTTCATCTTGGTTTAGAAGATTGAATTCAATTATTTTCGATTCCTCTTGATTGTAGTAATCGTTGAGCAACCTCTATTCATTAGACTATTGATTAGTGTATCTTGAGATTTATAAACCAATCATATCTAGTTTTCGAAGATTATCTTAGTCTAGGAGGATGTTATGATCAAACATTTCGGTGAAGGATTAATGGATTGAACTTAAGGATTAATTCGTAGAAGGAGATTTGGAACTAGTCTTTATGATAATTCATCGAAGTTCGGCTATCTTGTTATTATAAAACATGATTAGAATCCTCCTAGGATGAAATCCATGTTATGTAGCAACAATCAACCGAAGGAATTGTGTTAGGACAGAATAGTCCATCGCCATGATAGATGCACCATGCCTTCTTATGATTCATTTGATGATTTCAACGATTATCCGGAACTATGGGTCATACCGACGTTATTGTTTGATGAAGGTTTGCATTCCGGTGAGCCGACCGAGTGAGAATTCTCCGAACGAATTGAAGACTGTTGATAGTAGAAATTCTTGTCGCCATTGTTGAGGCAAGTATCGTATTTGAAAGTTTGTGAGAAATTGATGAATTTGATCATGCATATGGTTTATTCGTATTGTTGATATGAGATTATCATTACAATTGCTATCGAGTTAACGTATGTTCATATTGATGAATATGTCGATTTTCTTGCATATGTATATGCATAGTTGTGTTTATGTGTAAGTTGTGATGATCCGATGGGATCAAGCGATCTATGCTGAGGGCGCTGGATCGGATGTCCACCTCGTGTTGATCCGACGGGATCATCTTGGGATCTAGGCTGAGGGCGCTGGATCATTGGACGGGTTTTTCCACCTCGTGTTGGTCCGATGGGATCATCTTGGGATCTATGCTGAGGGCGCTGGATCGTTGGAATACCCATGTTGTGTTGATTGAATCTCGTGGATTCGTATTGGTGGATTCCGGTAGCGGAAGTCCATATTGTGTATGATTTTATGCATAGTTGTTGCATATTTGTGTGTTCCGATACTTGTACTAGCATTGTTTTGCTAACCCCCTCGGGGGTGGACATTTGTTTTGATGTTCAGGTAGCCGAGGAGCGGGGAAGCAGCCACAGTACCATCATGACGATGAAATTGCTCAGTGATGTTAGTCGTTTGTCGTCTTTGTGATTTGTCTTCTTGGTCTTTTTTTTAGTACTCGAGTACGCGTGTCTTTTTAAAATCATTTCGATATGGTTGTAATATAACTGTTGGAATCAATTTGCTATTTGGATTTCGGTGATATTATTGGTTTATATTTACATTTCTTTTAATCAGCCTTGTAAATCCTTACTTAAAGGATTTACGGCGCTGTAATTATTCCGATTATTTCGGGGTGTTACAATCGGGACATTTGAAAGAAGGGTTTATACGTATACTGGTATTCACGACTGAAAGGTTTTTGATGTAACACCCCCAAAACCATATGGGAATATTACACGCCGTGGACCCTTTCCACAAGGATCTACGAGGCTAAACATCCATAAACAACCAAATGCTTGCCCAGCCAGGGTCAAACAATAAAATGATACAGACCGATATGGTCACTTACACGTGAATACACAGACCGATGAGGTCACACAACCCAATCGATAAAACTGACTTAAATAACATTACCCACACAGGGGTCGAAATACAATACAGCGGAAGACTGAAATCAACTCTGACAACACAACAAAAATCAAAACAACTCTCGACTCATGATTAGTATCGCAGCTCGTCATCCTCTTGTGCCAATCCTATGACTGCTCCCCTGAATCTGCATGTACCTGGACGCAAAACAGACATCCACCCCCCGATTACTCGGGGGTTAGTAAAACTCCACTGTTTTACTAGTGCAAGTATCAAATCATACGAAATGTAACAAGCAAATAATAATCGTGAATCCAATATAATAATCAAGTATCAAAATATTCCCGGGAGGTTTTCACAAGGGAAGATAAGCTATGAAGCATTCGAAAATAAGATTATCATCTCGGGAATTTTGTTTTGATTTTCAAAACCTTTAAGACCTCAAGTCCTGATTCACAAAACCTTTCGAAAAAAACTTTAGGGCCTTAAACCGATTCTCGTTTCAAAGCACACAAGATAATATATCATTATGAGTCCGAGACCCATATTTAAAATGTTACCCAAATAATCACTGCTACACGATCATTGTTCGTACACATCATGTACCGAACTCCAGAGGCCTCGACGGACCTTACCCGGACCACACACACTGTTCGTACACATCATGTACCGAACTCGGAGGCCTCAACGGACCCTACCCGCCACAAACATCGTTCGTACACATCATGTAATGAACTCCAGGTCTCGTCGACCCTACCGGATCACACACCTTGTTCGTACACATCAGTACCGAACTCCGCAGGCCTCGTCGACCCTACCGGATTACACACCTTGTTCGTACACATCATGTACCGAACTCCGGAGGCCTCGCGACCCTACGGAACACACACACATCGACACGACACAACTCATAATCATCAAATATCAAGCCATTCCACATTACATACAACAATGAGCACAATTAATCAATCACATTGATCACCACAAAATCGTACATCCCACGCACATAACACAATATCAACACTCGCAACAACTATCGTCAATCAACGACACATAACCAGCATAACACACGTTCGGTACACAATACATTGCACAACCAAGTGTACAACCATCCCATATGTACGTCGCAATCCTGCACAAATGGCACAACGCCTAACACGTATACTAATATAACATTATTATCACAAAGCCTTCAAATTACGGAAAACACAACCAACTCAAACGGAACATAATTACGAAGGCAAGCAAAATCATCATACACATCATACGTAATTACTAGTCGCAAGATACAAGTCGTATAATAAGATACTTGCCTTAATAACCGCTACCAAACGCTCCGAAGAACACGGTTCGACCGGGAAGCTCGGACCCCGAAGAAGACAACGAACGGAAGGGTTCCGACTCGAGTTCTTCACAAGAATTCGACCCTAACAACATATAATCAATAAATCATCCATCATACGAGGAAGAATAATCGTAGAACGCCCGAAAACCCCTCTATGACATTTTACCGGACACCTCCAAGGCGTCGATCAAGAACTCGACCAAAATAACGAATCGATACGATCCAACCATGGAATAACAAGGGAAATGATATAATACATCTAAATAATCATCAATCCATCACAATCCTAAGTTAAATCGGATAAAACGGACGAAATCGAACAAAATACCCAAAATCCCCAAAATTAGATTATCAAGAAATCTAACCTTGATTCGGTAGATCGGAGGAGGTTATGGGATGATTGATTGATGTTATAAACTCAAGAAATTCGTGGATTGATATATAAACAACATCTAATCACGTACTCCAAGCCCCAGCCGCGGAAGGAAATGAGAGGGATGAGAAAAATGGGTGTAAACCCGACTGCTCGAACATATATATACTCCCCAGCATCCTGCCGACCACTTACGGCCAGAATCGGCAGACCTTACGGCCATAACCGGCATTCGTCAAAATCCACCCAGCGCATGCCGATCGCTTACGGCCGTAACCGACAGGGCCTTACGGCCGTAACTCGGGACTTACGGCCGTACACGGCAGGTCCTTACGGCCATAACCGGCATTCGTCCGAAAATCGCACGCACTCAGACGGCCAGAATCGAAAGCCCTTACGGCCAGAATCGCATTCGCCAGCCATGATCGCCAAGCACATACGGCCGAACCGCACCTTACGGCCGTAACTCGGCCAAAGCCAGTGCCCGGCCCGGCCGTGACTCGTGGCCACTCCGACGGTCTTGACGACCGAAACCCGAACCTGAATATAAATCGAAGGTACGATTACGACATACTCGCAAAGACGAATCCAAGCACTAAGATAACACACGATTCCGACCACCCGAAGGCTCGAAATTCGACAAGGGAAGTAATTACCCAAAACTTTGGGAAATTACGAAAACGGCCCAAAACGTCCGAAAATCACGATACGTGATCGAATAACCAAACCGAAGTTCACAACACGTCTAAGAAAGTTAAACGGACTTACGGGAAACTCGAAACAGTAATTTCGAACGAGATTCACAAGAATCTAACTCGAGTGCGGAAAAGTCGTCAAAAAGAACGGAACTCAACAAAACGACACCGAAACGAACTCGGATGACAAAAAGTGCAGAATTAATCATTCTCGAAATGACGATACGGTCATGAGCGAGTCGTCGAAACGGACCTCCGCCGAAAAAAGAAAATTACCGGAAATCTAAAATTGCGGATATTACATTCTACCCTCCTTAAAAGAAGTTTCGTCCCGAAACTTAAATCAAGTAGGGAGAAGAAATATCCCGCCAGGAAAACTCAACGAGATACACAAGAACCGAAAAAAACGCGCCCAACGGTGAAACGTTACAAGCAACGCAAAGGAATATACGGCGTGAAAACACGCCCACGACGACTAACACAACGCCACCGACTATTTTTCAAAACAACAACGAGTAATTAACAACACATCACATGCACACATTTAATCAAAGAAACTCACGCGACAACAAGTCGCACCTGACCACAACGACTATGCGGTAGAAACAAATATAGTATTATGATAGAATTCACTCCGATTCTCGTCAACAAGAAAATGTCCGACGTCAAGACACAAACAATTCAAGATAACAGAAAACGAGAATACTGGACATTACATTCTATCCTATTAAAAATAAGTTTCGTCCCGAAACTTAAAATAAAACATCATGGTAGAATACGAACAAAACCAAAAAGTTCACGCAACAAATATCAATTTCCACAAGAATTATAGCACGAAGTGCGATACACAACTACATCACGGGACACCACCAGGCACTCCCCGAGTAGGAACGAAAACCCAATTCCCGAACATCTTGGCAACGGTCTCACAATGCACCGCTCGGTGACCTACTTGGCCACACTCGAAATAGTTGACTAACGGTGAACGACAATTCTTCGTAGTACGAGATCAGGCAACAACAGTCAGACAACCCCGTTCGAACAACAACGATCGAACAACAACAATCAAATAACAATGATCGAACAACAATGATCAAATAACAATGATCGAACAACAACGATCAAATAACAATGATCGAACAATAATGATCAAATAAAAATGATTGAACAACAACGATCGAATGACAACAGTCGAACAATGACTCCGAAGTCCCCACTTCAACTCCACACATTAAAAGAACTGGTAGAAATTGAAAGATGTTACTTCCAAACAAGGTTCACAAGAATCAAACCGAACATGGAAAGGTCACGATGACAAACAGGTCGATCTGCAACAAGGTCACAACCAGTTCGAACGATGACAACTGAGACATCAAACAAGTTCAAAAAGTATCGACGAACACGTGCAAGTCGATAGAATTTAGAAGGAGAAACTGCAGAAGTCAAATATAGTACGGGTATTACATCCGACCTCTTATAAAAGAAATTTCATCCCCGCAACTCACAACAACGGAAACAAGGTAACAACACAAAAAGCATCAGGAAAATCTCCCATGGGTCTCTCAGAGCCGATCCTGATATCTGTGCTGAAGCGCGAACTCCGAAAGTCTCAATAGCCAATTCGCAAAACTGAATTCGGTGTCCCTCGAGTCCGCACTTGAAACGCGTTACTGACGAGAAGGACAATTTACACGTGCATGCCCCGGCACATCACGGTTGAAACACCTCGGCTCGGCATACCGAAAATACAAATGCTAGATACAATGGGGCATAACGTCGCAAAACAATATAGCGGAGATGCCAACTCAGCACAACAAAGAATCATAACACATATCATATACAACGATTACCATCGTAAAGTAATACACACACAAACACTACAACAACGGTATCGCTCGCGACCTCAACGGCCCGAACGATAACCAAAGACATAATTACAAACATTATGAAATAATCACACATGTACACAAACGTACAAACCCAAGCTTCAACAGCTCACACTCGTGCGACAACACGCAAATCACCACGAGGCGATAAACAAGAAACACCGGTTCACACCTCTCACGAGGGCTAGTACAACAAATGCGTGGCAACGCCTCGACGTTTATGCCACCAATTCGATCATACTGGAGCAAACATCATAACGACAACGTGAACATCATACATACATACCACCCTCAAACGGAATGGATAGGTTTTAAAAACGAAAACCTCCTTTTGAAAATAATTTTGGAAACACCGATTGATCTTGAGTATCACCCTTCAGAAAAGTACAATCGTGAAACATCGTTATCGAGACTTTGGAAAACTATTTCGCATTCGATAAAAATGAGGACACTTTCTTTTCGTGAAAAACTTTCGGAAATATTCGACCCTCGGGTCTAAGTAAAAGTGTTTCTAAAACATTGGAAATATCTCAAAACATTTTGGTCCTCGAGGTAGAAGAATTTTGAAACATATTGTGGCACCTTGGAAGCACCACGAGAAAGCAATTCATTTTAATAGTACGTCTCGAAATTTATTTTCTAAGATACTCGAGGTTTTTCAAAGATAATTCAATGGGCTAGAATGCCCAAAAATTTCAGATAATTACACTGAACATTATAGCGCCGTGGGTCCCGCATCGGAACCCACCAGGCTAAAAACCATTTACAAAAACTCCAAAAAGGCCAATGACGGTAATATTTCAAAAACTCACAAAAGCCATTTACAAAATACTAAATACCGTCATAAGAATTTCGCCAAAATGATCAAGGCCATAATGCCAAAAACTCGGTTAAGGGAATCGGTTTTCGAAATAAAACTCAGCCGGTAAAATACCGAAAGCCATTACAAAAGAACTCACGCAGCGGAAAAAGGAATACAGTCCAACATGCACAATCCAATTGAATACATATCACAAAGATCTAGTTTAAACATACAACAAAACCATTCCTCGAATTTCTCACGAACTCAATCGTCGATACCTTATTCGAAACCCATCATGGTTCTCAATTTTTACACCATACCACCCCTCACAGTGGTTCAAAGGTAAAACAACAATAGGCCCAGTTTTATACATATACTATATATCACACGTATTAAATACAACTATATTCACAACACCGTACAAATAAAATTATGCACCGCAATTAACTCATTAAGATAAAATCGAGATACACAGGTATTACGCATAAAGGAGGAGACTTACATCCACAGGCCGCACGGAGATGACGGTCGCCCACGATACTAATCTCATCCGACAACATATCCGACACGTTGTGACTACGCACAACTCAACTTGTCACCTGACGACTCGAACGACAAGACCACACATTACTCGACAAACCACGACTTGACTCAACCCGACAGCCTAGGTTTCCGCAACCTAAGCTCTGATACCATAAATGTAACACCCCCAAAACCATATGGGAATATTACACGCCGTGGACCCTTTCCACAAGGATCTACCAGGCTAAACATCTATAAACAACCAAATGCTTGCCCAGCCAGGGTCAAACAATAAAATGATACAGACCGATATGGTCACTTACACGTGAATACACAGACCGATGAGGTCACACAACCCAATCGATAAAACTGACTTAAATAACATTACCCACACAGGGGTCGAAATACAATACAACGGAAGACTGAAATCAACTCTGACAACACAACAAAAATCAAAACAACTCTCGACTCATGATTAGTATCGCAGCTCGTCATCCTCTTGTGCCAATCCTATGACTGCTCCCCTGAATCTGCATGTACCTGGACGCAAAACAGACATCCACCCCCCGATTACTCGGGGGTTAGTAAATCTCCACTGTTTTACTAGTGCAAGTATCAAATCATACGAAATGTAACAAGCAAATAATAATCGTGAATCCAATATAATAATCAAGTATCAAAATATTCCCGGGAGGTTTTCACAAAGGAAGATAAGCTATGAAGCATTCGAAAATAAGATTATCATCTCGGGAATTTTTTTTTGATTTTCAAAACCTTTAAGACCTCAAGTCTTGATTCACAAAACCTTTCGAAAAAAACTTTAGGGCCTTAACCCGATTCTCGTTTCAAAGCACACTAGATAATATATCATTATGAGTCCGAGACCCATATTTAAAATGTTACCCAAATAATCACTGCTACACGATCATTGTTCGTACACATCATGTACCGAACTCCAGAGGCCTCGACGGACCTTACCCGGACCACACACACTGTTCGTACACATCATGTACCGAACTCCGGAGGCCTCAACGGACCCTACCCGGCCACAAACATCGTTCGTACACATCATGTACCGAACTCCAGAGGTCTCGTCAGACCCTACCTGGATCACACACCTTGTTCGTACACATCATGTACCGAACTCCAGAGGCCTCATCAGACCCTACCTGGATTACACACCTTGTTCGTACACATCATGTACCGAACTCCAGAGGCCTCGTCAGACCCTACCTGGAACACACACACATCGACACGACACAACTCATAATCATCAAATATCAAGCCATTCCACATTACATACAACAATGAGCACAATTAATCAATCACATTGATCACCACAAAATCGTACATCCCACGCACATAACACAATCTCAACACTCGCAACAACTATCGTCAATCAATGACACATAACCAGCATAACACACGTTCGGTACACAATACATTGCACAACCGAGTGTACAACCATCCCATATGTACGTCGCAATCCTGCACAAATGGCACAACGCCTAACACGTATACTAATATAACATTATTATCACAAAGCCTTCAAATTACGGAAAACACAACCAACTCAAACGGAACATAATTACGAAGGCAAGCAAAATCATCATACACATCATACGTAATTACTAGTCGCAAGATACAAGTCGTATAATAAGATACTTGCCTTAATAACCGCTACCAAACGCTCCGAAGAACACGGTTCGACCGGGAAGCTCGGACCCCGAAGAAGACAACGAACGGAAGGGTTCCGACTCGAGTTCTTCACAAGAATTCGACCCTAACAACATATAATCAATAAATCATCCATCATACGAGGAAGAATAATCGTAGAACGCCCGAAAACCCCTCTATGACATTTTAGGACACCTTCAAGGCGTCGATCAAGAACTCGACCAAAATAACGAATCGATACGATCCAACCATGGAATAACAAGGGAAATGATATAATACATCTAAATAATCATCAATCCATCACAATACTAAGTTAAATCGGATAAAACGGACGAAATCGAACAAAATACCCAATATCCCCAAAATTAGATTATCAAGAAATCTAACCTTAATTCGGTAGATCGGAGGAGGTTATGGGATGATTGATTGATGTTAGAAACTCAAGAACTTCGTGGATTGATATATAAACAACATCTAATCACGTACTCCAAGCCCCAGCCGCGGAAGAAAATGAGAGGGATGAGAAAAATGGGTGTAAACCCGATCGCCGAACATATATATACTCCCCAAAGATCCTCGCCGACCACTTACGGCCGTAATCGGCAGACCTTACGGCCGTAACCGACATTCGTCAAAATCCGCCAAGCGCATGCCGATCGCTACGGCCAGAATCGATAGGCCTTACGGCCAGAATCGGACTTACGGCCAGAATCCGACATTCGTCCGAAAATCGCCTCGCACTCAGACGGCCAGAATCGACACTTACGGCCAGAATCGCATTCGTCCAGCCATGATCGCCGAGCACATACGGCCGAACTTGCACCTTACGGCCAGAACTCGCCAAAGCCTCGCCCGGCCGTGACTGGCCGTAGCCACTCCGACGGCCGACGACCCGAAACCCGAACCTGAATATAAATCGAAGGTACGGTTACGACGTACTCGCAAAGACGAATCCAAGCACTAAGATAACACACGATTCCGACCACCCGAAGGCTCGAAATTCGACAAGGGAAGTAATTACCCAAAACTTTGGGAAATTACGAAAACGGCCCAAAACGTCCGAAAATCACGATACGTGATCGAATAACCAAACCGAAGTTCACAACACGTCTAAAAAAGTTAAACGGACTTACGGGAAACTCAAACAATAATTTCGAACGAGATTCACAAGAATCTAACTCGAGTGCGGAAAAGTCGTCAAAAAGAACGGAACTCAATAAAACGACACCGAAACGAACTCGGATAACAAAAAGTGCAGAATTAATCATTCTTGAAATGACGAAACGGTCATGAGCGAGTCGTCGAAACGGACCTCCGCCGAAAAAAGAAAATTACCGGAAATCCAAAATTGCGGATATTACATTTGAATGATCCCAATCGTTCGTTCTCAGTTAGGGTACAGTGTAGGCCACCAGGCTGGCTAGGTGGTGCTACTACTCTTTGGTTCATCCCATTGCAAACTGAGATGGACCTACCGAGTCGCGCAATAGAATTGACGATAGAATGAATCGAGCTTATTCTCTCTTTATAAATATTAGATATTGGATATCTAATTTATTAGACATTAGATGTCTAATTAATTTTGGGACATTGGATGTCTAAATTAATTTATTGGATAAATTAATTTACGGCCGAATGAATTAAATAAATTACTCGGTGATTATTAGTTCATAGATATAATTATTTCTTAGAGAAATTAATTATATTAATTTGTATTTGATATATTTAATTAATTGGATTAACTAATTGATATAATACACCAGGACGGAATGGAGTTTATCTGTTTGGACTCACGAGAGTCCGAAACGGACCGAATTCCTCCAGATCTTCAAGATGGCCGATCCCTCTTTTTCTTTGTCTTTAATTTAGTCTTTATTCCACTTTAGATGGTGGAAGACCAAAGAAAAACTATGTAAAGAAATTTAATTTTGTTATGAATAAAATATTGAGGGATGACTTATCATATTAGGTGAAGAAAATGAAAGATAAAAGACCTCTCCCCATTCCTTTACTCCAGTCGTGAGTATCAAATCAAGAGAGTGAATTTTGTCTTTTCATTCTTCATTACTTGGAGGGTATTCATCAAATCATATAGCTTCATCATCCTATTCTAGCCGTATCCTCGAAGGATAATAGGGTGGTTGTTATTCCGGTCGACTTCCGGCGCGTGGCAAGTAGAGGCACGGTGCTTCGGTGCTCGGGATTTCAAAAGGCTTGACGAATATGATTCGTGAGGAAGATCACCTAAAGCTTGGGGAATCGCATTTGTGAAGAACACCATTTAATCAATGGACTTCAAGGGTATGATTTCGGATCTTCCTTTGTTTCGTTTTATATTCGTATATACGTAGCTTGGTCGATCCTCTTATGGGATTCGGATCGAATTAGATTCGTAATTTTTTTCTGTTGCGCCTTCGTTTTAGGCACCGAATCCCAACAGTGGTATCAGAGCGTAGGTCTTGCGATCGTATATACGATATTTAGCATTTGGAATGCTTGATTGGGTGTTCTTATGATTTGTAATCATAATCGTTGATTTTCAATTGTTCATCTAAAAATTATTTTTCATGATTTTATGTTACAATATAAATCTATTTTTCTTTTGAAAAACTGATTTAATTACGTTATATAAAAATTAAAAAAATATTATATTTGGATTCGGGACGAAAAGACGAGCCAGAAAAATGGCGGACGGCGACTTGGGCCGCGGGGCTTCCGGATCGCCCGACAAAGCCGGGGTCATGGGCGGATCGGTTACCGGGCTTGGCACGGCCACGAGCTTGGCCCGGGCCTTGTGTTTTCGGCTCCGTTTTTTATATTTCGTTCGGTAAATTAATTTTTCTCAAATTAGATTGGGTTTAATTTGACTAAAATATTATTATGGTAATTTTATATTAAGGGAATTAATTTAATGAAATATTTATTTTGTCCAGAACAAAGTAAAATTAACAGTTATGTTAGGACGACGAATGGACGCTTCCTAAAAACCCGGTTTAAAGAAGACCAATATAAACCGACGTACTGATCTTCGCATAAAGGAGGGGAGACTTAAACGAATGAAGTTCGACCTATGTCCTCAGACAAGAGGATGCCGACCTCATAGGCCTCGCTGATCTATGACCTCAGATTAGAGGGTGCCGACCTCGGAGGCCTCGCTGACCTATGACCTCAGCTAACGAGGGTGCCGACCTCGGAGGCCTCGCCGACCTACGGACTTGGATAAGAGTGTCCCGACCTAAGTGACCCTGTATAATATGAGTCGACCTTTCGAGTCATACCCGGAGTCGGGAATCACCAGGCTCATGAAGGTTAAACTCTTGGAAAAGTAAATCTCGACTCATCTGACAGAATCCCAGAGATTCGGGGACTGGAAGCCCATACTCCTCAATCCCGGATATCCAGGGATAGGAAATCGCGGCCTGAATCCCTGGATATCCGGGATCTTCCCTAAAAATTAGGGAAAATTCTTAAAGGATAGGAGCTCTCCCTTCTATAAAAGGAGGAGTGGACTTTCCTTCATAGGCCAAGCATAACTCTGAGATTACAATATTTTTAAAGAGAGAAAGGAATATACAAAGAGATAGAGGGAAAGCAATACTTCACACATTCGGGTTTTCTTAGATAAATTTCTGAGATTAACTCGGTTCTTGGTGGCCGATCAGCTCGGTTACATCAAGTGGCGCTGTCTGTAGGAAGGGTGACATCGAGTCATTTTGAGCTGAGACGTGAGGTCAGTAATGGCGGAAGAAACGAACCAGAAGAAAATAGGGGAGTTGATTCCACGAAATTTAGAAGAGGAACTAGCAGCTGCGGGTGGAGAATCGACTCTGGAAAAAACACCCATCACCCCGGTAGAAGAAGCTGCACCCAGCACAATCACACTGACGAAGGAAGCCTTAGCTGACATAATCGCTAGTGCGATCCAGAAGAGCCGAGAGGTAGAAAAGCAAAGAATACCACGAAAAGTAATACCCATCCTTTCGGATGGGCCGGAGGAAATTGATCAACAGGAAGAGCATGGGGAGAGCTATCCAAGAGTATGGGAGCGATCTAGATAGGAAAAAACGCTGGATCCCTTAATATTCAATATGCAAGACGAGCTAGAGGAGTTGCGACAGAGGGTTGCGGGGAAGGACACGGAAAGTCATCAAGGCCACCCCTTCTCGGAGGGTATACTACAGGCCGAACTCCCATATGGGTTTAGGGCTGTCACCTTCACCTACGACGGACTCTCAGATCCTACCCGACATTTAGATCGATTCGAGAACATGGCCGTACTATACCGATATTCGGATGCCGTGAGTTGCAGAGCATTCCTGGCTACGCTGACAGAGTCAGCTCAGGATTGGTTCCACCAGATACCCCCTAGGACAATCACCAGTTTCAAAACTTTCAGCTCGGCATTCTTGACTCACTTTGCAAGCACCGGGGCGCACCAGAAGACCTTCATGTCCTTATTCAGCATCAAGCATTACTCCGGAGAAGCGCTGAGAGCTTATGTGACCCGATTTACATAGGCATGTCTGGAGGTACCCTCGTCGTCTGAAGAGGTAAAGACCAGTGCCTTGATGCAGGGACTAAGGCCTGGACTGCTACGCACCTCGTTGGCTAAAAAAATGGCCAGAACATATGATGAGGTCTTAGCTCGATGTTCAAAATACATCAATGTTGAAGAAACCGAGAAAGATATGGAGGAATTGCAAGAAAAACCCAAAGATGGGGAAAGAAGAGCTAGCAGAGTGGCGCAGCGCGAGGAGTATACCTTTCGAGGAAATCTGCCTCGGGAGGTAATGCCGCGTGGAAAGATAGACCGGAACACAGACCGAAGGAAGAACGATACCGGTCTAAGGCGACCGAGATTTGACCAATACAGCCCATTAACGATGAGGAGAGCACAGGTTTTGGAAGCAGTTGAAGGTAAGATGAATAGGGTTATCGAGTGGCCTACATCTCGTTCTAATGGGCCTACCCAGACGAAATCCGAGCTTTATTGTCGATTCCACAATGATTACGGGCATAAAACAGATGAGTGCAAACACCTTAAAGACGAGATCGAGAGGCTGGTCCGAGCGGGGCATCTAATGGAGTTCACATATCAGCAGAGGAACGGAGGCCGGAGGCACTACTACAAAACAGACATTTAACATCGGTTTTTTTGGACATTTAACATCGGTTTTGGACATTTAACATCGGTTCTGGGACAACCGATGTTAAATTTCGTGACTTTAAAATTTTATCGGACCGCGGCTAACCCAGCTAGCCCAACCCAGCCCCAACCCACACAATCGCCCCAACCACCCACACCAGCCCCCCGCACCAAGCCCCACCAACCTACAACAAATACCATTAAATTTCGTTGTTGGTGGGTTTCGAACTCACCACCTCTTGCTTGTGGAAGTGTGATATATTACCACTCTGCCAGATGAACTGCTTGTATATTTATATACTATATACATTTATAAATTTATATAAATGTATGATAATTTAATATATATATATATATTAAAAAATTGAAAAAATATTTTTTAAAAAAAATCAGGAATATTAAAATAGTATTTTATGAAAAGTAAAAAAATTACAAAAACAAAAACTAACAGGTTTTTAAAAATATATATAATAATTCAGTTTTTGTTTATTTATGAAAACTAATATTCCACTTTTTTTCAAAACTTTAAATAAAAACATCCGATTTTTATTTTCTATTTTGGAACTTTAAATAAAAATATCCGATTTTTATTTTTTATTTTTGAACTAATGTTTATTTTTTATTTTCGAACTTCAGATAAAAACTTCTAATTTTGCCTTTTATTTTTGAACAATAAATATAAACATCCAATTTTTAATATTAATATTCCGGATTTTTTTTAAAAAAAATAAAGTTTCTATTTTTAAAAAATCCAGATTTTTTAAAAATTTAACATCGGTTATACAAAAAACCGATGTTAAATTAAAAATTTACATTGTTTAACATCGGTTTTTTTAAAAACCGATGTTAATTTTTAATTTAACATCGGTTTTAGTATAACTGATATTAAATCTTTTAAAAAATCTAGAATTTTTTTAAAAAAATTGAAACTTTATTTAAAAATTAACATTGATTTTTTTAAAAACCGATGTTAAATTAAAAAGGAACATCGATTTTTCTAAACCGATATGAAATGGATTAATTTAACATCGGTTTTTAAAAAAAACGATGTTAATTTTTAATTTAACATCGGTTTTTAGCAGAACCGATGTTAATTTGTTTTAAAATTTTCAGTTATGCCACGGCGTCTTTTTTAACATCGGTTTTTACAAAACCGATGTTAAACGAGCGATGTTGAATGTCTTTTTTGTAGTAGTGAGGCAACCGCCCATGCTCCAAGGGGGGACGGGGATGAAAAGAGAAAAGGGCTAGGTGTCATCAGTCCGAAGAGGTCGCTTCTGTGAGCAGCGGGCCTATCATTCAGTTTGGCCCTACGGATTATAGCGGGATATATGCGCCCCATAATGACGCACTGGTCGTCACCGCAGAGATTTCCAGTTATGATGTGCAAAGAGTATTCATCGATACAGGAAGCTCGGTGGACATCTTGTTCTATGATTGTTTCAAACAGATGAACCTTGAGGTAGAATTAAAGAAGGTAGATACAGCACTTTATGGGTTCTGCATGACCGAGGTGCAACCGGTCGGAGAAGTGGTACTTCCAGTAGCACTAGGTCGGATACCTCATCGGAAGGTCAAGACGCTCAGGTTTTTGGTGGTGGATACCAAATCGTCCTATAACACCATTCTAGGGCGATCGAGTCTCAACAAGTTCGGAGCAGTGGCATCTACCGCGCACATGAAAGTAAAATTCCCCGTAGGAGGCGGGGTAGGGGAAGTAGCTGGGGATCAGTTTGTGTCCCGATCTTGTTACCAGACAACGGTAAAATAGGGAGTGCAGCGCGGTAAGATGACGTACAATCTAGGAGGCCCGGATCCAGAGTTTAAAAAGAATAAAAAATCAAAGGCGCCTGAGGAAGCCGAGGAAGAAGGTGTCAAGCCTAATGAGAAGTTGCTGGAAATATAATTGGTTCCTGGAAAGCCAGAAACAAAAACTCGCGTGGGAAATCGGTTGGACGATGGGATAAGGGAAAGCCTTATCTGCTTGCTAAGGAGATTTGTGGACATTTTCGCGTTCGCAGCCGAGGATCTGGTGGGAATCAGCCCAACAGTCGCCGAGCACAGGTTAAACATCGACCCAACCGTAAGACCAGTGAAACAGAAGAGGAGGCATTTTGGGCCAAAGATGGATGGGATCATTGGGGAAGAAGTTGACAATCTCCTCCGAGCTGGACACATAACGGAGATCCAGTTTCCGGAGTGGTTATCCAAGGCTGTCATGGTAGGGAAGGGGAAGTGGAGGATGTGCATGGACTTCCGAGACCTAAATAAAGCATGTCCAAAGGATCACTACCCGTTACCCCACATAGATCAGCTGGTGGACTCAACCTCGGGGTGCGAGTTCCTCAGTATGATGGATGCTTCTCAGGGATATCATCAGATTCCCCTCACACCCGAAGATAGAAAGAGGGTTACCTTTGTGGTATCAAAAGGAACTTTTTGTTATGTGTGCATGCCTTTCGGGTTAAAGAATGCAGGAGCCACGTATCAAATGATGGTTGACAGAATCTTTAAATCCCAAATCGGCAGAAACATGGAAGTGTATGTGGATGATATGCTAGTAAAAAGCGTAAAGGCGAGAGAGCATATCAAAGATCTAGAGAAAACGTTCGAAAACCTGCGCACGTACGGAATGAAGCTAAACCCATCAAAGTATTTTTTTGGAGTGAAATCGGGAAAATTTCTAGGATACGTAGTCACATAGCAAGGAATCGAGGTCAACCCGGAAAAGGTCAAAGCAGTGATACAAATGAATCCTCCAAAAAATATCAAGGATATCCAGATACTAACAGGAAGAATAGCGGGGCTGAGCCAGTTCATATCACGCTCAGCCGAGAAGGGATTCCCATTTTTTAAACTCTTAAGAAAAGGGAACAAATTCGAATGGACCCCCGAAGCGCAAACAGCATTCGAAAAATTAAAAGAATATTTGGCCGAGCTGCCTCTGCTCACCAAACCAGTACCAGGAGAAGAGCTCATACTCTACTTATCCGTAGGAGAGGGGGCGGTTAGCTCGGTCTTGCTAAGAGAAGAAATGAGTAAGCAAAAGCCCATTTATTATACAAGTCGAATTTTGCAAGGGGCGGAATGGAACTATTCCGAGCTAGAGAAGGGAGCACTGGCGGCGATTGAGGCCGTATTTCCTAGCCCACCGAATAAAGCTACGAACCAACTTGCCCTTATGAGAAACACTAGGGCGACCTAATGCGTCAGGTCGCCTAGTGAAGTGGGCGGTAGAGATGGGGGAATATGACATGGAGTATGAGCCGAGAACGGCAATTAAAGCTCAGGCCCTAGCAGACTTCATCCAAGAGGGGGCCATGCCATCGCCGCCATAAGGACAGTGGCTACTGCATGTGGATGGATCGGCAACAACCAGTGCCTCTAGGGCAGGGATAGTCCTTACTACCCTGGAGGGCGAGCAATTAGAGTATGCCGTAAAATTCGATTTCAAAGCCTCTAACAACGAGGCCGAGTACGAAGCACTGGTTAAGGGAATGCAGCTGGGGATAGACTTGGGCGCGCGACGACTCATAGCTTATTCTGATTGTCAGCTGGTCACGCAGCAGGTAGGGGGAAAATTTGAGTTAAGTGAGGAGCGGATGAAGAAGTATGTCGAAGAAGTGAAAGAAGCTGCCAAAAATCTATGTGAATGGAAGTTGATCCATATCCCTAGGGCGGAAAATGTAAAAGCTGATTACTTAGAAAAAATGGGAAGCTCTTTGGTAGATTGTCGCTTATTAAAAATTTAAAACCCTAATATTGTTAAATAAATATTTTATATTTTGTTAAAAATTTATAATAATATATTATATATGTATTAAATATTAATATTATATTTTGTAATTTATAATTTATAATTTAACTCGTGCAAAAAAAAAAAATGGTTCTGTCGGTTTAACCGAACTGGAACCGAAAATAACTGGTCCGGTTTCGGTTAACCGAAATTTTATATGGTTCGATTTCCGGTTCTCATTTTTGGGCAATTGTGGTTCCGGTTAATCAAAAATTTCGGTCCGGTTAACCGGAACCGAACCGTTCGACACCCCTACCAACTTAGCCGGACTAATCATATTCGCTCAATGAACCCACTCCTAACCCATTGAGAGAAGTAAATCGCGAGTCGCTCGAGCAATTCCAGGGTTCCCAATGCCTTTTATGTACACTTCTGCGCACAAGGAGAAGCCCTTAACTGATTAACAGCGCCTCAGGTTCCCAGCACAGTTCTCGGGAGAACAGCCACTGATTGGTCAGTACCTCCAGGTTCCCAACAACAAAATACTCCCACAATACCGCTTGACGCGAGATTAAACATTGATTAGCGGTCACTCGAGCTAGCCCCGGGGAGCTAGAAGATCATAAAGAGAAAAACCTCCTCTTTCACCTCCACCGAGAAATGTATCTTATCCACTTGTCCAACCCACCATTTGATTTCTTTTGATAAATAGCTGATTTTTTTTTTTTGATGACGGGGAATCGCAACCGCTACTCTGTGCGCACTGGATAAATCCTCGGGTTGGACATAATAGCCTGCAAATTACGCCAACCAGGTAAACCACTAGCCAAGCCCTGCGTGGCAGGCTCAACCAATAAAGTGTTGGTAGGGGAAATGGAACTCTTGACCTTTCAGTCTCGCGCTCACCTACTCCACCAACTTGGCCACTCTTGTAGGTTATAAATAGCTGGTTTTACTACCAAAAGAGCCTGAGGCTAAGATCAATACACAAAAATACAATAATAAAGAAGATTCAAACAATTATGCTAATGTAAACTAGATAAAACACTTGCTAGCTTCGAACTCAATGTGTGTTTCCATATGGTCTGTTCCTTGCAAAGCTTAATGACTTGCTCTTCGTTACATGACTTCTCCTAAAACTTCTTTGTATTTCTTTCTCTCCGAATGCAGTAGATCACCACAGAGAAGGCAAGTCTATAGAGCTCACCATTTGATTGTTGGAACTAAATAAAAGTTTTGGGTGATATGATGGATGAATATGGATCAATTATACTAATATATCTTGTTGTTAAATTTTAAAAATATGGTTAGATAAATTGATCTATCATAGGAAATCCGTCGACAGCTGGTATGAGCCGCGAAAAAAATTGCCTGATCATCATACCTGTCGGCGGCCTTAACAGGATCCCGATGAACATGCCAGTGGGAGGTAAAAAAAAAATCCAGTTGTTGACAGTCCACCAACGGTCGCAGACATCCGCCAGAAAGCCGTAAATAAAAATTATCCTGCCGATGGAACTTCGGGGGCGACCTAAAAAAAAAAGGTCCACGAAGGTCCGCTAAAAGTAGGCTAGCAGGCGTCCGACCAAAAAAAAAACAAATTTATCTGCTCGTCGAAATTTCGGCAGACCGTCAGCGACCGCTGGAAAACAAGTTGGTAGCCGGTTGAAAAAAAATAAAAAAATAAAAAAGTACGACCATTCGTCGGAGACCCATTAGGAACAAAAAGAAGTGGAATACAATTTTTCCACTTAATTTAATATTCTAAAAGCATTTCGAAAATTTATTATTTTTGAATTTTTAATATTACGTTTCACAAAAAGTGGTATATCACGTGAATACTACCAAAAAGAATACAACTATCCTTTTATAAAAAATGAAACCATAAAACTGTTATTATACTTTAAAATTGAAAATTTAACCATTATTGGCTTTGCCCCAATAACGAGGGTCTCCCACATCAAGTGAGAGAACTAAGTTCGAATCCCACAAGAGATGTGCATTTATTTAGGGTCTATTATCTCTCAGTTTCAACCGAGAGGTAGACCTTAACTCTTCGGGGTACGCTGGCAAAACAATTAAATGATGACTTCAAGCGGCAGTACGAGAAGTCTGATCTCGGTGGAATCCGTGGCCGGATGGGTGAATTCAGCATTAAACAATCATTGAGATACGACTGAACTCGATGAAAACTAAGGACGACTTCCCTTATGCTGTAGTTGAGCGTATTTAAAGCACTAAGAAATCGGATAGTGATTTAACTAGTCAAAGTGTAATGGGTTTGGAGGAGAATTTGAACTCCGTTATCGCGGGGTCCGCCACTTTAGGGCGGGCCAGCTTTAGCCTTTAAACACTCTCTTTCTCTCTCTATATATAGCATCAACACCATTCACATTCACTCACTTGGGAGAGAGAGAGAGAGAGAGAGAAAAAAGAAAGAAAATGGCGGATGAGGTGATTCTGTTGGATGCTCACTTTAGTATGTTTGGGATGAGGGCCAGAATCGCATTAGCCGAGAAGGGTATCGAGTACGAGTACAGGGAGGAGAACTTGGCCGACAAAAGCCCGCTTTTGCTTGAGATGAACCCGGTTCACAAGAAAATCCCTGTCTTGATTCACAATAGAAAACCCATTTGTGAGTCGCTCGTGATTGTTCAGTACATTGAAGAGGTGTGGAAGGATAAGTCGCCGCCATTGTTGCCTGCTGATCCTTACCAGAGAGCTCAGGCTAGGTTTTGGGCTGATTTTGTTGACAAAAAGGTATCCTTTTTTTTTATTTTGTTTCTTTATTTTTTGTTTTAGTCTGTTGGGTATCCGTGCAGATAGGAATAGTAATACATTACGAATATTACCGAGCTCAATTAACTTGGTTAGTGATCAAGCCGTGCTCGAAAGAGATTTAGTTGAGCCGAAAACACGAATCGAGTTGGCCGTGCTCACGGACAGTAAAAATTTTAGGATCAGCCCAGAGTAGCATCACGAAATAGGTGATGGAGGTGAACGAGATTGTGGACTGGCGAACTCCTTTGTTGGCATACCTAAGAAGAGCAAATTACCCAATGAAAGGCAAGATAGAATGAAAATTGTACGAAGGGCAGCGAGGTTCTGTTGCATTAACGATGAATTATACAAGAGATCCTACCTCGGTCCATACCTGCGGTGCGTCTCGGAAGAAGAAGGGCGGGGTATACTGGAAGAAATCCATGAAGGGTGATGCGGTGATCATACCAAAGGAAGGGCGCTAATTAGCAAAACACTAAGAGTTGGCTTTTTCTGGCCGACCATGAGCAAGAAGGCGGTGGAGATGGTTAGGCGGTGCCAAAAATGTCAAATACACGCACCCTTAATACACATCCCAGCTGAAGATATGATCACCATGGGAGCACCCTACCCTTTCACCAAATGGGGAATCGATATCATGGGGCAGTTTACGCCTGGCTCGGGAGGAAGGAAGTTTTTAGTAGTAGCCATAGACTACTTCAGCAAGTGGGTAGAGGCCGAGCCCGTGGCCACCATAACCGAGCAAAGAATCATAAGTTTTCTGTTTAACAACATTTGCTGCAGGTACGGAGCGCCTCAGATACTTATCTCAAACAATGGAACTCAATTCAATGGGAAAAGAACCCAGTCCTGGTGCGCGGGGATGCATATCAAGCAAAGATTCGCCGCGGTGGCTCATCCGCAGACTAATGGACAAGTGGAGGTAACTAACAGAACAATCTTGCAAGGGATCAAAACCCGTTTAGACAAGGCTGGAGTAGGATGAGTGGATGAGATTAGCTCGGTGCTATGGTCATACCAGACCACACCTAGATCATCAACGGGGGAAAGACCCTTCAGTATGGTATATGGGTCCGAAACCGTCATCCCGGCAGAAGTTGGAGAAATGTCCCATTGGGTTCGGTGGTTCAACGAGGAGGAAAACGAATAAATGATGAGGGATGCATTGGACACCATAGAAGAAAGAAGAGAAACGACCACAACACGAACGTAAAGATATAAAAGCTTGACAAAAGCAGCTCACGACAAAAGAGTAAGGAAGAGACAGTTCCAAGTCGGCGATTTGGTGCTTAGGCGGGTTGATGCCCTCAGAAAAACAGGAAAACTGGAGTCGAAGTGGGAGGGCCCTTACAAGGTAATCCAAATTTATGCAGGAGGAGCTTATGAGCTCGAGGATATGGAGGGACACCCCATCAAAAGACCTTGGAACATATGCCACTTAAAAAAATATTTTGTATGAAGAAGTGTTAAGGAAAGCTTGTGGTGTTTTAATAAAAGTCTATTACAAAAAAATCTCTGAATGTGTTGATCGAGTAAAACTAGAAATGACATCTGATCAGGTGAAATGCCTTCAGATCCGAGTAAGGGTGAACCGCCCTATGACATCTGATCAGGTGAAATGCCTTCAGATCCGTTTAAGGGTGAACCGCCCTTCAGATCTCTGACTAGGGGAAATACCCTCGATTTCAGCTAAAGGTAAACTACCCCGATCTATAAATAGCCTCAGGCTTAGAGTACGAGCCGACCTATAAAAAAGGATACTATCCAGACTATATCCCACTCGAGAGAGTCAGAAATATCCGAGCTACCTTAAACTCCCAGAAGTTGTTCGAAATATCCGACCTGTACTAAAGGTCGGTGATAAGGTTAGGTTGAATCAACCTAAAACCACCAAGCCATTACAACTTGTAAAATCGAAGTGGTCAGGTTATATTTAAGGTGTTGCAAAATTTAAAATAATAAAGAGCATCTGAGCTATACTAGGAAGAGGATTAAAAAGCGAGGGGCTTAGACTTCAAAGAAATTTGGAAGTAGTCATATTATTTCAAACAGTTGAGATACATCGAGGTTACAATCGACGCCGAGCCATATTAACTTTAAAAAAGTAGTTTGTAGAAACAAGCTATGTTTTCATAAGCAAGTTACGTTAACAAGGCATATCACTATCGTACAGATCCAAAATATATTCAACTCAAAAGACTTTTCATTAAAAACAGCTGTGCTAGTACAATGAACAACAAAAAGAATAAATACATAAAACTAATAAAGACTAAGCTACAGGATCGGAAGATTGGGGGGGCGACGAAGGAGAGGCATCAAGGTCGGTCTCAGTCGCCTCTGGATTAGGAGTGCTATTTTAGCTGGCGATTTAGGAGGGATAGAAGGTAGCTCCAAAGCCAGGCCAGATTCCTTTACAGACTCTCCAAGGGCGTCCTCCCACCAGGCTGCCTCGGGAGATTCATCCACATCACCAGACCAACTCGAAGGGACAGGAGCCCCGTCCAATGCAGCATCCCGGTCCAGCTCACCCATGAAGCCCAAAGCAGCTAGTTGCTCGCGGGCGCGAGTTAGAGCAAAATCAAAATATTGCGTCGCGGCAGGAGCCAGCTTGACTAGATAAGCAGTAGAATTGTGATACCGGGCTAGGAGGGCAGAACGGTAAGCCTCTAGTAAAGAGTAACCGACGTTGCTGGTCAGAAATCGATGTCGACCATCCATTACTCCACGCTCATAAGATGATCCCTCGGATCTAGCCTCAGCTAGTTGAGCTTCAAGCTGGGCGACCTTCTCTGACTCTGCTTTAGCCTGAGCTTCAAGTTGGGCGACCTTCTCCAACTTTGATTTAGCTTGGGCCTTGAGCTGGGTAATCTTCTCAGATTCAACCTTAGCTTCCGACAACTGAGCCTCGATCTCGACCACCTTCTCTGATTCTGCCTGAAAATGGGCCTTTAAAAGTTTCAACTCTTGATTCAGCTGAACGTTGGCCATCTGAGCCCGTTCCAAAACCGTCTGCCGCTTGGAAATTTTCTTAAGGGCAACATCTAATCGATATTCCCTCTCCTGAAGCTGAACAGAGAGATTGGACTTAGCCTCCAGGGCGGCCGCCAGATCGGATGACATCTGGGTAAGCTGGGAAGAGGACGAAGCGCCGATCTTATGATCTTCCGCGAAGGTCACAAAGGTGGCGCAGAACTGCGCAAAAAAGAAGAAAGTCACATCAGGACGTCAAAAGGTAATAATAAACATAAAAGTAGTAAAGAAGAGGAGGAAGGCAAAAAGAGGAATACCTTCCCAAAATACATCATCATGGCATCAAAACGAGGACCCTCCGCGGCATCTCGTAATACCTGCTTATCCCTAGATGGGATCATAGAGCTGAAATACGGAATAAACTTCTCGCACTCCTTACAACGGATAAAAGTCTCCATAACCGGACCAGGGGGACCTGCAGTCTTCGGCCGCTTAGAAATAGGGGAGCTGGGGGAATGGGCCCTCTTGGTGACCTGAAGCTGCCGAGAGGAACTTCTAGGGCTCCGCCCAGTGGTCAAGGTAGGGGCCAGGTCGGAGGGGAGAGTCACCCCAACTTTGGAGCGGGATGAGAGCTTCTGCTTGGTTTTTGACGAGCCCTCCACCCTCTCTTTAGGGGGATTCGTCGATTTGGGGACCTTCTCCTTCATCGGTTCAGCCGGCTTGGAGGCATCAGACTCGCAGGTCCGCATGAATCGATCTACGAAAAGCAATACAATAGGTCAGTAAGATAGCCAAAAAAGAGCCTTTAAAACCTACCAATATCAAGAATAGCTGGGTGAGGATTCGATCTCAGCCCACAATGGAATAGAAGATCATGAAATTGCGTCAGCTGGAAAGCATTGTAAGGAATGGCATTCCATTCCCGAACCTTCTCGACTCACCCAGCTCGGATAGAACTGCACCGGGGAATAGGAGCCTGGCTCGGAGTGGCTTGCGTCCATTCCGTAGGGAAACCCCAGGAGTCAGCCGAAGGGAGCCGAAGAAAAAAGAAACGCGACCTCCAGTCCTTCACATTGGAAGAGAGGTGGGTAAAGAAATGGGCATTGTTTCGGGAAGTTAAGTAAAAGGATCCTTTAAAGCTCTTTAGCCCGAAACAAAAATAGAAAAAAACCAGGTCGGGTTCCTCGTGTCTATAATGACACAACACGAGAAAACCGACCATATAACGAAAAGAATTGGGAGAAAACTGATTGAGGGGAAGATTATATTTAACAGAGAGAGAAACAAGGAAGGGATGAACAGGGAAGCAAAGACCACTGCTCACCTGATCCACGAACCAGGTAATATGATCTGGAGGAGAATGATCAGGGGTGTCACGAGCCTGGGGCATGACAAATTCCCACCCCAACGGAAGTCTAAGAAATTTTATAAAACTAGCCAATGCGGCTGGACTAGTCCTAGATAGAGGATGAGGAGGAAGAACTCGAGTAGCTCCTGCGACCGCTTGATACGGATCAGCTAAAAGGCCGGTAACGGTTACTTCACCCATAGGAGGAGGAGATGGGGGATCTACGATGACCAGAGGAATGCCGGAGGGTAGGTTAGAAGGGATGTCGCCCAGCTCGGACCAATCTACATCACCTAGGGGTTCATCTCTGAGACAAAGGGAGGAGCCAATAGCTCGCTCCAACCTACCCCCCGAATCCCCATCGGAAGAGGACAAACCTTCTAAAAAGGAGTCCACGGCTGAATGTCTGGAAAAGGTTCTGAGAATCAGAGGCAGACGACATAATAAAAGGAATAAAAGGGAGACGAAGAAGAAAGGAAAATATAGGTAACAAACAAAAAGAAAAAATAAAGAAGAAGAGAGTACAGGTGTTGAGATAGACATACCCATGAGATTGGGTGGAAGAAAGCCGGAGGAAGATAGTGAAAGCACCACCGGGGGCAGGAAACCAGGATCGCGGGTGTCGTCGGAAAAACTCTCAAACTAGTGTTTAGCAAAATAAAGAGCGAAAGTGGCTGAGGGGGTAGGGGATCTCTTTTTATAGGGAGGAAGGTCGAAAACCAAGAAGATAACGGGCGATATGGAGCGTCCGATGCCTTCTGTAAAAGAACGGCTTGGATCTGGCACCGCCTCATCCAACCTATAGTAGGCAGACACCTGTACCTAGCCATAGATGCGACGGTTGGGAGGCAGGAAAAGGAAAAGACATTGATATAAAGGCACACAAATCTCGAGGAACCTCGTTACCTGGGAACGGGAGCCCCAAAGACTACCGTATCGAGGTCGTTAGTTTATAAACAAATCCTACTCTACTTCGTCTTACAGCTCGACTAGAGTAGGGGGGACTGGTTGATAGGACGACGAATGTACGCTTCCTAAAAACCCAGTTTAAAGAAGATCAATACAAACCGGTGTATTGATCTTCGCATAAAGGAGGGGAGACCTAAACGAATGAAGTCCGACCTATGTCCTCAGACAAGAGGATGCCGACCTCAGAGGCCTCGCCGATCTATGACCTCAGATTAGAGGGTGCCGACCTCAGAGGCCTCGCTGACCTATGACCTCAGCTAAAGAGGGTGCCGACCTCGGAGGCCTCGCCGACCTACGGACTTGGATAAGAGTGTCCCGACCTAAGTGACCCTTTATAATATGAGTCGACCTTTCGAGTCATACCCGGAGTTGGGAATCACCGGGCTGATGAAGGTTGAACACTCGGAAAAGTAAACCTCGACTCATCTGATAGAATCCCAGAGATTCGGGGACTGGAAGCCCATACTCCTCAATCCCGAATATCCAGGGATAGGAAATCTCGGCCTGAATCCCTGGATATCTGGGATCTTCCCTAAAAATCAGGGAAAAATCTTAAAGGATATGCGGCTCTCCCTTTTATAAAAGGAGGATGGGGCTTTCCTTCAAAGGCCAAGCATAACTCTGAGGTTACAATATTTTTAAAGAGAGAAAGGAATATACAAAGAGAGAGAGAGAGAGAAAGCAATACTTCACACATTCAGGTTTTCTTAGATAAATTTCTGAGATTAACCCGGTTCTTGGTGGCCGATCAGCTCGGTTACATCAGAATATGTGAATTAATTGGATTAATTCTAATAGTTGGATTAATTTTTATTGATTAGATCAATATTTAGATTAATCAATATTTTCATTTATTTTAATGTGTTTGATGCATTATATTTGAATGGTGATGTGATTCATGGACCTAGTTTTGAATCGTTCGGTTTTATTCGATTGGGTTGTAAAGGCCATTTTGAGCCTATTTATTTTACTAGAAAAAATTGTATAGGATGCAATTTTTCAAATGTAAAATTTATATGTAATGACGAAGACCGGAGGAAGATCCATTCGAGAAGATGAAGATTCAAGACCGAAGACATGTAATTAGATTACGACATTTTTGTTCTAGGAACGGTCCATGAACTACATATTGGTAGCAACTAGGTTGTGAATGTTTATTCATATAATATGAATGCTACAAACGCACTTAAATGAATTAATGTGCAAAGTGTAACATTAATCGCGAAAATTCTCCCACGATAAATTATTAAGTTTAAAAGGTTTCAAGATTTTCCTTCCCTCCATCGAGCTTTCGGAAAATTGAAATCCAAACCGGATATGATATGCTTCCGAGTTATCGGGGTAGTCTTTCGGGGAGGATCGATAAATTACCGAGAGCGCATTGGATGCCTTCAGTTGGAGCAAATTTTATCCCTAGAAACCTGTTCGGTTGCTGGATAAGATTCAATTATGAAACTGATTTGCGTCGATGGTATAAACTTAACTTGTTCACGAACCATAGAAACCGTATAGGTTGAGGGGAATGAACAAGGGGAAAAAGAAGATCGAATCATCCATTTGATGGGTTGGTGTTGGACACCACTTTATGAAGATTAATAGACTAGAAATATGTTCGGTTGCCCTCTATTAAAATTTATAAAGAACTCGATCACCACTATGAAGTAAAGCGAACAAATACTTTCGGATTTCACATGGGAGTGTGTTATTCCGATAAAAATAGTGGGAGCTGGGTAAAAGAATAGAAAAGACCTTAAATTCTATACTCAGATCATAATTAAATGAGTCACTAATAAATCTGTCATACTTAATGCAGATAAACATCAACTCTCAATATGACTATGAACCCACTCGCGATACTACTCGAAAAGAACACCTTAATTTGCCCTAACTTTGTGGACTGGCTCTGCATTCTGATGATAGTCCTCAGTATAGAGGCACTGGGATACGTCTTGGAGACGGACATTCCGGCGCCTCCGGTGGGGACTAGAGCTAATCAGGAAGAAATTAAAAACCACGAAAAGTGGGTTAAGGATGACATAAAAGTCCGTGCCTATATGATGGCTTCTATGTCTAATGAGCTTCAGAAAGCTCATGAGAAAATGACTTCTGCTAGGCAGATTTTATCTCACTTAACCGAGCTTTATGGTGAGCACAGTCGAACTGCTAGATATGAGATATCCAAGCAACTCTTAGGTGCTAGGATGAAGGAAGGTGAGAAGGTTGGGGACCACATTTTCAAATTGATTCCTATGATCGAGAGCTTGGTGGCTCTTGATTTTAAGATGGATACTTCTCTCTAGGCCGACCTTATCCTACAGTTTCTTCCTGATTCCTTCTCACAGTTTGTTATGAATTTCAACTGCAATGAGATTGCTTGAAATTTAGAAGGGTTGATGAAAAAACATATAATCATTCAGTCTCAGATAAAGACTCCACGGATGAAGGAGTCTGCCCTTGTAATTTCTTTTGGACCTCGGAGGTCCAAGAACAAGAAGAAAAAGACCAAGAAGCAGACGGGACCACAAATCAAGGACCTTAAAGGTAAGGTCAAGGCCCAAATGGTTCTAAAGAGCAAGAAGAAGAATAAGGCCGCATGTCTCAAATGCGGTGAGCTGGGCCACTGGGCTAGAGACTGTCCGATTCTACATGGCACTTCAGGTACAGAACTTTTAGTTTTGGAAACAAATTGTTCTGCTACTGTATTTTCTACTTCTTCGATACTGGATTCAGGTGCTAGTTCTCACATTTGTACCGTAAATCAGGATCTGGAACAAAGTAGGAAGATTAGAGCTGGGGAAGTGATGATTACTGTCGGAAGCGGGCATAGTGTCGAAGCAACTGACATAGATCACTTCTTTTGGATTTGGAATCCGGCTTTGTTTTAACATTAGATTATGTACTTGTTTTGCCCAAGGGGCATAAAAATATTGTATCCATTCCGGTCATGGATCGGAAAGGCTTTATTTTTCATTGGTGATGGTTCCTGCAAAATTTATTTTAGAAATAAGCTAGTAGGCACTGCTACATTGTTAAATGAACTGTATCATCTAAACCTTAGTAACAAAGTCATTGTGAATACTATGACTAGGAAGCATGGTAGGGAGGAAACCAATCAAGTTTTGAAATGGCATCTTAGACTTGATCATGTTGGTCAGACCAAGGTTTACAAAATGGAAAAAGATGGACTTATGGGTCCACTGGGATCAGATCCCTTTCCAACTTGTGAATCTTGCCTTAAAGGCAAAATGACTAAGTCCTCCTTCAGAGGGACTTTTGAAAGAGCCGCTGATAAACTTGGATTAGTCCATACCGACATATGTGGTGCTTTAGAAGCAGCACGTTACGGATATCAGTATTTCATTATGTTTACGGATGATCATACTAGGTATGGTTATGTATACTTAATGAAACATAAATCCGAGGACTTTGAGAAATTCCAAGAATTTAAGGCCCTAGTCCAAAAACAAACTGGTAATCATATCAAAGCACTACGGTCGGACCAAGGTGGCGAGTATATGAGTACAGGGTTTGACGAGTTCCTTAAGGGGCATGGAATAGTATCACAACTAACACCTCCAGGAACTCCTCAGTTAAATGGTGTGTCATAAAGAAGGAACCGAACCTTGTTGAACATGGTCCATTCTATGATTTGTTATACTGACTTACTAATTTACCTGTAGGGGCACGCAAGCCTGACTGCTGCTTATATCTTCAATAGATGTCCTTCCAAATCCGTTCCTAAAACCCCACATGAGATGTGGGAGGGTAGGAAACCAAGTCTTAATTACATTAGGATCTAGGGATGTTCCGCCTATGTCAAGAAGACTAAGGTGGAGAAGTTGGAAGCTAGGTCCGTAAGGGGACGTTTCATTGGATTCCCATATGGGACGATGGGTTATCTATTTGACATGCCGAAGATCGAAAGATCATTATTGCTTTGCAAGCACACTTCCTGAAAGATGAGTTCATTCAGGAAGGCGGAGCAGGTAGAAGTATTTCTTTGGAAGAATACAATGAAACTCCTCAGGAGACACATGTGCAAGAAATTGGCACCGAACCTTCTGAAACACAAGTACAACCACCTCGTAGGTCTAGTAGGGTGTCTCATTTACCTGAGAGGTATGGCCTTGTGCACATGGAGGAGCTTGGTCTCCATGAGGTTCTAGGCGATAGCCAAGAGATCGACCCCGCGACCTATGACCAAGCGATGGTGGATGTAGACTCCACGAAATGGTGTGAAGGTATGGAAGCTGAGATAGACTCGATGCATGTCAATTAGGTCTGGACTCTAGTAGACCGACCCAAGGGCATGGTGCCTATTGGGAATAAGTGGATCTACAATAGAAAGACTGATGGGGATGGCAAGGTTGACACCTATAAGTCCAGGCTTGTGGCAAAGGGTTATACCTAGAAAGAAGGTATCGATTACCATGATACCTTCTCGCCTGTAGCTATGATCAAGTCTGTTCGCATGATGCCTGTTATAGCTGCCTACCACGATTATGAGATATGCCAAATGGACGTAAAGACGACTTTCCTCAATGGATTCCTCGAGGAGGAAATCTATATGGAGCAGCCTAAAGGCTTTATGTCCTAGGTCGATATTCATAAAGTGTGCAAGCTTCAACATTCCATTTATGGACTGAAGCAAGCTTCGCGTAGTTGGAAACTTCGTTTTGACGAGGCAGTCAAAGAGTTTGACTTCGTGCAAAATGAAGAGGAACCTTGTGTATATAAGAAGGTTAGTGAGAGCAAGATCGCATTCTTAGTACTATATGTAGATGACATTCTACTAATAGGAAATAATGTGGGAATGCTCAATTCTATGAAAGCTTGGCTTTCGAGTAGGTTCTCCATGAAAGACTTGGGAGAAGCTACCTATACTCTTGGAATTCGGCTCTACAGGGATAGAGCGAAGAGAATGATAGGTCTTTTCCAAGCCCAATATATAGATAAAATCTTAAAGCGATTTAAGATGAATGATTCTAAAAGAGGGTTCCTACCGATGCGACATGGAATAAAACTCTCCTCGAAGATGTGTCCTCAAAGTGAGGAACAACGAAAGGAAATGAGTAATATACCATATGCTTCGGCCGTGGATAGCCTTATGTATGCAATGTTGTGTACGAGACCTGACATTGTGCATGCTGTGAGCGTGGTAAGTAGGTTTCAGGCAAACCCAGTTAGGGAACATTGGACTGTTGTAAAGAACGTTCTCAAGTACTTAAGAAGGACTAGAGATCTGGTTCTTATGTATGACGGTGGAGAACTGAATGTGATGGGCTTCACTGATTCAGACTTCCAAGGACAGAAGGACGATGCGATGTCTACTTTTAGTTACATATGGAGGAGCAATATCTTGGCGTAGCGCCAAGCAAAGCGCGACTGCTGATTCCACCAGTCAGGCTGAGTATCAAGCAGCCTCGGAGGCTTCCAAGGAAGGGTTTTGGATTAAGAAGTTTCTGGGAGAACTTCAAGTGATACCATGTGATGATTTGCTTGATCCGCTTTTCTGCGACAACGATGGAGCTGTAGCATAGGCCAAGGAACCAAGGTTTCACAATAGTACCAAACACATTGAGAGGAAGTATCATCTCGTGAGAGAATTTGTTCGCAAGGGATACATTGTGCTGCATAGAGTAGACTCAGCCAACAACGTCACTGATCCACTGACCAAGTCACTTTCTCATATTAGCTTGGAGCATCATCTGGAGAACATGAGTATTAGATACCATAGTATGTGGCATTGAGTGAAAGTGGGAGACAGTTAGGAGTATACCCTCGAATGCCACTCATGGGATGTTAGAGTGAGGGCATTGTACTTGTTATTATGTAATTCATTATCTAAAGGCAATTGTATGTTTCTTTATTTACAGGTAGTCACTGGCATTCCTGACTTGTAAATATATATATATATATATATATAAACTAGTCCGTGTATTTGAGAACAAAACATTCCACTCCTTATTGGATAAGGGAATCGGCACTGGAAAGGTTTATGGCTTAAATACTTAATCGTTCGCAAGTCGGTGAAACTTGACTGGGCGTTAAGTTTATGTGAAGACTTGTATGACATGTTCTTTGACTTGGATAGTGCCTGAATGGTTAGTGGGAGCACACGTATAGGTATACTAATGAGATAAGTATACTCGAACCGACTTATCCTCGATTCGTCACACGAATTTCACTCCAGGACAGTCAATGACGAAATTGAAAGCTTGTGATAGGTATTCGTGAACCTTCGACTTGAGGATTTAGTAGGGATGTGCTTGTGACGTTAAGATTTTCATTAGAGTAGTTCGACCAAAACTGGAAGGTGGGGTCAACCTCGACGTGCATCTTGACGGGCAAGTAGCAGGTTCTACTAAATACCAAGATAGGATTCTTTCTCCGGTTAGTGAACAGGTATATGTCCTATGCGGTTATTGGCAAATGAGATCATAAATCTTTGGCCAAAGCATTGGATCTAGTTAGGGTTGTCCAACGGTTCGGTTTCAATTAACCGGACCGAAATTTTCGGTTAACCGAAACCATAATTGCCCAAAAATGAGAACCGAAAACCGAACCATATAAAATTTCGGTTAACCGAAACCGGACCGATTATTTTAGATTCCAGCTCGGTTAAGCCGACAGAACTGTTTTTTTTTTTTTTTTGAAAAATGACCTGTTTTGCACGGGTTAAATTATAAATTATAAGATATAAAATTAATATTTAATACATAGATAATATATTATTATAAATTTTTAACAAAATATAAAATATTTATTTAACAATATTAGGGTTTTAAATTTTTAATTTACAAAACTTAAAATAATAAAATATATATATGTATAAAATATTAAAATAATATTTAATAAATATATTATAAAATCGGTTTTCGGTTCGGAACCGTTCGATTCGGGTTCCGGACCGAAAATCGAAAAATTATGTAATAAGGAACCGAAAACCGAACCTTGAACCGATTATACGGTTCCGGTTAACCGGAACCGGCTCTAGTTCTAACCAAGAACCGGGAACTATTTAGACACCCCTAGAGCTAGTATTGGATACACGAGAGCTCAGTGATCTCGATTTGCATTAACTCATGCATAGCGTCAAGTACAGATGGGGTTTGACTGACCGTGACCCTATAACTTGATCGAGACATTTGAAAGAAGGGTTTATACGTATACTGGTATTCACGACAGAAAAGTTTTTGAATGATCCCAATCATTCATTCTCAGTTAGGGTACAGTGTAGGCCGTCAGGCTGACTAAGTGGTGCTACTACTCTTTGGTTCCTCCCATTGCTAATTGAGACAGACCTGCCGAGTCGCGCAATAGGATTGACGATGGAATGAATCGAGCTTATTCTCTCTTTATAAATATTAGATATTGGATATATAATTTATTAGACATTGGATGTCTAATTAATTTTGGGACATTGGATGTCTAAATTAATTTATTGGATAAATTAATATTAATTGGATTAATTAATTGATATAAATACACCGGGACGGAATGGAGTTTATCTATTTGGACTCACGAGAGTCCGAAACGGACCGAATTCCTCCGGATCTTCTAGATGTCCGATCCCTCTTTTTCTTTGTCTTTCATTTGGTCTTTATTCCACCTTAGATGGTGGAAGACCAAAGAAAAACTATGTAAAGGAATTTAATTTTATTATGAATAAAATATTGAGGGATGACTTATCATATTAGGTGAAGCATTTGGATCTGGAGATTGGGCAAATGGATGTCAAGACTGCATTCTTGAATGGAAGTCTAGACAAGGAAATCTACATGCGCCAACCAGAGGAATTCATTACTGAAGGAGAAGAGCACGTAGTATGCAAACTTAAGAGATCCATTTATGGACTTAAGAAAGCATCTAGATCTTGGAACACTCGATTTGACGAGGTAGTCCAGTCATATGGATTCGTCCAATGTCCGAGTGAGAGTTATGTGTGTAAGAAATGCGATAGAAATGCATTGGTGTTTCTTGTACTATATGTAGATGATATCCTTCTGATTGGAAACAACGTGAAGGAGTTGTCAGGCGTACGGGTATGGCTATCTGAGCAGTTCGATATGAAGGATTTAGGAGAAGCAGGACACATCCTTGGGATCAGGATCTTTCGTGATCGGAAGAAAAGAATGTTGTGCTTATCTCAGACATCCTATATTGATACAGTACTAAAGCGGTTTAGCATGGAGAATTCCAACAAAGGTTTTCTACCTTACAGACATGGAATTCAACTATCTAAAGATATATGTCCCAAGACACAAAAGAAGATAGATGACATGAAGCTGATCCCTTATTCATCAGCTGTGGGAAGCCTCATGCTTTGCACTAGATCAGATATCTTTCATGCTGTAGGCATGGCTGCTAGATATCAGTCGAACCCAGGACCAGGATACTGGATTACTTTCAAGCACATACTCAACCACCTGAGAAGGACTAGGGAGTATATGCTAGTATATCAATCAGACCAGCTGTGTCCAGTGGGTTATACTGACTCAGACTTTTCATCAGTCATAGAAAAGTCCAAGTCTACTTCAGGTTATGTGTTTAGCCTAGGAGGTGGAGCCATTAGTTGGAGGAGTGTAAAGTAGAAATGCATCTCGGACTCTACCATGGTAGCCGAGTATGTGGCAGCCTCTGAGGCAGCCAAGGAGGCGGTATGGCTCAAGTACTTCCTACAGGACTTAGATGTGATTCCCAATTTTTCAAAGGGTATTACATTTTATTGTGATAATACCGGTGCAGTCGAAAATTCGAGGGAACCACGAGCCCACAAGGTAAGTAAATATATCAACCACAAGTACCACTGTTGGGATTCGGTGCCTAAAATGAAGGCGCAGCGGAATAAAAATTACGAATCTAATTCGATCCGAATCCCATAAGAGGATCGATCAAGCTACATATATACAAATATAAAACGAAACAAAGAAAGATCCGAAATCATACCCTTGAAGTCTGTTGATTAAATGGTGTTCTTCACAAATGCGATTCCCCAAGCTTTATGTAATATCCGCAATTTTCGACTTTCGGTAAATTTCTTTTTCGGCCGAAGTCCGTTTTGACGACTCGCTCATGACCGTTTCGTCATTCTGAGAATGATTAATTCTACACTTTTTGACATCCGAGTTCGTTTCGGAGTCGTTTTGTTGAGTTCCGTGCTTTTTAGCGACTTTTCCGTACTTGAGTTCGGTTCTTGCGAATCTCGTTCGAAACTGCTGTTTCGAGTTTCCCGTAAGTCCGTTTAACTTTGTTAGACGTGTTGTTAACTTCCGTTTGGTTATTCGATCACGTATCGTGATTTCCGGGCGTTTTGGGCCATTTTGTAATTTCTTGAAAGTTACGGTATCTCAGATTCCGTAATTGTTGTCTCGACCCGTTCCTTGGTCGCGTATGACTAATTATGGTATTACGCTTTCATTTCGAGTCGCTTATGTTGTCCGCGAACTTTTCGCCGTGTTCGCTCCGCACGCTTGGAAATCGGTCGCCGAAAGCCTGGCGGTGGCGGATCGCCGACGGCATGGATCGCCGACGATTGCGGCACCGGCCGACGGTGCGGCAGAACCGGCGAGCGCACGCCACGGCCGGAAGGCTGCGCGCGCTAACCGTGCAGCGCGACGCCGCCGTGGCCTCAGCGACGCTATCGGCCCGGGCGGGGGTTTCGAGGTTCGACTCGGCCAGATCGGCAGTAGCGCACGCCTTGGCCGTAGCGCACGCTAACCGGCAGGGTAGCGACGCCGCCGACTAGCGACGTTACACTGGATAAGTTGGTTAGTCCAGGGCTATCCGGATGTCAGCGCTGCGCGGTGCTTCCGGCCGTAGCGCACGCTAGCGGGAGTCGGGTCGACAGGTTTGGTCGGGGGTTGGTTGGTGATGCCGGTCGTGTGGGCCCCGGCCGAGGGTACTGGCCGACAGCCGATAGCGCACGCTAGTCCGGGAAGGCTAGCGCACGCTAGTTTGGCCCAGTATAAATATGGCTGAGCAGTCACATTTCACTTCGTTTTTCATTTCCTTCCTTCTCCGTCCGCGAATGGCGATTCATGGGAGACGAAGCCATGTTGTTTAACAACAAAACCATGAAGTTCTGGAGTCCATAACATCAATCAATCGTCCGTTATCATCCTTTGATCCAGCGAATCAAGGTAATCTTCCTTAGAACCCTAATTTCTTGAATTTGGGGATTTTTGCAATTTCGTCCGATTCGTTCCGTGTTGTTGATTAATTCATGATGGGTATGATTAATATTAGTAGTATTCTTGTGTTTAACATCATTTAATCCATTGTTCTTCGTCGAATCGAAGTATATTTCTTGATTTCCTTCGAGTTGACTTTTTGGGGGATTTGTCCCCGATCTCGTTTTTCATCCATTTTCGATGGATCGATTATGGTTAAATGATGTTGTTAAACATATTCTATGGATTGTATATCCATATTTCAACTTCGAATTCCGTTTTCGTGATTTGACGGAACGAATCGTGTTCTTGGCCGTTTTGGGGGAAATCCTTGAACTTTCATCATTCGTTCTTTGAATTCAACGGCTTTGAGTCGTGTTATGAAATTCATTTCATTGTTATTATTGTCCTTCGTAGTTTATGACGTGAGTTGGCGATCGGTGGAGTCGGCGGGTTCGTAATCGGTTCGTGTCAACCTACTTTGGTTGATTCTCCGCGTTGTTCTTATTCGAGGCAAGTACCTTGTCCATACTTTTCTTGTTTCGTGGATATGATGATTGGTGATCGTCTTGATTTGTTTGTTTGTTTGAAATGAGTTTTCAAAAGATTTGGTTAGCCTCGTTAAAGGCCCTCTTTCAAAACCGTGTGTTTTGTGATTGGTGTGGTTCGTGAATAACTATGTGAATTCTATGTATATGCTTGGTGTTCATGTTGCACTTGGTATTGTGTGTGGACGTATATTATTTCATTTCGGTGCGTTGTGGATTGACGTGGTGTTTTGCTAAGTGTTTGATGCCTCTGGGCGAATTGTTTGAATATCCTTGATGTGATATGTTATTTGTGTGAATGTGTGGATATGGTTGAAGGTCTACGGTGGCACATGGCATGTGATCATGTGGCCATGAAGCAACAAGTGATTGATCCAACCGTGAGAGCCTGAGATAATCTACGGTGGCACATGGCATGTGATCATGTGGCCAGGATGCAACAAGCGATTGATCCAACCGTGAGATGTGTGTGATTTGTTTCGCTAGCCAGCTCGGGAGGGTCCTTCGAGGCCTCGGGTGGGATGTCGGTGGTATCGTCCCGGTCCTAGGCGATGCGCGTGCGTGATTATGTTTCGTTGATTTTACGTCCGTTGAGGACACGTGATGTTGGGCTCTGACCCTGTAAATTGTTGGTGATTTCCTATTTGCGAAAACAAAACATTTGGGCTGTGACCCTATTGATTTTTGGAAAGAGAAGGATTTCATAGTCCTAAATTGTTTTCTATTAAAACTCTCGATGGCATTTTAAACTGTTTTGTAAATTGTTCCCCTTATTTGCGATCTTTCGTTTTGGAAATGTTTACCCAAACTCTTGCCTCGGGAAGTACTTTTCTTTACGTTTGGATCTTTGAGGATTCCTGATTATTATTGTTCTTGGAACTTGTATTGTATGGCTCGTATTTTTGCACTTGTACTTGCACTAGCAAAACAAAGGGAGTTTGCTAACCCCGAGTATTCGGGGTGGATGTCTATTTTGCATTCGTGTTTTGGAGCATAGCACAGGTCGGCACGAAGGATGATGAAAGATGAACGATACTAATCACACGGGATTTGTTGATGTCGCTTTTGGTCTAGCCGTATTTTCTTTTCCGTGAAGTATCTTTTCCCCGTTGTACGGGAGTTTATCAGGTTTTGACCCCGCGTGGGTATGCGTTTGTAATTGAGTTGTATAATTTATTGAAAGACCAAATCGGCTCATCGAGTCATTTTAGCCTTGAAGGCATTGTCGAGATGTTAAATGTTGTTACCACTGGTAGATCCTCGAGGAGAGGGTCTACGGCGTGTAATATCCCCGAGCGGATTGGGGTGTTACAATGGTATCGAGCTTAGGTTGTGGAAACCTAGCCGCCGGGTCGATGGTGTCTATTGAGTTTTTGTCTCGTCGGATTTTATCTGACTGGGTCGTGTCGCGACGCGTCGTCTGAGTTGGTTTGTTGTGATTAGTATCGTGGGGCGATCATCATCTTCGTGCGACCTATGGATGTAAGTCTCCCTTCTTTGTGTTGTGCCTCGTGTGACACGAGCTATTTTTTTATTATGAGTTAATTGACGGAATCCTCTTATGGATTTTGATTTCGTGATACGTGATTATTTGACTCCCATTTTTCGTTCATATGAGGAGTAGTGTTGCTGTCTTGTGCATGTTTGACTTTATTTCTTTTATCCATTGCGTGAGTTCTTCAGAATGGCTTTCGGTATTTTACCGATCGAGTTTTATTTCAAAATCAATTCCCTTAACCGAGTTTTTGGCATTATGGCCTTGATCATTTTGGCGAAATTCTTATGACGGAATCTAGTATTTTGTAAATGGATTTTGTGAGTTTTTGAAATATTACCGTCATCGGCCTTTTTGGCGTTTTTGTGAATGGATTTTAGCCTGGTGGATTCCGGCGCGGGACCCACGGTGCTATATTGTTCCTTGTAATTACCTGAAATTTTTGGGCATTCTAGCCCATTGAATTATTTTTGAAAACCTTGAGTATCTTAGAAAATTAAAATTCGGGACGTACTTTTAAAACGAATTATTTTATTGCGGTGTTTTCAAGGTGTTTTCTAATGCCGCAATACATTTCAAAAAATTTCCGGTTGAGGACCAAAAATATTTTTGAGGTATTTTCAAATGCAGTTGCTTAGACCCAAGGGTCGAATATTTTTGAAAGTTTTTCACTAAAGGAAAGGTGTCCTCATTTTTGTTCAAACGCAAGATGATTTTCAAAGTCTCGATAAAGGTGTTTGTACTACTTTTTGTAAAATGATACTCAAGATCAACTGTTGTTTCCAAACTGTTTTCAAAAGGTGGTTCTCGTTTTAAAACCTATCATTCCTGCTTATGGACCGGAAATGCGTGTATGGTTTTCGAACTTTCGCTACGGTGTTAACCCCGAATTGTGATTGAATTGGTGGCGTGAGCGTCGAGCCATTCGCCACGCATATGTTTTGTTGGCCCTCTCGTGAGAGGTGTTAATCGGTGTTCTGATTTATCGCCTCGTGGTGATTTGCGTGTTGTCGCACTAGTGTGAGTTGTTAAAGCCTCGGATTTTTGTGCGTTATACACATGGGTGATTGTTTCATGATGTTTGTGATTGTGTCTTGGCCGCCGCTCGGGATGTTGTAATCGCTTAACGATGCCGTTGTTGTGATTTTTGTATGCGTTGATATGCTATGCCGAGTTGGCATCTCCGTATGTTGTTTTGCGGTGTTAGTTCCATTGTATCTAGCATTTGTATTTTCGGTATGCCGAGCCGAGGCGTTTCAACCGTGATGTGCCGGGCATGCACGCGTAAATTGTCCTTCTCACAAGAACACATTTCAAGTGTGGACTCGAGGGACATCAAATTGATTTTGCGAATCGGCTACCGAGACTTTCGGAGTTCGCGCTCAAAGACAGATATCGAATCGGCTTTGAGAGGCCTTTGAAGGATGTTTCGCTGACCGCTGTTGTGTCGTCTCCTTGATTTCGTTATTGTGAGTAGCGACGACCTTCTTTATAAGAGGTCGAATGTAATACCCGTATTATTTTCGCTTCTATATTTTCTCTTTCTCCACCTATCGATACACTCATGTTCGTTGATACTTTCAACTTGTTCGTATTTCGGTTTCATCGTTCGAATGAACCGTGATCTTGTTTTGGGTTGATCTCGGTATCGTTGTGACTTTTCCGAGTTCGGTTCGATTCTTGTGAACCTTGTTCTAAGTGACATCATTTGGTTCTACTAGTTCTTTTATTCGAAGTGGATCGGATTTTGAACTTCAGATATTCTACTTTGTCGACTCATTTATGTTTGTTGACATTCGTGAGCTTGTCCCGCCCTTGCTTTTGTTGATCGAACGAGTGTGGTATTGTTTCTAATAACTCGTTTGTCGTTGTGACTTTTCAATCGCTATTCCCTTTCCTGTGGATCTTATGGGAATGCATGTCTTGTAGTTCTCACCAGATCATCCTGGGAGTTGTTGTTTGAATTTTACTATCCTTCGTGTTTCGGACATGATTGTTCGATTTTTGTTGTCTCGATCGTTTGTTTGTTTGTTCGGTTTTTGTCCTCGTTTCTTGATCGTTGAGCATTCAGGCTCCTTCCAAATTCCCTTAAGTTTGGGAAATTAGTCTCGTTTTTGATCTTTCAACCTTAGGCGGTGGAATTCCGTATTTGTTCAGCGTTTGGCTCGCGTTCTGATCAATGTACCGTTAGGTTGGTCAATCGTATTGATTTTTGTTCATTGTGTTTTGCGATTGTTCGGATAATTGACTTGATTGTATTATCCGTTTGATGACGCTTGTCACTTGTTGATTTTATTATGTTTCTACCTGTGGCGTTGTGTTGGTCATCGTGGAGCGTGTTTTCACGCCGTATATTTCTTTGCGTTGTTTGTAACATTTCGCCGTTGGGCATTAGTTACGCATTCTTGTGTATCTTGTTGAGTTTTTCCTGGCGGAATATTTCTTCCCCCTACTTGTTTTTAAGTTTCGGGACGAAACTTCTTTTAAGGAGGGTAGAATGTAATATCCGCAATTTTCGACTTTCGGTAAATTTCTTTTTCGGCCGAAGTCCGTTTTGACGACTCGCTCATGACCGTTTCGTCATTCTGAGAATGATTAATTCTACACTTTTTGACATCCGAGTTCGCTTTGAGTCGCTTTTGTTGAGTTCCGTGCTTTTTAGCGACTTTTCCGTACTTGAGTTCGGTTCTTGCGAATCTCGTTCGAAACTACTGTTTCGAGTTTCCCGTAAGTCCGTTTAACTTTGTTAGACGTGTTGTTAACTTCCGTTTGGTTATTCGATCACGTATCGTGATTTCGGCGCTTTGGGCCATTTTGTAATTTCTTGAAAGTTACGGTATCCGTATCTGTAATTGTTGTCTCGACCCGCTTCTTGGTCGCGTATGACTAATTATGGTATTACGCTTTCATTTCGAAGTCGCTTATGTTGTCCGCGAACTTTTCGCCGTGTTCGCTCTGCACGTTTCGGAAATCGGTCGCCGAGCCCGCATGGGCGGGATCGCCGGACGGCATGGATCGCCGGACGATTGCGGGCACCGCCGGACGGTGCGGCAGAACCGGCGAGCGCACGCCACGGCCGGAAGGTCGCGCGCTAACCGGCAGTGTAGCGACGCCGCCGTGGCCAGCGACGCTATCGCCCGGGCAAAGCGGTGGGGTTTCGAGGTTCGACTCGGCCAGATCGGCAGGTAGCGCACGCCGCCGCTTGGCCGTAGCGCACGCTAACCGGTAGGGGTAGCGACGCCGCCGGCCGACTAGCGACGTTACTGGATAAGTTGGTTAGTCCGTGGCTACCGGATGGCTAGCGCGCGCAAGCTTCCGGCCGTAGCGCACGCTAGCGGAGTCAGTCGACAGTTTGGTCGGCAGGTTGGTTGGTGATGCCGGGTCGTGGGCCCCGCCGAGGGTACTGGCCGATACCGGCCGATAGCGCACGCTAGTCCGGGAAGGCTAGCGCACGCTAGTCTGGCCCAGTATAAATATGGCTGAGCAGTCACATTTCACTTCGTTTTTCATTTCCTTCCTTCTCCGTCCGCGAATGGCGATTCATGGGCGACGAAGCCATGTTGTTTAACAACAAAACCATAAAGTTCTGGAGTCCATAACATCAATCAATCGTCCTTTATCATCCTTTGATCCAGCGAATCAAGGTAATCTTCCTTAGAACCCTAATTTCGTGAATTTGGGGATTTTTGCAATTTCGTCCGATTCGTTCCGTGTTGTTGATTAATTCATGATGGGTATGATTAATATTGGTAGTATTCTTGTGTTTAACATCATTTAATCCATTGTTCTTCGTCGAATTGAAGTATATTTCTTGATTTCCTTCGAGTTGACTTTTTGGGGGATTTGTCCCCGATCTCGTTTTTCATCCATTTTCGATGGATCGATTATGGTGAAATGATGTTGTTAAACATATTCTATGGATTGTATATCCATATTTCAACTTCGAATTCCGTTTTCGTGATTTGACGGAACGAATCGTGTTCTTGGCCGTTTTGGGGGAAATCCTTGAACTTTCGTCATTCGTTCTTTGAATTCAACGGCTTTGAGTCGTGTTATGAAATTCATTTCATTGTTATTATTGTCCTTCGTAGTTTATGACGTGAGTTGGCGATCGGTGGAGTCGGCGGGTTCGTAATCGGTTCGTGTCAACCTACTTTGGTCGATTCTCCGCGTTGTTCTTATTCGAGGCAAGTACCTTGTCCATACTTTTCTTGTTTCGTGGATATGATGATTGGTGATCGCCTTGATTTGTTTGTTTGTTTGAAATGAGTTTTCAAAAGATTTGGTTAGCCTCGTTAAAGGCCCTCTTTCAAAACCGTGTGTGTTTTGTGATTGGTGTGGTTCGTGAATAACTATGTGAATTCTATGTATATGCTTGGTGTTCATGTTGCACTTGGTATTGTGTGTGGACGTATATTATTTCATTTCGGTGCGTTGTGGATTGACGTGGTGTTTTGCTAAGTGTTTGATGCCTGCGGGCGAATTGTTTGAATATCCTTGATGTGATATGTTATTTGTGTGAATGTGTGGATATGGTTGAAGGTCTACGGTGGCACATGGCATGTGATCATGTGGCGAGGATGCAACAAGTGATTGATCCAACCGTGAGAGCTCGAGATAATCTACGGTGGCACATGGCATGTGATCATGTGGCCGGATGCAACAAGCGATTGATCCAACCATGAGATGTGTGTAATTTGTTTCGCTCGGGAGGGTCCTTCGAGGCCTCGGGTGGGATGTCGGTGGTATCGTCCCGGTCCTAGGCGATGCGCGTGCGTGATTATGTTTCGTTGATTTTACGTCCGTTGAGGACACGTGATGTTGGGCTCTGACCCTGTAAATTGTTGGTGATTTCCTATTTGCGAAAACAAAACATTTGGGTTGTGACCCTATTGATTTTTGGAAAGAGAAGGATTTCATAGTCCTAAATTGTTTTCTATTAAAACTCTCGATGGCATTTTAAACTGTTTTGTAAATTGTTCCCCTTATTTGCGATCTTTCGTTTTGGAAATGTTTACCCAAACTCTTGCCTCGGGAAGTACTTTTCTTTACGTTTGGATCTTTGAGGATTCCTGATTATTATTGTTCTTGGAACTTGTATTGTATGGCTCGTATTTTTGCACTTGTACTTGCACTAGCAAAACAGTGGAGTTTTGCTAACCCCCGAGTATTCGGGGGGTGGATGTCTATTTTTGCATTCAGGTTTTGGAGCATAGCACAGGGTCGGCACGAAGGATGATGAAAGATGAACGATACTAATCACACGGGGATTTGTTGATGTCGTTTTGGTCTAGCTGTATTTTCTTTTCCGCTGAAGTATCTTTTCCCCGTTGTACGGGAGTTTATTGTGTTTTGAACCCTGCGTGGGTATGCGTTTGTAATTGAGTTGTATAATTTATTGAAAGACCAAATCGGTCTACTGAGTCATTTTAGCCTTGAAGGCATTGTCGAGATGTTAAATGTTGTTACTAGCCTGGTAGATCCTCGAGGAGAGGGTCTACGGCGTGTAATATCCCTGAGTGGATTGGGGGTGTTACACTTTAGGTGATCTTCCTCACGAATTCGATTCGTCAAGCCTTTTGAATTACCGAGCACCGAAGCACCGTGTCTCTACTTGCCACGCGCCGGAAGTCGACCGAAATAACAACAACCCTATTATCTGTAACACCCCCAAACCCTTCGGGAATATTACAGCGCCGCAGACCCCCTCCGTGAGGATCTACCAGGCTAAATACAGAAAACACATTAACACTATACATGCCGACATGGCTAACAACCGAACCGTTAGACCGATTTGGTCTTTTACCACAACATACACATCGAGCATACATTACTCTTTCTCGTAACTCATACCCACGCAGGGGTTAACATAAATCAACAATCCCGCATAGGGGAAAGTAAACACAACGGAAAGACAAAACAAGACATCACCAAATATTCAACACCGGTCTTCATGTGATTAGTATCGCCGTCTTCCATCATCCTTCGTAACGATCCTGTGAATTGCTCCCAACAACCCGCAAATACCGGACGCAATCTGAGACATCCACCCCGAATACTCGGGGTTAGCAAAACTCCACTGTTTTGCTAGTGCAAGTATAAATACAAAGACAGCCATACAAATCATACTCCAAGAACATAGAAATCATGAATATACTTCCCGAGATAATTCACTTGATCAAAACAATTTAGATTACGAAAGATAAGAATAAAACCATTTTACAACTTACAAAACATTTTACGATCTCGGGAGTTTTGAAAACGTTTGGGATTTAAGAATTTTCAAGCCTTTCAAATGTTTAGGGACATAGCACAACAATCGTTTATTTCAAAATACGAGTCCGATAGCGGATAACAGGGCCACGACCCAATTATAACATTCCAATCACAACACAGGTCCACGACCCAAATCATCCACATCACATACTGCAAGAATAACCCGGTGGAAATTACACCGTATCCAACATTACCATGACAACGGTCTCACTCAACATACCACAGAGCTACAATGCACAGAGCAACCACAGACTCACGTACCCATACCAAATTATCACAACCAAGAGACGAATCATACACAACACATCTATTGGTGCCATTCCACTAAGTACCCTACCATTTGACTGCCATTCTAATCGAGACGAAATATGCGCCAAAAATCACGGTTCTCAACAAAACATTTCAAAGTTAACCCTGATACGAGACTCACGGCCACCGTACCCGCAGAGCCCGTCGGACATCCCGGGTGGCTAACCACGATTCACGATACGCACACTCACGGCAATACGTATCCCTAGAGGCCCGTCGGACCGTCCCTAGGTGAACATACACATATCATCCACAACGCCACGGGAAGCCATAATTCGAATACTAGAATGTGCATACAAATGCTAGGTACTTCGCTAGAATGGCCACTTTAGTCGACGTACACTCACAACTAATGTCACACAACCACAAGTAAATACCAATACCAAGCAACACCAAGTGTCACAATCTCCTCACGAAGGAATAACAACCAATATCGCACACATTACGCTCTTACCGAACAAGTACACATAACATTACGTAATCCCGGCAAAGGATTACGGTCTATTAAACTCACTCAAGGTGATCGTAGCATCTTTCAACATACAAAACCAACACATATATTCCGAGAACACATATATTCACGAATTACAAGAATTATTGTTGAAAGACAACATTTATCGAGAACATACCGATCCCTTATTACGTTCATTAAACATTGGATTTCGCATAAAATCATTTATCAATAATTATGCCTACGAAACATGAAATGTATGGACAAGATACTTGCCTCGATACCACGAGCACGGAACCACGACGGATACGGCTCAACGGGAAGCTTGGGCGCCCGATGCTAACGAAAGGAAGACGACAATGAACGGAGCGGAAGAATCAAGCACGACCGTGAGGAACCGAAAATGAACCTAACGATTCGAATAGCACAATCACAACCATTTCTAAACGATTATGGAAATGGAATACACCGGAACCCCGCCTACGATTCATGTATATTCATACCGAAAACAACAACGAGGGCGGACCACAACCAAACCCTCTCGATTCCGTAAAAATCCACAAAATATCCATGAATCCGTAGGAAAACTAAAGATACTAACAAGATTAATCATATTCATCAAGAATTCATCAACAAAACGGAAAGAATCGGACAAAACCCCAAAATCCCCAATTATCCAAAAGGTAGGGTTAAAGGAATTCTTACCTCTTGATGAATCAAGCATTCAAATCCAAAACCACGGGTTAGATCCGCAATCCGAGCCACCCGTTCGAAAAGGGATGAAGAAATCTACACTAGTAAGTGATAGATGGAGTAACTCTCCCTCTCAAGACTCTCTCTCTCGCTCACGGTTGAAGAAGGGGGAGGAATGAGCGATTCTGTTGAAACAACACATTTATAGTGTAACACAGCAGGACCTATCGGCCGGCCTATCGGCCGATAGGCCCAACCGATAGCCATCTTGAATGTAGGCGGTAGAGTCTATCGACCCCCTATCGGCCGAAAGGCTCTGGAAGTGCTCGGCCAAAAACTGAAACGACCATAACTCTCTCGTCCGGACTCCGATTGACTCACCGTTTGAACCATTGGAAAGCTAACTCGATATTCTATAATATTGCAAAGATTTATAATTTTGGAATCACCAAAAATTAATGGTGATCTAACAAAGACGAACTCATACTTAGAAAAGTCGTTTAGTAATCCCGAATTCAACAAAACGACACCGAAACCCGAGCACGAATACGAACCGAAGATACGGTTACGAAGTACTCACAAAGACGAATCTAAGAGCTAGTAGAACACACGATTCCGACCACCGAAGTGTCGGAATTCGACGAAGTAATTACCCCAAACTTTGGGAAATTACAAAAATGGCCCAAGCCCGAAAATCACCATACGACAACGAATAATCAAACCGAAGCTCACAACACGTATAACAAAGTTAAACGGACTTGCGGAAACTCGAAACAACAGATTTGGACGAGATTCGCAAGAATCGAACTCAAGTGCGGAAAAGTCGCTAAAAGCAGAACTCAACAAAACGATACCGAAACGAACTCGGATGACAAAAAGTGCAGAATTAATCATTCTCGGAATGACGAAACGGTCATGAGCGAGTCGTCAAAACGGACTTCCGCCGAAAAAAGAAAATTACCGAAATTCGAAATTGCGGATATTACATTCTACCCTCCTTAAAAGAAGTTTCGTCCCGAAACTTAAAACAAGTAGGGAGAAGCAATATCCCCACCAGGGAAACTCGACGAGATACATGAAAACCGAGAACTCGCGCCCAACGGTGAAATGCTGCAAGAAACGCAAAGACACATACGGCGTGAAAATACGCTCTACGACAACCAACACAACGCCACCGATAGAGACATAATAAAACCAACAAGTGACAAGCGTCATCAAACTGATAACATGGTCAAGTCAATTATCCGAACAATCATAAAACACAACGAACGAAAATCGATATGATTGACCAACCCAACGGTACATCAATCAAAACGCGATCCAGTCGCTGAACAAATACAGAATTCCACCGCCCAAGGAATGGAAGATTGTAAACGGGACTAATTTCCCGAACTTAAGGGAATTACGACGAAGTCTGAACATTCAACAATCACGGAACAAGATCAACAGAAACCGAACAATCAAACAATTGAATTGCAACGATTGAGACAATGACAGTCGATCAATCATGTATGAATCGTAACGAATAACGAAAATCGAATAGCATCCCCATAGTTCACAGCTCGACTCAAGACAATATATACGATCCGGTGAAAACGACAAGATATGAATTCATATAAAATTCACAAGAGCGGAACCGAATTCGGAAAAAGTCACAACGACAATTGGATTAACCCAGAACAACACCGCAACTTGTTCAAACAACAAAAGTGAAGAGTAGAAAAAGTCCAGAAAATATCGACGAATGCGAACGAGTCGATAGAGTCGAATAAAATGAAAGCGAAAGATATGGGTATTACACCATATCACCTTTAAAAGAGGTTTCGTCCCCGAAACCTAAACAACGAGAACGAAGTGCTAGAATAGCAACCTTCCCAAAAATCTTCTCTTGGTCTCGCATCTAATCTCCATGACTGCATGTACCGTGGTCACGACCGCGCCCTTTGCCCCTCGGCATATTAAGCGGATACTCTCTCAATACAATGGTACAGCATCACAAAATAATATACCAAATTGCCATCTCGGCTTTACATATCACATAAGACAACTAATAGCAACTCGATAAGAAGATCCACGAGGTATACTTTTACATGATATCATTTGAAAATCCTTGGATTTGCATGTTTATTTAAAATATTACTTTGAAAGTGTTTATGGTACCTCGGGCTTTTTGTCAAAAATTTTACACAACGGACTTTAACTGTCTCATTTGAAATTATTTGCAAAACAATATTTCCTTACAACGGCACTATCAAAATCACTATGCCACCACATGTCATCATTTTGGAGTGATTCAAGGTCATGCACAATAAGCCGACTCGATCTGAGAAAACTTTTCTAAATCCGAGTTTAAAGTTTAAATCGAGTATGATTATTTATCTTTCACAATATTTTTTTGAAGATAAATATTGTTTTTGTTTTGAAAATAGAAATTTTTTTATGGTGTGAAAGATTTGAAATCATGTACTCGAATTATTTGAAAATACAACAATACGTCAAAATCCCCTTTTTTTTTTTTTTTAAAAAATCTTCTCAACACTACACAATAATAAGCAGCGGTAACATTTTACAAAATGTTGAAGTACTTTAAAACGACTCTTTCAATACCGTCAGGTTCCTTTAGAAAATTCAAGGCGGCTCGCCAATTTTAAACGATTTTCAAAGTCCACGAAGTATCGATTAAGCGACCGTTAAAACTTTATGAAATTTAATTTTTTTCCACAACTTGCTCAAGTTTATAAAATTTTCAGAAAAGCGTTTTCGAACACACACACAAAAGACATAATTTACCACTTTATAAAAATACGATCCATTATCATCAAATCCACTCACACGTAAACATTATTTGTCCACATAATTACATTATCACACAAGCGGCCGTTAAAAGATAATTAACATCTAAAGCGAAATCCTTTCTCTCGATGTGAGGATCCCCACAACAAGTGCATTCAGGACGACTTAACGTTCACACCACCAACTTAGTCACAAATTTTGAGCATTATTGACCAAACAATAATGCCAACATCAATACATACCTCCGAGCCGACGATCATGAAATCAAAAAGTCGAAAGCAAGAGCCACGTTTCGAGTAAATTTTTGGTAGACCTCATTTGGGTTCTTAAAATCAAATTTTGAAAACTTACAAAGCAAGAGGAAAAATATCACATTGAGAAACTTTCCTTGCGGGATCACACCAAGTCATTACTTCAATAAAACGATTCACACAATATATACACACATTTATACACCGGTATCACTTTTCATTCTAGTACAATACGAGAATCAAACAAGTATGGAGTACATATTCACCAGGCACCTTTTAAACTCCACATAATAACATATAATAACACAAGCTCGTATAACACGGGACGCAACAAGGTAGGGAGACTTACATCCACAGATCGCACGAAGATGATTGCTGCACCTCGATACTAATCACGACCGACACCTCAGACGACGCGTCGCGACACGACTCAGTCAGACAAAATCTGACAAGACAAGACAAGAAAAGACCCGACAACACAAAACTCGACCCGACAGCCTAGGTTTCCGCAACCTAAGCTCCGATACCATATTCTGTAACACCCCCAAACCCTTCGGGAATATTACAGCGCCGCAGACCCCCTCCGTGAGGATCTACCAGGCTAAATACAGAAAACACATTAACACTATACATGCCGACATGGCTAACAACCGAACCGTTAGACCGATTTGGTCTTTTACCACAACATACACATCGAGCATACATTACTCTTTCTCGTAACTCATACCCACGCAGGGGTTAACATAAATCAACAATCCCGCATAGGGGAAAGTAAACACAACGGAAAGACAAAACAAGACATCACCAAATATTCAACACCGGTCTTCATGTGATTAGTATCGCCGTCTTCCATCATCCTTCGTAACGATCCTGTGAATTGCTCCCGGAACTGCAAATACCGGACGCAATACTGACATCCACCCCGAATACTCGGGGGTTAGCAAACTCCACTGTTTTGCTAGTGCAAGTATAAATACAAAGACAGCCATACAAATCATACTCCAAGAACATAGAAATCATGAATATACTTCCCGAGATAATTCACTTGATCAAAACAATTTAGATTACGAAAGATAAGAATAAAACCATTTTACAACTTACAAAACATTTTACGATCTCGGGAGTTTTGAAAACGTTTGGGATTTAAGAATTTTCAAGCCTTTGAAATGTTTAGGGACATAGCACAACAATCGTTTATTTCAAAATACGAGTCCGATAGCGGATAACGGGGCCCACGACCCAATTATAACATTCCAATCACAACACAGGTCCACGACCCAAATCATCCACATCACATACTGCAAGAATAACCCGGTGGAAATTACACCGTATCCAACATTACCATGACAACGGTCTCACTCAACATACCACAGAGCTACAATGCACAGAGCAACCACGGGACTCACGTACCCATACCAAATTATCACAACCAAGAGACGAATCATACACAACACATCTATTGGTGCCATTCCACTAAGTACCCTACCATTTGGTGCCATTCTAATCGACGAAATATGCGCCAAAATCACAGTTCTCAACAAAACATTTCAAAGTTAACCTGGTACGAGACTCACGGCCACCGTACCCCGCAGAGCCCGTCGGACATCCCCGGTGGCTAACCACGATTCACGATACGCACACTCACGGCAATACGTATCCCTAGAGGCCCGTCGGACCGTCCCTAGGTGAACATACACATATCATCCACAACGCCACGGGAAGCCATAATTCGAATACTAGAATGTGCATACAAATGCTAGGTACTTCGCTAGAATGGCCACTTTAGTCGACGTACACTCACAACTAATGTCACACAACCACAAGTAAATACCAATACCAAGCAACACCAAGTGTCACAATCTCCTCACGAAGGAATAACAACCAATATCGCACACATTACGCTCTTACCGAACAAGTACACATAACATTACGTAATCCCGGCAGAGGATTACGGTCTATTAAACTCACTCAAGGTGATCGTAGCATCTTTCAACATACAAAACCAACACATATATTCCGAGAACACATATATTCACGAATTACAAGAATTATTGTTGAAAGACAACATTTATCGAGAACATACCGATCCCTTATTACGTTCATTAAACATTGGATTTCGCATAAAATCATTTATCAATAATTATGCCTACGAAACATGAAATGTATGGACAAGATACTTGCCTCGATACCACGAGCACGGAACCACGAACGGATACGGCTCAACCGGGAAGCTTCGGAACGCCCGATGCTAACGAAAAGGAAGACGACAATGAGCGGAGCGGAAGAATCAAGCACGGCCGTGAGGAACCGACGAAAATGAACCTAACGATTCGAATAGCACAATCACAACCATTTCTAAACGATTATGGAAATGGAATACACCGGAACCCGCCTACGATTCATGTATATTCATACCGAAAACAACAACGAGGGCGGACCACAACCAAACCCTCTCGATTCCGTAAAAATCCACAAAATATCCATGAATCCGTAGGAAAACTAAAGATACTAACAAGATTAATCATATTCATCAAGAATTCATCAACAAAACGGAAAGAATCGGACAAAACCCCAAAATCCCCAATTATCCAAAAGGTAGGGTTAAAGGAATTCTTACCTCTTGATGAATCAAGCATTCAAATCCAAAAACCACGGGTTAGATCCGCAATCCGAGCCACCCGATCGAAAAGGGATGAAGAAATCTACACAAGTAAGTGATAGATGGAGGAACTCTCCCTCTCAAGACTCTCTCTCTCGCTCACGGTTGAAGAAGGGGGAGGAATGAGCGATTTACGCTGAAACAACACATTTATAGTGTAACACAGCAGGACCTATCGGCCGCCTATCGGCCGATAGGCCCAACCGATAGCCATCTTGAATGTAGGCGGTAGAGTCTATCGACCCCCTATCGGCCGAAAGGCTCCCGGAAGTGCTCGCCAAAATCAAACGACCATAACTCTCTCGTCCGACTCCGATTGACTCACCGTTTGAACCATTGGAAAGCTAACTCGATATTCTATAATATTGCAAAGATTTATAATTTTGGAATCACCAAAAATTAATGGTGATCTAACAAAGACGAACTCATACTTAGAAAAGTCGTTTAGTAATCCCGAATTCAACAAAACGACACCGAAACCCGAGCACGAATACGAACCGAAGATACGGTTACGAAGTACTCACAAAGACGAATCTAAGAGCTAGTAGAACACACGATTCCGACCACCCGAAGTGTCGGAATTCGACGCAAGTAATTACCCCAAACTTTGGGAAATTACAAAAATGGCCCAACCGCCCGAAAATCACCATACGACGAATAATCAAACCGAAGCTCACAACACGTATAACAAAGTTAAACGGACTTGCGGGAAACTCGAAACAACGATTTGGACGAGATTCGCAAGAATCGAACTCAAGTGCGGAAAAGTCGCTAAAAAGCACAGAACTCAACAAAACGATACCGAAACGAACTCGGATGACAAAAAGTGCAGAATTAATCATTCTCGGAATGACGAAACGGTCATGAGCGAGTCGTCAAAACGGACTTCCGCCGAAAAAAGAAAATTACCGAAATTCGAAATTGCGGATATTACATTATCCTCCGAGGATACGGCTAGAATATGATGATGAAGCTATATAATTTGATGAATACACTCCAAGTATACTTTTCAAATTCTCTCTCTCTTAATATTTCTCTTAGAAAATAAAATGAAGAATGAATAAGACAAAATTCACTCTCTCTTGATTTGATACTCACGGCTGGAGTAAAGGAATGGGGAGAGGTATTTTATCTTTCATTTTGGCGCAGCTCTAGCTAAAAGAATACGGATTGACTTAAGCATGGCTACCAGTGAAAAGGTTTCATCATATCGATACCCTCTTTCTGAGTATAACCTTTCGCTGCAAGCCTCGCTTTAAAGGTTTCAACCTTCCCGTCACCTTCTTTTTTCGCTTGTAGACCCACTTACTCTCAATGACTTGTACTCATCATGTATTTCTACTAGCTCCCACACTTTATTGGAATTCACAGATCCCATTTCTGATTCCATTACTACTTGCCAGGAGTCGGCATATGTATCTTGGATTGCCTCCTTGTATGTCCAGGGATCTGATTCATCTTCACCTGGGATTGAGTCTAAAGACTGTCCCATGCCCATGAATCATTTCGGTTGACGAACAACCCTCCCACTACGACGAGGAAAATCCTGAGTTGGTGTAAAAGTCTCGAAATCGATATGTGGTGTAGTGTTAGTTGGCGCTTGTACGCTTGGTATAGACGGAATCTCGCCCTCAACTCTTCCAAAATTATTTCGCTCATGGGCTTGTGACTAATCATATAATCCTCTTCCAGGAATCATGCATTGGTGCTAACAATGACCTTCTGATCCTGGGGACTTATAGAACAAGCCACCCTTCGTTCCTTTAGGTTATCCTACAAACACTCGTACTTCTGTACGAGATGCCAGCTTATCAGCTTCCTTATTCAACACATGTGATGGAGTACCCCAAATCCGAAATGTCCTAGATTGGGCTTTCGCCCACTCCACAATTATGTGGGTGTTTTTGTAACTGATTTTGAAGGTACCAGGTTTAGAATATACGCCGTTGTTTCCAAGGCATACCCCCAGAACAAAATAGGTAAATCCGAATAACTCATCATTGATTTGACCATTTCTAAAAGAGTTTCGTTCCTTCTCTCAGCAAGATCATTTTGTTATGAAGTTCCCGGCACAGTGGGCTGGGACGAAATCCCCTCATTTGCCAAGGAATTCAAAAACTCTCCACTAAGCTATTCTCCACCATGATCATATTGTAATGACTTGATACTCTTCCCATGACGCTTCTCCATTTCAGCCTTGAAGTCTCTGAAATTCTCAAAGGCTTCGGACTTACATCACATCAAATAGACGTATCCATATCTCGAATAATCATCTATAATCGTGATGAAGTATTCGAAACTATCCGTAGCCTGGATATTCATTGGACCATATATATCCATAAGAACCAATTCCAACACATTCTGAGCACGGTTTCCCTTGGTCTTAAAAACCCTTTTGGTCATCTACCTTCCAGGCAAGATTCACAAATTGGAAATGACTCAACTTGGAGGTCATCCAACGGGCCATCATCTACCAATCTTTGAATCCTCCTAAGGTTTACATGACCTAACCGTAAATTCCACATATATGTTTGGTTTATGTTCGAAGGTTCTTTTCTCTTTTTAGGTTTAGACAAAGAGTTAAGCGATTTGTGTTTATACATGGGAGTTTGTGCAGTATTAATGATATACAGTCCATCAATAAAAATACCTTTGCAAATATATTCACTATTTCTTCTTCTAATAATAGCATCACCATCAAAAGAAACTGAATAACCATCACAACTCAATTTAGAAACCGAAATTAAATTCATTCTAAAATCTGGCACCAATACTATATTATTAAGGATTAATATTTTATCATTAATCTTCAACTGCACGACTCCCACTGCAACAGTCATAAGCCTAGAATAATCGCCCCAGTTGATGGTGATCTCGCCCGCACTAAGCTGTTTGGTTACCTGAAAACCATGCAAGTCAAAGCAAACATGATCAGTGGAGCCTGAATCAACTATCCACGAAGTGGAAGAACAAGCAGCCAAACATATTTTGACTACTAGTGCACGAGACATACTTTTCTTAAGAGCAGGCAGTCCACTTTAAAATGTCCTTTCTGACCGCACTTGTAGCACTTCCCCTTTGGCTTTTTGTTCCCCTCAGGCTGAGGAGCCTTGCTCTTTATCTTGAGAGTTGCACTTGCTTCTGGCCCACTTGTTTCTTCTTCTTCCCCCACTTAGGTTTAGAAGTCGAAACACTAGTAGCCGCAAGAACTTGATACCCTTGCCTAAAGAGACCTTCCGCAGCTTGAAGCTCTGTCAGCAATTCCGCCAATGTATACTCCCTACGATTCATATTGTAGTTTAGGCGGAATTGCTCAAAGCTACTAGGTAAGCTGCCTAGGATGATATCGACCTGCGTTTCCGCATCGATAGTAGCCCTTAAGATATCAAGTTCGTTCATATGAGAAATCATGTTTAGAACATGATCCCTTACCGAGGTTCCTTCAGGCATTTGGGTCGTCATCAAGACCCTCATAGCATTATGCCTAGCTGCCCGGTTCTGATGATCAAACATCTCGCCGAGATTTTTCACCATTTCCACGGTCGTGCCTATACTCTGATGTTGATGCTGAAATACATTTGCTAAAGAAGCCAAGATGTAACAGCGAGCCATCTCATCAAATTTCTTCCATTTGCATAATTCTTTCACCTCATCGGGTGTCGAATCCGCATCTGGCTCCAAAGGGCATTCCTCAGTTAGAACAAACTTGTGTTCCTCAGCAGTCAGGACAATATTAAGATTACGTTTCCAATCAGCAAAGTTAGTGGCATATAGTTTGTTTTCTTTGAGAATTACAGCAAGTGTATTGAAAGAGATATGAGATAAAATTAAAAACATTCATCACATAATGCATAGCAAAATATATTGAAAAACCTCAAAAACACAATATATATGCTAGCAACCAACACCTCGAAAAACCCGCATATGCAATCCACGATCGTGTGGACGTTCACACACATTTTTCAAGTAGAGTCTTACGTCTTTAATTTTACTATCTAGTCAATTTACGTTATGACAAGTAAAATTAATAGTTGGTTCCTCTTGGCCATGTATTAATTAAATATAGATTCCGATGGGGAGCTTATTAATTAATACACCTAAGTGAACACCATAATTTAACAACCTTAAAATATTATCTTTTAAATAATAGTCCTACAGATGGAGAGCTCCCATCATAAAAAATAATATTTACCTTTTGTTATCATTTGAAATTTAAAACTAGTGAACCTATAATTAGCACATCTGATGCGGAGGAAGACCCTAATATCAACGCGCATGCTAATTATTTCACAATTTAAATTAATTATGGAGGCTAATTTAATTTTATTTTCAAAAAATAAATTAATTTAATCACTTAGTTATTGTAGCCTTAAGGTTTTTAATTTTCTCGTCCTAACATGCAAGAAATATATCATGCATACATTTATACATGCCATACATTCAAAAGAGTAAAAACCAAAATAAAAGCATAAATGATTAAATTATCCATTTATCATGGTCTTCTTCCTTGAATTGAATCCGAGAAAATCTTCGACTCGATATCTCCCACTGGATCAAGTATCTCGTCACTCCTCCCCGGCCGGCCGTGGATTTTCAAAATTAAAGTTTCACTTTTATGCAAAATTAATTACATAAAAAATTTAATTTTAGATCCCGACTCTCCAGCGGACGCAACGAACGACGGTGAAACGGACCGGACCAAAAATTGGACTACCCGATCCGAACCGGCGGACCGGCTCAGAACAGGTTGCCTGCGGCCCTTGGCAGCAGGCCCGGTGTAGCTCGGCAGTGCCCGCGTGCTGCTGTCGGTCGCGGTTGTCCAGCAGTCTCGATGTCCCGGTTCTGCTCTACTTCTTCGTGATTCCGTCTTTTCCGAACTCGATTACAATTTTACATAGATTAAAATACATTAATTTACAGCAAGATTACACGAAAAATTAAGATCCTAGATCTTCCCGCGGATTTTCTCACGGGAAAAACCATTACACGCCTCAAAACCGGGCCAAACCAACAACTACATAAATAATAAAAATAAATAAATAAACCATTCACATAACCATGATAATTGGATCATACTCCATGCAAGAACACATTTAGTACAATACTCCAACATTAAATTACATGAATATTTAAATTGATATCAATTCATCACCAAAATTAATTAAAATAGCAAAAGCCTAAAAACCTAGCTCTAATACCAATTGTTGGAAATAAAACTCAGCAGAAGCGAAGTTGGGAAAAGTTTGATTAAAGCATTTTACGCATCCACGAGCACAAAATCGATTTAGGCATGCTAATTAATTAACTACTAAGATTAATAAAAATTTAAATATTATTTATTATTTATTAAATAAATATGTTGGTAAATTAAATATCCTAATCTAGATCAAAAATCATAGGATATTTACTTTTAAAGCGTAGTGGTTGCTTGCTCCTCGATCTTCTTGTATTTCTACTTTTAGATCTTCTAGAGTATGATCCGCCTTAATCCGGACGTTATGTGGGCAACGAGCTAACGAATCTTGCTTGGACTTCTATGGGGATCGGCAGAATTAGTTCTTTATGAGTCACTCGATTTTCTGTTTTTCTAGTATTATGTAAACACTCTTAGAAAATTGATGTATTATCTAAATTGTAGAATCAAAGACACAAGTCAAGATCTACAATTAAACACAAGAAGAAAAATTGATCTCACAACCTCACATCAATATGTCACGGCCGAACCCCATATGATATCCTATTTATAGGCTTTGGACTGCTCTAGGGATCTTCAGGAGGATTAGGGTTAAGACTCCTAGTGCAACTCAACTTTCCATATTAATCTATTTCCTAATATGGTTGAGTTCACTAATATCAACTCAGTACACTAAAGAGTTAATATTGCACTTCCAACCTAAATCCCAATTTACGAAATCGGGTTCCTTATTTAAATATATTATTTCCCGCGTTTAAGTTATCGAATGTCCATTGATTAATTTAAGCTACTGACAGCTTTAATTAATTAATATTTTGTCCAAGAGTAGTACCACTAGAACCTTATTATTATATCAGAATTAAATCCACCTGCAGGGTTTACTATAATAATCATTATCGAGCTCCTCAAGGGGCCATCATCAACCCGCACGAGTCCGGGGACACAATTTCTAGTAATAACAATAATATTTGTGATATAAATAATATTATTGCTCAAGATACGAAGCTTATTGAGTCAATCATTTTGACTCTCACCCAGGGTAAATCAAAGCAATAAATATTATAAATACACAATTAAATATTATATACTTAGAATAAGAAATAATAATTATCCGAGATTTACGTTCTTCTTACAGTCAGTACAGAAGACACTATCTCACTTCGATCCAATTCAACGTATGCAAATATGCTAATGCATGCTAATAGTCAAGACCAACTAATCTCAAACATACACTATAACTGTTCATATAATTTGTCTAATAATTATATAGGTTGTGGACTATTATATTATTTTATAAGGCACCAATAATGTGATATTACGTGTGGCATCAACACACCACATTATCTACAATATAAATAATTAGACATTTCATTTGCATAACCATAACGTAAATAAATATGCAAAACATGTGATTACATGTAATTAATATTCTCATAGGTAGTCACACGGAAATAAAGTAATACAAGCATAAAGTATGTTTTGCAGTATACAACCCTAACAATGGGTTAGTAGGATTTCTCTCTAGTCCTATGTTAAATGTATTGATAGTCCTGGTTCTTGTTTTTTGAGTTTGACACTACTATAAAAAGACATTTAACATCGCTCGTTTAACATCGGTTCTGGAAAAACCGATGTTAAAAACGACGCGGTGGCATAATTAAAAATTTTAAAGTAAATTAACATCGATTATGCTAAAAAACGATGTTAAATTATCATTTAACATCGGTTATGCTAAAAATCGATATTAAATTGTCATTTAACATCGGTTCTAATAAAAACTGATGTTAGTTTTTAATTTAACATTGGTTTTTGGTAGAACCGATGTTAAATTCTTTCATTTAACATCGATTTTTCTGGAACCGATGTTGCATCACTTTTTAAATATATATTATAACTTAATATATATTTTTTATATTATAATATATATTCATAAATTATATTACAATTTTCAGTTATATTTAAATAATGAGATAATATTTATAGATATATAGAGTTATATTTTAAAATATATATAGGTATATTAGTCTATTTATCAATAAATAGTTTATATTTTTATAACTTCTACATATATAATATTAATATTTATTTTAAATTTATATCATGATATGTAGATATAAACTATTTATATATACTCAATTATAATTAAAATTATATGATAATATATATAGAAAGTTATATTATTAGATATATACATATATATATAACTTATATATCTATTCGATGTTATATTATATTTATATTCATATATATATTTAAAGTTATTTTATAATTATAGTTATACTATAAATATTCAGTTATATTTAAAGTTATATGATAATATATATTTACATATTAAGTTATATTATATTATATATTTAAAGTTACATTGTATTATGTATACATATAATTATATTATAATATATATAGGTATAGTTATATTAATTTTTATCAATAAATAGTTTTATATTTTTAATATTAATATATATCTAAGTTATATTATGATATGTAGATATAAATTTATATTAAATATATTCAATTATATTTAAAAATATATACATATATCTTTATATAAAAGTACATTACAGTAAAGTGAGATTACTTTCTTTATCAATAAATAATTTTATACTAAAATCACTTTTGTATATAATATAACTTAATATATAGTTTTATATTTATATTATAACATGTATATGAAAATTTATATATTATATACGTATTCAATTATATTTAAGTTTATATATACTTATACATATATAATTATATTATACATATTCAAGTATATACAATGTTATATGATATATATGTAATACCCGAGATTTTCGTTCCGGTTATTTTGGATTTTTCCGGATATTTCTAGGTTGCCAAGTATCGGTATTATTTTTCTCGATAATTGATTTTTGTGTTTATTGTAATACCCGAGACTTTTATTCCGGTTGCCTTGAACTATTTGTCGGTTGGTATCGGTAATTTCGTGTCGTTAAGATTATGTGGGATTCGTTTTTTTCTATTATGAACGGTATGTTGTGTTTCGTAATTTGCTCGTTATTGTTTTGAATCTTAACCGGTGCGTTAGTGTGACTGAAACGTTGTCGAACACCTAACCGGACTGTCGGAATTGGCCACAGCCGAGTCATGGCCGCACGTTTTGGGCCAGAGACCCGTCTGGTCGAGTTACGGCCGTAAGGTGTCGGATACGGCCGTACGTGCTCGGCAGGGTCTGGGCAGCTTCCGGACGAAGCCCGGTTACGACTGTAAGTCGTGATCGGGTACGGCCGTAAGGGCGCTGGACAACTTCCGGACGAAGGCCGGTTACGGCCGTAAGGATGCCGGTTACGGCAGTAAGTGATCGGCACACACTGGGCAGTATAAATATAACCGAGCAGCCCTGTTTCCACCCATTTTTTACTTCTCTCCTTTCCCTTCCGCGGCCAGGCCAAAGATACATGTTGTTAAACAACAAATCCATGAAGCTCCTGAGTTCATATCATTGATTGATCGTCCTATAACCTTCTCCGATCCATCGAATCAATGTATGATTTCCTAGAAATTTAGTTTTGGGGATTTTAGTTGACTTCGTCCGATTTAATCGTATTAACTCAGATTACTGATGGATAATCGAAGATTAAGTTGTGTCCTATCATTTTCATCATCTTTCCACGGTTTTGTCATGTCCAATTCGTCGTTTATATGAGTTTTCAATTGACGCCTTCAAGGTCTCCGGAAAAATGCCGCAGAGGGAGATTCAATCGTTTTGCGATGTTTTTCCTCATGTGATTTATTGTTTATTTGATTATAGGATATTAGGGACGAATTCCCTACGAAAATCTGGTGTTGAGCCTTTTCGATCGTCGTTTCCATTGGAGTTCTGGATTTTTCCAATCAACCGTATTTTCGGAGTATTCGCGAGAGATTACCAAGGCAAGTACCTTGATATACGAATTATAACTACGTCAAATCATTGTTGTCGAAGTGTATGAATTTATACGGATATATATATATATATATGTGTGTATATATATATATATAGATTTATATATATTTATATGTTAAATATATGTATGTATATATGTATATTGATATATATACCTATGTCGGTGAATGCCGAGTGATGAATGCTAACACTAGTTGACGTACTCAACTTGGATTGATGGATTAACTATACTTATAGATATAATATAGTAATGTTATATATATATATATATTTGGTTGAGTCGCAATATAGGGATATATGTGCGGCGTTGGTTGGTTATGCCTGAAGGCTTATTGTGATTGAGTTTTGATTGATAACGTGCGTGATATTGTTTAGCTGTGTGGTTATGGACTGACGGATAATTTGTGTGACTTGGTGTACTGAGTTGATAATTGTTGTAACGTTTGTCTGTGTGCTTGATGTTTGAAACAATGTGGATACTTGTTGTGAGAAACGTCGTATCCGGGAACCTCTGAGGGCGGGGCATGTACTCCGGCCCGGTGTACGCTGCAATGTGCGGCTCCATATGGTTGGTGAACACCGGTGTTACCTAATGCGCGTGCAATCGGCGGCTCTTGCGGGAGTGATTGTCGGCGCGGTGACATGTTCAATGTGAGGCCAACATAGTGGAGTGAATGCCGGTGCACAGGTGTGCAAGGGAGGCGCCTGGCAGGCTTATTGGTGATGGATATTCGAGTGACAGCTAAGACCCCGATACCGAACGATGTTCGTAATTCAAAATTCTTTCAACTCGCTTTAAAATGTCGGTCTTGATATAGACCGTGATTGGTGTTTCTGAAAGTTTGTTTCAACTTGTTTTAAATGTTGGTATCAGGGTTAATTAACCAAGGATATTTGACGAGATCTCCGAGGGTTAATTAATCAGGGGTCTTGAGCAGGATTTTTCGAATGAGAGGTTGTGTCCTTGATTGTATTGTGATGATATTATGTAAATTGGGTCGAGGACCCGAAAAATATTGAGATGATTGATCTCGTGATGATATTATTTGGATTGGGTCGAGAACCCCGTGAGATGTTGTAATGACTCGCTTGTGACAGTGTTTCATAAATTAGGTCGAGCACCCCGAATAATGTTGTAATGGTTGTAACACCCTCAAGATATTCGAGGTATATTACAGTGCCGTGAATCCCTATATGGGACCCACCAAGCTGAACAGCATCATACTCATCGACTCACAGAAACGACAAAATAACACCTCGTCATAAAGACGCAAAACAGAATAATCCACCCGGTTCAACCGGTCAACATAACATCATCCAACACAACATAATAGGCAACAATACAATCCGGACGAACAAGAACTCTTAAGTACTCGAGTACAACTATTAGTTCAAAAACCACAAAAGATGAAAAGATAAAAAGACATTAAGACATCACTTATGCACAATCATCACGCACGGCCATCATCCGTGTACTGGTCCAGCGCCCGCTCGTCCCGATGAACCTGACCTGAAATTCATAAAACGAATTTCCCCAAAACGGGTCCCCAGAGGGGTTAGCAATTACGCTAGTACAAGTAACCAAATGAACGACTTACATCTTACACATATAGTAAATACATGCAATCAAGAAAACATAGTTCCAAAACACTCATTTCCGGAAATGCCATAATCAAATCACATTTGTAAAAATGCACCACAATTAACCGTGGATCCACCCCTCCGTGGACCCCTACCGAGACCCCGTCGGATCTAACCCATAGTGGTTAAAAGCAAGCTCGCGGATCCACCCCTCCGTGGACCCCTACCGAGACCCCGTCGGATCTAACCCATAGTGAGCATACACACACACACAAGTCTCATGCAATACTACGTTAAGATTGTAAGTTCATAAGGATACTTGCCTCGATTAATAGACGGTGACACGAACGGAACGGAAGAATCAAACACGACCGCGAGGAATCGACGAATGAACCAAACGATTCGAATAACACAATCACAACCACTCCTAAATGATTACGGAAATGGAATACACCCGAAAACCCGCCTACGATTCATGTATATTCGTACAAAAATAACAACGAGGGAGGACCACAACCAAACCCTCTCGATTTCGCAAAACCATAAAAATATACCATGAATCCGTAGGAAAACTAATTATACCAACAAGATTAATCATACTCGTCATGAATCCACCAACAAAACGGAACGGATCGGAAGAAAATCCCAAAACCCCCAAATTATCCAAAAGTAGGGTTCTAAGAGATTTACCGTGGATTAGGATGAAAGATTCGTGTTGATGTTGCTATAATACTCCAAGAACTCAAGAAAGATGTTGGATGAGATGATTGGAGGAAGAGATCGCCAAGGAAATCGCCCCGGAATCGCCTTCGCCGCGGAGAGAGGAAGAAGTGAGACGCTCATCTCGGTCAACTCCCTGGTTTATATAACCAGGGAGTGTTAGCGCGCGCTAATCCTCAAGGTTAGCGTGCGCTAACGGGATAAGAATATAGACCAAATAGTTAGTGTCCGTCCAATCCAGTAGCCAGACCTCTGGCCGTTAGCGTGCGCTACTCCAAATGTAGCGTGCGCTAATAACCTATCGGTAGCGCGCGCTATCGACCAATAGCGTGCGCTACCTGGACATCAGTCGAGTCCAGTGATAAACCTGGCCCGTAACCCACGATCCGTTAGCGTGCGCTACCATACAAGCGTAGCGGCGCTAATCGGCACTGACCGGTTCGTGAGTAAACTGGCCCAAGATCGACACTCACGCTAGCGCACGCCATCGGGTATCATCGGCGGCGCTAGCCTACCGACCTTAGCGTGCGCTAGTCGCGTAGCGCACGCTAATACGCCAATCCGTAAGGCCGGAAAATAGACCGCCACTCCTGTGGCTTGCCTCAGCGCCGCTTTAATCACCATAGCGTGCGCTACTAAGGCCTTAGCGCGCTTATGCGTAATGTATAGCGTGCGCTAGGTTACGAAATATAAACGGTTCACAACATCGGAATATGAACGAAACATCAAACGGAACACCTCAAAGCGCATCAAAACATAGAATGGATCCACGGCAACCCCGAAACAGCAGTTCCGCACAACAATAACGAGTCTCAGATCAATAGATGACGGGAAAGGTACAGTGTAAGGTACATGAGGGTCACTACGACCGAGAAATACACCGAAAAGGAAAATACAAGGGGAAAGAAAAATGCGGATATTACATTCTACCCCTCTAAAAACAAGTTTCGTCCCGAAACTTAAGAAACAAACAACTCAGGGTACCTAGCACGCATGCTATCCTCGGTTTCCCAAGTTGCCTCCTCGACACCGTGTCTCGACCACTGCACCTTGACCAAAGGTATGGTCTTATGCCTCAGTCGTTTCTCACGATGCTCCAAAATCTTCAAGGGACGCTCTTCGAAAGTAATATCCTCGGCGACATCAATCTCACCATAATCGATGACGTGACTAGGATCCGGGACATATTTCCTCAACTGGGAAACATGAAAAACGCTATGAACATGACTCAAGGCTGGAGGTAACGCCAAACGGTATGCCAACTCACCGACTCGCTCGAGAATTTCAAAGGGTCCAATAAATCTCGGACTCAACTTCCCCTTCTTCCCAAAACGAAAAACTCCCTTCGTCGGCGACACCTTTAGCAAAACGTGGTCTCCAACCTCGAATTCCAAAGGTCGGCGACGGACGTCGGCATACGACTTCTGTCGACTCTGGGCAGTCAACATCCGTTCTCGAATTACTTCTATCTTCCGCCTCGTCTCTAAAACGATGTCTGGCTCGGTCCCGACTAAATCGGACGTCTCATTCCAACAAATTGGTGATCGACATCGCCGCCCATAAAGTGCCTCATACAGTGCCATCCGAATCGACGCGTGCCAACTGTTGTTGTACGTGAATTCGATCAATGTCAAATGTTCCTCCCAATCGCTACTCCAATCGAGGGCACAAGCACGCAATATATCCTCGAATGTCTGGATAGTGCGTTCCGACTGTCCATCTGACTGGGGATGAAAAGAGGTACTCAAATGCAAACGGGTACCCAACGCCTTATGCACCGCCTGCCAAAAGTGCGATACGAAACGACCATCACGATCCGAAATAATAGACTTTGGAGTACCGTGAAGCCTCACAATCTGCGCAATAAACACACGAGCCAACTTCTCTGGACCCCAAGTGTCCTTGATGCCCAGAAAATGTGCCGACTTGGTCAGACGATCAACAATCACCCATACCATATTCATGCCCGACCTCGATCTCAGCAAATTTGTAATGAAATCCATCGATATATCTTCCCATTTCCATTCCGGAACGGGAAGTGACTGCAATAACCCGGCCGGTCGCTGATGCTCGATTTTGACCTGCTGACAAGTCAAACATCTCGCTACAAACTGTGCGACCTCCTCCTTCATATCATTCCACCAGAAATTCCTTCTCAAGTCCTTGTACATCTTACTCGAACCAGGGTGAACGGAGTAAGGTGTAGCATGGGCCTCCCGCAAAATACTCTGTCTCAACTCTGAGTCGTTCGGCACACAAAGCCGACTCTGGAATCTCAAAATTTCATCCTCGTGAATCACAAACCCAGGAGACTTTCCTTTAAGAACGTTATCTCGGATTTGAGTAATCATCGGATCCTCTGACTGCTTCAGCTTAATTTCATCGATCAAAGATGACGAAATCTCTAAAGTACAAAGTTGCCCGACAGCTCCAAGCAACAAGACCTCAACATCTAACTCGATCAAAGCCCTCCGAAGCTCAGACTAAGATGTAAGGATCTCAAGCATTCGCAATGCCACCGGTTTCCGACTCAAGGCGTCAGCCACGACGTTCGCCTTGCCCGGATGATAAAGGATTTCGAGGTCATAATCCTTAATCAGCTCTAACCACCTCCTCTGCCTCATATTCAACTCCCGCTGAGTAAATATGTATTTCAGACTTTTATGATCGGTAAAAATCTGACATGCAGAGCCGAAAAGATAATGACGCCAAATCTTGAGCGCAAAAACAACTGCCGCTAACTCCAAATCATGAGTAGGGTAGTTAAGCTCGTACGGCCTCAACTGTCTCGATGCATAAGCAATGGTCCTGCCGGGCTGCATCAATACGCACCCAAGACCCTGACCCGAAGCATCGCTATAAACGGCAAAACCCTCGTTGCCACATGGCAACGCCAAAACCGGGGCTGAAGTCAAACGCTTCTTCAGTTCCTCAAAACTCGACTGCCTCTCGTCATTCCAGACGAACTTCTCGGATTTCTGGAGCAACTGCGTAAGTGGCCGAGCCAGTTTCGAGAAACCTTCGACGAACCTACGATAGTAGCCAGCTAAACCCAAGAAACCACGGAGCTCCTTCACATTCTTCGGCGGTGCCCAATCCAACACTGCCTCAATCTTCTGCGGATCCACACGAACCCCCTCGGCTGAAATCACGTGACCTAAAAACATCACTTCCTTCAGCCAGAACTCACATTTCGAGAACTTTGCATAGAGTTGCTCGGTCCTCAAAATGTCTAATACTACCCGCAAATGATGGGCATGCTCTTCCTCATTCCTCGAGTAAATAAGAATATCGTCTATGAAGACGACGACACACTTATCCAAATACTCGATAAAGACTTTGTTCATCAATTGCATGAACACCGCCGGCGCATTAGTTAACCCGAAAGGCATAACTACGAACTCATAATGTCCGTATCTCTGCGAAAAGTCATTTCGCACATCGGACTCTCTCACCCGGAGTTGATAGTACCCTGATTTCAAATCAATTTTCGAGAACACCGCAGCTCCCTGCAACTGATCGAACAAGTCATCAATTCTCGGCAAAGGATACTTGTTCTTGATGGTCACCTTATTTAGTTCGCGATAGTCGATACACAAACATAGTGAACCATCCTTCTTCCGCACAAACAGGACCGGTGCGCCCCATGGCGAGGCGCTCGGTCGAACATACCCCGACTCAAGAAGCTCACTCAACTGCTTCTTCAACTCGGACATCTCTGATGGTGCCATTCGATACGGCGCCTTCGAAATAGGAGCCGCGCCCGGCTCTAACTCTATAGCAAACTCGACCTCACGATCCGGTGGCAATCCCGGTAACTCGTCAGGAAATACATCAGGAAATTCGTTAACGATTGGAATCGAAGACAGCTCAACTCCACTACTCTCCGCCTTCAAGGCATAGCACCAATAACCAATACAGCCCTTTCGCAGGAGTCTAATTGCCTTCAAGGCATTAATAACGAACTTCTGGTTTCCCCTCTTTCGCCCCGCGAAAGAGTGCTCGGTGCCGTCCTCGGCTAACATAGTGATGATTCTCGTGCGGTAGTTCATGATCGCACCATGCCGCTCGAGCCAATCATCCCCAAGAATCAAATATTCACCCTCGATACCCACAACGATAAGATTAGAGGGCCAAGTCTTCTCACAAATAAGCACAGAACAGTCTCGAACCTCCTGATCGCCAACGATCCTATCACCGCTATGAAGCTTAACGATGAGGGGTTCACAAGGCATCAAACAGTCGAGACTCAAAGGCGCACACAATCCCAAGATATGAACGAATGCGTAGCACCGGAATCGAAAAGCACACTGACAGGATGAGAAAGAATATGAACGGTACCTGTCGCCACAGTAGCTGCTGGGTCATCGGCTTTCCGCATCTCATAAACCTGCGGATGGGCGGAGCCGACACTAGAAGCTCCCCCTCTGGCGGTCTGAACCCGACCTCTCCCTCGACTGGCACTCGGTGGGGACTGAGAAGCAAACGATCCTTGATTCACACTCGGTTCCCTAGGCGCTGGAGTGGAAGTCCGGGCACCCACGATTCTCTCCCTCTCGGCACAGAAAGCCGCCTTGTGGCCCGGTTGGCCACACTGATTACATGTCAACAAAGGACTCGGACAATTACGACTGATGTGGCCTGGCTGGCCACAGTTAAAACATTTCACTTCCCGAGAAGGGGCACTGGCAGCCCTGCGGGGAAACCCAGTAGATCGAGTTGGGCCACCACCAGCGGAAAAATTAGCAGATTGGAATTTCTGCTGACCCCCACCTTTGTGGCCCGAAAAATTTCCGGCGGACTTCTGCTTCTTGCTCTCGCGGGCCGCCTCACTCGCCGTCACGGACATATCGTAAGCAAGGGCTCTACTCTGATAATCCTTCAAGGTAGTACAGACGAGCCCCGACATATAGTCCCGAATCGACAACTTCATCCGCCTGGAGAAATGGAAAATTTTGTCGCTTTCCTCGACAACTTGGGTCTTCACATAACCCAACTCCTTGTTAAAATCAGCAATAGCTTGAGATACGGGGATATCCCGCGGTTGAGCATCATAAAAAGCATGTACCCGAGCCTGTCTGACCGGCCACGGGCAATATTCAGTCTCCATCAATTCTTGAAACTCAGCCCATGAAGCAGCATGATCTTTGGGCCCAACGGCCTCCCACCAGTCCGTAGCGTCCCCTGTGAGAAAGTATTGAGCAATAGGGACTTTACGGTCCTCGGGACAGTTAGTGGCAACGAAGACCTTAGATATCTCCTTGATCCACCCTTCCCAGCCAATCGGGTCTGAAGCTCCCGAAAACTGAGGAGGATGCATCTTGATAACATCTTGGAGCCAACGATCCGCTCCGCCCCGATTAGCGTGGGCCTGACCCGGGATCTGAACCGCCTGAGCTATCGCCGCCATTTGATTCACCATTTGCTGCATATAACGGCCGCAATACCAAGGTCGGCACGCTCCTGAGAAGAAGCATGGCTATGACGGTCGCCGGTACTGCCGGCTCCCGAAGACTGCGACGTAGACGCCCCACCGGCTGCCCCACGTCCTCGGCCGCGTCCACGACCACGTCCACGACCACGGCCTCTTCCAGCATCCATACTGATGTTAAATAAGTAGCAAAGCCATACGATGGTAAGTACAAGAAAAGAATAATCACAAATCGAGAATCAAAGATGCGATACAAGGGAATAAGGAACAGAGGAAGGAAAACTTACGGACACTGGTAGTACCGGAATCATGGCAGCGTGACGATGATGTGCAAAGCAAAACACCACAAGACCCAATAAACCGACAAGCCTAGGTATCCATAAACCTAGTGCTCTGATACCATTTTCTGTAACACCCTCAAGATATTCGAGGTATATTACAGTGCCTTGAATCCCTATATGGGACCCACCAAAGCAAACAAAGATCATACTCATCGACTCACAGAAACGACAAAATAACACCTCGTCATAAAGACGCAAAACAGAATAATCCACCCGGTTCAACCGGTCAACATAACATCATCCAACACAACATAATAGGCAACAATACAATCCGGACGAACAAGAACTCTTAAGTACTCGAGTACAACTATTAGTTCAAAAACCACAAAAGCTGAAAAGATAAAAAGACATTAAGACGTCACTTATGCACAATCATCACGCACGGCCATCATCCGTGTACTGGTCCAGCGCCCGCTCGTCCCGATGAACCTGACCTGAAATTCATAAAACGAATTTCCCCAAAACGGGTCCCCAGAGGGGTTAGCAATTACGCTAGTACAAGTAACCAAATGAACGACTTACATCTTACACATATAGTAAATACATGCAATCAAGAAAACATAGTTCCAAAACACTCATTTCCGGAAATGCCATAATCAAATCACATTTGTAAAAATGCACCACAATTAACCGTGGATCCACCCCTCCGTGGACCCCTACCGAGACCCCGTCGGATCTATCCCATAGTGGTTAAAAGCAAGCTCGCGGATCCACCCCTCCGTGGACCCCTACCGAGACCCCGTCGGATCTAACCCATAGTGAGCATACACACACACACAAGTCTCATGCAATACTACGTTAAGATTGTAAGTTCATAAGGATACTTGCCTCGATTAATAGACGGTGACACGAACGGAACGGAAGAATCAAACACGACCGCGAGGAACCGACGAATGAACCTAACAATTCGAATAACACAATCACAACCACTCCTAAACGATTACGGAAATGGAATACACCCGAAAACCCGCCTACGATTCATGTATATTCGTACGAAAATAACAACGAGGGCGGACCACAACCAAACCCTCTCGATTTCGCAAAACCATGAAAATATACCATGAATCCGTAGGAAAATTAATTATACCAACAAGATTAATCATACTCGTCATGAATCCACCAACAAAACGGAACGGATCGGAAGAAAATCCCAAAACCCCCAAATTATCCAAAAGTAGGGTTCTAAGAGATTTACCGTGGATTAGGATGAAAGATTCGTGTTGATGTTGTTATAATACTCCAAGAACTCAAGAAAGATGTTGGATGAGATGATTGGAGGAAGAAATCGCCAAGGAAATCGCCCCGGAATCGCCTTCGCCGCGGAGAGAGGAAGAAGTGAGAATTAATACGCTCATCTCGGTCAACTCCCTGGTTTATATAACCAGGGAGTGTTAGCGCGCGCTAATCCTCAAGGTTAGCGTGCGCTAACGGGATAAGAATATAGACCAAATAGTTAGTGTCTGTCCAGTCCAGTAGCCAGACCTCTGGCCATTAGCGTGCGCTACTCCAAATGTAGCGTGCGCTAATAACCTATCGGTAGCGCGCGCTATCGACCAATAGCGTGCGCTACCTGGACATCAGTCGAGTCTAGTGATAAACTCTCCAGAAACCCACCTGATCTGTTAGCGTGCGCTACCATACAAGCGTAGCGTGCGCTAATCGGCACTGACCGGTTGATAGTAAACCGCCCAAGATCGACACTCACGCTAGCGCACGCCATCGGGTATCATCGTGCGCTAGCTCATCGACCTTAGCGTGCGCTAGTCTGCGTAGCGTACGCTAATACGCCAATCCAGAAGGCTGGAAAATAGCACTGCCACTCCCAGGGCTTGCTCCCTAGCGCGCGCTACGAATCAGTCGTAGCGTGCGCTACTAAGGGGCCCCTAGCGCGCGCTATGCAGAACAGATAGCGTGCGCTAGGTTACGAAATATAAACGGTTCACAACATCGGAATATGAACGAAACATCAAACGGAACACCTCAAAGCGCATCAAAACATAGAATGGATCCACGGCAACCCCGAAACAGTGGTTCCGCACAACAATAACGAGTCTCAGATCAATAGATGACGGGAAAGGTACAGTGTAAGGTACATGAGGGTCACTACGACCGAGAAATACACCGAAAAGGAAAATACAAGGGGAAAGAAAAATGCGGATATTACAATGGTTTTCTTGCAAATTGTTTTCCACATGCTGGGTCGAGGACTCGAGAGCTTTTGAAGTTATTTTCTTAAAGTATTCACATTCTATTTTCGAAACCCCAAGACGGCCCGAGTCAATAATAATGTTTTCAAACTATCTTATCAAATTGCTTTTCCTTTTTTAAAAGGGGTTTTTCAAGCTAGATCTTTTAACTCATTGGGCTTGCTTAAAGTTTCATTGGTGTTATGATCCGTAAAGAGAATATGGCTATGTAATTACCTTTCACCTTGTGTAAACGAATGTTTTGATGTGCTGTTTGTGTGAATGTGTGGTTTGTGTTAAGGCTTCGTGGCTGTTGAGTTTGTGTTGATACTTTTCGTATATCTTGTACATTATGCACTTGCACTAGCAAAAATTCCAGTTTGCTAACCCTCGAGTTTTCGGGGGGTGGGTGCCTGTTATGTGCTCAGGTTTTGGGAGCTCGGGAGCAGTCACAGGATTGGCTTGGAAGGAGATGGAGGACAATGATGCTAATCACACCAGAGTCAGAGTCTTTTTTTTTGTTTTATTTTGGTCGGTATTTCTCTGTTGGTCGAGTATTCACCCTTGCATGGATGTAGTTTTCATTTATTAAATTGAGTTGTCATTCTTTTCTGTGTTCAAGTTTATTATTGTCATTGAAATGTGAATGTCGTTAGTTTCTGAATTGGTTAATGACCTTGTCGGTGTGCTTTGTAATTAATTTGACCCCGGTCGGTCAATCATTGAGTAGTCTTTTGGAGTTTAGCCTGGTAGATCCTTTTGATAAGGGTCTACGGCATGTAACATTCCCGGTCGGTTTCTAGGGGTGTTACAGATATGGTATCAGAGCTTAGGTTTGCGCAAAACCTAGGCCATTGGGTCAAGTCGATGTCCGGTGTAAGTCGCGCGCATTAGAGTTGTGATTAGTATCGTGGTTCCGACATAATCTTCAGGCAATCCGTGATGGTAAGTCTCCCGATCGTAAGTCCCCTTATATACGTATTTGATTATATCGTGCTAATGTGTTTAATGTGAACAAGGGTTGGGACTTGTTGGTGATATTATTGTTTTAGGATATAACATGCGTATACGGTCCGAGTGAAAATGGTTATGTAGTATGTTTCGGAAGTCGAGCATATTTATCGGTTTCTACATTCCATTAGAATAAATTTTTGAGTGTTAATTTTATCTGCCGCGTGAGTATTCTGAAATGGCTTTTGGTATCTTGCAAACTGAGTTTTATTTCGTAAAACCGATTCCATAAACCGATTTTTGGCATTCTGGCCTTGAACGTTTTGACAGTATTCTTATGATGGTATTTGATATTTTATAAATGACTTTTGTGAGTTTGAAAATATTACCGTCATCGGCCTTGTTGGCGTTTTGAACATTTTAAAAAAAAATAGTTTTTAGCCTGGTGGGTTCCGGCGCGGGGCCCACGGCGTTGTACTATCACGAACATTTTAAAGTGGTGCTTTAAAATTCTCTAATATTGTGAAAAACCATGATTTAATGTCGTCATGTCAAATGGTCACGTATCTCGGTGAAAAATCCTTTCGACTAAGTATTTTGGTAGAAGAGGAAAGATTTTCAAATTGTGGTATTTGGAACTCAACACTTTTGAAATCTTTCAAATTAATTACGATTTATAAAAGAATTTCTTTTATACATTATTCGAAAAGAATTTTTAAAGTCGATGTATAAACTTCCTCTTCCAAAATAAAGGGCGGAATCTACAGGTTTTGGGCGTAACGTGACTCGCCCTCTTTTTCGAAACTTTGTTTTCATTAAGTTCATACATATGATGATCGTCCTCGTCGAAGGACTCGAAATTGACTTCAGAAAAATTTGTGCTTTACGATATTACCATTATTCTGAGAATGCTAACTAAACCTCGTGTTGATAGTTGTGGTATACTGTACGACTGTTAAATCAATGTTGTTGAACAGTATTATCTGCATTAGTATGTCGAGCCTCGGCGGACGTAGACATGATGATGGAAATGGAAGCGGCGAGGTGGTTCGTACGACCATGATTCATGCTACGGTGAAGGAGTATCAAGATCAAATGATATCCTATGAAATCTCCTCAGTGGTTGAGCCCATGAGCGAAGCGAAGAGACCGAGGACATCTGGAAAATTTTTGGGCGGTGAAGAGTCTAAGGCTCCCAAACCCCCACGTCGTTCGAACGCATCTTCGCGGTCGGGAGTGAGCGCTGGGAATCCCAAGCCAGCATTAGTGACTCTCGGTAAGAAGGGAGGGTGCTTCAACTGCAACCGTCGGGGACATGTTCGTGCAAATTGTCCCTTTCCACTCTTAACTTGTTACCGGTGCGGGTGTCAAGGTATCGGGAGAAACATTGTGAGATAATTTCCGAATTGGCAAAGAATGCTACCCTGTTGGCGAACAGAGCAAGTGACCGGAGAATGTCCTGAAACTCTATGTCTCCTTCTGAAGAGCCTAACATGGGAGAATGAATATTTTGTAATATGTCCTAATCGTTGCTGTTTTCAACAATCGTGATTTTGATCGTTTTTCATTTCATTGCTTTACGTTTCCAACTCTTGTTGTTCTAAGTTTCGGGACCGAAATGTCTTTTTAGTATGGGGGAGTGTATTACCCGTACTTTTCTTAGTATTTCCGGTATTGTGTGGCTTTTCATTGTTGGTAATTCAATTGTGATCCTCTCGACGATTTTAAACTATCTTGTTCTACTTAGCTTACCGTCCTCTGAACGAATCTCAGAGTTGTTTTGATAAATATCGTGGATTATTGTGGCTTTTCCACATCCGAATTTGATTCTTTCAAATTTTGTTTGAAACTATTGTTCCCACATGTACAATTAACTTTTCCAAATGTGTTATGAACTTGGATGCGGTTGGTCGAGCTCGAAACATGGTTTCAGGACGTCTGAGCCGTTTTGTGATTTTCCTAACTCCTGGAACTTTTATCTCCAAACTCATACTCCTCCACCTCGACTTCCCATGTTCACATATATTTTATCGCCTCGACTCACGTACCAGATGCTTGCTTAGTCAGTTCATTGTATTTCAAGGATTCTCGCGTTCGCGCATTGCTCGTGATGTTTTAAGGCTAAGCAAGTAGTTATTTTTTTTCCTTGATTGTTCCGCCGCTCTCTATTTTAAGTTTCGGGACGAAACTTATTTAAGGGGTGGAGAATATAATACCCGGGATTTTCGTTCCAGTTATTTTGGATTTTTCCGGATATTTCTCGGTTGCCAAGTATCGGTATTATTTTTCTCGATGATTGATTTTTGTGTTTATTGAAATACCCGAGACTTTTATTCCGGTTGCTTTGAACTATTTGTCGGTTGGTGTTGGTGATTTCGTGTCGTTAAAATTATGTGGGGTTTGTTTTTTCCTGTTATGAACGGTATGTTGTGTTTCGTAATTTGCTCGTTATTGTTTTGAATCTTAACCAGTGCGTTAGTGTGACTGAAACGTTGTCGAATGCCTAACCGGACTGTCGGAATTGGCCACGGCCGAGTCACGGCCGCACGTTTTGGGCCAGAGATGTAATATCCGCAATTTCGAATTTCGGTAATTTTCTTTTTTCGGAGGAAGTTCGTTTTGGCAACTCTATCATTACCGTTTCGTCATTCCGAGAATGATTAATTCTGCACTTTTTGTCATCCGAGTTCGTTTCGGTGTCGTTTTGTTGAGTTCCGTGTCCTTAATCGACTTTTTCACGTGGGAGTTCGACTTTGTAAAGTCACCATTAATTCTTGGAAACTCCAAAAATTCTGAATCTTTGCAACATTATAGAGCATCAAGTTAGCTTTCCAATGGTTCAAACGGTGAGTCAATCGGATTCCAGACGAGGAAGTTATGGTCGAAATAGCTAAGACTACACGATGTGCCTTTTTCGTGTTGGAGTGGGTTGTACCGTGTGCCGCGGCACACTTCAGCTGTGCCGCGGCACTAAGCTAATTCCTGGGCGTTTTTTTTGGCCCTGGGCCGCGGCACACTCATCCTGTGCCGCGGCACACGGGCTTTTTCTGCGTTTTTTAGCAGATTTTCGAGGAGAAGACTTCATTTTTCTCCTCTCCTCTTCCTCCTTCCATCTAGGGCGATTTGTGGGCGATTTTTGGGCGATTTGAGTGCTCCCAAACTTGTAGAGATCATCCACCTCAAGTCTTGTTGTAGATTTTCGACCTCTACTTGAATCATTCATCCAAATCAAGGTATTTTGGCTTGAACCCTTGTTTTTGTAGATTTGGGGATTTTCCTTTTTGATTTCGATTCCAATCCGTTTTTAATCAATTAATTGTTGTATAAACGTTGTTTTGAACTTTTTCTACGGATTGGATACTCGTATCTTTGGTTCGTTCGACCCGAGGGGTGATTTCTTTGTTCTTGAAGGGTCTTGAACATTTAATGTTCGATTAAATGTTCGAATGAGTTTCCCTTTGATAGTTTGTTGGGATTTCCGTTGTTTTTGGCCTTGATTCTCGTCGTAATCGTGTTTGATTATTCCTTACGGAGGATTATAGGTGCTCGATGATTCCGATGTTGAATTCCGTTGGTGATTGATGATTCATGTGGTGTTTTCCCGTAGTAATTTCGGTGCTATCGCGTCTAGATAGTGTTCGGGAATTTGAGGGCTACCCGGCCGTATCCGTTCATTTTTCCATTGCTCGTGATATCGAGGCAAGTATATTGCCCATACATTTCATATTTCATCGGCATAATTATTGATAAATTATTTTATGCGAAATCCAATGTTTAATGAACGTTAAAAAGGATCGGTATGTCCTCGATAAATATTGTCTTTCAACGATAATTCGAATACTTCGTGAATAGATATGTTCTCGGAATATGTGTGTTAGTTTCGTACGTTGAGAGACGTTATAATCGCATTGAGTGAATATAATAGACCATAATTGTTTGCCGAGGATTGTGTATTGAATTGTATGTTTGTTGATAAGTGTCATTTTTGTACACTTATCCATGGTTTGTATCGATAAAATTCACCCATCATTGAGCTAGTCTACTCGTTTTTTGCTTTTAATTTATTAGTTTTAATAATTTTATTTTTATTGGATGATGATCGGATTAAATAACTGAATTACTCAAGAAACAACATGTTTAATAAATATTCTCTTTATTGAATTTTGATATATTCATGTTGTAGGGCTTTCCGAGACGAATTCGGCAGTCTTTCCGGATTCAAAATCAGAGTTATATATCAAAAGTTATCATCCGAAGAAGATCTGGGGCAAAAACGCAAAGTCTGAGGAATTCGGCTGAAAACGTAACTATCAAAGCTTCAAATGAGCAAATTTACGAAGCACGTTACGGCCGTAACATTCGTGAAGTTACGGACGTAAGTCACCTCGATTACGGCCGTAACTCACGAATGTTACGGCCGTAACTCTTGACAGATGCTATGATTTGTCTAATTTTTATACTTTTTGTGTATTATTGAGGGGATGGTGGCATTGATCCGATATAATGTAATAATGCTGTAGTTTTGGAGCTATTAGATGACTTTAGGTGTATAAATAGACCCCTTAGATCCTTCATCATTCACCATTCATCATATAATTTTCCATTTTCTTGTAAACTTTTCTTTTTGTGTGAAGAACACACTTGTGTTCTTGAGTGATCTTTGTAAGTGTGGTATAGTATATGTTGTTCAGAGAGTTTATTGCTTCTATCTCCTTTATCTACTAAGGGAGTTAGGATCAATTCTTTCTCTTGATTCAACTAAGAATGACCACCAAAGCTTGTAATATGTGTAATAAACCCTTTATGGGCTAAGTTTCTTAAGTTGGGATTATAAACAAGGTTAGTCATGTTATTTATGTTTGTATAAAGATATATTATGAATTACTTATTATTGTGTGTGATTTTCATTGTTTTAACAATCTTTATTTATTTGGCCAATTAATTAAGATATTTATGATCTTCATATGTTTCGAAAGAAAATATGTTTGATTAGATCAAATGATCTTCACTCTAAGTTGTTCTAGGGGATAGAAATATACCCCTAGTCCTTAGATGATTCATTGAGTTATTTTCACAAATCCTAATGCTATGTGTTGAAGCCAATCAACATAGAAATATAGTGGATTGATTCAATATGTAAGGGGCGTTTTATAGTTCGAAAGAGAAACCGTCTTTTTAAGGAAAATCGAATCTACACAACATAATAAGTAAATTCATCTTATGATCTCCAATACATCTTTTATAACTAATGACGAACTAAGTTTGTAATCCCAACTATTTCATTTTATCGATAATCAATCTATTATTATTGCTATCTTTTTATTTCCTTATAATATTAGAACTATTATTGCAATTTCTTTGCAATTATTAAACCAAACTTTTTAATTGTGTGTTTCACTCATCTTAAGTATCTATAAAAATAGACTAATAGTGTATAATTCAAATTATAACATAACTTCCTTGTGGGATCGATAAACCGGACTCAAAAAGTCCACTTTACTACTTGATACGATATCGTGCACTTGCGATAGTTACACAAAAAGCGTGTCAAGTTTTTGGCGCCGTGTCGGGAAGTATAAGTTATATTTGAACTCTTACATTATAAACTATTTGTGTAGGTACAAATTTCTCGACGTTGTAACTTAGTACTAAATTGTGTTTGTCCGGTCAAGTGGCGGATAACGGTACTCGTGACTATTAAAGTCGGATTTTTCGATTTCCCACAACAACCGATATTTGTATATATTTTTTTTTTTAATTTTATTTTCATTGTCTTTTTATTTTTGTTTTTTTTTATCATGGATGAAACATTGTTTAAAATTGAAAAAGATTTCCTTTCTAAGCAAAAATGCAATTTTAAAAATTTACAAGACAAGGCTTGAAAGGATGAGGTTGCTTACGAATAAAAGCATACCTTTTGACATAAGATTCATTATCGAAGCCAAAGTAAGAATAGAAGGTGAATTCACGAAACACCAACTAGATTTTTACTGGGGCTTGGAAAAGTTCATATGCAAAGAAACGACGAGCAAAGATTCTAGCCGTTTGCTATAAATGTGCTAGATGGAACGTAATGCAAAATGTCGATCTTTAGGAATTCCATCTACAAACAGAGAAGATAAAATTCAGTTCATTAATGATGGTCCGAATAAGGAGAATTTAGATAATATCGAAATTTCTCTTGACACGCATCCTAGTGGACTTGTGTATTACGGAATTCAATGTTTGTGGAATAAATTCAAACCAGAATATGAACAACGTCTTGGGAATCGCGTTAAAAGACCTGTTTGCCAATTTGTAAGAAAATTGGATGGGAAGCTTCTCCCGACTCATAGAAGGCGTTTAGGCCGTTCGAACGTAAAATCGAGGAAGATGTGAGCCACAATCACAACTCTGTACATACGCGTAAGTATCTTTTATTTTTGTCGTGTGGTGAGATTTTACGAATAAAAATGTGATACGCGATAAAAGCTTTCATTATTCTATTGAGTAGTTGAAGCACAATCAAACGCAATCACAAACTTGTTAAACAATTTTTACCTTCTTTTTCTTCTATAAATAAACTTTCTCTGGTTTCTTTCATTCATCCCTCAAACTTGCACTTTTCTCTGTTTCTCTCTAAAATTTTTTTTTCCTTTTCAAAAATGGAGTCATCATCTTCAACAAAAAAATTTTACACACTGCATTTTTGGTGGATCTAGTTCTGGAAAAGAGGCATGCTTCATGAAGCGGCCCACAACTTGGGTCGTACCTTAGGAGAAAAATGCATTCATGTAGTTTACGGAGGAGGAAGTCTAGGATTAATGGGGCGAGCTGGCTTCGCCTATATGGAAGGAGTAAGAGTGTTGGGAGTAATCCCAAAACCTCTGGCTGAAAGTAAAATCACCGGTCAACTATTGGAGATGAGTTTAGATCTGTGAATATGCAAGATCGCATAACTCACATGATAAATAATTCGCGCCTTTATCGCCCTTCCGGTGGTTTTGGCACACTTGAGGAACTTTTTCATGTGGTTACAGAGCTCACTAAATGTTCATCAAAACCAATAGAGTGCTTAATGTCAATGGTTTTTGATGGTTTACTTGTCTTTCATCGACTACTCTGTGAAAAGGGATTTATTTCCGAGCGTGCAAAACGAATCATAGTCGTTGCAACAACACGAGAAGAACTAATCGAAAAACTCAATGAATTTGTTCCTCAACCAGATCCACTTTAGCTAAAATTGTCTGCAGGTAGAAGATTTTACCATGAGAAAACGAAAAGTAGATTCATTCCTCTCCCTTTGATAACCCATGTCGGACCCCTTGTATTTTTACTTTTTGTCGTGTGTAATAATCGTGCTAAATGATGGCAGCTTAAGGAGTTTCTTCTTGATCTCTTGACGCGCATCTATTCACGATTTATGTATTTTTATTTCATTCTTGTAATGTTTATTTCGTCTTTTGCTTTTATAAAAACTTTGATGGCGCGTAAGGCGACTCTTGGACTTTCTTGATGCGCATCTAAAAAATTATGTTATACTTACGAGTATATTTTATTTTCTTTTGTGTGTGCCTCGTATATTTATTCTCTTGCAGATTCTAAAAGGCGTTAGGCTCAGACATCAACTTTCTTAACAGGGAGTATTCTACTTTTCTGCATTGATTTTTATTTTATTTTTAAACTGAGGACAGTTTTATTTTCAAGTTTGGGGTTTGTTTTAGTATTTTGGTGTGTTGTAATTTTGGTGTGGTTTGTTTAATAATTTTGGTGTGTTTTGATTGATTTGGTTATTTGCCTTAATTTTTTTTTTAATTATTATATATATATATATATATTTATAGTACTTTGATTTATGAGATTTTTAGATCTGGCCATAACACAAATAAATTAGCTATATACAAACTTCTAAAATCGTTTTAACCGGTAAAAAATTTGTATATTCCAAAAAATTTTTGAGCCTTAATCTCTCTTTCCAAGCCTTGTAATTATCATATAAAATCGAGTCATTCGTTACCTTGAGAAAATAAGAATCAATTGGTTAATGAAAATAAAGCGAAATTTACTTAATTTGTGGAGTTTTGATTTTTCATGCTTAACTAAAAATGATTTTCGCAAAAATTCTATTCCCTAAAAAAGGAGTCATTGGTGAAAAGAGCTACACGTTAGCAAATAACGGTGAAAGCTATCACCTAAAAAAATAAATGACGAAAAGGAGAAGTGTTGAGCGACATTGCTAATTTTGGAAGTCTTAAATTTTGCGAAAAATAAAGGACTAACCATTGTTGGTGCGTAGCTGCGTCTCGGGAAAAATTGGTGAAAAGAGCTACACGTTAGCAAATAACGGTGTGAAAGCTATCACCTTTTACGAAAAAAAAATGAGATAGAAATTGTGTTAGTGAAAAGAGCTACACGTTAGCAAATAACGGTGTGAAAGCTATCACTAAAAGGGATGTAGTTTATGAGCAGATTTGAATTAATTAGCAAATTTGAATTTCAATACACTCAATTTTGTAAAAATCACAATATTTGATGACGCCAATGAAATTCTTCTTCATATTGAGTCGAAAAATAAACGAGTGATCGAGAGCAACCATTAAAGGGAGTCGTATGTATCACGAGTGGGAAAGAAATAATCAACCTTTTGGGGGAAAACCTTACATTTTGGAATTACAAAATAAAAACCGTGTTTTAACTTCAAAAATATTAGTAGATTTATTTTGAATCTTGATTCATTTCTATCTACTGTATAAAGTCAAGTTGTTGTTTATTAATGGCATTTTGATCTCCTTTTCTCTTTTTATGTTTTAATTTATGTGTGTATTAATTTTCTTATTTTTTTTTTATTTTTATTTTTATTTTTGGAGTGTGAATAATAAAGAGTCTTGCTCGGGACTAGCAAGAATTCAAGTTTGGGGGTGTGATAAGTGTCATTTTTGTACACTTATCCATGGTTTGTATCGATAAAATTCACCCATCATTGAGCTAGTCTACTCGTTTTTGCTTTTAATTTATTAGTTTTAATAATTTTATTTTTATTGGATGATGATCGGATTAAATAACTGAATTACTCAAGAAACAACATGTTTAATAAATATTCTCTTTATTGAATTTTGATATATTCATGTTGTAGGGCTTTCCGAGACGAATTCGGTCTTTTCCGATTCAAAATCGAGTTATATATCAAAAGTTATCATCAGAAGAAGATCCGGGGCAAAAACGCAAAGTCGAGGGAATTCGGGCTGAAAACGTAACTATCAAAGCTTCAAATGAGCAAATTTACGAAGCCACGTTACGGCCGTAACATTCGGGAAGTTACGGACGTAAGTCACCTCGATTACGGCCGTAACTCACAGATGTTACAGTAGTAACTCTTGTGATTGCTATGATTTGTCTAATTTTTATACTTTTGTGTATTATTGAAGGGATGGTGGCATTGATCCGATATAATGTAATAATGCTGTAGTTTTGGAGCTATTAGATGACTTTAGGTGTATAAATAGACCCCTTAGATCCTTCATCATTCACCATTCATCATATAATTTTCCATTTTCTTGTAAACTTTTCTTTTTGTGTGAAGAACACACTTGTGTTCTTGAGTGATCTTTGTAAGTGTGGTATAGTATATGTTGTTCTGAGAGTTTATTGCTTCTATCTCCTTTATCTACTAAGGGAGTTAGGATCAATTCTTTCTCTTGATTCAACTAAGAATGACCACCAAAGCTTGTAATATGTGTAATAAACCCTTTATGGGCTAAGTTTCTTAAGTTGGGATTATAAACAAGGTTAGTCATGTTATTTATGTTTGTATAAAGATATATTATGAATTACTTATTATTGTGTGTGATTTTCATTGTTTTAACAATCTTTATTTATTTGGCCAATTAATGAAGATATTTATGATATTCATATGTTTCGAAAGAAAATATGTTTGATTAGATCAAATGATCTTCACTCTAAGTTGTTCTAGGGGATAGAAATATACCCCTAGTCCTTAGATGATTCATTGAGTTATTTTCACAAATCCTAATGCTATGTATTGAAGCCAATCAACATAGAAATATAGTGGATTGATTCAATATGTAAGGGGCGTTTTATAGTTCGAAAGAGAAACCGTCTTTTTAAGGAAAATCGAATCTACACAACATAATAAGTAAATTCATCTTATGATCTCCAATACATCTTTTATAACTAATGACGAACTAAGTTTGTAATCCCAACTATTTCATTTTATCGATAATCAATCTATTATTATTGCTATCTTTTTATTTCCTTATAATATTAGAACTATTATTGCAATTTCTTTGCAATTATTAAACCAAACTTTTTAATTGTGTGTTTCACTCATCTTAAGTATCTATAAAAATAGACTAATAGTGTATAATTCAAATTATAACATAACTTCCTTGTGGGATCGATAAACCGGACTCAAAAAGTCCACTTTACTACTTGATACGATATCGTGCACTTGCGATAGTTACACAAAAAGCGTGTCAAGTTTTTGGCGCCGTTGCCGGGGAAGTATAAGTTATATTTGAACTCTTACTGTAATACCCTCGCCTTTAATATTGTATTTCATGATTTAAGTTAAGTATTGTTGCACCATATCTGTGATGTGTAGCATGTACCGACGAATTATGTTAAGTTGGATTCATGATCATTCATACTATATTAGTTGTTGGGTGATATTGCGAAAATTCCATTTATGCTCGTTATAGTACTTAACGTACGTTAACATGTATTCTTAACGTACGCTATGAAGGCCACCTTACGTACGTAACACCGATACGTTAACGTACGTAATACGGAAGATTCTCCAGCAATCCGCCTTTCGGCGGGTGGGGTCGAGCAAGGGTAGCTGGTCGGGAGTCGATCGCGACAGCTAAGTCAACGGCCACTACGTACGTAATAGCCGCTTGGTTACGTACGTAACGAACTGCGTGTTTTTAGGCAGTGAGTTTGATGAAATTGGTTACGTACGTAATGATCATAAGATTACGTACGTAAAGGCTATAACGTACGTTAACCACTTTCGTTAACGTACGTAATGTCGATTGATTATAAATGTAGGACTTGCCATTCATTTCCTACTCGACCTTTTTCAATCTCCCGACTAAGGAACGATTCCCTTCCCTTCCAACTTCGTTTCTAAGCCTTTCTAACTTGTGTTGGAGCCTCAACACTTGATTGGTGACTTGGAGAAGCTAGAGATTGAAGTATATTCCTTGAAGTGTGGGTGTTGTTCTTCATTTTAAGGTTGGTCTTTCTTTAACTCATATCAATTCCATGTTTCTGATGATGTTAGTAGATAAATACTTCACATAATGATAGTTTAGATTAGTGTAAACATGATAAGTTAATTGAATCATACTCAAATCAAGTGAAGATTAATTTTGAAGGTATTAGTATTGCTTCTTGAGGTAAATAACTTCATAATATGATTGTGTTGATAATTATATACATAAAACCTGAGGTATAGCATGATAATCGGAAGTTGATTTTAGTCTCTACACTAGGAACATGTTAGAGATGATGTCCTTAATGATTAAAAGCGAGAAATGTTAAGATTGTCTTGAACATTCTATTGATCCTTAAAGGTTGCATGAAACCATGATTTTGGCCTTTAAAACCTTTGTGATGGAATTGTTGGAAAGATGATGTTAACCCTTTGAAGATGATCTTTGTTAGATGGATGAAATTACTTCAAAAATCTCAAGTATCCAATGGTATAACTAGGCATTTAATAAATTCTTCAAAGTAAAACAATGAATGTTGATAGGAGGAAGTTGTAATCTCCGTACGTTCGAATTTATCGATTTCACCAAAGAGTGATAATCACTACATTAATAGGTTAATAATGTTCTTAAGAGAGTTGTGTTGAATATGACGATACAAATACGGTAGATGAATAGCCGAATTCCATTTCATTAATCCGTGCATGTCTAGAGGAGTAAATTAAGATAATGTTCTTAACTCACTAAAAACTTGAACTTACGTTTCATATAACAATCAAGTTTTGAATGAAATCGTCGGTAAATAATGAAGAATGTAATTAAACACAACTTATATCGTAATTGGAAGTGTCGATGATTTGAAACGATATCCTCACGATATTACATTGATGATAAACTGGACATCAAGAATTTGACGTCAAGATTAGAATATGTAATGAACATGATAAACATGCGATGATTTGTAATAAGAACATTAAAATGGTCGATAGGATAATCTATTTATTCAAAGTGAATTCACGAATATTGTTCATGCGATAATACCATTATCATACGAATGTGTTGTTGAATGGATTATATTTCATTCAAGGTTGCTTGTTCACGTGAGTATTGTTAGACGAGGATACCGTTCGTTTGACCATTCAAAGAAGGATTATTCGTCTACGGAATTGAGGCAAGTTATCTTGCTTGGTTATAGTGATGGTTGAATTCTTGTGATTATTATGCAGTTCGTGTGTATGAAATGTTACGATAATCTATGATTCGTGATATGGTGATACCCTTGATCGTATTGTCATGGTGTTGGGGATGATACCCCGGAATTACCGTCCTTATTACCGTTAGTTCTTTTGAGCTTTGTTGACACTTCGGTGAGTTGTTCGATTCCCTCGTAAAAGTGTAATTCGTTGAGTTTCGTTGTCATGTTGTATCGTGACATCTCTGGAGTCATATCTGCGCGCCGATTGGTTATGTGTAGGATTTTTAGCCGGGCACTTGATGATCATGCGTGGATGTTTTCCGCATTTAGATCGTGCACACGAGACGTAGTTCGTGAGGCTAATTAGGTACATCGTCCCACGTATATTCTGGATTCCGTATACGGGGTGGACATGTGCACGGACACATTTCCGGATCGGGCGTACTGTGACGTCCGTCTTGAGCCATAGTATGTGGTCGTTCGTATACTTGATTATGTTTCGACAGTTGGGACTGATTGTTTATACGCCTTCGGGGTATATTCAGTAGTCGGTGGATTTCTTTGAAATCAGTATATATATGAATTGTATAATGCCATGAGAATTATTGTCATGTATAGCTGACCCTGTGGTTTGGGGCGAAATACTTGTATTTCAGGGCGAGGAAAGGGCAAGGCACAGGAGGAGCACAATGGCGACGGAGGATTCTGATGTATGCTATTTCGGGGGGCCCGAGTCTTTTGGTTGTTCGGTTATGTTTTAAGCGTGACTTTCGTTTTATTTTTGTGTCGGATGAATGTACTAAAACTTGTTAAGTCTTGCCCATCGTCATATGGTACATCTTGTGTTTGGATCCTGTGTATGTTTGATTGTATTTATAAATATGAATAACTCATACTCCACACCGGGGTTTTGATAAATATCGTGGTACGGTGCCACGTTGTCGGATTTTAAGTGTATTTTGTGATATTGCCTGGTGGGTCCCAGGAGGGATCCACGGCACTGTAATGGCCACTGTTTTTGGGATGTTACAGAAGATGGTATCGGAGAGTGTGTTTTTATTTTGAGTCATTGTAGGATCGAAATAGCATCAAGAAAACTTCGTGCCACGTGTAACCTGTGCAAGCGCCTGACCCGTCGAATACGGTATGTTCTCATGAACCATAATTTGATTTCTGGCATGATATTGACGATGTATTGGTCTCCTTACTTATCTTGGCATCTTGCTACCATGAGGCAAAATTCATCTATTGAAGAGAACCTAAATTAATTATGTGATTGGAATTGTTTCGACTTAATGTTGATATGATATTGAGTGTGTAACACTTGTAGTGCAATGACTCTTTACAATGCTTTGTTGGATAGGAAATTCCTGTTGTTATTAAGCGTGATTGATAAATCAAACTGTACTTGTGACTTGATTCTTTCGGTATGGAAAGGAACCTTAGGGGCCGTGGCGAGGGAGACGAGGCCGCGGAAGAGGCCGAATTCCGATACCACGAGCTAACAGACGCGCGAATGTGGAGCGAGTTCCGCAGTGCTGATTCGCCTTCTCGGGACCAATCACACCACACCGGAGAGAATGCACGTGCCGATCCTTACACCGTGATGCAGGTAATGATGGACCACATAACCCAAATGGGTCGGTGATGGAAACTATGCAAAGGAATACTACTTGGTCAGGCGGGGACAACGGCCTCCGCCTGGTACTGGCGGGATCGTGAGCCGGATTATTAGCGACATATCACGTCGGCGACCTCCGACTTTTGAAGGCTCATCCGAGCTGCCGACATTGTCTGTGGATAGAACATTTCGAGAAACTGTTCGAGATGGTGGAGTGCCAGAGGAAAATCGAGTTCTGTGGCGACCTACTACCTTAGTAAGAGTGCCCATACTTGGTGGCTTTACGTGAGGCTGCCGAAGGCGCAGTACTTGGGAGGAATTTAAGACTCTTATGCTAGATCGTTACTATCCCGCACCCCTCCGTGAAGCCAAACTGTCCGAATTATTAAACCCCGACCCATCGGAAGACGAAGATGTGTTAGCAATTCTGAAAAATTCCAAGCACTTCTCCCTTTTGCTACTCGGTTGTCCGTTCTAAGCCGATAAAATCAAATATTTCCTCAAGAGGCTTAAACCCGAATGAGGATGCAATTACTCAATCACCACCATGCGACCTTACCGGAGTTTATTGAGAAGGCTTTGGAGTATGAACTTCTGCGAAGGAGATTTCTAAGAGACAACCTCGGTTTTCCAACAAGAGATCCAGAACTGCACCCAAGGAGACAAAGAATGGGGTATTCAAGAAACCCCACTGTACCAAATCCTTCCGAGCGGCCACCTATGGCACCAAAACCGGCAGAACGCACTCTCGCAATCGGCTCACTGCCGTGTGTTATAACCGTGGGGGACGAGGGCATATCAGCTCCAAGTGTCCGGCCGGCCGTTGCATGTCACACTTGCGGAAAACGGTCATCGCGCTCGCTATTGCCGGGTGGACTCGGGCGTGCCCAGAAGCATCTCTTGCTCCAGTACGGTCTTCTGTTCAGAACGTGCTCCTCCATCCGCTTCTTACGGACTAAGGGGCGAACAAAGGGATAGGCCGTGGAAACCAAGTTGGTACACTGCTTCCGGGGTTGCAAAACCCGAGTTTACGAGATGAAGAAAGCCGATGATCCCGGCCGGCATGATTGCAGGTACTCTCGAGATCCACTCTCGGCCGTTTGTGTTCTTTTTGAAACGGTGCTTCACACTCCTTTTTGTCTAGTTCTTGCTTGAGTCGTTTGCATTTGAATCGTGTTATCAATTGTGAACCTTATGTAATTGGTCTACCCGATGGTAGAAGAATTATTGGGAGTCGTGAAGTACAGAACTGTCCGATTAGCATAAACAACCGTGAGTGGTTGTCTGACTTGATTGTGGTGGATTTACCTAAAGATGATGTAATCTTGGGTATTGACTGGATGGATCGTCACGATGCCGTCCTTAGCGTCCGTAAGCGAATGGTGACCGTCACATCGGATGATGGCGTCGAGTGTATTTTTCGGGGTGATAATCCCAATCATGCAGGAGAGTCATCAGCGCTATGAAGGCTATGAGATTACTAAACCAGGATGCATTGGTTATTGGTGTTACATGACTAAGACAGTGACCGGCGGTCAAACCGATTGATATTCCGGAGTTCGAGATTATCCCGATGTATTTCGGACGAGCTTCGGGAATACCCCCACAATGAGAGGTGGAATTCACCATTGAGTTGGAGCCGGGGACGTCCGCTTTCGAAAGCACCATACCGTATGGCCCCGACCGAGATGCGGGAATTAAAAAGACAACTCGAAGAATTAATCGAGAAAGGGTACGTTCGACCCAGTGCATCCCCTTGGGGAGCGCCGGTGTTATTAAATGCGGAAGAAGGACGGATCATTGCGTTTGTGTATTGATTACGGAGTGAACAAGGTAACAATTAAGAACAAGTATCCTTTACCTCGCATCGATGACCTATTGGATCGGCTCCAGGAGAGCCGTATTTTCCAAGATCGACTTGAGGTCGGGTACCACCAATTGCGGATTCGAGAGTCGGCGTCCAAGACTGACTTTTCGCACTCGCTATGGGCATTATGAGTTCGTTGTCATGCCATTCGACCGACTAATGCACTGCAGATTCATGGAATTGATGAATCGAGTTTTATTAATTATCTGGATCGTTTTGTAGTCGCTTTTATTGACGATATCTTGGTCTACTCGTGATCATGAGGAGCATGAGTGTCACCTCCGCGAGGTTCTCGATGCGTTAAGGCGAGAACAACTCTATGGAAAATTTTCCAAGTGTGAATTCTGGATGTACGAAGTTATTTTTCCGGGTCATGTGATATCAGCAGAGGGAGTAAGAGTAGACCCACGAAGACGGAAGCTATCCGAGACTGGCTACCCCGAAGAACGTGAAGGAAGTTCGTAGTTTTACGGGTCTAGCAGGCTATTACGATTCGTGGAAGGATTTTCCAAAATTGCTCAACCGATGACTAATGCTGAGAAAAGATAAGAAGTACTTGTGGTCGGAAGCATGTCAAAGAAAGTTTTGATGAACTCAAAGGTCGATTAATTTCAGCACTTTGTTTTGGTACTACCTAGAGGGACGGAAAGATTCGCGGTATACGCGATGCATCGAGGCAGGCCTTGGGCTGCGTATTAATGCGGACGGGAAAGTGATCGCCTATGCATCCGCACGATTGCGTCCTTACGAGGTCAACTACCCGACTCATGACTTGGAGTTAGCGGCCGTAGTGTTTGCTTTAAAAATCGGCGCCACTATACGTATGGAGTTACCCGCGATTTTTACGGACCACAAGAGCACAAGTATATTTTTACCCGAAGGAGTTGAATATGAGACAAAGGAGGTGGTTAGAGCTAATCAAAGACTATGATATCGAGATCCTTTATCATCCGTGCAAGGCAAACGTGGTTGCCGATGCCTTGAGCCGCAAGACGGTGCAGAGCAGATGCTAGCTCGTTTGACCGCCTGCAGGGAGTTGCATTTAGAGTTCATGAGACCAGAGATTGAGGTCCTGGATACAACGCATTCGGGGGACATTTGTGCATGCTTGAGATTTCACCATCCATTGATGAGACGATCGGGACGAAACAGATGTCGGACCCATTCTTATCCGAGTCGAGGAGAAATCGATCGGGGAAGGCCTGGATTTGTGGTTCACGAGGATGACTTACGCTTTAAAAATCGAGTGTGTGTACCGCAGACGAAGAGTTGAGGAATACTATTCTGAAGGAGGCTCATGCTACCCCGTATTCTATACACCCGGGATCAAACAAAATGTATAAGGAATTGAAGCCGTATTATTGGTGGGGTAATATGAAACGGGAGGTTGCCGAGTTCGTTTCGAAATGTCGACTGTCGTGAGGTCAAGATTGAGCATCAACGACCGGTGGCATGATGAGACCGCTTCCTATTCCCGAGTGGAAGTGGGAAGACATATCGATGGACTTTATTACTAGTTTGCCGACGAGCCGTCGAGGCATGAATACGATTTGGGTGGTTGTGGATCGATTGACTAAATCAGCCCACTTCTTGGAGATCAAGGATACTTGGGGCCCTGAGAGATTGGCCCAATTATTCATCAAAGAGATTGTGAGGCGCATGGCACCCTAAGAGTATTGTATCATCGGGACGGACGGTTCGTGTCGCACTTACGGAAGGCGGTTCATCGTGCTATGGGTACACGGTTGAACTTGACACTTTTCATCCTCAGACCAAGCGGTCACCCGAGAGGACAATTCAAACTCTAGAGGATATGTTGAGGGCATGTGCTCTCGATTGGAAGCTTGTGGGAAGCCCAACCGCCGTTGGTAGAATTCACATACAATAACGGTGGCACGCCTCGATCATGATGGCACCTTATGAGGCACTATATGGTCGTCGTTGTAGGTCCCCATTGTGCTGGGACGAATTATCTGAATCTATTGGTACGGAACCTGATATGTTATTGGCAGCCCGCGAGAAGATTTCCCTGATCAAGAGCCGTCTATTAACGGCCCAAAGCCGCCAGAAATCATATGCAGATAATCGTCGACGACCACTCGAGTTTGAAGTTGGTGACCATGTACTGGTCAAACTATCTCCTACTAGAGGTGTTTTCCGATTCGGGAAGAGAGGCAAATTGAGCCCAAGGTATATTGGTCCGTTTGAGATCCTGGAACGAGTAGGCGACCTAGCCTATCGTTTAGCATTACCACCAGCTTTGAGTCGTATTCACAACGTATTCCATGTATCTCAGTTAAGGAAGTATGTTGCTGATCCAAGTCACGTTATTCAATTCGACGAGGTCGAAATAGCCGACGACCATTCGTATGAGGAGCAGCCTGTGCAGATACTCGAAAGGAGAATTAAGCAGTGAGGAACAAGGCGATTCCCGTATTAAAAATTCGGTGGTCAAGACACGGAGTCGAGGAAGCTACGTGGGAGGCGAAGATAGCATGCGAGAGAGATACCCGAATCTGTTTACCCCTTAGTTTCGGGGACGAAACTCCTTTTAAGAGGGAGTATGTAATACCTCGCCTTTAATATTGTATTTCATGATTTAAGTTAAGTATTGTTGCACCATATCTGTGATGTGTAGCATGTACCGACGAATTATGTTAAGTTGGATTCATGATCATTCATACTATATTAGTTGTTGGGTGATATTGCGAAAATTCCATTTATGCTCGTTATAGTACTTAACGTACATTAACATGTATTCTTAACGTACGCTATGAAGGCCACCTTACGTACGTAACACCGATACGTTAACGTACGTAATACGGAAGATTCTCCAAAGAATCCGCCTTTGGCGGTGGGGTCGAGCAAGGGTAGGTGGTGGGAGTCGATCGCGGCGGCTAAGTCAACGGCCACTACGTGCGTAATAGCCGCTTGGTTACGTACGTAACGAACTGCGTGTTTTTAGGCAGTGAGTTTGATGAAATTGGTTACGTACGTAATGATCATAAGATTACGTACGTAAAGGCTATAACGTACGTTAACCACTTTCGTTAACGTCGTAATGTCGATTCGATTATAAATGTAGGACTTGCCATTCATTTCCTACTCGACCTTTTTCAATCTCCCGACTAAGGAACGATTCCCTTCCCTTCCAACTTCGTTTCTAAGCCTTTCTAACTTGTGTTGGAGCCTCAACACTTGATTGGTGACTTGGAGAAGCTAGAGATTGAAGTATATTCCTTGAAGTGTGGGTGTTGTTCTTCATTTTAAGGTTGGTCTTTCTTTAACTCATATCAATTCCATGTTTCTGATGATGTTAGTAGATAAATACTTCACATAATGATAGTTTAGATTAGTGTAAACACGATAAGTTAATTGAATCATACTCAAATCAAGTGAAGATTAATTTTGAAGGTATTAGTATTGCTTCTTGAGGTAAATAACTTCATAATATGATTGTGTTGATAATGATATACATAAAACCTGAGGTATAGCATGATAATCGGAAGTTGATTTTAGTCTCTACACTAGGAACATGTTAGAGATGATGTCCTTAATGATTAAAAGCGAGAAATGTTAAGATTGTCTTGAACATTCTATTGATCCTTAAAGGTTGCATGAAACCATGATTTTGGCCTTTAAAACCTTTGTGATGGAATTGTTGGAAAGATGATGTTAACCCTTTGAAGATGATCTTTGTTAGATGGATGAAATTACTTCAAAAATCTCAAGTATCCAATGGTATAACTAGGCATTTAATAAATTCTTCAAAGTAAAACAATGAATGTTGATAGGAGGAAGTTGTAATCTCCGTACGTTCGAATTTATCGATTTCACCAAAGAGTGATAATCACTACATTAATAGGTTAATAATGTTCTTAAGAGAGTTGTGTTGAATATGACGATACAAATACGGTAGATGAATAGCCGAATTCCATTTCATTAATCCGTGCATGTCTAGAGGAGTAAATTAAGATAATGTTCTTAACTCACTAAAAACTTGAACTTACGTTTCATATAACAATCAAGTTTTGAATGAAATCGTCGGTAAATAATGAAGAATGTAATTAAACACAACTTATATCGTAATTGGAAGTGTCGATGATTTGAAACGATATCCTCACGATATTACATTGATGATAAACTGGACATCAAGAATTTGACGTCAAGATTAGAATATGTAATGAACATGATAAACATGCGATGATTTGTAATAAGAACATTAAAATGGTCGATAGGATAATCTATTTATTCAAAGTGAATTCACGAATATTGTTCATGCGATAATACCATTATCATACGAATGTGTTGTTGAATGGATTATATTTCATTCAAGGTTGCTTGTTCACGTGAATATTGTTAGACGAGGATACCGTTCGTTTGACCATTCAAAGAAGGATTATTCGTCTACGGAATTGAGGCAAGTTATCTTGCTTGGTTATAGTGATGGTTGAATTCTTGTGATTATTATGCAGTTCGTGTGTATGAAATGTTCTGATAATCTATGATTCGTGATATGGTGATACCCTTGATCGTATTGTCATGGTGTTGGGGATGATACCCCCGGAATTACCGTCCTTATTACCGTTAGTTCTTTTGAGCTTTGTTGACACTTCGGTGAGTTGTTCAATTCCCTCGTAAAAGTGTAATTCGTTGAGTTTCGTTGTCATGTTGTATCGTGACATCTCTGGAGTCATATCTGCGCGCCGATTGGTTATGTGTAGGATTTTTAGCCGGGCACTTGATGATCATGTGTGGATGTTTTCCGCATTTAGATCGTGCACACGAGACGTAGTTCGTGAGGCTAATTAGGTACATCGTCCCACGTATATTCTGGATTCCGTATACGGGGTGGACATGTGCACGGACACATTTCCGGATCGGGCGTACTGTGACGTCCGTCTTGAGCCATAGTATGTGGTCGTTCGTATACTCGATTATGTTTCGACAGTTGGGACTGATTGTTTATACGCCTTCGGGGTATATTCGGTAGTCGGTGGATTTCTTTGAAATCGGTATATATATGAATTGTATAATGCCATGAGAATTATTATCATGTATAGTGACCTGTGGTTTGGGGCGAAATACTTGTATTTCGGGCGAGGAAAGGGCAAGGCACGGGAGGAGCACAATGGTGACGGAGGATTCGATGTATGCTATTTCGGGGGCCCCGAGTCTTTTGGTTGTTCGGTTATGTTTTAAGCGTGACTTTCGTTTTATTTTTGTGTCGGATGAATGTACTAAAACTTGTTAGGTCTTGCCCATCGTCATATGGTACATCTTGTGTTTGGATCCTGTGTATGTTTGCTTGTATTTAAAAATATGAATAACTCATACTCCACACCGGGGTTTTGATAAATATCGTGGTACGGTGCCACGTTGTCGGATTTTAAGTGTATTTTGTGATATTGCCTGGTGGGTCCCAGGAGGGATCCACGGCACTGTAATGGCCACTGTTTTTGGGCTGTTACACTTACATTATAAACTATTTGTGTAGGTACAAATTTCTCGACGTTGTAACTTAGTACTAAATTGTGTTTGTCCGGTCAAGTGGCGGATAACGGTACTCCGTGACTATTAAAGTCGGATTTTTCAGTTTCCCACAACAACTGATATTTGTATATATTTTTTTTTTATTTTATTTTCATTGTCTTTTTATTTTTTGTTTTTTTTATCATGGATGAAACATTGTTTAAAATTGAAAAAAGATTTCCCTTTCTAAGCAAAAATGCAATTTTAAAAATTTACAAGACAAGGCTTGAAAGGATGAGGTTGCTTACGAATAAAAGCATACCTTTTGACATAAGATTCATTATCGAAGCCAAAGTAAGAATAGAAGGTGAATTCACAGAAACACCAACTAGATTTTTACAGGCTTGGAAAAAGTTCATATGCAAAGAAACGACGAGCAAAGATTCTAGCCGTTTGCTATAAATGTGCTAGATGGAACGTAATGCAAAATGTCGATCTTTAGGAATTCCATCTACAAAAGAGAAGATAAAATTCGGTTCATTAATGATGGTACGAATAAGGAGAATTTAGATAATATCGAAATTTCTCTTGACACGCATCCTAGTGGACTTGTGTATTACGAATTCAATGTTTGTGGAATAAATTCAAACCGAGAATATGAACAACGTCTTGGGAATCGGCGTTAAAAGACCTGTTTGCCAATTTGTAAGAAAATTGGATGGGAAGCTTCTCCCGACTCATAGAAGGCGTTTAGGCCGTTCGAACGTAAAATCAGAGGAAGATGTGAGCCACAATCACAACTACCGTACATACGCGTAAGTATCTTTTATTTTTGTCGTGTGGTGAGATTTTACGAATAAAAATGTGATACGCGATAAAAGCTTTCATTATTCTATTGAGTAGTTGAAGCACAATCAAACGCAATCACAAACTTGTTAAACAATTTTTACCTTCTTTTTCTTCTATAAATAAACTTTCTATTGGTTTCTTTCATTCATCCCTCAAACTTGCACTTTTCTCTGTTTCTCTCTAAAAATTTTTTTTTTCTTTTCAAAAATGGAGTCATCATCTTCAACAAAAATTTTACACACCGCATTTTTGGTGGATCTAGTTACGGAAAAGAGGCATGCTTCATGAAGGCCCCACAACTTGGGTCGTACCTTAGGAGAAAAATGCATTCATGTAGTTTACGGAGGAGGAAGTCTAGGATTAATGGGGCGAGCCGTCATGCCTATATGGAAGGAGTAAGAGTGTTGGGAGTAATCCCAAAACCTCTGGCTGAAAGTAAAATCACCGGTCAACTATTGGAGATGAGTTTAGATCTCGTGAATATGCAAGATCGCATAACTCACATGATAAATAATCTGGCGCCTTTATCGCCCTTCTTCCTGGTTTTGGCACACTTGAGGAACTTTTTCATGTGGTTACGAGCCTGACTAAATGTTCATCAAAACCAATAGGAGTGCTTAATGTCAATGGTTTTTGATGGTTTCTGTCTTTCATCGACTACTCTGAAAAGGGATTTATTTAGAGCGTGCAAAACGAATCATAGTCGTTGCAACAACACCGGAAGAACTAATCGAAAAACTCAATGAATTTGTTCCTCAACCAGATCCACTTTAGCTAAAATTGTGCAGGTAGAAGATTTTACCGTGAGAAAACGAAAAGTAGATTCATTCCTCTCCCTTTGATAACCCGTATCGGACCCCTTGTATTTTTACTTTTTGTCGTGTGTAATAATCGTGCTAAATGATGGCGGCTTAAGGAGTTTCTTCTTGATCTCTTGACGCGCATCTATTCACGATTTATGTATTTTTATTTCATTACGTAATGTTTATTTCGTCTTTTGCTTTTATAAAAACTTTGATGGCGGCGTAAGGCGACTCTTCTGACTTTCTTGATGCGCATCTAAAAATTATGTTATACTTACGAGTATATTTTATTTTCTTTTGTGTGTGCCTCGTATATTTATTCTCTTGCAGATTCTAAAAGGCGTTAGGCTCGGACATCAACTTTCTTAACAGGAGTATTCGCTTTTCGCATTGATTTTTATTTTATTTTTAAGCGAGACAGTTTTATTTTCAAGTTTGGGGGTGGTTTGTTTTAGTATTGTGGTGTGTTGTAATTTTGGTGTGGTTTGTTTAATAATTTTGGTGTGTTTTGATTGATTTGGTTATTTGCCTTAATTTTTTTAATTATTATATATATATATATATTTATAGTACTTTGATTTATGAGATTTTTAGATCGGCCATAACACCAATAAATTAGCTATATACAAACTTCTAAAATCGTTTTAACCAGGTAAAAAAATTGTATATTCCAAAAAAATTTTTGAGCCTTAATCTCTCTTTCCAAGCCTTGTAATTATCATATAAAATCGAGTCATTCGTTACCTTGAGAAAAGAAGAATCAATTGGTTAATGAAAAATAAAGCGAAATTTACTTAATTTGTGGAGTTTTTGATTTTTCATGCTTAACTAAAAATAATTTTCGCAAAAATTCTATTCCCTAAAAAAGGAGTCATTGGTGAAAAGAGCTACACGTTAGCAAATAACGGTGTGAAAGCTATCACCTAAAAAAATAAATGACGAAAAGGAGAAGTGTTGAGCAAAGAATTTGCCTAATTTTGGAAGTCTTAAATTTTGCGAAAAATAAAGGACTAACCATTGTTGGTGCGTAGTGCTGCGTCTCGGGAAAAATTGGTGAAAAGAGCTACACGTTAGCAAATAACGGTGTGAAAGCTATCACCTTTTTACGAAAAAAATGAGATAGAAATTGTGTTAGTGAAAAGAGCTACACGTTAGCAAATAACTGTGAAAGCTATCACTAAAAGGGATGTAGTTTATGAGCAGATTTGAATTAATTAGCAGCTGAATTTCAATACACTCAATTTTGTAAAAATCACAATATTTGATGACGCCAATGAAATTCTTCTTCATATTGAGTCGAAAAATAAACGAGTGATCGAGAGCAACCATTAAAGGGAGTCGTATGTATCACGAGTGGGAAAGAAATAATCAACCTTTTGGGGAAAACCTTACATTTTGGAATTACAAAATAAAAACCGTGTTTTAACTTCAAAAATATTAGTAGATTTATTTTGAATCTTGATTCATTTCTATCTCTTGTATAAAGTGGTTGTTGTTTATTAATGGCATTTTGATCTCCTTTTCTCTTTTTATGTTTTAATTTATGTGTGTATTAATTTTCTTATTTTTTTTTTATTTTTATTTTTATTTTTGGAGTGTGAATAATAAAGAGTCTTGCTCGGGACTAGCAAGAATTCAAGTTTGGGGGTGTGATAAGTGTCATTTTTGTACACTTATCCATGGTTTGTATCGATAAAATTCACCCATCATTGAGCTAGTCTACTCGTTTTTTGCTTTTAATTTATTAGTTTTAATAATTTTATTTTTATTGGATGATGATCGGATTAAATAACTGAATTACTCAAGAAACAACATGTTTAATAAATATTCTCTGTAATACCCGAATTTTCAGTATGAATTTTTCGCGTTATTTTATCTAAGATATACTGGATGGCTTGGTGTCTATACAGTATAGATAAAATAAATTGAGAACTGAGACAGCTGTATTTGTACTCGTATAACTGTCGTAGTGGTTCGACAATTATTTTTAGGATATCGTGTATCAGGTTATCGTACTTTTGGATATCAGGTATACCATATGAGAATATTTTTTTTGGATTCAGTACATGTATTCAGTATGCAGTATGTTCGTATTTGGTATGTCGAGACGGACGAGGAGAGTTGGAAAATGGCTAAGTATAACCTGATTAGCGCGCGCTAATGTTCAAGCATAGCGCACGCTATCGTTCATGGTTAGCGCACGCTAGAGGCATAATGTAGCGCACGCTAAATGCGATCGGATCGGAAGGAATCTGCGTGTGGACCCACTGTTTTAGACGCTCGGGCAGTCGATCAACGGTTGTTGTCACGAAGTATTAGCGCACGCTAAAGCATGAGGCTTAGCGCACGCTAATTGTAGATCGGTCAAAAGGAATCTTATCCTCGTCGGATCGGCATGTGGAGGCACATGCGGTACGTAGACTGTAGCAAGTCAATCGATATTAGCGCACGCTAGATGCAATGAATTGCGACGCTACAGATGTTTTACGACGTTAATGCATGGGCATTACGTCGTAAGCTAGTTTACGAAGCAAGGCAAGAGCCATGGACTCGATAGCGCACGCTAACTAAGTCGATTAGCGCACGCTAAAGCGGTAGCGCACGCTAAACATGAGATGTTAGCGCACGCTAATAATGAATATTATAAAAAGGGACAGGAGGGTGTTATGAAGCATTTCGTCCACTTATTTCCTTTAACTCGATAGAGAGATCACTGAGAGGTACATGAGGTCCGTAAAAGCGAGAGATGATCCTCTTTATCAAGATTAAGATGGAAAGCATGGATTCAAGCTTTGTTCTTGAGGTTATTGATGATTTTGGAATAGAGTTCAATGGTTCTTCTTCTTGGTTCATCCATACAAGGTAATTCTCATATCCCTTTGATGTTGGTTCGTTTTTCTTGGATGATTACTTGTGAAGGAGCATGTTGGATTATCATGTAACGATATTATACGAGAATTATTGAAATTGTGATATGAGTTTTCAGATATTAATTAAGATTCTTCATACTTTAAGGATGATGATTCGTTTAACTCGATTCTAGATGGATTTGGATTATATTAATTTCGTATGAATCATGATATGAGGTGGAATTTGGATTGAGTATGATATGGTTCTTGTTATCGGATTAGGTTTGGTTGTTGTTATTGATATCCTCTTCGCATGATGATATATACACCGGATTATGTCGTTTTGAACTTGATTTCGGATATTTCATGTTCTTGAAGAACTCTTGAATTATACGATATGATATGATGATTATGATATAGGAGGTGTTGGTGTTTTGGATATGAATATGGGATATTCATATCTAGAACTAAGTCATGTGTTTTGGTATAATATTCGTAAGACTACGAATATGATTTGAGTATGATAACGAGATTGAATTTGGAAAAGTTATTGTTAATCTTGGAGTATGATTTCCTTTTCATTCGGATTTGTAGTCGCAAAGTGTTAGTTGATGTTTGGAATGCATGCAATCAAAGATTAGCGCACGCTTAAGCTTATCGGCTAGCGCACCCTAACGGGAATAACTTAGCGCACGCTACGTTATGCGTTTAACGTGCGCTAAGTAGGCGACAGTGTAGTATTTTCGTGTTGTGATTATGAATTCGTGATGGTTTGAATCGGATTGTTCAAGACCGTGTTTAATCGAGATATTGTGGAACCATTGGGTTTATTGATCGGTTATTGATTGATAATTATGATTTATCGGATTTCGGCTTGTATTGTTGATATGAGTTCGTAATTGCTTGAGTTGTATTGTTCGGTTTTGTTAATGATCGAGGTATTCTTGAGCGGCGAGTTTGATTGGTTGGTTATACAGGTTATTGATTATTATCGGATGTGTAGTCATTAGATTATAGGATTAGGTCGCTATAATTGTGCGTTGATTATGGTCGTGGTGTTGCGGTCAAGGTTGAAGAATTCGTATGTTGCTTTTGGTCGTAATGAGGAGCTCGGAGACGAAGGCAATGGATATTAATGACTTCGTGGTATCGGTATCGAGGCAAGTTTATACTTGTTCGGTTTATAATATTTGATGAATGGTTTCGTTTTCATTTCATTTATAATTCGCATAGCAATGTTGTTAGAAAGGTAAGTTGTCGGTTAATGAGTTGTATATCGTACTCTGGTTTGTATTAAATCATAAGGTATATGATTGAATTGTGTTCAAGGAATACGTGAGTTATCTTTGGTCAAGGGTATAGTATATCGGATATCGAGGATAATTATCACAATGACATAAGTATCGGGATAAAGATTTATTGGTATTGAATAGATGGTACCTTATTTGAGATTATTCGTATAGCGTGCATTCGTTCGGGGATGTTGGTTCGTGGAAAGGATTTTGTCTTCGGCTTGAGGTAATTCCGGATTGTTCGGTTATGAGGATAATTGTTTTGAGGAATTATTGTATATATGTTGTACGTTGATGTTTCGTATGATGGGATTCGTATTGATTACTTATTTGAGGGATGATGATCCTGTGGCTGATTGTATGGAGATCATTGATCGTGTTGATTATTTGTCGGGGATGATTATCCCGTGATTATTGTCTTGAATATTGATTAGTCATATCGACTTTCCACTTTGTCGATCTGTTGTTTCACTTGGCGAGTCTTTTGATCCTTATTGGATATGTAATTCTTGAGTTTCGTTGTCATGTTGCATCGTGACATATCCGGAATCATATCTGCGTCCGATTGGTTATTGTGTAGATTTTTAGCAGGCACATATAGTCATCGGCGGATATTATTCCGCGTTGGGTGTGCACACGGACGTAGTTTCGTGAGGCTAATTAGGTACATTGTCCGACGTATATTCTGGATTCCATATACGGGCGGACATGTGCACGGACACATTTCGGATCGGGCGTCTTGTGATGTCCATCTTTTGAGCCATACAACTTTGATCGTCCATAGTATTGGATGAGTTGCTCGTGTTAATCGGTCCTTAGGGATTTTGATCCCGGGATGGTTGTTTTGAATATTGTTGGTCGTGTCGATCTTTCATTATTCGTGTGTCATCGTTCACTTGGTGAGTCGTATGATTTGTATTGGATGTGTTATCCTTTGAGTTTCGTTGTCATGTTGTATCGTGACATATCCGGAATCATATCTGCGTCCGATTGGTTATTGTGTAGATTTTTAGCCGTGCATATATAGTCATTGGCGGATATTATTCCGCATTGGGATGCACACGGACGTAGTTTCGTGAGGCTAATTAGGTACATTGTCCCACGTATATTTCGGATTCCGTATACGGGGTGGACATGTGCACGGACACATTCGGATCGGGCGTCTTGTGATGTCCATCTTTGAGCCGCATAAATTTTTGATAGTTCATAGACCATGTTTGATTGTATATGTTCGACGGTTTGCATTGTTTGTTCATACGCCCGAGGGTATGTTCGTGATCGAGTTATTTCTTGAGATCCATTATTGTTGATCATTTGGAGTCTACCTTGTTGAGGGTATTCTCGGTTATAGTTGATCCTTTGTTGATCGTGTTTGGAGTTTAACTTGTTGAGGGTACTCTCGGGTCATCGTTGATCCTTCGTTAGTCATATTGGAGCTATCATGTCGATGATATTCCCGGTGATGTATTGGTTGGTCATTGTTATTGATCGTATGAGCATTGGTATGCGTCGATGTTTCGGGATTCGTTATCATTATCATGTGGTAGTTGATCTGAGATATGTTGTGTATTATTGGTTTATACATATTGATATTTGATTGTGTAATCCGACGGACGGGATTTGGCATGATTGGATTATTTCCGCACTTATGAGTTATGATGATGTTTTGAGGATTGTTGGTGTTTTTGGAATTCAGTACAGATAATTTTTGTTGAGTTCATTTCGTCATTTGAGAATGCGAAATAGGGATTATGGTAAGGATTGATTTGTTATGAATGGCCATGGATTGGTAAGGTTATGACGGTAAGATTACGTTGGTAGTATTCTTACAGTATTACTACATTGGTATGTAATTATTTATAATGATGTGATCGATATCATTGTCGAGTATTGTGGCTGACCCCGTCGTGGGATTTATTTTTAGGTACTCGGAGATCGAGCTAGTAGCGGTCGTGAAGGGATGAGCTTCCCGATGTGATACTGGCGGTGGCATGTTTTGGAGTATCGAGTATTTCTTTTCCGGTTACTCATTTCCACTGCAAATGTGTATTTTGAACTGTATTTATCCGCTGCGTGTGTGTATTTTAAAAGGGCTTTTTGGCACTTTGCGAACTTGGGTTATTTCGTTAAGTCTTTTCCTAAACTATTTTATCGGTACGTTTAAGCGGCGTCTTAACGTACATTTTGAACTATCGAGATTTGGCACTTCGCCTTGTATTTTCAAATGGTATTTTATGACGGTATTTCAAAATTATTCTTTTGAAAATATTTGAGTATTTAAAATACTACCGTCATCGGCCTTTTGGCGTTTTTGAATTGGTTTTGTAAACGGTTTTTAGCCTGGTGGGTTCTGGCGCAGGACCCACGGCGCTGTAACATCCCGGATGGTTTTGGGGGTGTTACAGAAGATGGTATCGGAGCTTGGGTTTTGTGAAACCCAGGCGTGTGTGTTATGTGGCTCTACCGGTACGGTAGTAGCGTGATTTTTGAAAATGAGTTTTTCTGACTTTTGAGTCGAATCGATTTTTGGAGTTTCCAAAATTTTTGAGATCTTTTCAAACTGCTATTTGTGATATTGGCGTGTGTTGGTATTGTTTTGAGACTTCGTGTGGGAGTCGTGTGCTAGTATCACGGGAGATCATCGGCTTCACGCTTTTTGTAAGTATATTGGTTTGGTTATTCGCTTGTGGCGACACATGATTATTTTGTGATGAGTTGGAAAGTTTTGGATTTATCTGTTGTTGGTGGCAGGTTGCAAGTTTCGAGGACGAAACTTATTTTAAGGGGGGTAGTATGTAATACCCGAATTTTCAGTATGAATTTTTCGCGTTATTTTATCTAAGATATACTGGATGGCTTGGTGTCTATACAGTATAGATAAAATAAATTGAGAACTGAGACAGCTGTATTTGTACTCGTATAACTGTCGTAGTGGTTCGACAATTATTTTTAGGATATCGTGTATCAGGTTATCGTACTTTTGGATATCAGGTATACCATATGAGAATATTTTTTTTGGATTCAGTACATGTATTCAGTATGCAGTATGTTCGTATTTGGTATGTCGAGACGGACGAGGAGAGTTGGAAAATGGCTAAGTATAACCTGATTAGCGCGCGCTAATGTTCAAGCATAGCGCACGCTATCGTTCATGGTTAGCGCACGCTAGAGGCATAATGTAGCGCACGCTAAATGCGATCGGATCGGAAGGAATCTGCGTGTGGACCCACTGTTTTGGCGCACGTTCGGGTCGATCAACGGTTGTTGTCCTGAAGTATTAGCGCACGCTAAAGCATGAGGCTTAGCGCACGCTAATTGTAGATCGGTCAAAAGGAATCTTATCCTCGTCGGATCGGCATGTGGAGGCACATGCGGTACGTAGGCTGTAGCAAGTCAATCGATATTAGCGCACGCTAGATGCAATGAATTGCGACGCTAAGCAGGATGTTTTACGTGCGTTAATGCATGGGCATTACGTCGTAAGCTAGTTTACGAAGCAAGGCAGTAGCCACTGGACTTCGATAGCGCACGCTAACTAAGTCAGTTAGCGCACGCTAATGCGGTAGCGCACGCTAAACATGAGATGTTAGCGCACGCTAATAATGAATATTATAAAAAGGGACAGGAGGGTGTTATGAAGCATTTCGTCCACTTATTTCCTTTCACTCGATAGAGAGAGCCGAGAGGTACATGAGGTCGAAACACCGAGAGATGATCCTCTTTATCAAGATTAAGATGGAAAGCATGGATTCAAGCTTTGTTCTTGATGTTATTGATGATTTCTGGAATAGAGTTCAATGGTTCTTCTTCTTGGTTCATCCATACAAGGTAATTCTCATATCCCTTTGATGTTGGTTCGTTTTTCTTGGATGATTACTTGTGAAGGAGCATGTTGGATTATCATGTAACGATATTATACGAGAATTATTGAAATTGTGATATGAGTTTTGGATATTAATTAAGATTCTTCATACTTTAAGGATGATGATTCGTTTAACTCGATTCTAGATGGATTTACGGATTATATTAATTTCGTATGAATCATGATATGAGGTGGAATTTCGGATTGAGTATGATATGGTTCTTGTTATCGGATTAGGTTTGGTTGTTGTTATTGATATCCTCTTCGCATGATGATATATACACCGGATTATGTCGTTTTGAACTTGATTTCGGATATTTCATGTTCTTGAAGAACTCTTGAATTATACGATATGATATGATGATTATGATATAGGAGGTGTTGGTGTTTTGGATATGAATATGGGATATTCATATCTAGAACTAAGTCATGTGTTTTGGTATAATATTCGTGTAAGACTACGAATATGATTTGAGTATGATAACGAGATTGAATTTGGAAAAGTTATTGTTAATCTTGGAGTATGATTTCCTTTTCATTCGGATTTGTAGTCGCAAAGTGTTAGTTGATGTTTGGAATGCATGCAGTATGCGGCATTAGCGCACGCTAAGCTTCTTGGCTAGCGCACCCTAACGGGAATAACTTAGCGCACGCTACGTTATGCGTTTAACGTGCGCTAAGTAGGCAGACAGTGTAGTATTTTCGTGTTGTGATTATGAATTCGTGATGGTTTGAACTGGATTGTTCAAGACCGTGTTTAATCGAGATATTGTGGAACCATTGGGTTTATTGATCGGTTATTGATTGATAATTATGATTTATCGGATTTCGGCTTGTATTGTTGATATGAGTTCGTAATTGCTTGAGTTGTATTGTTCGGTTTTGTTAATGATCGAGGTATTCTTGAGCGGCGAGTTTGATTGGTTGGTTATACGGTTATTGATTATTATCGGATGTGTTGTCATTTGATTATTGCATTAGGTCGCGATAATTGAGCGTTGATTATGGTCGTGGTGTTGTGGTCATGGTTGTAGATTTCGTATGTTGCTTTTGGTCGGTGAGGAGCTCGGAGACGAAGCGATGGATATTAATGTGACTTCGTGGTATCGGTATCGAGGCAAGTTTATACTTGTTCGATTTATAATATTTGATGAATGGTTTCGTTTTCATTTCATTTATAATTCGCATAGCAATGTTGTTAGAAAGGTAAGTTGTCGGTTAATGAGTTGTATATCGTACTCTGGTTTGTATTAAATCATAAGGTATATGATTGAATTGTGTTCAAGGAATACGTGAGTTATCTTTGGTCAAGGGTATAGTATATCGGATATCGAGGATAATTATCACAATGACATAAGTATCGGGATAAAGATTTATTGGTATTGAATAGATGGTACCTTATTTGAGATTATTCGTATAAGCGTGCATTCGTTCAGGGATGTTGGTTCGTGGAAAGGATTTTGTCTTCGGCTTGAGGTAATTCCAAGATTGTTCGATTATGAGGATAATTGTTTTGAGGAATTATTGTATATATGTTGTACGTTGATGTTTCGTATGATGGGATTCGTATTGATTACTTGAGGATGATGATCCTGTGGCTGATTGTATGGAGATCATTGATCGTGTTGATTATTTGTCGGGGATGATTATCCCGGGATTATTGTCTTGAATATTGATTAGTCATGTCGACTTTCCACTGTCGATCTGTTGTTTCACTTGGCGAGTCTTTTGATCCTTATTGGATATGTAATTCTTGAGTTTCGTTGTCATGTTGCATCGTGACATATCCGGAATCATATCTGCCCGATTAGTTATTGTGTAGGATTTTTAGCCGTGCACATATAGTCATCGGCGGATATTATTCCGCGTTGGACTGTGCACACGGGACGTAGTTTCGTGAGGCTAATTAGGTACATTGTCCGACGTATATTACGGATTCCATATACGGGCGGACATGTGCACGGACACATTTAGGATCGGGCGTACTGTGATGTCCATCTTTTGAGCCATACAACTTTGATCGTCCATAGTATTGGATGAGTTGCTCGTGTTAATCGGTCCTTAGGGATTTTGATCCCAGGATGGTTGTTTTGAATATTGTTGGTCGTGTCGATCTTTCATTATTCGTGTGTCATCGTTCACTTGGTGAGTCGTATGATTTGTATTGGATGTGTTATCCTTTGAGTTTCGTTGTCATGTTGTATCGTGACATATCCGGAATCATATCTGCGTTAGATTGGTTATTGTGTAGGATTTTTAGCCAGGCATATATAGTCATTGGCGGATATTATTCCGCATTGGGTATGCACACGGGACGTAGTTTCGTGAGGCTAATTAGGTACATTGTCCCACGTATATTTCTGGATTCCGTATACGGGGTGGACATGTGCACGGACATATTTCCGGATCGGGCGTACTGTGATGTCCATCTTTGAGCCGTACAATTTTTGATCGTTCATAGACCATGTTTGATTGGATATGTTCGACGGTTTGCGACTGGTTGTTCATACGCCCGAGGGGTATGTTCGACAGTCAGAGTTATTTCTTGAGATCCATTATTGTTGATCATTTGGAGTCTACCTTGTTGAGGGTATTCTCGGTTATAGTTGATCCTTTGTTGATCGTGTTTGGAGTTTAACTTGTTGAGGGTACTCTCAGTCATCGTTGATCCTTCGTTAGTCATATTGGAGCTATCATGTCGATGATATTCCCAGTGATGTATTGGTTGGTCATTGTTATTGATCGTATGAGCATTGGTACGTCGATGTTTAGGGATTCGTTATCATTATCATGTGGTAGTTGATCTCAGATATGTTGTGTATTATTGGTTTATACATATTGATATTTGATTGTGTAATCCGACGACAGGATTTGGCATGATTGGATTATTTCCGCACTTATGAGTTATGATGATGTTTTGAGGATTGTTGGTGTTTTTGGAATTCAGTACAGATAATTGTTGTTGAGTTCATTTCGTCATTTGAGAATGCGAAATAGGGATTATGGTAAGGATTGATTTGTTATGAATGGCCATGGATTGGTAAGGTTATGACGGTAAGATTACGTTGGTAGTATTCTTACAGTATTACTACATTGGTATGTAATTATTTATAATGATGTGATCGATATCATTGTCGAGTATTGTGGCTGACCCCGTCGTGGGCTTTATTTTTAGGTACTCGGAGATCGAGCTAGTAGCGGTCGTGAAGGGATGAGCTTCCCGATGTGATACTGGCGGTGGCATGTTTTGGAGTATCGAGTATTTCTTTTCCGGTTACTCATTTCCACTGCAAATGTGTATTTTGAACTGTATTTATCCGCTGCGTGTGTGTATTTTAAAAGGGCTTTTTGGCACTTTGCGAACTTGGGTTATTTCGTTAAGTCTTTTCCTAAACTATTTTATCGGTACGTTTAAGCGGCGTCTTAACGTACATTTTGAACTATCGAGATTTGGCACTTCGCCTTGTATTTTCAAATGGTATTTTATGACGGTATTTCAAAATTATTCTTTTGAAAATATTTGAGTATTTAAAATACTACCGTCATCGGCCTTTTGGCGTTTTTGAATTGGTTTTGTAAACGGTTTTTAGCCTGGTGGGTTCTGGCGCAGGACCCACGGCGCTGTAACATCCCGGATGGTTTTGGGGGTGTTACATTCTCTTTATTGAATTTTGATATATTCATGTTGTAGGGCTTTCCGAGACGAATTCGGCAGTCTTTCCGGATTCAAAATCAGAGTTATATATCAAAAGTTATCATCCGAAGAAGATCTGGGGTAAAAACGCAAAGTCTGAGGAATTCTGGGCTGAAAACGTAACTATCAAAGCTTCAAATGAGCAAATTTACGAAGCCACGTTACGGCCGTAACATTCAGGAAGTTACGGACGTAAGTCACCTCGATTCTGGCCGTAACTCACAGATATTACGGCCGTAACTCTTGACAGATTGCTATGATTTGTCTAATTTTTATACTTTTGTGTATTATTGAGGGGATGGTGGCATTGATCCGATATAATGTAATAATGCTGTAGTTTTGGAGCTATTAGATGACTTTAGGTGTATAAATAGACCCCTTAGATCCTTCATCATTCACCATTCATCATATAATTTTCCATTTTCTTGTAAACTTTTCTTTTTGTGTGAAGAACACACTTGTGTTCTTGAGTGATCTTTGTAAGTGTGGTATAGTATATGTAGATCGGAGAGTTTATTGCTTCTATCTCCTTTATCTACTAAGGAGTTAGGATCAATTCTTTCTCTTGATTCAACTAAGAATGACCACCAAAGCTTGTAATATGTGTAATAAACCCTTTATGGGCTAAGTTTCTTAAGTTGGGATTATAAAGAAGGTTAGTCATGTTATTTATGTTTTTATAAAGTTATATTATGAATTACTTATTATTGTGTGTGATTTTCATTGTTTTATAAATCTTTATTTATTTGGAGAATTAATGAATATATTTATGATCTTCATATGTTTGAAAGAAAATATGTTTGATTAGATCAAATGATCTTCACTCTAAGTTGTTCTAGGGGATAGAAATATACCCCTAGTCCTTAGATGATTCATTGAGTTATTTTCACAAATCCTAATGCTATGTATTGAAGCCAATCAACATAGAAATATAGTGGATTGATTGAATATGTAAGGGGCGTTTTATAGTTCGAAAGAGAAACCGTCTTTTTAAGGAAAATCGAATCTACAAAACATAATAAGTAAATTCATCTTATGATCTCCAATACATCTTTTATAACTAATGACGAACTAAGTTTGTAATCCCAACTATTTCATTTTATCGATAATCAATCTATTATTATTGCTATCTTTTTATTTCCTTATAATATTAGAACTATTATTGCAATTTCTTTGCAATTATTAAACCAAACTTTTTAATTGTGTGTTTCACTCATCTTAAGTATCTATAAAAATAGACTAATAGTGTATAATTCAAATTATAACATAACTTCCTTGTGGGATCGATAAACCGGACTCAAAAAGTCCACTTTACTACTTGATACGATATCGTGCACTTGCGATAGTTACACAAAAAGCGTGTCATTTGTTCGGCGGGTATTCGACATGATGTGATGTTAGTCGTTACTCCTTTGAAAGGAGGTTGTGATGCTTAATGTTGCTTGTCTTGACAATCGACTATTGTTGTGTGCTTGTTGTATGTGATGTGCCTCCGGGTAGGATTGTTGAATCTCCGGGATCCATACTTGCTAGTATGGGTCGGGCGAAACCGTAGGGTTATCCAATACGGGTATGTCTTGCGGGGACTCCGAGGTTCGGGGCTTGCTAGCCCGATGCCGGGATAACTTGTGGGGTTATCATCGGGTATGTCTTGCGGGGACTCCGAGGTTCGTGGCTTGTTAGCGCGATGCCGGGATAACTTATGGTTGTGGTTTGGTTGTGATATTCGTGTCGTGGAGACATGTGATTTGATATGTTTTTCCTATTGGGTTATTCACTCGGGTTTGTTCTTCGGGAGCATCGAGGTTCGTGGCTTGTTAGCACGGGACACGAATAATCCTTAGGAACATGTGATTTGTGATTTGGGTCACGGACCCGTGTTTTGTGAAATGGGTTGTGGACCTGCGTATTATTCTAGGAACTTGAATTTTGGAAAATGACTTTTGGGTTTGTGTCCCTAAATGTTTTCGAAAGGTTTTAGAATTCTTATATCCCAAATGTTTTCTAAACTCCCGAGATCGTCAAATGTTTTGTAATATGGACATTGGGTTATTTCTTACCTTTCACGTTTTGAATGGTTTGATCAAGTGAATTTTCTCGGGAAGTATATTCGCGATTATTCTGTTTTTGTGGAGTATGATATGTATGGCTTGTTTTCGTATTTATACTTGCACTAGCAAAACAGTGGAGTTTTGCTAACCCCGAGTATTCGGGGGGTGGATGTCTATTTTTGCATTCAGGTTTTGGAGCATAGCACAGGGTCGGCACGAAGGATGATGAAAGATGAACGATACTAATCACACGAGGATCTGTTGATGTCGTTTTGGTCTAGTTGTATTTTCTTTTCCGCTGCAGTATCTTTTCCCCGTTGTACGGGAGTTCATTGTATTTTGACCCCTGCGTGGGTATGTGCTTGGAATTGAGTTGTATGTTATTATTGAAGGACCAAGTCGGTCTACTGAGTCATTTTAGCCTTAAAGGCGAGGTTTAGATGTTTGATTTTAGTTATCAGCCTGGTAGACCCTCGAGGAGAGGGTCTACGGCGTGTAATATCCCTGAGCGGATTGGGGGTGTTACATAAATGGTATCGGAGATTAGGTTGTGGAAACCTAGGTGCCGGGTCGATGGTGTGCATTGAGTTTTGTCTTGTCGGATTATGTCGACTAAGTAGTGTCATGACGCGTCGTGCAGGTTTGTTGGTCGTGATTAGTATCATAGGAGATCATCATATTCGTGCGACACTGAATGTAAGCCTCCCTTCTTTGTGTTGTGCCTCGTGTGACACGAGCTATTTTTATGATTATTTGTTAAGTGACGGAATCCTCTTATGGATTTTGATTTCGTGATATGTGGTTATTTGACTCTCATATTTCGTTCATATGAGGAGTAGTGTTGCTGGATTGTGCATGTTGAACTGTATTTCTTTTATCCACTGCGTGAGTTCTTTTGTAATGACTTTCGGTATTTTACCGACTGAGTTTATTTCGAAAACTGCTTCCCTTAACCGAGTTTTTGGCATTATGGCCTTGACCGCTTTGTGATATTCTTATGACGGTATTTAGTATTTTGTAAATGGCTTTCGTGAGTTTTGAAATATTACCGTCATCGGCCTTTTTGGCGTTTTTGTAAATGGTTTTTAGCTGGTGAGTTCCGTAGCGGGACCCACGGCGCTATAATGTTTTGTGTAATTACGAAATTTTTGGGCATTCTAGCCCATTGAATTATCTTTGAAAAACTTGAGTATCTTAGAAAATAAATTTGAGATGTACTTTCAAAATGAATTATTTTCTCGTGGTACATCCAAGATGCCACGATATGTTTCAAAATTCTTCTACCGTGAGGACCCAAAATGTTTTGAGATATTTTCAATATTTTATAAACACTTTTACTTAGACCCGAGGTCGAATATTTCGAAAGTTTTTCACGAAAAGAAAGTGTTCTCATTTTTATCAAATGCGAGATGGTTCTCCAAAGTCTCGATAACGATGTTTCACGTTTGTACTTTTTCTTGAAAGGTGATACTCAAGATCAACGGCATTTTTCTAAATTATTTTCAAAAGGATGTTTTCATTTTAAAAAAACCTATCCATTCCGTTTGAGAAATTTGGATATGTATGTATGATGTTTGCTTTGTCGTTATGATGTTACTCCAGTATGATCGAATTGGTGGCATGAATGTCGGCGTTGCCACGCATTTGTTGTACTAGCCCTCTGTGAGAGGTGTGGTAGTGTTTATTGTTTATCACCTCGTGGTGATTTGCGTGTTGTCGCACGAGTGTGGGTTGTTAAAGCTTGGATTTTTGTGCATTTATGCACATGTGTGATTGTTTCATGATGTTTGTAATTATGTGCTGGTTATCGTTCGGGCCGTTGAGGTCGCCGAACGATACCGTCGTTGTTGTAGTGTTTGTGTGTGTATTACTTTACGATGGTAATCGTTATATATGATATGTGTTATGATTCCTTGTTGTGTTGAGTTGGCATCTCCGGTATGTTGTTTTGCGGTGTTATGTTCCATTGTATCTAGCATTTGTATTTTCGGTATGCCGAGCCGAGGCATTTCAACCGTGATGTGCCGGGGGAATGTACGTGCAAATTATCCTTCTCGTCAGTAACACATTTCGAGTGTGGACTCGAGGGACACCGAATTCAGTTTTGCGAATTGGCTACCGAGACTTTTGGAGTTCGCGCTTCAGCACAGATATCAGAATCGGCTATGAGAGGCCTTTGAAGGATGTTTCTGTCGATTGCCTGTTGTGTCGTCTCCTTGATTTCGTTATTGTGAGTAGCGTAGACGACCTTCTTTTATAAGAGGTCGAATGTAATACCCGTATTGTTTTTGGACTTCTTCATTTCCTCTTTCTCAAGTCTATCGATTCGCTCGTGTTCGTTGATACTGTCTGAACTTGTTCTGTATTTCGGTTTTATCGTTCGAACGAGTTGTGATCTTGTTTTGGGTCGCTCTGGTTATCGCTGTGACTTTTCCGAGTTCGGTTCGATTCTTGTGAACCTTGTTCGGAAGTAACATCTTTTGGTTCTACTAGTTCTTTTAATCGAAGTGGATCGGATTTAGAACTTCTGTATTTTCGACTCTGTCGACTCGTTTATGTTCGTTGACATTTTCTGAGCTTGTCCTGCCCCTTGCTTTTGTTGATCGAACGAGCGTGGTATTGTTTCGGAATAACTCGTTTGTCGTTGTGACTTTTCAATTTCTATTCCCTCTCGTGTGGATCTTATGTGAATGCATATGTTGTTGTTTTCACCGGATCATATATTGTCTCGAGTCGAGATGTGAACCTTGGAGTTGTTGTTTGAATTTTTATTGTTCTTCGTGATTCGAACATGATCGTTCGATTTTTGTTGTCTCGATCTTTGTGGTTCGATCGTTTGATTGTTCGGTTTTTGTTGATCTCGTTTCGCGATTGTTGAGCGTTCAGACTCCTTCGTAATTTCCTTAAGTTCGGGAAATTAGTCTCGTTTTCGATCTTCCAACCCTTGGGCGGTGGAATTCCGTATTAGTTCAGCGATTGGCTCGCGTTTCGATTGATGTACCGTTGTGTTGGTCGTCGTGGAGCGTGTTTTCACGCCGTATGTCTCTTTGCGTTTCTTGCAGCGTTTCGCCGTTGGGCGCGAGTTTTCTATTTTTGTGTATCTCGTCGAGTTTTCCTGGCGGGTATATTGCTCCCCCCCTACTTGTTTTAAGTTTCGGGACGAAACTTCTTTTAAGAAGGGTAGAATGTAATATCCGCAATTTCGAATTTCGGTAATTTTCTTTTTTCGGAGGAAGTTCGTTTTGACAACTCTATCATGACCGTTTCGTCATTCCGAGAATGATTAATTCTGCACTTTTTGTCATCCGAGTTCGTTTCGGTGTCGTTTTGTTGAGTTCCGTGTCCTTAATCGACTTTTTCACGTGGGAGTTCGACTTTGTAAAGTCACCATTAATTCTTGGAAACTCCAAAAATTCTGAATCTTTGCAACATTATAGAGCATCAAGTTAGCTTTCCAATGGTTCAAACGTTGAGTCAATCGGAGTCCAGACGAGGAAGTTATGGTCGAAATAGCTAAGACTACACGATGTGCCTTTTTCGTGTTGGAGTGGGTCATGCCGTGTGCCGCGGCACACTTCAGTGTGCCGCGGCACTAAGCTAATTCCTGGGCGTTTTTGGCCACAGGCGCGGCACACTCATCCTGTGCCGCGGCACACGGGCTTTTTCTGCGTTTTTAGCAGATTTTCGAGGAGAAGACTTCATTTTTCTCCTCTCTTCTTCCTCCTTCCATCTAGGGCGATTTGTGGGCGATTTTTGGGCGATTTGAGTGCTCCCAAACTTGTAGAGATCATCCACCTCAAGTCTTGTTGTATATTTTCGACCTCTACTTGAATCATTCATCCAAATCAAGGTATTTTGGCTTGAACCCTTGTTTTTGTAGATTTGGGGATTTTCCTTTTTGATTTCGATTCCAATCCATTTTTAATCAATTAATTGTTGTATAAACGTTGTTTTGAACTTTTTCTACGGATTGGATACTCGTATCTTTGGTTTGTTCGACCCGAGGGGTGATTTCTTTGTTCTTGAAGGGTCTTGAACATTTAATGTTCGATTAAATGTTCGAATGAGTTTCCCTTTGATAGTTTGTTGGGATTTCCGTTGTTTTTGGCCTTGATTCTCGTCGTAATCGTGTTTGATTATTCCTTACAGAGGATTATAGGTGCTCGATGATTCCGATGTTGAATTCCGTTGGTGATTGATGATTCATGTGGTGTTTTCCCGTAGTAATTTCGGTGTTATCGCGTCTAGATAGTGTTCGGGAATTTGAGGGCTACCCGACCGTATCCGTTCATTTTTCCATTGCTCGTGATATCGAGGCAAGTATATTGCCCATACATTTCATATTTCATCGGCATAATTATTGATAAATTATTTTATGCGAAATCCAATGTTTAATGAACGTTAAAAAGGATCGGTATGTCCTCGATAAATATTGTCTTTCAACGATAATTCTAATAATTCGTGAATAGATATGTTCTCGGAATATGTGTGTTAGTTTCGTACGTTGAGAGACGTTATAATCGCATTGAGTGAATATAATAGACCATAATTGTTTGCCGAGGATTGTGTATTGAATTGTATGTTTGTTCGGCGGGTATTCGACATGATGTGATGTTAGTCGTTACTCCTTTGAAAGGAGGTTGTGATGCTTAATGTTGCTTGTCTTGACAATCGACTATTGTTGTGTGCTTGTTGTATGTGATGTGCCTCCGGGTAGGATTGTTGAATCTCCGGGATCCATACTTGCTAGTATGGGTCGGGCGAAACCGTAGGGTTATCCAATACGGGTATGTCTTGCGGGGACTCCGAGGTTCGGGGCTTGCTAGCCCGATGCCGGGATAACTTGTGGGGTTATCATCGGGTATGTCTTGCGGGGACTCCGAGGTTCGTGGCTTGTTAGCGCGATGCCGGGATAACTTATGGTTGTGGTTTGGTTGTGATATTCATGTCGTGGAGACATGTGATTTGATATGTTTTTCCTATTGGGTTATTCACTCGGGTTTGTTCTTCGGGAGCATCTGAGGTTCGTGGCTTGTTAGCACGGGACACGAATAATCCTTAGGAACATGTGATTTGTGATTTGGGTCACGGACCCCGTGTTTTGTGAAATGGGTTGTGGACCTGCGTATTGTTCTAGGAACTTGAATTTTGGAAAATGACTTTTGGTTTGTGTCCCTAAATGTTTTCGAAAGGTTTTAGAATTCTTATATCCCAAATGTTTTCTAAACTCCCGAGATCGTCAAATGTTTTGTAATATGGACATTGGGTTATTTCCTACCTTTCACGTTTTGAATGGTTTGATCAAGTGAATTTTCTCGGGAAGTATATTCGCGATTATTCTGTTTTTGTGGAGTATGATATGTATGACTTGTTTTCGTATTTATACTTGCACTAGCAAAACAGTGGAGTTTTGCTAACCCCCGAGTATTCGGGGGGTGGATGTCTATTTTTGCATTCAGGTTTTGGAGCATAGCACAGGGTCGGCACGAAGGATGATGAAAGATGAACGATACTAATCACACGACGATCTGTTGATGTCGTTTTGGTCTAGTTGTATTTTCTTTTCCGCTGCAGTATCTTTTCCCCGTTGTACGGGAGTTCATTGTATTTTGACCCCTGCGTGGGTATGTGTTTGGAATTGAGTTGTATGTTATTATTGAAGGACCAAGTCGGTCTACTGAGTCATTTTAGCCTTAAAGGCGAGGTTTAGATGTTTGATTTTAGTTATCAGCCTGGTAGACCCTCGAGGAGAGGGTCTACGGCGTGTAATATCCCTGAGCGGATTGGGGGTGTTACAAGAGACCCGCCTGGTCGAGTTACGGCCGTAAAGTGTCGGATACGGCCGTACGTGCTCGGCAGGGTCTGGGCAGCTTCCGGATGAAGCCCGGTTACGACCGTAAGTCGTGATCGGGTACAGCCGTAAGGGCGCTGGGCAGCTTCCGGACGAAGGCCGGTTACGGCCGTAAGTGATCGGCACACATTGGGCAGTATAAATATAACCGAGCAGCCCTGTTTCCACCCATTTTTCACTTCTCTCCTTTCCCTTCCGCGGCCAGGGCTTTGATGGCCAAAGATACATGTTGTTAAACAACAAATCCATGAAGCTCCTGAGTTCATATCATTGATTGATCGTCCTATAACCTTCTCCGATCCATCGAATCAATGTATGATTTCCTAAAAATTTAGTTTTGGGGATTTTAGTTGACTTCGTCCGATTTAATCGTATTAACTCAGATTACTGATGGATAATCGAAGATTAAGTTGTGTCCTATCATTTTCATCATCTTTCCACGGTTTTGTCATGTCTGATTCGTCGTTTATATGAGTTTTCAATTGACGCCTTCAAGATCTCCGGGAAAATCCCGCAGAGGGAGATTCGGTCGTTTTGCGATGTTTTTCCTCATGTGATTTATTGTTTATTTGATGATAGGATATTAGAGACGAATTCCCTATGAAAATCTGGTGTTGAGCCTTTCCGATCGTCGTTTTCATTGGAGTTCTGGATTTTTCCAATCAACCGTATTTTCGGAGTATTCGCGAGAGATTACCAAGGCAAATACCTTGATATACGAATTGTAACTACGTGAAATCATTGTTTTCGAAGTGTATGAATTTATACGGATGTATATATGTGTATATATATATATATATATATGTATATATATATATATATATATTTATATGTTAAATATATGTATGTATATATGTATATTGATATATATGCCTATGTCCGTGAATGCCGAGTGATGAATTCTAACACTAGTTGACGTACTCAACTTGGATTGATGGATGAACTATACTTATAGATATAATATATTAAGGTTACATATATATATATATTTGGTTGAGTCGTAATATAAGGATATATGTGCGGCGTTGGATGGTTATAGAGCTGTTATCGGACCGGTTCGGACCGGTTTTCTCCAGATTCGGATCCGGTCTGATAGGTTACCGGGTAGATACGGTCCGGACCGATAACGGTTCCGGTTCAATTTTTAGAACTCGAATTCGAACTCGTTAGTTTCCGGGTGAGTTTCGGTCCTGGGTATTTCGGTCCGGTTCATGATCGGGTTTCGGGTTCACTCGGACCGCTAACAACCCTATGTGGGATGGATCTTTACTAGGAAAATGAAGGAAGAGGATCAAAATAAATCACATAAATGAGGGTTACATGATTCGAACTTTAGACCTTTTGTTCGAAGGTATAGCGTCTTAACTACTTGACCAGCATGTTATTTGTGTTTAAAACACGCAAAACGTATTAATAATATATGTATAAAATATATAAATTATAAAATACATATAAACTTTTTTTCAATTTATTACCGGGTTTTTTTCGGTTTTATCGGTCCGGGTCTTATCGGTTTCGGTTCAATGTTTAGAACTCGAATCTGAACTCGCTAGTTTTCGGGTGAGTTTCGATCCCGGGTATTTCGGTCCGGTTCATGACCGGGTTTCGGGTTCACTCGGACCGCTAACAGCCCTAGTTGGTTATGCCTGAAGGCTTATTGTGATTGAGTTTTGATTGATAACGTGCGTGATATTGTTTAGCTGTGTGGTTATGGACTGACGAATAATTTGTGTGACTTGGTGTACTGAGTTGATAATTGTTGTTACGTTTGTCTGTGTGCTTGATGTTTAAAACAATGTGGATACTTGTTGTGAGAAACGTCGTATCCGGGAACCTCTGAGGGCGGGCGTGTACTCCGGCCTGGTGTACGCTGCAATGTGCGGCTACATATGGTTGGTGAACACTGGTGTTACCTAATGCGCGTGAAAGGGGCGGCTCTTGCGGGAGTGATCGCCGGCGCGGTGACATGTTCAATGGGCGGCCAACATAGTGGAGTGAACGCCGGTGCACAAGTGTGCAAGGGAGGCGCCTGGCAGGCTTATTGGTGACGGATATTCGAGTGACAGCTAAGACCTTCAAAATTCTTTCAACTCGCTTTAAAATGTCGGTCTTGATATAGACCGCGATTCGTGTTTATGAAAGTTTGTTTCAACTTATTTTAAATGTTGGTATCAGGGTTAATTAACCAAGGATATTTGACGAGATCTCCGAGGGTTAATTAATCAGGGGTCTTGAGCAGGATTTGTCGAATGAGAGGTTGTGTCCTTGATTGTATTTGTGATGATATTCTATGAATTGGATCGAGCACTCGAAAAATATTGAGATGATTGATCTCGTGATGATATTATTTGGATTGGGTCGAGAACCCCGTGAGATGTTGTAATGACTCGCTTGTGACAGTGTTTCATAAATTGGGTCGAGGACCCCGAATAACATTGTAATGGTTTTCTTGCAAATTATTTTCCACATGCTCGGTCGAGGACCCGAGAGCTTTTGAAGTTATTTTCTTAAAGTATTCACATTCGATTTTCGAAACCCCAAGACGGCCCGAGTCAATAATAATGTTTTCAAACTATCTTATCAAATTGCTTTTCCTTTTATAAAAGGGGTTTTTCAAGCTAGATCTTTTAACTCATTGGGCTTGCTTAAAGTTTCATTGGTGTTATGACCCGTAAAGAGAATATGGCTATGTGATTACCTTTCACCTTGTGTAAACGAATGTTTTTATGTGCTGTTTGTGTGAATGTGTGGTTTGTGTTAAGGCTTCGTGGCTGTTGAGTTTGTGTTGATATTTTTCGTATATCTTGTACATTATGTACTTGCACTAGCAAAAATTCTAGTTTGCTAACCCCCGAGTTTTCGGGGGGTGGGTGCCTGTTATGTGTAGAGATGTTAAACGGGCTCGGGCCCGGCGGGCTGGCCCGTTTAACCCGCCAAAAAATCGGGTTAGGGCCGATATTTCCTAGCCCGTCTAAATCCGGGCTTTTTTGGCCCGGTCCATTTAGCCCGAAGCCCGTTAGGGCTAGCCCGAAGCCCGATATATATATATATATTGTTATTAATTTCAACTTATAGTAATACTATATTTATATAACATATATTAATATTATATATAATATATATTAATATTATATATGTAATATATATTAATATTATATATAATATATGTTATTACTGTATTTGTTAATATAGTGTGTATATATATATGTGATATACATAAAAATGTATTTTTTGTTATATTTATTATAGTATATTTGTTACTATATATATATAAAATATATTGTTACTGTTTTTTTTGGTTTATGGCTTATAAAAAAATAAAAAATAGATTTTTAAATATTTAGCCCGTTTAGCCCGAAGCGCATTAGGGGTAGGGTTAGGGGCGATATTTCCTAGCCCGTTTAAATCCGGGCTTTTTGGCCGGCTGTTTGGCGAAGCGCTAAAGGCCGGAACCGCTAGGGCTAGCCCGTTTAACATCTCTAGTTATGTGCTCAGGTTTTGGTAGCTCGGGAGCAGTCACAGGATTGGCTTGGAAGGAGATGGAGGACAATGATGCTAATCACACTAGAGTCAGAGTCTTTTGGTCGGTATTTCTCTGTCGGTCGAGTATTCACCCTTGCATGGGTGTAGTTTTCATTTATTAAATTGAGTTGTCATTCTTTTCTGTGTTCAAGTTTATTATTGTCATTGAAATGTGAATGTCGTTAGTTTCTGAATTGGTTAATGACCTTGTCGGTCTGCTTTGTAATTAATTTGACCCCGGTCGGTCAATCATTGAGTAGTCTTTTGGAGTTTAGCCTGGTAGATTCTTGTGATAAGGGTCTACGGCATGTAACATTCCCGGTCGGTTTCTAGGGTTGTTACAATATATATACATATATTAAATTATCTTATATTTATATAAATTTATAAATGTATATAGTATATAAATAGGCAAAGTTACCAATGAGGGGTGTTAACTTTTCCAAATTTTGCATTTAGGTAGCAAACTTTTTTTCGTATCATTTGGGATTTACTACAAGCAACCATTTCGGAAACAATAAAACAACAATGAAATAAAACTTTAGGAGATGTGTGATAATAACAATCACTTAAATCTTTTATTGCATTTTCAAAAACTCTTAATAATTTTATTAAATCTTTGGTTTCACCCCAATAGGTTGGCAATAAATAAAATCCTTCTAAGTGAAAAATATATCAAGAAATTCACATAATAATTTTTTATATTCATTAGTTGAAATTAACATCGTATAAGTTGAGTTCCATGTATGTTTTACATCTGGAGTAAAAAATTTGGGTTGCATTTGTTTTTATTTTAAGAATCTAACCCATTGTCTTGCTAACTTAGTACGATTACGTAAAAACAAGACATGTTTTCTAATTGGTTCTATTGCCTCATCTACATATTTAATGCATCTTGTACATACCAATTTAAAATATGACATACATCTAGTATGAAATAATCGACCTTGTAAAATAGGATTGCAAATTTGTATTAAAGCTGGTACACTAGCAGTATTAGATCTAGTATTACCAAAGCCAATTGTAAAAATTTTCTCTTTTTAAGCTGGTAAACTAGCAGTATTAGAACTTTGCGACTTTTGATCTCTGTGGACCGAGGCGTGGTTATGCTCAAAATGCCTTCAAAAATTCTATATCCATCCCCGGGTTCATACGAATATTCTTTGCTGCAGTAGTTGCAAAGAACCTTCATAGAATCATCCGATATTTTTTCCTTTGTAAAGTACTTTGAAAAAAGGTCGGATACCGGCTTCCTTTCTACAAGAGGGACAGGCTTCTTTCTCGCTTTAATTTTCTTGCTTCCTCTTCCTTTCAGAGTTTCTTCCTCCTCCTCGGATGATAACTCTTCAACATAAGAGGGTTGTTCTTCAGCTTGGCTTGCCGCATGACGCTTCAATTTTGATTTTTGCATCGGAGTTGGTACGCCATGAAGAGTGCGCTCAAACGTTGCATATGTTTGATTTAACATAGGTTCATCAATTTCGTGCTCCATTTTCGTCGATGTTATGCAGTTGTTGACGACTAGGGATACGTCGAAATCCCCGAGGTCAACTTCATCCTCACTAGTAGTTGTTGTACTAGCATAATAGATACTTTCATATATAGCATCATATTCATCTTATTGACTTTCATTTTCCAAATTGGGTGGATGTTGGTTTTGAGGCACCCAAATAGTTATGCGAGATGGTTTCTTTTATTTGCCCCAAAGAGCGATTCGTTCAAACTTGAACATTTTGAATTTTTGGGAGACGTGGTAATATCATTTCCCTTGTCAGAGCTCAACATATTGATTAAATGATAGTAAAAAAGAGAGATAAAAGATTATAGCAATAATAGTTGAGAGATAGATAAATTAGATTGAATGAGTGTGAAAAATGAGTGAGGTTGGGGGAGTATTTATAGATATAATTTTTGATTTTTTTTTTCTTTTTGAAAATGCAGCTGTTGGACCCACCGAGTCCAACAATCAGTATTTTATTTTTTTTTAAATTTCCAGCCGGGTCGAGGAGTCACAAAATGTAGGACCTGGACCCCACCCGTGTATACCATAGGTCCGGGTCCCCAGGTACGTTGGATTGGCCGGGTCCGGGTCCTACACGGGTCTGACAGGTCCGGATCGAGCTGGGTCCGGATTTTCTGGCCACCTCTACTCATAAGTCATATATACTTATTTCACCCTTTATTTGATGACCACTAGTAAATATTCCCTCCTCATACAATTACAAGAAAATAATTATACTCTAAAAAATAAAAATAGTATTCCATTCTATTTTAAATAGATGCTACTTTAGACTTTTCTAACTTTTTAAAAATAAATGTCACTTTAGTTTTTTTCTTCTTAATTTCATTATTATCCCTAATTCACTTTGAATCACCTTTTCACTATTTATTAATTATAAATCTTATTTATTAGTTTGGCATAAACTTTTTCTTAATTTGTGTCCACCAAGTTAAAGTGACATCTATTTGAAATTGAATGGAGTATATAATATACAAATAATCTCATAATTTATATTATTTTCTTCATTATGATGAAACTATTAGTCTATTTTCTATTAGTTATTAAAATTAATATAAAAAAAGATAGTGCAAAAACAATCGCCGGACCGAGGAGTTAATTCTTTAGTTAGTTAATTAAGAACATCTCCAATGCTCTAGCTCATTTTTTAAATAAACCATGTTACATAGGATAGTAAACATTTTATCTAAAATTGTCCTTAAATATAATATAAAAACAATTATGTTTATATGAGTCGACAAAAGAAAAAATAAACCGGATATTTGCTTGAACTAATTTTGAGGGCCATATTAAAACTAAAGTATATTTTATAATGTGTATTGAAGAGATCAAGTCTATTTTCTTATAATCGATTTTACATCAAACAAAATTAATAGTATGTATTTATATGTCACGCAAACAAAAATAGACCTTACACAGGGGACCTCGCTGACTCGCATATACGCCATTGTCATCCGGGCTGCGGCTACGGCTACGGCTACGGCTACGGCTACGGCTAGTACTCTGGGCACGTGCTTCAAGTTTCTCTTCTCACTGCTGCTCCTCCCGGAGCTGCACATTTGAATTTTGAAAACAAGCTACCGCATATATAAATTACTACTAAACCAAAGAGAGAGAGAGAGAGAGAGAGAGAGAGAGGACCCAGTTTCCCCTCCATTTCATCGCTTTTTAGTTTTCCTAACCTTTTCTTCCCCAAAATTACTCCGATTTTTTTAATTAATAAAATATATACTTTTCCTCCCTGTTTCAAAGACATTGTTGTTTTGACTTTTTTTTTTTTGGCCTCCTAATAATTTGTTAGGGTTTTCCGACATTTGTATTTCAGTTCCAAATCTCTATTTGAACCCATGAAATTTGCCTGACATTTCTGATCCAAATGAGGGAATCTGTAAATTTAATTTCAGGTTCGATCTAAAGTTTTGTTCCTGGTATTTGAAATTGTTTTGTTTTGGGGGTCGAATTTATGAATAAAATGCCGGGGCATAAATCTAAGGCGGAGAAAGGGGATGCGGAGAAGCAGCTGCGGAGAGACGCTTACGAGGTTTTGGGAGTGAGCAGAAACTCTTCTGATCATGAAATTAAGAGCGCCTATCGGAAATTAGCTCTAAAGTAAGCCTTTTTTCTAAAAAATAAATAAATAAATTTCACGACCGATATAATTTAAAGTCTGTATTTTCGAGTTAAATTTGTATTTTTTCTTAGAGATTTTATATTGTGATGTAGCGTGGTTGGGCAGTAGGATGGGAACCGATAGATACTATGTAATTGAAATGCTTAGCTGATTTGGTAGGAAAGGAAGTATTGGTCAAGACTCTTGCTTACCTTCTTATTTTGTTGTATTTGTTTCATTAGTAGAATCACAGTTTGTCTTTGCTGTCTGCCTGCATACACTGGGAGAATAAGCAAGCTAGCTTGCTTTTTCACTGTCATACCGTAAAACCAACAATTAGAAATCAAAATTTGAGGTGATTTAAAGATCCTTCTTTCAACAACAAAAATGATAAGTTCTTTACTCTCACTCTAGTTATTGGTGTCTTGTTTATTGTATGATATCATCTTGTGGATGATGAGTTCACATGGGTCCATTGCCAGGTGATGTAATGTATATACATGTGCCTATGGCTAAGTGCTTTCTAAGATGGAAGAATTGTTGAATGCTTGTTTTACGAAATTGTAGGTACCATCCAGACAAAAATGGCAATGACACTAAAGCTGCAGATATGTTCAAAGAGGTCACATTCTCGTATAACATTTTGTCTGATCCAGATAAGAGGCGGCAGTATGACTCGGCCGGTTTTGAGGTCAATGTTTCTGAATTTGGCCTCTTGGCCTTTTATTATCAATGTAGCTTGACGACTGAAGCCAGTCCAGATTATCAAATGCATAGTTCTAAATTTGAATGTATACCTTTTCGTCAGGCTGTTGAGTCAGAAGGTCAGGAACTGGAATTGGATCTTTCAAGTTTAGGAACTGTCAACACCATGTTTGCTGCAATCTTTAGGTTGGTTGGTAATCGTAGTCAGCCATAGTAAGGTGTACGTCATGGGCCATAAAATAATTTTACTATGTTTCTGCAATCAGTAAGCTTGGAGTCCCTATCAAAACTACTGTTTCAGCTACGGTGTTGGAGGAAGCATTGAATGGTGCTGTAACCATTCAGCCACTCCCGCTTGGGAAACCTCTGTGTAGGAAGGTAAAATCTGAGCCTATGTTCTTAGTATGTAATAGTTCAACGTATAGCTCATCTAGACAAAATTCTCCTGTTCTTTAACAGGTCGAGAAGCAGAGTGCGCACTTTTATTCTGTTACCATAACAGAAGAGGAAGCACAGGCTGGACTTGTTTGCAGAGTTCATTCATTAGACAGGAGCAAGTTTAAGGTATACAAATTTTGGTGGGTTTCATAACTTTGTGCCGTGTCTTCATATATTATCGTGTGAAGAATAATATCCAGAATTGATATGTGGAATTGTGCTTTTTCCTTACGGGTGGTAAGTATTTCATTGGAGAGTTATAGTTGATATATCCTATTGATCTTAGTCCTATTTCATGTTATTCTGCTGATTTTGCTTGTATATCTTAGTATAAATATTTCCTTATCTTATTTTAGCTATGACGACTTGGGGATTCCAGAGCAAAGGAATTGCATTATTTACTAACAAGGAATGAATGGAAAATTTGCTTAGTTCTATGCTCGTAACCTTAGCACTTCCTATAATTGCTCTTCTATATGGAATAGATTGATCTTGAGCATGTTATCATCAACCGATGAGGAAAATCAGCCCTTAAACATTTGAACAGTTTGAGATGGGCTGGTTGAAGTGGAAGGGTGCCACAAGATTTTTATGTGATCTTGACATGCGTCATAGACTAAAGGGTAAATTTTATCGCATGACTATTAGGCCTGCCCTGTTATATGGCACCAAGTGTTGGGCTGTAAAACAATGTCAAGTTCAAAACATGAATGTGCGGAGATGCTTATGCTACAGTGGATGTGTGGCCGTACAAGAAAGGATCGGCTCAGAAATGAGATGATTAGGAAGAATGTAAGAGTTGCGTTCATGGAAATAAGATGATGGAGAATCGGTTAATATGATTTGGCGATGTGAGATGGAGACCTGTTGATGCCCCAATGAGGAGGTTTGAAGAGGGGACGCAACAAAAACAAAGGTGGATAAGATTGTGAAGGATAGAGGAAGACCCAAGAAAATATGGATAAATGTTGAAAATGATATGAGGTTTCTTGGGATAGGAGAAAATATGGCCATGGAGAGGACAATATGGAGGGAAAATATACGACTGGATGATGATGTTTGATTCTTATTTATTTTTATTCTTATTCTTACTTTATTTTTTGGGTTATTTTTCAGAATTTTCAAACTTTTTCACTAATCTTTTACTATCATTCTCAATATTTGAATGATTTTTCTTCTGGATTTTTTTATTTACAATTCGTATTTTCATTTATTTATTTTGTATTTTTTTAATTATTGCTATTCGTTGATTTTTTTTCTAAATCTCTTTAAAAGAAAGATGCTTTTCGCTTTTTATGACTTCCATATCTTTATTTGTTGATGGATTATTTATCACGTTTCCCTTTTTTTCTATTTATGTAACCACTCATTGATGGTTTCAATGGATGATTTATGTTATCCGATCTCAAATCATTTTGGGGTTAAGGCTCAGATGTTATTTTTGTTGCTGTTGTTTTATTAAGGGAATTTGATCGATTTATGAATTTGGGAGAATGAGATTTGAGAGGAGGGAATCATGGTTCCTTTCTTTCCTGAAAGTTATATCTCTGCTCAGATCAAATTTTCTTAAATAACTGAACAATATTTATGTGGCAGATTTTGGAGCTGCCTTCTTTTTCTGTTTCTTCCAAATGATGGGGCTTTGCATTGAGTCATTAGATGATAAGACCACTCTTATCTGGAAAATCCATTCCCTTGAAACATTAAATTTTATACTAGGGGGATATTCTTTCTGTTCTTCAATGAATCCACTCGTAGCCGCACAACTAGAGAGCACTATAAATACCGGGAAATATTCTTTCTGTAGTGTTTTGGGCTTGTTGGAAAGGTTGTTTTATTACTAACAAGTTGGAATTAGATTATACGAAATGAATATTGGTTTTATGATTATACATTTGACTCTGTGTACTAGAGAATGTAATTTATCAAATGCTCTTTCGAAGTCAATATGTTGAATTGTCTAGAACTATTTGATTATTGAATTGTACTTTGGCAATACAATATGCTTTGTGATGCTTTAATTAATCCTTTTGGGTTTGTGCAGCTATTGTACTTTGATAAGGGAGATAATAGCGGATTAAACCTTGCTTTACAGGTTCAACCTCTGTTTCCTTATTCTGGCTTTCTTTTTTTGTCAGGTTAAGGTACTATAAATCAATGGTGCTGGCACTGTAAACTTCTACATGGAAAATCAATCATTTAAATTATTGATAATATCACTTCATTTTATTATTTATTGCTGACACAATATATAACAAGATGAACTTCCTATCTCCCTGGATGATAAAACCCATTGTTCAGTTGTTATAGTAATAAGAAGACTTAATATGGTTAATGAATAGCACCACCGATTTTACAAATAACTCTGCCCATGGCCATGGATGGTTTTACTTTTGAGTGCTGCTACCAACTCTTTCATATTCTCTCCCATGGGGAACTTGTTCCGAGTAAACCTATTCTGTTATTTTTATATTACTTATTTACTGCTATAAATTACAATATTTATTTTATTTATAGGAGGATAGTTCGAAAACTGGGAAGGTTACATCTGCTGGAATGTTTTTTCTTGGGTTTCCTGTTTATCGGATCGACCCATCCCATAACTCTGTAAGTAAATGCGATCTGCTTTTTCCTCTCCTTTTCCAAATTCACCCATTTATGTGATTTAGGTTCCAAATTTCTTTTATATCCTGATTTAGACGGCAGTTGGCAAAGATCCAGATGCTGCTTTCTTTAAAAAGTTGGACGGATTTCAGCCTTGTGAAATAAATGAACTGAAAGCTGGCACCCATTATTTTGCAGTTTATGGTACCCACATCTCTTAGCAATTTGTTTGCATATTTATAATAGAATGACATACTACCTGTGAGGTTTAATCGAGATGCAATAACTCCCAGTTCTTACAAAATACAAATTCCCCTTGATCTTTCTTAGCGTTTTACAGATTTAGCTACTGAGGGGTGTAATTTGTGAAGACATTAAGGGAGAATCTGTAGTTTTGTGGGTCTTCCTGCAATTAAGTTAAATCTCAGGGGTAGTTTTTGTAAGGGCTAATTCTTGCTGCCCTTTGTGTTGGGCTACAATTGATATTTGTGCAGGTGATAATTTTTTCAAAAGCATAAGCTACACCATAGAAGTTCTTTCGGCTGCACCTTTTTCTGAAGAGAAAGAGGAGCTTAGGTCTGTGGAAGTTCAAATTTTGTCAAAAAGGGTTGAACTTTCTAAATTCGAAGTTGAATATAGAGAGGTCTGTTTTCCAGCACAAAATCTGTATCTATTCTATGTGAAGATGTGTGTGTTTCTTATTTCCGTATGTTTTGTAATCCAGGTTCTTGCTCAATTTACCGAGATGACGAGTAAATATGCGCAAGAAATGCAAGCAGTAAGTATTTGCCTCAGAAGTCACTAGTAAACGCATTGGAACAGATTATTTTTTTTTTTTTTTTTTTTTAATTTCAAGTCCAGATCTCATGTTCTACTTCAATTGTACTGGATGAATACGTGTATAATCATGACATCATCTTGTATACGTGGCATTCATCCAATACAGTGGAAGGTATTTGGAACAAAAATTACCTCTTGAGGTATTAGCTTAAGCACACTGAACATCCAGTTATCCTTTAAAATTACAAATATCAGGCGAGCGTTTACAAATAACTTATCCAGGTTTGTATTACTTTTTCAATTACCCCCTCAACAGAATACAGTTTGCGGAGTTAAAAATCTACTAAAAAAAAGATAAATTATGCTGGACATCGAGGGTAGTCTTTGTCATTACTACTATATCTTTTTATCTTTCGCACTTTCTGAAAACCGTGGTTTTAACAGATTGATGAACTGCTTAAAGAGAGGAATGATATACATGCTTCGTATACAAGTACACCAAAAATAAAGCGTAGCCGTAGTAGTAGAAGCAAGAACAAGGCCACATTCAGGGAAAGTCAAGATGGGGGGAGGGAGAAAAAGTACTCGCGGGACAGGTCGAAGAAGAAAAGATGGTTCAGTCTTCACTTAAAGGTGGACAAAAGACAGCCTTGTTGATTCGAGTAACTATGGTTACCAGTTGTATTGTAACTTTTTCTTTTTTTCTTTTTTTCTTTTTTTTTTTTGAAATCTTTTTGTTTTTGGGCAAAATGGTCCGCCGCTGAAGAATTATCTTGCATTGTAAATTGCACTTCTCATATTTTGGCACTTCTCTAATATAATGGGGCTTGATGCGGAGCCAGGCAAAACTGGTACCGGGAAAGATGGATTAGAGATTCACCAGTAATTATCGCTTTAGCCATGTCTATTTATATGCCTTTTGGAGTCTTTTTTTGTTTTAAACTAATATCTAACTTGACATGATAAAACATCATCCATCATATCGACGTAGACGCTGGTTTCTGTCCCAACCAGTTTCTCCCGTCTTTTCTTCATAATATCTTTACCTTTAGGTGTATCTTGAAAAATGGAGTCAAGTTTCTGTTTGTTGATGACTTCCATTATCCTCTTCTTATCTGTCCCTTCTTTCCCTTTTGGCGTCATACGGATACTGCATTTTTCAGAAGGAAGAAACTTCAGACTGGTGGGAAGAGATGGTCTTCTGGACCTCTCTTCTATTGTCGTCTAGGTAGTTCGTTATGTTTTTTTCTAAAATCTACAGTTGAGTTGTGATGGCCTTCTCTGGCTTGAATTCAGTTTTCATCATGAGTTAAGTTGCCAATTCTCACCTTACATGAGTGATCCTCAAGTCCAGATTGCTTAGCGCAGTCTTCTGCTCAACTTGCTTGTTAAGTGCATCCTTCTGGGTTTCTCACAAAAAATGTTGGGAATAGTGTCATCAAACATTCGATGTGCCTAGATTTATAATTGTCACATTTAATAAAGTTATTTGATAACATCTGTTTCTTGTTGATTATTATAATACGTGCATGTTTTAATATTATAATAATTGAATAATAGTTATTTACGAAGAATAAGGGGCCGTTTGTTTGGCTCTTAATGTAACCATTAAGAGCCTACATATGAATCGCTCAGAGGCCACGGTTGTTTGGCAAAATTTTTTTTACCTCTTAATGGTTACAAAGAGATCTGAACCATTATTAAATGAATTAAATTTAAAAATATTATATATAATAATAATATAATAATAATTATTATTATTTAAATGAATTAAATTTTAAAATATTATACACAACTATTTATAAAAATTAGGGTTTTTATTTATAAAAAAGAGAGGTTTTGGTACGCAATGGGGGAAAATGGGATTTTTAATTGCTACTTTTATATAGGAGGGTAAAATGGTAATTTGTTACCATTCAGAACAGTTACCAAACAACCAAATTTCATTCTGCACTCAACCATACAGAGCCTCTCAACCATTCTGGCCTCTCAACCATTCTGCACTAAATCATTCAGCAACTGCCAAACAGCCCCTAAGATTATTCACATGTCCCTAGTTCAATCACGTAGAGTGGAGCCGCAAGTGATTAATATACTAATATAAGTTTGATTGATGATCATTGGATGATTATGCGTATGGTGCGGATCAAACTTATGAGTATTTGTTGGAGAACGCAATACTGGACAGACTCGCATTCAGATCACTGTATGGAAATGTGATAAGTGAATATCAATATAACAGTATATCAATAAATTCTTGAACCTAATATTATCAGAGAGTCTAACATGATAACTGCTATGCCTCGACGTAATCCAACGTCATCTGAAATATGGTGATCATAAAAGTTAGCGATCGGAATTAGTGGGAGTCATGTAGAGTGCAATGAATAATCAAGATGGGGATTTGTCCCTCTCTTTCTGGAGAGAGATATCTGTTGGGTCCCTCAATATAGGACTGAAGGAAATGTATTACCATACTCAAATGAAGAGTCATTTGATTCAATCAGTCTACTTAAGATCGAGAAATCATTTGAACATAATAAATATGACAGTTTCCATGACTTAGTTTCAAATATGATATCGCGATAAATGGATTTGACATGTTAAATGATTTAATGGACTCTAAACTTATATTATTTGGGTAGTCATACTGTCTTGCTAGACACCACTTATTATTTATTATTTAATAAGGTATTAAATAATTTCCAATATAATATAAACCTTTGGGTCACACATACGACAATTAAAGACAAGTAAGAATAATTAATAGATATAATATTGGATATTATATTTATTAAGAAATTAAATAATGAGAAATATATAATATAAGATATCATATATTATATTATTTATTTATATCACATGGGAAGAGTAAACATAATATTTGATATTATAGTTACTAAAAGATTAAATAATAAGTAATATATAATATATGATATTATATATATTGTATTATTTAATAAATTGAGAGATAACTATATTTAATATATAGTTATTAAAGTTTTGATTCTAGAGTTCACTTAGTATAAATAAGAGATCTATGATAAGGAGTTGTCATAGAATTACGAGAAGAAAATCGGCCCTTTCCCCCTCAAACCGGCCACCCCCTTTTTCTTGTCCAAGAACTCCCGGTTTGGCCATCTCATGTTCTTCTCTTAGTTGATTTTAATCAACAGTACAAACCTTCTAGCAATGAATCATCTGTTGTACTATTTATCAATATTATTCATAAGGATCTAGCAATCCGGCTTGTGCAATTGTTCGTGTGTGGATCACCGAAAGAGGAAGGTGACTTTCATCAATTTCTGGTCCAGATCTAGATCTGTTATTCGGATTAAGGTAATTTGACGAACCTTTATTAAATCAATTAAATTACTGCATGAGATCGTCATCTTGGATTTTTCGATTTTTATTCCACTGTGTTTTGCTCATATTCGATGTATTAGATACACGAAAAATCCAACAGTGGTATCAGTGCCAACTTGCAAGAAATTTAATTGTTTATGTAGAACATGTTTTTATATTCTTTGAATATATAAATTGTGTTCTTGATTATATTTATAAAATATAGATTTTATAAATATTTTTCTTATTTAATTTGATTGAATTAGATAGTCAAAAATCAATGTTCTTGACTGTTTTGCGTTTTCTGTCCAGAACTTTTCTGGAACAGATTTGCTTCTGGCGGGTTGGGGGTTCGTCGGATCGGGTCAGGTCCGGGTCGAGTTGCTATCCTTAGACCTTCACACAAGGCAAGTAACTCAGCACAATTAATTGTGACATTTTCCACTTTCTGTGAAAAGCCCGCCTAGCCACGTCCCTATTTTATCTCTTAATAATCCTCCTGCTGCGACACTTCCAGTTTGACCCAAAACGCTAGCATCCGTATTAAGTTTCACCCCATCTGCTGGCGGAATATCCAAATTGTTGTCGTGATATTGTTAGTTGTTTCTGTTGATAGTCCATCCATCTTGACATCTACGTAAGCGCTCCTCGCCAGCTCAACCGTCCCGATTGAGAGGACCAGAAGGCAAAAGAACCGATTTTTAGATAGACCGGCCGATCAGAGCAACGAGAAGGACCGACCGAGTACGTATCAAATTTACTCCCAGGTCCGTTAAAGACCAGACCGGATAGAAACGTCGGGGCCGGCCCGATGACCAGACCGGAAGGGCTGACCAGATACAGGATAAATATTCTCCAATCACCATCATGATACGACCGATCGGAGCAGCGGGAAACCCGAGGGCCGACCCCAGAGTCGGCCACAACGGATAAGTATCCCCAAAAGCATGAGGAACAAGCAGATAGGACATGCAGAACAGACACACAAGACAGTTAATGCATTCTGTCCTCCCTCTTCCCAAAGCAGTCCCCAAAATCCGCAACGTGTCTAAGGCACACTCTCCCTCTGACAAGTGTTTGAATGCATTCCCAGACATCCTCCATCTTTCGCTCGCGGATTGGTCCAGACTTTCTATATATAGAAGGAATGTACAAAAAGAAAGGACTTTTGGAATTTGTCAGAAAATAGATACAAAGAGAGAGAGAAAAACAAAAGAAGACTAGCAATAAAACAAGCTCGGGTCTATATCAAAATAATTAAATCACTTAAATCCAGTTGTCTTATTCGTTCACCTCTATTTTCTACGTGGCTTCGACCCACCTAGTCCAGGTCAGCACACGTCACACTGGTCAAATCAGTCATCAACAAATTGGCGCTAGAAGAAGGACCCCTCGCTGCCCACAACTACATACGTTCTCACCAGAATCCTGACAATATTGTCCCAATAGAGATGTCTCACGAAAGTTCCAAAGACCATCAGCCCGCCATGGAGGAAGAAAACCTCCTCAAGGTGGCAGAATGCTTTAAACACCCTGCGTTCATCCAGGGAATGACCGCCCTCATGGCGCGGGTCACTGAAGGCGGAATCCTTCAGAAGACCGAAGACCAAATGGAGGCCCAGTCTCAGACAACCCGTCCATCCGCCCCAGGCAGAATCAAAAGAGAACCGTCTCCCGAGTAGTCGAGGAAGAGGTGGAAATCCATGGAGAAAGCCCTCACCCTTCCCGAAAAAGTCGGTTTTCTCGCCCCATATCGATTTTTGATCGACTGGGGACAAGGAAGAAAATTAAAAAAATGGTACCGGCCCGGACCACTCAGAGTCAGGGCCGCAAAGAAGAGAACGCTCACCTAGTCCCGACGCAAACACTACAGCAAACTCCAGGCGACAACTCGAGTGAAATCGAGTTCCTCAAAAAACGCCTCACGGAGCTTGAAAATAAAAAAATCCAGCCATCTCAAAGTTCGGAATAGCTCAACAGCCCGGAGAGTCCCCTTGTCCCCAGTGTTTTGGCGGAGCCTCTCCCGAAGAAGTTTAAGGTCCCCCAAATTCCCCCATATAACGAGGAGACCGACCTCAATGCTCATCTTAGACATTACAACTCCTGGATGGACCTGCACGGGTCCCAAGATGCATTCTGATGCCAGATGTTCTCCATGACTTTGGGGGAAAGGGCCCAAAGGTGGTATCGCTCGCTACCCCACCACTCTATTCAGACATGGGCTCAGCTCACTGCGAGGTTCCGATCCCATTTTATGGGATCTCTAGTGCGCATCGCCCCGCGGTCCTCCATCGCCTCCGTCGTGCAGGGGCCAAATGAATCCCTCAAGGATTATATATCTCGTTTTAATAAATGGATATTGTAAACGGAATCCATGTCCGACGATGCACTAGCCATAATTGCTCAGGCCGGCCTCCTGAAAAATTCTTTTTTTCTGCTGGATGGTGTGCCATAACATCCCCCACACCTATCAAGAGCTCTTAGAGCGCGCCAGCTCCCACATCGCTGCCGAGGAAGCTATGCCGGCACCAGTCCTAGTCATGCTCGCCGATCAGAAAGGATCTTACAAGAAGAAAGAAGACAGGCATGACTCCAGGGAAGCCCGCCAAGAACCCCACCGGGAGAATAAGGCCACCGGCTCCTCTTCGACAGCCCCATCAGCCTGCAATTATTGGGAGCAAAGGTCCGAGCTCATGGCCAGCTTCGCCGAGATCTACTCTGTTGGGGTCGCGACCATATTCGACCAGATAAAGGGTAAGAATTTTCTTCCGGTCCCTCGGCCGATCTACAAAGACCAGAAAGACATGGATCAGACCCGCTTCTGTAAATACAATGAATCGGTGGGTCATAAAACCGAGCAGTGCCGAGACCTCGTCGCAGCCTTGATCGCGGTGCGACGATACTGGGTTGAGGCGATTTACCCGGAATCCACCCCGAGATCGCCAGGATCGGGCCAACCCGGCAAAAGCAAAAAATGATCGGGTGCCTCCGCCCCCTAAATCTCCCCAGGAAATCCTTACTGTCATGGGGACGACCGAAGTCGAGGACCATCGGTCTAAGCGACAGAAGAAAGCCTATATTCGAGAGACCACTACCTCCTACCAGCAGACCGAACGCCGACCCGAAGGATTTCTATCAATGGTTGAAGAAACCCCCAGAAATCCCCAGCTGGCTGTCACTTTCGAGGAATCAGATGCTAATGGTTTAGATCATCCCCATTCTGATACCCTCGTCATCACTATGCCCATAATGGGAATCCCTCTACACAGAGTGTTTGTGGATTCAGGGCCTATGCCAGCATTATCTACCTTCATACCCTTCGCAGGATGAAGGTGGACCAATCCTATGTCCGGCCATGCAAGGAGGACATCCGAGGGTTTGCCAACTGCCGCACCACACCGTTAGGAGAAATCAACCTCGCCCTGGAGTTTGGTCAGGGGCCGATCAAGAGAACGATGATCACCACATTTTAGATCATCGACGTGCATAGCGACTACAATGCCATCATAAGCCGACCTGTGATGTCGAGGCTGAGGGCCATTTAGTCCACTTATCACCTGTGCATGAAATTCCCCACCCCGGACGGCGTCGTGGTACACAGGGGAGAAAAACGTGCCGCCCGAGAATGCAATCTTAGCATCCGGGCCCGTGAGATAAACCCCACAGAGGGCACCACGGGAAGTATGCCGGAAGAAATGGGAGCAACCGGATCCAAACATCTTATAGAAGGCGCCGGGATAGAACAAGACGCCGAAGGTTCCGAGGCCGCTCAAGCCCTCGAAATAGAAATTAACAGGGATGCAGACCGAGGCCGTAGGCCTGGAAAAGAGCCGATCTTGGAGGAGGATCCCATCGACCCGTGATTCCAGAAACCTAAGAGATAAGTTCGCCATGATGAGCCGACGGAAGAGCTGGATCAAGTAAACATGGACACTTCTAATCCCGTCCCAACTGAGGATCGGCCACAACCTCCAAGAACTGATCCGTTCCGAGCTAATCTCCCACCTGAGACAAAATTTGGACATCTTTGCGTGGACCCATTCAGACATGCCTAGAATTGATCCGGAATTTGCGTGCCACCGGTTGAATATTGACCCCAGTTCGAAGCCGGTCATTCAGAAATGAAGGAAATTGGGGCCTGGGCGGCAGAAGGGATTAGAATAAGAAGTGGAGAAGTTAATCGACAATGGATTTATCCGGGAAGCTAGGTATCCGACCTGGGTGGTCAACCCGTTCCTGGTTTAGAAGCCGATCGGGCTGTGGCGGCTCCGCATTGACTTCTCCGATCTTAATAGAGCCTACCCAAAAGATAGCTATCCTCTGCCCCACATAGACTACATGGTTGATGCTACTGCCGGACACGAGCTGATGAGTTTTATGGATTCATACTCTGGATACAATCAGATCCGGATACATCCTACTGATGAATAAAATACCTCCTTCTACTCGGCCCGCGGCCTATATTGCTACCGCATGATGCCTTTTGGACATAAAAATGCTGGCGCGACCTATCAACGCCTGGTAAATAAAATGTTCTGTAGCTTGATAGGTCATACAATGGAGGTTTATGTGCATGATATGCTTGTAAAATATTTGCCTTCGGCCAACTATGTGAATGACCTCAATAAAATGTTTGCAATTTTGCGAGAGTACAAGATGAAGGTAAACCCACAAAAATATTCATTTTGGGTAGGCGCCGGGAAGTTCCTCGGCTACATGGTAAGCCAAAGAGAAATTGAAGCTAACCCCGATAAAATCAGGGTAGTGACCGAACTTGTTCCGCCAAATTTGGTTAAAAAAGTGCAGAACCTCACCGACCGACTAGCCGCACTAAGTTGCTTTATCTCTCACTCAATCGAAAAAAGCAAACCTTTCTTTGAGGCGATAAACAATAACAAAGATTTTCAATGGACCGACCCCTGCCAGAAAGCTTTTGAGGCCATCAAGGAAGTCTTGACAGAAGCACCAATCCTGCAACAACCGGCCGGAGAACCTCTCAACTTATATATCGCGGTGCCCGACTCTGCAATCAGTGCTGCTCTTATCCGGACGGAAAATACGGTTCAACATCTGGTATATTATGTTAGCCAGGCCCTTCATGGTTCCGAGCTCTGTTACGCCCTAATGGAAAAGTTGGCCTATGCGCTCATAATGGCGTCCCGAAAACTAAGGCCCTACTTTCTTGAACATCAGGTAGTCATCTTAACGAACTACCCCCTAAAACAAATCATGCACCAATCGGACGTCTCCGACCGGATGATTAAATGGGTCATGGAGCTCGGACAGTTCGACCTGGCCTTTGAATCGCGCACTGCCATAAAAGGTCAGGTCCTGGCATATTTAATCGCAGAGTTCACGCCAGCAATCACCCAAGAGAATGCTTGATCCGAGGAGTGGTCACTCTACGTAGACGAGTCATCGACTGCCGATCGAACAGGCACAGGAATAGTCCTCGTCAGTCCCGATCAATGGTTGTTCTGTTCGGCCATTCGCCTAGGTTTTTCGGCCACTAATAATGAGGCAGAATATGAAGCCCTCCTGGACGGACTGGAAATGGCGACCTCCCTCGGTCTCACTCGCCTCATCGTCTTAAGCGACTCCTAATTGGTAGTGAACCAAATTAAGGGCGAATACGAAGCCAAGGAGCCTAAACTAGTCAAGTACCTCCGCCTAGCACGAACCCAGTTACAGGATTTCTGAGGAACTATACAACACATTCCTCGAACCGAGAACATCCAGGCCGACTCCTTGGCAAATCTCGTATCCAGCTCTGGAGCCGAGCATATGGACGAGGTCAACATTGGGTACCATGTGTCATCAGCCCTAGAAATGGCCGAAGTACAAACAGCCGATCAGTCGGGGCCGCAAGTATGGATGCAGTCGATAATTCAATATATTCAGAATGGCGTATTACCCGGGCACCGAGCCCAGGTACGATCACTTCGAGCTCAGTCCGTCCGGTTCACCATCGTGGATGAAACCTTATACAAGAGAGGGTATTCGGTTCCATTGCTAAAGTGCCTGTCCGATTCGGAGACAGACTACGCCCTCAAAGAGATGCATGAGGGTATATGCGGCAACCACTCCGGTGGCCAGGCACTGGCTTTCAAACTGATCCGGCAAGGGTATTACTGGCCGAATCTCAAAAAAGATGCCATCGCGCTCGTACGAAAGTGCGTCTGATGCCAAATATTTGCTCCTCAGATCCGATCCCTGTCGGAAACACTCACTTCCATTTATTACCCATGGCCATTCTCCAAGTGGGGGATTGATCTGATCGGCCCCTTGACTAAAGGACGGGAAGGAGTACAATATTCCATCGTCGCAGTCGATTATTTTACAAAGTGGGTGGAGGCCGAACCCATGGCACGGACGACCAAACAGAAAATAGTCAATTTTATTTGGAAGTCCCTCATCTACCGGTTTGGGATCCCTCAGTCCATTATCTCCGATAATGCCAAGCAATTTGATAATAAGAAATTTTGGGCATTCTGCGACGGCCTTCACATACGAAACAACTTATCCACGCTGTACTATCCGCAATCCAATGGACAGGTCGAGGCAGTCAACAAAATTATAAAGCAGCACCTCAAGACCAGCCTCGAAGAACTCAAAGGTTCATGGCCAGAAGAACTCCCTGGAGCATTATGGGCTTATAGAACAACACATCGGTCCGCTACTGGAGAAACTCCTTTCTCCTTAACTTTCGGCACTAAATCCGTCATCCCAGTCAAAATTGGGGCACCTACCTACCGAGTAACCCATTTTGAAGAGCGAGATAATGACTAGGCCCTCCAAGTAAACCTGGACCTCATCGCTAAAAGACGAGCCCAAGCGGAAATGCATAACGCCATCTACAAAAGAAGATGCGGACACTGTTACAACTCCAAGGTTCACCATAGAAGTTTCCAGGTCGGAGACCTCGTTCTTAAACGAGTATTGGGACTGGATCCCGGACCACTTAAGCCCAAATGGGAACGACCATATAAGATTAGCGAAGTCCTTCATAAGGGGCCTACTGGCTAGAATATCTGAACAGCCAGAGATTTATTTATCTATGGAATGCTATGTAGTTAAAAAGGTATTATCAATAAAATTTGACTTTATTCCTTTCTTAGCTTCGTCACTATGAAAGACTGAGCTCGCCTAGGCACCACGAATGACCGGCTCTCCCGACACTATAAGACCGAGCTTGCCTCGGCACTATGAATGACCGGCTCCTCCGGCACCATAAGACCGAGCTTGCCTCGGCACTATGAATGACCGGCTCCCCCGGCACTATAAGGCCGAGCTCGCCTTGGCACTATGAATGACCGGCTCCCCCGACACTCTAAGACCGAGCTCGCCTCGGCATTATGAATGATCGGCTCCCCCGACACTCTAAGACCGAGCTCGCCTCGGCATTATGAATGACCAGCTCCCCCGGCACTATAAGACCGAGGTCGCCTCGGCACTATGAATGACCGGTTCCCCCGGTACTATAAGACCGAGCTCACCTCGGCACTATGAATGACCGGCTCCCCCAGCACTATAAGACCGAGCTCACCTCGGCACTATGAATGACCGTCTCCCCCGGCACTACAAGACCGAGCTCGCCTCGGCACTATGAATAACCGGCTCCTCCAGCACTACAAGGCCGAGCTCGCCTCGGAACCATGAATGATCGGCTCCTCCGGCACTATAAGACCGAGACTGACCCGACATCATTGACGAAAGATATCAAAAAGAAAATACAACGGCCGAACCAATCCTGCCAAAACATCCAGAACAAAACAAGTAAATAGGTACTGAAAATAAAAGTTTATTCATTCGAAGAATATTTTAACAAAGAACATCCAGAAAAGACTAAGGAAAAGTAAAGACTGAGACACGTAGGCCATAAACAAGACAAACCCTAAAGCTACTCAGCTCCGCCACTCCGTCCAGCTGCCTGAAAGGATTGCCCTTCGCCTTCACCGGGAGGGGCCGTTGTAACACCCCAAACTAGGCGGATATTACAGTGCCGTGGACCCCCGACTGGGACCCACCAGGCGAATGAAAATGAATGAATTACACAGGTAAATGTAGTACCGAACCACATTACAACATCAATTACTCCGATGAGGAGTTTTATACAACACACCCAGGATAAAATAGAATACATGTGTATTTTATGTGACGATAAAATACACAACACTGAATGAAATGAGCATTCAAACGGAATGTCTGCAGCGGAATAAATAAAGGAAACACAAATGACTGAATAAATGACTGAGCAGACTGGGGCCCCCTACTAGTATCACTGGGACTCGTCGCCGTCAACATGCTCTTCCCGAGCCTTTGACTTGCCGTGACTGAAAACAAAATCCCCAACGGGGTCGCCATACGAGAACAACAATCCTCAAGAGTTGAAATTACACAATCATGAATTAACTGAAGTGATGAAATATTCTTAATTATGAATTACGCTGAAGAGGAGCATCATAGTACGCCCGTAATGTCCTGTGCAAGTGTACAAGACGAATGTCCGGACACACCCGTCCTTGTACCTAATTAGTCTCACGGAGGTAAGCGTTACCGTGTGCACGGTCCGATGTATCGGTGAACCCAATACATGACCATCATGTGCCCGACTAAAAATTCCACACATCACACCCGGCCACGCAATATGAACACGGAAGGTCACATGAACGAGAATGACCATGATGAAAACCAATGAATAATAATTAGACAAGGCCAAGATGACTCACCGATATGAAAGTAATAGTGACGTGATTGATAAACCAATGAAAAGATTTGGAACCGTCGTTCCTCGTGAATGAAATGATTATTCGACACTTACAAGTCTCAAAATGATTAATATTATGATGAATGAATTATGATTATGAGCAATCAACAACAAAAGGAATGAGTATCCTTTTAACCGAGTAAGATTTAACTTACACAATACCGATGAAGAATGTCCGTCCACGAACAACGTCCTAACCAAGATACCGATCGCTCGAACAACCTTGAATAACAATAATTACCAACAATCGTTCAATACACGTATCAAACCACAAAGCACGACTAACCCAAAGGTCGAAACAATGATAATCAAACTCATAGGCATTCCAACGAATACATAACCGACCGCACAACTACGAAATATCCAATCCCGAATATGTCGAAACCCACACCAAAATGAGTATTTCGAACTAACAAAACACTTCAAGGATATCAATAATCCATTAGGAATCCATAAATCATGATTATAACGACATCAATCGGAAAATCCTCAATTAACCAAGTCAACCCCAAGGGCTCTTGAAAACAATTCCGAAAATAACCATTAAATCCGTAGGAATATATTCATACAAGTTAGATAATCCATAACTAACATATTCCAATGATAATCCAAGCTTACACGAAGAAATCGGAAGGAAAAACCCAAAAATCCGAAATTCTAGATCCAAGAGATTAATACCTTTGATCCGATGCGATGAAGATGATGAAATGATGATTAATCCGAAAGATGAGCTTGAAGATGATGATTGATGATTACACCTCGAAGAATCCTCTCCGAATCGCTCGAAATCGCCCAAAAATACCGAAGGAGTGAAATGAGATGAACAAATGACGAAGTCTGACTAATCGTCCAATTTATACTCGGTCCAGGTTAGCGTGCGCTAGCCCTTGTGCATAGCGTGCGCTACGAGTAGTTTGGGTAGTCCGGTACCCACTGTCCGAACACGGTAGCGCGCGCTACGTACCTTTTTGTAGCGTGCGCTACGGCCATACTACTAGCGTGCGCTAATATCCATTGTTAGCGTGCGCTAGCGAAATATTTGACGCCTTGATCGGAGTCCAGAAAACCATCGCCCTCGATCTAACCTCGATAGCGTGCGCTACAACCATTATTTAGCGTGCGCTAACATATCGGTTGCGTACGCTAACAACAATGCCTAGCGTGCGCTATGAATAAACCGGTGCGATCCGGTAGCCACCGGACTCAACACGATCCGCCTAGCGCGCTACTCCACACACATAGCGTGCGCTACTACGACCCGTTAGCGCGCGCTACTTACCACTCGTAGCGTGCGCTACAATTATTCTCACTGCGGTCAGTACCTTACGGATCGCGGCCAGGTAACTTAGCGTGCGCTAAAGCTTAGCGGTAGCGTGCGCTACCTATACCCAATTAGCGTACGCTAAAGGAGTATGTAGCGTGCGCTACTCCTCAAGCACTCATAACGAAAATGACAATGATGATAACACGGCACGAAACTCCAATCAGATTAATGATGAATGACGATCGATACTCGATACAATTACTCTGAATGATGAATACTATGACTGAATATGAGTGACAAATGATCAATGATGAATGAAATTACTGAGTATCAATTACTGAATGATAAATAATGAATGATAATTACTGAGTGATAATTACTGAGTTACAACTGGGTATTACATACACCCCCCCTTAAAAGAGTTTCGTCCCCGAAACTAAGGGTCAAACAACTCGGGATAACTCTCCCGCATACTATCCTCGGTTTCCCAAGTAGCCTTTTCGACTCCGTGTCTAGACCACTGAATTTTAACCAAAGGAATCGTCTTATTCCTCAACTGCTTGATTCGCCGCTCTAAAACTCGTATAGGACGTTCCTCATATGAATGATCGTCGGCGATCTCGATTTCATCGAACTGAAGTATGTGACTCGGGTCGGCAACATACTTCCGCAACTGAGAGACATGAAACACATTATGAATTCGACTCAACGCCGGAGGTAAAGCCAATCGATAAGCTAACTCGCCCACCCGATCCAAAATCTCAAACGGTCCAATGAATCTCGGACTCAGCTTTCCCCTCTTCCCAAAACGGAAGATACCACGACTCGGGGATACCTTGACCAACACATGGTCACCAGCCTCGAACTCTAATGGTCGACGACGGTTATCTGCATATGATTTCGCCGACTGAGCGGTCAACAAACGACTCCTGATCAAAGCTACCTTCTCACGGGCGGCTATAAGCATATCGGGCTCGGTGCCAATTGATTCTGATAAGTCGTCCCAACACAACGGAGATCGACAACGACGACCATACAAGGCCTCGTAAGGTGCCATCTTGATCGAAGCATGCCAACTATTATTATACGTGAACTCGATCAATGGTAGTTGGGCTTCCCAATCGTCTTTCCAATCGAGGACGCATGCCCTCAACATGTCCTCTAATGTCTGAATGGTCCTCTCCGATTGTCCGTCGGTTTGAGGATGAAAAGCGATCGAGATTGAGCTGAGTTCCCATAGCACGATGAACTGATTTCCAAAAATGCGACACAAACCGTCCGTCACGATCGGAAACGATACTTTTAGGAGTACCGTGCAGTCTGACTATCTCTTTGATGAACAGTTGAGCAAGTCTCTCGGGACCCCACGTTTCCTTGATCTCAAGGAAATGAGCTGATTTGGTTAAGCGGTCCACGATCACCCAGATCGTGTTCATGCCACGACGACTCTTCGGCAAACTCGTGATGAAATCCATAGAAATGTCTTCCCACTTCCATTCGGGAATAGGAAGAGGTTTTGACATACTGCCGATGTTCAATCTTAACTTGTTGACAGGTTAAGCATCTCGAAACAAATTCCGCGACTTCTCGCTTCATATTACTCCACCAGTAATTTTGTTTCAAGTCCTTGTACATCTTGCTAGACCCCGGATGGACGGAATAAGGGGTAGCATGAGCTTCTTTCAAAATCGAGTTTTTCAACTCGTCATTTGCCGGTACGCACAACCGATTCTTAAACCTCAAAAGCCCATCCTCGTGGACCACAAATCCAGGGGCTTTCCCCTGAGCCACATCCTCTCGGATGCGCAACCATGATGGGTCCGAACCCTGATTCTCTCGAATTGCCTCCTCGAGTGATGATGAAATCTCTAACATACAAAGCTGCCCCTGAACTCGCTGAAGCCAGACCTCGATCTCGGGTCTAAGGAATTCCTGCTGAAGCTCCTTCTGAACTGTTAAACGGGCAAGCATCTGCTCCTGAACGGACTTACGACTCAAGGCGTCGGCGACAACGTTCGCCTTGCCCGGGTGGTAGAGGATCTCAATATCATAATCTTTGATTAACTCCAACCACCCTCTATGACGCATATTTAACTCCTTCTGAGTAAATATATACTTTAAGCTCTTATGATCGGTGAATATCTGACAAGTAACGCCATAAAGATAATGACGCCAAATCTTCAAAGCGAACACCACGGCTGCTAGCTCCAGGTCGTGGGTCGGATAATTAACCTCGTAAGGCCTCAATTGCCGTGAAGCATAGGCAATAACCTTCCCGTTCTGCATGAGCACACATCCGAGACCCTGTCCGGACGCATCACTATAAACCACAAATCCTTCCGTCCCCTGCGGCAAGGAAAGTGCAGGTGCTGACATTAACCGGTTCTTGAGTTCCTCAAAACTCCGCTGACACGCGTCGGACCACGTGTATTTCTTATCCTTCCGCAATAAGTTCGTCAAGGGTTGAGCGATTTTAGAAAATCCTTCCACAAATCGCCGATAATAACCCGCTAATCCGAGGAAACTTCGGATTTCCTTAACGTTCTTCGGAGGTAGCCAATCTCGAATAGCCTCCGTCTTCTGAGGATCGACACGAACTCCGTCTGATGAAATTACGTGTCCGAGAAACGTCACTTCGGACATCCAGAACTCACATTTGGAGAACTTCCCATAAAGTTGTTCTCGTCTCAACGCGTCGAGCACTTGATGAAGGTGAAACTCGTGCTCCTCCCGGTCACGAGAATAAATCAAAATGTCATCGATGAAGACAACAACAAACCGATCCAAAAAGTCGATGAAGACCCGATTCATTAACTCCATGAATACCGCAGGTGCATTAGTCAATCCGAACGGCATAACCACAAACTCATAATGACCATAGCGTGTTCGAAACGCCGTCCTCGCGATATCCGACTCTCGGATCCGCAACTGATGATATCCAGACCTTAAGTCGATCTTGGAGAATACTGAAGCTCCATGAAGTTGATCTAAGAGATCATCAATACGGGGTAAAGGATACTTATTCTTGATCGTCACCCTGTTCATCTCCCGATAATCAATACATTAGCGGAATGAACCATCCTTCTTCTTGACAAATAACACCTGTGCTCCCCACGGGGACGCACTCGGTCGAATATAACCCTTCTCGAACAACTCTTCAAGTTTGTTCTTTAATTCTGCATTTCGGTCGGGGCCATCCGCACGGTGCCTTCGATATCGGGGACGTACAGGTTCCAACTCAATCGTGAATTCCACATCCCTCTGTGGAGGCAAACCGTAGCTCGTCTGGAAAAACATCGGCATATTCCCTCACCACCGGAATATCCGTTAATATTACTGATGACTTCTCGGTTTTGGCCATATAGCACCAATAACCGACACATCCCTGATTGAGTAACCTTACTGCTTCCATTGAATTAATGACCTTACGAGCAGTAGGGATTACCTCCACGAAACACACATTCAACTCCATAAATGCGAAATGATAGTGACCATACGCTTACGGACATTAATGATGGCATCATGGCGATCCATCCAATCAATACCCAAGATGACGTCGTCCCTCGGCAAATCTACCACGATTAAGTCCACGGCCATACACGACCATGGCCAGATCGGACAATCGAATCTCATGATTACCGATAATTCGTCTACCATCAGGTAGGCCAATGACATAAGGCTCACAACTAGTAGCACTACCCAGACGTAGTCTACTCAAACATGACTCGGAAATGAATGAATGCGATGCACCAGTATCGAAAAGAGTACACACAGTGAGATAGAATATCGAGTGTACACGAGATCATACGGGCCTCTGGATCATCGGTCTTCTTCATCTCATAAATCCGGGGCTTGCTAGTCCAGACCGACGCTCCGTCTGGCGGCTAAAAGCTCCACCTCTAGTCGCTCCCGTCGTTTTAAACAGCCCGATTGAGTGGCTTTGATTACGCACGGTCGCTTAGGGGCCCGAGATGACGTCGAGTAGGTTTGGAGTCCCTACGGCAAAACGGGCCTTATGCCCGGCAATTCCACAATTATGACATGTGATAGTACGCCGGACACTTGGTACCGAGGTGACCAAGTTCCCCAGATTATAACAGTGATGGCGGCGGCCGCTCGCGGCGAGATTCCGCGGGTTTAGACGACACCGGAGGTCGCTCGTAAAAGCGAGCCCGCGGGGTTTCTTGAAGGTTGTCGACCGCCTTGGTCGATTACGATTCTTCGATTTCTTGCTAGCAGACGAAGGTTCCGCTTAGCAATTTCCTTAGCGATAAGCTCATAAGTGAGAGCCTTCTCAATGAACTCGGCCAACGTGGTGAAATTATGATTAAGTAATCAAGTCTCATACGGGGTTTCACCTCTTCTTTGAAATACTTGATCTTATCCGCCTCGAATGAATGATAGATGAGGCGAACGGAAGAAGTTCTGAAATTTCTCGGCAATGGCGAGAACATCCTCGTCTGCCGAGGGTCGGGGTGAGCAATTCCGGCAGACTTGGCCTCCCGAGTGGGGCCGGATAGTACCTCTCCATCATGAGAGTCTTGAATCGATCCCAAGTACAAGATCCTTCGGTGGGCTTCAACGACAACCACCAAGAATGTGCGCTCTTACCAAGGTAGTAAGCCGCAACGAAACTTTGTGTCCCTCGGGACACTCTACCATAGCAACAGACTTCTCGAAATGCTCGAGCCAATGAATGATATCTGCCGGCTCGAGGCAGGCCCTCAAAAGTGGGTGGCCTGCGAGAGATATCGCCGATGATGTTACTCACATTCCTCTCTTGCCTCTCGAGGTGGCGGCGGAGGAGCTCGCCGATTCTCGATTGACGAGTTATGCATCGTCTCCATCAACCGAGCCATCTCGAGTCATTTGGGCCATCATGCCCTCGCATAAATGCGAGTGGATCAACCCGACACCCTCCGACCGAGCCGTGTCCTGCACGACTCCGACAATGAATGATCGCGCCTGTGAATGAGTGGCGCTGTCGCCGCCGAATTAGCATTATTCCCGGCATTTGCAGACGGTATTCGCACGAGTTCTCGGATTCGCCCGCTCCACGGCCTCGTCCTCCACGTCCTCTGCCACCCTTTCCATGCGAAGTGGAAAGTCATATGGTGATTATACATCTCGCATGAGTATCACATTATGATTATATTATGAAATGATGAAAATGAGCATACGCGCTCAAATACAGCGATTACATGAATGATTGATTGACGTGACATGATCATCTGATTAAGTTACTGAAATGATTATCTTGGATGAGTTAACAAGATTAATGATCCGATCTTCCTGATCAACAACTGAACAATGAAATGAATTGACTGATTAATGAGTTAACTCGATCATTCCGGCCAAAATGACAATGATGATTGAGGATTGTTAATCGATGAATTATGAATGAATGATTAATGCCAGAAATTATACCATGGCATTAGAAATCTTACAGTTCTTGGTCTGATTGGCTCGGCATTTGCACAGGTCACACGTGACGCGAAAGTCCAATGATACTAGTCCGATGACGATGATTTCAAACGAGACATGACTTGGAGGGTAGTATTCAAAACCACTCTCCGATACCAACTCGTAACACCCCAAACTAGGCGGATATTACGGTCCGTGACCCCACCAGGACCCACCGGGCGAATGAAAATGAATGAATTACACAGGTAAATGTAGTACCGAACCACATTACAACATCAATTACTCCGATGAGGAGTTTTATACAACACACCTGTGATAAAATAGAATACATGTGTATTTTATGTGATGATAAAATACACAACATCGAATGAAATGAGCATTCAAACGGAATGTCTGCAGCGGAATAAATAAAGGAAACACAAATGATCGAATAAATGATCGAATGCATCGGGGCCCCTACTAGTATCATCGGGACTCGTCGCCGTCAACATGCTCTTCCCGTGCCTTTGCCTTGCCGTGACACGAAAACAAAATCCCAACGGGCCGCCATACGTAACAACAATCCTCAAGAGTTGAAATTACACAATCATGAATTAATCAAGTGATGAAATATTCTTAATTATGAATTACGTCAAGAGGAGCATCATAGTACGCCCGTAATGTCTGTGCAAGTGTACAAGACGAATGTCCGGACACACCCGTCCTTGTACCTAATTAGTCTCACGGAGGTAAGCGTACCGTGTGCACGGTCCGATGTATCGGTGAACCCAATACATGACCATCATGTGCCCGACTAAAAATTCCACACACCACACCCGCCACGCAATATGAACCCTAAGGTCACATGAACGAGAATGACCATGATGAAAACCAATGAATAATCATTAGACAAGGCCAAGATGACTCCCGGATATGAAAGTAATTGTGACGTGATTGATAAACCAAGGAACAGATTTGGAACCGCTGCCTCGTGAATGAAATGATTATTCGACACTTACAAGTCTCAAAATGATTAATATTATGATGAATGAATTATGATTATGAGCAATCAACAACAAAAGGAATGAGTATCCTTTTAACCGAGTAAGATTTAACTTACACAATACCGATGAAGAATGTCCGTCCACGAACAACGTCCTAACCAAGATACCGATCGCTCGAACAACCTTGAATAACAATAATTACCAACAATCGTTCAATACACGTATCAAACCACAAAGCACGACTAACCCAAAGGTCGAAACAATGATAATCAAACTCATAGGCATTCCAACGAATACATAACCGACCGCACAACTACGAAATATCCAATCCCGAATATGTCGAAACCCCCACCAAAATGAGTATTTCGAACTAACAAAACACTTCAAGGATATCAATAATCCATTAGGAATCCATAAATCATGATTATAACGACATCAATCGGAAAATCCTCAATTAACCGAAGTCAACCCCAAGGGTTCTTGAAAACAATTCCGAAAATAACCATTAAATCCGTAGGAATATATTCATACAAGTTAGATAATCCATAACTAACATATTCCAATGATAATCCAAGCTTACACGAAGAAATCGGAAGGAAAAACCCAAAAATCCGAAATTCTAGATCCAAGAGATTAATACCTTTGATCCGATGCGATGAAGATGATGAAATGATGATTAATCCGAAAGATGAGCTTGAAGATGATGATTGATGATTACACCTCGAAGAATCCTCTCCGAATCGCTCGAAATCGCCCAAAAATACCGAAGGAGTGAAATGAGATGAACAAATGACGAAGTCTGACTAACTGTCCAATTTATACTCAGTCCAGGTTAGCGTGCGCTAGCCCTTGTGCATAGCGTGCGCTACGAGTAGTTTGGGTAGTCCAGTACCCACTGTCCGAACACGGTAGCGCGCGCTACGTACCTTTTTGTAGCGTGCGCTACGGCCATACTACTAGCGTGCGCTAATATCCATTGTTAGCGTGCGCTAGCGAAATATTTGACGCCCAGTACTGGAGTCCAGAAAACCATCTGCCCTCTGATCTAACCTCGATAGCGTGCGCTACAACCATTATTTAGCGTGCGCTAACATATCTGCGTGTGACGCTAACAATGCCTAGCGTGCGCTATGAATAAACCGGTGCGATCCAAAGAGCCACCGGACTCAACCTCGATCCGCCTAGCGCGCTACTCCACACACATAGCGTGCGCTACTACGACCCGTTAGCGCGCGCTACTTACCACTCGTAGCGTGCGCTACAATTATTCTCACCTGCAGTCCAGTACCTTCTGGACTGCAGCCAAGGTAGCCTTAGCGTGCGCTAAAGCTTAGCGGTAGCGTGCGCTACCTATACCCAATTAGCGTACGCTAAAAGGAGTATGTAGCGTGCGCTACTCCTCAAGCACAGCTCGCAACGAAAATGACAATGATGATAACACGGCACGAAACTCCAATCAGATTAATGATGAATGACGATCGATACTCGATACAATTACTCTGAATGATGAATACTATGACTGAATATGAGTGACAAATGATCAATGATGAATGAAATTACTGAGTATCAATTACTGAATGATAAATAATGAATGATAATTACTGAGTGATAATTACTGAGTTACAACTGGGTATTACAGCCGTGCCCGGACCTCCTGCAGCCTCGTTGGCCTTCTTCGGCTCATCGGCTTATAGTGGCTCAACCTGCAGGTCAGACGCCCGAGTCACTATGTAGGCACGGACTTCCTCGACTGCCTTCCCTCCTTTCATGAGATCCAACATCTCATAGCAGGTGGAGACATAATTCAAGTTAATCAGCTCCTCATGCTTGGCTGTCTTCTTGAAGGCAGCCGCCCCGTCGGCCAGACCCTTAGCGTAGCTAACAGCTTCGCAAGTATTGACCTGCTCGGTCATGCGTTTAATCCGGGCATCGATCTCCTTCAGATAGGCCTTATGTGCTTCCCGGTGTTAGGAATATGCCCTCGAATGCCACTCAGAGGATGAGAGAATGAGAGCAATTGTATTGTAATTATGAATATTATATTTAATAAGGCAATTATTATTTCTATATTATTGTATATCACTGGCATTGTGATTTGGTATATAGAATAATAGTCCTTGCATTTGAGAGAGAACATTCTACTCCTTATGGAGATAAGGAGATAGGCACTAGAAGTGTTTAGAGCTCGAATGCTTAACTAGTTCGCAAGTCGATAAAACTTAACTGGGCAGTAAGTTTAGACAAGACTTGTATAACGTGTACTTTGACATGTAGAGTGCCTGTCTTCACTAACAGTTAGTGGGAGCACACGTTATAGGTATGCTAATGGGATTAGTATAGTCGAACACGACTCAACTCGATTCGGTCACATGGAAATCACTCAGGGATTGTCAATGATTGAATCGAAAGATTGTGATAGGTATACGTAGGGCTGGGGGAAAGTACCGCCCCGCCCCGCACCGCACCGCCCCGCACCGCAAAATAGCACGGCGGTGCGGTTTTAAATTATAATTTTGGCCCGCCCCGCATAAACCCGCCCCGCATAAAAATTACATAGCGGTTGCAGTTTTAATGTCATAATGCCCGCCCCGCAAGTTTTATCCCGCCCCGCCCCGCTCCATTTTCGCAATATTAGTTTTTATTGATTTTATATAATTCAATATTATCCTTATTTTGATTATTATTATTAAACAACTAATGTTACAGAAACACTTTATCCACAATTGTCAAACCCTAAAACTAATATTACTCAGTCTCCGCCTCTCTCTCTGTGCCTTTTTTATTTTTTTGGTGAATGTCTGACATACATGGTATTGACTTGAGAGTTGCTTATTTTCATTTGAACCCTCTGTATACAGTGATATGACTTGAGAATTGCTTATTTTTCATTCTTTTGGTGAATATTTGTAGAGGTTGACAACGAAGGATCAAGTTCTACCGTGATAGAACCGCTATCCAAGAAAGCAAAAATGAATGAAGGGACTATTACCAATGATGGTTGAATTAGGTAAAATGACTTGTTTAATTTTTATATTATTTTTCTTTCTTGTACTAAGTCGAAGTGGCTGAGGATTATGAAATAATTACTGATGGTTATTATTTATTAGTCAGTTCAGTTATCAGATTTCATTTTGTGAGTATTAATTATTAGTCAGTTCAATTATCAGATTTCATGTATCTCAATATCTGAGTACTAAGTGCATTGTAGCTAATAAATAAGTATCTTTAGTTTTGATTTTATTAAGTTCAAATGACAATGACACGATTACTTGCCAACAATACAGTGTCCGTGATCTTTGGAACTCTAAAGCTTCATTGCTCGAACTCCGAAACGGCACAATGAAAACAAATTGCAGCTTATTTATTATTTTGTACTTTTATTTCTTGTAATATAACTATCATTTGGGACTATTGTTGCTTTAGATATGTTGTTTGGGTTGTACCTGTTGAAATTTAACAAACTTATTATTTATTATTTTTCTGTTTTTGGTTTGCAACAGCAAGAAAAAAACTGTTTTTTAAGGAGGAAAAAAAACTTAAAAATAGGTGCAAAACCGCCCCGCACCCGCATTGATCCCGCCCCGCGCAATGGCTATGTGGTGCAGTTTTAAATTTTGATAATGCACCGCCCCGCAGATAACCGCACCGCACAAGAATTGCGGTGCGGGTGCAATTCCACTTTCGTCCCGCCCCAAACCGCCCCGCCCCCAGCCCTAGGTATACGTGGACCTTTGACTTGAGGTTTCAGTAGGAGATGTGCTTGTGACATTAAGTTAGTCATTAGAGTAGTTCGATCCAATCGCCGGTTGGTGGGGTCAACCTCGAAATGCAACTTAGTGGGCAAGTAGCAGTCTCTACTGAATACCAAGATAGGATTCTTTCTCCTGTTAGTGAGCAGGTAAATGTCCTATGCGGTTAATGGCAAATAAGATCATAAGTCTTTGGCCAAAGCATTCAGAGCTAGTTATATTTGATACACGAGAGCTCGATGATCTCAGTTTGCATTAACAGAAAGCATAGAGTCAAGTTACAGTAGGGTTTGACTTTACCGTGACCCTAATACTTGACCGGGACATATGATTGAAGGGTTTATACGTATACGGTATTCACGACATAATGGTTTTGGAATGATCCTATCATTCGTTCTTAGTTAGGTTACGGTGTGGGCCACGAGACTGGCTAAGTGGTGCTAACACTCATTGGATCCTCCCAATGCTAACTAAGACGAACCTACAGAGTCGCGGCACAGGAATTGACGACGGATTATATTTAGCTTATTCTCTCTTGGTTAATATTGGACATTGGATGTCTAATTCAATTTATTGGATAAATTAAATTGGTCTCGTGAATTAAATAAATTACTGGGTAATTAATTTATTCATATTATTTCTTAGAGAATTTATTTTTAATATAATTAATTAATTAGATTAATTAATTATATTAATATTGAAACATACCAATGTTTATCTATCGGATTAGATACACGAGGGTCCGTTTCACGGACCGAAACGATCCCACTTTCATCAATTGACTTGGTGATTTTTTTATAAATGTGGGGACTTAATAATACATTTGATGTATTATTACTTCATTATTTATTTTTGAAATAATTGATGAGGTGTGTGTTTTGTTTATAAAATAAACACCATCTCCCTCATTTATAATTGAAGGGATCAGCCGTGAGTTGAATAAGGGAGTGAGAGAAAAGTTTTCTAACTTTATACATTTTGAGTTCTAAGTGTATTTTGAGAGAAAACAATTTTTATAAAAATACTTAGAGTATTTATAAAAATATATATAAGTTAATTCTATCAATTTCTAGCCGTATACTTAGAGTATAAATTGATAGAAATATTTTCCGGTCATCTTCCGACGCGTGATACGTAGAGGCACGGTGTTTTCGGTGCTCGGGAATTTCCAAAAGCTTGTTCGATTGGATTCGTGTTCGTACTCGGAATCAAGAAGATATTATCAAAGGTCTACGAGGGTATGATTTCTTAATTTATCTTCGTATATTTATATTCGTTTATACGATGCTTGATCGATCCGGTTTTGGGGTTTGGTTTTTATCCGGTTTGACCGGTTTATTTCCGCTGCGTAACTCATTTTTAATCACCGAATCCATCAGTGGTATCGGAGCGAGGTCTATGCAATCGTATATTCGATATTTGCATTTGGAATGCTTGATTATTTTTATGATTTAGAATCATAATTGTTTTAATTGTTGATGTTTAATTGTTCATCTAAAAATTATTTTTCATGATTTTATGTTACAATATAAATCTATTTTTTCTTTTGAAAAACTGATTTAATTGTGTAATATAAAAATTAGAAAAATATTATTTTTGGATTCGGGACGAAAAAAATGAGCCGGAAAATTGGCCGGACCGTGACTCGAATTTCTTGGGCTTTCTTTTAATTTTAAATTTTTAATTTGGGCTGGGCTGGGCAGCTCGGGCCACGGGCTTGGCCCGGGCCTTGTGTTTTCCGACTCCGTTTTTATATTTCGTTCGGTAAATTAATTTTCCGCAAATTAAATTGGATTTAATTTGACTAAAATATAATTATGGTAAGTTATTTTAAGGGAATTAATTTAATGAAATATTTATTTTGTCCGGAGCAAATTAAAATTAACGGTTAAGTGAATTAATTGGATTAATTCTAATTGTTGGATTACATTTTGTTGATTAGATCAATTTTAGATTAATCATTATTGTCATTTATTTTAATGTAATTGTTGCATTAATTTTGAATGGGGATGTAGTTCATGGACCTAGTTTTGAATCGTTTGTTTTGTTCGATTGGGTTGTAAAGGCCGTTTTGAGCCTATTTATTTTACTAGAAAATTTGTATAGGATGCAATTTTTCAAATGTAAAATTTATTTGTAATGACGAAGACCGGAGGAAGATCCGCTCGAGAAGACGAAGATTCAAGACCGAAGACATGTAATTAGATTACGATGTTTTTGTTCTAGGAACGGTCCATGAATCGCATGTTGTTAGTTTTAGGTTGTGTATGTTTTCATATTGTATGACAAACAAACAAACCGACAAACCGCGCTTATAAACGGATTAATGTGCAAAGTGTAACATATAATCGCGTTAATACTCCCACTTACAAACACTAAGTTATAAAGGTTACGAGGTTTCCTACCCTCCGTCAAACTCATGGAAAATTGAAATCTAAACCGGAATATTATTCTTCCGAGTATGTCGGGGTAATATTTTTGGGGAAAGTTGATAAATTCCTAGAGTGCATTAGATGCCTTTGGTTGTGACAAATCAAACCCCTATAAACCGTATGGGTTGCCGGGTAAGATTCAATTGTCAGACTAATAGGAGTTGACGGTTTAAACTTGTAACACCCCCAGATTTAACCGGAAATATTACAGCGCCGTGGGCCCCGAGATGGAACCCACAAGGCTAAAAAGAAATTTTCACAAACATTTACAAATGCCCAAGAGGCCAACGACGGTACTAACTTTAAAAATTCACAAAGACTTATAAAATCCATTTATCAAAAACCGTCGTAAAAACTCATTTGAAATCGCGAGGCCAAACAACCGACACTCAAAAGTTTAGAAAACGACTTCCAAAGCAACCTCGCTACCAGATACCAAAAGGTCATTTCAAAATACTCACGCAGCGGAAAAAGACCAACCATAAGGATACTCTAGCAGCGGAATACGAGAACCAATCAAAAAACTCAATGCACACAACATGTCCTAGCCAGTATCCTCCGGGAAGCTCATCTCTTCACGACCGCTACAAGCTCGATACTCCAAGAACCTAAAAAGAAATCCCACGACGGGGTCAGCCATAATATCCAACAATGATAACCGTCACATTACATTAAGAATACATACCAATGAGAATAAGAATACGACCAATGTAGTCTTACCGCCATGACTTTACTTACTCAAGTAATTCTCATCAGAATAACCATTAAACTCGAACATAATATTTGTATTGTACCTCAAACAATACTCAAGATCCTCAAACTATCATAACCAACTCACGATACGGAAATCTACCATTTCTGACCAATACGATCCATCGAATAAAATCATCAAATCCCAAGACGATAACCAATTGTCCACCAAAGACAAGACCAAGGAAAATATGGAACATACCTCGAGATATGATGTGCCACGATAATCATATCAGTCTAATCCGATATCAGAACAATGCAATGCGGACAGGGTCCTAACACAAGACCTACAAATGCATACTCATATGACAACGTCAATATGCTCAAAAACAATAACAACTATGTATACTCAATGGAAATCCCATGATCCAGCGCCCTCAGCATAGATCCCAAGATGATCCTACAAGATCAACACGAGGTGGATAACCAACAATATACATATGCACAACAATAACACAATACTGGGTAATCCAACGATCCAGCGCCCTCAGCATAGATCCCAAGATGATCCCGTCGGCCCAACACGAGGTGGAAAAACCCGTCCAATGATCCAGCGCCCTCAGCATAGATCCCAAGATGATCCCGTCGGACCAACACGAGGTGGACATCCGATCCAGCGCCCTCAGCATAGATCGCGCGATCCCATCGGATCAACACAACATAAACAACACAATATGCATACACATATGCAAAACAATATGTTCATCATCATGAACAACGCAACATGAACGACAATATGACAAATCAATTAAGACGACCTCATGTTCGACAACATGAATGATAATACGCATGATCAAATCACTAACTCTAATTGAATCGATATAAGATACTTGCCCCGAGTCCTTCGGGAGAAATCTCGATGTCCAATCATCACCGACGATTATCCTCAATGCTCGGCGATCCATACGAACAATGAACTATAGATACTCATATCCTCGTCTTTACCATAATGTAACCTTGATACTCGAACATACCAATAACAGAGAAAAGCATAAATATAATGATTTATCTCCCGAATCGAAAGAACGATATGCGATCCGAATACCCAGAGTTCACAATAATAATCATCGCTATATGCCTTATAAACGAAATGAAACTGAAACCATTCATTAAATATTATAACTGAGCAAGTAATAACTTGCCTCGATACCGGTACCACGAAGCTGTTGTCGAACACATTGCCTTTGTCTACGAGCTCCTCAGCCCCGATCAAAAGCAATACAATGGACCTACTCGAACACGACCGCAATATCAGGTTATAATCACCGATCAGCAATCTCAACCTATCGAAGAAATCAAATAACACATATCCGATAACAATCAACAACTGACAATACTAACCAATCGAACTCAACGGTTCAACACAACCTCGAATAAACACAGTCAGAACCAACCAAGTCAAACCATCACGAATTCATAATCAAAACACAAAAATACTGCACTGCGCCTACTTAGCGTCGTTAAACGCATAACGTAGCGTGCGCTAAGTTATCCGTTAGCGTGCGCTAGCGGTAAGCTTAGCGTGCGCTAATGCCGTGCGGTGGCATGCAATCCAAGCATCGACTAACATCTTGCAACTACGAATCCGAATGAAGGGAGATATGAATCTCCATATCTCTTGAAGATAAACAACACCATAACTATCACAAGGATCATATCATTGTCCATATATCAATAATAACACCAACAATCAAACCAACTCGATAACAAGGATCATATCATATTCAATCCGAATTCAACCTCGTATCATGATTTAACTCCTCTAAATCGATCAATATAATTAACAAGATTCAGAAATCCATCTTAGATCGGGTTAAACGAATCAACATCTTTATAGTATGAAGAATCTTAACTAACATCCGAGACTCTTATCAAAATTCCATTGAATCCCATATAACATCATCATATGATTATCCAACATGCTCCTTACATGAAATCATCCAAGAAAACGAACTATCATCAAGAGGATACGAAAATTACCTGGATTGGATGGACCAAGAATAAGAACACTAGACTCCATTCCAAGAATCATGAATAACTTGAAGAACAAGGCTTGAATCCATGCTCTCCATCTTAATCTTGTTAAAGATCATCATCTCTCAGTGTTTAGGAACTCCAAATGTTCTCCCAAGGTTGTCTCTTTCGGGTGAAAGGAAAGAAATGGACGAAATGCTTCATGACACCTGTTTGTCCCTTTATATAGAATACCTTACTAGCGTGCGCTAAACCATTATGTTTAGCGTGCGCTAGCCTTAGCGTGCGCTAACTGACTTTGTTAGCGTGCGCTATCGAAGCCCAGAGGCTACTGTCTTGCTTCGTAAACTACCTTACGTACGTAATGCCCATGCATTAACGTACGTAAATCATCATGTCTAGCGTACGCAAGTCCTTACTCTTAGCGTGCGCTATCCAAGTTGACTTACTACGGTGTTCACCTACCACTCGCCCCCACATTCCGACAAAGATCTAGCAAGGATAAGATTCCTTGTTGGTGATATATAGTTAGCGTGCGCTAAGCCTAATCTTTAGCGTGCGCTAATACTTCGAGACAACAACCGTTGACTTACGAACGTGCGCGAAAGCGGTAGGGTCCACACGCAGATTCCTTCCGATCATGCGCACTAGCGTACGCTAACCTATAAACGTAGCGTGCGCTAATCACGCGATAGCGTGCGTTATGCATGAATATCGGCGTGCGCTAATAAGGCTATACTTAGCCATTTTCCGCAGATTCTTGTCCAACGTCTCGACATACCAAAAGCGAACATAAGACACCGAACACAAACACCGAATCCATAATATCATCATACGATATACCCAATATCAAAAGTACGACAACCCGATACACAATATCCTCAAATGTAATTGTCGACCAAATACGACAATTATACCGATATCGATATCTCAGTCCTTTATTTATTTTATCTCTCTGCATGATTCCACGCTTGCACAATATAACTCGGATAAAATAATATTAAACATCGATAGTAGAAATTAGGATATTACATTCTACACCTTAAAATAAGTTTCGTCCTCGAAACTTGCAATCCATCATAAAACGAACAAACATACCGTTCAACTCAAAATATCCCAAAACCATTACGACAACGATTTATCATCATCATTACCGAATATCCAAAAGAGCATACTTCCAAATACGCAGGTCGACGATCTCCGGAGATACTAGCCGCGTTCTCACGATGCAGTCTCAATACGCTTACGATCACAATTCCCGATTCTCAACAAAATATATCATCTTCGGATCAAACAATCGCCCGAATCAAATCCTCGTCACTTTGATTACATAATCAAGTCTCATTCGATAAAGCGAATAATATCCGATGTATACGTGAAACAACCGCTCAATACAATGGCAACGAATCCGAAACATCGATAGACAATCAACGCTCGGATGATCACCAACAATGATCAACAATCAACCGAATTTATCATCGACATGATAAATTCCAATCGACCAACCGGAGGTCAAAACACAATCGAGAATATCATCAACGTGATAAACTCCAATACAACCAACGAACGATCAACGGAAATCGAGAATACCTTCACACGGTAAACTCCAACACTATCAACACGGAACCACGAGAAATGTATATACGAAAAAGCAAAATTCTCAAACGACACACCGATCACATACGGTGGATCTCAATAAACATATCCGATGGCGAACATACCCCTCGGCATATGAACAACCAATCACAAAGCGAACATACCTAATCATACACGGAGTGGAAACGACCACTCACTATCTAAAACAACCAAGATGGGGTCACCATCCCCAAATCTAGGCTTACAAGGAAATCATTCGATCGTAAGGTAAAATCGCGCTACTACCATACCAATGGAATCACATAGCACCTATGTTCCGGTTTCACAAAATCCCAAGTTTCCAAAATAATATTCTGTGCATGAATCTACAACACGCAACATATTTCTCTTATCTGATACCTCAACCGCTCATCACCGGATAATCAAACTAACATCAAGTTAGAATTCCATTTCCATCGTACCATCAATATGATATGCACTATGCACTAAATGCGTATGTATATCAATCACATTTTCAAAACCAGTTTGAAATCATATATTCTTGTCAAAAGACAAATTTTCGAAAATTCTTTCAAGAGTTTGAAAACTCAAAACATAAATTTTGGTAAGACCACAAAATCAATTTTCGAAAAATTAACTTGGCTCGATGGTGCCAAGTAATTGATATGATTTCCTTCGAATCCACACGATTTGAAGTTTTAAAATGAAAAGTATGCAAATGCTCGACTATATCCATACTCCCGTATACCAATTCGGTTCGTCACCAATATACAACGATATTCCATCGTAAAAACAACACGATCGAGTTCCAAAATCTCAATATATAAATTCCGACTAAACTCCTTTTCCACACATGACTTGCAACGTCGGTCATTAACCCATCTGGATCACCTTAAATATGATATGACAAAATATTGAAACAAATCCACACAGCGAAAGACTTCCCGAGAGGTTCAATTTGAACAAGTAAACCAAAGCCTCGAAAGGCGGAAATAACATAGGTAAACGATTGGTAAAGTGTTTTACAAGTCTCGGGAGTTTTAAGAAAACAGAAAAGCCGTTTGAAACATTAGGGTCTTAGCAGTAACTCGTTCCGCATTACAAAAAGTTTAAAAAGTAGAAAACCCCTTTTCGGACTTCAAGTCTGAGTTATAAAACCATTTCAAAATCGATTGGGTCTCGGCCCAAAATCATTTTCCGTAAAACATCCGTAAGACATTCATTTTGAAAAGTATCATTTTCAAATGCTCAAAAACAGTTCATATATATCACAAAATGAACTAACATGACTACATGTTCTTCTCGACAATCCATAGCCCTTCTCCGAATACATAATTTCGTTCAGAATCTAACCAACATCGATTCTCGAAATCATAACTCCTCAAGATCATCAATCTGTCCCAACTCTGTCACCTTATACCGTAACGCATAATATCTCTGAATCTCAAAACGTATCAACTTAGACGGCAATAAATCTCAATGAAATTCAAAAATCCAAATACTTACGGATCGTGAAGCCGACGATTCCCGTGATCTTGGCACATGTCTCGGCTCTAGAAAATACTCGACACGGACATTATCAAAACACACGTTGGCAAACTCGGTTCGACTCAAGAACACAATACATCTCGATCCGGAGAATCTCGTTAACACCATTTGGAAAAGTTATAACAAGCCCGATGCGATCTTGGTAAATCACATAACACATAAGCCCGAGTGAACAACAAAAACTCACGGCTCTAATATTTGTCAATCTAAAACTCGAATGACGCGACAAAAACACGACCCAACTCGACCCAAATGCCTAGGCTTTCTCAACCTAAGCTCTGATACCATATTCGTAACACCCCCAGATTAGGAGGAATATTACAGTAGTGGGCCCGAGATGGAACCCACAAGGCTAAAAGAAATTTTCACAAACATTTACAAATGCCCAAGAGGCCAACGACGGTACTAACTTTAAAAATTCACAAAGACTTATAAAATCCATTTATCAAAAACCGTAAAAACTCATTTGAAATCGCGAGGCCAAACAGTGACACTCAAAAGTTTAGAAAACGACTTCCAAAGCAACCTCGGTTACCAGATACCAAAAGGTCATTTCAAAATACTCACGCAATGGAAAAAGACCAACCATAAGGATACTCTAGCGGCGGAATACGAGAACCAATCAAAACTCAATGCACACAACATGTCCTAGCCGGTATCCTCCGGGAAGCTCATCTCTTCACGACCGCTACAAGCTCGATACTCCAAGAACCTAAAAAGAAATCCACGACTGGGGTCACCATAATATCCAACAATGATAACCGTCACATCACATTAAGAATACATACCAATGAGAATAAGAATACGACCAATGTAATCTTACCGCCATGACTTTACTTACTCAAGTAATTCTCATCGAATAACCATTAAACTCGAACATAATATTTGTATTGTACCTCAAACAATACTCAAGATCCTCGAACTATCATAACCAACTCACGATACGGAAATCTACCATTTCGACCAATACGATCCATCGAATAAAATCATCAAATCCCAAGACGATAACCAATTGTCCACCAAAGACAAGACCAAGGAAAATATGGAACATACCTCGAGATATGATGTGCCACGATAATCATATCAGTCTAATCCGATATCAGAACAATGCAATGCGGACAGGGTCCTAACACAAGACCTACAAATGCATACTCATATGACAACGTCAATATGCTCAAAAACAATAACAACTATGTATACTCAATGGAAATCCCATGATCCAGCGCCCTCAGCATAGATCCCAAGATGATCATACAAGATCAACACGAGGTGGATAACCAACAATATACATATGCACAACAATAACACAATACTGGGTAATCCAACGATCCAGCGCCCTCAGCATAGATCCCAAGATGATCCCGTCGGCCCAACACGAGGTGGAAAAACCCGTCCAATGATCCAGCGCCCTCAGCATAGATCCCAAGATGATCCCGTCAGACCAACACGAGGTGGACATACGATCCAGCGCCCTCAGCATAGATCGCGCGATCCCATCGGATCAACACAACATAAACAACACAATATGCATACACATATGCAAAACAATATGTTCATCATCATGAACAACGCAACATGAACGACAATATGACAAATCAATTAAGACGACCTCATGTTCGACAACATGAATGATAATACGCATGATCAAATCACTAACTCTAATTGAATCGATATAAGATACTTGCCCCGAGTCCTTCGGGAGAAATCTCGATGTCCAATCATCACCGACGATTATCCTCAATGCTCGGCGATCCATACGAACAATGAACTATAGATACTCATATCCTCGTCTTTACCATAATGTAACCTTGATACTCGAACATACCAATAACTAAGATAAGCATATATATTATGATTTATCTCCCAGAATCGAAAGAACGATATGCGATCCGAATACCCAGAGTTCACAATAATAATCATCGCTATATGCATTATAAACGAAATGAAACTGAAACCATTCATTAAATATTATAACTGAGCAAGTAATAACTTGCCTCGATACCGGTACCACGAAGCTGTTGTCGAACACATTGCCTTTGTCTACGAGCTCCTCAGCCCCGATCAAAAGCAATACAATGGACATACTCGAACACGACCGCAATATCCGGTTATAATCACCGATCAGCAATCTCAACCTATCGAAGAAATCAAATAACACATATCCGATAACAATCAACAACTGACAATACTAACCAATCGAACTCAACGGTTCAACACAACCTCGAATAAACACAGTCAGAACCAACCAAGTCAAACCATCACGAATTCATAATCAAAACACAAAAATACTGCACTGTCTGCCTACTTAGCGTACGTTAAACGCATAACGTAGCGTGCGCTAAGTTGTCCCGTTAGCGTGCGCTAGCCAGTAAGCTTAGCGTGCGCTAATGCTGTACAGTGGCATGCAATCCAAGCATCGACTAACATCTTGCAACTACGAATCCGAATGAAGGGAGATATGAATCTCCATATCTCTTGAAGATAAACAACACCATAACTATCACAAGGATCATATCATTGTCCATATATCAATAATAACACCAACAATCAAACCAACTCGATAACAAGGATCATATCATATTCAATCCGGAATTCAACCTCGTATCATGATTTAACTCCTCTAAATCGATCAATATAATTAACAAGATTCAGAAATCCATCTTAGATCGGGTTAAACGAATCAACATCTTTATAGTATGAAGAATCTTAACTAACATCCGAGACTCTTATCAAAATTCCATTGAATCCCATATAACATCATCATATGATTATCCAACATGCTCCTTACATGAAATCATCCAAGAAAACGAACTATCATCAAGAGGATACGAAAATTACCTGGATTGGATGGACCAAGAATAAGAACACTAGACTCCATTCCAAGAATCATGAATAACTTGAAGAACAAGGCTTGAATCCATGCTCTCCATCTTAATCTTGTTAAAGATCATCATCTCTCAGTGTTTAGGAACTCCAAATGTTCTCCCAAGGTTGTCTCTTTCGGGTGAAAGGAAAGAAATGGACGAAATGCTTCATGACACCTGTTTCTCCCTTTATATAGAATACCTTACTAGCGTGCGCTAAACCATTATGTTTAGCGTGCGCTAGCCTTAGCGTGCGCTAACTGAATTTGTTAGCGTGCGCTATCGAAGCCCAGAGGCTACTGTCTTGCTTCGTAAACTACCTTACGTACGTAATGCCCATGCATTAACGTACGTAAATCATCATGTCTAGCGTACGCAAGTCCTTACTCTTAGCGTGCGCTATCAAGTTGACTTACTACGGTGTTCACCTACCACTCGCCCCCACATTCCGACAAAGATCTAGCAAGGATAAGATTCCTTGTTGGTGATATATAGTTAGCGTGCGCTAAGCCTAATCTTTAGCGTGCGCTAATACTTCAGACAACAACCGTTGACTTACGAACGTGCGCAAAGCGGCCGGGTCCACACGCAGATTCCTTCCGATTCATGCGCACTAGCGACGCTAACCTATAAACGTAGCGTGCGCTAATCACGCGATAGCGTGCGTTATGCATGAATATCGGCGTGCGCTAATAAGGCTATACTTAGCCATTTTCCATGATTCTTGTCCAACGTCTCGACATACCAAAAGCGAACATAAGACACAGAACACAAACCCGAATCCAATAATATCATCATACGATATACCCAATATCAAAAGTACGACAACACGATACACAATATCCTCAAATGTAATTGTCGACCAAATACGACAATTATACCAATCTCGATATCTCGGTCCTTTATTTATTTTATCTCTCTTATCTGATTCCATTTGTACAATATAACTCGGATAAAATAATATTAAACATCAGTAGTAGAAATTCCGGATATTACAAAACTTAGATAGTTCAGCGAGCCATAGAAACCGAATGGGTTGAGGGCAAGTGAACTAGGGGTAAAATAAGATCGAATCATCCATTAGATGGGTTGGTATTAGACACCACTTTATAAAGAATAATAGAATATAAACCGTATGGGTTGCACTCTATTAAACTTTGTAAAGAAATCGATCACCACTATGAAGTCACCTAAGACTTCCGGATTTAACATGGGAGTGTGTAAATGCCGATAAAATAGTGGGAGCCGAGTTATGAATAAAGAAAGTCCTTAAATTCTTTACTCGGATCATAATTAAACAATCACTAACGAATCTCAAATTATTCTCTGCAGTTAACAAAACTCTCAATATGACAATGAACCCACTCGCTATACTACTTGAAAAGAACGTCTGGTGGTCCGAACTATGTGGATGGCCGGAACTTGAGGATTGTTCTAACTATGGAAATCTTTGGGATACGTCTTGGAGGCGGACATCCCGGCTCTCGCAAGAACCCGAGCCAATCAGGAAGATGTCGATGCCCATGAGAAATGGGTAAAAGACGACATAAGAGTGCGAGGGTACATGTTAGGCTCAATGACCAATGAGCTTCAACGTGCCCATGAAAAGATGACGTCTTCAAGAGCCATCTTATCGCACCTGGCTGAGCTCTATGGAGAGTATAGCCGAACTGCTAGATATGAGATATCGAAGCAATTATTCGGCGCCAGGATGAAGGAAGGAGAGAGGGTTGGGGACCATGTCCTCAAGATGATCTCGATGATTGAGAGATTGGAAGCTCTTGATTTTCAGATGCATGCACTCTCCAAACTGACCTTATCCTGCAGTCACTTCCTGACTCCTTTTCACAATTTGTCATGAACTTCAACTGCAATGAGATTGCATGTAACTTAGCTGGGCTAATGAACAACCGATTTGCCAGTCTCAGATGAAGACAAAGGGAAAGGAAGCTGCACTTGTGATTTCTTCTGGGACTTGGAAGTCCAAGAATAAGAAGAAAAAGAACAAGAAGCAGTTAGGTCCAATAGCCAAGATCGATAAGGGAAAGGGCAAGGCCTCAATGGTTCAAAAACGGATGTATGCCTCAACTGCGGTGAGCTAGGCCACTGGAAGAGGTACTGTCCAAAGCTTGACCGTAATGCGCCGTCAGGTACGGAACTATTAGTTTTAGAAACAAATTGTTCTGTAACTGTATATTCTACTTCTTGGATACTTGATTCCGGTGCGAGTTCTCACATTTGTACAATGAATCGGGATGCGGAGCAGTAGGAAGCTGGATTCAGGGGAGGTGATGGTCATCGTCGGAAGTGGGCATAGTGTCGAGGCTTCTGATATCGGATCCCTTATGTTGGATTTAGAATCTGGTTTTATTCTCACTTTAGAAGATGTACTTGTTTTGCCCAAGTGGCACAAGAATATTGTATCAATTCCGGTAGTGGACCGAAAGGGATTTCACTTCTTTATTGGAGATGGGTCCTGTCGTATTTATTTCAGAAATAAATTGGTTGGTACTGCTACATTATTAAATGGTTTATACCATTTAAATTTAAAGAATAAGACAACTGTGAACACTATAACTAGGAAGCGTGGTAGGGATGAAACGAACCAAGCACTTAAGTGGCATCTTAGACTTGGTCATATCGGTCAGACTAAGGTTCATAAAATGGAGAAAGATGGGCTTACGGGTCCATTGGGATCAGATCCCTATCCAACTTGTGAATCTTGCCTTCAAGGCAAAATGACTAAGTTACCCTTCGCAGGGACTTTTGAAAGAGCTGCTGAAAAACTTGGATTGATCCATACCGACGTCTGTGGACCTTTTGAAGTGGCACGAGACGGCTTTCAGTATTTCATTACATTCACTGATGGCCATACCAGGTATGGATTCGTGTACTTAATGAAACATAAGTCTGAAGCTTTTTATAAATTCAAGGAATTTAAAGCCCTAGTTGAAAATCAAACAGGTAACCGTGTTAAGACTCTTGGTCGAATAGGGGTGGTGAGTACATGAGTACCGAATTTGATGAGTTCTTAAAAGAACTAGGAATAGTGTCACAATTCACTCCTCCAGCTACTCCACAATTAAATGGTGTATCAGAAAGAAGGAACCGAACCTTGTTGGACATGGTTCGCTCCATGCTTAACTATACTCATCTACCGATTTATCTGTGGGGTTACGCGCTCCTTACTGCTGTTCATATCTTGAACAGATGTCCTTCCAAATCCGTTCCTAAGACTCCCCATGAGATGTGGAGAGGTAGGAAACCAAGCCTTAATCACATTAGGATTTGGGTATGCCCTGCTTATGTCAAGAAGACTAAAGTAGAGAAATTGGAAGCTAGGTCTGTGAAAGGTCGTTTCATAGGATATCCAGGGGATTCCATGGGATATCTATTCTACATGCATGAAGATCATAGGATCATCGTTGCTATACAAGCACACTTCCTGGAAGATCAGTTTATTCAGGAAGGAGGGGCAGGTAGAAATATTTCTTTGGAAGAAATAAAAGAAACACCAAATGAGACACCTATGCAAGATATTAGAACCCAACCTTTTGAAATACAAACACAACCTCGCAAGTCTAGTAGAATTTCTCAATTACCTGAGAGGTATGTCTATCTGCATCAAGAAGAACTGGGTGTCCATGAGATGACAGAAAGTAGTCAAGAGAATGATCCTTCTACATACGATCAAGCTATGGTAGATGTTGACTCCACAAAGTGGCAAGAAGCTATGGAAGCTGAGATAGACTCAATGCATGCTAATCAGGTCTGGACTTTAGTAGATCGTCCTAAAGGCATAGTGCCTATTGGAAACAAATGGATCTATAAAAGAAAGACTGATGGAGATGGCAAGGTTGATACCTATAAGGCCAGGCTTGTGGCAAATGGTTATTCCCAAAGAGAAGGAATCGATTACTTCGAGACCTTCTCGCCTGTAGCTATGATTAAGTCTATTCGCATGATGCTTGCCATAGCATCCCACTTATATTATGAAATATGGCAAATGGATGTGAAAACGGCATTCCTAAATGGATTCCTCGAAGAGGAGATTTACATGGAACAGCCTAAGGGATTCATATCTCAAACAAATATTCATAAAGTATGCAAACTTCAGCGTGCCATTTATGGACTGAAGCAAGCTTCACGGAGTTGGAATCTTCGTTTTAACGAGACAGTCAAAGAGTTTGATTTTGTCCAAAATGAAGAGGAGCCCTGTATTTACAAGAAGGTTAGTGGGAGCAAAATTGTGTTCTTAATACTATATGTAGATGACATTCTACTTATAGGAAATGACGTAGGAATGCTCAGTTCTGTGAAAGCTTGGCTTTCTAAAGAGTTCTCAATGAAAGACTTGGGAGAAGCTACCTATATTCTGGGTATTCGTCTCTACCGGGATAGAGCGAAAAGAATGTTAGGTCTTTCCCAAGCCCTCTACATAGAAAAGATCACAGCGATTTAGGATGGAAGATTCTAAAAGAGGGTTTCTACCTATGCAACATGGTGCAAAACTTTCCTTAGAGATGTGTCCTCAAAGTGAGGAAGATAGAAAGGAAATGAGCAAGGTACCTTATGCTTCGGCAGTAGGTAGCCTTATGTATGCAATGATTTGCACTAGACCGTACATTGCCTATGCTGTGAGCGTAGTAAGTCGGTTTCAGTCAAATCCAGGGCAGGAACATTGGACTGCTGTAAAGAACATTCTTAAGTACCTAAGGAGGACTAAAGACTTGGTTCTTACATACGGCGGTGGAGAACTAAGAGTGATGGGTTATACAGACTCAGATTTTTCGGGAGACATGGATGCTCAGATGTCCACATCAGGGTATATCTTTACTCTGAATGGTGGGGCAGTTTCTTGGAGAAGTGCCAAGCAAAGTTCGACTGCTATCTCTACATGTCAAGCCGAATATCAGGCAGCCACGGAGGCTGCTAAAGAAGCTTTTTGGATAAAGAAGTTCACTGAGGAACTTCAAGTGGTTCCTAACGCAGAGAAGCCCGTGACACTATTTTGTGACAACGACGAGTCATTGCACAGGCTAAGGAGCCTAGGGCTCACCACAACACCAAACATATTGCGCGAAAATATCATTTTGTTAGAGAAATGGTTCGGGATGGGAATGTTACACTGCAGAGAGTAGACACAGCAAATAACGTTGCTGATCCGCTTACCAAGCCACTATCTCAGAAGGTCTTAGAGAGACATCTAGAGAGTATGGGTATTAGATACCATAGTTTGTGGCATTAAGTGCAAGTGGGAGATTGTTAGGAATATGCCCTCGAATGCCACTCAGAGGATGAGAGAATGAGAGCAATTGTATTGTAATTATGAATATTATATTTAATAAGGCAATTATTATTTCTATATTATTGTATATCACTGGCACTGTGATTTGGTATATAGAATAATATCCTTGCATTTGAGAGAGAACATTCTACTCCTTATGGAGATAAGGAGATAGACACTAGAAGTGTTTAGAGCTCGAATGCTTAACTAGTTCGCAAGTCGATAAAACTTAACTGGGCAGTAAGTTTAGATAAGACTTGTATGACGTGTACTTTGACATGTAGAGTGCCTGTCTTCACTAACAGTTAGTGGGAGCACACGTTATAGGTATGCTAGTGGGATTAGTATACTCGAACACGACTCAACTCGATTCGGTCACATGGAAATCACTCAGGGATTGTCAATGATTGAATCGAAAGATTGTGATAGGTATACGTGGACCTTTGACTTGAGGTTTTAGTAGGAGATGTGCTTGTGACATTAAGTTAGTCATTAGAGTAGTTCGATCCAATCGCCGGTTGGTGGGGTCAACCTCGAAATGCAACTTAGTGGGCAAGTAGCAGTCTCTACTGAATACCAAGATAGGATTCTTTCTCCTGTTAGTGAGCAGGTAAATGTCCTATGCGGTTAATGGCAAATAAGATCATAAGTCTTTGGCCAAAGCATTCAGAGCTAGTTATATTTGATACACGAGAGCTTGATGATCTCAGTTTGCATTAACAGAAAGCATAGAGTCAAGTTACAGTAGGGTTTGACTTTACCGTGACCCTAATACTTGACCGGGACATATGATTGAAGGGTTTATACGTATACGGTATTCACGACATAATGGTTTTGGAATGATCCTATCATTCATTCTTAGTTAGGTTACGGTGTGGGCCACTAGACTGGCTAAGTGGTGCTAACACTCATTGGATCCTCCCAATGCTAACTAAGACGAACCTACAGAGTCGCGGCACAGGAATTGACGACGGATTATATTTAGCTTATTCTCTCTTGGTTAATATTGGACATTGGATGTCTAATTCAATTTATTGGATAAATTAAATTGGTCTCGTGAATTAAATAAATTACTGGGTAATTAATTTATTCATATTATTTCTTAGAGAATTTATTTTTAATATAATTAATTAATTAGATTAATTAATTATATTAATATTGAAACATACCAAGGTTTATCTATCGGATTAGATACGAGGGTCCGTTTCACGGACGAAACGAACCAACTTCTTTTTCTCCTCCCTTAGCCACCACCCCACTTTCATCAATTGACTTGGTGATTTTTTTATAAATGTGGGGACTTAATAATACATTTGATGTATTATTACTTCATTATTTATTTTTGAAATAATTGATGAGGTGTGTGTTTTGTTTATAAAATAAACACCATCTCCCTCATTTATAATTGAAGGGATCAGCCGTGAGTTGAATAAGGGAGTGAGAGAAAAGTTTTCTAACTTTATACATTTTGAGTTCTAAGTGTATTTTGAGAGAAAACAATTTTTATAAAAATACTTAGAGTATTTATAAAAATATATATAAGTTAATTCTATCAATTTCTAGCCGTATACTTAGAGTATAAATTGAAAGAAATATTTTCCGGTCATCTTCCGATGCGTGATACGTAGAGGCACGGTGTTTTCGGTGCTCGGGAATTTCCAAAAGCTTGTTCGATTGGATTCGTGTTCGTACTCGGAATCAAGAAGATATTATCAAAGGTCTACGAGGGTATGATTTCTTAATTTATCTTCGTATATTTATATTCGTTTATACGATGCTTGATCGATCCGGTTTTGGGGTTTGGTTTTTATCCGGTTTGACCGGTTTATTTCCGCTGCGTAACTCGTTTTTAATCACCGAATCCATCACCCGGACCTCCTCACACTGCTTGTGCATGGACTCCGCCGCCTCGGTCATCTCATGGGATCGCCCCCTCGATATGTCGGCCTCACTGGCACGGCCCTCCAGGATCTCAATTTCCCCCTTTGTGGAGGCTATCTCCTCTTCCAGGGATTTGATCATGGAGGGGCAGAGATGATGCTCCTCCCTAAGTGTTTGGAGCTCGGCTGCCATCTTTTTGTGCTTTTCAACGAGGGCCTGGAACTCCCTGACAACCTTCACGTAAGTTCCCAACGCACGACCAAGCTGAGCATTTACGAATTGAATCTGCTCGGCCGGATCCATATCATTGGTCACCAGCTCCAATTTTGGCGTCCAGCCCCTAATAGGGACATGGCTAGATTCGGCCACGGCCGGAGGGATCTGATCGAGCATCTCAGCGGTCGGAGTAGCTGCCCGGACATAGTTAAGGAACCAGCACGGTCTCCGCCCCCTCATCTCGGTGCAGGGATCCTCCCAGTCCCTGTTAACCAGCAGGTAGTGCCCCTCCAAATCAATCACGGCCTCCTTCTCAGCCACACGTCCTACCCGTACAGGACTCGGCATGGGCGGTAGGACTTCAGGAGCGGGCTGAGCCTCCGCCTTATTAAAACTGCCCTCACGTTCGGCCTCTTCCCTTTTATTCTTGTCCCCCACGCGCTTCCTCTGCTCGGAGGCCTCAGCAGCTAACCTTTCCACACGCCGCGTGGAGGTTTCTCTCCTCCCAGATGCAGCCCTGACCCTTGAAACTGGAAAAGAATGGAAAGGTTTAAAAAAAAAGAAGTACCTGATTCGGACATATTTGGGTCGGTGGACCGAAGACCAGTGGCCCAGAGATTCTCCTCGGTAGTAAGAAGGTGCGACTTCCTCTACTCGGGGGAAAGCTCCACAAGTTTCTTAATCCGGTCGTCAAACTCAGAGGATTTCTCCTGCTCCAGAATACGACCTCCACAGGAAGCAAATGATGAGCGTTGGACAAAAAATGAACAGAACTGAGAACACAACACTCACGTATTTTTGTAATAAATTGCACAGGGATCCAAAGCTCCGCGTCCACGATGCCGGGGTCGAACTCATCCACCGAGCTCCTCCAATATCCCCCGACGTAAAACCATTGCTCCTTCCAGATGTGTATGGTCTCCGGCACATCCACCACCTCCTTGTGCATGGCATGCCTAGCTGTTAAATAAAACTAGCCCGAGTCGGATCTTCCGACCGACCTCCACAGGAAGAGGCTATTAAACTCCTCAAATCTGGGCTTGGGCCAGCCGTGCTGGTTGAAGAGAATGAAGAGACCCACCACCCGAGCCCAGGAGTTAGGATGAATTTGGGCAATGGGAAGGCCCCACTGCCTCAGCCATCGGGATAAAGCTAAGGGAAGCGGGAACCTCAACCCCGCCAACAGGGAGCGGTAATATACCTCCATGCAATCGACAGACGGAAGGTGAGGCTACTCCTCGGGATATGGGATGAACATCCGCACCGCCGCTGGGATCTTAAACCGCCGCCGCCAGGCCACCAGTTGCTCCTCCGTAACGACACTGTGGATCGAGGATGAGTCCCACTCCGCCCCCATGTAAAGGGCCGTCCGAGGCCGAACCCAGGCCGTCTCAGGCTCAACTCTTCCTCCTCTATCCGAAGCCTCGCCGACCGCCGTTAACGGCGCCACCACCTTTGCTTCTTCAGATCCCGGCGACCTCGAAACCTTTCCGCCTCCCTCCTCATCACTCCAGTTGATGGGAGTCCCCCCTAGGGTCAAATCCGCCACCCCCGTGTGGTCCGGCGACACGGTCAACTCTGCCGCCCTCTCATCCCCCAGATTCGACATCTCGATTATTTGAAAGAAAAGAAAAGAAAAGAAAACAAGAAGAAACTCACCAGATTTTTCTTTGCAAAAAACTCACAAAAATGGCGAAGGAAGAAGAATGGAGAAACCCTTTTATTTATAGGGGGAACCAGAAATTAAATGCTCGGTGCGTGGCACGTTGATTCGCGCTGAACTGTCGCGAGAACCAAGGGCGCGTGGATGCATCGCCAAACCGAATCCGGCCACATGTCCCTCATCATGACACGAGGATGTGGAAATCAAATAGACACATCTCTAGAAGAGACGTCCCTTCGAGAATCTTATCCTCCCTAACATGCCGGCTCTACCTAACTACGAAACGACTCCAGCCCCGGCCACCCGGCATGGCCCTGGACTCGTAACGAGGAGGACCGACCAAGTATCTTGGCATCCACGTAAGCACTCCCCGCCAGCTCAACCGTCCTGATTGAGAGGACCAGAAGGCAAAAGAACCGATTTTCGGATAGACCGACCGAGCAGAGAAACGAGGAGGAACGACCAAGTACGTATCAAATTTACTCCCAGGTCCATTAAAGACCGGACCAGACAGAAACATCGGGGCCGACCCGATGACTAGATCGGAAGGGCCGACCAAATATAGGATAAATATTCTCCAAATCACCATCATGACACGACCGATCAGAGAAGCAGGAAACCCGAGGGCCGGCCCTAGAGTTGGCCACAACGGATAAGTATCCCCAAAATTATGAGGAACAGGCAGACAGGATATGCGGAATAGGCACACAGGACAGTTAGTGTATTCTGTTCTCCCTCTTCCCAAAGCAGTCCCCAAAAGATGCCACGTGTCTAAGGCACACTCTCCCCCTGAAAAGTGTTCGGACACATTCCCAGACATCCTCTAGCTTTCGCCGGCGGATTGGTCCAGACAATGTTGTTGCGAGGTCTTCGATATGCCAGCCTCGATCACTATCCCACATGTCCGTTATTTCCAAGTCCTGATCACGGTCCTCAATTTCTTCTCCAAACATTTCCGCTATAGCACGCCCATGGAACTAATTATCGAACCAAAAGGCGATATTCTAACCATCACCCACTCGCCAGCCAAATGACTGTTGTAGAGATTTACAACTCCTTACAATCCCCTTAAAACTCAGACCCCTTTTTCCACATAGTCCAATAATCTAGTTTGCTTAAGATATTTCTCTTTGCATAATGTATTCCACATTTTAGTTTCCCCGTTCATGATTTTCCATCCTTCCTTCGCGAGTAAAACCATATAGTGCGTATTGCTGTCCTAAGTCCTAATCCTCCTTTGTCCTTAGGCCTAGTCTTTTTTTTTCATCCATCAAGATGAATATTCTTTTTTGTAAGATCCGGTGGCCACAAAAACTTCTACTTAACTTATCAATCTGGTTGCAAGTCCCCGTAGGAAACCATTGCGATTGCATGACATGATTCGCAGTAGTCAATGATAGGGATTGAACTAAAGTTGCTAGACCCACAAGAGAGAGTAACTTTGCTTTCCACAACTTCGATGGGGCAGCAATAGAGTCCACTATCCCTTTGAAATTGTTTGTGGTGACTCGCTCATGAATAATGGGGACCCCAAATATTTACCGAGATTAGTCGTGATTCAAAAACCAAGAAATATCACTAATCTGCCTTTTACCTCTACTCCCAGCCTTCGATAAGAACACCTTAGATTTTGGGTTTCTAATTTTCAATCGATAAGATCTACAAAAGCTGTCCAGAACAATATGGATGCATCTTACAGTTTTCGTATCCACTTTAGCCATAAAAAGCAATTCATCGACAAAGAAAAGGTGTGACAACATTGGACCCTCTCTGCACGAATTGATGGGATTCCATTTCTTTTCATCTACCTGTTCTTGTAATACCCGGTTGTAATTCAGTCATTATCATTCAGTACTTATCATTCTGTAATTTGTCACTCAGTAATTTTCACTCATTAATGATCATTTGTCACTCATATTCAATCATTGTATTCACCGTTCGGAGTATATTGGTATCACGTATCAGTTTTATTCATCAGTGAACCCGTTTGGATAGTCGGGCCGAGCGTATCATCATTGTCATCTTTGGTGTGGGCTGTGTGTGAGGAGTAGCACACGCTACATACTCTCTTTAGCGCGCGCTAATTGAGTACAGTAGCGCACGCTACCACTCAGCATTAGCGAACGCTAATGTTGTTCAAGCTGACAGTCCAGAAGGCACTGGACTGCAGGTGAGTTATAAGTAGCGCACCCTACGAATGGTAAGTAGCACGCGCTAGTGGTTTGCAGTAGCGCACGTTATACATTTTGGTGTAGCGCGCGCTAAGGTCGGACAGGCAGAGTCCAGTGGGTACTGGACTGAATTGGCTTAATTCATAACGCACGCTATGAGTGGTTTTTAGCGTACGCAAACAGTGTTGTAGCGCACGCTATATATTGAATGTAGCGCACGCTATCGCGAGCAGGTCAGAGGACAGAAAGTCTGGATTTCAGTTACTGGGCATCAGATTTTTAAGTTAGCGCACGCTAACATAGTGGGGTTAGCGCACGCTAAGTGAACAGCCGTAGCGCACGCTACAAAAGGTACGTAGCACACGCTACCGTTTTCGGACAGTGGGTACTGGACTACCCAAAACACCCGTTAGCGCATGCTAAGAACTGGAGCTAGCGCGCGCTAAACTGGGATTACTATAAATAGGACAGTTCAGCCCTTTTTTCGTCATTTTCATTTCTCACTTTGTTTTTGGGCGATTCCGGGCGATTTTGGACGATTTGGAGAGTGTTCTTCGAGGTACTATCACCTATCATCATCTTCAAGCTTTTGAGTTGGATTAATCATCATTTCATCATCTCCAATACATCAAATCGAGGTATTAACTTCTTGGATCTAGAATTTTGGATTTTTGGGTTTTTCCTTCCAATTTCTTCGTGTAAGCTTGGATTGGTGTTGGAATATATTAGATATGGATTATCTACCTTGTATAAATGTTTTCCTACGTATTATTCAGTGTATATTTCGGATTTCATGAATTGTTGAGGTTTGATTCAAGAACACTTTGGGGTTGACTTTGATATTTTTGGGGGTTTTCGATTAGATGTTGTCGTTAACTCGAGTTGTGGATTCCTATGGGATTATTGATATCATTGAAGTTGTTTTGTTGGTTTGAAATACTCATTTTGGAGTTGGTTTTGATATATTCGAGATTTGGATATTATCGAAGGATGTGTGTTTGCTAAGTGTTCGCTAGAATGCCTCTATGAGTTTGGATATTGTTGTATCGACGTTTGAGTTGGTTATAATCGTGTTTGATACGTATATTGAGCATTGTTGGTAATTGTCATTCAAGGTTGTTCGAGCGACCGACATCTCATTGTAGGACGTTTGTTCGAGGAAGGACATTCTTCACCGGTTGTGTAAGTTAATTCTTACTCGGTTAAAATGATATTCATTCCTTTCGTTGTTGTTCATTCATAATCATAATTCATTCATAATGTATTAACCGTATTGAGACTTGTAATTGTCAATTAATCACTTCATTCACGAGGAACGACGGTTCCAACCATTTCATTGAGCTATCACTCATTTCACTATCATTTTATCTCGGTGAGTCATTCTTGACTTTGTCGGATTGTTATTCATTAATATTCTTCATGGTCATTCTTGTTCATATGACCTTCTGGGTTCATATTGCGCGGCCGGGTGTGGATGTGTGGGATTTTTAGTCGGGCACGTGATGGTCATGTGTTGGGTTCACCGACACATTGGACTGTGCACACGGTAATGTACCTCCGTGAGACTAATTAGGTACAAGGGCGGGTGTGTCCGGACACTCATCTTGTGTACTTGCACATACCATTACGGGCGTACTGTGATGCCTCTCTTCAGCGTCATTTCATAATTAAGTTATATCATGATTGTGTTTATTCAACTCTTGAGGATTGTTGTTCTGTGTAACTGACCCCGTTGGGGAATGTTGTTTTCAGGTCATGGCAAGGCTAAGGCACGGGAAGAGAACGCTGACGGCGAGGAGTCCCAGTAATACTAGTAGGGGGCCCCAGTCCTTTTCATTCATTCGTGCTTTCTTTATTTTATTTCCGCTGCAGACTTCCGTTTGGATATTCATTTCATTCAATGTTGTATATTTTATCTTCATATAAAATATACATATATTCTGTATTATCTTGGGTGTGTTGTAATGAAACTCCTCATCGGAGTGATTGATGATATATTGTGGTTCGGTACTACAATTATATTATTTAATTCATTAATTTTCATTCGCCTGGTGGTTCCCAGTCGGGGGTCCACGACACTGTAATATCCGCCTAGTTTGGGGTGTTACAGTTCTTGTATCAAGTAAGCAAGCCTCTCAATGCACAAAATAAAGAGGTAGGGTGACAAGTCGAAGTCCACAACTAAGATTAATCGTTTGTAGAGGTTCACCATTCCATAAAATTTAAGGGTTGGGATTTTGACCGCAAAACATAATCAAACAATTAGTTTTTTTGGAGAAGCCAAAGAAACTAAGGGTTTCCTCTGCAAAAGACCAACTCACCTTGTCATACGATTTTTCTAAATCAAGTTTGATCAACATGCTTCATGTGACAACTTTCTTGCACTTTCTCAGAGTATGTACCACCTCTTGAATTATGTTATCATGTGTACCACGACCCATGATAAAATTGCTTTGCGTAGGAGCTATGATTTCCGGCATTATTGACCACAATCTCCCTGTGATAATCTTTGTTATGATTTTATATGTGACATTACAAAGTTATCGTCCGAAACTTAGAGATCGTATTTGGATTTTTTCTCTTTTCGAATCAAGCATAAAAATGAGGCTCCCACCGACTCGTCGAAACTTCCATTACCCATTGCCTGCTGAACTAAATTCAATCTTGTGCTATCCTAGAAGTGCTGGAAGAACATAGCTTGGAACCCGTCTGGACCCATGTCCTTATTTGGATGGAAACTCCAAACAACATCTTTAATTCACGCATAATAAGGCTTGCAATCAAAGCCTCACAGTCTACTGGAGTCAGAGTGGCTAGAAATCTAGATTTTGCTAACCTTCTACCACTAAACGAGTTTACGGTGAAGAGATTGGAATAGAAATCTAGAGTATGTTGTTTCAGAATTTCAGGATTCTTACACCATTCATCGTCAATCTAAAGAGTAGAAATCGTATTTTGCTGTCTCTTTTGTAGTATAGAAAGGGGAAAATAACGAGTATTCCTTTCACCAGCTACCAACCGTTGCTCCCTTGATTTTTGGCGCCAAAGAATCTCTTCTTGTAACAAAAGTGTTGTAGTCTTTAATTAACTTCCTCTCCAAATCAAGCAAAGAAAAACTCATCCGTTCCCAAGCTCTCTTTGTATACTATTAATTCGTGCCAAAAGAATACATTTACGCTTAAAGATGTTGCCAAAATTACTCATGTTCCATATTTTTAGCGCATCTGGCATATTATTAATGGCATCAACGGCTGATTGGTGCAAACTCTAATTATGTCTCACTATCATTTCCCATCCCACACCCATTAACCAAGCTGCCTCAAAATGAAAGGGCCGCTAGACTGTGTTAGGGTTTTACGAGTATAAATACACAGTGGAAATAAATTTATTTCGTAAAACCCATCTGAGGATCCATGTATATTGTGAAAGATCGATGATGGAGATGGTTACCTTGAATCAGAATTTTTTTGACCATCTCAAGACGTTGCGAATTGCGAACGACCTCTATCAGTATCCACACAACGAACAAGCTACGAACAGGGTCGACGTGCTAGCTCCTATCTTCTTTGTGATTTCCGAAATCTAGAACTGTTATGTGTATTTCGTTTTTGGTTTTCTGAAAAACAAAGGTGAGAGAAACAAGTGTTCTTAAGAAATCAGATTTTTTCACTTGCCCTCTCACTAGACCCCTCTCTCCTATATAATATGTGAAGGAATCTGATTCCTTCACAAGTCTTGGTCAACTAAGAGATAAGACATGGGGAATCAATTTCCATGTCTCATCGCCCCTCCAGTGAAAAGATGGAGGGGACACAATATCAAGGAATCTGATTCCTTTTCATATATATATATATATATATATATATATATATATATATATATATATATATATATATATCTTATATGTAATTATATATATAATTTAAAATTGATAATAACAGATAAATGCCCGTCGAGCTCGTTTAAGTGTGTGACCCTATAGGCTCATTTAAAATGGCAGTGAGCATAAAATAAATTTATCAAACTCATAAATCAAAAGTGGCCTCTAGCAAGACGCTATGAATACCCAGTCTAAATGAATAATTCGATCGTCCAAATAAAGATTGTTATAGACTAATATCAAATCCTCTTGCCACACGATATCCCAATTAAGCATAAGACATGGGCAAGTCATCCTTATATAGCTTAATTATATATTTCTTGATTTCTAGTTAAAATATCCAGTCAAACATATATCAATAACTCTTTATTGATAATATCTGAGCATGGCCATGCATTTCCATAATTTAACATATCAAGGGCCCATGGCTATCTCTCTCTAGCATGAGAGGGACAAGTCCCCTCTAGACAATCCCATCCCTCTGCATACTTCGTATTATATCCAACAATCATACTCTATAGTCACCTGGTCAAAGATGATGTTTGTATGGTATCAAGACATGATACCAGTTATGTAGGAAATTGTAGTGAATTCGGGTTTAAAGGACTTTAAATATTACATAACATAATGAGAAATTCTTATGACGTGATCCATGAAGAATTCTCATGATGGGTCATATCCAATATCATGTTCCAAACATATATTTATGATATGATGTGATATCCCATATCCATGACTAGTAAAACATAGTCATCTATCACTCATCATACTAGTTTTAATAGAACTAGGGATATTGTAGAATAATATTCTTTTTATGCTTTATCGAGTTTTACTATCAAGTCACAAAATTGATGATCGTAAGCAGAATAATTATTCACTAAATATAATCACCAATTATATTATATGTAATAATAAAAGCATAGAGATACTATTATTATTATGGACTAGAGCATTATTCCATCAATCTCCCACTTGCTCTAGGTCCTTATCACATATTAAACCGCAATCCCATTAATCTAGTATGACCTTCATGCTTCGACTGAGAAAGAGGTTTGGTTAACGGATCTGCTATGTTGTCATCCATGGGAACTTTGCGTATTGCCACATCACCTCTATCAATGATATCTCGAATAAGGTGAAACTTTCTAAGTGTATTTTTAGATGCCTATTGTGATATCAGCTGTTTAGTTTGTGCAATAGCCCCACTGTTATCACAGTACAGATCTACTGGATTAGCAATGCTAGGAATCACACCTAATTCATCAATGAATTTTCTCATCCAAACAACTTCTTTGGATGCTTTGGAAGCAGCTATGTACTCAACTTCTGTTATAGAATCGGCCGTGGTAGGTTGTTTTGGACTTTTAACAACACCTCCATTCAACAAAATTTATAACCTGTTTGCGATTTAGAATCGTCACTGTCAGTTGCAAAGCTGGCATCAACATAGCCTTTAAGAACTAATTCGCTTTCTTGTCCTCCGTATATCCAAAACATATCTTTAGTCCTTCTCAAATACTTGAGTATGTTTTTGACTGCACTCCAATGAGCCTCACCAGGGTGAGACTGGTATCTGCTTGTTTCACTAGCGCAAATGAAACATCCGGTCGAGTACATATCATGGCATACATGATATATCCCATGGCTGAAGCATAAGGTATCTTGCTCATTTTATTTATTCATCCTTAGTAGAAGGACTCTGAGTTTTACTGAGCTTAATGCCATGTGGCATTGGTAAGAACCCTCTCTTAGAGTCTTGTATACTGAATCTTTTCAGTACATTGTCAATGTATGTACTTTGACTAAGGGCCAGAAGCCTCCTAGATCTATCTCTATAAATCCTTATGCCTAATATATAGGCTGATTCACCCAAGTTTTTCATTGTAAAGCACTTTCCTAGCCAAAGCTTGACACTTTGAAGAGTAGGAATGTTATTTCCAATGAGTAGGATGTCATCCACACAGAGTACTAGAAATACTATTGCTCTCCCACTAACTTTCTTGTATACACAAGCTTCGTCTTGATTTATGATGAAACCAAATTTTTTGGTTTCTTCATCAAAATAAAGATTCTAACTTTGAAATGCTTGCTTCAATTCATAAATGGATCTTTGAAGCTTACATACCTTATTAGGATTATTCGGATCGACAAAACCTTCTGGTTGTGTCATATACACACTTCCTCTAACTTTCCATTGAGAAAAGCAGTTTTGACATCCATTTGACATATTTCATAGTCATAATATGCTGCTATGGCTAGTATAATTCTGATAGATTTCATCATCACAACTGGTGAAAATGTTTCATCATAGTCTATACCATGAGTTTCTATGAAACCTTTTGCAACTAGTCGTGATTTGTAGGTTTGTACAATATCATCCATATCCTTTTTCTTCTTGAAGATCCATTTGCAACCAATCGCTTTAGCACCTTCAGGTAGATCAATCAAAGTCCAAACTTTATTTTTATATATGGATTGCATCTCATATTGCATCCCTTCATGCCATTTATCAAAGTTTTTGCATGTAATAGCTTTTTGATAGGTTGTGGGCTCATATTTATCTATGAGTTCCATATCATGATAATCGGTAATGAGAAATCAATATCTCTCTGGTTCCCGATGTTCCCTACCAGATCTGCAAGGGCCTTGTGTTGAAGAAGCAGTCTCAACATCTATATGTGCGTATGAATGAGTTTCATTTAAAAGTTCAACTTCTTTTTGTGGCTCTCTAATCTCCTTAAGAGTTGCATTGCTCCCACTCTTTATTTTGGAAACAAATTCCTTCTCAAGGAATATTCCGTTACGAGCAACAAACACCTTGTTCTCTGATGGGAGGTAAAAGTAGTATCCTTTAGTTTCTTTTGGATATCCAACAAATAGACACTTATCAGATTTAGGAGCTAGTTTATCAGAAACTAAACGTTTCACATAAGCTTCACAACCCCAAATCTTAAGGAAAGACAAGCTATGTTGTTTTCTGTCCATAGCTCGTATGGTGTGTTTTGAACCGCTTTAGATGGTACTCTATTTAGTATGAACGTGGCAGTTTCTAGAGCGTAACCCCAAAAGGAAATTAGAAGACCAGCTTGACTCATAATAGATCTAACCATATCCAGTAAGGTTCGATTTCTACGCTCGGATAGTCCATTTCATTGTGGTGTTCCAGGTGGAGTTAATTGTGAGACAATTCCATAATTTGTAAGATGATCGTCAAACTCTTGGTTCAAATATTCTCTACCTCGATTCGATCGAAGTGCTTTGATAGTTTTGCCAAGTTTATTTTATACTTCATTTTGAAATTCCTTGAATCGCATAAATGATTCAGACTTGTGTCTCATTAAGTAGATATATCCATATCTACTTAAGTCGTCCGTGAATGTTATGAAGTACTGAAAACCACCTCTAGTATTTGTGTTCATCGGTCCGCATACATCAGTATGGCCATTGAAAGGGGTTTTTGTCATTTTGCCTAATAAGCAATATTCGCATGTATCATAAGATTCTAAATCAAATGAATTTAACAGTCCATTTTGGTGGAGTTTGGTTATGCATCTCTCATTTGTATGACCCAAACGACAATGTTTGATTTAAATATTTAGATTTAATCCTTTTGGTATAAATGTTATAGACAGATATGGTGTTGTACATATCAAGATTGAGAGGATATAATCTCCCACTGATTAAGGCATCTCCATAGAAAATGCAACTTCAAAATATGGAGAAAATATGATCTTCAATTGTGAATTTATAATCTTCCAAATCCAAGCATGAAATAGAAATAATATTCCTGCTCATAGTAGGAACATAATAACAGTTATTTAATTCTAAGACAAGCCACTAGGCAATTTTATTTCATATGTTCCTACAGCTATAGCAGCAACTCTTGCTCTATTGCCCAGACATAGGTCCATTTTGCCTTTTGCCAATGGTCTAATCCCTCGCATCCCCTGCACATTTACACAAATATGAGCTTCAATTCCGGTATCTAATACCCAAGAAGTAGAAGTAGAAAGATTGACTTCTATAACAAAGTTACCTGAAGCAGCAGTCCCACTGCCCTTATGTTTCTTTAACTCGTTCAAATAGTGTTTGCAATTCCATTTCCAATGACCCGGTTCATTGCAATAGAAGCAAACTCCTTCCTTGGGTGGCTTCGATGGCTTCTTGAAAGGCTTGGGATTAGGCTTGGTACCAAATGGACCCTTACCCTTTCCATTTTCACCATCGATTTGCCATTTCTTTTACCCTTTCCTTTTTGAACCATCAAAACATTAAGACCAGCTCTCTTAATGTTTTATTCAGTTTGTTTGAGCATCCCATGCAGTTCTGTGATGGACTTATCCACATTGTGCATGTTGAAGTTCACAACAAACTGGTTGTACTCTGAGGGCAAAGATGCCAAGATCATATCTATAGCAAGCTCCTGGGTGATAGGAGCACCAAGCCTTTCAAGATGCTCAATATAGCCCTTCATCTTAAGGACATAAGCACTGGCAGAAGTACCAGAAGTCATTTTGAACCCATTTAAGGCCTTTGTAGTGGCAAACCTTTCTTGACGGGCTTGCTCTTGGAACATTTCCTTGAGTTGGCCCATCATGTTGAATGCTTCCATTTTCTCAAACTGAATTTGCAGCTCAGAATTCATGGTTGCTAGCATGAGGCATGTGATATCCAAAGAGTCATTGACATGCTTACTATAAGCATCCTTTTGAGTTCTTGTAGCGGTGGGTGCAGGTTCATCAACAATAGGTTGCTCAATGATATATTGTCTTTTTTCAGCTTTGAGAACAATTCTCAAGTTTCTTGACCAGTCAAGAAAGTTTGTTCCAGACAATTTTTCTTTTTCTAGAATTGATCGCAAAGAGTTAGATCCATTTGATGCCATTTTCTACAATATGCGAAGTTAAAAGATGTGAGTTTTTAAATCTAACAATCAATAATTACAAATATAGCTTTGGCATATCACTTGTAGATAAAAGAAGTTTAGATTTTACAATTTTGGGATGACATCTTTATGTCCAATCATATTAATCCCAAATATTCCATAGGCCCAGAACTATTTTGCTAGCCTATATAAGTCTGGCCATTTTAAAATGTATGGATATCAGTTTTATCCAACTTGTCTTATTAAGATAAAATCCATACATGCTGCTTTGGCAGACATGTATTTAAAATGATCAAAACTTGACAAATGTTTTATGAATGGACGGCATAGAGACTTATGTTGTCTTAAATTTATTTTCACAAACTATTTTGATTTTGAACAAAACCAAGTTCCCGTACTGTCATGCATGTTATACATATATATGTTTGTGACATAAATTATCATGTATCTGTAACACCCCAGAGCCATCCAGGAATATTACAGTGCCGTGGGCCCCGAGATGGAATCCACAAGGCTGAAGGAAATTTTCGCAAATATTTACAAACGCCCAAGAGGCTAACGACAGTACTGTCATTTAAAAACATTCGAAGACTCAATAAAATCCGTTTATCAAAACCGTCGTAAAATCTCATTTGAAACCACAAGGCCCGAAATGCCAAAGCACAACATATTTAAAAACATATGTTAAGCTATCGCTTACAAGTACCAACAAAATAGTTTAGAAAACGATTGTCAAAGTAACCTAAGTTACCAGATACCAAAAGGCCATTTAAAATACTCACGCAGCGAAAAAAGACAAACAATTAAAATACTCTAGCAGCGGAATACAAGAACTGATCAGGAAACTCAATATACAAATACATGCCCTAGCCAGTATCCTCTGGGAAGCTCATCTCTCCACGACCGCTACAAGCTTGATAATCCAAGAACCTAAAAAGAAAGCCCAGGACGGGGTCAGCCATAATATCCAACAATGATAACGATCACATCTCGTCAATAATTACATACCAATGAAAATACTAAGTAAGAATACTACCAATATAATCTTACTGCCGTAACTTTACCAACTCGTGATAATAAATACAAAAGTTCACATCTCGTATTCTTTCAACAACACGATAATCTCATACCTAAATATCTGTATTCTATCTCTTCAATACCCAAGGTTCTCAAAACATTATCATGACTCACTGCTACGAAATCTACTAACTCTGTCCAACCCAATCCATCGGGTAACTTCATCACATCTCAACACGATAATCGATTGTCCATCAAACACAAATACCAAAGGAAATACGGAACATACCTCAAGATATGAAATGTCACAATGAAATCATGTCAGTCTAATCCAAGATCAGATCAACACAACATACGTACATGGTCCTAACACAAGACATACAAATGCATACTCATATGACAACGTCAATATGATCACATCAATAACAACTATTTATACTTATGGCAAACCCATAATATACATATGCACAATAACAACACATAGGTAATCCGATGATCCAGCGTTCACTGCCTAGATCCCACGATGACCCCGTCAGACCAACCGTGGTGGAAAAACCTGTCCGATGATCCAGTGCACGCTAGCATAGATCCCCCGATGATCCCGTCGGACCAACCCGAGGTGGACATACAACAAAAATGCACAAATGTATATAACAATGATACACAATGCATGACAACAAGGATACACACATGTATTACAACATGATCGACACGAAATGACAAAAATGATTAGAGTACTTGACCCGAGTCCTTCGAGAGCAAACTCGATGTCTAAGCCATCACGAACTATTATTCTGAATATTCGACGATCCAAAATGTCACGGACGGTAGATAATTCACGTCTTCGTCTATACCATGATGTATCCTCGATACCAAGTATACCAACAACAAATGTAAATCATATACATTATGATTTAATTCCCAAAACTCAAATACAGCTTACAATCCCAAATCTCCTGTGATTATGATTATAAACATTGCTATACAAATTATAAACGAATGAAACGGAACCATTCATTAAGTATTATAAACTGAGCAAGTAATAACTTGCATCGATACCGATGAAGCCATTACCAACTCCTTGTCGTCGTCTACAAGTTCCTCAGCCCCGATCAATGCAATTCACGAACATTCTCGAACACGACCGCAACACACTTTCTAGTCGACGATTATAACCAACGATCGATGACCACAACCTATTAAAGTAATCAATTAAAACATATTCGATAATAATCAATTCCCGATATAACCAATCAATCAAACTCAACGGCTTAACAATTCCTCGATCATATACGAAATCAAATAATCCAACTCAACAAATACGAACGCATATCTACAATACAACGCAACTCAATGATCATACTTAACAATTAATACAACCGATCAATAACTCAACGGTTCCATAATATCCCGATTAAACATAAATCCAAACAACCCGAATCAATTAATCATGAACTCATAACCACGATACGTTTTCCATAATCCGATAATCATATCAACGATCAATTCATCTCGATAACAAGGATTACATACTCCATTCCGAATTCATACGAATTAACACGATTCCTCTTTGTTTAATTATAAATTTCATAGTAGGACAATACTATCGGCATAATCGGCAATCCGAACTACCCAACAAGTTCAATACCTTTGAGAATCTTGTTATAAGATTAACTATCATCTTTTCGGATTCAAAATTGTTGTCATGCTTCGTATTTCGTCAAGAACATACGAATTCTACCACTACGATCAACATAGCATTGGTCTAAATCATCAATTCCATGATTATACTTAAGAACCATCATATATCTTATCAAATTCCCCTCTTTGATGTGATATATATACCAAGAACATCAAGAACATTAAGAACACCAAGATTCCATAATCATGATTATAACAAACGACATAATCGAAGACACATATCATTGTATCTTCTAATATACAATTCATATAACCTCAAGAATCATAACAACGATACCATAATCATCTTCATACGAATTATTCATCAACAATAACATCAAAATCCGAATTCAAGGTGTAGAGTTCATCAACATACCTCAAGAACATGAATAACACAATCCAACTCTTCAAGAACCATTGATATCTTCATATCTAAGCCTCAAATCTATGTTTCCAAGCTTGTAATCGAGTTGGAAGAGGTTTATTCTCACTAACACACTCATATGTATGAAGGTTGGAGGTGGAAAGGTTTTTGTCTCATGAAGAAATGAAAGAACGAACTTCATTTTATAAACTGCATCATCCATTACGTAAGTTATCACTCAACATTAACGTACGTAATGCTCACTAGCGTACGCTATGCGTCCAACATAGCGTATGTAACTTCATCCCAGAACTCACTGACTTTTTTCGTTCAGTTGTTTACGTACGTAATATATCCTCCATAGCATACCTAATACGTATGTTGACTTGCTATAGTAAATCCTATTTAACGTACGCAATGCACTACCCATAGCGTACGTTAACCAAGGGTTGACTCGACCAAGCACGTTCTTCGCCGAAAGCTGCCGACCACGGGTCCCACCTGTCGGCCATAGCCTGAGCTATCAGATTCCTCTCGTTACGTACGTAATGCCTTATGCATAGCGTATGTAAGACTTAGCATCTTAACGTACGTTAACTCTACTCATTAACGTATGTAATCGTTGTGTCTTAGCGTACACTAAGTATACATCGTAGCGTGCGCTAATGTGGCTATACTTAGCCATTTTCAGCTACTCTTGTCCAACGTCTCGACATGCAGAATACGAACACATGGCATACTGAATACATATACATCTTCCAACGATATTCTCATACGACAAGCCCGACACACCATGTCTTCCAATACAACTGTCAACCAAGTGCGGTAATAATACCAATACAGATGTCTTAGTCCTTCATTTATTTTATCCATACTGTACAGATTCCACGCTGTACAACATAACTCGGATAAAATAATATTAAATCACAGTAGTAGAAATTCCGGATATTACATACTACACCACTTAAAATAAGTTTCGTCCTCGAAACTTGCAATTCGTCATAGAAAACAAACAAACTGTTCAACCAACATATTCCGAAACCATCACAACAACGATCAATCGTCATCATTAATGAATAATCAAAGCAGTACACTTACGAATGCGCAAAGTCAACGATCTTATGAGATACTAGCAAGTGAATTTACTGTAAAGTCTCACTACGCTTACAATCACATTCCATGAGTCTCAACAAAATATATTATCTTCGGATGAAATAATCTATCCATTTCAAATCCTGTCTGCCTGATCGTACAATAAAGTCCCTATTCCGATAAAACCAATAATACATGATACATCTGTGAAGCAACTGCCCAACACAATGGCAACAATTCCCAAAACATCGACACAAAATCTGAACGCTCAGATGATCACTAGCAATGATCAACCAATAGATTAACCGAGAATATGATCAACATGATAAACTCCGATACGACCAATACAAAGGTCAAAACACAATCGAGAATATCATCAACATGATAAACTCAATATTACCAATGAATAATCAATGATAATCGAGAATACCTTCACATGGTAAACTCCAACACGATCAACACAGAACCACAGAAACTGATATACGAACGAATAACGTTCTCAAAACGACACACCAATCACATCCAATGGATCTCAATAAACACACCTGACTGTCGAACACACCCCTCGGCATACGAACAACCAATCACAAATCGGTGAACATACCAAATCATACATGGAGTGGAAACGACCACTCAATATCCAAAACAACCAGCATGGGGTCACCATCCCCAAATCTACACTTACAAAGAAATCATTCAAAATCACTATGGTAAAATCACATCACTACTACCATACCAATGGAATCACATAGCACATATGTCCCGGTTTCACAAAATCCAAAGTTCCAAAATTGCATCCTATGCATGAATCTACAACACGCAACATATTTCTCTTATCATCCCTGGATAACCAAACTGCCATACTAAAGTTCGAATCTCTTTTCATCGTACCATACTGATGTATTATCCAGTTCATGAGTCACACTCATAACTTCACCATGATATGCATTATGCACTAAATACGTATGTATATCAGTCACATTTTTAAAACCAGTTTGAAATCATATAATCTCGTCAAGAAGACAAATTTTCGAAAGTTCTTTCAAAAATTTCAAAACTCAAAAACATAAATTTTGGTAAGACCACAAAATCATTTTTTGAAAAATTAAACTGGCTCGTTAATGCCAAGTATTCGATAACAGTTTCCTTCAAATCCACACAATTTAACAAAATGTAATTATGTAAATGCTCGACTACATCCATACTCCTGTATACCAATTCGGTACACCACCAATTCTACTGACATAAAAAAACTCATTTTCCACATATGACTCGCAACGTCAACCATTAACCCATTCTGGATCACCTCAACTATGCTATGACAAAACATGGAAACAAATCAACACAGCGAAAGACTTCTCGAGAAGTTTTATTTGAACAAATAAATCAAAACCTCGAAAGGCGGAAATAAAATAGATAAACGACTGGTAAAGTGTTTTACAAATCTCGGGAATTTTAGTAAACATGAAAAAGCCTTTTGAAACATTAGGGTCTCAGCCCGTAGCTCGTTCCGCATTACAAGAAGTCTAAAAAGTAGAAAAACCCTTTTCGGACCCCAAGTCTTGAGTTATAAAACTATTTCAAAATCAACTGGGTTTCGGCCCAAAAATCATTTTTGGTAAAATATCCGTAAAACATTCATTTTGAAAAGTATCATTTTCGAATGCTCAAAAACAGTTCATATATCACAAAATAAACTAACATGACTACATGTTCTTCTCAACAATCCACAGTTCTTCTCCCGATTACACAACTCCGTTTCCAAAATTTAACCGACATATTGATTTCCAAAATCATAACTTCTCAAGATCATCAATCCTGTCCCAACTCTGTCACCTTATACTGTAACGATTAATATTCTGCTGAATCACAAAACATATCAACTTGGAAAGACAATAAATCTCAATGAAATCCAAAAATCTAAATACTTACAGATCGTGAAGCCGACAATTCCCCGTGATACTGGCGCATGTCTCGACTCAAGAAAATACTCGACACAGATATTTTCAAAACACACATTTTGCAAGCTCAGTTCAACTCGATAACACAACACATCTCTATCCGAAGAAACACGGTAATACCATTTGGAAAAGTTACAACAACCCCAGTACCACACTGGTAAATCACATAACGCACAAGCCCGAGTGAACAACAAAAATTCGAAGCTCAAACACTTGTCAACCGACAACTCGAATGACACGACAAAAGCACGACTCAACTCGACTGCCTAGGTTTTCACAACCTAAGCTCCGATACCATATTCTGTAACACCCCCAGAACCATCCAGGAATATTACAACGTTGTGGGCCCGAGATGGAACCCACAAGGCTGAAGGAAATTTTAGCAAACATTTACAAACGCCTAAGAGGCTAATGACGGTACAGTCATTTAAAAACATTCGAAGACTCAATAAAATCCGTTTATCAAAACCGTCGTAAAATCTCATTTGAAACCACAAGGCCCGAAATGCCAAAGCACAACATGTTTAAAAACACATGTTAAGCTATCGCTTACACGTACCAACAAAATAGTTTAGAAAACGATTGTCAAAGTAACCTAAGTTACAAGATACTAAAAGGCCATTTAAAATACTCACGCAGCGGAAAAAGACAAACAATTAAAATACTCTAGCAGCGGAATACAAAAACTGATCAGGAAACTCAATACACAAATACATGCCCTAGCCAGTATCCTCCAGGAAGCTCATCTCTCCACGACCGCTACAAGCTTGATAATCCAAGAACCTAAAAAGAAAGCCCATGACGGGGTCAGCCATAATATCCAATAATGATAACCATCGCATCTCGTCAATAATTACATACCAATGAAAATACTATGTAAAAATACTACCAATGTAATCTTACCGCCATAACTTTACCAACTCATGATAATAAATACAAAAGTTCACATCTCGTATTATTTCAACAACACGATAAGCTCATATCGAAATATCTGTATTCTATCTCAACAATACCCAAGGATCTCAAGACATTATCATAACTCACTGCTACGAAATATACTAACTCTGTCCAACCTAATCCGTCGGGTAACATCATCACATCTCAACAAGATAATCGATTGTCCATCAAAGACAAATACCAAAGGAAATACGGAACATACCTCAAGATACGAAATGTCACGACGAAATCACGTCAGTCTAATCCAACATCAGATCAACACAACATACGGACATGGTTCTAACACAAGACCTACAAATGCATACTCATATGACAACGTCAATATGCTCACATCAATAACAATAATGTATACTTATGGCAAACCCATAATATACATATGCACAATAACAACACATAGGTAATCCGATGATCCAGCGTTCACTGCCTAGATCCCACGATGACCCCGTCAGACCAACCGTGGTGGAAAAACCTGTCCGATGATCCAGCGCACGCTAGCATAGATCCCCCGATGAGATGGATATACAACAACAATGCAGAAATGTATATAACAATGATACACAACGCATGACAACAACGATACACGCATGTATTACAACATGATCGACACGAAATGACAAAAATGATTAGAGTACTTACCCCGAGTCCTTCGAGAGCAATCTCGATGTCTAAACCATCACGAACTATTATTCTGAATATTCGGCGATCCAAAATGTCACGGACGATAGATAATTCACGTCTTCATCTATACCATGATGTATCCTCGATACCAAGTATACCAACAACAAATGTAAATCATATACATTATGATTTAATTCCCAAAACTCAAATACAACTTATAATCCCAAATCTCCTGTGATTACGATTATAAACATTACTATACGAATTATAAACAAATGAAACGGAAACCATTCATTAAGTATTATAAACTGAGAAAGTAATAACTTGCCTCAATACCGATGAAGCCATTACCAACTCCTTGTCGTCATCTACAAGTTCCTCGGCCCCGATCAATGCAATTCCCGAACATTCTCGAACACGCTTAACAATTCCTCGATCGTATACGAAATCAAATAATCCAACTCAACAAATACGAACGCATATCTACAATACAAACCGCAACTTGATGATCATACTTAACAATTAATACAACCGATCAATAACTCAACGGTTCTACAATATCCCGATTAAACATAAATCCAAACAACCTGAATCTATTAATCATGAACTCATAACCACGATTTGTTTTCCCTAATCCGATAATCATATCAACGATCAATTCATCTCGATAACAAGGATTACATACTCCATTCCGAATTCATACGAATTAACACGATTCCTTTTTGTTTAATTATAAATTTCATAGTAGGACAATACTATCAGCATAATCGGCAATCCGAACTACCCAATGAGTTCAATACCTTTGAGAATCTTTTTATAAGATTAACTATCATCTTTCCGGATTCAAAATTGTTGTCATGATTCGTATTTCGTCAAGAACATACGAATTCTACCACTACAATCAACATAACATTGGTCTAAATCATCAATTCCATGATTAAACTTAAGAACCATCATATATCTTATCAAATTTCCCACTTTGATGTGATATATATACCAAGAACATCAAGAACACCAAGATTCCATAATCATGATTATAACAAACGACATAATCAAAGACACATATCATTGTATCTTCCAATATACAATTCATATAACCTCAAGAATCATAACAAAGATACCATAATCATCTTCATACGAATTATTCATCAACAATAACATCAAAATCCGAATTCAAGGTGTAGAGTTCATCAAGATACCTCAAGAACATGAATAACACAATCCAACTCTTCAAGAACCATTTATATCTTCATATCTAAGCCTCAAATCCATGTTTTCAAGCTTGTAATCGAGTTGGAAGAGGTTTATTCTCACTAATACACTCAAAGGGACGAAGGTTGGAGGAGGAATGGTTTTTCTCTCATGAAGAAATGAAAGAACGAACTTCATTTTATAAACTGTATCGTCCATTACGTACGTTATCACTCAACATTAACGTACGTAATGCTCACCAGCGTACGCTACGCGTCCAACATAGCTTACGTAACTTCATTCCAGAACTCACTACTTGTTTCGTTCACTTGTTTACGTGCGTAATATATCCTTCATAGCGTACCTAATACGTATGTTGACTTGCTACAGTAAATCCTCTTTAACGTACGCAATGCACTACCCATAGCGTACGTTAACCAAGGGTTGACTCGACCAAGCACGTTCTTCGCCGAAAGCTGCCGACCACGGGTCCCACCTGTCGGCCATAACCTGAGCTGCCAGATTCCTCTCGTTACTTACGTAATGCCTTATGCATAGCGTACGTAACACTTAGCATCTTAACGTACGTTAACTCTACTCATTAACGTACGTAATCGTTGTGCCTTAGCGTACGCTAAGTATATATCGTAGCGTGCGCTAATGTGGCTGTACTTAGCCATTTTAAACTACTCTTGTCCAACGTCTCGACATGCAGGATACGAACATATGGCATACTGAATACATATACATCTTCCAACGATATTCTCATACGACAAGCCTGACACACCATGTCTTCCAGTACAACTGTCAACCAAGTGCGGTAATAATACCAATATCGATGTCTTAATCCTTCATTTATTTTATCCATACTGTACAGATTCCACGCTATACAACATAACTCGGATAAAATAATATTAAATCACAGTAGTAGAAATTCCGGATATTATAGTATCCCATACAATCGAATATAAATAAGATGCATCTCATACACATATGAAATGGTAAAGTAAATACGATGCATCTCATACACATATAAAATGGTTAAAGTAAATATGCTGCATCTCATACACATATAAAATGGTAAAATAAATATGATGCATCTCATACACATATGAAATGGTTAAAGTGTGATGTGGTATAGCCATAAGTCCAATGATGATATTCACGAGCCATGTGAATATCAAGATGTCAATATAGGGTAGAAAGTCTCCATGGTTGCCTCCTCCTTGGATCATCATTGTGGAATTGTTTCTTCATATTACATGATACAATAATCCCAATCTATGGAATTACACGTGGTAATAGAAACCTCGAGTTGCATTCGAGGGGAGTAAGATGTGAAAAGAACTTTACAATCAGAGACTATAAGAAAAGGCACGACATGCAAGCCATATTAAAATTTTACAACCCATAATAAGAATAGTCAAACTATTTGGCAAACATGGCTATACCACGTACAATGAATTAACATTTAAGCAAGTAAATAAATAATGACTAAATACCGAAATGAATATAGTGGGTTACAACCGGGAGGTTCCAAGGGGCAGCGCCTATGGCGGTGGTCCTTTGCGGGTGGGAGTCAAGGGGGCATAGCCCCTTGCGGGGTTTACGGGGTAGCGCCCTGGAAGGAAATCCAAAATAGACATTCTGTCCTATAGAAATATTTCGATCCATTGCAAACTGTAAGTGTTAATATCACGAAATAGTACTGTAATTTTCAATATGGATTATATCCATATTTCTATACCTGCAATCTGTTCTAAACAAAAATCTATTATATCAACTATAGTTAACATAATATTTCTATACAATACAGATTATGTTTAATTATACATAGATCATATCCATGTTCATATGGATCTTGATAGAAAAATAGTCATTACATATTTATGTTCACATACATCATATTTATGTAAATATTGCAGATCACAACATATATAATATATATTATTTATAAAATCGGTAGATCATTATATAGACTGAAATATATATATATATATATATATAGGGGCGCGTTCTATGTAGTACCAATATTAGATGCAATACTTTACAGTACTAATTTATGTACGAGTTTTGTATTAATTATGCATGAAATATATGCATTTCGTGCATCAAAATTTCAATGCATTAATTCTCACAAAAAATTGTGACATATATTTTGATGCACGAAATGCATATATTTCATACATTGACATATATATATATATATATATAGATCGAAACAGCATAAAAACACATCGCATATATTCTAATCTAATCAGTCAAATATACAAGTCCCTCCGATACCACTGTTAGGGTTTTACGAGTATAAATACGTAGCAAAAATAAATTTATTTTGTAAAATCCATCTGAGGATTCATGTATATTGTGAATGATCAATGGTGGAGATGGTTACCTTGAATTAGAATTTTTTTTGACTACCTCAAGACGTTGTGAATTGCGAACGACCTCTATCGGTATCCACACAACGAACAAGATACTAACAGGGTCGGCGTTTTCAGCTCCTTCTTCTTTGTTATTTTCGAAATCTAGAACTGTTATGTTTATTTCGTTTTTGGTTTTCTGAAAACCAAAGGTGAGAGAAACAAGTGTTCTTAAGAAATCAGATTTTTTCACTTGCCCTCTCACTAGACCCCTCTCTCCTATGTAATATGTGAAGGAATCTGATTCCTTCACAAGTCTTGGTCAACTAGGAGACAAGACATGGGGAATCAATTCCCATGTCTCATGGCCCCTCTAGTCAAAAGATGGAGGGAGCACAATATCAAGGAATCTGATTCCGTTTGATATTGTGTGTGTATATATATATATATATATATATATATTTATATATCTTATATATAATTATATATATAATTTCGAAATTGATAATAACAGATAAATGCCCGTTGAGTTCATTTAAGGGTGTGACCCCATAGGTTCATTTAAAATGGCACTGAACATAAAACAATATTATCAAACTCACAAATCAAAAGCGGCCTCTAGCAAGACGTTATGATTACCTAGTTTAATTGAATAATTCAATGGTCCGAATAAAACTTTTTATAGACTAATATCAAATCCCACGCCACACGACATCCCAATTAAGCATAAGGCATGGTCAAGTCATAGTTATATAGCTTAATTATATATTTCTTGATTTCTAGTTAAACTGTCCAATCAAACATATATCAATAACTCTTTATTGATAATATCTAAGCATGACCATGCATTTCCACAATTTAACATATCAAGGGCCCATGGATATCTCTCTCTAGCGTGAGAGGGACAAGTCCCCTCTAGACACTCCCATCCCTCTAGATAATTCGTACTATATCCAACAATCATACTTTACAGTCACCCGGTCAAAGATGATGTTTGTATGGTGTCAAGACATGATACCAGTTACGTAGGAAACTGTGGTGCATTCGGGTTTGAAGGACTTTAAATATTACATTACATAATGAGAAATTCTTATGACGCGATTCATGAAGAATTCTCATGATGGGTCATATCCAATATCATGTTCCAAACATGTATTTATGATATGACGTGATATCCCATATCCATGACTAGTGAAACATAGTCATCTATCACTCATCATACTAGTTTAAATAGAACTAAGGATATTGTAGACTAATATTCTTTTTATGCTATATCGAGTTTTACTAAAAATTCACAAAATTGATGATCGTAAGCAGAATAATTATTCATGAAATATAATCACCAATTACATTATATGTAATAATAGAAGCATATAGATACTATTATTATTATGGACTAGAGCATTATTCCATCAATCTCCCACTTGCTCTAGGTCCTTATCACATATTAAACTGCAATCCCATTGATCTAGTATGACCTTCATGCTTCGACTGAAGAGGTTTGGTTAACGGGTCTGCTATGTTTTCATCCGTGGGAACTTTGCATATTGCCACATCACCTCTATCGACGATATCTCGAATAAGGTGAAACTTTCTAAGTACATGTTTAGATGCCTGTTGTGATCTCAGCTGTTTAGCTTGTGCAATAGCCCCACTATTATCAGAGTACAGATCTACTGGATTAGCAATGCTAGGAATCATACCTAATTCATCAATGAATTTTCTCATCCAAACAACTTCTTTGGCTACTTCGGAAGCAGCAATGTACTCGTCTTTTGTTATAGAATCGCTGTGGTAGGTTGTTTTGAACTTTTCCAGCTAACAGCACCTCCATTCAAACAAAATAGATAACCTGTTTGCGATTTAGAATCATCACTATCAGTTTCAAAGCTAGCATCAACATAGCCTTTAGGGACTAATTCGCTTTCTTGTCCTCCATATATAAAAAACATATCTTTAGTCCTTCTCAAGTACTTGAGTATGTCTTTGACTGCAGTATAATGAGCCTCACCAGGGTGAGACTGGTATCTGCTTGTTGCACTCAACACAAATGAAACATCCGATCGAGTACATATCATGGCATACATGATAGATCCTATGGCTGAAGCATAAGGTATCTTGCTCATTTGATTTATCTCATCCTTAGTAGAAGAACTCTGAGTTTTACTGAGCTTAATGCCATGTGACATTGGTAAAAATCCTCTCTTAGAGTCTTGCATACTGAATCTTTTCAGTACATTGTCAATGTATGTACTTTGACTAAGGGCCAGAAGCCTCCTAGATATATCTCTATAAATCCTTATGCCTAATATATAGGATGCTTCACCAGAGTCCTTCATTATAAAGAACTTTCCTAGCTAAAGCTTGACACTTTGCAGAGTAGGGAAGTAAAACTTGGGGAAGAAGTAACGTAAACAAAGTAGGAAAGTAAAGCTTGGGGAAAAAGTAACCTAAACAAAGTAGAATTCGACTTAAACTCAAAAAGGTATATCCAGCTACGTTTTCTTGTTTGGGGTCCTCCTCTTGCCATGCTCTAAGTGCTCTATGTACTCTTAAGCTAGTTATTCGATCTTGTCCTTTTAACAAGGATCTACGAGGCTAAACACTACAAATAACCAACTATTTGACCGTCCAGGGGCAAACAAGATAACAAGACGGACCGATGAGGTCCGCGACTAAATCAAGCTGAAATAATTTATTTCAACTCATACCCACGCAGGAGTCCAAAATACAAAACGATATAACAGACTGGAAGACTGGCAATAATACAATGACGCAACAACAACTGAACTCCATAACTCTTGTTTAGTATCGTGGCCCATCATCTCCCATGTAACACCCCCATGATTTACGGAGATATTACAGCGCCGTAGATCCTTTTTGGAGGACCTACCAGGCTTAGACCCAAATAAAACACATTATATACGACAAACATAAATGTTCATACATTCAAAACCAACTTCAATTTCAACATAACATACATCACAATACCAAACAACATATCATCCCGAGGAATCATAACCAATATGACCGTTCACCACGGGAATACACCAACATCATTAACCATTAATAATGACATGACATACAACACCGGACAGTACCCGCGCGAGTACAAAACCAAAACACGACTTTGACCATGACCATATGACCATCAACTCAAAATAATGCACGATATCAATGCTGCCCACCAAGCTCGTGTCCGTCTCCGTGCTAGTCCTCCCACTGACTGTACTGAATACACAAAAGTATATCCACCCCAAAAGGGGTCAGCAAGAATCCGGTGCAAGTACAATGATTCTAGAATATGTACAACAAGTGAATAATCAACAAAAACCACAGAAAATCATAGTGCCATCACAGATATTCCGGAATACCACATCACAGTCATCATCACAAAACAACCTCCCGAGCTATACAGGCCCTGTACCTCTCAGCAAGATACACACCCCAGAGACACCTCGTCAGGCCCTCCCTGGTGTATAGCCCAACCGAGTGATCCGTAGGGATACGCGGCCTACCGGACCCCAGGGGACCCTCACTGGTTTTACTCGGCTCACACACACTCGATCAACAATTTGGCACAAATTCCATTTTTACATATTCACACGATGTACAATAAACACAATCAAAGTACTTGCCTCAATTTGAACGACACAAGATACGGCGAACGGGTGAATGTACGGTCCGAATTTCCTTCAACGATTCGATCCTAACACATCGAAATATGGAATCAAAACACAACACCACGGAAATGGAAGGGATTCCCTTCAAACTCTACTCTTAGGGACAAACTATCAAACACTACTAAGGCGGAGTTGTTCATACTCAAATCAATAGGTGGGAACTCCAAACGAAATCCGTAGACTTCAAGAAAAACAAGGGATTATGGTTTCACAATCATAATCTGACCCAATTCAAGGTTTAAAACGGACTAGAATGACGAGATCTAAACAAAACCCTCGAAATTCCAAAAACTAGGGATTGAACAATCTTACCTTGATTTGGATGATACACTGAATGAAATCTTGTTAGATTGAGCTTAGGAACACGAAAATGTTGTTGGATGGTGAAAACTGGTCGAAAAACCACGTCTAACTACACTCCAAATCGCCCAGCCGCCGAAGGGAAGAGGAAGAGGTGAAAAATGACGTTTCTGGAACCTACCCCCCATATATATACTGGGAGGTATTAGCGCACGCTACGGCTACAGGCTTAGCGTGCGCTAACGAGCTGAGGGCGGTGCACTGTTGAAGAAAAAGGCATCGTAACTTTACGCCAGCTCAGTAGCGTACGCTGAACTATTTGTTAGCGCACGCTACCGATTGATACTAGCGCGCGCTAACTCCATACAGTAGCGTGCGCTACCTGCAATTACCTGCTGTCCAGAAACGTTTCTGTCCTCACTGACCTGACATCCTAGCGCACGCTATCATACAAGTAACGTGCGCTAGTACATCGAACTAGCGTACGTTAGTCCGTCCATAGCGTACGCTAACGCCTCATTCCAGAGTCCAGAAAGCTTACTTGAAGAGATAAATTCACCACTAGAAGGGGGGTTGAATAGTGGTGATGCGGAATACCGAAATTTCTTGCGAGTAAAAAGAAAATAATGCGGAAAATAAAGACTCAAGAATTTATAGAGGTTCGGCAACTTGCCTACGTCCTCTCTCCGACTTTTTTTTTCTATTGGCTAAAGAAAAACCACAACCTTAACTCGTCTTCTATCGGTCCGAGTTCACAACCGTTACAATCCGCTTGTCTTCTATCGGTCCAAGCTCAACCTTTCCCTCAATATGAATAATTGTTTATCTAGTGTTCTATAGAACTAGATAATCCTCACTGCATTTGAATATGGGAGTATAATCCTAATAATGCCGGATCAAAGATCCTAATAACACCGGATTAGTGACTCTTGATTCGTTTCTTTTCGCTCAAGTGTAAGTGATGCAACACTTACAACCAAATGAAAGAATACAAGGAATAATGGATAATACAATTGAAATCGCTCTTGTATCTTACTTTTCTCACAACTTGTAATACAACAAAATATGTAAATCTGAGCTCAAGAATGCTTTGATTGCTTGTATGCTAGAATGCTTGAATGCTTGAAGTTGTGTGTTTGATACCCAAGTCCTTCGGGTATTTATAGGAGTGAGACTGCCTTCAAAATCTGAAAAATATACTATTAGCGTGCGCTAATAGATCCTTGTAGCGTGCGTTAGCGAATTTTGACTTGAGTTCTCCGAACGGTCACAAAGATCAAGGCAACGGTAAAATTCTGTGATTAGCGTGCGCTAGTACTGATATGGTAGCGTGCGCTATCGTCTTGGTCAACTAGTCTTCGATCTTGACTTTGACAAAATCCGATTTCCTCTCCAACGTCTCTTTTTACAACGGCTAAAACATGATTAGCGTGCGCTAGCAAGTATGCATAGCGTGCGCTAGCATTAATTAAATCCAATATTTCCAGATTTTCCGGATCTGCATTGACTCTTGCTTTCAATGGTTGAATTTCAAACGGTAAACTGCATATTCCATTTAGCGTGCGCTAGCACCTTTACTTTAGCGTGCGCTACTGAATTATTTCAATAACGTGCGTTGCCTTGCGTAGCGTACGTAAATACCTAGACGAAGTGAGTCCAGTAGCTACTGGACTACTGACCATTATTTCGGTAGCGTGCGCTAGATATGAAAATTAGCGTGCGCTAAGTCTTCACTTTAGCGTACGAAGAATATGTCTGTAGCGTGCGCAACGTCCAATTCTGAATTCCTTTCACTGACTTCTGGAGACTTGCGATAGCGTGCATTATGTATGTTGTATAGCGTGCGCTATCTATAGTTTCTTAGGGTACGCTATCATTCAATAGTTTGCGTGCGCTATCGATTCAGGCGACTTGAGTAGGCTGCAGCTGACTTGACTGGGCTGTGTATGAGAATCTCGATAGCGTGCGCTACGGTATGATACGTAGCGTGCGCTAGCCATATTGTGTCCCTTCAAAATATTATCGATCCGAGATAGATCCAATTAAATGTTTTGTATGTAACCATCATCAAAATACATTTTGTGTCAACAATCTCCCCCTTTTTGATGATGTCAAAACATTTAATTAATACCTGCAAAAACGTTTTGAAGTGATTCGAATCAAGATAAACTTGTTCGATATGTTAGTCGGTTTTCGTTTTTGGAGTTTTCTCCTTTTGATGTAACAAAAAGGAACTCCCCCTGAATTGTTGCATGATTAATAAACATTAACTAAATTTTGCCATTACTCAATGGTGCAATCAACAATGATGGTAACAACGATAGTAACAATACTAGGAGATATTAAATACGTGTACATAATAAAAGCCAAATTAAGAAATGCGAATTTCATTAATAATAAAATGCAGTGAATACAACTAGTTTTCCATGACAAGCGAAACATATAGCTTGTTCGAACACAAGTGTCTACATCAAACATCAAACATCATTAAGTCTAAAGATCGGAGGAGGATGAAGGAAAGGGAAACGAGGGGTGAGTGTAGCGTATGAACTCGGATAACAGTCCACGAACTTCCCGGACTTCCGAATGCACATCTCTGACTTCCAAACGCAGAGCCCGAAAGTCCTCTCGTAACTCAGCGTGTGAAGTCTCGATGCCCCGCATCCGAGCAATGAGATCACTCTCTTCTTCCTCCGTCACCACATTTCGCATCGGGTGCTTTCCTTTCGAAGTAGGTTTCCTGATGAATTCCCCAGTTTGCATTTCTCGAAGGGTGTGAGGTCCCCGACGAGTGATCATTTCTTCGGCAGAGGGCTTCCGTGACCCTTTCTCAACTTGGTCATCATCGCGAAGGTACGGAAAGAGAATCCAGCCTCTGTTGATCGTATGGACGTAATGCATTGCTTTAAGTGACGCGTCCGAGATCTCATGCCCGAGGGAGAGGGGGACTCCCTTGTCCTTCGACAAGTCCACTTGATGGAAGCTAAAGATAGCCGACAAGATAGAGCCATAAGGCATTCCAAATTTTGCGAGAGCGAGTGGCGTAATTCTTTGACCGGAACAAATCTCCTTTCACCTTCATCCAACTAATGATGATGTCGGAGAAGTCAACCTTATCGTCATTTAGAACGCGGTAAACCACGTGCTTGTCCACGCCTACAAGTTTATGCTGCGAATTGACCTTTGGCATAAGACATTTTGTGAGGGCTACCAAAAGCAATCGAATGTTGATTCCGAAGTCGTTGTTCTCAAAGAAATCATCCGTTATGTCAATAACGGCTTTCGTGCTCAGAAATTCTTTCACGTCAATTTCACCAATTTCATTATCGTCGACCAATGATTTTCCAGTGCAAATCAAGCCATCTCTGGGCAAACCAAAAATTTGAAACAGGATATCGGAAGAAACTTTCACCTTGGTTCCTCCGACAAGGCTACCTAGCACAAGGGCTGAAGAACCTTCACTCTCGGCCACGTGAAGGTTGGCATAGAATTCCCGGACGAGCTCAGGAAACACAGGGTTTTTGCATTCAACGAAGCGAGAAATACCGAGTGAGGAGAAAAAATTGGAGATGTTAACGTTTACCCGTTCGAGACTTAGAAGATTGAAAAAGTAGCAATCCGTGATGTGTTCTTGAGGGAGTATGTCGAAGAACACTCTTGAAGCAGTGGCTGAGACGAATCGATCCGAATCGAATTGGGCGTTTAGAGGACGCTTCAAATTGTTGTATTGCTTGCCCATAGCCGTTCGATTCTTGCTAGACATGATCGGAGAAGGAGAAAAACGAAGGGAATCGAAGATTTTTTAGGAAGAAGATCGCAGATTGGATCGGACGCTGTCTAGGGTTTTTGCAAGAGAGAAGTCGATTGCGTGCGTTAAGGGATGTGTTGTGATTTAGGGTTGTACGGCATATATAGTCAGCGAGTTTTAAGTTAGCGTACGCTAGAATTTATAAGGTTAGCGTACGTTAGGCAAAAAATAGAGGCTCACTGGACTGTTCAGTGAAAATCGAAGAAACTTTAATTAGCGTACGCAAGAAGGAAAGGTTTAGCGTACGCTAGCGAAATAAAATTTTAGCGCGCGTTAAGAATATGAAGCTAGCGCGCGCTAGCGATTGATCTGACTCACCGATTTTGATGTTTTGAGTAGAATCTTATTTCAAAAATTGTCTATATGTCCCATGCCAAGTTGTAAACGAATTGAATTAAAAGACTCTTCGGGAAGAGGTTTCGTGAAGATGTCAGCAAGTTGATCCTTCGTCCCGACAAAAATTAAACACATATCTTTCTTTTGAACATGATCACGTAAAAAGTGATGTCTGATATCTATATGCTTGGTTCGACTGTGCAAAACAGGATTTTTGCTCAAATTTATAGCACTAGTGTTATCACATAAAATAGGGGTATTTTCAAAATGAATGCCGTAGTCGCGTAGTTGATTTTTAATCCATAGCACTTGAGCACAGGCGCTCCCTGCAGCGACATATTCGGCCTCAGCTGTAGACAATGCTACGCTGGTTTGCTTTTACTTCCCAAGATATTAAGCAAGATCCAATAAAATGACATGTACCACTAGTACTCTTTTATCAATTTTGCATCACTAAATCGGCGTCACTATAGGCAATTAAATTAAAGTCCAAGCAAGAAGGATACCATAGACCTAGTCCAATAGTTCCTTTCAAATAGCGAAAAATGCGTTTACAAGCAATTAAATGTGATTCCTTGGGATTAGCTTGGAATCGAGCACATAGACATGTAGCAAATATTATATCTGGCCTAGATGCAGTCAAATATAGCAAAGATCCGATCATACCTCGATATAGTTTTTGATCTACGGATTTGCCATTTTCATCTTTCTCGAGCTTTAATGATGACGACATTGGCGTAGATATCACCTTGCTATTTTACATATTGAATTTCTTGAGGAGGTCGTTTGAGTACTTCGTTTGATGGATAAAAATTCCATCTTCGCATTGTTTGATTTGAAGTCCGAGGAAGAACGTTAATTCTCCCATCATACTCATTTCGAATTCTCCTTTCATAAGATTAGAAAAATCTTGGCACAAGGATTCATTAGTAGCTCCAAAAACAATGTCATCAACGTAAATTTGGCAAACAAGTATATCATCATTTAGTACTTTAACGAACAAGGTATTATCGACTTTGCCTCTTTTATAGTCATTTGCTATTAAAAATTGACTTAAACGATCATACCATGCTCGGGGTGCTTGTTTCAACCCGTAGAGTGCCTTGTTGAGCTTGTAGACATGATCCGGAAAGTGATGGTCTTCAAAACCGGAGGTTGCTTGACGTAGACTTCTTCTTGAATGAAACCATTCAAGAATGCACTTTGACATCCATTTGAAATAGTTTTATCTTCTTATGAGCGGCAAATGCACAAAGCAAGCGAATGGCTTCGAGTCGAGCCACGGGAGCAAAACTTTCCTCGTAATCAAGACCTTCTTCTTGATTATATCCTTGAGCGACCAAACGAGATTTATTTCGAATAGGATAGCCGTCTTCGTCACTCTTGATTTTATGCACCCATTTAGTTCCGATAATTGTTTTATCTTTAGGCGCGGAACTAAATTCCATACATTATTGTGCTTGAATTGCACAAGCTCCTCTTGCATTGCCATTACCCGACTTTCATCATCGAGCTTCCGATATATTTTTGGGAACTATTTCGGATACAAAAGCACAATGAGCCATAAACTCGGTGGTCCTCCTTCGGGTTTGAACACCGTCTTCAATGTTTCCGATCACGAGATCCTTCGGATGGTCCTTGATGTGCCTCCAATCTTTCGGTAAATCAACGATTGTGTTCGCTTCGATTTCGAAATTTTCTTCACTTCGGTGAGGGATCCTAAAGGTACCTGCATCATCAAAATATTCTACCTTTCTCGGGGGTGAGATCATATCATTGAATTTAACGTGTATAGATTCTTCAACTTTATTTGTTCTAATATTATACACACGATACGCTTTGCTATTAGTACAATAACCAAGAAAAATTCCGGAGTCGGATTTGGCATCAAACTTGCCCAAGTTATCCTTGCCATTGTTTAGAATAAATACATTGCAACCAAAAGGATGAAAGTAAGCAATATTAGGCTTTTTGCCCTTCCATAATTCATAAGGCGTTTTAAGATGAGTTCTACGAACGTGAACTCGGTTAATCACATAGCATGCCGTAAAAATTGCTTCGGCCCAAAAGTATCGTGGAAGAGAGTATTCATTTAGCATTGTTCTCGACATTTCTTCCAGAGATCGGTTTTTCCTTTCAACAACTCCATTTTGTTGAGGCGTTCTAGAGCCGAAAAATTGTGATTAATACCGTATTTATCGCATAAAAGTTCAAACGGGTGCAATCAAATTCACCTCCGTGGTCGGTGCGAATAGAAATTATGGAGAGGTTTTTCTCATTTGATACCAAACGACACCATTTAGAAAACTCGGAAAATGCATCATCTTTATGAGCTAAAAATCTAACCCAAGTAAATCGAGAGAAATCGTCAACAATAACCAAAGTATAAAGTTTACCATTTAAACTAACATGTCTAGATGGTCCGATCAAATCCATATGCACGAGTTCAAGAACTCGACTAGTGGAAACCTCGAATTTTGGTTTAAACGATTCTCGAGTATGTTTCCCTTTAATGCATGATTCACACAAATGTTTTCTATCGAATTTGAGTTTGGGCAATCCACGAACAAGGTCGTGTCTAGATAAAATAGAGATAATGGGTAGAGAAGTATGCCCCAATTTTCGATGCCATAAATATGCATTGTCATCCAAGGTAATAAGGCATTTTTCATTGAATGAACTCTTATCATTAAGATCAACAATATAGATGTTTCCGCATCTCAAGCCAATGAATGCAATTTTATCATTTCTAAATGCCGTGCAATGCGTTTGCTCAAATAGAATTTTAAAACCTTCATCACAAAGTTGCGAAACGCTAAGGAGATTATGATGCAAACCTTCAACAAAAAGTACTTTGTTGATAGAAGGAGAAGGTTCCTTACCGACTTTGCCGATTCCTTTGATTTTTCCCTTTTGATTATCTCCAAAGGTCACATGTCCTTGATCTTGATATTCGAGGTCCTCAAATAGGTCCTCGGAACCGCACATGTGCCTTGAGCATCCGCTATCAATGTACCACTTGTTTTTCCTTGGTGCCGGTACTTACAAAAGTAGAATTTCTCGGTTGTTTGGTACCCAAGCCCGTTTGGGTCCTCCAAAGTTAATTATGCTTATAGCATTCGAACAATTGTCCCTTTCGGAACCCATATTTGCTTAACTTTGATAGTCCTTAACTTTGAATGAGGATTAACATTGTGAACTCGTTTGAGCGGAACTTTTGAGTTCTCGGTTTCGGTTTTCTTTATTTTGTCGAGATTAATAAGGGATTGTTCCCGTTTAAAAGGGTCGAAACCAAGACCGTGTTTGAGCAAGGGCGATTTTGAATAGATAGGAGCCTTTCGAATTTCGCTTCCGAGAGTAAATTTGTTCAAAATATATTTTAGCTCCTTTTGAGTTTTTGTTAACTCAATTTTCAAAACATTTTCTTTTTCAATACATGATGTATGGTCGATCTCAATAGCTTTGCCCTTGTTTTGAAGCGAGGAGTTTTCGAGTTCTAGAGATTTTATTTTTCTCTTTAAAGATATGTTTAACTTAACCATCTCGTCATACTCCGTATTTAACGATTCAAACGCACTCAACAACTCATCATCTTGATGAACTTCTTGTGAATCACAAAAATCAAAAGAGTCATATTCATCGTCATTGAGTTTAGAGCTTACCTCGATATTGCTTTCGGAGTCGAGGGCCATGAATGCAAGGTTTGCGTCTAGAGATCTTTCTATCTCCTCCTCGTCATCACTCCAAGAAGCGATTAGAACCTCCTTCTTTTTGAATCTTTCCATTTGCGGTTTTGAAGAGTATCCTCGGCATTCTTTGGCATAATGACCGGCCTGACCACATTTTCGACAGTTATTGTCGAACTTCTTGACAGGAGTATAGCCACTTTTCTTTTGCTCCGGTTTGCCATCCCGACCAAGAAAACTTCGCCTCTTTTGAATTAGGTTTTTGTACCTTCTAAAGTTTTTGGCATAAAGAGCGAGTTCCTCGTCGTCTTCGTCTTCGGCAACATCTTCCTCAACGTCGCTATCAACATTGAATGCGACTACTCTTTCCCGAGGCTTTGGTTTTGTGCCTCTAGACTTGAGAACGATCTCATAGTTGATGAGTGACCCGATGAGGGCACTAAATTCGAGCTTGTTGAGATCCTTGGATTCCATGATCGCGGTGACCGTGGCATCCCATTCTCGTGGCAACGATCGTAGAATTTTCTTAGCTTTGTCGCTGCTCGATATAGGCTTTCCAAAAGATGCAAGACCGTTTGTTATAGCCGAAAATCGATCCAACATATTTGTGATCGTTTCCTCGTCTTTCATGGAAAATAATTCGTAGTCATGGAGTAACATATTAATTTTGGTCTCCTTGACTTGAGTGGTTCCCTCGTGAGTGACTTCGAGAATTTCCCAGATTTCTTTTGCACTTTCATAGGACGATATCCTATTAAGTTCTTCGGGATTGAGAGCGCAATAGAGGAGTTGAGTAGCTCGGGAGTTGACATGCGTGTTTCTCCAATCCTCATCGTTGTATTCTTCGATCTTTTTCAACGATCCATCTTCTTTCTTAGCAAGTTTAGGACCGAGAGCAATAACTTTCCAGATTTCAATATCGTAGGCTTGCACGAAGATCGCCATCTTCTTTTTCCACGTCATGAAATTGGAACCGTCAAGAAAGGAGGACGGTTGAGAGCATTTCCTTCAATTTGGCCAAGAAGTGCCATTTGCGGATCTTTTTCTTAGGTGGTGAAACCTTTAAAAAGAGACCCGCTCCGATACCAATCAAGAGATAAATTCACCACTAGAAGGGGGTTGAATAGTGGTGATGCGAATACCGAAATTTCTTGAGTAAAAAGAAAATAATGCGGAAAATAAAGACTCAAGAATTTATAGAGGTTCGGCAACTTGCCTACGTCCTCTCTCCGACTTTCTTTTTCTATTGGCTAAAGAAAAACCACAACCTTAACTCGTCTTCTATCGGTCCGAGTTCACAACCGTTACAATCCGCTTGTCTTCTATCGGTCCAAGCTCAACCTTTCCCTCAATATGAATAATTGTTTATCTAGTGTTCTATAGGAACTAGATAATCCTCACTGTACGAATATGGGAGTATAATCCTAATAATGCCAGATCAAAGATCCTAATAACACCAGATTAGTGACTCTTGATTCGTTTCTTTTTCGCTCAAGTGTAAGTGATGCAACACTTACAACCAAATGAAAGAATACAAGGAATAATGGATAATACAATTGAAATCGCTCTTGTATCTTACTTTTCTCACAACTTGTAATACAACAAAATATGTAAATCTGAGCTCAAGAATGCTTTGATTGCTTGTATGCTAGAATGCTTGAATGCTTGAAGTTGTGTGTTTGATACCCAAGTCCTTCGGGTATTTATAGGAGTGAGACAGCCTTCAAAATCTGAAAAAATATACTATTAGCGTGCGCTAATAGATCCTTGTAGCGTGCGTTAGCGAATTTTGACTTGAGTTCTCCGAACGGTCACAAAGACTGTTGCAACGGTAAAATTCTGTGATTAGCGTGCGCTAGTACTGATATGGTAGCGTGCGCTATCGTCTTGGTCAACTAGTCTTCGATCTTGACTTTGACAAAATCCGATTTCCTCTCCAACGTCTCTTTTTCCAACGGCTAAAACATGATTAGCGTGCGCTAGCAAGTATGCATAGCGTGCGCTAGCATTAATTAAATCCAATATTTCCAGATTTTCCGGATCTGCATTGACTCTTGCTTTCAATGGTTGAATTTCAAACGGTAAACTACATATTCCATTTAGCGTGCGCTAGCACCTTTACTTTAGCGTGCGCTACTGAATTATTTCAATAACGTGCGTTGCCTTGCGTAGCGTACGTAAAGACCTAGACGAAGTGAGTCCAGTAGCTACTGGACTACTGACCATTATTTCGGTAGCGTGCGCTAGATATGAAAATTAGCGTGCGCTAAGTCTTCACTTTAGCGTACGAAGAATATGTCTGTAGCGTGCGCAACGTCCAATTCTGAATTCCTTTCACTGACTTCTGGAGACTTGCGATAGCGTGCGTTATGTATGTTGTATAGCGTGCGCTATCTATAGTTTCTTAGCGTACGCTATCATTCAATAGTTTGCGTGCGCTATCGATTCAGGCGACTTGAGTAGGCTGCAGCTGACTTGACTGGGCTGTGTATGAGAATCTCGATAGCGTGCGCTACGGTATGATACGTAGCGTGCGCTAGCCATATTGTGTCCCTTCAAAATATTATCGATCCGAGATAGATCCAATTAAATGTTTTGTATGTAACCATCATCAAAATACATTTTGTGTCAACATTACTGTCCAGCGGGCCTAACACACGCTATTGCACAAGAGTAGCGTGCGCTACTCGAACCTGGTTAGCGTGCGCTAGACATACAGTCTTAGCGTGCGCTAACTGCTATTTTCCAAATTTAAATTCGCAAGAAGTCCGGCTAAAACGAGCACAATCCGAGAATCACGGAACCCAACAATAATCAGCCATCAATATGCCAAGGTCAATCATCAATATATACGGTCCAAATAACCACAATACCACAAAATACATCCAAAATAACACTCACCAAAATACACGGGTATTACACCCTTACCCCCTAAAAAGAAGTTTCGTCCCGAAACTTAAGATACAAAAAGTTCGGGGTATTGGGCACGCATACTCTCCTCGGTCTCCCACGTGGCCTCCTAAATTCCATGCTTGGACCATTGGACCTTTACTAACGGAATCACTTTCCGTCGCAATTGTTTCACTCGTCTCTCTAGTATGGTTACCGGTTGTTCTTCATACGTAACATCATCACTAATCTCAATCTCTTGATAATCAATAACATGGCTGGGATCGGGAACATACTTACGCAGTTTTGAAACATGAAACACATTATGAACATGACTAAGCGTCGGAGGTAATGCTAGTCGATAAGCTACATCGCCTACCTTGTCCAGGATCTCGAAGGGGCCAATATAACGAGGACTAAGCTTCCCCTTCTTACCAAACCGAAGAACTCCACGAGTCGGCGATACTTTCAACAACACATGGTCTCCCGCCTGGAACTCTAATCGGCCGATTTACGAATGTCGGCATATGACTTTTGTCGACGCTGAGCAGTCAACAACCTTTGCCGAATAATTGCGACTTTTTCCCGAGTTTGAACCACCAAGTCCGGTTCTACTCCAAGTAACTCGTACGGCTCGTCCCAACAGATTGGCGATCTACAACGTCTTCCATATAATGCTTCAAACGGGGCCATCCCAATCGAACTATGCCAACTATTATTGTACGCAAATTCAATCAATGGTAAATGAGTCTCCCAATCTTCTTTCCAATCCAACGCGCAAGCCCTCAACATGTCTTCTAGCGTTTGGATCGTCCTCTCCGACTGTCCGTCCGTCTGGGGATGATAAGCGGTGCTGAAATTCAACTTGGTACCGAGTGTTCGATGTACTGCTTGCCAGAAATGTGACACAAAACGCCCATCGCGATCAGACACTATACTCTTTGGGGTACCATGGAGTCTCACAATCTCCGCAATGAATAACCGAGCCAACCTCTCCGGTCCCCAAGTATCTCTAATGCCCAGAAAGTGTGCGGATTTGGTTAGCCGATCAACGATTACCCAAATCATATTCACTCCAGTTCGCGTCTTTGGCATTCCCACAATAAAATCCATCGCTATATCTTCCCACTTCCATTCCGGAATTGGTAGTGGTTGCAATTTACCCGCAGGTCTCTGATGTTCCGCTTTAACTGTGACAAGTCAAGCATTTCAACACGAACTCTGTTACATCTTTCTTCATGTTCGGCCACCAAAAGTTTTTCTTCAAGTCCTTATACATTTTACTCATACCCGGATGAACCGAGTACGGAGTAGAATGTGCTTCATTCAAAATTACCTGTTTGAGATCATCCCGATTAGGTACACAAGTTCTGCCTCGAAATCGAAGAACTCCGTCTTCATCGATTAAGAATCCAGGAGCTTTTCCTCTAACACTGTCTTCCCGAAGCCGCACAATTGAGAGATCATCTAACTGCTTGGACTTAATATCTTCCATTACGGAGGATGTAATCTCAAGGAAACGCAATCGTCCTTGAGTTCAGTGAGGCCAAACTTCAATTTCCATATCAATCAACTCGTCTAAGCTTCGGTTGAATGGTAAGTAGTTCCAACTTTTGCAACACGACCGACTTGCGGCTTAACGCATCGGCAACGACGTTTGCTTTACGGATGGTAAAGAATGTCAAGATCATAATCTTTAAGCGCCTAACCATCGCCACGACGCATATTTAGTTCCTTCGCGTAAATATGTACTTCAAGCTCTTATGATCCGTATACACTCGACAAGAAGAACCATACAAGTAATGCCTCCAAATCTTCAACGCAAACACCACGGCTAACTCAAGATCATGAGTAGGATAATTCATCTCGTATGGCTTTAATTGTCGAGACGCATAAGCCACTACTCTCTCATTTTGCATCAATACACATCCTAATCCTTGTTTAGAAGCATCACTATAAATAACGAAACCTTCCGTTCCTTGTGGTAAGGATAGGATCGGAGACGTAGTCAACCGCTTTTTCAATTCATCAAAACTCTTCGACACTCATCACTCCACTCAAATTTCGTGTCTTACGCAATAATAGGGTGAGCGGTCGAGCAATTTTCGAGAATCCTTCAACAAATCGACGATAATAGCTGCTAATCCTAGAAAACTCCGAACTTCCTTAACATTCCGTGGAGGCTCCCAAGCTAAGACTGCTTCAACCTTTTGAGGGTCTACACGAATACCATCTACCGAGATGATGTGTCCTTAAAAGAAACTTCTTTAAGCGTAACTCGCACTTAGAAAATTTAGCATAAAGCTTATCAGCCCTCAAAATACTCAACGTGATTCTCAAGTGTTTGGCATGCTCCGTCTCACTTTTGGAATAGATTAATATATCGTCGATAAAAACCACTACAAATATATCGAGATATTCGATAAAAGTTTTGTTCATAAGTTTCATGAAGGCCACGAGCATTTGTTAAACCGAATGGCATAACTACGAATTCGTAATGCCCATACCTCGTCCGAAATGCCGACTGGGAATATCCGAATCTCGAATTCGGAGTTGGTAATATCGACCTCAAATCAATCTTGGAGAAAACCGTAGCCCCTTGTAATTGATCAAATAGATCATCGATTCTTGGCAACGGATACTTGTTCTTAATAGTGAGTTTATTCAACTCACGATAGTCAATACATAGCCGTAAGGACCCATCTTTCTTTCGTACAAACAATACCGGTGCACCCCATGGAGACACACTAGGCCGAATATAACCTTTGTCCAACAATTCACCCAATTGTTTCTTCAATTCTAACATTTCCGATGGGGCCATTCTGTACGGTGCCTTGGATATTGGCGCCGCATTGGGCTCTAGTTCGATGACGAACTCTACTTCACGATGTGGTGGCAATCCCGGCAAATCATCCGGAAATACGTCTGGAAATTCATTCACAACTGGAACAGAGGATAATCAGACTCGCCAACTTCCGACTTTAATGCGTAACACCAAAAACTGGTACAACCTTGTCGCATTAATTTCATCGCTTTCATGGCTCGAATAAACTTCCCAGAAGTACCAGGTTTTTGCCCTTCAAATATGTGTTCAGTACCATCCGGCGCGACTATCGAAATTATCTTCCGACGATAATCTACTATCGCTCCATGCCGATTTAACCAATCATCACCGAGGATTAAATCCTCTCCCATCATATCGATCACAATCAAATCGGATGACCAATCTTTACTGCCAATGGTTACAGGACAATTGGCGATCTCTTGATCCCCAACTATCCTTTCCCCACTTGGCAACCCAACAATAAAAGGTTCACATGTAGAGAGACCGTCTAGGCCCAAACGATTCACACAAGACAATGATATAAAAGAATGAGTAGCTCCAGAATCAAAAATACATCTACCGGGTGCATCGAAATATAAACAATACTGACGTAGTGGCGCCCCTACGTCATCGTCCGCTTCATCTCATACAATCGGGTGGGGCTGATCCAATGCTAGGTGCATCCTTATGCTCGGTTTTACCGCCACCGCCGCGTCCGACACTCGGAGTTGGGTGACCCGTGAATCGTGCGCCCGGGGTAGAGACTGTTTAGAAAATATTCTCGCCACCGACTCACAATATAACGCGCGATGACCCCGCTCCCACACTTAAAACAATCAATGGGGCGAGAAGTGCGGCGAGAACCGACATGTCCCGGATTTCCACAATTAAAAAAACCCTCGGCATTCCTCCACTAGCCGAGGGGAACCGGCGTAAGATTGCATAGAAGATTGAGGCCTACGCGATCCACCGCCTCGGAAACTACCAGAAAATTTTGGTTTCTTCGAGCTCGAAACTGCTGGAACCGAACCGACACCATCTCATAAGCAAGTGCTCTATCCCGATATTCTCTCAAAGTAGTACACCCAAGGCCCGCCATATACTTTCGGACCTCCGGTTTCATCCTTGCATCGAAATGAAGTATCTTGTCTATCTCATCCTTAACTCGATCTTGGACATACACTAACCGCTTGTTGTATGTCTTGATTGCTTCAAATAGGAACATCTTCGGGTTGAGCTCAAGAACTCACCGACTCTTGCTAGCCGAACCGGCGCTGACAATACCGAGCTTCCATCAATTCTTTAAATTCTTCCCAAGTGACATCACGGTCCTTGGGCTTAACACTCGCCACCAGTCCAAGCGTCATCAATCGCCGATATTGAGCAATCGGGACTCTCTTGGCTTCAGGACAACCAATACCGTCAAAGATCTTCTCCACTCAACTAACCAATGATCCCAATTGTTCGCATCACCGGAACCATCGAATCTGGGAGGGTTCATCTTCATAACTTCTTGAAGCCATCGATCCTCAACCGTCCTGCCAGTATTAATATTCTGCACCACTTGTGCCAATTGGTGCACTTGTGTTACAACTTGTTGAAGAACGTTAGGCACCTCGGCCTCCGAGCCTCCATTCGAACCTCCCGAAGGAATCGGGTCCGACCTAGTCGCAGAGCGAGATGCCGATTCTGAAACGGACCTCTCGGACTCAGACACTACCACCGCCACGGCCTCTACCACGACCACGTTGACGGATAGCTCTACCTCTCGGCATACTGAAGAGTAAGAATGATTCAACAAGGAAATGATTACAATAATAGATTGCACAATATTAAGGTAATTATTTCCGAAGGAAAGAAAAAACCAACATCCGAAGAGTCTTCCAACACAGGCAACACGAGGTGGTAGCATGCCAATGATATCGTAGATAACAACTGACTCAATTTAATAGACCCAAAACACCGGCCTAGGTATCCATAAACCTAGGCTCGATACCATATTCGTAACACCCCATGATTTACGGAGATATTACATAGCCGTAGATCCTTTTGAGGACCTACTGTGCTTAGACCCAAATAAAACACATTATATACGACAAACATAAATGTTCATACATTCAAAACCAACTTCAATTTCAACATAACATACATCACAATACCAAACAACATATCATCCCGAGGAATCATAACCAATATGACCGTTCACCACGGGAATACACCAACATCATTAACCATTAATAATGACATGACATACAACTCCGGACAGGACACGCGCGAGTACAAAACCAATACACGACTTTGACCCTGACCATATGTCCATCAACTCAAAATTATGCAGGATATCAATGCTGCCCTCCAAGCTCGTGTCCGTACTGTGCTATTCCTCCCACTGGACCTCGCACGAATACACAAAGTATATCCACCCCAAAAGGGGTCAAGAAGAAGCCTGCAAGTACAATGATTCTAGAATATGTACAACAAGTGAATAATCAACAAAAACCACGTAAAATCATAGTGCCATCACGTATATTCCGAATACCACATCACGTCATCATCACAAAACAACCTCCCGAGCTATACCGGCCCCGTACCTCTCAAAGAAGATACACACCCTGAGACACCTCGTCAGGCCCTCCCTGGTGTATAGCCCAACCGAGTGATCCGTAGGGATACGCGGCCTACCGGACCCCAGGGGACCCTCACTGGTTTTACTCGGCTCACACACACTCGATCAACAATTTGGCACAAATTCCATTTTTACATATTCACACGATGTACAATAAACACAATCAAAGTACTTGCCTCAATTTGAACGACACAAGATACGGCGAACGGGTGAATGTACGGTCCGAATTTCCTTCAACGATTCGATCCTAACACATCGAAATATGGAATCAAAACACAACACCACGGAAATGGAAGGGATTCCCTTCAAACTCTACTCTTAGGGACAAACTATCAAACACTACTAAGGCGGAGTTGTTCATACTCAAATCAATAGGTGGGAACTCCAAACGAAATCCGTAGACTTCAAGAAAAACAAGGGATTATGGTTTCACAATCATAATCTGACCCAATTCAAGGTTTAAAACGGACTAGAATGACGAGATCTAAACAAAACCCTCGAAATTCCAAAAACTAGGGATTGAACAATCTTACCTTGATTTGGATGATACACTGGATGAAATCTTGTTAGATTGAGCTTAGGAACACGAAAATGTTGTTGGATGGTGAAAACTGGTCGAAAAACCACGTCTAACTACACACCAAATCGCCCAGCCGCCGAAGGGAAGAGGAAGAGGTGAAAAATGACGTTTCTGGAACCTACCCCCCATATATATACTGGGAGGTATTAGCGCACGCTACGGCTACAGGCTTAGCGTGCGCTAACGAGCTGAGGGCGGTGCACTGTTGAAGAAAAAGGCAGTCCAGAACTTTCGCCAGCTCCGTAGCGTACGCCGAACTATCTGTTAGCGCGCGCTACCGATTGATACTAGCGCGCGCTAACTCCATACTGAGCGTGCGCTACCCGCAATTACCTGCAGTCGAAACGCTTCGTCCTCACCGACGACATCCTAGCGCACGCTATCATACAAGTAACGTGCGCTAGTACATCGAACTAGCGTACGTTAGTCCGTCCATAGCGTACGCTAACGCCTCATTCCAGAGTCCAGAAAGCTTACTGTCCAGCGGGCCTAACGCACGCTATTGCACAAGAGTAGCATGCGCTACTCGAACCTGGTTAGCGTGCGCTAGACATACAGTCTTAGCGTGCGCTAACTGCTATTTTCCAAATTTAAATTCGCAAGAAGTCCGGCTAAAACGAGCACAATCCGAGAATCACGGAACCCAACAATAATCAGCCATCAATATGCCAAGGTCAATCATCAATATATACGGTCCAAATAACCACAATACCACAAAATACATCCAAAATAACACTCACCAAAATACACGGGTATTACATCCCATGCCGACTCTGTGACTGCTCCCACGAACCAAGCATACCTGAAATACATGAAATGCATTTCCCCCACTGAAGGGGTTAGTATTTTAATGGCTAGTATAAGTATCATACTATACGAAATGTAACAAGCAATTAACAATCACGGATCAGATAAGGACAACCATTCACCAAATATTTCCGAGAGGTTTTAATATTTATAAGACGAGCACTTGGAGCATTTGAAAATAGAGCTATCATCTCGGCATTTTTAGAAATACAAGCTTTTAGGACACCAGTCCCGAATTTGAGAACTCTTTATCAAACGTTAGGGTCTCAACCCAAAATCTCGTTTCAAAACTCAATAATTTTACCACATGAAAACATTTACGCAATTTGCTTGGGTCTCGGCCCAATCGTTCCATTTTTGTAAAAACATTCCTTTTAAAATCTTTGTACGTCACACCATACTCATGACTCTGTGATCACTTTCCACGAGTCTCCGTAGGTTCAACAACCCACATGGACTTAACCAACACAACCATCACAACAAAATAAATCATGCTCATAACTCCGTGATCGCTTGCCACGAGTCTCCGTAGGTTCAACAACCCACATGGATTGAACAAACACAATAAGTACAACAACTAGTCCCGAACCCATGAACCTGTGTCAAGTGTCACCGTAGGTTCCTGCCGAACCCGCACGGTCGAAATCAAACACATCAATCACAACAACCAGTACTGACCGCGTGAACCTATGTCACGTGTCACCGTAGGTCCCGTCGAACCTGCACGGTTGGACGTACTGTGTCCTGACGCCATGGACCTATGCCATGTGTCATCGTAGGACTCGTAAGACCCGCACGATTGAACCTCAGCACCACATACTAAATTATGATCCCATGGACCTATGCCATGAATCCTCGTAGGCCCCGTTGAACCCACACGAGCGAACTTAACAACACAACACACAACATTCACATTCACATTTCACCAAGGCGATATGGTCAATCAGTCATATTGTTTACCATAACTGTACACGTCCAACACACATAGCACAATCTCAACAATCCAACCATCAACATCAACAACACATAATCCAGCATAACTCATGTTCGAAAAACAACACATTGCACGACCATGTGTATAACCAACCAACACGATTATCACAATCCTGCACGCATAACACATCACACAATACATACGCTAAAATAACACAGCCATCACTACGCCTTCATAACGCATAACACATAACTAACTCACACGAACCATGTTACGAAGGTAAATAAATCATCATAAATCTAGTCACCATATAGAAGTCGTATAAGCAAGATACTTGCCTCGAAATCAGCACGCAAGTACTCCAACGAACATGGCTCGACCGAAGTGCCTCGAAACCTACAACTTCCACAAGAAACAATGAAAATGTGATCACAACGAGGATCCAAACCAATAACAATGGAGATCACATCAAACTATCTAAGGAAAACTCATTCGAACATTTAATCAAACATTAAATGTTCAATAGTTCCCAAGAACACTCACTCGTCAATCGAGTTAAACAAACTCGAAATACGGATATACAATCCATAGAACACGATTAATAATGTCGTATAACACCAACTGATTCATCAAAATCGGACTAGAATCGAAATCAAGAACAAATCTCCAAAAAGGTCAACTTAAGGAAAAAATCGGAAAATACCTCGATCCGACAAAGAGCAACGGATTAGATGATGTTTTAATCACCTAAGACTCTCCAAAACACCCTTGGATGGAGCAAAATCGGCCAAGAACTCAAACCCACGGAGAGAAGAAGAAATGAAGGGAAATGAGAAAATAAGCATGCTGTCCGGTTTTTCAGGACAGTTTAGCGTGCACTAATCAACATGATTTAGTGCGCGCTATCGAAGCCTCATTACAGAGCATTCTGCCAAACGCACAGTTAGCGTGCGCTAACTACAAGCCTTAGCGCGCGCTAACTACAAGCCTTAACGCGCGTAATGAATCCTTCAACCCAGTCCAGTAGCTTCTGGAATGCGCCGCACCACCAGTTAGCGTGCACTATACTCACCACAGCGTGCATTACTAATGCACCTTAACGCGCGCTATCCAACTATATAACATGCGCTATCGACTTCCTATCCCAAGACAGTAGCTTCTGCATCGATTCTACACCTCCAGTTAGCGTGTGCTAACGGAGCCTTAGCGTGCACTAGCAACGCCCTGGTAGCGCGCGTTATCCAAGCACATAGCGTGTGCTATTCCTACTGCACAGGTAGTAGGATCGCACCAAAAACTCATCAAAGTGCCACTAAAAATAGCGTGTGCACAGGCGTGTGCTATTCCTACTGCACAAGCAGTAGGATAGCACACATAGCGTGTGCTATTCCTACCGAAACGAAAATATCGGGTATTATATTCTACCCACTAAAAATAAGTTTCGTCCCAAAACTTAAAAAAAGATACATCAAAGTGCCACGTAACAAAACAAAAGCGTTCAAGCAACAATTATCAAATCTCCACACGAGGTATAATCTACGATACACACGCAGTAACATCACTAGGCACCACTGGGCCCTCCACGAGTAGGAGCGAAACTTCGGTTCTCGAACATCTGAACAACGGACTCGTAGTGCACCGCTTGGTGTCCCAAGTGACCACACTTGAAATAGTTAACCTTCAGCGAGCGACAATTCTTTCGAGTATGGCCCACACGGCTATAGTTGAAACACATCTTCACACCGCTCACTTTGCTCACCTCAGGAGTAAGATTCTTGGACTGACCAAATGAATGAGGAGTGCTCCCAGAAGGACAATGCAAATCAACAGGCTCACGGAACTCACTTCTATGATCTTTGGAAAAGTTACCTAAGGTCTTCTGCCTCTTACTTCCTGAACTAGTCTCTGTCATGGAAACAACCATCTCGATGGCTAAAGCTCGGTCCTGATATTCTTTCAAAGTGGTACACATGTGTGGAGCCATACTCTCATGGATATGGGGTTTCATGCGCATATTGAAGTATCGGATCATGTCCGCTTCACTTCTCACTTGATCACGGACATAACTCAGCTGCTGATTATAATCAACTATCGCTTGGGATATTGGCACATCATGGGGAGTAGCCGAGAAAAACTCAACAATCCTGCACTCTCGAACAGGCGGCGGACAATATTCAGCCTCCATGGTAGTCTTGAAATCGGCCCAAGTAGCCATGCGATCTCTAGACGCTACGACCTTCCACCAGTCTGCAGCTTCCTTATCGAGGAGGTACTGAGCAATAGGTACCCTCCTCTCACCCGGACAAGCTACAGCATCAAATGTTCTTCCTATTTGGAAGAGCCAATTCTCCCATCCTAACGAATCAAAGGAACCTGCAAAATGAGGTGGGTGCATTCTCATCACGTCTCACAACCACTTACTAGCTCCATCATTATCATCTGGTAGCTCATTCCGGTGAACTGCTTGATTCATCTGCGCCAAGTGGGTTACCACCTGCTGAAGGATGGTGGAGGCGCCAACATTAACATTACCCCCAGCTGGTTACTGCTGAATGTGCGACTGGTCCTCCAGACCATCTATACTAGACCGATTGGTGCTCGGCAACGAACGAGTCACCCTATAATGTTCCTAGTCACGTCCACGACCGCGACCACAGCCTCGAACTCGACCTCTCAGCATACTGAACATATAATATTTAAATACAATGAAACACAATATTGAAAAGTAACACATCAAAATGCTAATTCAGCGCAACACATCAACATAAGATATCAATTAGTAACACGACAAAATACCCATATCGGTCAATTACACGAATACAAGAACTACAATTGCAATATCCGAAACTTACTGTCATAACCAACGAATCACATTACCAAATCAACAAAAGACTTATGACCAATATCGGTATAAACTCAACCGTAATATCTACACATCGTTGTAACCAACTCTTGATAATATTACTTTTAAACTCCATGAGGTACTCATTTAGATAATATCATTTAAAAATCTTTAAATACGTATATTTTCCATAAGAAAATTTGAAAATACTGTTGATGCCTCGGGATGTTTTACCAAAACCATAAGTCATAAATTTAACCTATCTCACTTTGAATACATTTGCAAAACAACATTACAGAATATTGATTTCTTCAGAAACAACATCATCAAGATAACCACGTTATCATAACACATCACCACAATTAGCAACACACAAGGTAACCACATATTACCACGCAACATCATCACGATCAACATCCCATAGGTAATCGCAAGTTACCATTCATCCTCGTCATAATTGTAACACCCCAATCTCAATGCGGGTAGTTACACGCCGTAGGACCCACCACGGGCCTACCAGGCTGACATCACACATACTAAACGATAGAACAATATAATAACACCATAACACGACCAATCAAATGTTCAATATCAAAACATGAGTTGGGCCACGGCCTTGGCCAAAACGAGTAGGTTTTAATGCAATTCAACAAAAATACATAATCATCATGTAATATCCGCAATTTTGATTTTCGGTAAATTTATTTTTTGCCAAGAGTACATTTTTATGGATCTCTTGTGACCGTTTCGTCATTCTGAGAATGAATAATTCTGTACTTTTTGATATCCGAGTTTGTTTTGGTGTTGTTTTGTTGAGTTTTGTGCTTCTTAGCGACTTTTCCGCACTTGAGTTCGATTCTTGCGAATCTCATTCGAAACTATTGTTTCGAGTTTCCCATAAGTCCGTTTAACTTTTTTAGACATGTTGTGAACTTTGGTTTGGTTATTAGATCACGTATCGTGATTTTCAGGCATTTTGGGCCATTTTGTAATTTTCTAAAGTTGTGGGTATCCGCCTTCGTATTTGTTGTTTCAACCCTTTTCATGGTCGCGCGTGAGTTTTATTAGAGATTAAGCTCTTAGTATGATCATATTCTGGAGCTTTCCATGCGTATCTTGAACTTGAAGATTCGGTCGGAGAAATCTGTCGTCGTACCCATTTTTGAGAGTACTGTTGCTGTCATTTTGAGTCGATAGCGCATGCTACATCCAGGTGGATAGCGCACGCTAAAATGCTGTAGTTAGCGCATGCTATGGTTGTGGTAGCGCACGCTTACTGGCAGTTCGAGGCAGTCCAGAAGCTACTGGACTGGGTCTGAAGGTCTCATTAGCGCACGCTAACTTTTGTGGTTAGCGCACGTTAACTGCTCGTTTTGGCAGAACGCTTGTTTTTGATGCTTCAATAGTGCACGCTAATCAGTGAAGATTAGCGCATGCTAAGTTGTCCAGTATATATACTGGACAGCAGTCGTTTTTCACCATTTTTCATTCGTTTCCTCTCCTTTCCGCGGGTATAAGACGGGGGGCAACTAGGGTTTGGACTTCTGGCCGGTTTCTACTCCATCCAAGGTGTTTTGGAGCATCCTAGGTGATTATAACATCATCTAATCCATTGTTATTCGTCGGATTGAGGTATTTTCCTTGATTCCCTAGAGTTGACCTTTTTGGGAGTTTTGTTCTTGATTTCGTATTCCATCCAATTTTAATGAATCGATTGTTGTTAAATTAGTTGTTAAACATATCCTATGGATTGTATATCCATATTTTGGTTTGGAATTCCGTTTTCATGTTTTTGTCAGGTCGATTAGTGTTCTTGGCCGTTTTGGGGGAAACCCTTCACTTTCGTCGTTTTTTCCTTGAATTTAGCGGCTTTAGGTTGTGCTATGGAAATCATTTTCATTGTTGTTATTGTTGTTCATAGTTTATTGTCGTGGGTTGGCGTTCGGCAGAGTCGGTGGGTTCATAGTCGGTTCGTGCCATCCTGCTTCGGTCGATTCTCCGTGTTTGTGATTATTGGAGGCAAGTACCTTGTTCATACATTTCTTGATTTGTGGATATGATGATCGGTAATCGTTTTGGTGTGTTTGTTTGGTTGTTTGGAATGAACTTTCAAAAGATTCTGTTTAGCCTCGTTAAAGGCTCTCTTTCAAAACCCTGTGTATTTTGTGAATGTTGTGGTTGTGAATGATTAAGTGAATCCTATGGATATGTTCGATGTTGGTGTTGTGATTTGATAATATACATATATACACATATTATCCCATTTCGGTGCGTTGTGACTCGACGATTGTGTCGTGCTATATGTTTGTTGCCTTTGGGTGAATTGTTTGGATATCCTTGGCGTACTGTTATGTGTGTAAATGTGTGGATATGGGTGGGGTCTACGGTGACACATGGCTTGTGATCATGTGATCAGGATGCAACAAGTGATTGATCCAACCGTGATAGCCTAAGGATACCTACGGTGACACATGGCTTGCGATCATGTGGTCAGGAGACAATAAGTGATTGATCCAACCGTGAGATGATGTGGCAAGTAATCACGGTGGTATAAGAAAACCTACGGTGACACATGTCTTGTGATCATGTGGTCATGAGAAAACAAGTGATTGATCCAACCGTGAGATGATGTGGCATGTGATCACGATGGTATGGATATGATTTTGGATGTGTTTTTCCAGGTTGAGTACCTTGGACGTGTTAGCAAGATTTCATATCTTGGGTGGTTATATTCTGTTAACTTTATGTCCGTTGAGGACACGTGACGTGGGCTTTGAACCCTGTGAATTGTTGTTGGTTTTTAATTGAGAAAGCAAATATTTGGGTTGTGACCCCTTTCGGTTTCTTTGAAAAGAGAAGGATTCATTAATCGTAAATGGTTTTCCGTTAAAACTCCCGAGGGCTTTAATTTTAAAAACATTTTATAAATTCATCTCTTGATTGGTGATCTGTCGAATTTGGAATGTTTTACTCAAACCCCTTTGCCTCGGAAAGTATTTTCTGCTATGTTTGAATCTTTGAGGATTCCTGATTATTATTATTCTTAGAATATGATTTGTATGACTCGTATTTGCACTTTGTACTTGCACTAGCAAAATAGTGGAATTTTGCTAACCCTACGAGTAATCGGGGGGTGGATGTCTGTTTTGCATTCAGGTTTTGGGTAGCATAACACAGGGTTGACACGAAGGATGATGAAATATGATCGATACTAATCACATGAGGACCCGTGCGATGTTGTGTTGTCCTAGTTGTAGTTTATGTCCGCTGCAGTATTTTCCCGTTGCACGGGAGTGTTTTGTTTTGACCCCTGTGTGGGCATGCTTTGAGATTGAGTTGTATGTATTGATTGAAAGACCAAATCGGTCTACTGAGTCATCTTTTAGCCTTTAAGGCGATATTATGATGTTTGATTTTAGTTACCAGCCCGGTAGATCCTTGAGGAAAGGGTCTACGGCGTGTAAGGCTCTGTTCTTTTGGACTGAATGAATCTGAATCAATCGAATCGAATCAATTGAATCGAATCGAATCGAATGGATCGAATCGAATCGAATCGAATGGACCTGAACTGAACTTAATGTAAGACCCCCGAGATATTCAGAGTATATTACAGCATCGTGGACCCCTGCATGGGACCCACCAGGCTATAACAAGAAAACACCACTCGACTAACCATCTCGGTTAGCGAGGACACACATTTAAATAATACAACATATGAAAATACGCCCGGAGCAACCGGCGTAATAAACGTCACCCGACAATATATCAATTTAAGTTAATACAAACGAAGTTTAAAATGAAAAGCCTAAGTACTCGCGAGTACAATCTATAAGTTTATAAATGTGGGAAACAACCATATCGAATTAGACAAGAGAAATAAGAAGACTTGAATGCACATGTCAACGACCCTGGCCAACATCCTCATACTTTCCCAGCGCCCGCTCGTCCGGTAGAACATGACCTGAAATCCATAACAAGAATTTCCCCAAAACGGGTCCCCAAAGGGGTTAGCAATTACGCTAGTACAAGTAATCAAGGCAAACCATTCGCTTACACGTTTCATAGTACATGCACCAATTCATTCAAAAACCCCAAACCAGACATGTCTTTTTCGGAAACAAACAGTCAAAATCAAATTTTCCTAGGACCAGGACGAAGCCACAAATCCCACCCGAGGCCTCTAAGGACCCTCCCGGGCTGGCCATATCATAAAACAAATCACGCACATGCATCGCCTAGGATAGGGACGAAGCCACAAATCCCACCCGAGGCCTCTAAGGACCCTCCCGGTCTGGCTAGCTAAACAAACTCATGAATCTAGAGTGAAGTCATAGATTCCCCCGAGGCCCCGTCGGACCCTCCCGGGGTGAGCACAATCACACACAATATACATTACCATTTCACGTTAAGCATAAAAGTTTCCAAAAAAATACTTGCCTTGAATAATTGATGACGCAACGAACGGAGAAGAAAATCACCGACGAACGCTATGAACCAATGGAACCAAACCTAACAATTTGAAGAACATAATCACAACCAACTCTAGACGAATACGAAAATGAAATACACCCGATAACCCGCCTACGATTCATGTATATTCGTATATAAACAACAACGAGGGCGGACCACAACCAAATCCTCTCGATTGCGTAAAAACTACAAAATATACCATGAATCCGTAGGCAAACTAATGATACTAACAAGATTAATCATATTCATCATGAATTAACTAACAAAACGGAACGAATCGGACGAAAATCCAAAAACCCCAAATCGCCCAAAAGTAGGCTTCTAAGAGATTTACCTTGGATTGAGGATGAAGAACACAAGTAGGTGTTGTTAATCTACTTCAAAAACTCAAGGTAGGGGATGCCTGAAATAATCGGAGGAAGAGATCGCTCGAAAATTGCCTGGAGAAGCCCTACGCCGTGGGGAGGAGAAGAAATGAAAATATTACGTTCATCTGGGTCAACTCCCTGGTTTATATAGCCAGGGAGTGTTAGCGCGTGCTAATCCTCAAAGTTAGCGTGCGCTAACGGGACAAAACTCCAGTCCAGTAGCCAGACTTCTGGCCGTTAGCGTCCGCTACTCAAAATGTAGTGTGCATTAATAACCTCTCGGTAGCGCGCGCTATCAGCCAATAGCGTGCGCTACCTGGACATCAGCCGAGTCCAGAAGCAACTGTCAGTACACACCTGATCCTATTAGCGCGCGCTATCGACCAAACGTAGCGTGCGCTAAAAGTGTATCGGTAGCGCGCGCTATCGGCCAATAGTGTGCGCTACCTGGGCACCTGATCGAGTCCAGTAGCAACTGTCCAGTACTGGACAGTCACACTAGCGCACGCTACCGGGCATCTTAGCGTGCGCTAGCCCCCGACATTAGCGTGCGCTAGACTAAGTAGCTTACGCTAATCCGCCAGTACAGAGGGCTGGAATCAGCACTGCCACTCCCAGGGCTTGCTCTCTAGCGCGCGCTACGAAGCAGTCGTAGCGTGCGCTACTAAGGGACCCCTAACGTGCGCTATGCAGAAAAGATAGCATGCGCTAGGTACGAAATATAAACGGTCCAAAACACCGGAATATAAACGAAACATCAAACGGAACATCTCAAAATGCATCATAATATAGAATGGATCCACGGCAACCCTGAAACGGCGGTTCCGCATGACAATTACGAGAATCAGATCAATAGATGATCGAAGAAATACACTGAAAGATACACAAGGGTCGCTACATATCATCGAACGTCTGGATAGTGCGTTCCGACCGTCCATCTGACTGGGGATGAAAAGAGGTACCCAAACGCAAACGAGTACCCAACGCCTTATACACCGCTTGCCAAAAGTGCGATACAAAACGGCCATCACGATCCGAAACAATAGACTTTCGAGTACCGTTAAGTCTCACAATCTGCGCGATAAACACACGAGCCAACTTCTCCGGGCCCCATGTGTCCTTGATGCCCAGAAAATGTGCCGACTTGGTCAGACGATCAACAATCACCCAGACCATATTCATGCCCGACCTCGATCTCGGCAAACTCGTAATGAAATCCATCGATATATCTTCCCATTTCTATTCCGTAATGGGAAGTGACTGCAATAACCCGGCCGGTCGCTGATGCTCGATTTTGACCTGCTGACAAGTCACACACCTCGCTACAAACTGTGCGACCTCTTCCTTCATATCATTCCACCAGAAATTCCTTCTCAGGTCCTTGTACATCTTGCTCGAACCAGGATGAATGGAGCAAGATGTAGCATGGGACTCACGCAAAATACTCTGTCTCAACTATGAGTCGTTCGGTACACAAAGCCGACTCTGGAATCTCAAAACACCATCCTCGTGAATCAAAAACCCAGGAGACTTTCCTTTAAGAACGTTCTCTCGGATTTGAGTAATCATCGGATCCTCCAACTGCTTCAGCTTAATTTCGTCGATCAAAGACGACGAAATCTCTAAAGCACAAAATTGCCCGACAGCTCCAGGCAGCAAAACCTCGACATCTAACTCGATCAAATCTCGTCGAAGCTCATACTGAGACGTAAAGATCTCAAGCATTCGCAACGCAACTGGTTTCCGACTCAAGGCATCGGCCACGACGTTCGCCTTGCCCGGATGATAAAGGATTTCGAGGTAATAATCCTTAATCAACTCTAACCACCTCCTCTGCATCATATTCAACTCCCGCTGAGTAAATATGTATTTTAGACTTTTATGATCGGTAAAAATCTGACACGCAGAGCCGAAAAGATAGTGACGCCAAATCTTGAGCGCAAAAACAACTGCCGCTAACTCCAAATCGTGAGTAGGGTAGTTAAGCTCATACCGCCTCAACTGTCTCGACGCATAAGCAATGGTCTTGCCGTGCTGCATCAATACGCACCCAAGACCCTGACCCGAAGCATCACTGTAAACAGCAAAACCCTCGTTGCCACATGGCAATGCTAAAACCGGGGCTGAAGTCAAACGCCTCTTCAGTTCCTCAAAACTCGACTGTCTCTCGTCATTCCAGATGAACTTCTCGGACTTCTGGAGCAACTGTGTAAGTGGCCGAGCCAGTTTCGAGAAACCCTCGACGAACCTACGGTAGTAGCCGGCCAGACTCAAGAAACTACGGATCTCCTTCACATTCTTGGGTGGTGCCCAATCCAACACTACCTCAATCTTCTGCGGATCCACTCGAACTCCCTCGGCTGAAATCACGTGACCCAAAAACATCACTTCCTTCAGCCAGAACTCACATTTCGAGAACTTTGCATAGAGTTGCTCGGTCCTCAAAATGTCTAACACTATCCGCAAATGATGGGCATGCTCTTCCTCATTCCTCGAATAAATAAGAATATCGTCAATGAAGACGACGACACACTTATCTAAATACTCGATAAAGACTTTGTTCATCAACTGCATGAACACCGCCGGCGCATTAGTTAACCCGAAAGGCATAACTACAAACTCATAATGTCCGTATCTCGTCCGAAAAGCTGTTTTCGGCACATCGTACTCCCTCACCCGGAGCTGATAGTACCCCAATGTCAAATCAATTTTCGAGAATACCGCCGCTCCTTGTAACTGATCGAAGAAGTCATCAATCCTAGGCAAAGGATACTTGTTCTTGATGGTCACCTTGTTTAGTTCGCGATAGTCGATGCACAAACGCAGTGAACCATCCTTCTTCCACACAAACAGGACTGGTGCGCCCCAAGGCGAGGTGCTCGGTCGAACATACCCCGACTCAAGAAGCTCACTCAACTGCTTCTTCAGCTCTGACATCTCTGAAGGTGCCATGCGATACGGCGCTTTCTAAATCGGAGCCGCGCCCGGCTCTAACTCTATAGCAAACTCGACCTCACGGTCCGGTGGCAATCCCGGTAACTCGTCAGGGAATACATCAGGAAATTCACTAACGACTGGAATCGACGAAAGCTCGACTCCACCATTCTCCGCCTTCAAGGCGTAGCACCAATAACCAGTACACCCCTTTCGCAGGAGTCTCATAGCCTTCAAGGCGTTAATAACGAACTTCTGGTTTCCCCTCTTTCTGTTAGGAATATGCCCTCGAATGCCACTCAGGGGATGAGAGAGTATGGGCATTGTACTTGTAATTATGGAATAATAAATAATAAAAAGGCAATTCGATTCATTCACAGTTTATTGTATTTCAATTGCATTCTTGACTTGGTAAACATTGAAGTGAAGTCCATGTAAATAAATCGAACATTCCATTCTCGTTATGGGATAAGAGAAAATGCACTGGAAGTGTTTAAAGTTTATTTACGTAAATCGTTCGCAAGTCAATAAACTTAAATGGGCATTAAGTTTTAATAAGACTTGTATAACTAATGCTAGGACATGTGCATGTCTTGATAGCATAGTTATAAGTTTATTGGTGGGACCAGTATACTCGAACACGACTCATACTCGATTCAGTCACACGGTATTCACTCTCGGAGAGTCGATGACGAATCGAAAGGTTGTGATAGTATACGTGGACCTTTGACTTGAGGGTTCAGTAGAAATTGTGCCTGTGACGTTTAGTTTGTCATTAGAGTAGTTAGACTCATTTGCTTAATTGCTGAGTCGACCTCGAAGTGCAGACTATACGGGCAGGTAGCAATCTTTACTGTACGCCAAGAAAGGATTCTATCTCCTGTTAGTGAGCAGGCGAATGTCCTATACGGTTAATGGCAAATAATATCATAAGTCTTTGGCCAAAGCATTCTGATATAGTAATATTAGATACACTATTGATCAGTTGGTCTTGATTTGCATTAACACATGTATAGAGTTTAGTCAACAGTAGGGTTTGACTTTATCGTGACCCAAAGACTTGACCGGGACATCTGATCAAGGGTCTATACGTATATAGTATTCACGACATAATGGTTCTGGAATGATCCCTTCATTCGTTCTCAGTCGGGGTTTACAGTGCGGCCCGCTAGGCTGGCTAAGTGCTGCCCGCACTCATTGGTTCCTCCCAATGCCAGCTGAGACGGACCTACGGAGTCGCGCATTAGGAGAATTGACGGATAAATGTGAATTTATTATCTCTCTATTAATATTAGATATTGGATATCTAATTATGATTTATTGGATAAATCAAATAGCGGTCATATGAATTAAAATTAAGTTACCGGGTAATTAATTTAATTCATATTATATTTCTTAGAGAAATATTTGTATTTGATATAATTAATTAATTAGATTAATTAATTAATATAAATACATTGATAATTAAACGGAGTGTATTTAACGGAGTCGTTTGACGAACGTCCGGTACACGGGCCGAGTGACTCGGCTCGTTTTCTAGGAATCTTCCTAGTAGGCCGCCCCCTCACATGTGTTGGAACAATATCTTTTAGATCATTTTGATGATGTGTTATTAAAACCAAAATTTACTTAAAACATATTTTCTCTTCAGTTAACGTACGTAACGCAAACCATATTAACGTACGTAACATTCACAGTTGTTTGCAAGATTTTTAGTACAGTTAACGTACGCAACTCGTCTATTATAACGTACGTAACACTCATTGTTTTCGTAAGTTTTTTTGTACAGGTAACGTACATAACCAGAGTTATCTAACGTACGTAATGCTTGAATTATTCTGACCGTTGGAAAAGCCACTAGCCGTTGCAACAAGTCGTCTCACTCAACGGATCTCTGACCAGAATATTACGTACGTAACCATGAGGTTCATAACGTACGTAACGTATTTTATCATATCTCACTGGACCGTTTCTTCACTTTCGTTACGGCCGCTATTCGGAGCATATAACGTACGTAACGTTCATAACGTACGTAACCATCAGCATGTAACGTACGTAATCAGTTAAACTGTTCCAACGAAAATTTGAGCTCAAGAAGGCTATAAATAGCCAACTTCATGGAGATTGAAAATACACAAGCATTCTGAGCCTACTATCATTCTCAAGCAATATCAAGCAAACATTTTGAGAGACATACTTATTCTAGATTGTGATACGAGAAGATTTGTTCTATAATTTCCAATCTTCATTCTTGTATCAAAGAGCGATCTATTGTGAAAGTCGAGTTTCTACTCGCATTTGTTTTATGTATAGGTTATCTTGTACCCATAAAAACAAGAGTATTTTTGTGAGGTTGTTCTTGAGCCCGGAAATCAAGAAATTGTAAGAAGTTGGCACTAAACTAGAAAGTGCAATTCTAAGTTCTAAGAAAAGTCCTAGTTGATAAAATTAGGTAGGGGACGTAGGCTTCGTTAATAGCCGAACCTCTCGAACAAATTCTTGTGTTCCTTCTTTTCGGCATTCTAATTACTCCGATATTTTGCTTCCGCACAAAAAGAGTTCAATACTTTTATCCGCACTATTCAACCCCCCCTTCTAGTGGCGGTACCAATCTAACAATTGGTATCGGAGCGGTCTCTTTATCACCGGATTAACACCCGCTAGAGAAAAGATCCAGAAATGGCCTTTATCCACTCCTCCGTTGAAGGCAATGCTCTCAATCGCCCACCCTTCTTCGATGGTTCGAACTTTATGACACGGAAGAAGAAAATGTCCATTTTCATCCGAGCTCACGATATTGAAATATGGAAGGTCATTGCCCTTGGACCTACCATTCCTAAGAAGACGGATGGCTCTCTCAAAAGTTTCGAAGAGTACGACGATGCCAACTGGAAGAACGATCACTTCAATAGTAAAGCCACTCAATTGCTTTACTGTGCTCTCAATCCAGAAGATCACAACAGAATTTCTTCCTGCGAGACAACAAAAGAAATCTGGAAAATGTTAGAGATCACCCATGAAGGTACGAGTCAAGTTAAGGAAACAAAAATCAATATGCTTCTTCACGATTATGAACTTTTCACTATGAAAGAAGAAGAAAGCATTACCACTATGCTTGACCGTTTCTCGGCAATCACTAATGGGCTAGCTTATTCGGGAAACCGATATCAAGTAGTGATAAAGCCAAGAAAATCCTTCGGTCTCTACCTAGAGAATGGGACGCTACTGTTACGGCTATCATGGAGTCGAAAGACCTCAATACCATAGAATTCAGCGCTCTCATCGGATCTCTCATCAATTATGAGATTGTCATTAAATCTCGAAGTTCGAAACCAAAACCTAAGGAGAGAGAAAGGACAATCGCTTTCAAAGCCAAAGAAGAAAGCGATCTAGAGGATGAACCTATCGAAGAAGAGGACGAAGAAACCGCCTTTTATGCCAAAAACATAAAGAAATTCAAAAATCTTCTACAAAGGCGCCGGAGAGATATCAAGCAAGAATCAAGGGATGAATCCAAAAAGACTCACTTCCCTCAAAATAAAAAGTTCGACAACACTTGTAGAAGGTGCGGCGTTCCAGGCCATTTTGTGAAAGATTGTCGTGCTGCGGCTCCAATAAGTTCATCAAAACCACCTCATGAAAAGTTCAAAAAGAAGGAAGTTTATGTCGCCACATGGAGCGATGATGATGAGGATGATGAACCACAAGTCCAAACCAATCTTGCTTTAATGGCCCACGCATCCTAAGATAGTGACGAAGAAGTCGAGGTTAGTGATTCTCATGAAGAACTACTTGATGCTTTTGAATCCCTAAATAATGAATACGAAAAGGCTTGCAATAGCAATAAAGATTTGAAAAAGAAAATAAAACTCCTTGAAATTGAAAATGCTAAATTATTGAAAAACAAGGAAGTTTCTATTGATCATACAAACTGTTTGGAAACTGAGAAAATTCTGAAAGATGAATTGCACAAAACTCAGAAAGAATTAAAACTTTATGTTAGAAAATTTTCATGTGGTAATGACAAATTCGAGCAACTATTATTTGGTCAAAAATTTTCTCTTTCAAAACAAGGACTTGGATATAATTCATTTCCAATGAAAAAGTCCTTAGAAATTACCACAAAAGATTCGGACACTTTAAAAACGGGAATTCCATCATGTCCAAAATGTTTAAACCTGGACATACCGAAACTTACTGTCGTAATTCTAGACGCACTATAAGGGTTAAGCAAATTTGGGTACCAAAAGGGACCATTGTTAAAAATCAAGTTTTTGTATCTAACTCCTCAGGACCCAAATTAGCCTGGGTACCTATAAAACGGAAGAAAAATGTTTTTGTAGGTACAAGCAAGGAAGACAACATTATCAAATAAATGGTATGTTGATAGTGGATGTTCAAATCACATGAGTGGAAATGAACATCTCTTCACGGAGCTGAAAAAGGAAGATCGTGGCTGTGTTACCTTTGGCGATAATAAAAAGGGCCAAATAAAAGGGACAGGTAAAATTGGTAAGAAACCTTTACCTACTATTGAAAATGTTCTATTTGTTGATGGACTTTGCCATAATCTTCTGAGTGTTTCCCAACTTTGTGACACCGGTCTTAAATTGATTTTTGAAATTACGCATTGCACGGCAATGAGAAAAGACCAAATCATTTTTATTGGATTGCGTTATGGGAATATTTACATTGTTGATCTCTAAGATGAATCTTCCTTCAACGAAAAATGTCTACTGCAAATGCGATGAAAATGCCGTTGTTTGGCACCAAAAATTGGGACATGCCTCTTTACCACTTCTTTCAAAATTGGCCAAAAATGATATTGTTCGTGGTCTACCAAAATTGAATTTTAGAAAAGACCACATTTGTGAGGCCTGTATTAAAGGTAAACATGCAAGAGGCTCGTTTAAACCAAAAATGGAAATTTCCACTAGTCGCATTCTTGAATTAATTCATATGGATTTAATTGGTCCGTCTCGACATGCCAGTCTAACAGGTAAACTTTACACTTTAGTTATTGTCGATGATTTTTCAAGATTTACTTGGGTAAAATTCTTAGCCAATAAAGATGATGCTTTTAACGAGTTTGTTAAGTGGTGTAAGGTTACCCAGAAGGAAAAAGAATTACCAGTTATCGCCATTCGAACCGATCATGATGGAGAATTTGATTCTAATCTCTTTGAAGATTGGTGCGATAAATATGGCATTGGGCACAACTTTTCGGCACCTCGGACACCCCAACAAAATGGAGTTGTCGAGAGGAAGAATCGCTCTCTAGAAGAAATGAGCCGAACAATGCTCAATGAGTATGGTCTTCCTAAATATTTTTGGGCCGAAGCCGTTAACACCGCTTGTTATGTTATTAATCGTGTTCATCTCAGGAGGAACAAAATGATGACTCCTTATGAGATTTTTAAAGGTAAAAAGCCCAATTTATCTTATTTTCATCCATTTGGTTGTAAAGTGTTTATTCATAATAATGGTAAGGATAATTTGGGTAAATTCGATTCAAAATCAGATATTGGCATATTTCTTGGTTATTTTACTAATAGTAAAGCGTATCGTGTATTTAATTGTAGAAGAGGTTCGGTAGAAGAATCTATTCATGTAAAATTCGATGATACAGTTTTACCCCCGAGAAAGGTTGTTTTTGATGATGATGCAGGTATGGTTCCAGCTAACGAAGTATCCGATGTATCAAAGGAGTTGGAGAAGCTCGACGTAAGCTCGGAAAAACAGGAGGAAAATACTTACAACCTTCCTAAAGATTGGGCAAATGTGAAAGACCATCCGATGGAACAAATTCTCGGAAAAATTGATGAAGGTGTACGAACTAGGAGAAATATAAATGATTGTATTAATAATATTGCATTTATTTCTCTTACAGAACCAAAGAATATCGATGAGGCCATAAATGATGAGAATTGGGCTATTGCTATGCAAGAAGAGCTAAACCAATTCGAAAGAAATAATGTTTGGGAATTAGTTCCGGCACCGGTAGATAAATCAATCATTGGCACCAAATGGGTTCATAAAATCAAAACCGATGATGACGGTCTCCCTATTAAAAATAAATCGAGGTTGGTCGCCCAAGGCTATAATCAAGAAGAAGGTTTGGATTATGAAGAAACATTCGCTCCTGTTGCTCGTCTTGAAGCTATTCGTCTTCTCTGTGCCTTTGCCGCATACAAGAAGATCAAACTCCATCAAATGGATGTAAAAAGTGCGTTCCTAAATGGAATCATCCAGGAGGAAGTGTATGTCAGGCAACCGCCGGGTTTTGAAGACTATGATTATCCGGATCATGTGTACAAGCTCCATAAAGCTCTCTATGGATTAAAACAAGCTCCGAGAGCATGGTATGATCGTCTAAGCTCTTTTCTTATCTCAAATGGTTATAAAAGAGGTAATGTTGATAATACCCTATTCATTAAGGTTTTAAGTGATGATATGTTAATTTGTCAAATTTATGTGGACGATATTGTTTTTGGTGCAACTAACGGAACTCTGTCCAAAGAATTTTCAAATCTTATGAAGGGAGAGTTCGAAAGAGCATGATGGGAGAGTTGAAAAACTTTCTCAACTCAATGACGGAATATTCATTCACCAATCCAAGTACGTCAATGAGCTTCTAAAGAAATTTAAGATGGAAGATTGCAAAGAAATATCCACTCCTATGTCTTCCACTCTTAAACTCGATAAAGATGAAAAAGGTAAATCTGTTGACCAAAAATAGTATCGAGGTATGATCGGATCTTTACTTTACTTAACTGCATCTAGACCTGATATAATGTTTGCTACTTGTCTATGTGCTCGTTTTCAAGCAAACCCTAAAGAATCTCATCTCATTGCATGTAAACGGATTTTTCGATATTTAAAATATACTACTGGTTTAGGCCTATGGTATCCTTCTAGCATTGATTTTCAACTTTTTGCATATAGTGATGCCGATTTCGGTGGATGTAAAATTGATAGAAAAAGCACCACCGGAACTTGTCATTTTATGAGTTCGTGTTTAATTTCATGGGGAAGTAAGAAACAGACTAGTGTCGCTACTTCCACAGCTGAAGCAGAATATGTGGCTGCGGGAAGTGCATGTGCACAAGTCCTTTGGATCAAAAATCAATTACTTGATTATGGCATCAAACTTAAAAATACTCCTATTTTTTGTGACAATACGAGTGCCATTAATCTAAGTATAAACCCCATTTTGCATAGTAGGACAAAACACATCGAAATTCGTCACCATTTTATTCGTGACCATGTCCAAAACGGGAATGTTCGTCTCCAATTTGTTGGTACTAATGAACAATTGGCGGATATTTTTACAAAACCATTACCCGAAGAGGCTTTCAATTTTATTCGCATCAATTTAGGAATGGGACATGTTGATCATTTTTAAATGTTGCACACTCATTATAGTCACATTAAATGGTCATTTAAATCGGGACATCATCGAAAGGAAAAGACTATTCATTTGGTCCTGCTTACGTACGGTAGGGGCGGTCCATTACGTACGTAATAGGACCTTACGACGTCACATGATGTTACGTTACGCACGTAACGAATCGCAGATTGATCCGGAGAGTTCAGTTTTCACGCCACGACGTTACGAAGGGATATAACGTACGTAATCGGTCGTTGACCCTAACATATATAAACCCTTTTCGACCATCCCCTTTCATTTCTTTCAATCCCTAGCATCGTCTAAAACTTTCGGAATGAAGAACTCCCCGCAAACTTCAAGTTCATCCATCAAACCTTCACTTTTAACCGATTCAATCTTCATGGCATCGAACGGAAAGAAGAGAAGAGGAGAAACCTCCCAATCATCCTCCACGGCTTCCGGCGAACCATCATTTCGGAATGCTCAAGCCATGAAAGTTTTCAATGAAATTCTTATCGACGAAGAGGTAACTCCGAGTCACCACTTTGATTTCGAATCTCTGAACTGTGTTGGTGTTGCTATCGAAGAATTCTTCGATATGCTTGGGATAAATCATTTCGTTAGTCTTGCTCGACCAATATATGTGGACTGTGTAAAAGAGTTTTATGCAAATTTTTTTGTCACGTATGATGCCGATGGTCTTGCTGTAGTTAACTCTCTTGTGCGTAATAAACCAATATCCTTTGATGCCGCAAAACTTTCGGAGATTTTTGGTCTCCCTAATGAGGGTTTTCGATGTAAAGGAGAGTTTGCTCCTCCAGATGAAGTCATTGACAACTTCTTCGATGATGAAAGCTATGGTGTTCATGAGTCCAAAGTCCGTGATTTTTTGTCGGACAAAGCCGTTCTAAATGTTCATTCCGGGCGTTTTGAAAACAATGACTTTGGGATAAACATCCACTTGCTTCACGATGCTATCACTCGTTGTCTTATGCCTAAAGTTAATGCTCAGCTTCGACTTGTGAATATCGATATGGAGATCATTTATCATGTGTGGAAGGATCACCAAGTCAACTTCGCGTCCATCGTGCTAAAATGGTTCGTGGAAAAAGGTCAAATTTTCCACAAAAAGAGTTACGTGAAAGTTGATCGACAAAGAAAATCGGGAATGCCGTTTGGATCAATCTTAACAGAAATTTTTGAGAAAGCAGGAGTTGATTTATCTGGGGTTCATGGGGTTCCGATTCCTAGGGGGAGCCTCGTCACCGAAGGGACGTTACGGATGATGAGGTATCTACGCACGAGAAATCGTGGATGGATATACTTTGCGTATATCAAGGATGATGATCGGCTCATAGATGGGGGTACTCTTCTGAGACCGGAGGAGAGGATCACATCTAGGGGGATCGAGCATACTAGACCTCGTCCTTCATCCCAGCTTGGTTCCTCCCGTCCTCGTCCGGAATCCTCTTCATCCCAGATGGCTTCTCGGATGGATAGGCTCGAGAAAGATATGAGCGAAATCAAGATCATGGTCAAGAGCATCTGCACGCATTTTGGGATACCGCCGACACCTCCGGATGCGGACCTTGACTAGTCGGGCTATCCTTCTTATGATGATGTTCCCTGTTTTATTAAAAGACCAAACATTTAATTCTCATGTTTATGTTTCAACTGTAATGACTATCTCTGTTTTTATGCATCATTTTGGTTAATCGTTGACTTGGATTCTATTGATTATTATGTGTATCATTGATTTCTCTTGCAGGATCTCTCAACTTTTTGTTAATGACAAAAAGGGGGAGAATAATATGTATTCATTTTTGAAATCACCTTTCGAAATAACCCGTGCGCGTTTTCAGGGGGAGCATATTAATTTTTACAGTGCTCGTGTTCAGGGGGAGCCTTATTAAATTTTTAAAATCATGTTTTCAAAAACTCACATACGTAAATTTTGTCATCATCAAAAAGGGGGAGATTGTTGGAACAATATCTTTAAATCATTTTGATGATGTGTTATTAAAACCAAAATTTACTTAAAACATATTTTCTCTTCAGTTAACGTACGTAACGCAAACCATATTAACGTACGCAACATTCACAGTTGTTTGCAAGATTTTTAGTACAGTTAACGTACGTAACTCGTCTATTATAACGTACGTAACACTCATTGTTTTCGTAAGTTTTTCTGTATAGGTAACATACGTAACCAGAGTTATCTAACGTACGTAATGCTTGAATTATTCTGACCGTTGGAAAAGCCACTAGCCGTTGCAACAAGTCGTCTCACTCAACGGATCTCTGACCAGAATATTACGTACGTAACCATGAGGTTCATAACGTACGTAACGTATTTTATTATATCTCACTGGACCATTTCTTCACTTTCGTTACGGCCGCTATTCGGAGCATATAACGTACGTAACGTTCATAACGTACGTAACCATCAGCATGTAACGTACGTAATCAGTTAAACTGTTCCAACGGGAATTTGAGCTCAAGAAGGCTATAAATAGCCAACTTCATGGAGATTGAAAATACACAAGCATTCTGAGCCTACTAGCATTCTCAAGCAATATCAAGCAAACATTTTGAGAGATATACTTATTCTAGATTGTGATATGAGAAGATTTGTTCTATAATTTCCAATCTTCATTCTTGTATCAAAGAGCGATCTATTGTGAAAGTCGAGTTTCTACTCGCATTTGTTTTGTGTATAGGTTATCTTGTACCCAGAAAAACAAGAGTATTTTTGTGAGGTTGTTCTTGAGCCCGGAAATCAAGAAATTGTAAGAAGTTGGCACTAAACTAGAAAGTGCAATTCTAAGTTCTAAGAAAAGTCCTAGTTGATAAAACTAGGTAGGGGATGTAGGCTTCGTTAATAGCCGAACCTCTCGAACAAATTCTTGTGTTCCTTCTTTTCCGCATTCTAATTACTCCGATATTTTGCTTCCGCACAAAAAGAGTTCAATACTCTTATCCGCACTATACAACCCCCCCTTCTAGTGGCGGTACCAATCTAACAATTGGTATCGGAGCGGTCTCTTTATCACCGGATTAACACCCGCTAGAGAAAAGATCCAGAAATGGCCTTTATCCACTCCTCCGTTGAAGGCAATGCTCTCAATCGCCCACCCTTCTTCGATGGTTCGAACTTTATGACACGGAAGAAGAAAATGTCCATTTTCATCCGAGCTCACGATATTGAAATATGGAAGGTCATTGCCCTTGGACCTACCATTCCTAAGAAGACGGATGGCTCTCTCAAAAGTTTCGAAGAGTACGACGATGCCAACTGGAAGAACGATCACTTCAATAGTAAAGCCACTCAATTGCTTTACTGTGCTCTCAATCCAGAAGATCACAACAGAATTTCTTCCTGCGAGATAGCAAAAGAAATCTAGAAAATGTTAGAGATCACCCATGAAGGTACGAGTCAAGTTAAGGAAACAAAAATCAATATGCTTCTTCACGATTATGAACTTTTCACTATGAAAGAAGAAGAAAGCATTACCACTATGCTTGACCGTTTCTCGGCAATCACTAATGGGCTAGCTTCATTCGGGAAACCGATATCAAGTAGTGATAAAGCCAAGAAAATCCTTCGGTCTCTACCTAGAGAATGGGACGCTACTGTTACGGCTATCATGGAGTCGAAAGACCTCAATACCATAGAATTCAGTGCTCTCATCGGATCTCTCATCAATTATGAGATTGTCATTAAATCTCGAAGTTCGAAACCAAAACCTAAGGAGAGAGAAAGGACAATCGCTTTCAAAGCCAAAGAAGAAAGCGATCTAGAGGATGAACCTATCGAAGAAGAGGACGAAGAAACCGCCTTTTATGCCAAAAACATAAAGAAATTCAAAAATCTTCTACAAAGGCGCCGGAGAGATATCAAGCAAGAATCAAGGGATGAATCCAAAAAGACTCACTTCCCTCAAAATAAAAAGTTCGACAACACTTGTCGAAGGTGCGGCGTTCCAGGCCATTTTGCGAAAGATTGTCGTGCTGCGGCTCCAATAAGTTCATCAAAACCACCTCATGAAAAGTTCAAAAAGAAGGAAGTTTATGTCGCCACATGGAGCGATGATGATGAGGATGATGAACCACAAGTCCAAACCAATCTTGCTTTAATGGCCCACGCATCCTAAGATAGTGACAAAGAAGTCGAGGTTAGTGATTCTCATGAAGAACTACTTGATGCTTTTGAATCCCTAAATAATGAATACGAAAAGGCTTGCAATAGCAATAAAGATTTGAAAAAGAAAATAAAACTCCTTGAAATTGAAAATGCTAAATTATTGAAAAACAAGGAAGTTTCTATTGATCATACAAACTGTTTGGAAACTGAGAAAATTCTGAAAGATGAATTGCACAAAACTCGAAAAGAATTAATACTTTATGTTAGAAAATTTTCATGTGGTAATGACAAATTCGAGCAACTATTATTTGGTCAAAAATTTTCTCTTTCAAAACAAGGACTTGGATATAATTCATTTCCAATGAAAAAGTCCTTAGAAATTACCACAAAAGATTCGGACACTTTAAAAACGGGAATTCCATCATGTCCAAAATGTTTAAACTGGACATACCAAAACTTCTTGTCGTAATTCTAGACGCACTATAAGGGTTAAGCAAATTTGGGTACCAAAAGGGACCATTGTTAAAAATCAAGTTTTTGTATCTAACTCCTCAGGACCCAAATTAGCCTGGGTACCTATAAAACGGAAGAAAAATGTTTTTGTAGGTACAAGCAAGGAATACAACATTATCAAATAAATGGTATGTTGATAGTGGATGTTCAAATCACATGAGTGGAAATGAACATCTCTTCACGGAGCTGAAAAAGGAAGATCGTGGCTGTGTTACCTTTGGCGATAATAAAAAGGGCCAAATAAAAGGGACAGGTAAAATTGGTAAGAAACCTTTACCTACTATTGAAAATGTTCTATTTGTTGATGGACTTTGCCATAATCTTCTGAGTGTTTCCCAACTTTGTGACACCGGTCTTAAATTGATTTTTGAAATTACGCATTGCACGGCAATGAGAAAAGACCAAATCATTTTTATTGGATTGCGTTATGGGAATATTTACATTGTTGATCTCCAAGATGAATCTTCCTTCAACGAAAAATGTCTACTTTCGTACGATGAAAATGCCGTTGTTTGGCACCAAAAATTGGGACATGCCTCTTTACCACTTCTTTCAAAATTGGCCAAAAATGATATTGTTCGTGGTCTACCAAAATTGAATTTTAGAAAAGACCACATTTGTGAGGCCTGTATTAAAGGTAAACATGCAAGAGGCTCGTTTAAACCAAAAATGGAAATTTCCACTAGTCGCATTCTTGAATTAATTCATATGGATTTAATTGGTCCGTCTCGACATGCCAGTCTAACAGGTAAACTTTACACTTTAGTTATTGTCGATGATTTTTCAAGATTTACTTGGGTAAAATTCTTAGCCAATAAAGATGATGCTTTTAACAAGTTTGTTAAGTGGTGTAAGGTTACCCAGAAGGAAAAAGAATTACCAGTTATCGCCATTCGAACCGATCATGATGGAGAATTTGATTCTAATCTCTTTGAAGATTGGTGCGATAAATATGGCATTGGGCACAACTTTTCGGCACCTCGGACACCCCAACAAAATGGAGTTGTCGAGAGGAAGAATCGCTCTCTAGAAGAAATGAGCCGAACAATGCTCAATGAGTATGGTCTTCCTAAATATTTTTGGGAGAAGCCGTTAACACCGCTTGTTATGTTATTAATCGTGTTCATCTCGGGAGGAACAAAATGATGACTCCTTATGAGATTTTTAAAGGTAAAAAGCCCAATTTATCTTATTTTCATCCATTTGGTTGTAAAGTGTTTATTCATAATAATGGTAAGGATAATTTGGGTAAATTCGATTCAAAATCAGATATTGGCATATTTCTTGGTTATTCTACTAATAGTAAAGCGTATCGTGTATTTAATTGTAGAAGAGGTTCGGTAGAAGAATCTATTCATGTAAAATTCGATGATACAGTTTTACCCCCGAGAAAGGTTGTTTTTGATGATGATGCAGGTATGGTTCCAGCTAACGAAGTATCCGATGTATCAAAGGAGTTGGAGAAGCTCGACGTAAGCTCGGAAAAACAGGAGGAAAATACTTACAACCTTCCTAAAGATTGGGCAAATGTGAAAGACCATCCGATGGAACAAATTCTCGGAAAAATTGATGAAGGTGTACGAACTAGGAGAAATATAAATGATTGTATTAATAATATTGCATTTATTTCTCTTACAGAACCAAAGAATATCGATGAGGCCATAAATGATGAGAATTGGGCTATTGCTATGCAAGAAGAGCTAAACCAATTCGAAAGAAATAATGTTTGGGAATTAGTTAAAACCTAGGTAGATAAATCAATCATTGGCACCAAATGGGTTCATAAAATCAAAACCGATGATGACGGTCTCCCTATTAAAAATAAATCGAGGTTGGTCGCCCAAGGCTATAATCAAGAAGAAGGTTTGGATTATGAAGAAACATTCGCTCCTGTTGCTCGTCTTGAAGCTATTCGTCTTCTCTGTGCCTTTGACGCATACAAGAAGATCAAACTCCATCAAATGGATGTAAAAAGTGCGTTCCTAAATGGAATCATCCAGGAGGAAGTGTATGTCAGGCAACCGCCGGGTTTTGAAGACTATGATTATCCGGATCATGTGTACAAGCTCCATAAAGCTCTCTATGGATTAAAACAAGCTCCGAGAGCATGGTATGATCGTCTAAGCTCTTTTCTTATCTCAAATGGTTATAAAAGAGGTAATGTTGATAATACCCTATTCATTAAGGTTTTAAGTGATGATATGTTAATTTGTCAAATTTATGTGGACGATATTGTTTTTGGTGCAACTAACGAAACTCATCGAAGAATTTTCAAATCTTATGAAGGGAGAGTTCGAAAGAGCATGATGGGAGAGTTGAAAAACTTTCTCAACTCAATGACGGAATATTCATTCACCAATCCAAGTACGTCAATGAGCTTCTAAAGAAATTTAAGATGGAAGATTGCAAAGAAATATCCACTCCTATGTCTTCCACTCTTAAACTCGATAAAGATGAAAAAGGTAAATCTGTTGACCAAAAATAGTATCGAGGTATGATCGGATCTTTACTTTACTTAACTGCATCTAGACCTGATATAATGTTTGCTACTTGTCTATGTGCTCGTTTTCAAGCAAACCCTAAAGAATCTCATCTCATTGCATGTAAACGGATTTTTCGATATTTAAAATATACTACTGGTTTAGGCCTATGGTATCCTTCTAGCATTGATTTTCAACTTTTTGCATATAGTGATGCCGATTTCGGTGGATGTAAAATTGATAGAAAAAGCACCACCGGAACTTGTCATTTTATGAGTTCGTGTTTAATTTCATGGGGAAGTAAAAGCAGGACTAGTGTCGCTACTTCCACAGCTGAAGCAGAATATGTGGCTGCGGGAAGTGCATGTGCACAAGTCCTTTGGATCAAAAATCAATTACTTGATTATGGCATCAAACTTAAAAATACTCCTATTTTTTGTGACAATACGAGTGCCATTAATCTAAGTATAAACCTCATTTTGCATAGTAGGACAAAACACATCGAAATTCGTCACCATTTTATTCGTGACCATGTCCAAAACGGGAATGTTCGTCTCCAATTTGTTGGTACTAATGAACAATTGGCGGATATTTTTACAAAACCATTACCCGAAGAGGCTTTCAATTTTATTCGCATCAATTTAGGAATGGGACATGTTGATCATTTTTAAATGTTGCACACTCATTATAGTCACATTAAATGGTCATTTAAATCGGGACATCATCGAAAGGAAAAGACTATTCATTTGGTCCTGCTTACGTACGGTAGGGGCGGTCCATTACGTACGTAATAGGACCTTACGTACGTCACATGATGTTACGTTACGTACGTAACGAATCGCAGGATTCAGTCCAGAGAGTTCAGGTTTTCACGCTACGTACGTTACAGAAGGGATATAACGTACGTAATCGGTCGTTGACCCTAACATATATAAACCCTTTTCGACCATCCCCTTTCATTTCTTTCAATCCCTAGCATCGTCTAAAACTTTCGGAATGAAGAACTCCCCGCAAACTTCAAGTTCATCCATCAAACCTTCACTTTTCGACCGATTCAATCTTCATGGCATCGAGCGGAAGAAGAGAAGAGGAGAAACCTCCCAATCATCCTCCACGGCTTGCGAACCATCATTTCGAATGCTCAAGCCATGAAAGTTTTCAATGAAATTCTTATCGGCGAAGAGGTAACTCGAGTCACCACTTTGATTTCGAATCTCTGAACTGTGTTGGTGTTGCTATCGAAGAATTCTTCGATATGCTTGGGATAAATCATTTCGTTAGTCTTGCTCGACCAATATATGTGGACTGTGTAAAAGAGTTTTATGCAAATTTTTTTGTCACGTATGATGCCGATGGTCTTCTTGTAGTTAACTCTCTTGTGCGTAATAAACCAATATCCTTTGATGCCGCAAAACTTTCGGAGATTTTTGGTCTCCCTAATGAGGGTTTTCGATGTAAAGGAGAGTTTGCTCCTCCAGATGAAGTCATTGACAACTTCTTCGATGATGAAAGCTATGGTGTTCATGAGTCCAAAGTCCGTGATTTTTTGTCGGACAAAGCCGTTCTAAATGTTCATTCCGGGCGTTTTGAAAACAATGACTTTGGGATAAACATCCACTTGCTTCACGATGCTATCACTCGTTGTCTTATGCCTAAAGTTAATGCTCAGCTTCGACTTGTGAATATCGATATGGAGATCATTTATCATGTGTGGAAGGATCACCAAGTCAACTTCGCGTCCATCGTGCTAAAATGGTTCGTGGAAAAAGGTCAAATTTTCCACAAAAAGAGTTACGTGAAAGTTGATCGACAAAGAAAATCGGGAATGCCGTTTGGATCAATCTTAACAGAAATTTTTGAGAAAGCAGGAGTTGATTTATCTGGGGTTCATGGGGTTCCGATTCCTAGGGGTAGCCTCGTCACCGAAGGGACGTTACGGATGATGAGGTATCTACGCACGAGAAATCGTGGATGGATACACTTTGCGTATATCAAGGATGATGATCGGCTCATAGATGGGGGTACTCTTCTGAGACCGGAGGAGAGGATCACATCTAGGGGGATCGAGCATACTAGACCTCGTCCTTCATCCCAGCTTGGTTCCTCCCGTCCTCGTCCGGAATCCTCTTCATCCCAGATGGCTTCTCGGATGGATAGGCTCGAGAAAGATATGAGCGAAATCAAGATCATGGTCAAGAGCATCTGCACGCATTTTGGGATACCGCCGACACCTCCGGATGCGGACCTTGACTAGTCGGGCTATCCTTCTTATGATGATGTTCCCTGTTTTATTAAAAGACCAAACATTTCATTCTCATGTTTATGTTTCAACTGTAATGACTATCTCTGTTTTTATGCATCATTTTGGTTAATCGTTGACTTGGTTTCTATTGATTATTATGTGTATCATTGATTTCTCTTGCAGGATCTCTCAACTTTTTGTTAATGACAAAAAGGGGGAGAATAATATGTATTCATTTTTGAAATCACCTTTTGAAATAACCCGTGCGCGTTTTCAGGGGGAGCATATTAATTTTTACAGTGCTCGTGTTCAGGGGGAGCCTTATTAAATTTTTAAAATCATGTTTTCAAAAACTCACATACGTAAATTTTGTCATCATCAAAAAGGGGGAGATTGTTGGAACAATATCTTTAAATCATTTTGATGATGTGTTATTAAAACCAAAATTTACTTAAAACATATTTTCTCTTCAGTTAACGTACGTAACGCAAACCATATTAACGTACGCAACATTCACAGTTGTTTGCAAGATTTTTAGTACAGTTAACGTACGTAACTCGTCTATTATAACGTACGTAACACTCATTGTTTTCGTAAGTTTTTCTGTACAGGTAACATACGTAACCAGAGTTATCTAACGTACGTAATGCTTGAATTATTCTGACCGTTGGAAAAGCCACTAGCCGTTGCAACAAGTCGTCTCACTCAACGGATCTCTGACCAGAATATTACGTACGTAACCATGAGGTTCATAACGTACGTAACGTATTTTATTATATCTCACTGGACCATTTCTTCACTTTCGTTACGGCCGCTATTCGGAGCATATAACGACGTAACGTTCATAACGCACGTAACCATCGGCATGTAACGCACGTAATCGCTAAACTGTTCCAACGGGAATTTGAGCTCAAGAAGGCTATAAATAGCCAACTTCATGGAGATTGAAAATACACAAGCATTCTGAGCCTACTAGCATTCTCAAGCAATATCAAGCAAACATTTTGAGAGATATACTTATTCTAGATTGTGATATGAGAAGATTTGTTCTATAATTTCCAATCTTCATTCTTGTATCAAAGAGCGATCTATTGTGAAAGTCGAGTTTCTACTCGCATTTGTTTTGTGTATAGGTTATCTTGTACCCAGAAAAACAAGAGTATTTTTGTGAGGTTGTTCTTGAGCCCGGAAATCAAGAAATTGTAAGAAGTTGGCACTAAACTAGAAAGTGCAATTCTAAGTTCTAAGAAAAGTCCTAGTTGATAAAACTAGGTAGGGGATGTAGGCTTCGTTAATAGCCGAACCTCTCGAACAAATTCTTGTGTTCCTTCTTTTCCGCATTCTAATTACTCCGATATTTTGCTTCCGCACAAAAAGAGTTCAATACTCTTATCCGCACTATTCAACCCCGCCTTCTAGTGGCGGTACCAATCTAACAATTGGTATCGGAGCGGTCTCTTTATCACCGGATTAACACCCGCTAGAGAAAAGATCCAGAAATGGCCTTTATCCACTCCTCCGTTGAAGGCAATGCTCTCAATCGCCCATCCTTCTTCGATGGTTTGAACTTTATGACATGGAAGAAGAAAATGTCCATTTTCATCCGAGCTCACAATATTGAAATATGGAAGGTCATTGCCCTTGGACCTACCATTCATAAGAAGACGGATGGCTCTCTCAAAAGTTTCGAAGAGTACGACGATGCCGACTGGAAGAACGACCACTTCAATAGTAAAGCCACTCAATTGCTTTACTGTGCTCTCAATCCAGAAGATCACAACAGAATTTCTTCCTGCGAGACGGCAAAAGAAATCTGGAAAATATTAGAGATCACCCATGAAGGTACGAGTCAAGTTAAGGAAACAAAAATCAATATGCTTCTTCACGATTATGAACTTTTCACTATGAAAGAAGAAGAAAGCATTACCACTATGCTTGACCGTTTCTCGGCAATCACTAATGGGCTAGATTCATTCGGGAAACCGATATCAAGTAGTGATAAAGCCAAGAAAATCCTTCGGTCTCTACCTAGAGAATGGGACGCTACTGTTACGGCTATCATGGAGTCGAAAGACCTCAATACCATAGAATTCAGCGCTCTCATCGGATCTCTCATCAATTATGAGATTGTCATTAAATCTCGAAGTTTGAAACTAAAACCTAAGGAGAGAGAAAGGACAATCGCTTTTAAAGCCAAAGAAGAAAGCGATCTAGAAGATGAACCTATCGAAGAAGAGGACGAAGAAACCGCCTTTTATGCCAAAAACATAAAGAAATTCAAAAATCTTCTACAAAGGCGCCGGAGAGATATCAAGCAAGAATCAAGGGATGAATCCAAAAAGACTCACTTCCCTCAAAATAAAAAGTTCGACAACACTTGTCGAAGGTGCGGCGTTCCAGGCCATTTTGCGAAAGATTGTCGTGCTGCGGCTCCAATAAGTTCATCAAAACCACCTCATGAAAAGTTCAAAAAGAAGGAAGTTTATGTCGCCACATGGAGCGATGATGATGAGGATGATGAACCACAAGTCCAAACCAATCTTGCTTTAATGGCCCGCGCATCCTAAGATAGTGACGAAGAAGTCGAGGTTAGTGATTCTCATGAAGAACTACTTGATGCTTTTGAATCCCTAAATAATGAATACGAAAAGGCTTGCAATAGCAATAAAGATTTGAAAAAGAAAATAAAACTCCTTGAAATTGAAAATGCTAAATTATTGAAAAACAAGGAAGTTTTTATTGATCATACAAACTGTTTGGAAACTGAGAAAATTCTGAAAGATGAATTGCACAAAACTCAGAAAGAATTAAAACTTTATGTTAGTAAATTTTCATGTGGTAATGACAAATTCGAGCAACTATTATTTGGTCAAAAATTTTCTCTTTCAAAACAAGGACTTGGATATAATTCATTTCCAATGAAAAAGTCCTTAGAAATTACCACAAAAGATTCGGACACTTTAAAAATGGGAATTCCATCATGTCCAAAATGTTTAAAACCTAGACATACCGAAACTTACTGTCGTAATTCTAGACGCACTATAAGGGTTAAGCAAATTTGGGTACTAAAAGAGACCATTGTTAAAAATCAAGTTTTTGTATCTAACTCCTCAGGACCCAAATTAGCCTGGGTACCTATAAAACGGAAGAAAATTGTTTTTGTAGGTACAAGCAAGGAAGACAACATTATCAAATAAATGGTATGTTGATAGTGGATGTTCAAATCACATGAGTGGAAATGAACATCTCTTCACGGAGCTGAAAAAGGAAGATCGTGGCTGTGTTACCTTTGGCGATAATAAAAAGGGACAAATAAAAGGGACAGGTAAAATTGGTAAGAAACCTTTTCCTACTATTGAAAATGTTCTATTTGTTGATGGACTTTGCCATAATCCTCTGAGTGTTTCCCAACTTTGTGACACCGGTCTTAAATTGATTTTTGAAATTACGCATTGCACGGCAATGAGAAAAGACCAAATCGTTTTTATTGGATTGCGTTATGGGAATATTTACATTGTTGATCTCTAAGATGAATCTTCCTTCAACGAAAAATGTCTACTTTCGTACGATGAAAATGCCGTTGTTTGGCACCGAAAATTGGGACATGCCTCTTTACCACTTCTTTCAAAATTGGCCAAAAATGATATTGTTCGTGGTCTACCAAAATTGAATTTTAGAAAAGACCACATTTGTGAGGCCTGTATTAAAGGTAAACATGCAAGAGGCTCGTTTAAACCAAAAATGGAAATTTCCACTAGTCGCATTCTTGAATTAATTAATATGGATTTAATTGGTCCGTCTCGACATGCCAGTCTAACAGGTAAACTTTACACTTTAGTTATTGTCGATGATTTTTCAAGATTTACTTGGGTAAAATTCTTAGCCAATAAAGATGATGCTTTTAACGAGTTTGTTAAGTGGTGTAAGGTTACCCAGAAGGAAAAAGAATTACCAGTTATCGCCATTCGAACCGATCATGATGGAGAATTTGATTCTAATCTCTTTGAAGATTGGTGCGATAAATATGGTATTGGGCACAACTTTTCGGCACCTCGGACACCCCAACAAAATGGAGTTGTCGAGAGGAAGAATCGCTCTCTAGAAGAAATGAGCCGAACAATGCTCAATGAGTATGGTCTTCCTAAATATTTTTGGGCCGAAGCCGTTAACACCGCTTGTTATGTTATTAATCGTGTTCATCTCAGGAGGAACAAAATGATGACTCCTTATAAGATTTTTAAAGGTAAAAAGCCCAATTTATCTTATTTTCATCCATTTGGTTGTAAAGTGTTTATTCATAATAATGGTAAGGATAATTTGGGTAAATTCGATTCAAAATCAGATATTGGCATATTTCTTGGTCATTCTACTAATAGTAAAGCGTATCGTGTATTTAATTGTAGAAGAGGTTCGGAAGAAGAATCTATTCATGTAAAATTCGATGATACAGTTTTACCCCCGAGAAAGGTTGTTTTTGATGATGATGCAGGTATGGTTCCAGCTAACGAAGTATCCGATGTATCAAAGGAGTTGGAGAAGCTCGACGTAAGCTCGGAAAAACAGGAGGAAAATACTTACAACCTTCCTAAAGATTGGGCAAATGTGAAAGACCATCCGATGGAACAAATTCTCGGAAAAATCGATGAAGGTGTACGAACTAGGAGAAATATAAATGATTGTATTAATAATATTGCATTTATTTCTCTTACAGAATCAAAGAATATCGATGAGGCCATAAATGATGAGAATTGGGCTATTGCTATGCAAGAAGAGCTAAACCAATTCGAAAGAAATAATGTTTGGGAACTAGTTCCGGCACCGGTAGATAAATCAATCATTGGCACCAAATGGGTTCATAAAATCAAAACCGATGATGACGGTCTCCCTATTAAAAATAAATCGAGGTTGGTCGCCCAAGGCTATAATCAAGAAGAAGGTTTGGATTATGAAGAAACATTCGCTCCTGTTGCTCGTCTTGAAGCTATTCGTCTTCTCTGTGCCTTTGCCGCATACAAGAAGATCAAACTCCATAAAATGGATGTAAAAAGTGCGTTCCTAAATGGAATCATCCAGGAGGAAGTGTATGTCAGGCAACCGCCGGGTTTTGAAGACTATGATTATCCGGATCATGTGTACAAGCTCCATAAAGCTCTCTATGGATTAAAACAAGCTCCGAGAGCATGGTATGATCGTCTAAGCTCTTTTCTTATCTCAAATGGTTATAAAAGAGGTAATGTTGATAATACCCTATTCATTAAGGTTTTAAGTGATGATATGTTAATTTGTCAAATTTATGTGGACGATATTGTTTTTGGTGCAACTAACGGAACTCTGTCCAAAGAATTTTCAAATCTTATGAAGGGAGAGTTCGAAATGAGCATGATGGGAGAGTTGAAAAACTTTCTCAACTCAATGACGGAATATTCATTCACCAATCCAAGTACGTCAATGAGCTTCTAAAGAAATTTAAGATGGAAGATTGCAAAGAAATATCCACTCCTATGTCTTCCACTCTTAAACTCGATAAAGATGAAAAAGGTAAATCTGTTGACCAAAAATAGTATCGAGGTATGATCGGATCTTTACTTTACTTAACTGCATCTAGACCTGATATAATGTTTGCTACTTGTCTATGTGCTCGTTTTCAAGCAAACCCTAAAGAATCTCATCTCATTGCATGTAAACGGATTTTTCGATATTTAAAATATACTACTGGTTTAGGCCTATGGTATCCTTCTAGCATTGATTTTCAACTTTTTGCATATAGTGATGCCGATTTCGGTGGATGTAAAATTGATAGAAAAAGCACCACCGGAACTTGTCATTTTATGAGTTCGTGTTTAATTTCATGGGGAAGTAAGAAACAGACTAGTGTCGCTACTTCCACAGCTGAAGCAGAATATGTGGCTGCGGGAAGTGCATGTGCACAAGTCCTTTGGATCAAAAATCAATTACTTGATTATGGCATCAAACTTAAAAATACTCCTATTTTTTGTGACAATACCAGTGCCATTAATCTAAGTAAAAACCCCATTTTGCATAGTAGGACAAAACACATCGAAATTCGTCACCATTTTATTCGTGACCATGTCCAAAACGGGAATGTTCGTCTCCAATTTGTTGGTACTAATGAACAATTGGCGGATATTTTTACAAAACCATTACCCGAAGAGGCTTTCAATTTTATTCGCATCAATTTAGGAATGGGACATGTTGATCATTTTTAAATGTTGCACACTCATTATAGTCACATTAAATGGTCATTTAAATCGGGACATCATCGAAAGGAAAAGACTATTAATTTGGTCCTGCTTACGTACGGTAGGGGCGGTCCATTACGTACGTAATAGGACCTTACGTACGTTACATGATGTTACATTACGTACGTAACGAATCGCAGGATTCAGTCCAGATAGTTCAGGTTTTCACGCTACGTACGTTACAGAAGGGATATAACGTACGTAATCGGTCGTTGACCCTAACATATATAAACCCTTTTCGACCATCCCCTTTCATTTCTTTCAATCCCTAGCGTCGTCTAAAACTTTCGGAATGAAGAACTCCCCGCAAACTTCAAGTTCATCCATCAAACCTTCACTTTTCGACCGATTCAATCTTCATGGCATCCAGAACCGGAAAGAAGAGAAGAGGAGAAACCTCCCAATCATCCTCCACGGCTTCCGGCGAACCATCATTTCGGAATGCTCAAGCCATGAAAGTTTTCAATGAAATTCTTATCGACGAAGAGGTAACTCCGAGTCACCACTTTGATTTCGAATCTCTGAACTGTGTTGGTGTTGCTATCGAAGAATTCTTCGATATGCTTGGGATAAATCATTTCGTTAGTCTTGCTCGACCAATATATGTGGACTGTGTAAAAGAGTTTTATGCAAATTTTTTTGTCACGTAGGATGCCGATGGTCTTGCTGTAGTTAACTCTCTTGTGCGTAATAAACCAATATCCTTTGATGCCGCAAAACTTTCAGAGATTTTTGGTCTCCCTAATGAGGGTTTTCGATGTAAAGGAGAGTTTGCTCCTCCAGATGAAGTCATTGACAACTTCTTCGATGATGAAAGCTATGGTGTTCATGAGTCCAAAGTCCGTGATTTTTTGTCGGACAAAGCCGTTCTAAATGTTCATTCCGAGCGTTTTGAAAACAATGACTTTGGGATAAACATCCGCTTGCTTCACGATGCTATCACTCGTTGTCTTATGCCTAAAGTTAATGCTCAGCTTCGACTTGTGAATATCGATATGGAGATCATTTATCATGTGTGGAAGGATCACCAAGTCAACTTCGCGTCCATCGTGCTAAAATGGTTCGTGGAAAAAGGTCAAATTTTCCACAAAAAGAGTTACGTGAAAGTTGATCGACAAAGAAAATCGGGAATGCCGTTTGGATCAATCTTAACAGAAATTTTTGAGAAAGCAAGAGTTGATTTATCTGGGGTTCATGGGTTTCTGATTCCTAGGGGGAGCCTCGTCACCGAAGGGACGTTACGGACGATGAGGTATCTACGCACGAGAAATCATGGATGGATATACTTTGCGTATATCAAGGATGATGATCGGCTCATAGATGGGGGTACTCTTCCGAGACCGGAGGAGAGGATCACATCTAGGGGGATCGAGCATACTAGACCTCGTCCTTCATCCCATCTTGGTTCCTCCCGTCCTCGTCCGGAATCCTCTTCATCCCAGATGGCTTCTCGGATGGATAGGCTCGAGAAAGATATGAGCGAAATCAAGATCATGGTCAAGAGCATCTGCACGCATTTTGGGATACCGCCGACACCTCCAGATGCGGACCTTGACTAGTCGGGCTATCCTTCTTATGATGATGTTCCCTGTTTTATTAAAAGACCAAACATTTCATTCTCATGTTTATGTTTCGACTGTAATGACTATCTCTGTTTTTATGCATCATTTTGGTTAATCGTTGACTTGGATTCTATTGATTATTATGTGTATCATTGATTTCTCTTGCAGGATCTCTCAACTTTTTGTTAATGACAAAAAGGGGGAGAATAATATGTATTCATTTTTGAAATCACCTTTTGAAATAACCCGTGCGCGTTTTCAGGGGGAGCATATTAATTTTTACAGTGCTCGTGTTCAGGGGGAGCCTTATTAAATTTTTAAAATCATGTTTTCAAAAACTCACATACGTAAATTTTGTCATCATCAAAAAGGGGGAGATTGTTGGAACAATATCTTTAAATCATTTTGATGATGTGTTATTAAAACCAAAATTTACTTAAAACATATTTTCTCTTCAGTTAACGTACGTAACGCAAACCATATTAACGTACGTAACATTCACAGTTGTTTGGAAGATTTTTAGTACAGTTAACGTACGTAACTCGTCTATTATAACGTACGTAACACTCATTGTTTTCGTAAATTTTTCTGTACAGGTAACATACGTAACCAGAGTTATCTAACGTACGTAATGCTTGAATTATTCTGACCGTTGGAAAAGCCACTAGCTGTTGCAACAAGTCGTCTCACTCAACGGATCTCTGACCAGAATATTACGTACGTAACCATGAGGTTCATAACGTACGTAACGTATTTTATCATATCTCACTGGACCGTTTCTTCACTTTCGTTACGGCCGCTATTCGGAGCATATAACGTACGTAACGTTCATAACGTACGTAACCATCAGCATGTAACGTATGTAATCAGTTAAACTGTTCCAACGGGAATTTGAGCTCAAGAAGGCTATAAATAGCCAACTTCATGGAGATTGAAAATACACAAGCATTCTGAGCCTACTAGCATTCTCAAGCAATATCAAGCAAACATTTTGAGAGATATACTTATTCTAGATGGTGATACGAGAAGATTTGTTCTATAATTTCCAATCTTCATTCTTGTATCAAAGAGCGATCTATTGTGAAAGTCGAGTTTCTACTCGCATTTGTTTTGTGTATAGGTTATCTTGTACCCAGAAAAACAAGAGTATTTTTGTGAGGTTGTTCTTGAGCCCGGAAATCAAGAAATTGTAAGAAGTTGGCACTAAACTAGAAAGTGCAATTCTAAGTTCTAAGAAAAGTCCTAGCTGATAAAACTAGGTAGGGGACGTAGGCTTCGTTAATAGCCGAACCTCTCGAACAAATTCTTGTGTTCCTTCTTTTCCGCATTCTAATTACTCCGATATTTTGCTTCCGCACAAAAAGAGTTCAATACTCTTATCCGCACTATTCAACCCCCCCTTCTAGTGGCGGTACCAATCTAACAATTAGTATTGGAGCGGTCTCTTTATCACCGGATTAACACCCGCTAGAGAAAAGATCCAGAAATGGCCTTTATCCACTCCTCCGTTGAAGGCAATGCTCTCAATCGCCCATCCTTCTTCGATGGTTTGAACTTTATGACATGGAAGAAGAAAATGTCCATTTTCATCCGAGCTCACAATATTGAAATATGGAAGGTCATTGCCCTTGGACCTACCATTCATAAGAAGACGGATGGCTCTCTCAAAAGTTTCGAAGAGTACGACGATGCCGACTGGAAGAACGACCACTTCAATAGTAAAGCCACTCAATTGCTTTACTGTGCTCTCAATCCAGAAGATCACAACAGAATTTCTTCCTGCGAGACGGCAAAAGAAATCTGGAAAATGTTAGAGATTACCCATGAAGGTACGAGTCAAGTTAAGGAAACAAAAATCAATATGCTTCTTCACGATTATGACCTTTTCACTATGAAAGAAGAAGAAAGCATTACCACTATGCTTGGCCGTTTCTCGGCAATCACTAATGGGCTAGCTTCATTCGGGAAACCGATCTCAAGTAGTGATAAAGCCAAGAAATACCTTCGGTCTCTACCTAGAGAATGGGACGCTACTGTTACGGCTATCATGGAGTCGAAAGACCTCAATACCATAGAATTCAGCGCTCTCATCGGATCTCTCATCAATTATGAGATTGTCATTAAATCTCGAAGTTCGAAACCAAAACCTAAGGAGAGAGAAAGGACAATCGCTTTCAAAGCCAAAGAAGAAAGCGATCTAGAAGATGAACCTATCGAAGAAGAGGACGAAGAAACCGCCTTTTATGCCAAAAACATAAAGAAATTCAAAAATCTTCTACAAAGGCGCCGGAGAGATATCAAGCAAGAATCAAGGGATGAATCCAAAAAGACTCACTTCCCTCAAAATAAAAAGTTCGACAACACTTGTCGAAGGTGCGGCGTCTGTGCCATTTTGCGAAAGATTGTCGTCTTGCGCTCCAATAAGTTCATCAAAACCACCTCATGAAAAGTTCAAAAAGAAGGAAGTTTATGTCGCCACATGGAGCGATGATGATGAGGATGATGAACCACAAGTCCAAACCAATCTTGCTTTAATGGCCCGCGCATCCTAAGATAGTGACGAAGAAGTCGAGGTTAGTGATTCTCATGAAGAACTACTTGATGCTTTTGAATCCCTAAATAATGAATACGAAAAGGCTTGCAATAGCAATAAAGATTTGAAAAAGAAAATAAAACTCCTTGAAATTGAAAATTCTAAATTATTGAAAAACAAGGAAGTTTCTATTGATCATACAAACTGTTTGCAAACTGAGAAAATTTTGAAAGATGAATTGCACAAAACTCAGAAAGAATTAAAACTTTATGTTAGAAAATTTTCATGTGGTAATGACAAATTCGAGCAACTATTATTTGGTCAAAAATTTTCTCTTTCAAAACAAGGACTTGGATATAATTCATTTCCAATGAAAAAGTCCTTAGAAATTACCACAAAAGATTCGGACACTTTAAAAACGGAAATTCCATCATGTCCAAAATGTTTAAAACCTGGACATACCGAAACTTACTGTCGTAATTCTAGACGCACTATAAGGGTTAAGCAAATTTGGGTACCAAAAGGGACCATTGTTAAAAATCAAGTTTTTGTATCTAACTCCTCAGGACCCAAATTAGCCTGGGTACCTATAAAACGGAAGAAAATTGTTTTTGTAGGTACAAGCAAGGAAGACAACATTATCAAATAAATGGTATGTTGATAGTGGATGTTCAAATCACATGAGTGGAAATGAACATCTCTTCACGGAGCTGAAAAAGGAAGATCGTGGCTGTGTTACCTTTGGCGATAATAAGAAGGGCCAAATAAAAGGGACAGGTAAAATTGGTAAGAAACCTTTACCTACTATTGAAAATGTTCTATTTGTTGATGGACTTTGCCATAATCTTTTGAGTGTTTCCCAACTTTGTGACACCGGTCTTAAATTGATTTTTGAAATTACGCATTGCACGGCAATGAGAAAAGACCAAATCGTTTTTATTGGATTGCGTTATGGGAATATTTACATTGTTGATCTCCAAGATGAATCTTCCTTCAACGAAAAATGTCTACTTTAAATGCGATGAAAATGCCGTTGTTTGGCACCGAAAATTGGGACATGCCTCTTTACCACTTCTTTCAAAATTGGCCAAAAATGATATTGTTCGTGGTCTACCAAAATTGAATTTTAGAAAAGACCACATTTGTGAGGCCTGTATTAAAGGTAAACATTCAAGAGGCTCGTTTAAACCAAAAATGGAAATTTCCACTAGTCGCATTCTTGAATTAATTCATATGGATTTAATTGGTCCGTCTCGACATGCGAGTCTAACAGGTAAACTTTACACTTTAGTTATTGTCGATGATTTTTCAAGATTTACTTGGGTAAAATTCTTAGCCAATAAAGATGATGCTTTTAACGAGTTTGTTAAGTGGTGTAAGGTTACCCAGAAGAAAAAAGAATTACCAGTTATCGCCATTCGAACCGATCATGGTGGAGAATTTGATTCTAATCTCTTTGAAGATTGGTGCGATAAATATGGTATTGGGCACAACTTTTCGGCACCTCGGACACCCCAACAAAATGGAGTTGTCGAGAGGAAGAATCGCTCTCTAGAAGAAATGAGCCAAACAATGCTCAATGAGTATGGTCTTCCTAAATATTTTTGGGCCGAAGCCGTTAACACCGCTTGTTATGTTATTAATCGTGTTCATCTCAGGAGGAACAAAATGATGACTCCTTATGAGATTTTTAAAGGTAAAAAGCCCAATTTATCTTATTTTCATCCATTTGGTTGTAAAGTGTTTATTCATAATAATGGTAAGGATAATTTGGGTAAATTCGATTCAAAATCAGATATTGGCATATTTCTTGGTTATTCTACTAATAGTAAAGCGTATCGTGTATTTAATTGTAGAAGAGGTTCGGTAGAAGAATCTATTCATGTAAAATTCGATGATACAGTTTTACCCCCAAGAAAGGTTGTTTTTGATGATGATGCAGGTATGGTTCCAGCTAACGAAGTATCCGATGTATCAAAGGAGTTGGAGAAGCTCGACGTAAGCTCGGACAAACAGGAGGAAAATACTTACAACCTTCCTAAAGATTGGGCAAATGTGAAAGACCATCCGATGGAACAAATTCTCGGAAAAATCGATGAAGGTGTACGAACTAGGAGAAATATAAATGATTGTATTAATAATATTGCATTTATTTCTCTTACAGAACCAAAGAATATCGATGAGGCCATAAATGATGAGAATTGGGCTATTGCTATGCAAGAAGAGCTAAACCAATTCGAAAGAAATAATGTTTGGGAATTAGTTCCGGCACCGGTAGATAAATCAATGATTGGCACCAAATGGGTTCATAAAATCAAAACCGATGATGACGGTCTCCCTATTAAAAATAAATTGAGGTTGGTCGCCCAAGGCTATAATCAAGAAGAAGGTTTGGATTATGAAGAAACATTCGCTCCTGTTGCTCGTCTTGAAGCTATTCATCTTCTCTGTGCCTTTGCCGCATACAAGAAGATCAAACTCCATTAAATGGATGTAAAAAGTGCGTTCCTAAATGGAATCATCCAAGAGGAAGTGTATGTCAGGCAACCGCCGGGTTTTGAAGACTATGATTATCCGGATCATGTGTACAAGATCCATAAAGCTCTCTATGGATTAAAACAAGCTCCGAGAGCATGGTATGATCGTCTAAGCTCTTTTCTTATCTCAAATGGTTATAAAAGAGGTAATGTTGATAATACCCTATTCATTAAGGTTTTAAGTGATGATATGTTAATTTGTCAAATTTATGTGGACGATATTGTTTTTGGTGCAACTAACGAAACTCTATCCAAAGAATTTTCAAATCTTATGAAGGGAGAGTTCGAAATGAGCATGATGGGAGAGTTGAAAAACTTTCTCAACTCAATGACGGAATATTCATTCACCAATCCAAGTACGTCAATGAGCTTCTAAAGAAATTTAAGATGGAAGATTGCAAAGAAATATCCACTCCTATGTCTTCCACTCTTAAACTCGATAAAGATGAAAAAGGTAAATCTGTTGACCAAAAATAGTATCGAGGTATGATCGGATCTTTACTTTACTTAACTGCATCTAGACCTGATATAATGTTTGCTACTTGTCTATGTGCTCATTTTCAAGCAAACCCTAAAGAATCTCATCTCATTGCATGTAAACGGATTTTCCGATATTTAAAATATACTGCTGGTTTAGGCTTATGGTATCCTTCTAGCATTGATTTTCAACTTTTTGCATATAGTGATGCCGATTTCGGTGGATGTAAAATTGATAGAAAAAGCACCACCGGAACTTGTCATTTTATGAGTTCGTGTTTAATTTCATGGGGAAGTAAGAAACAGACTAGTGTCGCTACTTCCACAGCTGAAGCAGAATATGTGGCTGCGGGAAGTGCATGTGCACAAGTCCTTTGGATCAAAAATCAATTACTTGATTATGGCATCGAACTTAAAAATACTCCTATTTTTTGTGATAATATGAGTGCCATTAATCTAAGTAAAAACCCCATTTTGCATAGTAGGACAAAACACATCGAAATTCGTCACCATTTTATTCGTGACCATGTCCAAAACGGGAATGTTCGTCTCCAATTTGTTGGTACTAATGAACAATTGGCGGATATTTTTACAAAACCATTACCCAAAGAGGCTTTCAATTTTATTCGCATCAATTTAGGAATGAGACATGTTGATCATTTTTAAATGTTGCACACTCATTATAGTCACATTAAATGGTCATTTAAATCGGGACATCATCGAAAGGAAAAGACTATTCATTTGGTCCTGCTTATGTACGGTAGGGGCGGTCCATTACGTACGTAATAGGACCTTACGTACGTTACATGATGTTACGTTACGTACGTAACGAATCGCAGGATTCAGTCCAGAGAGTTCAGGTTTTCACGCTACGTACGTTACAAAAGGGATATAACGTACGTAATCGGTCGTTGACCCTAACATATATAAACCCTTTTCGACCGTCCCCTTTCATTTCTTTCAATCCCTAGCGTCGTCTAAAACTTTCGGAACGAAGAACTCCCCGCAAACTTCAAGTTCATCCATCAAACCTTCACTTTTCGACCGATTCAATCTTCATGGCATCCAGAACCGGAAAGAAGAGAAGAGGAGAAACCTCCCAATCATCCTCCACGGCTTCCGGCGAACCATCATTTCGGAATGCTCAAGCCATGAAAGTTTTCAATGAAATTCTTATCGACGAAGAGGTAACTCCGAGTCACCACTTTGATTTCGAATCTCTGAACTGTGTTGGTGTTGCTATCGAAGAATTCTTCGATATGCTTGGGATAAATCGTTTCGTTAGTCTTGCTCGACCAATATATGTGGACTGTGTAAAAGAGTTTTATGCAAATTTTTTTGTCACGTATGATGCCGATGGTCTTGCTGTAGTTAACTCTCTTGTGCGTAATAAACCAATATCCTTTGATGCCGCAAAACTTTCGGAGATTTTTGGTCTCCCTAATGAGGGTTTTCGATATAAAGGAGAGTTTGCTCCTCCAGATGAAGTCATTGACAACTTCTCCGATGATGAAAGCTATGGTGTTCATGAGTCCAAAGTCCGTGATTTTTTGTCGGACAAAGCCGTTCTAAATGTTCATTCCGGGCGTTTTGAAAACAATGACTTTGGGATAAACATCCGCTTGCTTCACGATGCTATCACTCGTTGTCTTATGCCTAAAGTTAATGCTCAGCTTCGACTTGTGAATATCGATATGGAGATCATTTATCATGTGTGGAAGGATCACCAAGTCAACTTCGCGTCCATCGTGCTAAAAAGGTTCGTGGAAAAAGGTCAAATTTTCCACAAAAAGAGTTACGCGAAAGTTGATCGACAAAGAAAATCGGGAATGCCGTTTGGATCAATCTTAACAGAAATTTTTGAGAAAGCAGGAGTTGATTTATCTGGGGTTCATGGGGTTCTGATTCCTAGGGGGAGCCTCGTCACCGAAGGGACGTTACGGACGATGAGGTATCTACGCACGAGAAATCGTGGATGGATATACTTTACGTATATCAAGGATGATGATCGGATCATAGATGGGGGTACTCTTCCGAGACCGGAGGAGAGGATCACATCTAGAGGGATCGAGCATACTAGACCTCGTCCTTCATCCCAGCTTGGTTCCTCCCGTCCTCGTCCGGAATCCTCTTCATCCCAGATGGCTTCTCGGATGGATAGGCTCGAGAAAGATATGAGCGAAATCAAGATCATGGTCAAGAGCGTCTGCACGCATTTTGGGATACCGCCGACACCTCCGGATGCGGACCTTGACTAGTCGGGCTATCTTTCTTATGATGATGTTCCCTGTTTTATTAAAAGACCAAACATTTCATTCTCATGTTTATGTTTCGACTGTAATGACTATCTCTGTTTTTATGCATCATTTTGGTTAATCGTTGACTTGGATTCTATTGATTATTATGTGTATCATTGATTTCTCTTGCAGGATCTCTCAACTTTTTGTTAATGACAAAAAGGGGGAGAATAATATGTATTCGTTTTTGAAATCACCTTTTGAAATAACCCGTGCGCGTTTTCAGGGGGAGCATATTAATTTTTACAGTGCTCGTGTTCAGGGGGAGCCTTATTAAATTTTTAAAATCATGTTTTCAAAAACTCACATACGTAAATTTTGTCATCATCAAAAGGGGGAGATTGTTGGAACAATATCTTTAAATCATTTTGATGATGTGTTATTAAAATCAAAATTTACTTAAAACATATTTTCTCTTCAGTTAACGTACGTAACGCAAACCATATTAACGTACGTAACATTCACAGTTGTTTGCAAGATTTTTAGTACAGTTAACGTACGTAACTCGTCTATTATAACGTACGTAACACTTATTGTTTTCGTAAGTTTTTCTGTACAGGTAACATACGTAACCAGAGTTATCTAACGTACGTAATGCTTGAATTATTCTGACCGTTGGAAAAGCCACTAGCCGTTGCAACAAGTCGTCTCACTCAACGGATCTCTGACCAGAATATTACGTACGTAACCATGAGGTTCATAACGTACGTAACGTATTTTATCATATCTCACTGGACCGTTTCTTCACTTTCGTTACGGCCGCTATTCGGAGCATATAACGTACGTAATGTTCATAACGTACGTAACCATCAGCATGTAACGTACGTAATCAGTTAAACTGTTCCAACGGGAATTTGAGCTCAAGAAGGCTATAAATAGCCAACTTCATGGAGATTGAAAATACACAAGCATTCTGAGCCTACTAGCATTCTCAAGCAATATCAAGCAAACATTTTGAGAGACATACTTATTCTAGATTGTGATACGAGAAGATTTGTTCTATAATTTCCAATCTTCATTCTTGTATCAAAGAGCGATCTATTGTGAAAGTCGAGTTTCTACTCGCATTTGTTTTGTGTATAGGTTATCTTGTACCCAGAAAAACAAGAGTATTTTTGTGAGGTTGTTCTTGAGCCCAGAAATCAAGAAATTGTAAGAAGTTGGCACTAAACTAGAAAGTGCAATTCTAAGTTCTAAGAAAAGTCCTAGTCGATAAAACTAGGTAGGGGACGTAGGCTTCGTTAATAGCCGAACCTCTCGAACAAATTCTTGTGTTCCTTCTTTTCTGCATTCTAATTACTCCGATATTTTGCTTCCGCACAAAAAGAGTTCAATACTCTTATCCGCACTATTCAACCCCCCCTTCTAGTAGCGGTACCAATCTAACAACATGACCACCTTGCATGTGTGTTGTCATGTTTTAATTATTTGTAGAGATTCTTATTCTCAAAATAATTATAACATGATATATAATTATTATATGAGATAATATATATATATATATATATATACATGATGAGATGAAAAAGACACAACTCATATTCATTTTGAGATTGTTCAGCCGTGTGTTAAAAAGTGAGGGAGGAGAAATTTTTTTTCTTTTCTATTTTTCATCTTGGAGGTGATATAGAAGTTAAGAAAAAGTGATATATAAATTCCAACAACACTTCCTAGTCGTGTTCTTCATAGAACGGAGTGTTGTAGATTTTTCCGGGCAACTTCCGACGCGTGTGAAGTAGAGGCTTCGAACTTTCGGTGCTTGGAACGAAGGGATTTCGTGTTCGGGACAGGGTTCGTGATCATCATCAATTTACGAAGAATTATTTCAAAGGCTTCAAGGGTATGAACCTTTATCTTTGTATTTTTTTTTCCGTATATACGTTACTTGATCGATCCTGTTTGGGATTCGTATTTATTTCCGCTGCGTATTTCGTTTTATTTTCGGAATCCCAACAGTGGTATCGGAGCGAGGTCAATGTTTCCGTATATACAATTATTTGTGCATTTTGAATGCTTTTGGATGATGATTATGATTTAGAATTGTTGCTACCCAAAATATTATCCGGAGATAGATATTGCTGGAATGGATGGATAGCAAACAAATGCGAGAACACTTCCGTGAGAAAGATAAATAACACAAGATTTGCCGGGGTTGTTAGTCCCGGGATTGAATGCTCTCGCGAGATATTATTAATACTAATATTCAGGGATACAAGTACGAATGTAAGAATACAATTATAATGAGTGTAAAGATTCTTGTTATCTTAGCTAGTGAGCGTGTAGATTGCCGGAAGAACCAGATGTGATGCTCTGTGAGTTCTTGTAACGACGGGGATGAACTGTGGCGGCGGTGAGAGATCGATCGTCTCTCACGGCGTATCTTAGCAGTATGCTCGAGCTCCTGGGCTTGTGAATCTCTTGGAATCTTCCTTGTGGAGACTTCTTGCCTCTGCCGATAGTCTTCTGGATGAGAGATTCGGAGAGAGAAATCCTGAGGTGGATTCCGGCGAGAAAGCTGGGAGCTTGATAGTATGTATGTTCTTCTGTATTTCCGTGAATGAATTCGGAATGTAAGTGAATGAGTTGGGAACCTTTTTCCAGTAGGAGGAGGTTCTCTATTTATAGAACTTGGATATGCCGGGCGATCGCCTTTGCTGTATTATAATAATCGGGCGATCGTCTTTTAGCACATGGGCTTATTCCCTTAAAGTCCCCGGCTGCTGCTGGCAGCCAGCTGTACGGTCCAATGGGGAGCTTGCACGCGTCCTGAGTCGCTGTCACGGGCGGTCCCACTTCGTAACTTTCGGCGGACTTGTCAGTAGGTGAGGTAGGTGACAGGCTGGGGTCAAAGGTCTTGTCTGTCAGCGCCTTTTATGGATCTGCACGTGGGTGCTGGTCAAAGGTCTTGTCTGTCAGCGCCTTTTGTGGATCTGCACGTGGGTGCTGTTCTGAGATCCAGTCTTCGATGACTTTATCGGGCGATCGTCTCTGTTCGGGGCGTAGGTCGATTGTCCTTAGTCGGACACTAGAGTCGATCGCCAGATGCCAAAGGGCGATCGCCTTGGGAGTCGATCGCTAGGTACCTGATGGTGGTCTGGTATCTTCGATTAGGCGAGCTAGACATAGTTTGACTGGGGTTGACTCGGTCGCTCGGCCTTATAGTCGATCGCCTGTCGGGATGAATAAATCTTGACACAACAAGAATCATGTTTGGAATAATCGTAGATTTTAAATTGTTCGCTGTAGCATCACGTTTTTGGAAACGGGCCGAAAAACGAAGAAACGGGTCACGGCAGTGGTGCCGGTAAAGATCGCTGGCCGCTTGTGTTGCCGAGCATGCTCGGCCATGTCTCGGCCGCACCGCCGAGAGGCGGCCGATGCTCGCCGATCAGACTCGCCAGCCGCTAAGCATGGCGCGGCCAGCGATCCTCGGGTTTTTGCCCGATTTGAATCGGGCCGGCCGGGCCTAAACCGGATTATCCAGAACTCCGTTTTAAGTTTATATTTCGTTGTAATTATTTCCCAAAATTTATATTGGATTTTAATTTGACTAAATTAATATTTGGAATATTTCTTGTGTTAAGGGAAATAAATTAAATGAGAATATTATTTTGGCGGATTACTTGAGCGAATTAAAATGATGATTATTAGTATTAATTGGATTAATACCATTAAAATTGAATAGATTAATTTTATATTGATTGGATTAATATATTAATTGATTATTTAATTTTAATGCCACTTTATATTAATTGGATTAATTTAGTAGAAATTGAATAGATTAATTTATAGATTAATTAGATTAATTTATATTAAGATTAATTGTTTAATTTCGCTGCCATTACATGTTGTATGGAATCCTTATGTGATAGTGATATAGCTCGTGGACTTAGTTTTTTGATTTGTTCGATTCGATTGGGTTGTAAAGGCCGTTTTGAGCCTATTTATATTTACTAGAAAAACTTGTATAGGATGCAATTTTTCAATGATGTAATTATTATTTTGGGTATGAAGAAGACCGAAGACAACCGACCGAGAAGACGGAGAATCGAAGGCTGTTTTTTTATTGGGTCATTCGCTTGGCCCAGTAGTTAGGAATTAGGTCCATGAGCTATATGTTGGTAGTAACTAGGTTACTGTTTTCTGTTTTTCATTTTGAATGATTGACAAACCAACAAACGCGCGTATAATTGAATTAATGTGCAAAGTGTAACATTAATCGTGAAATTCTCCCGACTACAAACAGACTAAGTTTGAAAAAGGTTACGAGGTTTCCTACCCTCCATCAAACTCGTAGAAAATTGATACCCGAGCTGGTGTGCTATGCTTCCGAGTTATCGGGGTAGTACATTTGGTAGAGGTTGAAAAATTCTTGAGTGCATTAGATGCCTTCGGTTGGTGATAAATTTCGCCCCTAGAAACCTGATAGGTTGCCGGGTGAGATTCAATAGTCAAACTGATAGACGTTGATGGTCAACAACTTAGATAGTCTGGATTGCCAAGAAACCTGATAGGTTGAGGGCATGAAGACTAGGGGTAAAAGAAGATCAAATCATCCGTTAGACGGGTTGGTGTTAGACACCACTTTACAGAAATTAATTGGCAAGAAACCTGATAGGTTGCGTCTGTTAAAATTTGTAAAGAACTTGATCACCACTAAGAAGTCGATCTAATCATGATTTTCGGATTATAACATGGGAGTGTATAATCCCGATAAAATTAGTGGGAGCCGAGACAAGAATTATACAAGCCCTTAAGTTCTATACTCGGTCATAATTTAACAAGTCACTAATTTAATCTTGTCTAAATCTTTGCAGAAAACGAAATTGAATCTCTCTAAAATGGCTAAAAACCCACTTGCAATACTACTTGAAAAGAATCTCCTAACCGGCCCTAACTTTGTTGACTGGTTGCGGAATCTGATGATTGTACTCAGTATGGAGTCTCTGGGATACATCTTGGAGGCGGACATTCCACCGACTCCAATCCGGACTAGGGGTAATCAGGAAGACATTGACGTCCATGAAAAATGGGTCAAGGATGACGTGCTAGTCCGTGGCTTTATGATGGGCTCAATGACTAATGAGCTGCAGAGAGCGCACGAGAAAATGACTTCTGCTAGGCATATTCTCGCACACTTGACCGAACTTTATGGAGAGCACAGTAGGACTGCTAGATATGAGATATCGAAGTAGTTGTTCAGTGCTAGGATGAAAGAAGGGGAGAAAGTGGGAGACCACGTCCTCAAGATGATCTCTATGATTGAGAGGCTCGAGGTGCTCAACTTTAATATGGATTTATCCCTTCAAATTGATCTCATCCTTCAATCTCTCCCTGACTCTTTCACGCAGTTTGTAATGAATTTCAACTGTAATGAAATTACATGCACATTAGCTGGGCTAATGAATAAACTGGTGATGGCGCAGTCTAACATGAAGACTAAACCGAGAGAGGCTGCTCTTGTGATTTCTTCTGGGCCTAGGAGGTCCAAGAACAAGAAGAAAAAGACCTACGAGTAGTACAAACCCAAGAAAGGGGTGCAAAAAGGAAAGGGCAAGGCCCGAAAGGTTCAAAAGGTAGGCAGTCCAAAACCTACGGACAAATGCCTTGAATGCGGTGAGCTGGGCCACTGGCGAAGGACTTGTCCCAAGATTAATGGCGCATCAGGTACGGAACTTTTTGTTTTTGAAACTAATTGTTCCGCTACTATATATTCTGCTTCATGGATTCTGGATTCAGGTGCCACTTCTCACATTTGTACTATGAATCAGGATTTGGAACGAAGTAGAAAACTTGAAGCTGGGGAAATAATGATCACTGTTGGAAGCGGACAAAGTGTCGAGGCAACCGATATTGGATCAATCCTTCTGGGTTTAGAATTCGGTTTTATTTTGACATTAGATGAAGTACTTTTTTTGCCCAAGGGGCATAAAAACATTGTATCCATTCCAGTCTTAGACCGAAAAGGACTTTGTTTCTTCATTGGCAATGGCAGTTGTAAAATTTATTTTCGAAATAAATTGGTTGGAACAGCTACATTGTTGAATGGTTTATATCATCTGAACATGCAAAATAAAACAGCAGTGAACACTATAACTAGGAAATGTGGTAGGCAAGATACTAATCAAGCTCTTAAATGGCACCTTAGACTTGGTCATGTTGGTAAGACCAAGGTTCAGAAAATGGAGAAAGATGGACTTTTAATTCCATTGGGTGTAGAACCCTATCCAACTTGTGAATCTTGCCTTAGAGGCAAAATGATTAAGTTCCCCTTCAGAGGGACTTTTGAAAGGGCTGCCGATAAACTTGGATTGGTTCATACCGATGTTTGTGGTGCTTTAGAAGTAGCCCGAGACGGATATCAATATTTCATAACGTTCACAGATGATCATACTAGGTATGGGATTGTGTACTTAATGAAACATAAATCCGAAGCCTTTGCTAAATTCAAAGAATTTAAGGCCCTAGTTGAAAAACAAACTGGATGTCATATCAAAGCACTTCGGTCGGACCGAGGTGGCGAATATATGAGCACTGAGTTTGATGAGTTCCTTAAGGAACATGTAATAGTTTCACAATTCACGCCTCCAGGAACCCCACAGTTAAATGGTGTTTCAGAAAGGAGAAATCGGACTTTGTTGGACATGGTTCGCTCTATGTTAAATTACAATGATTTACCTATTTACCTGTGGGGGTATGCCTTACTAACCACTGCCTATATCCTTAATAGATGTCCTTCCAAATCTGTTCCTATCACTCCGCATGAGATGTGGAAGGGTAAGAAACCAAGCCTTAATCACATAAGGATTTGGGGATGTCCAGCCTATGTCAAAAAGGTTAAGGAGGACAAACTGGAAGCGAGGTCCATAAAAGGACGTTTCATAGGATACCCAGAGGACTCAATGGGTTATCTATTCTACATGCCAGAAGACCATAGGGTCGTTGTGGCATTACAAGCGCACTTCCTTGAGGATGAATTCATGCAGGAAGGTGGCTCGGGTAGAAATATCTCTTTGGAAGAGCATAATGAAAGTCCTAAGGAGACATCTGATCAGGGATCAAGAACCGAACCTATTGTAACACAACCTCCACTTCGAAGGTCTGATAGGGTATCTCACTTACCTGAGAGGTATGGCTATACACATGTCGAGGAACTGGGTCTCCACGACACACCTGATAGCAGTGAAAACGACCCTGTCACCTATGACCAAGCGATAGTGGATATAGACTCCGATAAATGGCAAGAAGCAATGGAAGCTGAGATAGACTCGATGCATACCAATCAGGTCTGGACTCTAGTAGATCTTCCAACTAGCATGAGGACTATTGGAAATAAATGGATCTATAAGAGAAAGACTGATGGGGATGGCGAGTTTGATGCTTATAAGGCCAGGCTTGTGGCAAAGGGTTATACCCAAAGGGAAGGAATCGATTATCATGATACCTTCTCGCCCGTAGCTATGATAAAATCGATTCGCATGATGCTTGCATTGCTGCCTAATATGATTATGAAATATGGCAAATGGATGTCAAAACGGCTTTTCTAAATGGATACCTCGAGGAGAAAATCTATATGGAACAGCCTAAGGGTTTTGTGTCCAAAGCTAATATTCATAAAGTGTGTAAGCTGCAACGAGCCATTTATGGTTTGAAGCAAGCTTCTCGGAGTTGGAACCTTCGATTTGACGAAGCAGTTAAGGACTTTGACTTCGTACGAAATGAGGAGGAACCGTGTGTTTACAAAAAGGTCAGTGGGAGCAACATTGCGTTCTTAGTAATATATGTAGATGATATAGGAAATAACATAGCAATGCTCAGCACTGTGAAAGCTTGGCTTTCTAAAACGTTCTCCATGAAAGACTTGGGAGAAGCTTCCTATATTCTAAGGATCCGTCTTTACAGAGATAGACCGCGAAGAATGATAGGACTTTCCCAAGCCCTTTATATAGATAAAATCCTGAGAAGATTCAAGATGGATGAATCTAAAAGAGGGTTCCTTCCCATGCGACATGGAATTCATCTCACCACGAAAATGTGTCCTCAAAGTGAGGAAGACAAGAGAGAGAGGAGTAAGGTACCCTATGCCTCGGCAGTGGGTAGCCTCATGTACGCTATGTTGTGTACGAGACCAGACTTAGCCTACGCTGTGAGTATGGTAAGTCGATTTAAAGCAAACCCGGGAAGGGAACATTGGACTGCCGTAAAGAACATTCTTAAGTACTTAAGAAGAACTAGAGATTTAGTTCTTACTTATGGTGGTGGACATCTGGGTATTTGTTTACTCTCAATGGAGGAGTAGTATCTTGGAGAAGCTCCAAGCAAACCGCTACTGCAGATTCCACCTGCCAAGCAGAGTATCAAGCTGTCTCAGAGGCTAGCAAAGAAGCATTTTGGATGCAGAAGTTTATACAAGAACTTCAAGTGGTCCCTAATGCGGAGTTGCCTATATCACTATTCTGTGATAATGATGGAGCTGTCGCTCAAGCTAAGGTGCTGAGGGCTCACCACAAGACCAAGCATATAGAGAGAAAGTACCACATCGTTCGAGAGATGGTGGAAAAAGGATATGTTTCATTGCAAAGAGTAGACTCAGAAGACAATGTCTCTGACCCGCTGACTAAGCCATTATCTCAGGCTGTCTTGGAAAGACATCTAAAGAACATGGGTATTGAATACCATGATATGTGGAATTGAGTGCAAGTGGGAGATTGTTAGGAATATGCCCTCGAATGCCACTCAGGGGATGAGAGAGTATGGGCATTGTACTTGTAATTATGGAATAATAAATAATAAAAAGGCAATTCGATTCATTCACAGTTTATTGTATTTCAATTGCATTCTTGACTTGGTAAACATTGAAGTGAAGTCCATGTAAATAAATCGAACATTCCATTCTCGTTATGGGATAAGAGAAAATGCACTGGAAGTGTTTAAAGTTTATTTACGTAAATCGTTCGCAAGTCAATAAACTTAAATGGACATTAAGTTTTAATAAGACTTGTATAACTAATGCTAGGACATGTGCATGTCTTGATAGCATAGTTATAAGTTTATTGGTGGGACCAGTATACTCGAACACGACTCATACTCGATTCAGTCACACGGTATTCACTCTCGGAGAGTCGATGATGAATCGAAAGGTTGTGATAGTATACGTGGACCTTTGACTTGAGGGTTCAGTAGAAATTGTGCCTGTGACGTTTAGTTTGTCATTAGAGTAGTTAGACTCATTTGCTTAATTGTTGAGTCGACCTCGAAGTGCAGACTATACGGGCATGTAGCAATCTTTACTGTACGCCAAGAAAGGATTCTATCTCCTGTTAGTGAGCAGGCGAATGTCCTATACGGTTAATGGCAAATAAGATCATAAGTCTTTGGCCAAAGCATTCTGATATAGTAGTATTAGATACACTATTGATCAGTTGGTCTTGATTTGCATTAACACATGTATAGAGTTTAGTCAATAGTAGGGTTTGACTTTAGCGTGACCCGAAGACTTGACCGGGACATCTGATGAAGGGTCTATACGTATATAGTATTCACGACATAATGGTTCTGGAATGATCCCTTCATTCGTTCTCAGTCGGGGTTTACAGTGCGGCCCGCTAGGCTGGGTAAGTGCCGCCTGCACTCATTGGTTCCTCCCAATGCCAGCTGAGACGGACCTATGGAGTCGCGCATTAGGACCATTGACGGATAAATTTGAATTTATTATCTCTCTATTAATATTAGATATTGGATATCTAATTATGATTTATTGGATAAATCAAATAGCGGTCTTATGAATTAAAATTAAGTTACGGGTAATTAATTTAATTCATAAATTATATTTCTTAGAGAAATATATTTGTATTTGATATAATTAATTAATTAGATTAATTAATTAATATAAATACATTGATAATTAAACGGAGTGTATTTAACGGAGTCGTTTGACGAACGTCCGGTAAACGAGCCGAGTGACTCGGCTCGTTTTCTAGGAATCTTCCTAGTAGGCCGCCCCCTCACATGACCACCTTGCATGTGTGTTGTCATGTTTTAATTATTTGTAGAGATTCTTATTCTCAAAATAATTATAACATGATATATAATTATTATATGAGATATAATATATATATACACATGATGAGATGAAAAAGACACAACTCATATTCATTTTGAGAGTGTTCAGCCGTGTGTTAAAAAGTGAGGGAGGAGAAATTTTTTTTCTTTTCTATTTTTCATCTTGGAGGTGATATAGAAGTTAAGAAAAAGTGATATATAAATTCCTACAACACTTCCTAGCCGTGTTCTTCAACGGAGTGTTGTAGATTTTTCCGGGCAACTTTCGACGCGTGTGAAGTAGAGGCTTCGAACTTTCGGTGCTTGGAACGAAGGGATTTCGTGTTCGGGACAGGGTTCGTGATCATCATCAATTTACGAAGAATTATTTCAAAGTCTTAAAGGGTATGAACCTTTATCTTTGTATACGTTACTTGATCGATTTTGTTTGGGATTCGTATTTATTTCCGCTGCGTATTTCGTTTTATTTTCGGAATCCCAACACTTTCGCCCCGCGAAAGAGTGCTCGGTGCCGTCCTCGGCTAACATAGTGATGATTCTCGTGCGCTAGTTCATGATTTCGCCATGCCGCTCGAGCCAATCATCCCCGAGAATCAAATCCTCACCCTCAATATCAACAACAATAAGATTAGAGAGCCAAGCTCTCTCGCAAATAAACACAGAGCAGTCTTGGACCTCTCGATCGCCAACGATCCTATCACCGCTAGGAAGTTTAAAGATGAAAGACTCGCAGGGCGACAAACAGTCGAGACTCAAACGGCGCACACACCCCAGCGATATGAACGAATGTGTAGCACCAGAATCAAAAAGCACACTGACGGGATGATAATGGATATGAACGGTACCTGTCGCCACGGTGGCCGCTGGATCATCGGCCTTCCTCATCTCATAGATATGCGGCTGGGCAGAGCCGACATTGGAAGCTCCTCCTCTAGCGGGCTGACCCCGGCCTCTACCTCGACCGGCACTCGGCAGACGTTGCGGAGCAAACAAGCCCTGGTTCACACTCGGCTCTCTAAGTGCTGGGAAAGAATCACGGGGCTCGCGAAGCTATCTGATCTGATCACAGAAGAGGGCCTTGTGGCCCGACTCACCACAAGTATGACAAGTCAACTTCGGGCGAGAACACTGCCGGTTCCTATGGCCCTGCTGGACACAGTTAAAGCATGTGGGTTCACGAACGGAGGTTCCGGAGGCACCTCGAAAACTCCCAGAGAAACGAGCCGAACCGCCCGTAGAAACACTCGCAGCCTGAGATTTCTGCTGGCCTCCACCCTTGGGACCAGAAAAATTTCCGACTGACTTCTGCTTCTTGCTCTCACGAGCCACATCACTAGCCGTCACCGACATATCGTAAGCAAGAGCCCTACTCTGATAATCCTTCAATGTAGTGTAGACGAGCCCAGACATATAGTCCTGAATAGACAGTTTCATCCTCTTGGAAAAATGGAAAATTTTGTTGCTCTCCTGGACAACTTGGGTCTTCACATAGCCCAACTCCTTGTTAAAATCGGCAATAGCTTGAGATACGGGAATATCCCGTGGTTGAGCATCATAGAAAGCATGGACTCGAGCCTGTCTAACTGGCCACGGGCAATATTCAGTCTCCATCAATTTCTGAAATTCGGCCCACGAAGCAACATGATCTTTGGGCCCAACAGCTTCCCACCAATCCGTAGCGTCCCCAGTGAGAAATTACTGGGCAATAGGGACCTTACGGTCCTCGGGACAGTTGGTGGCGATGAAGACTTTAGATATCTCCTTGATCCACCCCTCCCAGCCGATCGGGTCTGATGCTCCCGAAAACTGAGGAGGATGTATCTTGATAACATCTTGGAGCCAACGGTCTGCTCCGCCCCGATTAGCATGGGTCTCATTCGGGTTATGAACCATCTGAGCTATCGCCGCCATTCGGTTTACCATTTGCTGCATAACGGCTGCAATACCAAGGTCGGCACGCTCCTGAGAAGAAGCATGACTATGACGGTCACCGGTACTGCCGGCTCCCGAAGAATGCGATGTGGCCGCTCCACCGGCTGCCCCACATCCCCGGCCACGTCCATGGCCATGACCACGACCACGGCCACGGTTTCCTCTGGCATCCATACTGGTGTTAAGAGATAACAGAAGTATATCGATGATGAGTAAGGGAGAAAAAAAAACAACTACGATTCAAGAAGCGGAAATACAATGCAAGAAACAAAAGGGCCGAATAAGAAAACTTACGAGCACTGGAAGTACCGAGATGCCGGCAACGGTGTGACAATGTGCAAAACAAAACACGACTAGACCCAAATAACCGACAAGATTAGGTATCCATAAACCTAGAGCGTTCTGATACCATTTTCTGTAACACCCCCGAGATATTCAGAGTATATTACAGCACCATGGACCCCTGCATGGGACCCACCAGGCTATAACAAGAAAACACCACCCGACTAACCATCTCGGTTAGCGAGGACACACATTTAAATAATACAACATATGAAAATACGCCCGGAGCAACCGGCATAATAAACGTCACCCGACAATATAGCAATTTAAGTTAATACAAACGAAGTTTGAAATGAAAAGCCTAAGTACTCGCGAGTACAATATATAAGTTTATAAATGTGGGAAACAACCATATCGAATTAGACAAGAGAAATAAGAAGACTCGAATGCACATGTAAATGACCCTGGCCAACATCCTCATACTGTCCCAGCGCCCGCTCGTCCGGTAGAACATGACCTGAAATCCATAACAAGAATTTCCACAAAACGGGTCCCCAAAGGGGTTAGCAATTACGCTAGTACAAGTAATCAAGGCAAACCATTCGCTTACATGTTTCATAGTACATGCACCAATTCATTCAAAAACCCAAAACCAGACATGTCTTTTCCGGAAACAAACAGTCACAATCAAATTTGCCTAGGACCGGGACGAAGCCACAAATCCCACCCGAGGCCTCTAAGGACCCTCCCGGGCTGGCCATATCATAAAACAAATCACGCACATGCATCGCCTAGGATAGGGACGAAGCCACAAATCCCACCCGAGGCCTCTAAGGACCCTCCCGGGCTGGCTAGCTAAACAAACTCATGAATCTAGAGTGAAGTCATAGATTCCACTGAGGCCCCGTCGGACCCTCCCGGGGTGAGCACAATCACACACAATATACATTACCATTTCACGTTAAGCATAAAAGTTTCCACAAAAATACTTGCCTTGAATAATTGACGACGCAACGAACGGAGAGGAAAATCACCGACGAACGCTATGGACCAACGGAACCGAACCTAACGATTCGAAGAACATAATCACAACCAACTCTAGACGAATACGGAAATGGAATACGCCCGAAAACCCACCTACGATTCATGTATATTCATATATAAACAACAACGAGGGCGGACCACAACCAAACCCTCTCGATTCTGTAAAAACTACAAAATATACCATGAATCCGTAGGAAAACTAATGATACTAACAAGATTAATCATATTCATCATGAATTAACCAACAAAACGGAACGAATCGGAAGAAAATCCAAAAACCCCAAATCGCCCAAAAGTAGGGTTCTAAGAGATTTACCTTGGATTAACGATGAAGAACATAAGTAGGTGTTGTTAATCTACTTCAAAAACTCAAGGTAGGGGATGCCTGAAATAATCGGAGTAAGAGATCGCTCGAAAATCGCCTGGAGAAGCCCTACGCCACGGGGAGTAGAAGAAATGAAAATATTACGCTCATCTGGGTCAACTCCCTGGTTTATATAGCCAGGTAGTGTTAGCGCGCGCTAATCCTCAAAGTTAGCGTGCGCTAACGGGACAAAACTCCAGTCGAGTAGCCAGACTTCTGGCCGTTAGCGTGCGCTACTCAAAATGTAGCGTGCGCTAATAACCTCTCGGTAGCACGCGCTATTGTAACATCCCCAAAACCATATGGGAATATTACACGCCGTAGACCCTTTCCACAAGGATCTACCAGGCTAAACATCCATAAACAACCAAATGCTTGCCCGACCAGGGTCAAACAATAAAATGATACAGACCGATATGGTCACTTACACGTGAATACACAAACCGATGAGGTCACACAACCCAATCGATAAAACTGACTTAAATAACATTACCCACACAGGGGTCGAAATACAATACAGCGGAAGACTGAAATCAACTCTGACAACACAACAAAAATCAAAATAACTCTCGACTCATGATTAGTATCGCAGCTCGTCATCCTCTTGTGCCAATCCTGTGACTGCTCCCCTAAATCTGCATGTACCTGGACGCAAAACAGACATCCACCCCCCGATTACTCGGGGGTTAGTAAAACTCCACTGTTTTACTAGTGCAAGTATCAAATCATACGAAATATAACAAGCAAGTAATAATCGTGAATCAAATATGACAATCAAGTATCAAAATATCCCCGGGAGTTTTTCACAAGGAAAGATAAGCTATGAAGCATTCGAAAATAAGATTATCACCTCGGGAATTTTAGAATATCAAAACCTTTCGAAAATATTAGGGTCTTAACCCAAATCTCAAAATTTTATTTCAACAATTTACAGTACGAAAAATTTCATAAATCTCATGGGGCTCGGCCCAACATTCTTTCTTAAAACTTTTCCTTTAAAAACTTTGATTTGAAAAGTATCATGCTCATGACACCGTGATCCACTGTCACGTGTCTCCGTAGGTTCAACAACCCGCACGGACTACATCACGCACAATTAAACAAACATAATCAATTCCGACACCGTGATCCACTGTCACGTGTCTCCGTAGGTTCAACAACCCGCACGGACTATTAACCAGACATAACCAATTCCGACACCGTGATCCACTGTCACGTGTCTCCGTAGGCTTAACAACCCGCACGGACTATATCAATCACAACAATCACACATAGTCGACACCGTAGTCCACCGCCACGTGTCACCGTAAGCCCCCGAGCTCACCCGGTTGGGCTGACGACCGTGTCCGAAACTCATGGTCCACCGCCATGCGTTATCGTAGGCCTCGCTGCAAAGACGATTGGACCTCAGTACCTCACTAAGTTCTGACCTCGTAGTCCACTGCCACGAATCCTCGTAGGTCCCGTCGAATCAACACGAGTGAACTTAGCGGTCACACACATATTCACATTTACATTACATACAACAATGAGCACAATTAATCAATCACCTTGATCACCACAAAATCGTACATTGCACGCACATAACACAACCTCAACACTCGCAACAACTATCATCAATCAACGACATTTAACCAACATAACACACATTCGGTACACAATACATTGCACAACCACGTGTACAACCATCTCATATGTACATCGCAATCCTGCACAAATGGCACAACGCCTAACACGTATACCAATATAACACTATTATCACAAAGCCTTCAAATTTCGGAAAACACAACCAACTCAAACGGAACATATTTATGAAGGCACGCAAAATCATCATAAATCTCATACGTGATTACTAGTCGCAAGATACAAGTCGTATAGTAAGATACTTGCCTTAATAACCGCTACCGAACGCTCCGAAGAACACGATTCGACCGGGAAGCTCGAACCCCAAAGAAGGCAACGAATGGATGGGTCCCGACTCGAGTTCTTCACAAGAATTTGTTCCTAAGTCACAACGATATCAATTCAATCACAATTCTACGAAAACGTATGGAATTTCCCAAGTTCTACCCATTGAAGCATTTTATCGGACACTTTGAAGGCGTAGTCCAATTCAATCGATTATTCAAAGAAATACTCAAATCCGTTCCACAAAACTTCAAGGGTATTGAATGATTACGAGTTTACAATCAAGTTTCATCAGCAATCTGAATCAAAATAAAGAAAATCGGCCAAAACACCAAGAAACCCCAAGAACATCCAAAAACCAAAAGTTTAGGTGTTCTTACCTTCGATCCGGGTGGAAGATGATGTTAATCCATGATTCCAACTTCCAAAACATGTTTTTATAAGTTGATTCTACTCAAAACCATCGATCTATGGTGAAAAATCGCGGAAGGAACGAAGAAAAGTGGAAAATGCCGGATATGACTCGGTCCTGTGCCTTAAATAGCAGGACATCACGGACGCTTACGTCGAATCGCCATGGCGAAGTCTCGCCTAGAAATGCCGGCATCGTTACGCACGTAACCGTCTGTGGCCTTACGACGTAACCGGCCTTACGACGTAGCCGCCGATCACTACCGTCGTTACTCGGCCGTGGCTGGCCTCAAAGATGCCGGCCATGACTCGGCGGACCAACTCCGACGGCCCGAACGACCCCGAAACCCGAACACGAGTGCGAATCAAGATACGGTTACGAAGTACTCGCAAAGACGAATCCGAGCACTAAGAGAACACACGATTCCGACCACCCGAGGGCTCGAAATTCGACAACTAAGTAATTACCCCAAACTTTGGGAAATTACGAAAATGGCCCAAAACGCCCGAAAATCACGATACGTGATCGAATAACCAAACCGAAGTTCACAACACGTCTAACAAAGTTAAACGGACTTACGGGAAACTCAAACAATAGCTTGAGCGAGATTCGCAAGAATCGAACTCAAGTGCGGAAAAGTCGCTAAAAAGCTCGGAACTCAGCAAAACGATACCGAAACGAACTCGGATGACAAAAAGCGTAGAATTAATCATTCTCAGAATGACGAAACGGTCATGAGAGAGTCATCAAAACGGACTCCGGCCGAAAAAAGAAATTTACCGAAAATCGAAAATTGCGGATATTACATTCTACCCTCCTTAAAAGAAGTTTCGCCCCGAAACTTAAAACAAGTAGGGAGAAGAAATATCCCGCCGGAAAAACTCAACGAGATACACAAGAAGCACGTAACTCATGCCCAACGGAGAAACGTTACAAGCAACGCAACGGAATATACGGCGTGAAAACACGCTCCACGACGACCAACACGACGCCACCGGTAGAGACATAATAAAATCAACAAGTGACAAGCGTCGTCAAACAGATAATACAATCGAGTCGATTATCTGAACAATCACAAAACACAGCGAACAAAAATCAATACGATTGACCAACCCAACGGTTCATCAATCAAAACGCGAGCCAAACGCTGAACAAATACGGAATTCCACCGCCCAAGGGTTGGAAGATCGAAACGAGACTAATCTCGAACTTAAGGGAATTACGAAGGAGTCTGAACGTTCAACAATCACGAAACGAGATCAACAAAAACCGATCAATCAAACGATCGAGACAACAAAAATCGAACAATCACATTCGAATCACGAAGAACAATAAAATTCAAACAACAACTCCAAGGTTCACATCTCGACTCGAGACAATATATGATCCGGTGAAAACAACATGTGCCTTCACATAAGATCCACAGGAAAGGGAATAGAAATTGAAAAATTACAACAACAAACGAGTTATTCCGAAACAATACCACGCTCGTTCGATCAACAAAAGCAAGAGGCAGGACAAGCTCAGAAAATGTCAACGAACATAAACTAGTCGACAGAGTCGAAAATACAGAAGTTCAAAATCCGATCCACTTCGAATAAAAGAACTAATAGAACCGAAAGGTGTTACTTCCGAACAAGGTTCACAAGAATCGAACCGGACTCGGAAATGTCACAACGATAACCAGATCGACCCAAAACAAGATCACAGCTCGTTCGAACGACGAAACCGAAATACAGAACAAGTCCAGAAAGTATCAACAAACACGAGCGAGTCGATAGACCTGAGAAAGATGAAATACAGAAGTCAAAACGATACGGGCATTACATTCGACCTCTTATAAAAGAAATGTCGTTCCCGCAACTCACAACAACTGGAGTAAGGTGACAACACAAAAAGCAAGCAGCGAAACATCTCCCATGGGCCTCTCAGAGCCGATCCTCATATCTGTACTGAAGTTCGCGCCCCGAAAGACTCGGAACCCAACTCTCAAAACTGGATCCTGTGACGAGAAAAATAATTGGTACGTGCATGCCCCCAGCACACCACGGTTGAAACACCTCGGCTCGGCATACCGAAAATACAACTGCTAGGTACAATGGAATATAACGTCGCAAAACAACAAACCGGAGATGCCAACTTGGCACAACAAAGAATCATAACATATATCATATACAACGAATACCATCGTAAAGTAATACACACACAAACACTACAACAACGACGGTATCGTTCGGCGACCTCAACGGCCCGAACGATAACCAGCACATAATTACAAACATTATGAAACAATCACACATGTACACAAACGTACAAACCCAAGCTTCAACATCTCACACTCGTGCGACAACACGCAAATCGCCACGAGGCGATAAACAGTAAACACCAGTTCACGCCTCTCACAGAGGGCTAGTACAATAATTGCGTGGCAACGCCTCGACATTCATGCCACCAATTCGACCATACTCGGGAGCAACATCATAACGATAACGCGAACATCATATATACATACCCAGCCCTCAAACGGGAATGGATAGCTTTTAAAAACGAAAACCTCCTTTTGAAAATAATTTTGGAAACACCGATTGATCTTGAGTATCACCCTTCAAAAAAGTACAATCGTGAAACATCGTTATCGAGACTTTGGAAAACTATTTCGCATTCGATAAAAATGAGGACACTTTCTTTTCGTGAAAACTTTCGGAAATATTCGACCCTCGGGTCTAAGTAAAAGTGTTTCTAAAACATTGGAAATATCTCAAAACATTTTGGTCCTCCAGGTAGAAGAATTTTGAAACATATTGTGGCACCTTGGATGTACCACGAGAAAATAATTCATTTTAAACGTACATCTCGAAATTTATTTCTAGGATACTCAAGGTTTTCAAAGATAATTCAATGGGCTAGAATGCCCAAAAATCTCAGGTAATTACATGGAACATTATAGCGCTGTGGGTCCCACGCCGGAACCCACCAGGATAAAAACCATTTACAAAAATGCCATAAGGGCCGATGACGGTAATATTTCAAAACTCACAAAAGCCATTTACAAAATACTGAATACCGTCATAAGAATTTCGCCAAAACGATCAAGGCCATAACGCCAAAAACTCGGTTAAGGGAATCGATTTTCAAAAAAAAACTCAGTCGGTAAAATACCAAAAGCCATTACAAAATAACTCACGCAGTGGATAAAAAAAAATACAGTCCAACATGCACAATCCAATTGAATACGTCTCACAGCATCTAGTTTAAACATATAACAAAACCATTCCTCGGAGTTTCTCGCGAACTCAATCGTCGATACCTTATTCGAAACCCAACAAGGTTCTCAATTTTCACACCATACCACCCCTCACAGTGGTTCAAAGGTAAAACAACAATAGGCCCAGTTTTATACATATACTATATGTCACACGTATTAAATACAACTATATTCACAACACCATGCAAATAAAATTATGCACCGCAATTAACTCATTTAGATACAATCATGATACACAGGTACTTCGCATAAAAGAGGAGACTTACGTCCACAGGCCGCACGGAGATGACGGTCGCCCACGATACTAATCTCATCCAACAACATAACCGACACATTGTGACTACGCACAACTCAACTTGTCACCTGACGACTTGAACGACAAGACAACACATTACTCGACAAACCACGACTCGACTCGACCTGACAGCCTAGGTTTTCGCAAACTAAGCTCTGATACCATAATTGTAACATCCCCAAAACCATATGGGAATATTACACGCCGTAGACCCTTTCCACAAGGATCTACCAGGCTAAACATCCATAAACAACCAAATGCTTGCCCGACCAGGGTCAAACAATAAAATGATACAGACTGATATGGTCACTTACACGTGAATACACAAACCGATGAGGTCACATAACCCAATCGATAAAACTGACTTAAATAACATTACCCACACAGGGGTCGAAATACAATACAGCGGAAGACTGAAATCAACTCTGACAACACAACAAAAATCAAAATAACTCTCGACTCATGATTAGTATCGCAGCTCGTCATCCTCTTGTGCCAATCCTGTGACTGCTCCCCTAAATCTGCATGTACCTGGAGGCAAAACAGACATCCACCCCCTGATTACTCGGGGGTTAGTAAAACTCCACTATTTTACTAGTGCAAGTATAAAATCATACGAAATATAACAAGCAAGTAATAATCGTGAATCAAATATGACAATCAAGTATCAAAATATCCCTGGGAGTTTTTCACAAGGAAAGATAAGCTATGAAGCATTCGAAAATAAGATTATCACCTCGGGAATTTTAGAATTTCAAAACCTTTCGAAAATATTAGGGTCTTAACCCAAATCTCAAAATTTTATTTCAACAATTTACAGTACGAAAACATTTCCATAAATCTCATGGGGCTCGGCCCAACATTCTTTCTTAAACATTTCCTTTAAAAACTTTGATTTGAAAAGTATCATGCTCATGACACCGTGATCCACTGTCATGTGTCTCCGTAGGTTCAACAACCCGCATGGACTACATCACGCACAATTAAACAAACATAATCAATTCCGACACCGTGATCCACTGTCACGTGTCTCCGTAGGTTCAACAACCCGCACGGACTATTAACCAGACATAACCAATTCCGACACCGTGATCCACTGTCACGTGTCTCCGTAGGCTTAACAACCAGCACGGACTATATCAATCACAACAATCACACACATAGTCCTCACACCGTAGTCCACTGCCACGTGTCACCGTAAGCCCCGTCGAGCTCACCCGGTTGGACGCACTGTGTCCGAAACTCATGGTCCACTGCCATGCGTTATCGTAGGCCTCGTCAGACCAGCACGATTGGACCTCAGTACCTCACTAAGTTCTGACCCCGTAGTCCACTGCCACGAATCCTCGTAGGTCCCGTCGAACCAACACGAGTGAACTTAGCGGTCACACACATATTCACATTTACATTACATACAACAATGAGCACAATTAATCAATCACCTTGATCACCACAAAATCGTACATTGCACGCACATAACACAACCTCAACACTCGCAACAACTATCATCAATCAACGACATTTAACCAACATAACACACATTCGGTACACAATACATTGCACAACCACGTATATAACCATCTCATATGTACATCACAATCCTGCACAAATGGCACAATGCCTAACACGTATACCAATATAACACTATTATCACAAAGCCTTCAAATTTCGGAAAACACAACCAACTCAAACGGAACATATTTACGAAGGCACGCAAAATCATCATAAATCTCATACGTGATTACTAGTCGCAAGATACAAGTCGTATAGTAAGATACTTGCCTTAATAACCGCTACCGAACGCTCCGAAGAACACGGTTCGACCGGGAAGCTCGAACCCCAAAGAAGGCAACGAACGGAAGGGTCCCGACTCGAGTTCTTCACAAGAATTCGTTCCTAAGTCACAACGATATCAATTCAATCACAATTCTACGAAAACGTATGAAACTTCCCAAGTTCTACCCATTGAAGCATTTTATCGGACACTTTGAAGGAGTAGTCCAATTCAATCGATTATTCAAAGAAATACTCAAATCCGTTCCACAAAACTTCAAGGGTATTGAATGATTACGAGTTTACAATCAAGTTTCATCAGCAATCTGAATCAAAACAAAGAAAATCGGCCAAAACACCAAGAAACCCCAAGAACATCCAAAAACCAAAAGTTTAGGTGTTCTTACCTTCGATCCGGGTGGAAGATGATGTTAATCCATGATTCCAACTTCCAAAACATGTTTTTATAAGTTGATTCTACACAAAACCATCGATCTATGGTGAAAAATCGCGGAAGGAACGAAGAAAAGTGGAAAATGCCGGATATGACTCGGTCCAGGCCTTAAATAGCCGGACACTGCCGGACGCTTACGTACGTAACCGGCCGGGCCCTTACGTACGTATCGGCCATGGCGAAGTCTCGCCGAAATGCGGCATCGTTACGTGCGTAACCGGCCAGGGCCTTACGTGCGTAACGGCCTTACGTCGTAGCGCCGATCACTACAAATGCGTTACTCGGCGGTGGCACAGCCCGGCATGCCGGCCATGACTCGGCGGGACCAACTCCGGCGGCGAGCGACCCGAAACCCGAGCACGATGCGAATCGAAGATACGGTTCTGAAGTACTCGCAAAGACGAATCCGAGCACTAAGAGAACACACGATTTCGACCACGAGGGCTCGAAATTCGACAACGAAGTAATTACCGAACTTTGGGAAATTACGAAAATGGCCCAAACGCGAAAATCACGATACGTGATCGAATAACCAAACCGAAGTTCACAACACGTCTAACAAAGTTAAACGGACTTACGGGAAACTCGAAGCGGTTTTGAGCGAGATTCGCAGAATCGAACTCAAGTGCGGAAAAGTCGCTAAAAAGCTCGGAACTTCGGCAAAAGCGATCACAAAGCGAACTCGGATGATAAAAAGCGTAGAATTAATCATTCTCAGAATGACGAAACGGTCATGAGAGAGTCGTCAAAATGGACTCCGGCCGAAAAAAGAAATATACCGAAAATCGAAAATTGCGGATATTACAGCTATCGGCCAATAGTGTGCGCTACTGTAATACCCGTAATTTCGATTTCCGGTAATTTTCTTTTTTCGGCGTAAATCCATTTTACGACTCGCTCATGACCGTTTCGTCATTTCGAGAATGATTAATTCTGCACTTTTTGTCATCCGAGTTCGTTTCGGTATCGTTTTGCTGAGTTCCGAGCTTTTTAGACGTTTTTCCGCACTTGAGTTCGATTCTTGCGAATCTCGTCCAAAACTGTTGTTTCGAGTTTCTCGAAAGTTCATTTAATGTTATTATTCTTGTTGCAAGCTTTGGTTTGGTGTTTCGATCGCGTATCGTGATTTTCGGACGTTTTGGGCCATTTTCGTAATTTCCCAAAGTTTTGGGTAATTACTTCCGTTGTCGGATTCCGAGCCTTGGTGGTCGAATTGTGTGTTCTCTTAGCTCTTAGATTCGTCTTTGCGAGTACGTCGTAACCGTATCATCGATTCGTATTCGTGTTCGGGTTTGGGGTCATTCGGCCGTCGGAGTTGGCCCGGCCGACATGGCCGGGCAATGGGCCCAGGCAGATCGCCGAGTCACGGCCGGTAGTGCTCGCGGCTTCCGGCGAGTCACGGCGGTAGTGCTCGGCAGCTCCGGCCGGCGAGCCGTGCCGTAGGGCGCGGCACACGCCGGCCAGCGCGACACACTCTGTGGCATTTTTCGGCCAAACCGATCAGACGGTGCCGCCGCACACCGGCCGGGCCGCTGCCGACCACCGGGAGCCATTTTCGGGCTGTGCCGCACACTCCCATGGGCCGCGGCACTGTGTGCACTTATTTAAGGCCCAATGATCGTTTTTCGCCATTTTTCTCCTTCTTCAACTTCTCTTACGCGGTGGGGTTGTTCCTATCATGGAGAGATGTTGTTGGTCAACAAATCCATGAAGTTTTGTAGTTCAAATCATCAAACATCCATCCTATAACATCCTTTGATCGAGCGAATCAGGTCAGATTTTCTAGAAATCTAATTTTGGGGATTTTGGGTATTTTGTTCGATTTCGTCCGTTTAATCCGATTTAACTTAGGATTGTGATGGATTGATGATTTTTTGGATGTATTGTATCATTTCCCTTGTTAACCCATGGTTGGATCGTATCGATTCGTTATTTTGGTCGAGTTCTTGACCGACGCCTTGAAGGTGTCCGGTAAAATGTCATAGAGGGGTTTTCGGGCGTTCTACGATTATTCTTCCTCGTATGATCGATGATTTATTGAATTTATGTTGTTAGGGTCGAATTCTTGTGAAGAACTCGAGTCAGAACCCTTCCGTTCATTGTCTTCTTCGGGGTCCGAGCTTCCCGGTCGAACCGTGTTCTTCGGAGCGTTTGGTAGCGGTTATTAAGGCAAGTATCTTATTATACGACTTGTATCTTGCGACTAGTAATTACGTATGATATGTGTTGTTGCCCAAAATATCTATCCGAAGATTAAATACTGCTGGAGACGGACAACAAACAACAATTGCGGGAGCACTTCCGAGAGAAGATAAATAATACAAGATTTGCCGGGTTTGTTAGGCCCGGGCTTGAATGCTCTCGCGAGATATTATTAATACAAATATTCGTGGATACAAGTATTAAAGTGAGAAATCAAGATACAATGAGTGTAAAAAGACTCTGTTAATCCAGCTCTTGAGCGAAGCTCAGTGTTCTTCGTCCCTGCCGATAGTCTGCTCGAGGAGAGAGGCCGGGAGAAGTAGGACCGAATGATAGCTGTTGCCAAGAGTTGGAGATAGCCAAGTGCTTGATGTTTTGCTTCTGTGATGTATGAAATCCCAAGGAAGTTGAAGTTCTGGAGCCTTTTGTGTGATAAAAATTCCGTCCATGGACAAGTGTAGGGAGCCGTGTATTTATAGTGGCAGCCGAGTCTTGTCCTCTGGCGGGCGATCGCCTTCCGGCCATTATAATAATGGGGCGATCGTCTGCCGGCCAATATTATAATGGGGCGACTGTCCCCGATTCACATGGGCTGTCGGCCTAAAGTCCAAGGTAGGTGCTGGCGCCAGCTGGGCAGTCCAATGAGGAGCCAGCACGCGTCTAGAGTCAATGTCACATGTGGTCTTACTGACAACTTTCGGCGGAATCACTGTCACATGCGGCCCTACTGACAACTTTTGGCGGCTTGTCGGCTGGTGGAAAGATTCTTCCAGGCTGTGGTCAATGATCCGAGATATGCGGATCTTGTCTCGGATCTTGCACGTGGTGCCAGTCTTGAGGCTCGGACTTTGCCGACTGGATGGCCATCGGCGCTGATCGACATGAGGCAGTCGTCTCTAGCTGGTCATCAGAGGTCGCCATCGGCCAGTTGTCGAGGGTCGGCATTGGTCCGTCACCAAGGGTCGGTCGGCAAGTGCCGAGAGATGATCGTCTCCAGTCGGTCGCCAGGAGTCGGTCGCCGAGTACCGAGAGACGATCGTATTTGATGTCGATCGCTTGGAACCGGATCGTCACAGGACCTTCGGTTGGCGATGTAGCTTGTCCATTGGCGCGGATTACGCCTTAGGCTGCTCGCGATGACTCGGTCGCCCGATCTCCGAGGCGATCGCCGGTCGGAGAGTGTTAATTCTTGACACAACAATTGCCCCCCAGCTTGCTCCTATGTCGAAGACATGGGGCGAGGTGGTTCTTACTGGCGATCGTGTAAGGATGAGGATGGGCGATCTTGCTGAGCTGAATTAGGATTCGGACTTGGGCTATCATGGTCGATTGGCTAGCTATCTTTCGGTCTTGTACCTGCAAAAACAACATTGGCCAATCCCCCACGGAAACTAGGTGGTTTCGCTTGTTTGAGGAATCGTGCACAGTCGCGGAATTTGATGGACCGACTCCATGACCGTGTCTTGATGCACGAAGACATTGAGTGTCTCGTGACTCACTTTATTATGAGGGTCCTCTGTTAGGCTGCGCCTCGCCTCGTATTTAAACGAAGGGCGTGCGGTCTCTGTAATATCCGTAATTTTTCTATTTTTGGCAGTTTCCATTTTTGGTGTATGTCTATTTTTATCGACTCGCTTGTAACCGTTTCGACATTTTGAATCTATTTTGTTCTTGGAGTTTTTCCATTTGGACGAGTTTTGATGATGTTTTCACGTAATTTCATTTTATGACATGTTTTGCTGTATGAACGTTCGATTCTTGTAAAACTCGTTCGTTTTCGTTGTTTCTTGGTTTGTACAAGTTCGTAAGGTTGAGTTGGTCATGTGGAGACTTTCGGTTTGTAAATCCGATGTCGTTTCGTGATTTTCGGGCACTTGGGCCATTTTTGTAATTTCCTAATAGTTTAAGGAATCTTAGTTTCGTTGTCGCATTACGGACCCTCCGGTGGTCGGAATTGTATTTTCTTTCAGCGCTTAGCTCCGTCGTCTTGTAGGCTTCACATCTATGTTCCTGGATTCTGGTCTCGTCGTACGTTTCGTGTTTTATACCCTCGGCAATGACTTCTTTGCTAGTGTGACATCGTGATCTTTGACTAGCTGTGTAGGTAGCGCACGCTACCCCTGTTCCCTTGCGTGCGCTACCGATAAGCAGTTAGCGTATGCTAACCCCTACTGTTAGCGTACGCTAACGAATGGTGGCAGTAGCCACTGGACTGTCACGGCCCCGTTAGCGCACGCTACATATGGCAGTTAGCGTGCGCTAACTTCACAGTATATAAGCCCAGCGGGCAGTTTTCAGAGTAGCAGTTTTATTCCTTTCCCTTCGTTTCTTCGACGTGCGACCTCAGAGGCGATTTACATCGGTCCTGATCGGCGTTCTATTCACATTCCATCACCGTAGAGTCGTGCTATCATATTATCATCAGCATAATCGTCATCCATCATCCGAAATCAAGGTATTTTCGTCTAGAACCCTAACTCGTCAAATTTGGGGGTTTTTCCGGGTTTTGCTAATTGGAACCGAATTATCCCAGTATGTTATGATATTCTTCACCGATTGTGATTATTGAATGATTCAAAATCCAATTTCCTTGATTTTAATCCGCGAATTACCAATACGGAGAGATTTTGCGTTAACCCTCGCCCGTATCAATTGATCGTCTATTGTCGTATATTGTAACCGGGGTTATGGGTGTATTCCAATAGAGTATTGTTGTCCGTTGGGACTGAACTGTGTTGATCCTTCGTTTAGGAACCATCGTTTTCCATCCGGACCGTTCGTAGTCGTGTTTCATCTCCGTTTCTTCAAGAATGTCTCAAAGGCAAGTACTTTACATTTGTTTACATGTTCTAGTATTTGAATTATGGCTATATGTGGTTGTTGTGGGAAGATATGTGTATGTTTACCTAGGGACGGTCCGAAGGGGCCTCTAGGGATACGTATTGCCGTGTGTGTGCGTATCACGAACTGTGGTTAGCCACCCAGGGATGTCCGACGGGGCTCTGCGGGGTACGGTGGCCGTGAGTCTCGTGCCAACGGTTAACTTTGAATTGTGATTTGTTGGAGATAATGTGTTTTGTGATTGTATATTGTAAATATTCCGGAATATAAAACGTTTTCAAAAATGATTTTTGGCGCATTATTCATCTGATTAGAATGTAGTTCAAATGGATTGTACTTGCACTAGCAGTTGTCGCTAACCCCTTAAATGGGGGAAATACTTTTTGTATTTCAGGTATCGATCGTGGGGACAAACGAGCACTCGATCCGTATGAGGATGATGGGCAAGCATGATACTGATCAGTAGTCATTTATTGGTGTTCATTTCAGTCCACTACTTTTGAAGTCTTGTGTCGGGACTTTTGTGTTATAAAATTGGTTTTAGTACTCGAGTACTTCTTTTACAAATTATTAACGTTGTGTTCCTGTTTTGGGAAATGGATTGATGTTGGATTTAATTGTCGGATTGTAATCTTATTTGAATTGTCGTATTATTGGTGATTGTTGTCGTTGTCGAATGTCTTGTTTGGTACGTTAGCCTGGTGGATTCCCCAGTGTGGGGACCACGGCGCTGTAATATACCCTGAATGTCTTGGGGGTGTTACAGAATATGGTATCGGAGCTTAGGTTTATGGATACCTAGGCTGTCGGTTATTTGGGTCTAGTTAAGTGTTGTTTTTGGGACAGTATCACTGTTATGCCATCATCTCAGTACGCCGGTGCTCGTAAGTTTTCCTAACTTGACTCGTTTCAGATTACATTTCTATTCCTGTCTTAGTATCTTTGGCGTTTTGCGTTTGCATTGTACTTACCCGTTGCTTCTTCAGAATTCCTGCTGGTAGAGGACGCGGACGCGGTCGTGGACGCGGTAGGAGACGTGGCGCAGCCGGTGGGGCGGCCATGTCCGATCACTCGGGAACTGATTCGGCGATGCCTTCCTTGTCGAACAGTGTTCCACCTAGTTCGGAGGTCACAGGACCGATCTGCTAGCTCGGTAATGCTCAAGAGAATGTTGGAGTGGCCAACATTTCTGTGAGTAGCGAACTAGATGACGCTGCGGCTCAGCCGTTACAGTCGGCCATGCTAATGCCAACCGGTTCCGCCTCTGGTCGGCAATGATAAGCTACTTCGGGGCGTGATTTGTATGCGTCCTCCGCATTTGATGGTGCTTGAGCCCTTACGGTTGGGAGAATTGGGTATTCGAGATGGAGAAAGTGTTTGAGGTCGCTAATTGCCCAGGAGAGGAAAGTACCCATTGCTCGATACTTCCTCGCCAAGGAGCGGCGACGTGGTGGCAAGCGGTGAAACCGCGTGGCCGGCGACTACGTGGGCGAGTTAGGGATCGATGGAAGGCAGTGCATCCGTGGCCGGTGAAAGAGGAGGATCCGAGCCTTCTTTGAGGCTAAGCCCCAAGATGTACCTATATCTCAAGCCATCAAAGACTACAATCAATGATTACATTATGTGAGAAACCAAGTCCGCGATGAGCTTGATAAGATCCGCCACTTTGACATGCGGATGAAACCGAGGGTGCGCCACTACATGTCCAGTGCAGGGTGCACGACTTTGAAGGAATATCAGAATAAAGCGATGGCTTACGAGATGTCGTTTTCCGCGAGAGATGGCGATTGAAGGAAAGAAGCGAGAAGACCTCGGTCGGTTTCGGGAGGCAAGTCGGAGGGTATCCGAAGGCCCGATCTGGTTCGCGAGTCTTGAGTCGATCGCCATCGGTTGGTCGAGAAACGGTTCTAGGTGCGCTCTGCTGGTTAGTTCGTGGTCCTACGTGCTTCAGCTGCGTCCAGGGCCACATGATGAGTGAGTGTGATAGGCCTCCGATTCGGTGTCTTGCTTGTGGTCGTATGGGTCATCGTGCTAAGTTTTGTACGGATGCGGCTCGGGCTCCGATTACTCGGATATCGGCCCGGCCCGCGGGAGAGCCGAGTGTGAATCGAGGCAAGCAGGTTCCTCGGCAGCAGAGTTTTGGTAGAGGTCGAGGTCGTGGTCGGCCTTCTAGAGGGGAGCTTCTAGTGCGGGAGTGCATTCGCCCCGTGTGTACTAGATGAGACGAGCAGGAGATCCTGACGCGACGGTGGCCACAGGTACCGTCCACATCCTTGATCATCCTGTTTCCGTATTTTTCGATTCTCGTGCTACGCATTCTTTTATATCTATGGATTGTGTGCGTCGTCTGCATGTTGATTGACTTGTTGCTTGTGAGCCTTTTGTTGTTAAACTTCCTAGTGGGGATAGCATCGTGGGGGATCGTGAGGTTAGAGATTTTCCAGTGAGTATCGCGGGGAGGGTTTGGCCTTCTAATCTGATTGCGGTAGATATTAGAGATGAGGATTTGATTAAGGTGAGGATTGGGTGGACCGTCATGGGGCGATCATGAATTATAGAACGAGGACGGTTTCGATGTTAGCCTCTGGCAGTGCAGCATTCTTGTGTGGGTCGTAGCGAGATTAGCGGTGCGATCAGCGCCTTAAAGGCGGTGGACTTCTTCGAGGAGGTTGCACAGGTTATTGGTGTTACGCTTTGAGATCGGAAGAAGGGGGAGTCGAGCTCTCGTCTATTCCGGTAGTGTGTGAGTATCTTGATGTCTTTCCATACGAGTTGCCGGGTTTACCTCCGAACCGAGAAGTTGAGTTTACCGTCGATTTAGAGACGGGTGCAGCACCGATCTCTAAGACGCCATACCGTATGGCGCCCGCCGAGATGCTGGAGCTGAAGAAACAGTTGGGAGAGTTGCTAGACATGGGATATATTCGACCGAGCGCTTCGCCTTGGGGCGCACCGGTCCTATTCGTAAAAAAGAAGGATGGGTCACTTCGTTTGTGTATCGACTACCGAGAGTTGAACAAAGTGACCATCAAAAACAAGTATCCGCTCCCGAGGATTGATGATTTGTTTGATCAGTTGCAAGGGGCAACTGTATTTTCGAAGATTGATTTGAGATCGGGGTATTATCAGCTCCGAGTGAAGGATACCGACATTCCGAAGACGGCCTTTCGGACGAGATACGGTCACTACGAGTTTGTGGTTATGCCTTTTGGGCTAACCAACGCACCAGCCGTGTTCATGCAGCTTATGAAAAAAGTCTTTATCGAGTACCTCGATAAGTGTGTAGTCGTTTTTATCGACGACATCCTGATTTACTCGAGGAGCGAGGAGGAACATGCCCGTCATTTGCATATTGTGTTAGATATTTTGAGAACTCAGCATCTTTTTGCGAAGTTCTCAAAGTGCGAGTTTTGGTTACGGGAGGTTATGTTTCTCGGTCATGTTATCTCGGCCGAGGGTGTTCGTGTGGACCCACATAAGGTAGAGGCAGTGTTGGATTGGGCGCCGCCCAAGAACGTGAAGGAGGTCCGAAGTTTTCTGGGATTAGCCGGGTATTACCGCAGATTCGTCGAGGGGTTCTCTAAGCTCGCTCGACCGCTGACTCAGTTATTCTGAGAAGTCGGAGAAGTTTGTGTGGACCGATGAGAGGCGAGAATAGTTTTGAGGAGTTGAAGAAGCGGTTGGCCGCTCTCGTGTTGGCTTTACCGAGTGGTAATGATGGTTTCTCCGTTTATAGTGATGCTTCGCCAAGGGCTCGGATGCGTACTTATGCAAAGACGGAGGACGATTGCCTATGCTTCCCGTCAGTTGAAACCGTATGAATTGAATTACCCTACGCACGATCTTGAGTTGGCCGCAGTTGTGTTTGCGTTAAAAATCTGGCGTCATTACTTGTATGGCTCGTCATGTCAGATTTTCACCGATCACAAGAGCCTGAAGTACATTTTCACGCAGAAGGAGCTTAATATGAGACAGAGGAGATGGTTGGAATTGATTAAGGATTACGATCTCGAGATCCTCTATCATCCGGGCAAGGCTAATGTGGTAGCAGATGCCTTGAGCCGGAAATCGGTATCGATTCGGGCGCTTGAGTTACTCACGGCCCAGTCGGGACTTCAGCGAGAGTTTATGAGGTTGAGCATTGAGATTGTACTGCCAGGGAGTTCCGGGCAGTTGCGTACTCTTGAGATTTCTTCATCTCTGGTCGAGGACATTAAGTCGGGACAGTTAGAGGATCCGATGTTTATTCAGCTTCGAGAGAGTGTAGGAAAGGGGAAAGCCCCGGGATTCGTTATTTATGAGGACGGTGTGTTGAGATTCCGAGGTCGGTTGTGTGTTCCGAACGACTCGGAATTGAGACAGAGCATTATGCGAGAGGCTCATGCGTCGCCATACTCAGTCCATCCGGGCTCGAGTAAAATGTATAAAGATCTGAGGAAGAATTTCTGATGGAACGATATGAAGAAGGAGGTAGTTCAGTTTGTAGCTAAATGTTTGACTTGTCAGCAAGTCAATATTGAGCATCAGCGGCCAGCCGGATTATTGAAACCACTTCCCATTCCGGAATGGAAGTGGGAGGACATTTCTATGGATTTTGTCACGAGTTTACCGAGGACGAAGACTGGTATGAATATGGTATGGGTGATTGTAGACCGACTGACTAAGTCGGCACATTTTCTGGGCATCAAGGATACTTGGGGTCCAGAAAAGTTGGCTCGTATTTTTATCACTCAGATAGTGAGGCTTCATGGTACGCCGAGGACCATTATTTCAGGCAGAGATGGTCGATTTGTATCGCATTTTTGGCAGGCAGTGCATAAGGCATTGGGGACTCAGCTACGTTTGAGCACTTCGTTCCATCCCTGCATCGATGGGCCCCGAACGTACCATTCGGACGTTCGAGGATTTGTTGCGCGCGTGCGTTAGGATCGAGCAAGAATCGGGAGGATCATTTGGCCTTGATTGAGTTTACTTATAATAATAGCTGGCACGCATCGATTAAGATGGCACCGTATGAGGCACTTTATGGCCGACGTTGCCGACCACCGATATGTTGGGATGAGCCGTCCGATTTGGTTGGCACCGAGCCGGACCTTGTGTTGGAGACGAGGGAGAAAGTCGAATTGATTAGAAAGAGGATGTTGGCTGCTCAGAGTCGACAAAAGTCTTACGCGGATGTTAGGCGTAGACCTTTGGAGTTTGAGGTGGGAGATCATGTTCTGTTGAGAGTGTCTCCGACGAAGGGAGTTTTCCGTTTTGGGAAGTAGGGGAAACTCAGCCCGAGATATATTGGACCTTTCGAGGTATTGGAGAGAGTCGGTGAGTTAGCGTACCGTTTGGCTTTACCTCCGTCGCTGAGTCATGTACATAGCGTATTTCACGTTTCCCAGTTGAGGAAGTACGTTCCGGACCCGTCCCACATTATTGACTTTGGGGACGTGGAGATCGAGAAGGATGTTACGTTTGAAGAGAGGCCCGTCAGAATTTTGGAGCGTCGTGTCAAACAGTTAAGGCACAAAACCATTCCTTTGGTTAAGGTGCAATGGTCGAGACACGGAGTATAAGAAGCGACGTGGGAGCTAGAGGAGGATATGCGTTCGAGATACCCCGAGCTTTTTGATTCTTAAGTTTTGGGACGAAACTTTATTTTAGAGGGGGAGAATGTAATATCCGTAATTTTTCTATTTTTGGCAGTTTCCATTTTTGGTGTATGTCTATTTTTATCGACTCGCTTGTAACCGTTTCGACATTTTGAATCTATTTTGTTCTTGGAGTTTTTCCATTTGGACGAGTTTTGATGATGTTTTCACGTAATTTCATTTTATGACATGTTTTGCCGTATGAACGTTCGATTCTTGTAAAACTCGTTCGTTTTCGTTGTTTCTTGGTTTGTACAAGTTCGTATGGTTGAGTTGGTCATGTGGAGACTTTCGGTTTGTAAATCCGATGTCGTTTCGTGTTTTTCAGGCACTTGGGCCATTTTTGTAATTTCCTAATAGTTTAAGGAATCTTAGTTTCGTTGTCGCATTACGGACCCTCCGGTGGTCGGAATTGTATTTTCTTTCAGCGCTTAGCTCTGTCGTCTTGTAGGCTTCGCATCTATGTTCCTGTATTCTGGTCTCGTCGTACGTTTCGTGTTTTATACCCTCGACAGCAGCTTACTGCTGGTGTGACATCAGCAGTGCTGAACTGCTGTGTAGGTAGCGCACGCTACCCCTGTTCCCTTGCGTGCGCTACCGATAAGCAGTTAGCGTACGCTAACCCCTACTGTTAGCGTACGCTAACGAATGGTGGCAGTAGCCATTGGACTGTCACGACCCCGTTAGCGCACGCTACATATGGCAGTTAGCGTGCGCTAACTTCACAGTATATAAGCCCAGCGGGCAGTTTTATTCTTTTCCCTTCGTTTCTTCGACGTGCGACCTCAGAGGCGATTTCCATTGGTCCTGATCGGCGTTCTATTCACATTCCATCACCGTAGAGTCGTGCTATCATATTATCATCAGCATAATCGTCATCCATCATCCGAAATCAAGGTATTTTCGTCTAGAACCCTAACTCGTCAAATTTGGGGGGTTTTCCGGGTTTTGCTAATTGGAACCGAATTATCCCAGTATGTTATGATATTCTTCACCGATTGTGATTATTGAATGATTCAAAATCCAATTTCCTTGATTTTAATCCGCGAATTACCAATACGGAGAGATTTTGCGTAAACCCTCGCCCGTATCAATTGATCGTCTATTGTCGTATATTGTAACCGGGGTTATGGGTGTATTCCAATAGAGTATTGTTGTCCGTTGGGACTGAAATGTGTTGATCCTTCGTTTAGGAACCGTCGTTTTCCACCCGGACCGTTCGTAGTCGTGTTTCATCTCCGTTTCTTCAAGAATGTCTCAAAGGCAAGTACTTTACATTTGTTTACATGTTCTAGTATTTGAATTATGGCTATATGTGGTTGTTGTGGGAAGATATGTGTATGTTCACCTAGGGACGGTCCGACGGGGCCTCTAGTTATACGTATTGCCGTGTGTGTGCGTATCACGAACTGTGGTTAGCCACCCAGGGATGTCCGACGGGGCTCTGCGGGGTACGGTGGCCGTGAGTCTCGTGCCAACGGTTAACTTTGAATTGTGATTTGTTGGAGATAATGTGTTTTGTGATTGTACATTGTAAATATTCCGGAATATAAAACGTTTTCAAAAATGATTTTTGGCGCATTATTCATCTGATTAGAATGTAGTTCAAATGGATTGTACTTGCACTAGCAGTTGTCGCTAACCCCTTAAATGGGGGAAATACTTTTTGTATTTCAGGTATCGATCGTGGGGACAAACGAGCACTCGAGCTGTATGAGGATGATGGGCAAGCATGATACTGATCAGTAGTCATTTATTGGTGTTCATTTCAGTCCACTACTTTTGAAGTCTTGTGTCGGGACTTTTGTGTTATAAAATTGGTTTAAGTACTCGAGTACTTCTTTTACAAATTATTAACGTTGTGTTCCTGTTTTGGGAAATGGATTGATGTTGGATTTAATTGTCGGATTGTAATCTTATTTGAATTGTCGTATTATTGGTGATTGTTGTCGTTGTCGAATGTCTTGTTTGGTACGTTAGCCTGGTAGATTCCCCAGTGTGGGGACCACGGCGCTGTAATATACCCTGAATGTCTTGGGGGTGTTAAAGTCTCGGTCTAGAGGAGTCCTTGCGCGGGGCAGCGTAGGATGAATCAACTCCACGCCCGCGGCTTGTTTAGCTCTGCTTCCACCTCGGCCCGCCATGGAGATGACGAACCTCGACGGTGTACGTTGAGACGGGGGTAGTGGCACGTGTCCACTGATTAATTTTGGAGAGCCCTCAGACTACGCCGGCCTCGTATTTAAACGAAGGGCGGGCGATCTCGGCCGAAAGGGACCTTGCATGGCCGAAGCAGCCGGTTCCATCGACTGCCAGGACCATGGCTTTGTGATGTGCGGTGGAGGCGATCGCGAGACTTAGTCCCTCATGTTAAATGCTGGACTGTAGATGGCGATCGTGTCCTCCGGGTTGTTGATGATGTAGCGTGATGATCGGCGATCGGGCCGGAAGTCTGGCGATCGTCGCTCGGCTGCCGATCGCTTTATTCGTAGGTCGATATTGGCGATCGGGCGGGAGATCGTCGTCCGGGCGCCGATCGCGCTGCTCACAGGCTAAGAAGGAACCTTTGCCTGGCCAGAAAATCTGCGGCTCTAGCCCGGAAGGCTGCGTAGGTTGTAGGTTGGTTCTTCGTGAGATGCCTGAACATAGGCGAAAAACCCTGAAATCCTCCTAGGACCGCGTAGAGGGCGGTCTCATCGCTTACGGGCTCGCCGTTGAGGATGATCCCGTCTACCTGGTCGATGTAGTCCGATTCGGACTCTTCTTCTCTCTGCTTGATTTGCATCATGCGAAGGCGACCTTCAGGTCGGACGACTCTGGTGGCGAAGTACTCCGTGAAGACGTGCGCCAGCTCGTTAAAGGAGCCAATGGACCGAGGTGGCAATGAGGTGTACCACCGGTGGGCGAGGTCGTCCAGCGTCATAGGGAACATTCGGCACCGGGTCGCGTCAGATGCCCGACACCCGGTCATGTAGATGTTGAACTTCCTCAGGTGCACCTGGGGGTCCGATCGCCCCTCGTACACGGGTGTTTGCGGCTGCACGGGGGCGAGCTCGATGTCGATCGCGAGCGGCTCGCTTGGCTCGGCGATCGTCTTCATGGCGCCTGCCCTGGATTCCAGGAGCGCTTTCACGTCGTCGAGCTGACGTTGCAATGCGGCAATCGCCGTGGCTCGGTTGCTTGCGGATCGGCTTTGGGAGCGGGAGCCGAGGCGATCGTGTACCGATCTCCGGACTCCGCTGCTGCCGACCTCGGCGATTTGGCGAGCGAGAGCCAGAAGGCTAGGCTGCCTTCTGGGAGCCGGGTAGGCCGAGCTCCTGGTGACGGACTCAAGTTCCGTCGTCTCGTAGCTGGGGCCGGACTGCCCCGTGTAATATCCGGATTTATTACGGTGTATTTCATCTGTATTCAAACCTTGTATTATTCGGATTAGTGATTTTGATTATTGGAGTATGATATACCACTTGGGACCATTGGTTGAAGGAACTGGAGAAAATTTTTGCTGGAATTAATTGCCCGGATGACAGGAGAGCTCCTATTGCCAGTACTTTCTGATAGGGGAAGCATCCGAGTGGTGGGAAGCTATCCGACCTGCAGATCATGATGCCGATTGGACGGAATTTAAAATGATGATGGAAGCTCAGTATTGCCCTCGTCCTGTGAGGGAAGCCAAAATTCGGGAATTTTTCTCCGCTCAACCATCAGACGAACCCGTATCCTGCATTTATTAAGGCGTTTAACGGCGGTTAGCATTTGTTCGACATCCGGTCGTAATGATGCGAGATGATGATTCATTTTGAAATGAGGATGAAACCAAAATCCAGGTACATGTCCGGTTTTGAATGTACCACTCTCCGCCAATACGTGATAAGGCGTTGGCGTACGAAATAAAAGAAGCAACAATGGAGAAGTTTATGGAGTCGAAGAAACAGAAAGTCTCTGGTACTTTTACGAGCACAAGAGCGGTGGGCCCCGCAAGGCCCAGTCTTCTTTTCTTTCAAGAAGCCTCCGCACCCATCTAAGAGCAGAAAGAATTTCGGAACAATGTCAGCCACGGCGGATACAGCTAGGAAGTGCTTTAATTGTGGTCGCCCAGGCCACCTTTGGCGTGATTGTTTGCGCACTCCAGTTACATGTTTTGAGTGCGGACAGGAAGGACACCGTGCGACGTTTTGTAAGGACGCCACTAAGTACAATGGAACCCGTTCATCACAGCCAGTTCATAAGGAAGCCAGTGTCCAACAGACGCAGCAAAGTGTTCAGATGCCTCAGAGTTTTGGCCGCGGGCGAGGCAGAGGACAATGGGACCGAAAGGGGACATCGAGTGCCGGATCTGTTCCCCCACGTTTGTATGAGATGAGGAGTACAAATGATCAGGATGCTGCTGTCGCATCAGGTACTGTCCAAATCCTTTCCCAGCCAGTTAGCGTTTTGTTCGATACAGGAGCTACACATTCTTTTATATCTTTGTATTGTGTAAATCGTTTGAATATTTCTGGTTTTCATGCTTGTGAACCTTATGTTGTTGGTTTACCGAGTGGAGAGAGGATTGTCGGAAATTTAGAAACTAGAAATTTCCCTGTATCATTTGGGGGCACAGAGTGGCTCTCAAATCTGATCGTGATAGAAATGCAAGGAGACGACCTGATACTCGGAGACGATTGGCTTAATCGGTATGGAGCAATTGTAAACTACCGAAAGAGGAATATCTCGCTGATCGACGATGGTTCGAAATATTGTTCGAGGTGGAAACCAGAAGCTCGGGAAATTGATCAAGGCGATGAAAGTCACAAATTGTTGAAACAGTGGTCAGACTGGTAATCGTGTTACGCAATGAAGAAAGAAGACGAAATTGTGGAACTTTCATCTATTCCTGTTGCGAACGAATTTCCAGATGTATTTCCTGACGAGTTACCTGGGCTACCTCCACGAAGGGATGTAGAATTTACTATTGAGCTGGAACCTGGAGCGACACCAATTTCTAAGGCGCCGTATCGTATGGCACCTACTGAGATGTACGAACTAAAGAAGCAGCTGGAGGAGTTACTGGACAAGGGCTATATTCAGCCAAGCGTTTCACCCTGGGGAGCGCCAGTTCTTTTTGTCCGAAAGAAGGATGGATCGCTCCGACTGTGTATTGACTATCGAGAGCTGAACAAAATGACGATTAAGAACAAATATCCGTTACCACGGATTGATGATCTGTTTGACCAGCTGCAAGGGGCGACAGTATTTTCCAAAATCGATCTGAGATCAGGATATCACCAGCTGAGGATTAAGGAGTCTGACGTTCCGAAATCAGCGTTCAGAACTCGCTACGAACATTATGAGTTTGTAGTGATGCCGTTTGGTCTCACTAACGCACCTGCTGTATTTATGCAATTAATGAACCGTGTGTTCATTGAATTTTTGGATAAATTTGTGGTCGTGTTCATTGATGACATTCTGGTGTATTCTAAGAGCCCGGAGGAACATGCGCAACATTTGCGGATTGTGTTGGAACTTTTGAGAAACGAGCAATTGTACGCCAAACTTTCTAAGTGTGAATTCTGGCTAAAGGAAGTAATGTTCCTCGGCCATGTAGTGTCAGCTGAAGGAGTCCGAGTAGATCCTCAAAAGATCGAAGCAATTATGGATTGGAAGCCTCCAAAGAACGTGAAAGAAGTCCGAAGCTTCTTAGGACTTGCTGGATATTATCGTCGATTCGTGGAAGGGTTTTCTAAAATCTCCCGCCCACTTACTCGACTCCTGCAGAAAACTCAAAAGTTTGAGTGGAATGAATTGTGTCAGATTAGTTTTGATGAACTGAAGAAAAGATTGACGACGGCACCGATTCTATCACTTCCGCAGTGAACTGAAGGATTCATAGTTTACAGTGATGCTTCGAACCAAGGACTTGGGTGCGTGTTGATGCAGAATGATAAGGTGATCGCTTATGCATCGCGACAACTGAAACCTTATGAAGTGAATTACCCGACACATGATTTGGAGCTAGCAGCAGTGGTTTTTGCCTTGAAGATCTGGAGGCATTATCTGTACGGGACTCACTGTCAGATCTTTACGGATCACAAGAGTCTCAAGTACATATTCAGTCAGAAAGAGTTGAACATGCGGCAAAGAAGATGGTTGGAACTGATTAAGGACTACGACTTGGAGATTTTATATCATCGAGGCAAAGCGAATGTAGTAGCCGATGCACTTAGCCGCAAGCCTGTCTCTATTCAGATGCTGGAGACGCTGACATCCCAACTTAGCCTCCAACGAGAGATGATTCGTGAAGGGATTGAAGTGTGGTTACAATGAGTCCAAGGACAACTGTGCGTGATGGAGATAACTTCGTCTTTAACCGAAGAAATCAAATCTAGACAGACAGATGATCCTCTGATGATTCGGTTACATGATGAAGTGATCAAAGGAAAGGCCCCCGGATTCATAATTCATGATGATGGGGTTTTGAGATTTCAAAACCGAGTCTGCGTTCCCGATGATGATGTTCTGAAACAGACAATTATGAAGGAAGCTCACACTTCGCCCTATTCTATCCACCCGGGCACCAGTAAGATGTATAAGGATTTGAAGCAGAATTTCTGGTGGGGCAACATGAAGAAAGACGTAGCGGACTATGTTTCGAAATGCTTGACTTGTCAGCAGGTTAAGATCAAGCATCAACGGCCTGCTGGAATGTTGAAGCCGCTCCCGATTCCTGAATGGAAGTGGGAGGACATATCGATGGACTTTATCACTAATATGCCGAAAACCAGGACAGGAATGAACATGATTTGGGTGATAGTTGATCGTTTAACCAAATTGGCTCATTTTCTAGGTATTAAGGATACGTGGGGACCAGAGAGGTTGGCACGAGTATTTATTTGGGAGATAGTTCGATTGCATGGTACGCCGAAGACCATTGTTTCTGATCGAGACGGTCGTTTTGTGTCTCACTTTTGGAAAGCAGTTCATAAGGCCTTGGGGACGGAATTGAACTTCAGTACAGCTTATCACCCGCAGACTGACGGACAATCTGAGAGAACTATACAAACGGTGGAAGACATGCTAAGGGCCTGTGCCTTAGATTGGTCAAACGATTGGGAAATTCATCTACCGTTGATTGAATTTACCTACAACAATAGTTGGCATGCTTCCATTAAGATGGCACCATTTGAGGCATTATACGGAAAGAGATGCAGATCGCCCCTATGCTGGGACGATTCATCGGACTTGATCGGAACAGAAACAGAGTTGATCGAGCAGACTCGAGAGCAGATAGCCTTGATTCGTGAAAGGCTGTTAACTGCCCAGAGTCGCCAGAAATCTTATGCGGATGTACGCCGCCGCCCATTGGAGTTCAGTACTGGAGATCACGTACTTTTGAAGGTTTCTCCTACTCGGGGAATCTTTCGTTTCGGAAGGAAAGGAAAGCTGAGTCCGAGATATATCGGACCATTTGAGATCCTGGAGAGAGTTGGGGAGTTGGCATACAGATTGGCATTGCCGCCGTCATTGTGCCATGTTCATAACGTGTTCCACGTATCCCAGTTACGGAGGTATATACCAGATCCCAGTCATATCATTGATTTCGGCGAGATCGAAGTCGAGCAGGATGGAACGTTTGAAGAAAGACCGGTCAAGATACTCGAGAGTCGAGTTAAGCAACTGAGGAACAAACCAATCGTTTTGGTTAAAGTTCAGTGGTCACGTCACGGAATGGAAGAAGCCCCCTGGGAAACGGAAACTGATATGAAGTCTAGATATCCCGAGTTATTTTCGTCTTGAGTTTCTGGACGAAACTCCTTTTTAGTAGGAGAGTATGTAATATCCGGATTTATTACGGTGTATTTCATATGTATTCAAACCCTGTATTATTCGGATTAGTGATTTTGATTATTGGAGTATGATATTTCGTGCATTGATATCATTGTACATAAGTATAGAAACTTGCAAAATTTCTCAAGCAACCTCGTGATAGCGCACGCTAAGAATGTATCTTAACGCGCGCTATCGGGCCATTATTAGCGCACGCTATGAAGATAGGAGTTGCATGCGCTAAGAACTCAATTATTGAGCGGGACGGCTAACACATGCGCCAGCCGGGACATGGGTCCGGATAAGATTCCCGCTGATGCACCCGGACAAATTCTGAAGTCAACCATTATTAGCGCACGCTAAGGGATGCTTAATAGCGTGCACTAACTTGTCAATAATGTAGAATATTATAAATGGGACAACAACCGTATTGGTTTTCATTTCTTTCGCCCATTCCTCAACCTTGAGAGTTCAGAGAGCTGTAGTAATACTTCTATACACTTAGAACACATCTTGTTGGTGTTTGTTGGCCACTTAAGTATACTGGATACAGTTTGGAAAATCGTTTAAACAACAAACTGTATGGAATCTAAATCTGAGTGCGTAGCGGAAGTCTTGGATACAGTTAGTTGCCGTGGATACAACAACGACGTATTTGGTGTATACTTAATATATCACAGTAATTTTAAACAGTAAAAGCTGAAGGTAAATAACACAGTAATTTAAGTGGTTCGAGGTAAACCCCTCTACGTCCACTGGTCCTCCACACAGGAGTAAAAAGTTTATTATATAATTACTGCGTAAACAACTACGTAATTATAAACAAGCCTATCCTTGTATCGTTCACACAGATTGATACAAAGAACGTCACTTTCAACCGTTCACACAGATTGGTTAAAGCTTCCTTCTTGACTAGCTTCTTCACACACAGTTCCAAAGCTTCGTCCTTATTCGTCCCACACAGGTCAGAATAACTTGTTGAGTTCACACAGAGCTCGGTTTTTACACAGAGGTAAAAGGTAGGTGACTGGTAAGAACAGTGACTTTGAATATCAAGTTCTTGAGTGATGATAGTTGTTCTTGATGTTGAGCCTCGTATATCTCTTTCGTTCTAACTTGCAGTATGCTTTGGAGATATGTTTGCTCTGATGATAACTTTGATAGCTTGAGTATTAGGTTACTTGAATTGGTTCAGTTCGTGTAACTGATCTTCAATGTCTTCAAGGATATATATAGTCTCTGAAGAAAGTATCCGTTGAGATATCCGTTTGAATAAGATTTCCTTCAACGGGAATATGACATGATCCGGATTTTGCGGATTCTCAAGATTCGAAGACAGCGGTATTTAAATACTTTATCCTTGAGTATTTAAATACTTCTTTGTTCAACGGAACTTGACTTGTGTTCTTTCTTGTCCTTTTGTGAACTGTATGGAAGATGACTGTATTTAGGGCATCGAGACAGTTTCCATACTTGATCTTTTACAAGTCTTCTTGCTGTACTGACGAGCTTCACTTAGGCTGATTCGAGGCAGGTCTTTGATATAGGATAAAGCCTTGAAGCCTCGATACAGTTTCCTTACTGTATATTTGGCATATATGTCAAAACCTTCTCAATAACAAATAACGATCGATACAGGGATCGGGTATCCCAGCTGATTCGATACAGGGTGTTTGTTTTTCCCAAAAATTTCCCCCTTTTTGACAATTTGCCAAGACCTTCTTACTTAACTCTTCGAGTCTTCTTGATGATGCCAAAACCTTCTTTATGAAGCATTCTTCTTCGATGACTTCTGGCAGATTTCTTGGTCTTTTGTCAATAGGTCTGACTTAGTGACTTAGTCTACAATAATGAACTGCTCGCAGGCACGTTCGATACAGTTTACAACTTAAGCCTATGATTGGCGCGCAGGCACAATCTTACAATGTATTCTAAGTTTACAACTGAAATTATGAACTGTTCGTAGACTAGTTCGTACAACTTATTTTTCAATCAAGTTTATCTAACTTGAGATTACTATCACACAATTTTAAGTAATTATACATAAACACAGTAGATTACGAGTTGTAATCTTTCAAGACAAACAAACTATTTTATTGATATTCAAAATGATTGAGTACAAAGTTTGCTGTTTCGAATAGAAATTACAAAAATAAAAGTAATATACATAAATTTCATCTCCTTATTTATAATCCGCATGCCTCCATGGTCTCTTTCCTTGCTCATTCTCGGTGCCGCGCCACCAGTTTTGAAGTGAATCATTGCCTCGTTCCTGGTAAATCGCTCTTCCTTCATATGAACGATCAAAGGCAAGTATCCAATCTTCTGGATGGGTGACCCGATCTCCTCTTCTATGTTTTGATTTCATTTCGATTTGGAGAGGGAGTTTACCTTCTTCTAGCATCTTTGAAAACTTATCTGCCTCTTCCGCTAACGTCTTATAATTTTTGAAGATGGCGGATTCCCTGATGAGTCTGACAAAATATCTCATCAGTTCATTCTTCCTCCAGTGCTTCACTTCGTCGGCAGTTGGGTTGCGGTTGGTCGGCAGACGTATTTCCGAAGGTCTTTGGATAAGATTTTGCCAAGGGACATTTGGGTCATGGAATTCTGGTCTGGAGCCTGAAATTTTAAAGCTTTGGGATTGAGGTGCTAGCTTGTTCAATTCGGCAGCGATACTGCTCTGAGCAGCCTCAAATTCCCTTTCCTGTTGCAGTCTTATTCTCCTTGCAGCTTCTCGTGCCTCTTCCCCCTTTTTGGCGTCATCAAGACTTTGCAGGATTTCAAGAGCGGCGTCCTGTTTGGTCTCGATGCTGGTTATTCTTTCAACAAGGGAGGAAAGAGTCTGCGACATATCTTTAATGCATTTGTCGTGAGCACGCAGTTGAGAGCTGTTCTCGATCATTGCACAGGCAGTCTTGGCTTCAGCAATCCTTGTCTTTGTAGCTTCCTCCTTCAGCAGTTGCTCTTGTTTATCTTCCATGATCTTCAAGGCTTGCTTGAAAACTTCTGGCAAAAGGATGAATGCGTCGACAACTCGAGATACTTCGTGTTGAAGAGTTGTCATTTCTTCTACGGCAGAGGTGTGCATCCAATTCAGTGCCTTTTCAACGGAAGATAGAGCGTTTACTGCATCTTGGATAAATACAGTCTGAAGGCCAAGAGCTCGCAGGCGCTCTTTACGTGCAGCAGAGATCGGAGAGTCAGGCTGGGCGAAGTCTTCAGCGCCGTTCAACCTCCTTACATTCACGGATGGACGTGAAGTAAGTTGGACATCCTCAGGTTCGGTACCGTCCTCGGATTCCAAGGTTGCAGGGGCGGGGGCAGCTTCTTGTGGTTCGGCGACAGTTGGTTTAGAAGCGTCCTGTGGCGAAGTTTCTTCGGCAGATATGGATGCAGGAGGGACTGAATCCTCCTGTTGGTTGGCAGGAATAGCTTCTCCGGTCGCAACAGGCTTGGGTGCCTGTTCCAAAATTTCTTGATCTTCCTCGACTGGAGGGACTGATTCCTCCTGGTCGGGAATGTTCTCCGGCTGTGGCGAAGGTGGATTGGCTTGGTTAGAAGGTCCTTCGTCTTTTCTGGGTGGAGAGGCGTCTCGGGCTTCAGCCTCTTCACGGCTCATTCTCAGACCTGCTTGTAGAGCATCGTCGTCGTCGTCTGAGTCATGATCGTCGTCTTTTGGATTAATGGGAGAGTCCTCTGACTTCTTCTTTCCTTTTCTTCTGGCGTCAGATTTGTGCAGCAGGTGGCTTTCTATTAGATCTTTGCAAGAGGCGTCGTCCCATCAAAGCAGAGCCTCAATTTCAGTTGAGTCTGTTACTTCGGAGACGAACCTATCTTCGTGGCTCCATTCGCTCCAGTTGTACAGTGTGTCGTACGGAGCTAGCCTATAGCCTTTCCATTGCAGGAATCTTTCGTACGCGTGGTCAATTTGAACCGAAAGAAGTGTTTGATTTATGATCGAGTCAGGGGAGGGACTTCGAATAACGTCTGGAGACGCTGTTTTGAGGGATTCCGGTACAGGTATGGGATCCTGTACGGAAGATGGACTCCTTGCAGGGGATGGTGCCCTGAAGGAAATTGGATCCTGCACGGGTGTGGGATCCCGTAGAGGAGAGGTAGCTTTTGGCTCCGAATGGGCAGACGATGTGCTAACGTCTTGAGCGTTGGCAGATGTCTCTATATCCGTCGTAGCCGCCAAAGGCTCGGGATCTACTGTCGATGCAGTAGGAGACACCTCTTCCACAGGGGTTGGGCCCTGGGGTTCTTCATTGGGTTGCGCCACGGGCGAGACATCCTCGGAGTGCTTGGTTTTGATTTTTGAGAGCCTCCTGAGTCTCTTCTTCGATTTCTCACCAGCAGAGTGCTTCTTGCTGTGAGAACGCTTGCGCTTCTTCTTTGAAGATTCCATTTCTGGGACCTTCACGGTTTCATCTCTTGGGTTGTCAGAAATAGGCATGTGCCTGGTTCTCGGGTGATTGGCATGCATTGTGCTCTGGTTATAAGCAGTGGGCTTGACGCCTCCTAAATATATCCGTGAGCTATTTTTCTTGGCGTCGGCGGATTGCGTCACTCCGCACCTTGTCAGAATGTAGTTCAGCATTAAACCAAAGGATTTCTTTTGGGTGGCAGGCTTGCACACCTCTTCTTGAAGACGTTTCAGAATGATTTGGCACCAATTGACCTTTTCACAGGTCAAAATAGCTACCATCATTCTGAACCTTAGGTTCGTGCACATCTCGAACGCACCGGTTCGATTTTCAATGATTACGAACAAGTCATGCGTATAAACGAAATGAAGAAGAAAATTTTTCTTGTGACAAGTGGTTGTCACCATGTCAACTACTTTGGACCCGTAAAAGTCCATAAAACTTGGTAATCGGCTCTTGAGACCCAAACGTCTCAAGTCGGTCCATGGTCAGCCGTCGGCGGGCGGCTGTAGATTTTCTCGGAGTAGGTCGCTATTGATGCAGATTTACACTCCTTGGATCACATTGCGGTGATGTCGCAACATGTCCTCCTGGGCTAGTGACGGAAAACGAACGGCGGAGTTGAGGTAGAATTCATAAACCAGATGGGCGTCGTATTTGCATGGTTTTGCTCCCGGCGATAGAGACCTTGTTGTTCAAGACGAGTAATGATATACTCCATTGGTTCGGTGTCGTTGATTTCCGAGATGATACGCTCGATGATGACAGGTTTCGAGAAGATCCGGCCATCAATGATGTTGGAGGTTTTCTTCAGAACAGGGGAAGAAGATTGACTAACCATGGATGTTTTCTTAAAACGAAGGTGGAAGAAAACAAGAGAAATTCGCGATGAATATGCGAGAAAATATGTAGTCGCTTGCTTGAGATCTCTTGTAATTGCGTAAAGCGTAAAGAGTCTCTAATGGCGAATCTGATCCTTTTATACTTGGGCGGCGAAATAGGGTTTTGCAGAGTACGAATGGTCAGATTTTAAGGGATGGGAACCGGTTTTGAAATCAACGGTCAAGATGGATTCAGTGTAAATGGTACGCTAATCCATTAAAAGGTTTTAAAATACAGCGGGTCCCACTTCTGACATAGGTTGATACCCTAAATGCCTAAAACGGCGGTTTAAAAATAATAAACAATTTAAAAACATCGCGGCTTTTGAGATTGATTGTCAGATGTCGTGTAAGGCATTTAATGAACATGACGTTTGACATAAAAACAGGCACGTGGACAAAAATTATTTTAAAAAGGAAATAATATTATATTATATACCGAATCGAAATCCTATAGTATGTCCGTTCTCCGTCGATACTGCGTTCCCCCTTAAAAAGGTACTAATAGGTTTTGAATTCCATGCGGCAATATTTGGATTAATCCGTATTCATGGGTCCTACAGTATTCCCCCTTAATTATTGCACACATCAGCTGTAGGATTCATATGCCTTTGTTCGCTACAGTACTGTATTGATGTTTCTGAGTGTACAGATAATTAATGTTGGATACTGTATTCACGGGTCTTACAGCATTCCCCCTCAATTGTTGAGTAAAAGCAGTAAATTTACTTACAGGGAGTCTGGTTGTAGTATTCCCAATTCTGTTCTTAGCATGTTGAATCTTGCTGTGTCGAGAGGCTTGGTGAAAATGTCGGCCAGCTGGATGTCTGTATGAACTTTTTCCAGGCGAACATCCTTGTTCTCGACATGATTCCTGATAAAATGATGCTTCATGTTGATATGCTTAGTGCGCGAGTGTAAAACAGGATTGTGCGTGATTGCGATTGCACTCGTGCTATCACACATGATTGGAGTCTCTCTAGCATCGATTCCATAATCTGACAGTTGTTGCTGCATCCAAAGGATCTGCATACAGCAGCTACAAGAAGACATAGTACTCGATTCGGCCGTGGAAAGAGAATTAGCCAATTGCTTCTTACTGAACCAAGAAACGAGTCTAGGTCCGAGAAAGTGACAAGTTCCACTTGTACTCTTCCTATCTAGCTTGCAGCCTCCGAGATCCGAGTCGCTGTATCCAACTAAATCGAATCCGCCTTCCTTAGGATACCACAGTCCTGCATCGACTGTTCCTTTAACGTATTTCAGGATTCGTTTAGCTGTATTGAAGTGTGATTCCTTAGGTGCAACTTGGTATCTCGCACACACTCCAACATCAAACTGGATATCGGGCCTGCTAGCCGTTAGGTACAAGAGCGAACCAATGAACTTCCTGTAGAGTGATTGGTCAAACGGCTTTCCGGCTTCATCAGCACTAATTTGCACGGAAGTGCTCATGGGGGTTGGCGAGGATTTGGAATTGTTCATTCCAAATTTGTTGAGAAGCTCCTTGCTGTATTTCTCCTGGTTGATGAATATACCGTAGGCAAATCGCTTTACTCGCAAACCTAGGAAATAACTAAGTTCCCCATCATACTCATTTCAAATTTGCTTTGCATGAGATGTGAGAACCTTTGACATAGAGCAAGGTTAGTTGAACCAAAAATAATATCATCGACATAGATTTGTACCATTAGAAGGTCATCACCTTCCCGTATCTTGAACAAGGTTTTGTCGACGGACCGTTCTCAAATCCGTTGTTGGTTAGATCTGGGACAGGGTTCGTACTGTGCTCTAGGGGCTTGTTTAAGTCCGTACAGGGCTTTCCTTAGCCTGTAAACTAGATCGATACCGTCTGTGTTGGCAAACCACGGTGGTTGTTCAACATAAACTTCTTCTGTAAGCTCTCCATTCAGGAAAGCACTCTTGACGTCCATTTGGTATACGATAAAACTCTTTTGGGCGGCAAACGCTAAAAATATCCTAATGGCTTCTAGTCTCGCTACAGGGGCGAAGGTTTCATCATAGTCGATTCCTTCTTCCTGACAATAGCCTTGTGCTACTAGTCTGGATTTGTTCCTTATGATAAGTCCATTTCCATCCTTTTTGTTTCGAAATACCCATTTGGTTCCTATAACCGATTGGTGTGTCTGGCCTGGGGTACAAGATACCATACATTGTTTCTTTCGAAACCGTTAAGCTCTTCTTCCATAGATGTTATCCAATGAGAGTTGTTAAGAGCGTCTATGGTCAAACAGTTCGGACTGGGCTAAGAATACAGCGATAGTGCACATATTGAGTCTCCTAAGTTCGGATTGAGATTTCCATTCAGGAAACTGTGAGACTTCAGCATTAGATTCTTCTTGTGCACAAAGTACATTTCCTTGTGTACTCTGTATTCTCCTACGAGTACAAACACCTGCATTAATGTTTCCAATGATCAGCTCTTGCGGGTGATCTCTCAACCATCTTCGGTCGGGTTCTAGTTCAGGATCCCATATCAGATCGAAAGTTTCGTGGGTACGGCTTCACTTGCAAATACGCCTTCATCCACATCGATTCTTACAGCTGCGGGGTTGATTTCTAAATCAACTACAGGTTCTATGGGTGTAGGTGGATCCAAGATAGAAAGATGGTGAATGTCCCGAGTGATATCATCTACTCTTGTAGGGTCATGGTGTGGTTCATCGAACACTACATGAACTGATTCCTCGATCGTCAGCCTCCTTTTATTAAAGATTCTGAAAGCTTTGCTGACGGAGGAGTATCCTACGAATATTCCTTCATCTGATTTTTCATCAAAGGTTCTAAGTTGGTCCTTCCCATTGTTCAAAACATAACACCAGCATCCAAAATGTGAAAATACGAAACTAATGGAGTTTTGTTATTCCATACCTCGTAAGTCGTTTTGTTGTGGTGCTTGTTGACGATACAAATGTTTTGAGTGTAGCACGTTGTATTGGTTGCTTCACCCTAAACGCCGCGGCAATTTGCTTGCGGCAATCATTGTCCTTGTTGCTTCTTTCAACGTCCTATTCTTTCGCTCGACAACACCATTTTGTTGAGGTGTACGCAGTTGAGTATTCGTCTTGTATTCCATTCCCGAACAGTATTGCTCTATAAAGCGCTTAGTAAATTCGGTACTGTCCGGAACGAATGCACACGATACTCGATGCTTTTTCATTACGCAACTTTCTCAGGAGCTCGGCACCTTTGATGTTGTTTCCTTCTTCTTGCTAAGAAAGATCGTCCAAGCATACCGGAATAATCATCAACAACAACCATGCAATATTTCTTACCTCCCAAACTTACCGGGTCTCCCGGACCGTAGAGAGCCATGTGTACCATGTCCAACACTCTTGGGGTTGAAAGGTAGGATTTGCTTTTCAGGGTTGACTTGATTTGCTTGCCTTTCTGGCATGGTCCGCAGACGCTGTCCTTCTTGAATGACACATCTGGCAAACCTCTAACCATACCCTGTCTTGAAAGCTTGTTGATCGTCTTGAAGTTGACGTGAGACATCCTCTTGTGCCATAGCCAGCTAAGATCTGCAGTGCCTTTGGCAACAAAACACGGAATTGAGGAGCTCATAGGCTTTCAACAAGAATGTACATATTACGACCGCTTCCTGTAAGCACAACTTCCTTGGTTTGGGTGTTCTTGACTCTACAGCGATCTATATAGAACTTCACCGAGAACTGTTTATCACAGAACTGGCTAATACTAAGTATATTATACTGTAAGCCTTCAACATATGCAACATCGGTGACCTTGAATTTCCCGACAAGTAGGTTTCCTTTCCCTCTTGTTCTTCCTTTAGATTTATCACCGAAGCGAACTTTTGGACCGCGACCTTCTACAAAATCAGATAGCTTGCTCCTGTCTCCAGTCATGTGACGAGAGCATCCACTATCGAAGTACCAGGTATCCTCCTCTAGAATGTCCTGTAACAAAGAAATTAGGTAGATTTAGGTCACCTTTGATTTTTGGGTCCATATATGTTAGTTCCTTTAGGTACCCAGATTTTCCTGACAGCAATTGGTTTACTGTAGGATGTACTCGGTACAGTATTGCGATATCTACGGGGGGCATATCCGTAGTTGTTATAATCATGATGATTACTATGCATGTAAAAATAAGGGTTATTATTATTATTATTCCAGTACGAGTGCCGTCTAGGAGGTGGAGCCATTTTCCTAGGCCTAACAGCTTGTCTTCTGGGTCTCCAGTTGGATTCCCAATGCTGTTGTTGATACCGAATCCGGCATCTGCCTTGAGGGATAACGGGGCTCGTATCCAATACCTAGGCGCACTGCATCGAGTGTATCTTGTGCGGGCCTTTGGTGGTTGGATACCGTCTTCTTTCTGAATGACTGTCGGCTTTGATGATATGCTTGTGGAGCATGCTGTAGATTACGCCTTCTGAGTGGTTGTTGGTTCCACTGTCTCGAATAGTAGAGTTGAGGGGGCGGAATTGCAGCTTTTGGTTTTCTCGGTACAGCAGGTTCCTTTATGGGACTAGGAGTATCTTCCGATTCTGGAATGTGTTCCACACTCTTGACGAACACAGTACTAGTTTTACCTTTATTCGAACATGAGCTGTATCCTAAGCCACTTTTATCATGAGCATGTTGCCCGGTTGCTTAATTTCTTCCATTCTTTTGGACGATTTTTCAAAAGACTTCAGAGTGGTCTCAAGTTCAGTTTCTCGCTTCTCGAGAGTTGTAATTTTGTTTTGTAGTAGAACCAAATCATTTGTCTTGCTCTCATTATGGGTTTTAACCTCATTTAGTTCATGAGCAAGTTGATGATTGCTCTCCATGAGTTTTTCAAAATCGACCTTTATGGTTTAACAAACAATAGACATATTTTCATAGTTTATTTTAAGCAAGTCATTTTCATCTTTCAGCTCTAGATTTGTTAATTGAAGCTGTATATTCTCAGTTTTTAGAGTCTCATGGGCCTTTTGAATGTTTTTGAATTCATTCATCATATTTTCGAAAGTATGAGATGCATTAGGTGGAATAACTGAGGTTGAACTTACCTCATCGTCGCTGTCTTCACCTTCTGGAACATCTTTGGCCATAAAGCACATGTATGCTTTATCATCGAACTCATCGTCAGATGAATCACTTTCAGTGACCACCTGAAGACATTCTGCTGATTTGGATGGTGTGGGGGAGGCTTCTGATTCTCCAATCAGGGCCTTGAGCTTGTCTTTCCAAGCACGTCTTCTTTCATCTCTCTCTTGTTGCTCGGCCTCAGGCAATCTTTGGACTTTGGGATGAGGACATTTGTTTGCATAATGGCCTGGTTTCCTGCAGTTATAACACAGGTTAGCATCACCAGATGATGTTTCGGTACTTACCTTGTTGACAGGTTTGGGCCTGTAGGGAGTCTTTCCAGACTGTTTAATGAACTTTTTGAATTTATGCATTAGAAGCGCCATTTCATCTTGTGACAGGATGTCGTCACCATCGGCCGTTCTTATGACCGGGCTTCGACGAGCTAGGCATGCTGTGTACAGCAGCGAGAGCTGTGACCTTTGAAGGAGATTCTTCAGCTTTCTCTCTTCTGTCAATGTCATACTCAAAAGCTTTAAGGTCAGAGAAGAGATCAAAAGTGGATATTTCATTAAGATTACAGGATACACGCATAGCTGTGGTCTTAATGTCCCATCGGGCTGGGAGAGATCTGAAAATTTTTAAGTTCTTCTCCTTTTGGGTGTAAATCTTGCCCAACGCTTCAAGTTCACCAACAATACCAGTAAATCTGAGGTCAAGTTCCTCAAGTGTTTCCGTTGGTTTCATTTCAAAAGATTCAAATTGCTGAGTAAGTTTTGAAATCTTGTTTTCTTTTGAGAGCTCAGTTCCCTCACAAATTAACTTGAGTTTATCCTGATTTCTTTGGGTCGCTTTTGCAGCTCTTTACCTTTGAGAACGTGCCTTTGTCAAGAGTGACAAATAACGCGTTCATAGCCACGTTGTCGAGATTGGCTTGCTTCCTTTCATCGGTTGTCCATTGCTCGCGTTCTTTCTCGAGCATTTCAGCATGGGCTTGGCCCTCAATCCTTGCGGCTGGATTGACCTTCATGATCTTGATCGGACCATCCTGTATAACAAAAATCATCTCTTCGTGCATTGCTGCAAGATGAGCTTCCATTCTAATTCTCCAGTCGTCAAATTCGTTAATAGAGAACATAGGGACTTTGTTAATCATAGAAGTATCCATACTGATAATATAGGAATGAAAGAGACTGTTTTGAAGATAAGTGATTTGAATCTGATTCGGTTAAAAAGAAATACGACTGATTCTTTTTAGAATCAACCTCTCCGATACCACTTGTTGGCCACTTAAGTATACTGGATACAGTTTGGAAAATCGTTTAAACAACAAACTGTATGGAATCTAAATATGAGTGCGTAGCGGAAGTCTTGGATACAGTTAGTTGCCGTGGATACAGCAACGACGTATTTGGTGTATACTTAATATATCACAGTAATTTCAAACAGTAAAAGCTGAAGGTAAATAACACAGTAATTTAAGTGGTTCGAGGTAATCCCCTATACGTCCACTGGTCCTCCACACAGGAGTAAAAAGTTTATTATATAATTACTGCGTACACAACTACGTAATTATAAACAAACCTATCCTTGTATCGTTCACACAGATTGATACAAAGAACGTCACTTTCAACCGTTCACACAGATTGGTTAAAGCTTCCTTCTTGACTAGCTTCTTCACACATAGTTCCAAAGCTTCGTCCTTATTCGTCCCACACAGGTCAGAATAACTTGTTGAGTTCAGTTTTTACACAGAGGTAAAAGGTAGGTGACCAGGTAAGAACAGCAGCTTTGAATATCAAGTTCTTGAGCTGATGATAGCTGTTCTTGATGTTGAGCACTGTATATCTCTTTCGTTCTAACTTGCAGTATGCTTTGGAGATATGTTTGCTCTGATGATAACTTTGTAGCTTGAGTATTAGGTTACTTGAATTGGTTCAGTTCGTGTAACTGATCTTCAATGTCTTCAAGGATATATATAGTCTCTGAAGAAAGTATCCGTTGAGATATCCGTTTGAATAAGATTTCCTTCAACGGGAATATGACATGATCCGGATTTCGCGGGATTCTGAAGATATGAAGACTGACAGTATTTAAATACTTTATCCTTGAGTATTTAAATACTTCTTTGTTCAACGGAACTTGACTTGTGTTCTTTCTTGTCCTTTTGTGAACTGTATGGAAGATGACTGTATTTAGGGCATCGAGACAGTTTTCATACTTGATCTTTTACAAGTCTTCTTGCTGTACTGACGAGCTTCACTTAGGCTGATTCGAGGCAGGTCTTTGATATAGGATAAAGCCTTGAAGCCTCGATACAGTTTCCTTACTGTATATTTGGCATATATGTCAAAACCTTCTCAATAACAAATAACGATCGATACAGGGATCGGGTATCCCAGCTGATTCGATACAGTGTGTTTGTTTTTCCCAACAGTGTTTACATATTGGTTATCATTTGGGAATGATCATTGAAGAGGAATAGCACCTTGGAGTGGCATACAACGAACCGGAGTTGGATTCTACCTTACGGTTCAGTGATTTTCATCATATTAAGGTATGTTCAATCTATCTCAAGACTTAGAGTTGGATTTTAACGATTTGGATGATCATGTTAACAAGATATGGATTTTCATAGATGAATTATCCAAGTATATCATGTTTGGAATGGTGAGATGAATAAGCCTTAAAAACCTTGATTATAATCATCATGATTCGAATCTTATTACACTGGATATGTGAAGAGGAACTCCTATCATTGGTAAACCGAATCTAATAGATGATTTCATAATAATCTTGGACTAGACGTTAACATCCTTATTGTTAGATAAATCTAAAGGTTTGATCATGAAAGGATTTATCTAGTATATATATAGGACGTTTATCAACTTCAGTATGATAATATGGATTGATATAGAGGTGTTGATATCAACCGTTAGGCTTTTCGAATTGTCGTATGAAGATTTGAAGTCGGAATGGAATATGGTTTTATATTGGTATGCATATCCTTGAATCCGAAGTTGTCTTTATCCGTAAAATCATTCATAAGGGTATGAACATGGTATTCATGGAAGTAACATGAATTATCACGCAAGATTTCATTGTTTCAATCATGGCAAGAAGCTTATCGCTCAAAGAAGAATCGCCATGCATAGATAGCGCACGCTATGCTATGGAGTTTAACGTGCGCTATCGAGCACGAGTTAGCGTGCGCTACGTTCGGTACGTAACGTACGCTAGACCATCAGACGAGTCAGTAGGATGGTCAGTGAAGTACTGACCATGCATAGTTAGCGTACGCTATTCTTTGTTGTTTGCGTGCGCTATCGGGAAGACTTAACGCACGCTACACAGAGTACTTGGCGTGCGCTAAGCAGTTCAGTCAGATTGCATTTTATGAACTTTTGGCCGTAAATCGAATTGTTAAACATCCGTATGACGTGAGATAAATCCTATATCATTTCTTTTGTTAAGGTTTGATCTTGTTGCGTGATTGATTGAGGAGGACGACTTTCGAGTGTTCGTTTTTCTGGAAGTATTGTTCTTGTCTTCAAACCGAGGCACGTACTCTAATTAGAATTGTTTATATTATGACAATTATGATGTGATTGTATCGTGTAAATATGTTGTGAATATATGTCCACCATGCGTTGATCCGACGGGAATCATCATGGGAATCTATAGCTGTGTGCGCTGGATCGTTGGACAGGTAGTTCCACCATGTGTTGGTCCGACGGGATCATCATGGGAATCTATAGCTGTGTGCGCTGGATCGTTGGAATACCATCAGTATGTTGAAACTGTTATGATATGATATGTGTTGTGGATATTCTCGTTGGAGAAACTTGTTATGATATAATTGTTGATTATATCACTGTTGTATGATTATTGTACTTGTACTAGCATCGTTGTGCTAACCCCTTCGGGGGTGAACATTTGTGTATGTTCAGGATCTAGGAGAGCGGGAAAACAACCACTGGAGATGCATGACGACGAGGGTGCAGAGTGATGTACCGACCGGGTTTACTGTCTGTTATTTGTTGGTTATTTTAATAAGTACTCGAGTACGAAGTCATTTGTGATGATTTGAATTTGGTGATGTATTATTGAGTTCTGTTGAACAATTGTACTATTTCTGTATTGGGTCAGAACTGTTGTACCGTAATTTCGTTATTTCTATTCGTTAATACCTGTTAATGACTGTTTAAATTCTTCAGCCTTGTAAATCCTTATGTAAAGGATTTACGGCGCTGTAATATTCCTGAATATATCGGGGGTGTTACACCCCGGTCGCCAGGTCGGGTCACTGCCCAGGCGATCGACGACAGAGGTGCCCCGGCTGCCGAGCACCTCTTCTTGCAGACGAGAGCCTCCTGGCGATCGCTTGGCCAGTAACGCCTTGAGCTTCCGCTTGGACTTCCGGCGGGAGGCTGAGGGGGTGATAGCAGGAGGCGTGTCGAGAGCATTCCGTCGCTCCTGTAGGACAGCCATGACCTCGTCGATCTGTTCCTTAGTTCGGAGCTGATCGAGCGAGAGGCTCGGGCCGCCGCCCAGGGATGGGATCGAGCGTCTCTGACCGCGGCAGCTGCCTTCCACCATCGGCTGCGGCTCGGACTAGGACGGAACGGGGGGTCTGGCCGGCTGGTCAGCGGCTTTCTTTGACGCGGAGGCGGAAGACATGATTTCTGAAAGATTTCTTTGAAGTTCAGTGAGTGTCACTTCAAATATCTGCCCCGAGAACAGTGAGTGTTCTTCGGGACGGTAGGTATAAAAATTCGAGGGTTAGATTGCACCCCTTCCTCTAGCGCCAATTGTTGTTGCCCAAAATATCTATCCGAAGATTAAATACTGCTGGAGACGGACAACAAACAACAATTGCGGGAGCACTTCCGAGAGAAGATAAATAATACAAGATTTGCCGGGTTTGTTAGGCCCGGGCTTGAATGCTCTCGCGAGATGTTATTAATACAAATATTCGTGGATACAAGTATTAATATGAGAAATCTAGATACAATGAGTGTAAAAAGACTCTGTTAATACGGCTCTTGAGCGAAGCTCGGTGTTCTTCGTCCCTGTCGATAGTCTGCTCGAGGAGAGAGGCCGGGAGAAGTAGGACCGAATGATAGCTGTTACCAAGAGTTGGAGATAGCCAAGTGCTTGATGTTTTGCTTCTGTGATGTATGAAATCCCAAGGAAGTTGAAGTTCTGGAGCCTTTTGTGTGATAAAAATTCCGTCCATGGACAAGTGTAGGGAGCCGTGTATTTATAGTGGCAGCCGAGTCTTGTCCTCTGGCGGGCGATCGCCTTCCGGCCATTATAATAATGGGGCGATCGTCTGCCGGCCAATATTATAATGGGGCGACTGTCCCCGATTCACATGTTTATCGGCCTAAAGTCCAAGGTAGGTCTGGCACCGGTGGCGATCGATGAGGAGCCGACGCGTCTAGAGTCAATGTCACATGTGGTCCTACCGACAACTTTCGGCGGAATCAGCATCACATGCGGCCCCAGCAGCGACTTTCGGCTTGTCGCCGGTGGAAAGATTACGCGGTGTGGTCAATGATCCGAGATATGCGGATCTTGTCTCGGATCTTGCACGTGGTGCCAGTCTTGAGGCTCGGCCTTTGCCGACTGGATGGCCATCGGCGCTGATTGACATGAGGCGGTCGTCTCTAGCTGGTCATCAGAGGTCGCCATCGGCCAGTTGTCGAGGGTCGGCATTGGTCGGTCACCAAGGGGCGGTCGGCAAGTGCCGAGAGATGATCGTCTCCAGTCGGTCGCTAGGAGTCGGTCGCCGAGTACCGAGAGACGATCGTATTTGATGTCGATCGCTCGGCAAGGGTAGTCACAGGACCTTCGGTTGGCGATGTAGCTTGTCCGTGGCGGCGATTACGCCTTGCTGCTCGCGATGACTCGGTCGCCCGATCTCCGAGGCGATCGCCGGTCGGAGAGTGTTAATTCTTGACACAACAATATGTATGACGATTTTGCTTTCCTCCGTAAATATGTTCCGTTTGAGTTGGTTGTGTTTTCCGAAATTTGAAGGCTTTGTGATAATAGTCATATATTGGTATACGTGTTCGGCGTTGTGCCATTTGTGCAGGATTGCGATGTACATATGAGATGGTTGTACACGTGGTTGTGCAATGTACTGTGTACCGAATGTGTGTTATGTTGTTTAAGAGTCGTTGTGATGATCATGATATTTGTGTTGTTTTGGTTTATATACTTGATTGTACATTTCGGTGTAATGTGGAATGGCTTGACATTTAATGATTATGAGTTGAGTCGTGTCGATGTGTGAGCGTGTGATCCAGGTAGGGTCTGACGAGGCCTCTGGAGTTCGGTACATGATGTGTACGAACAAGGTGTGTGATCCAGGTAGGGTCTGACGAGGCCTCTGGAGTTCGGTACATGATGTGTACGAACAAGGTGTGTGATCCAGGTAGGGTCTGACGAGACCTCTGGAGTTCGGTACATGATGTGTACGAACGATGTGTGTGCCCGAGTAGGGTCCGTTGAGGCCTCCGGAGTTCGGTACATGATGTGTACGAACAGTGTATGTGGTCCGGGTAAGGTCCGTCGAGGCCTCCGGAGTTCGGTACATGATGTGTACGAACAATGATCGTGTAGCAGTGATTGTTCGGGTAACATTTTAAATATGGATCTCGGACTCATAATGATATATTATTTAGTATGCTTTGAAATGAGAATCGGGCTAAGGCCTTAATGTCTACGAAAAGGTTCTGTAAATTGGGACTCGAGGTCGAAACGAATTTCTGCTTTAAAAATCCCCGAGATGATGTGTTCCTTTTCAAATATCTCTTACTTGAGTTCGAAATTCTAAAACTTCTCGGGAACATTTTGATAATTGATTTACGTATTAAATTCGTAGTTGCTATTTGCTTGTTACATTTCATATGGTTTGATACTTGCACTAGTGAAACAGTGGAGTTTTACTAACCCCCGAGTATTCGGGGGGTGGATGTCTGTTCTGCATCCAGGTACATGCAGGTTCAGGGGAGCAGTCACAGGATTAGCACAAGGGGATGACGAGCTGCGATACTACTCAAGAGTTGAGAGTTGGTAGAATTTGGTTGTATTGTTAGAGTTGATTCAGTCTTCCGCTGTATTGTATTTCGACCCCTGTGCGGGTAATGTTGTTAGTCAGTCCTGTTGATAGAGTTGTGTGGCCTCATCGGTCTGTGTGTTTATGCGTAAGTGACCTTAACGGTCTGTATTATTATATTGTTTGGCCCTGTCCGGGCAAGCATTTGGTTGTTTATGGACGTTTAGCCTGGTAGATCCTTGCGGAAAGGGTTTACGGCGTGTAATATTCCCATACGGTTTTGGGGGTGTTACATTTATGGTATCAGAGCGCTTAGGTTGCGGAGACCTAGGATGTTGGGTCGAGTCGAGTCGTGATTTGTCGAGTAATGTGTTGTCTTGTCGTTCGAGTCGTCAGGTGACAAGTTGAGTTGTGCGTAGTCACAACGCGTTGGATATGTTGGCGGATGAGATTAGTATCGTGGACGACCGTCATCTCCGTGCGGCCTGTGGACGTAAGTCTCCTCTTTTATGCATAATATCTGTGTTCATGATTTCATTTACGTGTGATATTTGTGGTGCATGATTTTATTTACACGGTGTTGTGTAATGAAGTTGTATTCGATACTTGGATATGCTGTACGTGTATAGAACTGGATGCATTGATGTTTGGCCCTTGAACCACCACGTGGTTGGTATGGTGTGAAAGTTGTGAACCTTGATGGGTTTTACGGTAGAGTTTGTGAGAAACTCCGATGAATGATTTTGCTGTGTGTTTAAACTTGATGCCATGAGATGTATGTGATTGAATTGGCGACCCTGTTTGCCATTTGGGCATGTGGTTTTAATATCGACTATTTTGGATTGTTGTAATTATACCCGCTACGGGTAGCTTTGAAAACGTTTTTCCTTAAAGACTAATGATTTGAGTATTTTTGTGGAAATCAAAATTTTTGGAAAAATCTTGTTTTGCAAAACGACCCTAATTTTCGGAATTTAAAAGTTATGTGTTTGTGTGTTGGGGGCTCTTGTGACAGTGCGATCCTGCGGCTAGATGTTCTGGTAGTAAGATGTTTTCCATTACGGCCGTAAGCTCGGAGTTATTACGACCGTAAAGCGCATGTTATTACGGCCGTAAACTTTTGGTGACCGGTAGAAATTTGTTATTACAGTTGTACCCGTGCCCCATGGTTATTTAATCTCTGTTGATATATCAGTGATGGATGGCGTGGTAACATGTTGTTACCCCGTATAACGCTAGTAAAGATAATGATATATTGATATGGTCATTTTGACGTTATCGTCTAGCGAAAAGATTGAAGCCTCAATGTGTTGTTTTGCAAATAGCTTCAATCAAAACAGTTTTGATAATGAGATACATGGTTTTAATTAAACGACCGAGGTATTATAAGTGTTTTCAAAAATTTCATTTCACCAATTATTTTTTTCAAACTTGAGAATTTTAAAATTTTATCATTTGAATAATACCCGAAACATTTTATTTTTGTTGTTAGTGTTTGATCCTGCGATACGTGTGTGGTTTTGACCGTGTTTGATTTGGTAAAATCGAACATCTCTGTTGATGTATTTGTGTGGATTATTTTTTTAATGAAGTTCTAAAATTACGGTGTTAGTTCGTGCACTTGTGTGATGACTTGGAGTTGATGTTTTAACGTCCGCTATTTATTGTCTTATCTTGACGTTGTGATATTTGTTTGGATGTGTTATTCTTATTGGTCGTCCGTCCGGTATGCCGAGAGGCCGTGGCCGAGGGCGTGGTCGTAGTCGTGGTCGTGATCGGCAATCATCCGAGGTAATGTTGATATTGGCGCCGCCACCATCCTTCGTCGGTGTGGTGACCGGTTGGCGCTTATGAATCGGGCCGTACAGAGATGGGATTCGGATGAAGATAACGGAGTGGTAAGTGGTTACGAGATGTGATGAGAATGCACCCGCCCGTTTTGTAGGTTCTTCGGACTCGTTAGGTGGAGAATTGGCTCTTCCATTGGGACAGAACATTTGATCTTGTAGCTTGCCCCAATGAGAGAAGAGTGCCTATTGCTCAATACCTACTCGACGGGGAATCTGCGGTGGTGGGAGGCCGTAGCGCCTAGTGATCGTACCGCTACTTGGGTGAATTCAAAGCGCCATGGAGGCCGAGTATTGTCATTTGCTGTTAAAGAGCATAGGATTGTCGAGTTTTTCTCGGCTACGCCCCGAGACGTGTCGATATCCCAGGCGATAGTCGATTATAATCGACAGCTGTGTTATGTTCGAAATCAGGTGAAAAGTGAGGCAGATAAGGTCCGTTATTTCGATATGCGTATGAAACCTCAGATTCGGCAGTGTATGGCTCCTTTTATGTGTACAACCTTGAAGGACTATCAGGATCGAGCCTTGGCGTTTGAGATGGCTATAATGTCTACCGAGTCCGTGTCGGTAGCGAAAAAGCAGAAGATTTCCGATGACGCATCCTGAAGTAAGGGAATTGGGATTCCCACACCTCAACCCTTGTATCAGCCGAGTATGGGACCTTCTCGGTCAGTTAGAGAACCGAAAGGACCCAAGTCGGTGTCTTTGAGTTCTGGTAATGCTCCTAGGTGTTTCAATTGTAACGTTCTAGGCCATGAACGCGCGCATTGTAAGAAACCGCCAGTGACTTGTTATAATTGTGGACACGAGGGGCATCGAGTTCAGTACTGCGAGATTGTTGCCGAGATGATAAGGGACCGGAATTCTATTCCTACTTAGGAGGGCCCGGTGATGTCTAGTGATGGTGTTTTGGTACCGCTACGGATTGTTTCGCGTGTAGAGATGTTTCTGTGACGCTTTTACATTTGGAACTTGTTGAATGATATTTTGTTTTGTGTAAGTTCCCGTTTAGTTGTTGAACCTACGGAGGCGTGTCAGTGGACCACGAGGTCATGAGCATGGTATTTTATTATGTGTCGTTATATTTTGTTTCGTATCACTGTGATAACCTTAGTTTAAGTTTCGGGGCAAAACTTATTTTTTGTGTGATAGAATGTAATATCCGGTATTCTCATTTTCTGTTATCTTGAAATTATTTGTGTTTTGACGTCAGACATTTTCTTGTTGATGAGTATCGGAGTGATTTCTATCGTGTTATTCTATTTGTTTCTTTCGCATAGCCATTTTAGTCGGGTGCGGCTTGTTGTCGCGTGCGTTTCTTTGATTAAATGTGTGCATGTGATGTGACGTTAATTGCTCGTTATTGTTTTGAATCTTAGTCGGTGGTGTTGCTACCCAAAATATTATCCGGAGATAGATATTGCTGGAATGGATGGGATAGCAAACAAATGCAAGAGCACTTCCGTGAGAAAGATAAATAACACAAGATTTGCCGGGGTTGTTAGTCCCGGGCTTGAATGCTCTCGCGAGATATTATTAATACCGATATTCGGGGATACAAGTACTAATGTAAGAAAACAATTACAATGAGTGTAAAGTTTCTTGTTATCTTAGCTAGTGAGCGTGTAGATTGCCGGAAGAACCAGATTTGATGCTCTGTGAGTTCTTGTAACAAAGGTGATGAACAGTCGCGGCGGTGAGAGATCGACCGCCTCTCACGGCGAGTATATAGCCGGATGTTTGTGCTTTTGGGCTTGTGAATCCCTTTGAATCCGTCTAGTGTATACTTGCTTCTTCTGCAGTTCGTCTTATGGACGAGAGATTTGTATAGAGAAGTCACGAGATGGATTAGGTGAGGTAGCCGGAGCTTGATGATATGTGTGTGTTCTTGATATTTCCGTGGATGTATCGGAATGTGAGAGAATGAGCTACGGCGTAAGTCGAGAATGAATTCGGATCTGTATATTCGATGGGAGGCTGTAGAGTGAATTCCGAGATGTTGGTTCAAAATGAATTGAGCGGGCGAGGGCGAGAACCGAGGCGAGGCGAGAACCTTTTTCCGGTAGGAGGAGGTTCTCTATTTATAGGGCTTGGATACGCCGGGCGATCGCCTTTCTTGCAATATAATAATCGGGCGATCGTCTTTTAGCACATGGGCTGTCCCCTCAAAGTCTGCGGGGAGTTGTTGGAAGTCAACTACTTGGTCGATGGAGAGCTTACACGCGTCTGAGTTAGTCACATGCGGCCCTGCGACAACTTTCGGCGCACATGCCGGTAGGTGGGGTAGGTGACAGGCTCGTCAAAGATCTTGTCGATTAGCAAAAGATCTTGTCGGCGCCTTTTATGGATCTGCACGTGGGTGCTTTTCGAGATCCAGTCCTTGACGGTTTTGATGGGCGATCGTCTCTGCTCGGGCGTAGGTCGATTGCTCTTAGCCGGTTAGTAGAGCAGATCGCCCGTGCCAAAGGGCGATCGCCCGGGAGTCGATCGCTAGGTACACGATGGTGGTTTGATATCTTCGACTTGGCGAGCTAGTCGGGGTTTGGTGGAGTTGACTCGGTCGCTCGGCTTTATAGTCGATCGCTGTCGGGATGAATAAATCGTGACACAACAATTGCCACCCAGCTCGCTCATACGTTGGAAACGTGGGGTGAGGTGGATTTCTTGGCGATCGCTGAAGTTTTAACGAGCGACTAAGTGATTTATTGAACTGGCGATCGTCTTTGAGCTGATATACTCTGGATTTGGACGACTGGTTGGCGGCCGAATCAGGAAAAACAACGGGCGTTGAAAAGTCTCCGCGCACGTGTCGGGCTTCTATTGGAGGACGCCAACGGTCATTTATGACTCCTCGGATGACGCGTCCTCGAAAAGACGCGTCGCGGGTCTCGAGGAGTCAACCAGTGCGCCCGTTTGAGATCCGACCCCGAGGTTTCCCTTTATTGCAATCGGGTCCTGCTTTCTCCTATAAAAGGGGGCGCGGGGCTGCGATCTCACTCACGCGTACGCATTGGAGAAAGAAGGTCCTGTGCCGAATTTTTGAAGATCTAAGCGCCGATCGTCGATCGATTTCACTTTAGGGTAAGAAAAATTCTTCTCTTCCTTTCTAACTCTGAAAATGGCCGGAACCTCATCGTCGTTTGGAGCGGGAACCGATTACGCCGCGGGACATCGGTGCCAGGGGAGAAACTTCTTCCGTCTTCCACTGGAGACGGCGGCCGGCCATTCGAGCCGGAATCGACCCGGCTGAAGTTGAGGCTTTGTTCAATGAGGCCGATGTTGCTAGGGAGTCGGCTGCCGAGGAGAGACGATCGCAGATCGAGAGAGATCTGGCGATCAGGGCTTACTGGGAGCAACATAGTGATTTTGGACGGGCCTATAGGGCCTTTGCTGAAATAATGGATAGATTGGCCGGTCCAACTCCGCGATTCGATTTCCGGGGATATTCGGTCGCTTACCCTTACGTGCTCCCCAAGCGGTCGCAGTATCGTGCCGCGCAGCGATCGTTGTGGTCGCTCGGCCAAATACGGAGCTCGACGTCCAGGAGAGATCTGGCCGTCTGGAGGACAAGATTTCATGTTCCTTCAGATGTGGACATGTTCGCGCCCGCGGAGAATGAACGAGCCGACCAGCCTCCGATGGGTATGGTCGCAGTGAGTGAGGCCGTTATGGAGGCCGGTTTGCGCTTCCCTCTGTCCGGTGCGGTCTCCCATCGGTTGGCCGCTTGGACTGTCGCGCCACTTGGTGACGCCGAACGCCCGGCTCCAAATCATATGCACCCTCACCCTTTTCGGCGGTCACCGCTGTCAATCCGTCGCCGTTGGAGATGAACTATTTGTTTAAACCGACGGCACATAGAGGGTTGGTCGGCGGTTACCATATTCAAGGCCGATCTGGCCGGGTGATTCATGGAGTTCGAATAAGATACGGGCGATCGGGCGAAGTGGTTGCAGGTCGGTGGCAAGTGGAGAGCTTCGGCGGCGACAATCCCATGTGCGAACCTGGAGATCCCACCGAATTTCGGAGAGAAATCCCGGTAAGGGTTTAGACTCTCCCTTCGCTTGGATGCGTGTTGGGTGATCTAATTTGATTTACATTTTGCGAGCTTTCATATCCGGCGATCGAGGCGCCTTTCGACTTCCTCGTTGTTTGGGAGCGAATTAGGAGCTTGTCGGACGGCGACCTAGACGCCACTCGGATCAACAAGGAGAGTCGCTGGTTGTCGGCTCGACTATTCCGCTTCCCGAGACATCTCGCGGTGCAGTATGACTTTATGCGATCTTCAATTTTTAGGCGATCGCCTTACTTGAAGATAGTGTCGACCGTTAGTCGATCGTCTTTGACCGCAGAGGTTCGTTTCCCTCGCTTTTGGAGCCTCCGGAGGAGATCGCTATGTCGAACCCGGGAGTCTAGGCCGTCTCAAGTCGAAGAGGTCGACTCGGGTTCCACCCGTCGCATTGCCTATAGTTCCAGAGGCGGTGCCTCGTGCGGAGCCGGAGCCTCGCGTAGAGCAGGTCGAGGTTGAGGAGGAAATTCGGAGGAGGGGCTTCGGGCGAATCTCAAGAGGCCGAGGCCGCAAGAAACCGTTTCTGCCCGGCGATGAAGTGCCGATCGCGCGCCTCCGATCACCATCGTTGCTCGGGCGCGAGCCGCCCTCTGCGGCTTTTCTGCGGGAGACCGCGAAAGCGGAAGCGGAAACACCACGAGGGAAAACCTTTTTCGGTCGGGATCCCCAGAAGGTGAGAGGTAGATAGCATTTCGTGTTGACAATTACATCTGCGTAGGAGTTGTATTAACCTTGGTGTTTTGGTGCAGGATCCGTCGCAAAGACCCGTCTTGTCCACCGATGGTCGTGGATTTTCTGGCGAGTCGATCTCCTCGCCATTCCTGCGACATTCCTCCCTATGTGAGCAAGGCCGCCGCCTTGCCGAAGGCGTGGACAAGCGATCTGGATGCGATCGCCGCTGCGATCGTCGAGTTCGATGGATGCCGTTGTCGCCCTTTCTCTTGACGCGACCATGGCCGTCAGTGCTCAGAGTTTGAGGCGGCCCTCCACTATTCGCCTTCCGGAGGATCTTGAGGCGGCTCGGAAAGAGAACGCCGAGTTTGCTGACAAGATTGCAGCGATGGAGAGGGACTCCTTGGAGGCGGCCAAGCGGGCGAGCCTTGAGCTTGAGCTGGAGAAGAAGGAGACTGAGAAATTCCGAATGGCGGTCGACCGGTTTCGGGACCAGATGCAGAGTGCCGTCCAGGCGAGGAATGTTGCTGAGGAGGAGGCCGATCGCCAGAAGGTGACGATCGCTCGGCTGACCAGCGAGCTGGCGGAGGCGAAAGAGAAGGTTGCTGCGAGGGAGGCCGAGCTCCAGGGATCGCAACAGGCGATGGCCGAGCTGAGAGGAGAGGTTGAGGCGACCAAGGCCGATCCCTTCCAAAACTTGGAGTATGTCAGCGAGTTCGCCTATTACTTGGCGTTCGCCGACTCGATCCGAGCGGCTAAGAAGGGAGGCTTGGAGGTCGGTCCTCTTGCCGAGAAGTTCAAGTCATATGCATTGGAGCATCCTCTCGGTCGGCTTTCTCCTTGCCGATCTTGGACTCAGCGGACATCGGTGTGGATTTGGTGGTATCCGTCTCGAGATAGTCTTGCTCATCCCGATGCTCGGAAAATGAGGGAACCGCGCCGAATCTTGATGGCGAAGGCCGCGAGGGCTCGAGGCGCTTCCTTTGATGTTTTTAGCTTAGTTTCTTTGTAGTTTGTTGCTTTCTTTTTGTAGCACTTAGGCCTTCGGGCGACCATGTACTCTATTTTTCAAGTAATGAAATGAGCATTTGTCTTTACGACTTATCACTTGAATGAATGGTTATTTTTGAGTCTTTGTTTGACTTTGTACAAATGCGTGAGGAGAGATCGTTGCGAGGGTAGTTCCAAATGAATTGATAAACTCATAAGACAACTTTTTACAACAAATTCGATCGTTGCACTACATCTGAAAAAATGACGATCTCCGTATGTGGTTGAATAGCGACGATCGTCGTGTAGGTAGTCCGCACTCTTCTTGCCCCTTGTTTTTATTCACTTAGTGGAAGTAAGGGGATGAAAATAATTCCTTGAGTGAACGGTCTTCAACTTTGTCGAATCCTCGGGGACGGTCGTCCGTCTTGAGGAACCGTGCACGATCGCGGAGTTCGATGGACCGACTCCTTGATCATGTCTTGATGCGCGAAGACATTGAGTGTCTCGTGACTCACTTTATTATGAGGGTCCTCCGTTAGGCTGCGCCTCGCCTCGTATTTAAACGAAGGGCGTGCGGTCTCGGTCTAGAGGAGTCCTTGCGCGGGGCAGCGTCGGATGAATCAACTCCGCGCCCGCGGCTTGTTAGCTCTGCTTCCACCTCGGCCAGCCATGGAGATGGCCGACCTCGGCGGTGTGCGTTGAGGCGGGGTTGTGGCACGTCGCATTGTCGGTTCACCATGTTAGATGATGAACCTTTGAGGGCGAGCGATCGTGTCCACTGATTTATTTTGGAGGGCCCTCAGGCTACGCCGGCCTCGTATTTAAACGAAGGGCGGGCGATCTTGGCCTAAAGGGACCTTGCATGGCCTAAACAGTCGGTTCCATCGACCACCAGGACCATGGCTGCACTCTTTCACCTTGGATCGTCATGTAGATGTCGATCTTCGACGGTGTACGTTGTGCGGGGGAGGCGATCTCGTGCCTTAGTCCATCATGTTATATGGTGAACTGTAGATGGCGATCGAGTCCTCCGGTTTCTTGAATAAGGAGGAGATCGGGATGACTTCCGTGGTCTCCGTCTCTTGCATGAAGCATATAGAGACGGTCGCCGAGGTTGATCCGGGTCGGCTCGTATGAGCTTCTCGGCTGTTTGCGTTCGACTCGGACGATCGTCTATAGAGATAGGCGGGGCTTCGGCTAAAACAATAAGGCATCAACTTGCCCTCCTCGAGCAGTCTCGGAGCCGCTTGAGGAGGTCGCGGCAATTGTTGGTCTTGTGGCGGGACTCTTGTGGTAGGCGCAATATTGATTGTTGTCCAGTGTGACCGTGGTCCCTTATCGCCTTTGGCTTTTTGAGCTCTTCGTGCCCCCGATGGCATAGAAAATATGTGCCGGAGTTACATTGAACGTATGGAGGAGATGGGCTTCCATGTCCTCGAAAGCGGAGATCTCCGGGTGTCTTGGCGATCGCCTTCTTTGCTTTAGCGATCGCTATCTTCCGGGCAAGAGGTGGCGTTTCCTCGTCTAAGCGGAGGGTGAGTAGCCTTTGCACGGCCAGAAGTTGGCGGCTTTAGCGCGGAAGATCGTGTAAGTTGGGGATATCCTTGGAGAGATGTCGAACATGGGAGAGTGACCGTGGAATCCCCCATGACCGAGTAGAGAAGCGAGCTCATCAGCGGCGGGTTCGCGGTGAGGATGATTTCGTCTACCCGGTCGATGTAATCTGCGTCGATTTCGTCCTTCCCGCCTTGATTTTTATCATGCGCTGGGGCCTTCTCGGTCTGGCGACCTTGCCGGGCGAAGTATGACGTGAAGTCATCCGCCGATTTCTTAAAAGAGGTGACCGATCGTGGTGGTAGTGAGACGTACCACTTATGGGCCACTCGCCAATGTCACGGGAAGATCCGGCACTTGGTTGCATCGATGCCCCACACCCACCATGTAAATTCGAATTTACTCAGTGGGTTTCGGGGTCCGATCTCCCTTATACGAGAGGTGTTTTAGGAGGAGCGATCGTTGGTTGTATGGGGGCAAGCTCGATGTGGACCGCGAGTGGCCTTGGCTGCCCGGCGATCTTCTTGCCGGTGCTTGCCCTGGCCCAAGAGTGCTCTCATCTCATCGAGCCGACGTTGCATGGCGGCCATCGCCGTGGCTTCGACTGTTAGCGGCTCGCGATCGGAGCGGAGCCGAGGCGTTGAGTACCGAGTCCACAGCGATCGGCGGAGTCGATGGGCGACATGCGTTCGGGCCGTGAAGTGAGTAGGCCGAACTCCCGTGACGGATTCGATTCCGTCTTCTCAAGGTTGGAAACAGAGTGCCCTTGGCCGCCGGATGGGTCGCGTCCCCAAGCGATCGAATATGGATCCGTCCGGTCGCGGCGAGCCTTTCCTCGCGAATCGGGGCTTTTGACGATCGCTCGTTCGGTAGCCCCTGAATTTCCGTTTTCCCATGCGACGGATGATCGAGGGAGTTATCGCGGGCGCGCGCATGCTCTCCGTCGCTCCTCCAGATGGCCATAGCCTCCTCGATCTGTTCTCGGTTTGGAACTGATCGAGTGAGAGGTTGGGGCCATCTCTCGGATGCGGATCGAGTCTCGCGTTGCGCGGCTTCCCCTGTCGTCGGGCCGGGGTCTGACCGAGCCGGAAATGGTGTCCGCGGTTCGAGAGTAGCTTTCTTGATGGACCGGCGGATGTCATGATTCTGGAGGTTTTCTTTGAAGTGCGGTGAGTGTCACTTCAGTATTTGCCCCGAGAACAGTGAGTGTTCTTCGGGACGGTAGAAATAAAAATATGAGGGTTAGATTGCCCCCTTCCTCTAGCGCCAATTGTTGCTACCCAAAATATTATCGGAGATAGATATTCTTTGGAATGGATGGGATAGCAAACAAATGCAAGAGCACTTCCGTGAGAAAGATAAATAACACAAGATTTGCCGGGGGTTGTTAGTCCCGGCTTGAATGCTCTCGCGAGATATTATTAATACCGATATTCGGGATACAAGTACTAATGTAAGAAAACAATTACAATGAGTGTAAAGTTTCTTGTTATCTTAGCTAGTGAGCGTGTAGATTGCTGGAAGAACCAGATTTGATGCTCTGTGAGTTCTTGTAACAAAGGTGATGAGCAGTCGCGGCGGTGAGAGATCGACCGCCTCTCACGGCAGTATATAGCCGGATGTTTGGGCTTTTGGGCTTGTGAATCCCTTGAAATCCGTCTAGTGGAGACTTGCTGCTTCGCCGATCATCTTACGGACGAGAGATTTGGAGAGAGAAGTCCTGAGATGGATTCGGTGAGGTAGCCGGGAGCTTGATGATATGTGTGTGTTCTTCATATTTCCGTGGATGTATCGGAATGTGAGAGAATGAGCTACGGCGTAAGTCGAATGAATTCGGATCTGTATATTGATGAAGCGGGAAGCGTAGAGTGAATTCGAGATGTTGGTTCAAAATGAATTCAGGCGAGAACCGAGAACCGAGAACCGAGAATCGAGAACGAGAACCTTTTTCCGGTAGGAGGAGGTTCTCTATTTATAGGCTTGATACGCGGGCGATCGCCTTTACGCAATATAATAATCGGGCGATCGTCTTTTAGCACATGGGCTGTCCCTCAAAGTCTGCAGGAGTTGTTGGTAGTCAACTACTTGGTCCAATGGAGAGCTTACACGCGTCCCGAGTTAGTCACATGCGGCCCTATCGACAACTTTCGCGCACATGCCAGAGGTGGGGTAGGTGATGTGCTCGTCAAAGATCTTGTCGATTAGCAAAAGATCTTGTCGGCGCTTTTATGGATCTGCACGTGGGTGCTTTTCGAGATCCAGACCTTGACGGTTTTAAAGGGCGATCGTCTCGCCGGGGCGAGGTCGATTGCTCTTAGCCGTTAGTAGAGCAGATCGCCACCGCAAAGGGCGATCGCCCTGGGAGTCGATCGCTAGGTACCTGATGGTGGTTTGATATCTTCGACTTGGCGAGCTAGTCAGGGTTTGACTGGAGTTGACTCGGTCGCTCGGCTTTATAGTCGATCGCCTGTCGGGATGAATAAATCGTGACACAACAGGTGGCATTGTGTTGGTCGTCGTGGAGCGTGTTTTCACGCCGTATGTCTTTTGGCGTTTCTTGCAGCGTTTCGCCGTTGGGCGCGAGTTTTCGGTTTTTGTGTATCTCGTCGAGTCTTCCTGACAGTGGATATTGCTTCTCCCTACTTGTTTTAAGTTTCGGGACAAAACTTCTTTTAAGGAGGGTAGAATGTAATACCCGTAATTTCGATTTCCGGTAATTTTCTTTTTTTGGCGTAAATCCATTTTGACGACTCGCTCATGACCGTTTCGTCATTTCGAGAATGATTAATTCTGCACTTTTTGTCATCCGAGTTCGTTTCGGTATCGTTTTGCTGAGTTCCGAGCTTTTTAGACGCTTTTCCGCACTTGAGTTCGATTCTTGCGAATCTCGTCAAAGCTGTTGTTTGAGTTTCTCGTAAGTTCATTTAATGTTATTATTCTTGTTGCAAGCTTTGGTTTGGTGTTTCGATCGCGTATCGTGATTTTCTGACGTTTTGGGCCATTTTCGTAATTTCCCAATGTTTTGGGTAATTACTTAGTTGTCGGATTCCGAGCCTTCGGGTGGTTGGAATTGTGTGTTCTCTTAGCTCTTAGATTCGTCTTTGCGAGTACGTCAGAACCGTATCATCGATTCGTATTCGTGTCGGTTTCGGGGTCGTTCGGGCCGTCGGAGTTGGCCCCCCGACATGGTCGCAACTGGGCCAGGCCGCAGATCGCCGAGTCACGGCCGGTAGTGCTCGGCGGCTCCGCCGAGTCACGGCCGGTAGTGCTCGGCAGCCTTCCGGCCGAGCAGCCGTGCCGTAGGGCCGCGCACACGCCGGCCGGCCGCGACACACTCTGTGGCATTTTTCGCCAAACCGATCAGACGGTGCCGCGGCACACGCCGCCGGCCATGCACACCGCCGACCACCGGGAACCATTTTGGGCTCGTGCCGCGCACACTGTGGCACCTATTTAAGGCCCAAAATGCTTTTTTCGCCATTTTTTCTCCTTCTTCTACTTCTCTTCCGCGGCTGGGGTTGTTCCTATCATGGAGAGATGTTGTTGGTCAACAAATCCATGAAGTTTTGAAGTTCATATCATCAATCATCCATCCTATAACATCCTTTGATCGAGCGAATCAGGTCAGATTTTCTAGAAATCTAATTTTGGGGATTTTGGGTATTTTGTTCGATTTCGTCCGTTTAATCCGATTTAACTTAGGATTGTGATGGATTGATGATTTTTTTGGTTGTATTGTATCATTTCCCTTGTTAACCCATTGTTGGATCGTATCGATTCGTTATTTTGGTCGAGTTCTTGACCGACGTCTTGAAGGTGTCCGGTAAAATGTCATAGAGGGGTTTTCGGGCGTTCTACGATTATTCTTCCTCGTATGATCGATGATTTATTGAATTTATGTTGTTAGGGTCGAATTCTTGTGAAGAACTCAAGTCGGAACCCTTCCGTTCATTGTCTTCTTCGGGGTCCGAGCTTCCCGGTCGAACCGTGTTCTTCGGAGCGTTTGGTAGCGGTTATTAAGGCAAGTATCTTATTATACGACTTGTATCTTGCGACTAGTAATTACGTATGATATGTATGACGATTTTGCTTTCCTCCGTAAATATGTTCCGTTTGAGTTGGTTGTGTTTTCCGAAATTTGAAGGCTTTGTGATAATAGTCATATATTTGTGCAGGATTGCGATGTACATATGAGATGGTTGTACATGTGGTTGTGCAATGTACTGTGTACCGAATGTGTGTTATGTTGTTTAAGAGTCGTTGTGATGATCATGATATTTGTGTTGTTTTGGTTTACATACTTGATTGTACATTTCGGTGTAATGTGGAATGGCTTGACATTTAATGATTATGAGTTGAGTCGTGTCGATGTGTGAGCGTGTGATCCAGGTAGGGTCTGACGAGGCCTCTGGAGTTCGGTACATGATGTGTACTGTAACACCCCAAACTAGGCGGATATTACAGTGCCGTGGACCCCCGATTGGGACCCACCAGGCGAATGAAAACGGATGAATTACACAGGGTAAATGTAGTACCGAACCACATTTCTACATCAATTACTCCGATTAGGAGTTTCATACAACACACCCAGGATAAAATAGAATACATGTGTATTTTATGTGACGATAAAATACACAACACTGAATGAAATGAGTATTCAAACGGAATGTCTGCAGCGGAATAAATAAAGGAAACATAAACGATCAATAAATAATCGAATGCATCAGTGGGGCCCCTACTAGTATCACTGACTCTCGCCACCGTGCTCTCCCGTGCCTTAGCCTTGCCATGACACGAAAATGATCCCCAACGGGCCGCCATACGTAACAACAATCCTCAAGGGTTGAAAATACACAATCATGATATATCTGAATTTATGAATTATTCTTGTCGAAACATACGCAATCAAACATGCTATATGAATCGACTAATCAGTACGGCTCAAAGGAATGGCGCCACACTACGTCCGGGATGGAATTGTGTCCGTGCACAAGCCAACAACGATCAAACACGCGTGGTCTTGTACCTAATCAGTCTCACGAGCAATCGACTCGTGTGCACAGTCCAATGTGAGGCCACCAACCAACACACGACTATAATGTGCCCGACATGAAAATCCTACACATACCAACCGGCACGCCAGTATGACCCGGAATGCCACAATATGACAAAAGTGACAATGAAAATGAATAATGACTCACCAAGATTGAATGATGGTGAAATGAATGTTAGCTCAATGAAATGATCGGAACCGCTGCTCCTTATGACTGAGGTGATTAATTGACAATGACGAGTTTTGATACGATTAATACAATGATGAATGAGTTATGATTATGAATGAACAACGACAAAAGGAATGAATATCCTTTTAACCGAGTAAGAATTAACTTACACAATACCGATGATGAATGTCCGTCCACGAACAACGTCCTAAATGAAATATCGGTCGCTCGAACAACCTTGAATAACACAATATCCAACATTTGCTCAATATACGAATATAACGAACTCAAGACGTCGATACGATTAAACCAAGTTCATTGGGGCATTATATCGAACACTTTGAGGCCAACTACGATTGATTACAACTAAACCTCAACAATACCAACCTCAAATCCCCAAGAAGTGTTTCAAATCAACAAAACATCTCCAATACGATCAATAATCCGTTATGAATATCCAAAAATGTGATTATAACAACAATTAAACGAAAACCCCCAATTTCAACTCGATAATCAAAGTGTTCTTGAATAATCCCTCAATAATCCAATGAATCCTTATACAAACTCATAATCATATACATATCCCTTCATATAACATGATTATAACGTCCAAAACATCATATCTCAACACAAAATCGAAATCCAAGGTGTTGAAGAAATTACCTCTTGAAGATCCAACCACTTCGATTCGATGAACACGAGTTAAAACGAGTATCCGAGCTATATGATTGAATGGAATTGAAGAAACTCAAGTACTCAAGTGTTTGATGAAGGAAGAATCCCTTCCCCAAGCTCTCTCTCGGACAAAAGGAAGAAGGAAGTGAAAATGAAGAAAATGAGGAAAAAGTGTCCCGGCCAAACCATATATATCGCCGAGTTACGGCCGTAATCGCCCTCTTACGGCCGTAACTTTACAAGTCAACGGCCTTACGGCCGTAATCGCCAACTCGTGCGGCCGTACCTCGGCTCGTCCGAAAGCTCGCCGACAGACTTACGGCCAGAATGCCGTTTCCTTAGTTACGGGCGTAACTCGCCTTCGTCAAAACACCCGCCGACAGCCTTACGGCCGTACCGCACACCTTACGGCCGTAACTCGGATGATACGGCCGTATCCGGCCAACCTTACGGGCGTAACCCGCCTTCATCAAAAAAATGGCCGGACCTCCATCCTGCAGCGTACGGCCGTATCCGGCCAAGCCTTACGGCCGTACCTGCCTCGACTTACGGCCATATGCCGCAACCCTTACGGCCATAAGTCACCCTTGGTCGGCAACACCCAAAATTTACGAACACCACTTACGGCCGTATCTCACCTTCCTTACGGCCGTAACTCACCTTCGGCCAAAATGCCTGGGCAGCCTGCTGGACCACTTACGGCCGTAACCGGCCAGCCTTACGGCCGTATCCCAGAACCTTACGGTCGTAACTCGATGCTGGCCAAGGTGAATCAATCCGATAATTCCGATTCCTCGCTACGACTGATGAATGATCCGACATATCATACGAATGTGAAAGTGAACAAGTCTAACACGAGCCAAAGATGATACTCTCAGTACAAGGCTATCAATCACAATGAAAATGATAATACTCCCGTCTCGATCTAAAAACGGAGATAAAATGATGATCGGTAACTGATATACGATTACAACATGCCAACATTGAACGCAAATGAGTGATTCATGAATGATGAGTGATTATTCATGAGTGAGAATTACTGAGTGACAATTACAGACTGATAATTACTGAATGAAAATGAATGAATTACAACCGGGTATTACATACTCCCCCCCTTAAAAATAGTTTCGTCCCCGAAACTAAGGGTCAAACAACTCGGGATGACTCTCCCGCATACTCTCTTCGGTTTCCCAAGTGGCCTCTTCGACTCCGTGTCTGGACCACTGAATCTTGACCAAAGGGATCGTCTTGTTCCTCAACTGTTTGATTCGCCACTCCAACACTCGTACAGGACGCTCCTCGTACGAATGATCATCTGCGATCTCGATTTCGCCAAACTGAAGTATGTGGCTCGGGTCGGCAACATACTTCCGCAACTGAGAGACATGAAACACATTATGAATTCGGCTCAACGCCGGAGGTAAAGCCAATCGATAAGCTAACTCGCCTACTCGATCCAAAATCTCAAACGGTCCAATGAATCTCGGACTCAACTTCCCTCTCTTCCCAAAACGGAAGATACCACGACTCGGGGATACCTTGACCAACACGTGGTCACCAGCCTCGAACTCTAATGGTCGACGACGATTATCTGCATAGGATTTCTGTCGACTCTGAGCTGTCAGCATACGACTCCTGATTAAAGCTACCTTCTCCCGGGCGGCTATAAGCATATCGGGCTCGGTGCCGATTGATTCTGACAAGTCATCCCAGCACAAAGGAGATCGACAACGACGACCGTATAAGGCCTCGTAAGGTGCCATCTTAATGGAAGCATGCCATCTATTATTGTATGTGAACTCGATCAATGGTAGTTGGGCTTCCCAATCGTCCTTCCAATCGAGGACGCATGCCCTCAACATGTCCTCTAATGTCTGAATAGTCCTCTCTGATTGTCCGTCGGACTGAGGATGAAAGGCGGTACTGAGATTGAGCTGAGTTCCCATAGCACGATGAACTGATTTCCAAAAATGAGACACAAATCGTCCATCACGATCGGAAACGATACTCTTAGGAGTACCGTGCAGTCTCACTATTTCCTTGATGAACAACTGAGCCAGTCTCTCTGGACCCCACGTATCCTTGATCTCAAGGAAATGAGCTGATTTTGTTAAGCGGTCCACAATCACCCAGATCGTATTCATGCCACGACGACTAGTCGGCAAACTCGTGATGAAATCCATAGAAATGTCTTCCCACTTCCACTCGGGAATAGGAAGAGGTTTCAGCATACCCGCCGGCCACTGATGTTCAATCTTAACTTGTTGACAGGTTAAGCATCTCCAAACAAATTCTGCGACTTCTCGCTTCATATTACTCCACCAGTAATTTTGTCTCAAGTCCTTGTACATCTTGCTGGACCCCGGATGAACAGAATAAGGGGTAGCATGAGCTTCCTTCAAAATCGAGTTTTTCAACTCGTCATTTGTCGGTACGCACAACCGATTCTTAAATCTCAAAAGTCCATCCTCGTGGACCACGAATCCAGGGGCTTTCCCCTGAGTCACATCCTCACAGATGCGCATTAATGAAGGGTCTGAACTCTGATTCTCTCGGATTGCCTCCTCGAGTGACGATGAAATCTCTAACATACAAAGTTGTCCCTGAACTCGCTGAAGCCAGACCTCGATCTCGGGTCTAAGGAATTCCTGCTGAAGCTCCTTCTGAACTGTTAGACGAGCAAGCATCTGCTCCTGAACGGACTTGCGACTCAAGGCATCGGCGACAACGTTCGCCTTGCCCGGGTGGTAAAGGATCTCGATATCATAATCTTTGATTAATTCCAACCACCGTCTCTGTCGCATATTTAACTCCTTCTGAGTAAATATATACTTTAAACTCTTATGGTCGGTGAATATCTGACAGGTAACGCCATAAAGATAATGACGCCAAATCTTCAAAGCGAACACCACGGCTGCTAGTTCCAGGTCGTGTGTCGGATAATTAACCTCGTAAGGTCTCAATTGCCGTGAAGCATAGGCAATAACCTTTCCATTCTCGCATGAGCACACATCCGAGACCACGTCCGACGCATCACTATAAACCACAAATCCTCCGTCCTCGCGGCAAGGAAAGTACAGTCTTGACATTAACCGGCTCTTGAGTTCCTCAAAACTCACGACACGCGTCGGACCACGTGTATTTTTTATCCTTTCGCAAAAGGTTCACAATGGTTGAGCAATTTTGGAAAATCCTTCCACAAATCGCCGATAATAACCCGCTAATCCGAGGAAACTCCGGATTTCCTTAACATTCTTCTGAGGTAACCGGTCTCGATAGCCTCCGTTTCTCGAGGGTCGACTCGAACTCCGTCTCGACGAAATTACATGTCCGAGAAAAGTCACTCGGACATCCGAACTCGCACTTGGAAAACTTTCCAAAAGTTGCTCTCGTCTCAACACGCCGAGAACCCGATGAAGATGAACCTCGTGATCATAACGGCTAAGAGAAAAAATCAAAATATAGTCGATTAAGAAAACAACAAACTGATCCAAAAAGTCGATGAAAACCCGATTCATCAATTCCATGAATACCGCAGGTGCATTAGTTAGCCCGAACGGCATAACTACGAACTCATAATGACCATAGCGTGTTCGAAACGCCGTCCTCGCGATATCCGACTCTCGAATCCGAATGGTGATATCCAGATCTTAAGTCGATCTTGGAAAATACTGAAGCTCCCTGAAGTTGATCTAAAAGATCATCAATACGGGGTAAGGGATACTTATTCTTGATTGTCACTCTGTTCAACTCCCGATAATCGATACACAAACGAAATGAACCATCCTTCTTCTTGACAAACAACACGGGTGCTCCCCACGGAGACGCACTCGGTCGGATATAACCCTTCTCGAACAACTCCTCAAGTTGGTTCTTTAATTCTGCATTTCGGTCGGGGCCATCCGGACGGTGCCTTCGATATCGGGACGCATCGTGCTCCACTCAATCGTGAATTCCACATCCTCTGTGGAGGCAAACCAGTAACTCGTCTGGAAAACATCGGCATATTCCCTCACCACCGGAATATCCGTTAACATTATCGATGATTTCGCTTCGCCATATAGCACCAATAACCGACACATCCCCGATTGAGTAACCTTACCGCTTTCATCAAATTAATGACTTTACGAGCAGTGGGATTACCTCCTGAAACACACATTCGACTCCATCGTCTGAAATGATAGTGACCAAACGCTTTCGGACACTAATGATGGCATCGTGACGATCCATCCAATCAATACCCAAGATGACGTCGTCCCTCGGCAAATCTACTACGATTAGGTCCGCTGGCCATATACGACCATGAAACTGAATCGACAATTCGAATCTCACGACTTCCGACAATTGTCTACCATCGATAAAGGCCAATGACATAAGGCTCACAACTAATAGCACTTCCTGACGTAGTCTACTCAAACATGACTCGGAAATGAATGAATGAGATGCTCCTGTATCATATAGGGTACACACAGGTTGAGATAGAATTTCGAGTGTACCTGAGATCATTCGGGCCTCAGGATCATCGGTCTTCTTCATCTCATTACTTCGGGGCTTGCCGGCCGCCGAACCGGACGCTCACGTCTGATAGCTCTGCTCCGCCTTTAGCTCTGTCGTCTTGAACGACGCCGACCGAGTGGCTCGATTCGCACCTGAATGACACGGGGCTTGAGATGACGCCGAGTGGGTTTAAAGTCCCTACGGCAAAAACGGGCCCTATGCCAAGCAATCCCACGGTTGTGGCACGTGATGATGTTTCGGACACTTGGTGCTGAAATGACCCAGTTCCTCACAGTTGAAAAAAGAGATGGCCTAAATGGCCGCTCGCGACTGAGATTCCGCGGGATTAGACTCCGGGAGGTCGCCGTAAAAGTAGAGCCCGCACGTGGTTTCTTGAAAGTGGCCTGACTCCCGTCAGACTGATTACGGTTCTTGGACTTCTTGCTAGCAGACGAAGGTTGCTGCTTAGCAATTTCCTTAGCCGTAAGCTCGTAAGTGAGAGCTTTCTCAATGAACTCGGCCAGAGTGGTACAGTTATGATTAAGCAACTGAAGTCTCATACGGGGTTTCAGCCTCTTGCTGAAATACTTGATCTTTTCCGCTTCTGAGTGAATGATAGATGAGGCGAACTAAGAAGTTCTGAAATTTTTCGGCGATGGCGAGAATGTCATCATCCGTCGAAAGGTCGGGAGTGAGTAATTCCGACAACTTGGCCTCCCTGAGTGGGGCCGGATAGTACCTCTCCATCATGAGAGTCTTGAACTGATCCCAAGTACACGTTCCGTCTGTGGGCTTCAACGATAACCACCATGAATGAGCGCTCTTACCGAGATAGTAAGCCGCAACTGAAACTTTATGCCCTTCAGGGCAATCCACCATAGCAAATAACTTCTCAAAATGCTCAAGCCAGTGAACAATATCCGCCGCTCGATGAGCCCTCAAAAGTAGGTGGTCATTGGCGAGAGATATCGCTAATGATATTGCTTACACCCCTCTCTTGCCTCGAGGTGGCGGCGGAGGAGCTGCCGATTTTGATTGACGGAGTTATGCATCGTCTCCATCAACCGAGCCATCCGGGGTCATTTGGGCCATCATGCCACGCATAAATGCGAGTGGGTTGACCCGAACACCCTCTCGACCGAGCCGTGTCCTGCACGACTCCTGACAGTGAATGATCGCGTCGGTGAGTGAGTGGCGGCGTCGCCGCTCGATGAGTTAGCATTATTCCTGGCATTTGCACGGGTATTCGCACGAGTTCTCGGGATTCGGCCCGCTCCACGGCCTCGTCCTCCACGTCCTCTGCCAGCCCTTTCCATACTGAAGTGGAAAGTCATATGATGGTTATACATCTCGCATGAGTATCACATTATGATTATATTATGAAATGATGAAAATGAGCATACGCGCTCAAATACAGCGATTACATGAATGATTGATTGACGTGACATGATTATCTGATAAAGTTATTGAAATGATTATCTTGAACAAGTTAACAAGATTTATTATATGATCTTCCAGATTAACAACCGAGTAATGAAATGAATTGAGTGATTAATGAGTTAAAATGACCGTTCTGGTCAAAATGAAAATGATGTTTGAGGATTGTTAACTGATAAATTATGAATGAATGAAAATTGCCAGAAATTATACCATGGCATTAGAAATCTTACAGTTCTTGGTCTGATTGGCTCGGCATCTGCACAGGTCACACGTGACGCGAAAGTCCAATGATACTAGCCCGATGACGACGATTTCAAATGAGACATGACTCGGAAGGTAGTATTCAAAACCACGCTCCGATACCAACTCTGTAACACCCCAAACTAGGCGGATATTACAGTGCCGTGGACCCCCGATTGGGACCCACCAGGCGAATGAAAACGGATGAATTACACAAGGTAAATGTAGTACCGAACCACATTTCTACATCAATTACTCCGATTAGGAGTTTCATACAACACACCCAGGATAAAATAGAATACATGTGTATTTTATGTGACGATAAAATACACAACACTGAATGAAATGAGTATTCAAACGGAATGTCTGCAGCGGAATAAATAAAGGAAACATAAACGATCAATAAATAATCAATGCATCGGGCCCCTACTAGTATCATCGGGACTCTCGCCACCGTGCTCTCCCGTGCCTTAGCCTTGCCATGACTAAAATGATTCCCCAACGGCCGCCATACGTAACAACAATCCTCAAGGGTTGAAAATACACAATCATGATATATCCGAATTTATGAATTATTCTTGTCGAAACATACGCAATCAAACATGCTATATGAATCGACTAATCGAGACGGCTCAAAGGAATGGCGCCACACTACGTCCGGGATGGAAATGTGTCCGTGCACAAGCCACCAACGATCAAACACGCGTGGTCTTGTACCTAATCAGTCTCACGAGCAATCGACTCGTGTGCACAGTCCAATGTGAGGCCACCAACCAACACACGACTATAATTTGCCCGACATGAAAATCCTACACATACCAACTGCACGCCAAGATGACCGGAATGCCACAATATGACAAAAGTGACAATGAAAATGAATAATGACTCACCAAGATTGAATGATGGTGAAATGAATGTTAGCTCAATGAAATGATCGGAACCGTCGTTCCTTATGACTGAGGTGATTAATTGACAATGACGAGTTTTGATACGATTAATACAATGATGAATGAGTTATGATTATGAATGAACAACGACAAAAGGAATGAATATCCTTTTAACCGAGTAAGAATTAACTTACACAATACCGATGATGAATGTCCGTCCACGAACAACGTCCTAAATGAAATATCGGTCGCTCGAACAACCTTGAATAACACAATATCCAACAGCTCGTTCAATATACGAATATAACGAACTCAAGACGTCGATACGATTAAACCAAGTTCATTGGGGCATTATATCGAACACTTTGAGGCCAACTACGATTGATTACAACTAAACCTCAACAATACCAACCTCAAATCCGCAAGAAGTGTTTCAAATCAACAAAACATCTCCAATACGATCAATAATCCGTTATGAATATCCAAAAACGTGATTATAACAACAATTAAACGAAAACCCCCAATTTCAACTTGATAATCAAAGTGTTCTTGAATAATCCCTCAATAATCCAATGAATCCTTATACAAACTCATAATCATATACATATCCCTTCATATAACATGATTATAACGTCCAAAACATCATATCTCAACACAAAATCGAAATCCAAGGTGTTGAAGAAATTACCTCTTGAAGATCCAACCACTTCGATCCGATGAACACGAGTTAAAACGAGTATCCGAGCTATATGATTGAATGGAATTGAAGAAACTCAAGTACTCAAGTGTTTGATGAAGGAAGAATCCCTTCCCCAAGCTCTCTCTCGGACAAAAGGAAGAAGGAAGTGAAAATGAAGAAAATGAGGAAAAAGTGTCCCGGCCAAACCATATATACTGCCGGAAGTTACGGCCGTAACTCGGCCCTCTTACGGCCGTAACTTTACAAGTCAACGGCCTTACGGCCAGAATCGCTAACTCGTACGGCCGTAACTCGGCCGTCCGAAGCTGCCGACAGACTTACGGCGTAACTGTTCCTTAGTTACGGCGTAACTCGCCGTCAAAATACCCGCCGGCGGCCTTTACGGCCGTATCCGCACACCTTACGGCCGTAACTCGGATGATACGGCCGTATCCGCCAACCTTACGGCGTAACCCGCCTTCGTCAAAAAAATGGCGGACCTCCATCCTGCACAGACGGCCGTATCCGGCCAAGCCTTACGGCCGTACTGCCTCGACTTACGGCCGTATGCCGCAACCCTACGGCCGTAAGTCACCCTTGGTCGGCAACACCCAAAATTTACGAACACCACTTACGGCCGTATCTCACCTTCCTTACGGCCGTAACTCACCTTCGGCAAAATGCAGGCGGCCTTGGACCACTTACGGCCGTAATCGCCACTTACGGCCGTACCGCCGACTTACGGCCGTATCCCGAACCTTACGGCCGTAACTCGATGCTGGCCAAGGTGAATCAATCCGATAATTCCGATTCCTCGCTACGACTGATGAATGATCCGACATATCATACGAATGTGAAAGTGAACAAGTCTAACACGAGCCAAAGATGATACTCTCAGTACAAGGCTATCAATCACAATGAAAATGATAATACTCCCGTCTCGATCTAAAAACGGAGATAAAATGACGATCGGTAACTGATATACGATTACAACATGCCAACATTGAACGCAAATGAGTGATTCATGAATGATGAGTGATTATTCATGAGTGAGAATTACTGAGTGACAATTACAGACTGATAATTACTGAATGAAAATGAATGAATTACAACCGGGTATTACATGTACGAACAAGGTGTGTGATCCAGGTAGGGTCTGACGAGGCCTCTGGAGTTCGGTACATGATGTGTACGAACAAGGCGTGTGCTCCAGGTAGGGTCTGACGAGACCTCTGGAGTTCGGTACATGATGTGTACGAACGATGTGTGTGGCCGGGTAGGGTCCGTTGAGGCCTCCGGAGTTCGGTACATGATGTGTACGAACAGCGTATGTGGTCCGGGTAAGGTCCGTCGAGGCCTCCGGAGTTCGGTACATGATGTGTACGAACAATGATCGTGTAGCAGTGATTGTTCGGGTAACATTTTAAATATGGATCTCGGACTCATAATGATATATTATTTAGTATGCTTTGAAATGAGAATCGGGCTAAGGCCCTAATGTTTACGAAAAGGTTTTGTAAATTGGGACTCGAGGTCCAAAAGAATTTCTGCTTTAAAAATCCCCGAGATGATGTGTTCCTTTTCAAATATCTCTTACTTGAGTTCGAAATTCTAAAACTTCTCGGGAACATTTTGATAATTGATTTACGTATTAAATTCGTAGTTGCTATTTGCTTGTTACATTTCGTATGGTTTGATACTTGCACTAGTAAAACAGTGGAGTTTTACTAACCCCCGAGTATTTGGGGGGTGGATGTCTGTTCTGCATCCAGGTACATGCAGGTTCAGGGGAGCAGTCACAGGATTAGCACAAGGGGATGACGACCTGCGATACTAATCAAGAGTTGAGAGTTGGTAGAATTTGGTTGTATTGTTAGCGTTGATTCAGTCTTCCGCTGTATTGTATTTCGACCCCTGTGCGGGTAATGTTGTTAGTCAGTCCTGTTGATAGAGTTGTGTGACCTCATCGGTCTGTGTGTTTATGCGTAAGTGACCTTAACGGTCTGTATTATTATATTGTTTGACCCTGGCCGGGCAAGCATTTGGTTATTTATGGACGTTTAGCCTAGTAGATCCTTGCGGAAAGGGTTTACGGCGTGTAATATTCCCATACGGTTTTGGGGGTGTTACAGCTACCTGGACATCAACCGAGTCCAGAAGCAACTATCAGTACACAATTGATCCAGTTAGCGCGCGCTATTGACCAAACGTAGCGTGCGCTAAAAGTGTATCGGTAGCGCGCGCTATCGGCCAATAGCGTGCGCTACCTGGGCACCTGATCGAGTCCAGTAGCAACTGTCCCGTACTGGACAGTCACACTAGCGCACACTACCGGGCATCTCAGCGTGCGCTAGCCCCCGACATTAGCGTGCGCTAGACTAAGTAGCGTACGCTAATCCGCCAGTAGAGAGGGCTAGAATCAGCACTGCCACTCCCAGGGCTTGCTCTCTAGCGCGCGCTACGAAGCAGTCGTTGCGTGTCGTACTAAGGGACCCCTAGCGTGCGATATGCAGAAAAGATAGCGTGCGCTAGGTACGAAATATAAATGGTCCAAAACACCGGAATATAAACGAAACATCAAACGGAACATCTTAAAACGCATCATAATATAGAATGGATCCACGGCAACCCCGAAACGGCGGTTCCGCACAACAATTACGAGAATCAAATCAATAGATGATGGAAGAAATACACTGAAAGATACACGAGAGTCACTACAACTGAGAAATACACCGAAAAATGAAAATACAGAGAGAAGAAAAAAAATGCGGATATTACACTTAATTTAACTGAACTGAACTGAACTAAAATATATATTAAGGGTAAATAATAATAATAATAATAATATTAATAATAATAATAATAATAAAATAAATATAATAAAATAATAATTAAAATAATAATATAATAAAATATAAATGATAAGTTGAGATCTATTTGATAGGGGCAAATTATAATAATATTAATGATATTAATAACAATAACGATAATAAGTATAATAATAATAATAACACTAATAATAATGGTAAATAATAATAATAGTAATGAACAACAACAACGATAATAATAAATATTATTAATAATAATAGTAGATATTATTAGTAATAAATAACAATAATAATTAAGATTAATAATAATAATAATAATAACACTAATAATAATGGTAAATAATAATAATAGTAATAAACAACAATGATAATAATAAATATTATTAGTAATAATAACAATAATAATTAAGATTATTATTACTATTAATAATAATAAGAAGAAGAATCGAATCGAATCAATGTAATTGAATCGAATCGAATCAATCGAATCAATGGAACTGAATCGAATCAAAATCAAAAATAAGTGCAAAAGAAGAGGGCCTAATATCTCTAAGCGGATTGGAGGTGTTACACATCACACAACGTATTACAACGACTTCAAATGTAACTTTAAATATGAAAACCAATACAGACACTTCCAAATACTGACTCGAGCTCTCTAACATCCTGTCTGCCTGTCAGCTCCGTGTGCACCCCATGTAGGCTCCTGAATCAATAGATCACCTGAAATGCATAAAACATTCCACCCCAAACGAGGGGTTAGCAACGAATTGCTAGTGCAAGTGCAATATTACAATACTTTAATACACATGTATTTCCAATTCTTTCAAAAGCCAAAAACATATTACTCACGATATTCCGGAATATCCAATATCAATCATCAGTAAAAACATTGCTCGAAGGTAATTCTCGTGACAAGACCACCCGGCCAAGTCCCTGTGTGCCCCATCGAGCAATCCCCAGGTGAGAATACCGCCACCTCGAAGGTAACCCTCACGCAAGGCCACTCGACCAAGTCCCTGTGTGCCCCGTCGAGCAATCCCAAGGTTAGAGTACCCCGAGAACATCCTCACAACACACAAACATCACAATTTCATCACCGAAATGCATGCCATAAACTAGTGCAATAAAGTACTTGCCTTTATTTCTAATGTACAAAGGGATGATGAACGAAAAAGGGCCTTGGTCCGAAATTTCTCCAAATTCCATTCGTAAAAAAAATATTGAGACTCAATCAACTACAAATTCCCTAGAAAACCACGAATCATCCTAAGTTCTACCCTTAGGAACAGTACGTCGAACACTACAGAGGCATGATAGGTTATACATGATCAACGAATGAAAATTCGGAACTAGCCCACCAATCTTTGTGGAAAAGCATGGAATCATGATCATACAACTATAATATAACATCAATCAGGGCTAAATTGGTTAGAGAAATGATATCCAACAAAACCCCCCAAAATATCCCGAAAGTAGGGTTCAAGCCGATTTACCTCGATCCGGATGGTGAAAGACGTTAGAACAATGATTACTTCTTGCTAGGAAATCAAATCTACGGATGGGTGATGAGATATCGCCTCGTTTCACCATCATTCTCGTACAGGATCGCCAGTTCGTCGGGAAGAAGAAGCTAAAAGGAGAAATGGCAAAACAGGATGGGATCCGCCTATATATATATATATATATATATATATATATATATATATATATATATATATATATATGTCGACAACGTTACGTACAATAAGCATTACGTACGTAACAACCCACAGACTCACTACCTCGATGTACATGTTGCATTATGTATGTTGTACGGAAAGCACAACGTACGTAAAATATGGGTTAGCGTATGCTACAGTTTGAAGGTTAATGTATGTTATAATTATCCAGAGCTCACTGCCCGGATATCCAGACATCATTACGTACGTTAAGAAGTAAAGCTTAACGTAGGTAATAGACCTTAACGTACGTTATATCCATCAAACAACGTACATAATGACTATTCCAGAAACTTCTGACCCAAAACACAGATATCCTTACGTACATTACGTGTTAAGCATAATGTACGTTATTCACACTCCAGCAGTATGATCTAGAGAAAGGCGACACAACGAGATATATAATTATCCAATCAATATGGTACATTCAGAGACGAACATCAATAAATAGTTCGAGCATTACAATAATAGAACTGGCACAATGACCGACATGAAACACGATTGAATCGAGTTCTAATAAGTTACAAAAGTTGGATTAAATAGGGGCAAACAGAGACGAAAAAATATGGGTATTACATTCTCTCCCTCTAACAAAAAGTTTCATCCCGAAACTTAAGATGTGAACAACTCTAGTTACCTCGAACTTATATTATTCTCGGTCTCCCATGTAGCTCCTTCTGTCCCATGTCTTGACCATTGTACCTTCACGAAAGGAATAGTTTTGCGTCTAAGCTGCTTCACTCGACGCTCCAAAATCTGAATCGGTTTCTCCTCAAAGGTGATGTCGGGACCTAATTCAATTTCCCCCAAATCAATAATATGGCTAGGATCCGACACGTATTTCCTTAAATGTGAGACGTGAAATACATTATGCACGTGACGTAACGATGGCGAGAGACCTAAACGATAAGCGAGCTCACCAATTTGCTCCAAAATCTCAAATGGCCCAATATAACTCGGACTAAGTTTACCCATTCTTCCCGAAGCGATAAACTCCTCGAGTTGGAGATACTTTTAACATCACATGAGCGCCGACTTCGAACTCCAACGGACGACGTCGATTGTCGGCATACGACTTCTGTCAGCTTTGGTAGCTAAGAGTCTCTCACGGATTAAAATAATCTTCTCTCTGGTCTCCATTAACATGTCCGTCTCTGTTCCGATCAATTCGGATGAATCATCCCAACACAGTGGTGATTTACGTCTACGTCCATATAAAGCCTCAAACAGTGTCATCTTAATCGATGCATGCCAACTATTGTTATACGCAAATTCAGTTAGCGACAATTGCGATTCCCAATCATCTTTCCAATTTAAGGCACATGCTCGCAACATGTTCTCGAGAGTCTCAATTATCCATTCAGATTGCCCATCGATCTGAGGGTGGTACAATGTACTGAGCCTCAGTTCCGTTCCAAAGATCGATGAACGGACTACCAAAAGTGTGAGACGAACCTACCATCCCGATCAGAGATAATACTTTTAGGAAATCCATGTAATCTCACGATATCTGCAATAAACACATGGGCTAACTTCTCGGGTCCCCAATTATCTTTAATTCCCAGGAAGTGAGCTGATTTGGTTAGTCGATCAACGATAACCCAAATCATGTTCATTACTGTATGTGTCTTCGGCATATTTCTGACAAAATCCATCGTAATATCTTCCCACTTCCATTATGGAATTGGAAGTGATTTCAGAAACCCTACTGGTCATTGATGTTCAATCTTGACTTGCTGGCATGTCAAACATTTCGACACAAACTCCTTAACATCATTCTACATATTACTCCACCAATAATTACTCCTCACATCCTTGTACATTTTGCTTGTACTAGGGTGGAGAGAATACTGTGTAGTGTGAGCTTCTCTCAGTATGGCCTGTCTATGCTCTGCATCTGACGGTATGCAAAGTCTGCCTCAAAATATCACAACCCCATCATCCTGAATCACAAATCCAGAAGCTCTTCCTCTAACTACATCCTCTCTTAGCTGGACTAGTAATGGATCTTCCAATTGTTTCGCTTTAATGTCATCGATCAAGGATGAAGTGATTTCCAAAGTGCATAATTGGCCCTGAACTCTTTGAAGCCAAATCTCTACATCTTGCTTGACGATCCTGTTGGCCACTAAGTATACAGTATACAGCTTGCGAAGTAATAATACAACAAGCTGTATGATTTTCAAATGTGAGTGCGTAGCGGAAGTTCGTTTAAGTGAGTTGCTGTAAATACAACAACTAGGCTTTCTCCTGTTTGCTTGGTGCATACAGAGTTTTGCAGTGTATATTTGTATAAATCACAGTAAGAAAAACAATATGGGCAGAAGGTAAATAACATAGAGTTTAAAGTGGTTTGAGGTAAACCCTTCTACGTCCACTGGTCCTCCACATAGGAGTAAAATGTTTATTATAATCACTACGTACACAAGTACGTGACTACAACTAAACCTGTCTCTGTATCGTTCACACAGATTGATATAGGGACTGAAGCTTTGGGCCGTTCACACAGATTGGCTTGAGCTCTCTCTTTGACTTGCTTCTTCACACATAATTTGGAGCTTCGTCTACAATGCTCTTCTTCCCATACAGGTCCGATTAAGCAATGATCTCCAGTCCACACAGGACTGATGGTTTTCTTTAACGGTAAAGGTAAAATCACAGTTTTGTACAACAGCTTGAATGCTTGATGAGCTTAGGCTGATGATGTGTTGTTCACATTGAGCACTTTTATATTTCTTCTCTCATGTATTGCAGTATGCTTGAAGAAATATGTTTGCTCTTGCAAGCTTGATATAATGCTTTCTGTGTTTGTTTACATATGAGTTTCAGTATACGTTTATCTCTTTGTTGTCGCGTGTGTTAGTTGCCTGCAATGTCCTCTTGCATGGACTATTTATAACTTTGGAATAGATCCGTTATAAATATGTCCGTTGGATGGTTGGTGAGCAAAAGTCCATTCTGATTGGATGATTGATTTTCAAGATGCTTGATCCGGATTTTGCTACTAGTCTGGAGATTCTTTGTAGGTTGGATTTAAATACTTTATCCAATCAGTATTTAAATAATTTTTTCATAACGGTGTTTTGACTTTTGTGAATAAAGTAGATTATGTCGCAACGGTCTTCAGTCCTATTGGATAAGTGTTTGTTTTCCCAACACTTCCAGCCTGTATGTGATTAGTGTATATTTGATCTACAAATTCATATACAAAATATTCCTTTTCCGAGCATAATCATACTGATTTGTGACTAAAAATAGATGTTTTAAAGATATGTCGAAACATGAGCTAAAAGTGGTCATTTTACAGATTACTGACATGAAACGTCAAAAAGGATGTAAAACAAGATCAAATCCAACGCCGGGAATTTTTCAAGGACAACACGACCATACATATGGCGCAAACAGGGCCGTTTTCTCTCGGCCACTTCACACATGGTGCAAGCAGGGCCGTTTCTCTCGGCCGCTTCCTATATGGCGCAACAAGGGCTTCGGCCGTGTCTTGGACCATTTCACACACGGCCGACAGTTTGCGCCGTGTCCTCACACGTGTTCCGGAAGAGACCGAGTCACCAGAAAACGGCGCACAACACGGTGCTAACAGGTCCATTTTCCAGTGCCGTTTTCAGACAGATCCTTTGTTGAATTTTCCACCTTTGGCCTCTTATGAGCTCAACCACCATATATTTTATTTTTAGTTCAAGATCTGAAAAATCAAGACATGCATGGAAGATGAAGTGTGAATAAAATAAACAAAGAAAAAAATCAAGATACTACAACACATCTTTTGAATTAAATAATTCATAGTATTCTTGAAAATCACCTCTAAAAAGAGACCTTCATCCATTGCAAAAATCACTCCTCTTCTTGCCTAGAAATATCCTTTCTTAGCAAGAACTCTCTACTATAGTTTTTTTATCCATTTCATTGTGATAGTTTGAAGTTGTTGTACTTTTTAGTTTGTATTTGAAAAGTGCTTGATCAATAAGTACCTAGTATCTTACTTTCTCCGTTCATTATTTGTAACTTTCAGAATCAAGTTCGAATTCATTTTTCAGAGATTGTTTATTACATTTCGATACATCATATTCAAGTAAGTTTTTATTTATTGTCATTAAAGTTCTAGTTATTAAAAGTTTTATACATTACGTATATTAATCAATTCTATTTTAATTATAGTACGTATAAACCGATGAGTCGCTAATCTTTCTTCTTAGGGGAAGTAGGATATCTATTAGGTTATATATAAAGTATTTAATTGATTTATATTATCTCGATTAAAAGGGAGTACATGGTTTAAACAGTGATGGATCATATCCTATTTCTACTAATAAAACCTTATTGATTGATTGTTAAGTGAATTGGAAACATATCTTTTTAATCGTCAAGTGTTTATATTGTAAACAACATCTTAAGGTTACGAAAGTAATTAAGAAGCCTTTGAATACGAAAGCTATAAGGTGAAAAAGTTGATTACTCGATAAACACTCGTTTTTCTTTTATATCCGTGTAACTCAATTCATCTACTTTATTAAAAACCTAAGTTAATGAACCCATAATCCCCAAGTTTTTATTAAATCAAGTTGTAACTCATTTTAGTTCGATTCATTCTCACTAGTATAAAAATAGTCTTAATATAAATAGTCTTAATATAAATAGTATAGTATAAATAGTCTTAATATAAATAGTGTAATATAATTAGTCTTAATATAAATAGTCTTAATAAAAATAGTTTAGATTAAAAATAGTGCATTTTAATTTAGTTAACTTAAAAACCCAAAAATATATATTAGAATGTTTTTGTATTTATTTCTTGCAATCTATACAGAATATTATACGAAGCTCTGTTAAGCAATCCTCGAGAGAAAAGACATTGGTAGAATTTACCACAACTACTTCTACCTCGTATATATATTTACGAGCGACTCAAAACTCTTATTTTTAGGATAAGTTTTTGTCGATCAAATTTTGGCGCCGTTGCCGGGGATAGTTTTAGGCCAAATATAATTTTTTGTAATCTTTTGTTTATATATTGTGATTTTATCTTTCCTTATTTTTGCTTCTTTTATTCTTCTTGTTCTTATTTTTTTGACATAAGGTGCGCTTAACTGTTTTCTAGTCTATGCAGGGCCGTAGATCCCTTGTAAGAACTTCGGTACGATACAACGAAAACGTTCATCCCGATTATCAAGTTGGAGATAGGTTGGAAGATATTAGCAGTGAAGGAGAATTTTTGACCGGAGAATGTACTGAATCTTCAAATCAAGAAGGAAAGTCAAACGAATAACCTATGGCAGACCAACAAACTTTAAAAGATTTTGCTAGACCGGTGATTGGTACAACAACGTCATGCATACAACTTGGCCAAACAACACGAAATTATGAACTGAAATCCATTCATTTCAACCAACTCCCATCTTTTTATGGGATGCCAAACGAGGATCATTTAAGTTTTATTCAGGATTTTTACACGGTTGTCAATACCTTTCCATTACAACAACTGACCGAGGATCAATTAAAAATGAGGTGTTTTCCTTACACTTTAAAGGATCGAGCAAAAACATGGATTATGACATTGCCACCAAATTCATTGGCTACTTGGGATGATGTGTGCAACAAATTCATGTCTAAATTTCATCCACATAATAAAACGGCGGATCTAAGGACCAAAATTGCGGCTTTTACACAATCGAAGAGTGAAGAGTTTTTTGAAGCATGGGATCGTTTCAAAACTCTTTTACTAGCATACCCCCATCATCATTATCCTTTACATTGTTTGAGTCAAACTTTTTATGATGGGGAAGATATAGGAACACTGTTCACATTGTTGGGGGAGATATAGGCTTTTACATTGTTTGAGTCAAACTCATAATTGCCAATTCTCTATTGATAATGCAGCTGGGGGAGATATAGAAACACTATCGGCGCAAGCCGCTTTTGATTTATTTGAAAAACTTGCTATATCCTCCCAGCAAAAGAGTGCACGAGACAGGAGAGTCGGAGCTAATGAAGTAAATTCCACCAGCGATCTAACTGCGCAAATTGCCGAGCTAACCAAACAAGTCGAATGCAAAACCCGTAATTTCGATTTCCGGTAATTTCTTTTTTGGCAGAAGTCCGTTTTAACGACTCGTTCATGACCGTTTCGTCATTTTGAGAATGATTAATTCTACACTTTTTGTCATCCGAGTTCGTTTCGGAGTTGTTTTGTTGAGTTCCGTGCTTTTTGGCGATTTTTCCGCACTTGAGTTCGATTCTTGCGAATCTCGTTCGAAACTGCTGTTTCCAGTTTCTTATAAGTCTGTTTAACTTTGTTAGACGTTTTGTGAACTTCGGTTTGGTTATTCGATCACGTATCGTGATTTCCGGGCGTTTTGGGCCATTTTGTAATTTCTTAAAAGTTACGGGTATCCGTATCTGTATTTGTTGTCTCGACCCTTTTCTTGGTCGCGTATGATTAATTATTGCATTATGTTTTCATTTCGGGTCGTTGATGTTGTCCGCGAACTTTTCATCGTGTTCGTTCGTGACGCTTAAATCGGAAATCGTCGTCGGTCATGGCGGCCGAGCGGTGGCCGGACGGTGGCGAGTCTGGCCGGACGGTTACATGGCCGGCCGACGCTGCAGAGCCGAGATAGCGCGCTACTGCCGATAGGCTGTGTGCGCTAACCGGCAGGAGTAGCGCACGTTATGCGGCCGACCGACGCACGCTATCGGGTCTGGACAGTGGAGTCCTGAGGTTCTGGAATCGGTTAGGCTCGGCAGGTAGCGCACGCTACTGTCGGGCACAAGGCTGCACACGCTACCTGGTAGAGTCAGTAGGGCAGTGGGGTTTTGGATTGCGTCCTGGGCCGATAGCGCACGCTAGCTCGGCAGACTAGCGCACGCTAGTCCGGCCCAGTATAAATGTGGCAGAGCAGCCTCATTTTCACTCGTTTTTCATTTCCTTTCTTTTCGATCCGCGGATGGAGCTTCGGAGGTGATGAAGCCATGTTGTTTAACAACACATCCACGAAGTTCTTGAGTTCATAACATCAATCAATCATCCTATATCGTCCTTTGATCCAGCGAATCAAGGTAATCTTTCTTAGAACCCTAGTTTCTTGAATTTTGGGGTTTTTGTGTTTTTGTTCGATTCGGTCCGTATTGTTGATTAATTAATGATGGGTATGATTAATCTTAGTAGTATTCTTGTGTTTAACATCATTTAATCCATTGTTCTTCGTCGAATCGAAGTATATTTCTTGATTTCCTTCGGATCGACTTTTTTGGGGATTTGTTCTCGATCTCGTTTTCCATCCATTTTTGATGGATCAATTGTGGTTAAATGATGTTGTTAAACATATTCTATGGATTGTATATCCATATTTCGACTTGGAATTCCGTTTCGTGTTTTGTCGGGACGAATCGTGTTCTTGGCCGTTTTCGGGAAAACACTCGAACTTTCGTCATTTGTTCTTTGAATTCAACGGCTTTAAGTCGTGCTATGGAATTCATTTTCATTGTTGTTATTGTCCTTCGTAGTTTATTATCGTGACTTGGCGTTCGGTGGAGTCGGCGGGTTCGTAGTCGGTTCGTGCCAACCTACTTCGATCGATTCTCCGCGTTGTTCTTATTCGAGGCAAGTACCTTGCTCATAAATTTCTTATTTTGTGGATATGATGATCGGTGATCGTCTTGGTGTGTTTGTTTGGTTGTTTGAAATGAAGTTTCAAAAGATTTCGGTTTGGCCTCGTTAAAGGCTTTCTTTCAAAACGCGTGTGTTTTGTGAACGGTGTGTTTTGGGAATTGATTATGATTTGATTACTTTGAACGTTGAAGGCTTTGATGATACCCCTGTGGTTTAAAGTATGGAATCGTGTATTTCGTGTTTAATCTTGTTATTGTGTTTTGAAGAGTTTGATAACGGCGTCGAGTAAGTGGCCATCTCTAGTAAGTATTCTTGATGAACTTACATTCTTAATTAACATATTAGTATTGCATGAGTAACGTGTGTGTGTGTGTGTGTATGCTCACTACGGGTTAGATCCGACGGGGTCTCGGTAGGGGTCCACAAGGGACGTGGATCGACGAGCTTGCTTTTAACCACTACGGGTTAGATCCGACGGGGTCTCGGTAGGGGTCCACAGAGACGTGGATCAACAGTTAATTGTGGTGCATTTTGAAAATGTGATTTGATTATGGCATTTCCGGAAATGAGTGATTTTGAACGGTTTTCATGATTGCATGCATCGACTAAGTGTGTTAGAGGTAAGTTGTTCGTTTGGCTTACTTGGCTAGGATGGCACTAGAGTATTTTGTTGTTTGTGTTAAATCCTTTAATTGTGGATTTTGATGTTGGAAGACGAACCTTGTTGTCGTTCTCGTGTATTGTGAGTTGATGAGATTAGGGCTAAAATCCCAACGGTTTGGTAAAGGTCATTTTACGGATTTGGGGCTAAAATCCCAACGGTTTTGTAAGGGTCATTTTTACGGAAAGTAAACCTTTGGGGTGGTGACCCCTTTCGTCTTTTGGGTTTTGGAAAGTAGGATTTGATAATCCTAAATTATTTTCTATTAAAACTCTCGATGGCATTCTAAACCGTTTTATAAATTATTTCCATTGATTTGTGATCTTTCGATTTTGAAATGTTTTCTCAAACTCTTGCCTCAGGAAGTACTTTTCGTTTCGTATGGATCTTTGAGGATTCCTGATTATTGTTATTCGTGGAATGTGAATTGTATGACTCGTATTTTTGCACTTGTACTTGCACTAGCAAAACAGTGGAGTTTTGCTAACCCCCGAGTATTCGGGGGGTGGATGTCTTTTTTTGCATTCAAGTTTTGGAGCATAACACAGGGTCGGCACGAAGGATGATGAAAGATGATTGATACTAATCACATGAGGAACCGTACATCGTGTATCGGTTCAGTTGTACTTTATTTTCCGCTGCTATATTTTTTCCGTTGTACGGATGTGGTTGTGTTTTGACCCCTGCGTGGGCATGAGTTGTATTTGAGTTGTATGTATTTATTGAAAGACCAAATCGGTCTACTGAGTCATTTTAGCCTTAAAGGCATGGTTGAGTTGTGATATGTTGTTACCAGCCTGGTCGATCCTTGAGGAAAGGTTCTACGGCGTGTAATATCCCTGAGCGGATTGGGGGTGTTACATCGAACGGCTTACAACTCAAGGAATTTCTCTACCACCTACAGTTATGCCAAATCAAGAAATATTTTTTGCCGGTGGTGAGTATAGTCATGCACCCAACATCAATCCCCCGACGAACCCTGAAGAGATAAATGCTTTAAATAATTTTTACTAACGCCCCAGAAATGACCCTTTTTCTGAAACCTATAATCCCGGTTGGCGAAATCACCCTAACTTCTCTTGGGGTGGAAATCATCACCAATAACCACCACCTCCTCAACATCAAAATTTGCAACAACCATATCAAAGACCAAACCAATTACAAGGGTCATCCTCAAACCAACCCAGAAAACCCTCATTAGAATAAACACTTCAATCATTCATCCAAAACTCGGATCGAAGATATGAAGCAATGGAAGCATCAGTAAAACGAGTCGAAACTCAAGTCGGGCAACTAGCAAATCAACTGCAAAATAACCAGAAAGGGAGGTTACCAAGTCAACCCGAACAAGCTAAAGCTATCACCACGCTGAGAACTGGTAAGATTTATAACAATCGAGTTGATTCGCCTTCTAATGATGATATTTCAATTATTGCAGGAAATGAGGACGAACTCAAGGAATCAAATTAAAATTCCTAAGAAGAAGTCCCCGCCCCAACACTCCACAAAGCTACAAATCCATACCAACCCCAATACCTTTTCCATGTAATATCCGCAATTTCGATTTTTCGATAATTTTCTTTTTTGGCGGACGTCCATTTTGACGACTCTATCATGACCGTATTGTCATTATGAGAATATTTAATTCTGCACTTTTTGTCATCCGAGTTCGTTTCGGTATCATTTTGTTGAGTTCCGTGTTCTTTAGCGGCTTTTCCGCACTTGAGTTCGATTCTTGCGAATCTCGTCCGAAACTGTCGTTTCGAGTTTCTCGTAAGTTCATTTAATGTTATTATTCATGTTGTGAGCTTTGGCTTGGTGTTTCGATCGTGTATCGTGTATTTCGGACGTTTTGGGCTATTTTCGTAATTTCCCAAAGTTTGGGGTAATTACTTTCGGTAGTCGAATTTCGAGCCTTCGGGTGGTCAGAATCGTGTGTTCTCTTAACGCTTGGATGCGTCTTTGCGAGTACGTCATAACCATATCTTCGATTCGTATTCAGGTTCGGGTTTTGGGGTCGTCGGGCCGTCGGAGTGGCCACTACGAGGCCGGCCCGGCTTTGCCGAGTTACGGCCGTAAGGTGCCGATTACGGCCAGACGTGCTTGGCGTGCATGGCTTGACGAATGCCGGTTATGGCCGTAAGGGCCAAGATTCTGGCCGCACGGTGCCGTGACTTCTGGCGAATGCGATTCTGGCCGTAAGGACTGCGAATGCGGCCGTAAGTGCCGACTTACGGCCGTAAGTCCCTGTCGGTTACGGCCGTAAGAGATCGGCATGTGCTGGGCGGGTTTGGACGAATGCCGGTTACGGCCGTAAGGCACTGCCGGTTACGGCCGTAACCCTGCCGGCTATATATAGCCTGGGCTCGGCCAGACTTCATTTTTCACTCGTTTTTCTTCTTTTTTCGGCGGCTGGCGACGGGAGGGTCGGGAAATCGAGTTTTTGGCCGATTCTAATCAATTCCAAGACGTTTTGGAAGATTCTTTTTGATTATATCATCATCCAATCCGTGTTCTTCATCGAATCAAGGTATATTTGTTGATTTTCCTCCAAGTTGACTTTTTGGGCAATTTGTTCTTGATTTCGATTCTAGTCCGATTTTGATGAATCGGTTGATGTTAGTAAACATTATTAATCGTGTTCTATGGATTGTATATCCATATTTTCGATGCATTCAACCCGATTGATGATTTTTAGGCTCTTGAGGAACTTTGAACATTTAGTGTTCGATTAAATGCCTCAAAGAGTTTCTTTCGGTCGTTATGTTGATTTCGATTGATATTGTGTTATTTAATGAATTGTATTTCATTCAAGGAGGTTCGAGTACTTGTGTTTATCGGAGGACGCCGTTCGTTGTTCGTGGAAGGAATTCATCGCCTTCGGTTGAGGCAAGTTTTATACTTATACTAGTCAATGAGATTAATGTTATCATATATGTGTATGAATGTGTTGTATCATTCCGAGACTTAGTCTCTTCATTAATTCATTGATATTAAGAGATCGTTCGATACGATACCTTTCGGAAATTATGCCAAATGTTTTTATTGTTCGTTAATGGCCGGTTCAAGGCATTGTGATACTCGTTGTTAATGTTATTATCGATCACCGGTTCGCGGTATCAATGTATCGATCATTGTTGTTGATATTAATGTCGATTTAAGACGTCGTTGTAATCATTGCTATTAATGTTGGAGTTTTGTCCTTGAAGTTGTTTTGGCCGATTAAAGGCGTTGACGTATTCATTTCTCTTCTTCGTTGTCGGTAACCGATTAAAGGTGCCGAGGCATCCTTCGTATCATTGTTATCGATTGGCCATTCTCAGGCAAATCGAAGTGTTCAATCATTCATCATATCATTGTTATCTATTGGCCGTTCTCAGGAAAATCGAAGTGTTCAATCATTCATCATACCATTGTTATCGATTGGCCGTTCTCAGGCAAATCGAAGTGTTCAATCATTCATCGTATCATTGTTATCGATTGGCCGTTCTAAGGCAATCGAGGTATTCACTCATTCATCGTATCATTGTTATCGATTGACCGTTCTAAGGCAATCGAGGTATTCACTCATTCATCGTGTCATTGTTATCGATTGACCGTTCTCAGGCAAATCGAAGTGTTCAATCATTCATCATATCATCGTTATCGATTGGCCGTTTTCAGGCAAATCGAAGTGTTCAATCATTCATCGTATCATTGTCATCGATTAGCCGTCCTAAGGCAATCGAGGTGCTCAATCATTCGTTGTATCATTGTTATCGATCGGCCGTTTTAAGGCAATCGAGGTATTGAATCATCCGCTGCATCATTGTTATCGGTTGGCCATTCTAAGGCCACCGAGGTATTGAATTGGGGCTATCGAGGATAGTTCCCATCCGTCGTGTCGTTGTTATCGATTGACCATTCTAAGGTAATCGAGGTATTGAATTGGGACTGCCGAGGACGGTACCCATCCGTGAGTCATTGTTGTCGTGTTGGCCGACTCAAGGCAGCACACTATCATCCTCGTGAATTCGGTAATCTTGGGATCATTGCCGTTTGTGATTAATTATGTTTGGAGGCTAGTCTCGGCCATTGGATGGTTTCATTGTGATACAGCTTCGTGCCGTGGCTTCGGCCCTAATTGTGGTACGGCTTCGTGTCGTGGTTTCGGCTCTAATTGTGATATGGATTCGTGCCGTGGCTTCGGCCCTAATTGTGATACGACTTCGTGCCGTGGCTTCGGCCCTAACTGTGATACGGCTTTGTGCCGTGGCTTCGGCCCTAATTGTGATACGGCTTCGTGCCGTGGCTTCGGCCCTAATTGTGATACGGCTTCGTGCCGTGGCTTCGGCCCTAATTGTGATACGGCTTCGTGCCGTGGCTTCGGCCCTAATTGTGATACGGCTTCGTGCCGTGGCTTCGGCCCTAATTGTGATACGGCTTCGTGCCGTGGCTTCGGCCCTAATTGTGATACGGCTTCGTGCCGTAGCTTCAGCCCTAATTGTGATACGGCTTCGTGCCGTGGCTTCGGCCCTAATGGTGATACGGCTTCATGCCGTGCTTTCGGCCCTAATCGATAACAGCTTCGGGCTGTTTTGGCTTCATGTGATTGTGATATTTGACAGCTTCGTTTGAGTGGCTTTCAGGCCTTTGTGATTGTCTTGGTAAATTCATTGAAGCCCTCGGGCATTGTGATTCATAAGTAATTCAGTTCTGGTTTGGTTCATGTCGTGTAATTCATTGTGGTACTCTGTGATTATGATTCGCCGTTGGGCACTTATGTTCTATCCTATTGAACAGGTATTAATAGTATGCTGTGGGCATAGTATTTCGCGAATGCTCGGTTCTTACATTGGGTTGTGAGCATCTCGTATTATTTTTATCATTGTACCGTTTCATTCTGCCTTTGGATGCATATCATGTTATACATGTATTTGATGTTCATTATCTGGATGACTGACCCTGTGGGGGCGGAACATGTTTTCATATTTTAGGTGCTTGCGAGGAGAGAGTTGAGACACAGGGGCATGATGATGGCGACGAGGCATTCGAGCGATACTAGTCAGAGTTGTTCATGTTTGTCAGTCAGTTGGAGTATTCTCCAGTTTGTCAGTCATTGTCATTATGTATTACCCGAGCAGATGCTCGTGGATGTTGTTGTATTTTTATTTTTGGCCATGTAGGCCCATTGTTGTCGTTGAAATTCCTTATCGGAATATTGTGTAGGATATCATGGTGGGGACTGTGATCTCCCTTGTTGGTTAATTTTAATGTATTTTAGTCATGTTTGGCTGGTGGATCTCCTGGCATGGGGTCCACGGCACTGTAATAACCCAATGGGATTTGGGGGTGTTATATTCCAAGCCCAAAAAAATGAAAAACTTGATAAGCAATTTCTCAAATTTTTTGATATGCTGTCCAAAGTAAATGTAAACTTTCCTTTATTGGAAGTAATAAAAAGTGTCCCAACATACGGAAAAAATTTCAAAGAATTACTCACGGATAAAAAGAAGTTTGGATATAGAGAAAAAATCATTGTCTTAGAGTTATGTCTGCATTGCTCCAACAACGATTACCTCCCAAGCAAAGTGATCCAGGTAGCTTCATAATAAATATCGCTATGGGAAACAGTAAGAAGACCACTGGTATGCTTGATCTCGGAGCAGGTATAAATTTGATGCCATTATATATTTTTGAGCAACTTGATCTTGGTGAACTTAGCCCAACTAAAATATGTTTACAATTGGCCGATAGATCAATTCGTTATCTTGTTGGAATTATCGAAGATATTTTGGTAGACATAGAGGGGCTTATTATTCCAGCATATTTTGTTGTCTTAGAAATGGGACCATGTCTAGAAAATGAAAAAGATCATTCTATTTTATTGGGAAGACCTTTCATGGCTACCGCTGAAACAATAATTGATGTTATAAGAGAAAAATTAACTATGAGTGTGTTAAATGAAACCATGTGTTAAAATTGCTACCTGAGGGAATTATTTATCCGATTGCGGATAGTGAATGGGTACGCCCGATACATGTGGTACCAAAAAAAATGGCATAACAGTGATTGAAAATGATAAAGGAGAGCTAGTACCAACGAGGGTAACAACCGGGTGGCGGATGTGCATTGATTATCGAAAATTAAATGCCGCCACAAAAAATGATTATTTTCCTCTACCTTTTATTGACCAAATGCTTGATAAACTTGCAGGACACAAATTTTACTATTTTCTTGATGGACTTTCAGGGTATTACCAAGTGGCAATCGCACTCTAGGACCAATCGAAGACAACATTCACATGCCCTTTTGGAACTTTTGCTTGTTGAAGAATGCCCTTTGGATTATGCAATGCACCAGGAAATTTTCAAAGGCGCATGTTGTCAATTTTCTCAGATATGATCGGCGATTTTATTGAGGTATTTATGGATGACTTTTCAGTATTTGGATCATCTTTTGATGATTATGCAAAGATGAAATCATGAGGCGATGTGTCCCAGAAGATGAGCAACAAAGTGTACTCACCTTTTGCCATGAACTTCATTGCGGAGGACATTTTGGCGGATGAAAGACCGTTAACAAAATTATCCAATCTCGTTTATATTAGCCATCCTTATTTAAAGACGCACATCATTTTTGTGCTCAGTGCGATAGGTGTCAATGAACTCATAATATCGGAAAAAGAAAAGATATGCCCCTCACGATCAATTTGGTCGTAGAAATTTTTGATGTATGGGGAATTGATTTTATGGGACCATTCACTAAATCTGGAAATTTCGAGTACATTCTTTTATCAGTCGATTATGTGTCCAAGTGGGTTGAGGCAGTCCCCACAAGGACTAATGATGCTAATATTATTGTTAAGTTTGTACAGGAGTCAGCCGTTTCGGATTCCCCAAGGCAATAATCAGTGATGGAGGATCCCATTTTTGAAACAAGTTATTTGACAAGGTTATGGACAAAAATGGCACAAATCACCAAATTGCAACTCTCTACTGTAATATCCGGAATTTGTACTACTGTTGTTTGATATTATTTTATCCGAGTTATATTGTACATCGTTGAATCTGTACAGTATGGGTAAAATAAATAAAGGACTGAGATGTCAGTATCCGTATAATTGTCGTATCTGGTCGACAGTTGCATTTGAGGATATCGTGTATCAGGTTATCGTACTTTCGATATAGAGTATATCGTATAAGAATGTTATTAGATCCAGTATATGTATTCAGTATGTGTGTATGTTATTTCGGTATGTCGAGACAGGCAGGAACAGTTGGATTTTGGCTAAGTATAGAATACTTAGCGTATGCTAATGTTGAAGACTTACGTACGCTAAATCACAAGAGTTACGTACGTTATGTTAGGAGTATGCTCTCGAATGCCACTCAGAGGTTGTTGAGTGAGGGCATTGTACTTGTAATTAGGTAAACCATTTATATAAGGCAAATGAATGTTTCTTTATTTACTGGTAGTTACTGGCATTCCTAACTCGTAAATAAACATATAGAAACTAGTCCGTGTATTTGAGAGCAAAACGTTCCACTCCTTATTGGATAAGGGGGTCGACACTGGAAAGGTTTATAGCTCAAATACTTAATCGTTCGCAAGTCGATGAAACTTGACTGGGCGTTAAGTTTATGTGAAGACTTGTATGACGTGTTCTTTGACATGGAGAGTGCCTGTCGAACACTAATGGTTAGTGGGAGCACACGTTATAGGTATGCTAATTAGATTAGTATACTCGAACCGACTTACCCTCGATTCGTCACACGGATTTCACTCCGGGACAGTCAATGACGGAATCGAAAGGTTGTGATAGGTAATCGTGAACCTTCGACTTGAGGATTTAGTAGGGATGTGCTTGTGACGTCAAGATTTTCATTAGAGTAGTTCGACCCTGTAAACCGGAAGGCGGGGGTCAACCTCGACGTGCATCTTGACGGGCAAGTAGCAGTCCTACGAATACCAAGATAGAATTTTTCTCTGTTAGTGAACGGGTTATATGTCCTATGCGGTTATTGGCGAGATGAGATCATAAGTCTTTGGCCAAAGCATTGGAGCTAGCTGTATTAGATACACGAGAGCTCGATGATCTCGATTTGCATTAACGCATGCATAGTGTCAAGTACAGATAGGGTTTGACTGACCGTGACCCTATAACTTGATCGGAATATTTGAAAGAAGGGTTTATACATTATCTGGTATTCACGAGAATGGTTCTTGAATGATCCCAATCATTCGTTCTCGATCGAAGTGTAGGCCACCATCTTTGGCTAGGTGGTGCTACTACTCTTTGGTTCCTCCCATTGCTGACTGAGACGGACCTACCGAGTCGCGCATTAGGATTGACGACGGAATGAATTAAGCTAATTCTCTCATTATGAATATTAGATATTGGATATCTAATTTGGGACATTGGATGTTTAAATCGATTTATCGGATAAATTGATTTACGGCTTAATGGATTAAATAATTATTTCTTGGAGAAATTAATTATGTTATTTTGTATTTGATATGTTTAATTAATTGGATTAATTAATCGATACAAATACATCGGAACGGAATCGTAGTTTATCTGTTTGGACTCACGGGAGTCCGAAACGAACCGAACTCGTCTGTTTTTGCATAATAGCCGCCCCCCTTTGTTTCCACTCACTTTCCTCTTGTCTTGTTGCTTTCATTTTATATGAAAGAACATGACATTGTGGGGTTTAAAATAATGTGGCATTATTTGTATTATTGGAGTGAGAGTTGAATAAAGGGAAGAAGATATCTCATTTCAAATGCACCTTTTGATTCCTTGTGCAAGCCTTTCCAACGTGAGAATATAGAGAGAGAGAGATAGACTTTGAGTTTAACACTCATCTTCATCTTCTTCATTCACTTCCTCTTCATTTTTCTTGGAGAAAAATTGAGAGAAAATTATTGAGAGATATATTATACACTTAGAGTGTAATAATAAAAGCTTCATCATTTGATTCTAGCCGTAACCTTACAAGTTAATCAAGTGTTGTTATTCTGGTCGTTTTTCCGGCGCGTGGCAAGTAGAGACGCGGTGCTTTCGGCGTTGGATCGTTCAAGGGCTTGGAGCGGATCGGATACGTATTGATCAACTAAAGCTTGGGGAATAGCTCAAGAGAAGGTTTCCATTTAATCAACGGACTTCGAGGGTTAGTTTCTTACGACTCTTGCTTTTCGTTTATATATTCGTATATACGTAGCTCGATCGATCCTCGTAGGGATTCGGATCGAATTAATTTTCGTTTTACCGCTTCCGGGCCTTCGTTTTAGGCACCGAATCCCAACAAAGGGTATCAGCGTAGGTCTTGCGATCGTATATACGATATTGGCATTTGGAATGCTTGATTAGATGGTGAATGATTTGGAATCATTTTAGTCATAATCGTGGTATATATTTTTACGTTCGTTGTAGTTATATTTTTCGTAAGTTTATGTCTAAATATAAATCTTAATTTCTTGGAAATATGATTTATATTGAAGATATGAATGTTGAAAAATATTGATATTGATATCCGGTAAAAATCGAGCTCAATCGTCGTCGGACGACTTTTCGGACAAAGGGCGAAGTCGCCAGGGTGACTCGGCCGTGTCCGTGACACGGCCGTGTCGGGCGATCCCAGTTATCGCCAGTGCAGACCGACCGTGTCGAGACACGGGCCGTGCTCGGCCAGAGCCGCCGAAGCGCCACTCGGCCATGCCAGGCGATCACGGCAAGATGCCGACAGTGACTCGCCATGGCAGCCATTTTCGCCTGGCCGATTTTTCCGTATTCTTGAAAATTAATCTCCCTCATGTTAAATTAGATTTAATATGATTAAAATGATTTATGGTATTTCATTTTATAAGGGAAATTTGATTAATTGGAATATTTATGGTCGATCAATTATTTTGAACGTTATCATATTACCGATTGTGTGAATCGATTGGATCGGTTCGTATTGTTGATTGGATCAATGTATCTCACGCTTTCCATTTATTTAGTATTTATTGGATGAATGCTTTTGAATGGGGATGTGGTTCGTGGACTTAGTTTTTGAATCGCTTCGTTTTATTCGATTGGGTTGTAAAGGCCGCTTTTGAGCCTATTTATTTTACTAGAAATGTATGTATCTAGGATGCAATTTTTGATGTAAAATTTATATGTAATGACGAAGACCGGAGGAAGATCCATTTCGAGAAGACGAAGATTCAAGACGAAGACTTGTAATTAGATTACGGAGTTTTTGTTTTCTAGAACGGTCCATGAACCACATGTTGGGAGCAACTAGGGTGTGAATGGTTAGTTCATATTGAATGAATACCACAACCGCGCCACTATGCTTAATGTGCAAAGTGTAACGTTAATCGCGAACCTTCTCCCACAATACATAATTAAGTTTATAAGGTTTCAAGGTTTTCCTTTCCTCCATCGAGTTTTCGGAAATTGAAATCCAAACCGGATGTGCTATGCTTCCGAGTTATCGGGGTAGTCGTCGGGAGGACGGATAAATTACCGGAGCGCATTGATGCCTTCGGTTGGAGCAAATTTTATCCCTAGAAACACGATAGGTTGCGGATAAGATTCAATTGTGAAACCGATTTGCGTCGATGGTATAAACTTAACTTGTTCACGAACCATAGAAACCGTATAGGTTGAGGGGAGTGAACAAGGGGAAAAAGAAGATCGAATCATCCATTAGATGGGTTGGTGTTGGACACCACTTTATGAAAATTAATAGACTAGAAACACATTCGGTTGCCCTCTATTAATATTTATAAAGAACTCGATCACCACTATAAAGTAGAGCGACGATACTTAGGATATCACATGGGAGTGTGTTATTCCGATAAAAATAGTGGGAGCCGGGTAACAAGAATAGAAAAGACCTTAAATTCTATACTCGAACATAATTGAATGAGTCACTAATTAACTGTTATACTTAATACGCACAAATCTCAATATGACAATGAATCCACTCGCAATTCTACTCGAAAAGAACACCTTAATGGGACCTAACTTTGTGGATTGGCTCGCAATCGATGATTGTCCTCGATAGAGGCACTAGGATACGTCTTGGAGACGGACATTCCGGCGCCTCTGTGCGGACCCGAGCCAATCAGGAAGAGATTGAAAACCACGAAAAGTGGGTTAAGGATGACGTGAAAGTCCGTGCTTATATGATGGCTTCCATGTCTAATGAGCTTCAGAGAGCTCATGAGAAAATGACTTCTGCTAGGCAGATTCTATCTCACTTAACCGAGCTTTATGGTGAGCACAGCAGAACTGCTAGATATGAGATATCCAAGCAACTGTTCGGTGCTAGGATGAAGGAAGGTGAGAAGGTTGGGGAACACGTCCTCAAAATGATATCTATGATCGAGAGATTGGAGGCTCTTGATTTTAAAATGGATGCTTCTCTCCAAACCGACCTTATCCTACAGTCTCTCCCTGATTCCTTCTCACAGTTTGTTATGAACTTCAACTGCAACGAAATTACATGTAACTTAGCTGGTCTAATGAACAAACTAGTGACCGCTCAGTCTCAGATGAAGACTCCGCGGATGAAGGAGTCTGCCCTTGTGATTTCTTCTAGACTTCGGAAGTCTAAGAATAAGAAGAAAAAGACCAAGAAGCAGACTGGGCCACATGTTAAGGACTTCAAGGGCAAGGGCAAGGCCCCAACGGTTCCAAAGAGCAAGAAGAAAAACGCCTGTCTAAAGTGCGGTGAGATGGGCCACTGGGCTAGAGAGTGTCCGATTCTTCATGGCACTTCAGGTACAGAACTTTTAGTTTTGGAAACAAATTGTTCTGCTACTGTATTTTCTACTTCCTGGATACTGGATTCTGGTGCTAGTTCTCATATTTGTACCGTGAATCAGGATCTGGAACAAAGTAGGAAGCTTGGAGTTGGAGAAGTTATGATCACAGTCGGTAGCGGGCATAGTGTCGAGGCGACCGACATAGGATCACTTCTTTTGGGTTTAGAATCCGGTTTTGTTTTGACTTTAGAAAATGTACTTGTTTTGCCCAAGGGGCACAAAAACATTGTATCCATTCCGGTCATGGACCGAAAAGGCTTTTCATTTTTCATTGGTGATGGTTCCTGCAAAATTTATTTTAGAAATAAACTAGTGGGTACTGCTACATTGTTAAATGGATTGTATCATCTAAATCTCAGCAACAAAGTAGTTGTGAATACTATGACTAGAAAACGTGGTAGAGATGAAACCAATCAAGTTTTGAAATGGCATCTTAGACTTGGTCATGTTGGTCAGACCAAGGTTTACAAGATGGAAAAGGATGGACTTATGGGTCCATTGGGATCGGATCCCTTTCCTACTTGTGAATCTTGCCTTAAAGGCAAAATGACTAAGTCCCCCTTCACAGGGACTTTTGAAAGAGCCGCTGATAAACTGGGATTAATCCATACCGACGTATGTGGTGCTTTGGAAGCAGCACGTGACGGATATCAATATTTCATTACATTTACAGATGATCATACTAGGTATGGTTATGTATACTTAATGAAACATAAATTCGAGGCCTTTGAGAAATTCCAGGAATTCAAGGCCCTAGTCGAGAAACAAACTGGTAATCATATCAAAGCACTTCGGTCGGACCGAGGTGGCGAGTATATGAGTACGGAGTTTGACGAGTTCCTTAAGGAACATGGAATAGTTTCACAACTAACACCTCCAGGTACTCCTCAGTTAAATGGTGTGTCAGAAAGAAGGAACCGGACCTTGTTGAACATGGTCCGTTCCATGCTAGGCTATACTGACTTACCGATTTACCTATGGGGGTATGCACCCCTGAATGCTGCTTACATCTTGAACAGATGTCCTTCCAAATCCGTTCCTAAAACTCCACATGAGATGTGGGATGGAAGGAAACCAAGTCTTAATCACATTAGGATTTGGGGATGTCCCGCTTATGTCAAGAAGACTAAGGTGGAGAAGTTGGAAGCTAGGTCTGCGAAGGGACGTTTAATTGGATTCCCGTCTGGGACGATGGGATATCTATTCTACATGCCCGAAGATCGAAGGATCGTTGTTGCTTTACAAGCACACTTCCTGGAAGATGAGTTCATTCAGGAAGGCGGAGCAGGTAGAAGTATTTCTTTAGAAGAATACAATGAAACTCCTCGAGAGACACCTGTGCAAGAAACTGGAACCGAACTTTCTGAAACACAAGTACAACCACCTCGTAGGTCTAGTAGGGTGTCTCATTTACCTGAGAGGTATGGGCTTGTGCACTTGGAGGAGCTGGGTCTCCATGAGGTTCCAAGTGATAGCCAAGAGACCGACCCGACGACCTATGACCAAGCGATGGTGGATGTAGACTCCGCGAAATGGCGTGAAGCTATGGAAGCTGAGATAGACTCGATGCATGTAAATCAGGTCTGGACTCTAGTAGACCGCCCCAAGGGCATAGTGCCCATTGGGAATAAGTGGATCTACAAGAGAAAGACTGATGGTGATGGCAAGGTTGATGCCTATAAGGCCAGGCTTGTGGCAAAGGGTTATACCCAAAAGGAAGGGATCGATTACCACGATACCTTCTCGCCCGTAGCCATGATCAAGTCTATTCGCATGATGCTTGCTATAGCTGCCTACCACGATTATGAGATATGGCAAATGGACGTAAAGACGGCTTTCCTTAATGGATTCCTCGGAGAAATCTATATGGAGCAGCCTAAAGGCTTTGTGTCTGAAGTCGATATTCAGAAAGTGTGCAAGCTTCAGCGTTCCATTTATGGACTGAAGCAAGCGTCGCGTAGTTGGAACCTTCGTTTTGATGAAGCAGTCAAAGAGTTTGACTTCGTGCAAAATGAAGAGGAACCTTGTGTATACAAGAAGGTTAGTGGGAGCAAGATCGCATTCTTAGTACTATATGTAGATGACTTTCTACTAATAGGAAATGATGTGGGAATGCTCAGTTCTGTGAAAGCTTGGCTTTCGAGTAATTTTTCCATGAAAGACTTGGGAGAAGCTACCTATATTCTTAGTATTCGACTCTACCGGGATAGAGCGAAAAGAACAATAGGTCTTTCCCAAGCCCTCTATATAGATAAAATCTTAAAGCGATTTAAGATGGATGATTCTAAAAGAGGGTTCCTACCGATGCAACTGTAACACCCCCAAACTAGGCGGATATTACAGTGCCGTGGACCCCCGACTGGGACCGACCAGGCTAATGAAAATGAGTAAATTACGCAGGGTAAATGTAGTACCGAACCACATTACACAATTAATTACTCCGATAAGGAGTTTCATACAACACACCCAGGATGATACTGAATACAAGTATATTTTATATGGAGATAAAATATACAATACTGAGTGAAATGAAATATTCAAACGGAATGTCTGCAGCGGAATAAATGAAGGAAACATAAATGACTGAAAAGACTGGGGGCCCCTACTAGTATCACTGGGACTCCTTGCCGTCACCGTGCTCTCCCCGTGCTTTAGCCTTGCCATGACACAAAACAAGATCCCCAACGGCCGCCATACGTAACAACAATCCTCAAGAGTTGAAAATACACAATCATAGTTATCCACAGTTATGAAATATCCTGTCGAAACATACGCAATCAAACATGCTATATGAATCAACTAATGATACGGCTCAAAGGAATGGCGCCACACTACGTCCGGGATGGAAATGTGTCCGTGCACAAGCCACCAACGAGTATCGATCGAATACACGTGTGGTCTTGTACCTAATCAGTCTCACGAAGCCATCAACTCGTGTGCACAGTCCAATGTGAGGCCACCAACCAACACACGACTATAATGTGCCCGACATGAAAATCCTACACATACCAACCGGCACGCCAGTATGACCCGGAATGCCACAATATGACAAAAGTGACAACGAAAATGAATAATGACTCACCAAGATTAAATGATGGTGAAATGAATGACAGCTTAATGAAATGATTGGAACCGTCGTTCCTTATGACTGAGGTGATTAATTGACAATGACAAGTTTTGATACGGGTAATACAATGATGAATGAGTTACGATTATGAATGAACAACATCAAAAGGAATGAATATCCTTTTGACCGAGTAAGGATTAACTTACTCAATACCGATGAAGAATGTCCGTCTACGAACTACATCCTAAATGAAATGCTGGTCGCTCGAATAACCTTGAATAACAATAATTACCAACAACCGTTCAATACACGTATCAAGCAACTAAACATGACTAACCCAAAGGTCGAAAACAACGATAATCAAACTCATAAGGGCATTCCAACGAATACGTAACCAACCACACGACTTCGAAAATATCCAATCCCGAATATATCGAAACCAACACCAAAATGAGTATATCGAACTAATAATACACTTCAATGATATCAATAACCCATTAGGAATCCACAATTCGAGATTATAACTACATTAATCGGAAAATCCCCAAATAACCGAAGTCAACCCCAAGGGTTCTTGAAATAATTCCCAAAATAACCATTAAATCCGTAAGAATATACTTATCCAAGGTAGATAATCCATATCTAACATATTCCAATGATAATCCAAGGTTACACGAAGAAATCGGAAGGAAAAACCCAAAAATCCGAAATTCTAGATCCAAGAGATTAATACCTTGATTCGATGTTAAGGAGATGATGAAGTGATGATAATCCAACTCAAAGACTTGAAGATGATGATGGATGATAGAAGCTCGAAGAGAACTCTCCAAAATGCCCAAAATCGCCCGAAACCGATGAGGGAATGAGAAAGGATGATAAAATGACGAACTCAGGCTAAGCTGTCGATATATAGCCATTCCAGGTTAGCGTGCGCTAGCCCTTGTGCGTAGCGTGCGCTAACGGGTAATTTGGGTAGTCCAGTACCCACTGTCCGAACACGGTAGCGCGCGCTACGTACCCTTTTGTAGTGTGCGCTACGATCATGCCATTAGCGTGCGTTAATACCCATTGTTAGCGTGCGCTAACGAATTATGTGATGCCCAGTACTGGAATCCAGAAACCTTCTGTCCTCTGATCTGATTTCGATAGCGTGCGCTACAACCAACGGTTAGCGAGCGCTATAATATCGATTGCGTACGCTAAATATCACTCATAGCATGCGCTATGAATTAATCCAGTGCAGTCCAGTAGCCACTGGACTCACCCTGATCCGTCCCTAGCGCGCGCTACTCCACATATTTAGCGTGCGCTACTACAACCCACTAGCGCGCGCTACTTACCACTCGTAGCGTGCGCTACAAATAACTCACCTGCAGTCCAGTACCTTCTGGACTGCAACCAGGGTAACATTAGCGTGTGCTAATGCTGAGCAGTAGCGTGCGCTACCTGTACTCAATTAGCGTACGCTAAAAAGAGTATGTAGCGTGCGCTACTCCTCACGCACAGCCCACAACGAAAATGACAACGATGATAAACACGGCACGAAACTCCAATTAGATTAGTGACGAATGACGATTGATACACGATACAATTACTCTAAATGATGAATACCATGATTGAATATGAGTGACAATTGATCATTAATGAGTGAAATTACTGAGTATCAATTACTGAATGATAAATACTGAATGATAATTACTGAATTACAACCGGGTATTACATACACCCCCCCTTAAAAGAGTTTCGTCCCTGAAACTAAGGGTCAAACAACTCGGGATAACTCTCCCGCATACTATCCTCGGTTTCCCACGTAGCCTCTTCGACTCCGTGTCTAGACCACTGAATTTTAACCAAAGGAATCATCTTATTCCTCAACTGCTTGATTCGCCGCTCTAAAACTCGTATAGGACGTTCCTCATATGAATGATCATCGGCAATCTCGATTTCATCGAACTGAAGTATGTGACTCGGGTCGGCAACATACTTCCGCAACTGAGATACGTGAAACACATTATGAATTCGGCTCAACGCCGGAGGTAAAGCCAATCGGTAAGCTAACTCGCCTACTCGATCCAGAATCTCAAACGGTCCAATGAATCTCGGACTCAACTTACCCCTCTTCCCAAAACGGAAGATACCACGACTCGGGGAGACCTTGACCAAAACATGGTCACCCGCCTCGAACTCTAACGGTCGACGACGATTATCTGCATATGATTTCTGCCGACTCTGAGCGGTCAACAAACGACTTCTGATCAAAGCTACCTTCTCACGGGCGGCTATAAGCATATCGGGCTCGGTGCCGATTGATTCTGATAGGTCATCCCAACACAAAGGAGATCGACAACGACGACCGTACAAGGCCTCGTAAGGTGCCATCTTAATCGAAGCATGCCAACTATTATTATACGTGAACTCGATCAATGATAGTTGGGCTTCCCAATCGTTTTTCCAATCGAGGACGCATGCCCTCAACATGTCCTCTAAGGTCTGAATAGTCCTCTCTGATTGTCCGTCGGACTGAGGATGAAAAGCGGTACTGAGATTAAGCTGAGTTCCCATAGCACGATGAACTGATTTCCAAAAATGGGATACAAATCGTCCGTCACGATCGTAAACGATACTTTTAGGAGTACCGTGCAATCTCACTATCTCCTTGATGAACAACTGGGCCAGTCTCTCGGGACCCCACGTATCCTTGATTTCAAGGAAATGAGCCGATTTAGTTAAGCGGTCCACAATTACCCAGATCGTATTCATGCCACGACGACTCATCGGCAAACTCGTGATGAAATCCATAGAAATGTCTTCCCACTTCCACTCCGGAATAGGGAGAGGTTTCAGCATACCCGCCGGTCGCTGATGTTCAATCTTAACTTGTTGACATTAAGCATCTCGAAACAAATTCTGCGACTTCTCGCTTCATATTACTCCACCAGTAATTTTGTTTCAAGTCCTTATACATCTTGATGGACCCCGGATGAACAGAATAAGGGGTAGCATGAGCTTCTCTCAAAATAGAGTTTTTCAACTCGTCATTCGCCGGTACGCACAACCGGTTCTTAAACCTCAAAAGTCTATCCTCGTGGACCACGAATCCAGGGGCTTTCCCCTGAGCCACATCTTCACGGATGCGCAACAATGAAGGGTCTGAACTCTGATTCTCTCTGATTACCTCCTCAAGTGACGATGAAATCTCTAACATACAAAGCTGTCCCGGAACTCGCTGAAGCCAGACCTCGATCTCGGGTCTAAGGAATTCCTGCTGAAGCTCCTTCTGAACTGTTAACGAGCAAGCATCTGCTCCTGAACGGACTTACGACTCAAGGCGTCGGCGACAACGTTCGCCTTGCCCGGGTGGTAAAGGATCTCGATATCATAATCTTTGATTAGTTCCAACCACCGTCTCTGTCGCATATTTAACTCCTTCTGAGTAAATATATACTTTAAACTCTTATGATCGCTGAATATCTGACAGGTAACGCCATAAAGATAATGACGCCAAATCTTCAAAGCGAACACCACGGCTGCTAGCTCCAGATCGTGAGTCGGATAATTAACCTCGTAAGGTCTCAATTGCCGTGAAGCATAAGCGATAACTTTCCCGTTCTGCATGAGTACACATCCGAGACCCTGTCCGGACGCATCACTATAGACCACAAATCCCTCCGTCCCTTGCGGTAAAGAAAGGACAGGTGCTGAAGTTAACCGGCTCTTGAGTTCCTCAAAACTCTGTTGACACGCGTCGGACCACGTGTATTTCTTATCCTTCCGTAAAAGGTTCGTCCTGGGTTGAGCGATTTTAGAAAATCCCTCCACAAATCGCCGATAATAACCCGCTAATCCGAGGAAACTTCGGATTTCCTTAACATTCTTCGGAGGTAGCCAATCTCGAATAGCATCCGTCTTCTGAGGATCGACACGAACTCCGTCTGATGAAATTACGTGTCCGAGAAACGTCATTTCGGACATCCAAAACTCACATTTGGAAAATTTCCCATAAAGTTGTTCTCGTATCAACACGTCGAGAACTTGATGAAGGTGAGACTCGTGTTCCTCCCGGTCACGAGAATAAATCAAAATGTCATCAATGAAGACAACCACGAACTGATCCAGATAGTCTATGAAAACCCGATTCATTAATTCCATGAATACCGCAGGTGCATTAGTCAATCCAAACGGCATAACCACAAACTCATAATGACCATAGCGTGTTCGAAACGCCGTCCTTGCGATATACGATTCTCGAATCCGAAACTGATGATATCCAGATCTTAAGTCGATCTTGGAAAATACTGAAGCTCCCTGAAGTTGATCTAAGAGGTCATCAATACGGGGTAAAGGATACTTATTCTTGATCGTCACCCGGTTCAATTCCCGGTAATCAATACACAAGCGGAACGAACCATCCTTCTTCTTGACAAACAACACTGGTGCTCCCCACAGGGACGCACTCGGTCGAATATAACCCTTCTCGAACAATTCCTCAAGTTGGTTCTTTAATTCCTGCATTTCGGTCGGGGCCATCCGGTACGGTGCCTTCGATATCGGGGACGTACCAGGCTCCAACTCAATCGTGAATTCCACATCCCTCTGTGGAGGCAAACTGTAACTCTGCGGAAAAACATCGGCATATTCCTTCACTACCGGAATGTCCGTCAACATTACTGATGATTTCTCGGTTTTGGTCATATAGCACCAATAACCGACACATCCCTGATTGAGTAATCTTACTGCTTTCATCAAATTAATGACCTTACCAGAACAGCCGGGATTACCTCCCTAAAACGCACATTCGACCCCATCGTCTAAAATGATAGTGATCATACGCTTACGGACACTAATGATGGCATCATGACGATCCATCCAATCAATACCCAAGATGACGTCGTCCCTCGGCAAATCTACTACGATTAGGTCCGCTGGCCATACACGACCATGAAGCTGAATCGGACAATTCTGAATCTCATGATTTCCGACAATTCGTCTACCATCAGGTAGACCAATGACATAAGGCTCACAACTAATAGCACTACCCAGACGTAGTCTACTCAAACATGACTCGGAAATGAATGAATGCGATGCACCAGTATCAAAAAGGGTACACACAGGTTGAGATAGAATATCGAGTGTACCTGAGATCATCCGGGCCTCCGGATCGTCGGTCTTCTTCATCTCATAAATTCGGGGCTTGCGGCCCCGAACCGGACGCTCCCATCGATAGCTCTTGGCTCGCCTTTAGCTCTGTCGTCTTGAGCAGCCCGGTGAGTGGCTTTGATTACGCACATTGAATGACACAGGGCTTGAGATGACGCCGGAGTGGGTTTAGAGTCCCTACGGCAAAAGCGGGCCTATGCCCGGCAACCCCACATTGTGGCACGTGATGATGCCCGGACATTTGGTGCCGAAATGACCTGTTCTTCTTCAGTTGAAACAGGTGATGGCCGGATGGCGCTCGCGGCCGAGATTCCGCGGGTTTAGGCGTCATCGGAGGGCCTTCGAGAAAAGGTAGAGCCCGCACGTGGTTTCTTGAAAGTGGCACGACTCCGTCGACCGATTACGGTTCTTAGACTTCTTGCGGTGATGAGGGTTGTTGCTTAGCAATTTCCTTAGCGATGGCTCGTAAATGAGAGCTTTCTCAATGAACTCGGCAGTGGCACAATTATGATTAAGCAATCGTAGCCGCATACGAGGTTTCACCTCTTCTGAAATACTTGATCTTGTCCGCCTCAGAGTGAATGATAGATGAGGCGAACGGAAGAAGTTCCTGAAATTTTTCGGCGATGGCGAGAACATCATCATCCGCCGAAAGGTCGGGAGTGAGTAATTCCGACAACTTGGCCTCCCTGAGTGGGGCCTTATAGTACCTCTCCATCATGAGAGTCTTGAACTGATCCCAAGTACATGATCCGTCTGTGGGCTTCAACGATAACCACCATGAATGAGCGCTCTTACCAAGATAGTAAGCCGCAACTGAAACTTTATGCCCTTCAGGGCAATCCACCATAGCAAATAACTTCTCAAAATGCTCAAGCCAATGGACAATATCCGCCGGCTCAGATGAGCCCTCAAAGGTAGGTGGTCGCTGGCGAGAGATATCGCTAATGATATTGCTTACACCCCTCTCTTGCCTCTGAGGTGGCGGCAGAGGAGCCTGTTGATTTTGAGTAGTGGAGTTATGCATCGCCTCCATTAGTTGTGCCATCTGAGTCATTTGGGCCATCATGCCCTGCATAAAGGCGAGTGCGTCGACTCGAACACCCTCTGACTGAGCTGTGTCCCGGGTTTGACTCCCTGATAGCGAATGATCATGTCCAGGTGAATGAGTGGCAGCGTCACTGCTCGATGAGTTAGCATTATTCCTGGCATTCTCACGTGTATTCACACGAGTTCTCGGGATTCGGCCCGCTCCACGGCCTCGTCCTCCACGTCCTCTGCCAGCCCTTTTCATACTGAAGTGGAAAGTCATATGATGATTATATATCTCGCATGAGTATCACATTATGATTATATTATGAAATGATGAAAATGAGCATACGCGCTCAAATACAGCGATTACATGAATGATTAATTGACGTGACATGATTATCTGATGAAATTACTGAAATGATTATCTTGAACAATTTAACAAGATTGATGATATGATCTTCAAGATCAACAACTGAGTAATGAAATGAATTGAGTGATTAATGAGTTAACATTATCGACTTGATCACAATTGAAGATGATGAATGAGGATTGTTAACTGATGAATTATGAATGAATGATTATTGCCAGAAATTATACCATGGCATCAGAAATCTTACAGTTCTTGGTCTGATTGGCTCGGCATTTGCACAGGTCACACGTGATGCGAAAGTCCAATGATACTAGTCCGATGACGATGATTTCAAATGAGACATGACTCGGAAGGTAGTATTCAAAACCACGCTCCGATACCAACTCTGTAACACCCCCAAACTAGGCGGATATTACAGTGCCGTGGACCCCCGACTGGGACCCACCAGGCTAATGAAAATGAGTAAATTACGCAGGGTAAATGTAGTACCGAACCACATTACACTATTAATTACTCCGATAAGGAGTTTCATAAAACACACCCAGGATGATACTGAATACAAGTATATTTTATATGGAGATAAAATATACAACACTGAGTGAAATGAAATATTGAAACGGAATCTCTGCAGCGGAATAAATGAAGGAAACATAAATGACTGAAAAGACTGGGGCCCCCTACTAGCATCACTGGGACTCCTTGCCGTCACCGTGTTCTCCCCGTGCTTTAGCCTTGCCATGACCTGAAAAACAGTATCCCCCAACGTGGTAAGTTACACAGAACAACAATCCTCAAGAGCTGAAAATACACAATCATGAGTTATCCACAGTTATGAAATATCCTGTCGAAACATACGCAATCAAACATGCTATATGAATCAACTAATGATACGGCTCAAAGGAATGGCGCCACACTACGTCCGGGATGGAAATGTGTCCGTGCACAAGCCACCAATGAGTATCGATCGAATACACGTGTGGTCTTGTACCTAATCAGTCTCATGAAGCCATCAACTCGTGTGCACAGTCCAATGTGAGGCCACCAACCAACACACGACTATAATGTGCCCGACATGAAAATCCTACACATACCAACCGGCACGCCAGTATGACCCGGAATGCCACAATATGACAAAAGAGACAAAGAAAATGAATAATGACTCACCAAGATTAAATGATGGTGAAATGAATGACAGTTTAATGAAATGATTGGAACCGTCGTTCCTTATGACTGAGGTGATTAATTGACAATGACAAGTTTTGATACGGTTAATACAATGATGAATGAGTTACGATTATGAATGAACAACATCAAAAGGAATGAATATCCTTTTAACCGAGTAAGGATTAACTTACACAATACCGATGAAGAATGTCCGTCCACGAACAACGTCCTAAATGAAATACCAGTCGCTCGAATAACCTTGAATAACAATAATTACCAACAACCGTTCAATACATGTATCAAGCAACTAAACATGACTAACCCAAAGGTCGAAAACAACGATAATCAAACTCATAGGGGCATTCCAACGAATACGTAACCAACCACACGACTTCGAAAATATCCAATCCCGAATATATCGAAACCAACACCAAAATGAGTATATCGAACTAATAAAACACTTCAATGATATCAATAACCCATTAGGAATCCACAATTCGAGATTACAACTACATTAATCGGAAAATCCCCAAATAACCGAAGTCAACCCCAAGGGTTCTTGAAATAATTCCGAAAATAACCATTAAATCCGTAAGAATATACTTATCCAAGGTAGATAATTTATATCTAACATATTCCAATGATAATCCAAGCTTACACGAAGAAATCGGAAGGAAAAACCCAAAAATCCGAAATTCTAGATCCAAGAGATTAATACCTTGATTCGATGTTAAGGAGATGATGAAGTGATGATAATCCAACTCAAAGACTTGAAGATGATGATGGATGATAGAAGCTCGAAGAGAACTCTCCAAAATGCCCAAAATCGCCCGAAACCGATGAGGGAATGAGAAAGGATGATAAAATGACGAACTCAGGCTAACTGTCCAATATATAGCCATTCCAGGTTAGCGTGCGCTAGCCCTTGTGCGTAGCGTGCGCTAATGGGTAATTTGGGTAGTCCAGTACCCACTGTCCGAACACGGTAGCGCGCGCTACGTACCCTTTTGTAGAGTGCGCTACGATCATGCCATTAGCGTGCGTTAATACCCATTGTTAGCGTGCACTAACGAATTATGTGATGCCCAGTACTGGAATCCAGAAACCTTCTGTCCTCTGATCTAATCTCGATAGCGTGCGCTACAACCAACGGTTAGCGTGCGCTATAATATCGATTGCGTACGCTAAATATCACTCATAGCGTGCGCTATGAATTAATCCAGTACAGTCCAGTAGCCACTGGACTCACCCTGATCCGTCCCTAGCGCGCGCTACTCCACATATTTAGCGTGCGCTACTACAACCCGCTAGCGCGCGCTACTTACCACTCGTAGCGTGCGCTACAAATGCTCACTGCGGTCCGGTACCTTACGGATGCAGCAGTAACATTAGCGTGCGTTAATGCGGCGATGGCGTGCGCTACATCTTGAATTAGCGTACGCTAAAAAGAGTACGTAGCGTGCGCTACTCCTCACGCACAGCCCACAACGAAAATGACAACGATGATAAACATGGCACGAAACTCCAATTAGATTAGTGACGAATGACGATTGATACACGATACAATTACTCTGAATGATGAATACCATGATTGAATATGAGTGACAATTGATCAATAATGAGTGAAATTACTGAGTATCAATTACTGAATGATAAATACTGAATGATAATTACTGAATTACAACCGGGTATTACAGCAACATGGAATAAAACTCTCCTTGAAGATGTGTCCTCAAAGTGAGGAACAACGAAAGGAAATGAATAATATACCATATGCTTCGGCCGTGGGTAGCCTTATGTATGCTATGTTGTGCATGAGACCTGACATTGCGCATGCTGTAAGCGTGGTGAGTAGGTTTCAGGCAAACCCAGGTAGGGAACATTGGACTGCCGTAAAGAACGTTCTCAAGTACTTGAGAAGGACTAGAGATATGGTTCTGATGTATGGCGGTGGAGATTTGGATGTGGTGGGATTCACTTATTCGGACTTCCAAGGACTGAAGGACGACTCGATGTCTACTTCTGGATACATATTTACTCTTAATGGATGAGCAGTATCTTGGCGTAGCGCCAAGCAAAGCGCGACTGCTGATTCCACCTGTCAGGCTGAGTATCAAGCAGCCTCGGAGGCTTCCTAGGAAGGGTTCTGGATTAAGAAGTTTCTGGGAGAACTTCAAATGATACCATGTCTTTGGCTGCTGTTCGCATCTTTGCGACAACGACGAGTAAGCGCAGGCCAAGGAGCCGAGGTTTCACAACAGCACCAAACATATTGAGATGAAGTATCATCTCGTAAGAGAATTTGTTCGCAAGGGTTACATTGTGCTGCATAGAGTAGACTCGGCCGACAACGTCGCCGATCCACTGACCAAGCCACTATCTCAGACTAGCTTGGAGCGTCATCTGGAGAACATGGGTATTAGATACCATAGTGTGTGGCATTGAGTGCAAGTGGGAGATTGTTAGGAGTATGCCCTCGAATGCCACTCAGAGGTTGTTGAGTGAGGGCATTGTACTTGTAATTATGTAAACCATTTATATAAGGCAAATGAATGTTTCTTTATTCTTGGTAGTTCTTGGCATTCCTAACTCGTAAATAAACATATAGAAACTAGTCCGTGTATTTGAGAGCAAAGCGTTCCACTCCTTATTGGATAAGGGGTCGGCCTTTGGAAAGGTTTATAGCTCAAATACTTAATCGTTCAAGTCGATGAAACTTGGTAGGCGTTAAGTTTATGTGAAGACTTGTATGACGTGTTCTTTGACATGGAGAGTGCCTGCCGAACACTAATGGTTAGTTGGAGCACACGTTATAGGTATGCTAATTAGATTAGTATACTCGAACCGACTCACCCTCGATTCGTCACACGGATTTCACTCACGGGGCGATCAATGACGGAATCGAAGGTTGTGATAGGTAATCGTGAACCTTCGACTTGAGGATTTAGTAGGGATGTGCTTGTGACGTCAAGATTTTCATTAGAGTAGTTCGACCACGTAAACCGGAAGGCGGGGGTCAACCTCGACGTGCATCTTGACGGGCAAGTAGCAGGTCCTACTGAATACCAAGATAGAATTTTTTTCTCCTGTTAGTGAACGGGTTATATGTCCTATGCGGTTATTGGCAGATGAGATCATAAGTCTTTGGCCAAAGCATTGGAGCTAGCTGTATTAGATACACGAGAGCTCGATGATCTCGATTTGCATTAACGCATGCATAGCGTCAAGTACAGATAGGGTTTGACTGACCGTGACCCTATAACTTGATCGGGATATTTGAAAGAAGGGTTTATACGTATACTGGTATTCACGACAGAATGGTTCTTGAATGATCCCAATCATTCGTTCTCAGTCGGGGTATAGTGTAGGCCACCAGGCTGGCTAGGTGGTGCTACTACTCTTTGGTTCCTCCCATTGCTGACTGAGACGGACCTACCGAGTCGTGCATTAGGATTGACGACGGAATGAATTAAGCTAATTCTCTCATTATGAATATTAGATATTGGATATCTAATTTGGGACATTGGATGTTTAAATCGATTTATCGGATAAATTGATTTACGGCTTAATGGATTAAATATATCACTGGTAATTAATTTAATTCATGAATATAATTATTTCTTGGAGAAATTAATTATGTTATTTTGTATTTGATATGTTTAATTAATTGGATTAATTAATCGATACAAATACATCGTAATGTAATCGTAGTTTATCTGTTTGGACTCACGGGAGTCCGAAACGAACCGAACTCGTCCGTTTTTGCATAATAGCCACCCCCCTTTGTTTCCACTCACTTTCCTCTTGTCTTGTTGCTTTCATTTTATATGAAAGAACATGACATTGTGGGGTTTAAAATAATGTGGCATTATTTGTATTATTGAAGTGAGAGTTGAATAAAGGGAAGAAGATATCTCATTTCAAATGCACCTTTTGATTCCTTGTGCAAGCCTTTCCAACGTGAGAATATAGAGAGAGAGAGAGAGATAGACTTTGAGTTTAACACTCATCTTCATCTTCTTCATTCACTTCCTCTTCATTTTTCTTGGAGAAAAATTGAGAGAAAATTATTGAGAGATATATTATACACTTATAGTGTAATAATAAAAGCTTCATCATTTGATTCTAGCCGTAACCTTAGAGGTTAATCAAGTGTTGTTATTCCGGTCTTTTCCGGCACGTGGCAAGTAGAGACGCGGTGCTTTCGGTGTTGGATCGTTCAAGGGCTTGGAGCGGATCGGATACGTAGAGATCAACTAAAGCTTGGGGAATAGCTCAAGAGAAGGTTTCCATTTAATCAACGGAATTCGAGGGTTAGTTTCTTACGACTCTTGCTTTTCGTTTATATATTCGTATATACGTAGCTCGATCGATCCTCGTAGGGATTCGGATCGAATTAATTTTCGTTTTACCGCTTCCGCTGGGCCTTCGTTTTAGGCACCGAATCCCAACACGTTATGGCCGAGACATTACGTACGTAACATGGGAATCAGACGATTGAGTCATGGTCGGCAGGTGGGACCCTGTGTCGGCAGCTTTCGGTGGAGGATGTGGACAACGAGTCAACCTCGGCCATTACGTACGTTATGCATGGCGTATTACATACATAATGTGGGTGGTACTGTAGCAATTCAGCGTACATGTTACGTACGTTATGAAGGAAACATTACGTACGTAAGCATGTTAATAAAACAGTTCAGTTAGTTCTAGGATGATGATTACGTACGCTATGTGGGACGAATAACGTACGCTAAAGTGCATTACGTACGTTAATGATGAAGGATAACGTACGTAATGAGTTATGCAGTTTAATATAATGAAGTTCGTCTTTCATTTCACTTCATCTTTCCTTTTCGTTTTTGGTCTCCAAACTTTGAGAGAGAGAGAGAGAGAGAGATGTTGGCCTTCCTAAGTCGATTTTGAGCTTGAGGACTTGGACTTCAGGCTTGGATATGGAGCTATGGATGATTCTTGAAGTGTTTTCTAGTGTTTTTCATCTTCTAAGAGGTATGTTAGATAATCCTCTTTTTCATTTCGGATTTTTGATGTTGTTATTGATAAATGATTCGTATGAAGAGGATTAAGATGTTGTTGTTTCGATTCTTGAGGTTATATGAATTATATGTTGAAGGAAGATGGTGATATGATGGTTTATACCTTGAATATGTTGATTATGATTATGAAATCATAGAGTTCTTGATGTTCTTGGTATTATTATCCGTATTTGATCCGTATGATGATGATTAGGGAGTTGTTGTTACAATCCTTGGGGTTATGTAGAGTGTATATTGAAGAATACGATGATTCATGACTTGGATTACGAATTGGAGGATTATCTTCATGTTGAAGGATATCGAGTTATGTTGTTTTAATGGTTATGAACATGAGTTCGAATCCCTTAGTGTTCTTGAGGAACTTTTGATGAATTTAACATAGCAAGACGATCATATATTGAATTAATCGGATTGTCCGGATTGATGATGATAATCGGTAATTGGTTTTATTATGAATATACAAGGAGGAAACTTGTAAGTGTATTTAAGATTGAATGTGGAATCGTATTGTTGTTTTGAATTCGTGTTTGATTGGTTTGAGTTGTATTGTTCGGTTTTGTGTATGATCGAGGTATTATTGAGCCATTGAGTTTGATTGGTTGGCTATGTCGGTTATTGATTGTTATCGGATTGTATGTTAATCGATTATTGCAATACGTTGAGATTATTGATCGGTGAATATAACCGTATGTTGCGTCCGGGTTCGAGTATGTTCGTGAATTGTATTGATCAGGACTGAGGAGCTCGTAGACAAAGACATTGTGACTGGTAACGGCTTCATCATCATCATATCGGTATCGAGGCAAGTTATTACTTGCTCAGTTATAATGTGTAATGAATGGTTTCAGTTTCATTTCATTTATAATGCATATAGCAATGATTATATGTTGTCATTCCAATTCTGGGAGTTTAATCATAATGTATATGATTTATTTCGGTTATTGGCATATTTGGGTATCGAGGTTACATTATGGTAAAGACGAGGATATGAGTATCTGTAGTCCATGGTACGTTTGGATCGCCGAGCATTGCGGATAATCGTCGGTGATGGTTTGATATCGAGATTTCTCCCGAAGGACTCGGGGCAAGTATCTTATATCGATTCAGTTAGTGTTAGTGATTTGATCATGCATATTGTCATTCATGTTGTCGAACATGAGGTCGTCTTAGTTGATTTGTCATATTGTCGTTCATGTTGCGTTGTTCATGTTGATGAACATTTTGATTTGCATATGTGTATGCATAATTGTGTTGTTTGTGTTGTGTTGATCCGATGGGATCGTGTGATCTATGCTGAGGGCGCTGGATCAGATGTCCACCTCGTGTTGGTCCGACGGGATCATCTTGGGATCTATGCTGAGGGCGCTGGATCATTGGACGGGTTTTTCCACCTCGTGTTGGTCCGACGGGATCATCTTGGGACCTATGCTGAGGGCGCTGGGTCATGGGATTTCCATTGAGTATACATTGTTGATATTGTTTTGAGCATATTGACGTGGTCATATGAGTATGCATTTGTAGGTCTTGTGTTAGGACCGTGTCCGTATTGCATTGATCTGATCTCGGATTAGACTGATATGATTGTCGTGGCACTTCATATCTCGAGGTATGTTCTGAATTTCCTTTGGTATTTGTCTTTGATGGACAATCGGTTATCGTCTTGGGATTTGATGATGTTATTCGATGGATCGTATTGGTCAGAAATGGTATATTTCCGTATCGTGAGTTGGTGATGATAGTTTGAGAATCTTGAGTATTGTTTGAGTTACAATACAGATATTAGGTTCGAGTTTATTGGTTAATCAAGTACGAGATGTGAAATGTGATAATGGTTATTCTGATGAGAATTACTCGAGTAAGTAAAGTTATGGCGATAAGATTACGTTGGTCGTATTCTTATGTTGTATTCTCATTGGTATGTAATTATTAATGTGATGTGACGGTTATCATTGTTGGATATTATGGCTGACCCCGTCGTGGGATTTCCTTTTAGGTTCTTGGAGTATCGAGCTTGTAGCGGTCGTGAAGAGATGAGCTTCCCGGAGGATACTGGCTAGGACATGTTCTGTGCATTGAGTTTCTTGATTGGTTCTTGTATTCCGCTGCTAGAGTATCTTTATGGTTGGTCTTTTTCCGCTGCGTGAGTATTTTGAAATGCTCTTTTGGTATCTGGTAACTGAGGTTACTTTGGTAATCATTTTCTAAACTTTTAAGTTTCGGCCGTTTGGCCTTGTGATTTCAAATGAGTTTTTACGACGGTTTTTGATAAATGGATTTTTATAAGTCTTTGTGAATTTTTACAGATAGTACCATCGTTAGCCTCTTGGGCAAATGTTTGCGAAAATTTCCTTTAGCCTTGTGGGTTCCATCTCGGGGCCCACGACACTGTAATATTTCCGGTTAAATCTGGGGGTGTTACAGAATATGGTATCGGAGCTTAGGTTGAGAAAACCTAGGCATTTGGGTCGAGTTGGGTCGTGCTCTTGTCGTGTCATTCGAGTTGTCGGTTGACAAGTGTTTGAGCTCTGAGTTTTTATTGTTCACTCGGGCTTGTGCGTTATGTGATTTACCAGTGTGATACTGGGATTGTTGTAAACTTTTCCAAATGGTGTTAACGTGATATATTGTGTTCTTGAGTTGCACTGAGTTTGCAAAACATGTGTTTTGAAAACATCTGTGTCGAGTATTTCCTTGAGTCGAGACATGTGCCAGTATCACGGGGAATCGTCGGCTTCACGATCTGTAAGTATTTGGATTTTTGAATTTCATTGGGATTTATTGCCATTCTAAGTTGATACGTTTTGAGATTCAGGAAGATAATATGCGTTATAGAATATTATGCATTACATTATAAGGTGACAGAATGGGACAGAATTGATGATCTTGAGAAATTATGATTTTATAAATCAGTATGTTGGTTAGATTTTGGAACGGAATTGTGCATTTGGGAGAAATATTGTGCATGGTTGAGAAGAACAAGTAGCATGTTAATTCATTTTGAGATATATTTGAGCATTTGAAAATGATACTTTTCAAAATGAATGTTTTACGGATGTTTTACGGAAAATGATTTTTGGGCCGAGACCCAATCGATTTTGAAATAGTTTTGTAACTCAGGACTTGGAGTCCGAAAAGAGTTTTCTACTTTTTAAACTTTTTGTAATGCGGAACAAGATACGGGCTGAGACCCTAATGTTACAAAAGAAAGCTTTTCTGTTTTCTAAAACTCCCGAGAATTGTAAAACACTTTATCAATCTTTATCTATTTCGTTTCTGCCTTTCGGAGTTTTGGTTTACTTGTTCAAATGGAACCTCTCGGGACGTCTTTCGCTGTGTTTGATTTGTTAATTTGTTTCAATGTTTTGTCATATCATATTTGAGGTGATCCAGGATGGATTAAGGATTGATGTTGCGAGTAGTATGTGGAGGAGGAGTTTTTATCAGAGTCTATATATTGAGATTTTGGAATTTCATCGTGTGGTTTTCCGATGGAATATCAGTGAATTTGGTGACGAGCCGAATTGGTATACAGGAGTATGGATATGGACAAGCATTTGCATAAATTCCATTTTATTTAATCGTGTGTATTCGAAAAGAATTTTTATCGAGAACTTGGCACCAGCGAGCCGATTTAATTTTTAAAATTGATTTCGTGGTCTTACGAAAATTTATGTTTTGAGTTTTCAAACTCTTGAAAGAATTTTCGAAAATTTGTCTTTTGAAAAGACTATATGATTTCAAACTGGTTTTGAAAATGTAATTGATAACCATACGCATTTGGTGCATAGTGCATATCATGGTGAAGTTGTGAGTGTGACTCGCGAACTGGTTATGATATTCCTATGGTACGATGAATAGAGATCCGAACTTTGGTATGGCATTTTGGTTATCTAGATATGATCGGTTGGTTGATCAGATAAGAGAAATATGTCGTGTGTTGTAGAATCATGCACATAATATAATTTTGGAACTTTGGATTTTGTGAAACCGGGGTATATGTGCTATGTGATTCCATTGGTATGGTAATATTGTGACTTTACCATAATGATTTTGAATGATTTCTTTTGTAGATTTGGGGATGGTGACCCCATGTTAGTTGTTTTAGATGTCGAGCGGTCGTTTCCACTCCAGGTATGATTGGTTATTTTCGTCGACTTGAGTGGTTGTTCGTATGTCGAGGAGTATGCTCACCAGTCGAGTATGTTTATTGGGATCCACGGTTTGTGATTGGTGTGTCGTTTTGAGAACTTTAGTCGTCCGTATACCTGTCTCTGTGGTTCTGTGTGTATCGTGTTGGAATTTACCTTGTGAGGGTATTCCCGATTATCGCTCCTTCGTTGTTAATATTAGAGTTTATCATGTTGATGATATACTCGATTGTGCTTTGACCTCTGGTTGGTCATATTGGAGTTTATCATGTTGATGATATTCTTAGTTATGTTTTAACCATTGGGTTGGTCGTATTGGAATTTATCATGTCGATGGTATTCTCAGTTAATTTGTTGGTTGATCATTGTTGATGATCGTATAAGTGTTCGAATTTTGTGTCGATGTTTCGAGATTGGTTGTCATTATTTTGGACAGTTGTTTCACAGATATATCGGATATTATTCGTCTTATCGGAATTGGAACTTGATCATGCGACCAGGCAAACAGGATTTGTCACGGATAGATTATTTCATCTGACGATGATATAATTTTGTTGAGACTCAAGGAATTGTGATTGTAAGCATATTGGGACTGTACAGTGAGATCGCTTGCTAGTATCTCAGGAGGTCGTCGACCTGCATATTTGTAAGTGTACTCTTTTGGTTATTCAGTAATGATGATTGATCGTTGTCGTGATGGCTTCCGGATATTTTGGCTGAACCGTATGTTTGTTTGTTTTATGACGGATTGCAAGTTTCGAGGCCGAAACTTATTTTAAGTGGTGTAGAATGTAATATCCGGAATTTGTACTACTGTTGTTTGATATTATTTTATCCGAGTTATATTGTACATCGTGGAATCTGTACAGTATGGGTAAAATAAATAAAGGACTGAGATGTCAGTATCCGTATAATTGTCGTATCTGGTCGACAGTTGCATTTGAGGATATCGTGTATCAGGTTATCGTACTTTCGATATAGAGTATATCGTATAAGAATGTTATTAGATCCAGTATATGTATTCAGTATGTGTGTATGTGTTTTCGGTATGTCGAGACAGGCAGGAACAGTTGGATTTTGGCTAAGTATAGAATACTTAGCGTACGCTAATGTTGAAGACTTACGTACGCTAAATCACAAGAGTTACGTATGTTATGGCCGAGACATTACATACGTAACATGGGAATCAGACGATTGAGTCATGGTCGGCAGGTGGGACCCTGTGTCGGCAGCTTTCGGCGGAGGATGTGGACAGCGAGTCAACCTCGGCCATTACGTACGTTATGCATGGCGTATTACATACGTAATGTGGGTGGTACTGTAGCAAGTCAGCGTACATGTTACGTACGTTATGAAGGAAACATTACGTACGTAAGCATGTTAATAAAACAGTTTAGTTAGTTCTGGGATGATGATTACGTATGCTATGTGGGACGAATAGCGTACGCTAAAGTGCATTACGTACGCTAATGATGAAGGATAACGTACGTAATGAGTTATGCAGTTTAATATAATGAAGTTCGTCTTTCATTTCACTTCAGCTTTCCTTTTCGTTTTTGGTCTCCAAACTTTGAGAGAGAGAGATGTTGGCCTTCCTAAGTCGATTTTGAGCTTGAGGACTTGGACTTGAGGCTTGGATATGGAGCTATGGATGATTCTTGAAGTGTTTTCTAGTGTTTTCCATCTTCTAAGAGGTATGTTGGATAATCCTCCTTTTCATTTCGGATTTTTGATGTTGTTATTGATAAATGATTCGTATGAAGAGGATTAAGATGTTGTTGTTTCGATTCTTGAGGTTATATGAATTATATGTTGAAGGAAGATGGTGATATGATGGTTTATACCTTGAATATGTTGATTATGATTATGAAATCATAGAGTTCTTGATGTTCTTGGTATTATTATCCGTATTTGATCCGTGTGATGATGATTAGGGAGTTGTTGTTACAATCCTTGGGGTTATGTAGAGTGTATATTGAAGAATACGATGATTCATGACTTGGATTACGAATTGGAGGATTATCTTCATGTTGAAGGATATCGAGTTATGTTGTTTTAATGGTTATGAACATGAGTTCGAATCCCTTAGTGTTCTTGAGGAACTTTTGATGAATTTAACATAGCAAGACGATCATATATTGAATTAATTGGATTGTCCGGATTGATGATGATAATCGGTAATTGGTTTTATTATGAATATACAAGGAGGAAACTTGTAAGTGTATTTAAGATTGAATGTGGAATCGTATTGTTGTTTTGAATTCGTGTTTGATTGGTTTGAGTTGTATTGTTCGGTTTTGTGTATGATCGAGGTATTATTGAGCCGTTGAGTTTGATTGGTTGGCTATGTCGGTTATTGATTGTTATCGGATTGTATGTTAATCGATTATTGCAATAGGTTGAGATTATTGATCGGTGAATATAACCGTATGTTGCGGCCGGGTTCGAGTATGTTCGTGAATTGCATTGATCAGGACTGAGGAGCTCATAGACAAAGGTATTGCGACTGGTAACGGCTTCATCATCATCGTATCGGTATCGAGGCAAGTTATTACTTGCTCAGTTATAATGTTTAATGAATGGTTTCAGTTTCATTTCATTTATAATGCATATAGCAATGATTATATGTTGTCATTCCGATTCTGGGAGTTTAATCATAATGTATGTGATTTATTTCAGTTATTGGCATATTCGGGTATCGAGGTTACATTATGGTAAAGACGAGTATATGAGTATCTGTAGTCCATGGTACGTTTGGATCGCCGAGCATTGCGGATAATCGTCGGTGATGGTTTGATATCGAGATTTCTCCCGAAGGACTCGGGGCAAGTATCTTATATCGATTCAGTTAGTGTTAGTGATTTGATCATGCATATTGTCATTCATGTTGTCAAACATGAGGTCGTCTTAGTTGATTTGTCATATTGTCGTTCATGTTGCGTTGTTCATGTTGATGAACATTTTGATTTGCATATGTGTATGCATAATTGTGTTGTTTGTGTTGTGTTGATCCGATGGGATCGTGTGATCTATGCTGAGGGCGCTAGATCAGATGTCCACCTCGTGTTGGTCCGACGGGATCATCTTGGGATCTATGCTGAGGGTGCTGGATCATTGGACGGGTTTTTCCACCTCGTGTTGGTCCGACGGGATCATCATGGGATCTATGTTGAGGGCGCTGGATCATTGGATTACCCAATGTTGTGTTGTTTTGCATATGTATATTGTTGGTTATCCACCTCGTGTTGATCTTGTAGGATCATCTTGGGACCTATGCTGAGGGCGCTGGGTCATGGGATTTCCATTGAGTATACATTGTTGATATTGTTTTGAGCATATTGACGTGGTCATATGAGTATGCATTTGTAGGTCTTGTGTTAGGACCGTGTCCGTATTGCATTGATCTGATCTCGGATTAGACTGATATGATTGTCGTGGCACTTCATATCTCGAGGTATGTTTTGTATTTCCTTTGGTATTTGTCTTTGATGGACAATCGGTTATCGTCTTGGGATTTGATGATGTCATTCGATAGATCGTATTGGTCAGAAATGGTATATTTCCGTATCGTGAGTTGGTGATGATAGTTTGAGAATCTTGAGTATTGTTAGAGGTACAATACAGATATTAGGTTCGAGTTTATTGGTTAATCAAGTACGAGATGTGAAATGTGATAATGGTTATTCTGATGAGAATTACTCGAGTAAGTAAAGTTATGGTGGTAAGATTACGTTGGTCGTATTCTTATGTTGTATTCTCATTGGTATGTAATTATTAATGTGATGTGACGGTTATCATTGTTGGATATTATGGCTGACCCCGTCGTGGGATTTCTTTTTAGGTTCTTGGAGTATCGAGCTTGTAGCGTTCGTGAAGAGATGAGCTTCCCGGAGGATACTGGCTAGGACATGTTCTGTGCATTAAGTTTCTTGATTGGTTCTTGTATTCCGCTGCTAGAGTATCTTTATGGTTGGTCTTTTTCCGCTGCGTGAGTATTTTGAAACGCTCTTTTGGTATCTGGTAACTGAGGTTACTTTGGAAATCATTTTCTAAACTTTTGAGTTTCGGCCGTTTGGCCTTGTGATTTCAAATGAGTTTTTACGACGGTTTTTGATAAATGGATTTTTATAAGTCTTTGTGAATTTTTACAGATAGTACCATCGTTGGCCTCTTGGGCATTTGTAAATGTTTGCGAAGATTTCCTTTAGCCTTGTGGGTTCCATCTCGGGGCCCACGGCGCTGTAATATTTCCGGTTAAATCTGGGGGTGTTACATCTACCATCCACAAATGTCGGGTCAGGCTGAAACAAGCAACCGACAAATAAAAGGGATCCTGGATAGAACTGTGCGTCTAACTCGAAAACACTGGGCTGAAAAATTGGTCGATTCACTTTAGGCATATCGAACAGCATACAAAAGTCCATTGGGAATGAGCCCCTACCGTCTAGTCTATGGAAAAACTTGTCACCTTCCTGTTGAAATCGAACATAAATCTTATTGGGCAATTAAGGCTGTTTCAATGGAACTGAAAGAAGCTGGACAGGAAAGACTACTCCAAATGTCTGAATTAGATGAGTTAAGAAATGAAGCAAATGAGAACTCTCGGATCTACAAAGACAAAGTCAAGAGACTTCATGACCGGAAACTTAACCTCAAGCACCTTGAACCAGGTACGAAAGTACTTTTATTCAATTATCGCTTGCGATTGTTTCCAAGTAAGCTAAAGTCACACTGGACGGGACCCTTTGAGGTCGAGGAAGTATATCCGTATGGAGTAATTAGACTGATAAACCCACGCACCAAAGAAACATTTCAGGTGAACGGACACAGGGTGAAGCCTTATTTTGAAAATCAGAAAATTCCACATGGAGAGAGCATAACTCTTGGAGAGCCATCACAGGACTAAAACATAAAGTTGTCAAGCTAATGACATTAAACGAGCCCTTATTGGGAGCGAACCCAATTTATTTATTGTTTTTCTAATTATTTATTTTCAAAAAATCAAAAAATCAAAAAAAAGGAGCTGTACGACACGGATCAAGACACGGTCATAATATGGACCATTTCCAGAGCCGTATCTATTTTTGTTAAAAATCGCTGTATGACATAGCGCAAGAAATGGCCCTAATCCTGACCGTTTCCAACGTCGTGTCTATTTCCTAAAAAAAATGATGTACGACACGGCGCATAACACGGCCCAAACTGGACCGTTTCCAGCGCCGTGTTCGGATAGGAGGGTTTTAAAACAGATCGGGGTTCTCATTTTTTTCACTATTTCTTCCCCTATTCCGACCCTCTTCCCCTGCAAATCCAAATTTTCGATTTCTTTTCATTAGAATAGTTAAATTCAGTATAATAACACCACAATCAACCTCCTTTCATCATATCAATTAGGATTTTTGAAGAAAATCATCATCAAAGCAACAGTGTAAGTATTTTTGAAATTATTATAATACTTGCTATGAATTCAAGTTATGTTGCATATATGGGCATGTGTCTTTGTTTGTTCAAACATTTCAACATTTTTTGGGATTATGCGTAAGAAATTCATACATTGTATGTTGAAACTGAATTAGAACAAGAATTATTTGTTTTTTTTGAAGGATGATATTTGCCACATATTGAAAGTTGGTAAATTCGTGGTGTTATGATTAGATTAGTATTGTTGAATTACTTTGTGTATATTTTAGAATAATTCATAGCCACGGGGATTAAAATTTTCAAGAAATTGGTGAATTTAAAAGCTTACAAATCGCGCTTACAAAGTGTCCGACATAATTCTTAAATGGAATTCTCTTATCATATTTGTGTAGGTTTACCAGGACGCACAAACAACGTGCCGCCAGCCCAATAGCATCTTCCTCCGCCACCGAGAGCGACAATTGTCATCAAGAGAATAACCAAGGCACCTTCGACGCTCTTCGCTTTACAAGTGCAGAAAATGCGGAATGGTTTGAGCAACGTGCTCACTCCAAATTTCTGATCGAGTGAGATATCGCCCCGGAGGGTGAAGACAAATTAAACCTTTCTCAATTTTTCGGACATTTACATTGGGAGAATGCATTGAACCTCCCTAATCATTACTACGGAGATTTTATCCGGGAATTCTACGCCAACGTGGAGGCGAAGGGCAAAGATGAGTACACTATCCGGAGCACAGTTAGAGGGACACCCGTTGTGATCACTAGGAGCTCGATAAATCATGCGTTTCACACTCCGGACGAAGGGGAACAAGTAAATTTTAGAAAAGCTTTTAATGCCCTAGAAGGCCCTGTCTGGACCACTAGTATTGCCATGGCACGATTCAATATTCATTACACTCCCTCCCGAAAAGACGGAATGAAGATCGGCACCTTGTCCTTCTCGGCGCAGCACCGCCTCATCTTGTACCTCCTCAACACAAATGTTTTCCTCGTTCTAGTGTTAAGAACGAGGTCCGAGTTGGTGACTTATACTTTCTAGATAAAATGGTGCATGGGATAGGCGCTATTCAAGGATTAAACTGTAATATCCGCAATTTTCGATTTTCGGTAAATTTCTTTTTTCGGTCGGAGTCCGTTTTGATGACTCGCTCGTGACCGTTTCATCATTCTGAGAGTATTTAGTTCTGCACTTTTTGTCATCCGAGTTCGTTTCGTTGTCATTTTGTTGAGTTTCGTGTTCTTAAGCGACTTTCCCGCGCTCGAGTTTGATTCTTGCGAATCTCGTTTGAAACTGTAGTTTCGGGTTTCTCGTAAGTTCATTTAACGTTGTATACGTGTTGTGAGCTTCAGTTTAGTTGTTCGTTGTCGTATCGTGATGTTTCAGACATTTGGGGCTGTTTTGTAATTTCCCAAAGTTGTGGGTATGTCGTCATACCCATTTCTGAGATGTTTTGTGGCTGTCTATCTGAGTTGTTAGCGCACGCTACGCTTTGTGGCTAGCGCACGCTAGGTTGCCAAAGTTAACGCACGCTAAGTGTTGCCGTTAGCGCGCGCTAACGGGTGGTGCGAAGCTTGATCCACGAGCTCTTGGGTAGTTAGAACGTTGGTTAGCGCACGCTATTTAGTAACATAGCGCGCGCTAGGGTGCATTGGTAGCGCACGCTGGGGGGGAGGATAGCGCGCGCTATCCGGTACTTCAGGTCAGTCCAGGAGCTACTCGACTGGGTCTGGGGGTCTCGATAGCGCACGCTAACATTTGTAGCTAGCGCGCGCTAACTGTACATTTTAGCAGAACATTCTGTTCTGATGCTTCGATAGCGCACGCTAATCAGGTAGTATTAGTGCACGCTAAGGCATCGATATATAAAGCTGGGCGGCGATCATTACTCTTCATTTTTTTTCATTTATTCTTCTTCCTCCGCGGGTTGAGACGAGGGCGACTAGGGCTTGGGCTCCTGGACGATTTCTACTCCATCCAAGGTGTTTTGGAGTATCCTAGGTGATTATAACATCATCTAATCCATTGTTCTTCACCGAATCAAGGTATTTTTCTTGAATCCCTAGAGTTGACTATTTTGGAGTTTTGTTCTTGATTTCATTTTCTATCCATTTTTGATGAACCAATTGTTGTCAAATGATGTTGTTAAACATATCCTATGGATTGTATATTCATATTTCGGTTTGGAATTCCATTTTCATGTTTTGGTCGGTCGATTTGCGTTTTTGGCCATTTGGAGGAAACCCTTGAACTTTCGTCGTTTGTTCTTTGAATTCAGCGACTTTGGGTCGTACTTTGGAATTCATTTTCATTGTTGTTATTGTTGTCCGTAGTTTATTGTCGCGGGTTAGCATTCGGTGGAGTCGGCGGGTTCGTGGTCGGTTTGTGCCAACCTACTTCGGTCGATTCTTCGCGTTTGTGATTACTCGAGGCAAGTACCTTGTCTATACAATTCTTGTTTTATGAATATGACAATTAGTGATCGTCTCCTTATGTTTATTTGATCGTTTGAATCTCACTTTCATAGATTTGGTTAGTCTTGTTAAAGACCCTCTTTCAAAACGCGCGTGTTTTGTGGACATTGTGTTCGTGGATGGTTACGTGAATTACTATGAATACACTTGGTGTTGTCATTGTGCTTTGATAATATATATGTATATATATTATCTCTTGTTGGTGCATTCTAATTTGACCATTGCGTCATGTATTGTGTTTGTTGCCATTGAGTGAATTACTTGGATATTATTGATGTGATATGTTACTTGTGAGAATGTGTGGATATGGTTGAAGGTCTACGGTGACACATGGCACGTGATCATGTGGTCAGGATGCAACAAGTGATTGATCCAACCGTGAGAGCCTGAGATAATCTACGGTGGCACATGGCACGCGATCATGTGGCTAGGATGCAACAAGCGATTGATCCAACCATGAGATGTGTGTGATTTGTTTCGCTAGCCAGCTCGGGAGGGTCCTTCGAGGCCTGGAGTGGGATTTGTGGCTTCGTCCTGGTCCTAGGCGATGTGCGTGCGTGATTACGTTGTGTTGATTTTTATGTCCGTCGAGGATACGTGATGTTGGGATCTGGCCCTGTCAATTGTTGTCGGTTTTCTATTTGCGAAAACAAAACTTTTGGGTTGTGACCCCTGTTGATTTTTGGAAAGAGAAGGATTCGGAAATCCTAAATTGTTTTCTATTAAAACTCTCGATGGCATTTTAAATTGTTTTATAAATTGTTTCCCTTGATTTGTGATCTTTCGGTTTTGGAATGTTTTACCAAACTCATGCCTCGGGAAGTGCTTTTTGTTACGTTTGGAACTTTGAGGATTCCTGATTATTATTGTTCTTGGAACTTGTATTGTATGGCTCGTATTTGCACTTTGTTCTTGCACTAGCAAAACAGTGGAGTTTTGCTAACCCCCGAGTATTCGGGGGGTGGATGTTTGTTTTTGCATTCAGGTTTGGGAGCATAACACATGGTCGGTACGAAGGATGATGAAAGATGAACGATACTAATCACACGAGGACCCATTTGATGTCATATTGGTTTAGTTGTATTTTATTTCCGCTGCAGTATTCTTTCCCCATTGTACGAGAGGGTGTTATATTCGACCCCTGCGTGGGCATGTATTGTAATTGAGTTGTATGTATTTATTGAAAGACCAAATCGGTCTACTGAGTCATTTTAGCCTTAAAGGCGTTGTTGAGTTTTTCGGTTTTGTTACCAGCCTGGTAGAACCTTGAGGAAAGGTTCTACGGCGTGTAATATCCCTGAGCGGATTGGGGGTGTTACATAAATGGTATCGGAGCTTAGGTTGTGGAAACCTAGGCTGTCGGGTTAGTGGTGTCTATTGAGTTTTGTCTCGTCAGGTTTTGTCTGACTGAGTCGTGTCGCGACGCGTCATCTGAGTTGGTTGGTCGTGATTAGTATCGTGGGGCGATCATCATCTTTGTGCAACCTGTGGATGTAAGTCTCCCTTCTTTGTGTTGTGCCTCGTGTGACACGAGCTATTTTTATGATTATTTGTTAAGTGACGGAATCTTTTTATGGATTTTGATTTCTTGATATGTGGTTATTTGACCCTCATATTTCGTTCATATGAGGAGTAGTGTTACTGGATTGTGCATGTTGAACTCTATTTCTTTTATCCGCTGCGTGAGTTCTTTTGTAATGACTTTCGGTATTTTACCGACTGAGTTTTATTTCGAAAACCGATTCCCTTAACCGAGTTTTTGGCATTATCGCCTTGATCTTTTTGGCGAAATTCTTATGACGGTATTTAGTATTTTGTAAAAGGCTTTTGTGAGTTTTTGAAATATTACCGTCATCGGCCTTCTTGGCGTCTTTGTAAATGGTTTTTATCCTGGTGGGTTCCGGCGCGGGACCCACGACGCTATAATATTCCGTGTAATTACCTAAAATTTTTGGGCATTCTAGCCAATTGAATTATTTTTGAAAACCTTGAGTATCTTAGAAAATAAATTTCGAGACGTACGTTTAAAATGAATTATTTTCTCGTGGTACATCCAAGGTTCCACAATATGTTTCAAAATTCTTCTACCTCGAGGACCAAAATGTTTTGAGATATTTTCAATGTTTTAGAAACACTTTTACTTAGACCCGAGGGTCGAATATTCTGAAAGTTTTTCACTAAAAGGAAAGTGTCCTCATTTTTGTTCAAACGCAAGATGATTTTCAAAGTCTCGATAATGGTGTTTGTACTACCTTTTGAAACGTGATACTCAAGATCAACTAGTGTTTCCAGAATCATTCTTTTTTTTCAAAGGTGGTTTTCGTTTTTAAAACCTATCATTCCTGTTTGCAATCCAGGAATGTATGTATGATATTCACATTGTCGTTAGAATGTTAGCTCCCGAGTATGATGGAATTGGTGGCGTGAATGTTGAGTCGTTTGCCACGCATTTGTTGTGATTAGCCCTCTGTGAGAGGTGAGATGTTGGTATTGAATGTTGTTGCTTTGTGATGATTTGTGTGTTATCGCACTTGTGCGAGCTATTGGAACTGTAGTTTGTATGATTGTGTACATACGTGGTTGTTTCGTGATGTTTTGTAATTGTGCACTGGTCATCGTTCGAGTCGTTGATGTCGCCGAACGATGCCGTCGTGGCTGTGATATTCATGTGTGTGTTGCCTTACGATGGTAATCGTTGTATGTGTTATGTGTTACGATTTTCTGTTGTGCTGAGTGGTTACTTATCCAATATGCCGAGGGGCCGAGGTCGTGGTCGTGGCGATCGGACGCGTGGTCGAGATCATGCTGCCGGTGATGATATCGGTATTGATGTCGCTACTATTTTACAGCAGGTAGCCACACAGATGACTCAGTTGACTCAGGCAGTTCAGCGTGTTACAGATGTGACCCAACACACTGGTGCAAATCAGTGGCTTCAAGAAGTGGTTCGTATGAATCCCCCTCGTTTCTTTAGTCTTTGCGAGATGCTTTAGGCTGGGATGGTTGGCTTTTCCAGTTGGAAAATATTTTCAAGATAGTTGATTGTCCAGAAGAACGTAAGGTCCCGGTAGCTCAGTATCTTTTCGACAAAGATGCCGCTAGCTGATGGGAGGCTGTTAAGCCTCAAGATCGTGTTGTCATATGGGCAGAGTTCCAGAGATTCATGAGAGATGAGTTTTGTCCGGAGCCGATCATAAATCAGAAGATTAATGAATTCTTTTCGGCGAAACCGCATGATGTACCGCTGTCTCAAGCTATTATTGATTTTAGCAAATAGCTCGGCTATGTGCAGAATCAAGTAAGGACAGAGGAGGACAAGATTTGTCATTTTAGTAGGCAGATGAAGCCGGAGATTCGTCAGTACATGGCAGGTCTCGCTTGTACTTCCTTGAGAGATTATCAGAATAGAGTGTTAGCCTATGAGCTATCCAGATTATCGACCGAGAGTATGTCTGACTCGAAGAAACAGAAAACCGCTGGGAACTTTTCAGGAAATCAGATTAGTAGGACCTTTGAGGTTGGGACTTCGTTTCGTCATCCCAAGATGGTTCCTAGATCGCGTGATCAGAGGAGTAGTACCCCTGCAGTGAGTAATGTGAGCAGCTCGAAGATATGTTATAACTGTAGTCGAGCAGGCCATACTGCGAAGAATTGTCGTTCACCGTTAGTCAGCTATTTCGAGTGTGGCCAGGTGGGTCACCGAGCCATATTGCGAGACGGTAGCTGAGAGATTTGGGGATCGAGGTTGCGTTTCTGCTCCGAAAGGGCACGGAGATGCCTAGTGTGGTTTTGAGGATTTCGGCGTAGTCTGAATTGTTTATGATTGCCCTTGTGGATCGTTTGTGTTTACTTTCTGTTTTCTCGACTGTGCGTGTTTCCTTGTAATAGGTACTTTGTGTTTTGTGAATGTTCAGATAATTGACTTGATAATATTATCTATTTGATGACGCTTTTCATTTGTTGGTTTTATTATGTTTTTACCGGTGGCGTTGTGTTGGTCGTCGTGGAGCGCGTTTTCACGCCGTATATTCCTTTGCGTTGCTTGTAACGTTTCGCCGATGGATGAAAGTTACGCATTCCTTGTGTATCTCGTTGAGTTTTCTTGGCGGGATGTTGCTCCTCCCTACTTATTTTAAGTTTCGGGACGAAACTTCTTTTAAGGAGGGTAGAATGTAATATCCGCAATTTTCGATTTTCGGTAAATTTCTTTTTTTCGGCCGGAGTTCGTTTTGACGACTCGCTCGTGACCATTTCGTCATTCTGCGAGTATTTAGTTCTGCACTTTTTGTCATCCGAGTTCGTTTCGGTGTCGTTTTGTTGTGTTCCATATTCTTAAGCGACTTTCCCGCGCTCGAGTTCGATTCTTGCGAATCTCGTTCGAAACTGTCGTTTCGGGTTTCTCGTAATTTCATTTAACGTTGTATACGTGTTGTGAGCTTTAGTTTGGTTATTCGTTGTCGTATCGTGATTTTTCGGACATTTGGGGCTGTTTTGTAATTTCCCAAAGTTGTGGGTATGTCGTCATACCCATTTCTGAGATGTTCTGTTGCTGTCTCTCTGAGTTGTTAGCGCACGCTACACTTTGTGTCTAGCGCGCGCTAGGTTGCCGAAGTTAACGCACGCTAAGTGTTGCCGTTAGCGCGCTAGCAGGTGGTGCGAAAGCTTGATCCGGAGGCTCTTGGGTAGGTTAGAGCGTTGGTTAGCGCACGCTATTTGGTAACATAGCGCGCGCTAGGAGTGCATTGGTAGCGCCGGCTGGGGAGGATAGCGCGCGCGCTATCCGTGCCAGTCGATCCGGGAGCTCTTGGGTGGGTCTTGGGGTCTCGTTAGCGCACGCTAACATTTGTAGCTAGCGCGCGCTAACTGTACATTTTGGCAGAACGTTTTGTACTGATGCTTCGATAGCGCATGCTAATCAGGTAGTATTAGCGCACGCTAAGCTGTCCAGTATATAAACTGGACAACAGTCATTACTCTTCATTTTTCTTCATTTATTCTTCTTCCTCCGCGGGTTAAGACGAGGGCGACTAGGGCTTGGGCTCCTGGCCGATTTCTACTCCATCCAAGGTGTTTTGGAGTATCCTAGGTGATTATAACATCATCTAATCCATTGTTCTTCACCGAATCAAGGTATTTTTCTTGAATCCCTAGAGTTGACTTTTTGAGAGTTTTGTTCTTGATTTCATTTTCTATCCATTTTTGACGAACCAATTGTTGTCAAATGATGTTGTTAAACATATCGTATGGATTATATATCCATATTTCGGTTTGGAATTCCATTTTCATGTTTTGGTCGGTCGATTTGCGTTCTTGGCCGTTTGGGGGAAACCCTTGAACTTTCGTCGTTTGTTGTTTGAATTCAGCGACTTTGGGTCGTACTTTGGAATTCATTTTCATTGTTGTTATTGTTGTCCGTAGTTTATTGTCGCGGGTTAGCATTCGGTGGAGTCGGAGGGTTCGTGGTCGGTTCGTGCCAACCTACTTCGGTCGATTCTTCGCGTTTGTGATTACTCGAGGCAAGTACCTTGTCCATACAATTCTTGGTTTATGAATATGACAATTAGTGATCGTCTCCTTGTGTTCATTTGATCGTTTGAATCTCATTTTCATAGATTCGGTTAGTCTTGTTAAAGACCCTCTTTCAAAATGCACGTGTTTTGTGGACATTATGTTCGTGGATGGTTACGTGAATTACTATGAATACACTTGGTGTTGTCGTTGTGCTTTGATAATATATATGTATATATTATCTCTTATTGGTGCATTGTAATTTGACCATTGCGTCGTGTATTGTGTTTGTTGCCATTGAGTGAATTACTTGGACATTATTGATGTGATATGTTACTTGTGAGAATGTGTGGATATGGTTGAAGGTCTACGGTGACACATGGCACGTGATAATGTGGTCAGGATGCAACAAGTGATTGATCCAACCGTGAGAGCCTGAGATAATCTACGGTGGCACATGGCATGCGATCATGTGACCAGGATGCAACAAGCGATTGATCCAACCGTGAAATGTGTGTGATTTGTTTCGCTAGCCAGCTCGGGAGTGTCCTTCGAGGCCTCGAGTGGGATTTGTGGCTTCATCCCGGTCCTAAGCGATGCGCGTGCGTGATTACGTTGTGTTGATTTTTATGTCCGTCGAGGACACGTGATGTTGGGCTCTGGCCCTGTGAATTGTTGTCGGTTTTCTATTTGCGAAAACAAAACTTTTGGGATGTGACCCCTGTTGATTTTTGGAAAGAGAAGGATTCGGAAATCCTAAATTGTTTTCTATTAAAACTCTCGATGGCATTTTAAACTGTTTCATAAATTGTTTCGCTTGATTTGTGATCTTTCGGTTTTGGAATGTTTTATCAAACTCATGCCTCGGGAAGTGCTTTTCGTTACGTTCGGAACTTTGAGGATTCCTGATTATTATTGTTCTTGGAACTTGTATTGTATGGCTCGTATTTGCACTTTGTTCTTGCACTAGCAAAACAGTGGAGTTTTGCTCCCAAGTATTCGGGGGGTGGATGTCTGTTTTTGCATTCAGGTTTGGGAGCATAACACATGGTCGGCACGAAGGATGATGAAAGATGAACGATACTAATAACACGAGGACCCGTTTGATGTCATATTGGTTTAGTTGTATTTTATTTCCGCTGCAATATTCTTTCCCCGTTGTACGAGAGTGTGTTGTATTCGAACCCTGCGTGGGCATGTATTGTAATTGAGTTGTATGTATTTATTGAAAGACCAAATCGGTCTACTGAGTCATTTTAGCCTTAAAGGCGTTGTTGAGTTGTTCGATTTTGTTACCAGCCTGGTAGACCCTTGAGGAAAGGTTCTACGGCGTGTAATATCCCTGAGCGGATTGGGGGTGTTACATAAACTATGGGAGTGTCATCTAAAATCACATGCATGATTTCCTCCGGTATAAAAGACCAAAGCATGCCATTCCATACCCCGGTTGATCACATTATTACTCGAGCAGGAGGATATAGACTTCTCTTATGCCAGCCGCACTGGTGTAAGAAACTGGGACAAATTGAGGCATACCACTTGTAGCCGAATAGGTATCGAATTTGAGGAGGACGCATAGCGGGACGACGAGGCACATTCTCCAACTTACGGAGGTGACGGCGAGAGCCCTTCACGAGAGCCCACCACATCCCGCCATTCGAGCCATCACCACCAGCCCCGTCCCTCCTTCATCGCATATGGGAAGCAGTCAGTGTAATATCCGTACCTTTTTATTTTTAGCAGTTTCCATTTTTGGCGCATGTCTATTTTTATCGACTCGCTTGTAACCGTTTCAACATTTTGAATCTATTTTGTTCTTGGAGTTTTTCCATTTGGACGAGTTTCGGAGACGTTTTTACGTAATTTCATTTTGGGTTATGTTTTGTCGCATGTATGTTTGATTCTCATAAAACTCGTTCGATTTTGTTGTTTCATTGTTTACATAAGTTCGTATGGTTGAGTTGTTCATGTTGTGAGTTTCGGTTAGTTAATCCAACATTGTATCGTGATTTTCGGACGTTTGGGCCGTTTTGTAATTTCCCATAAGTTTAGGAAATTTCATATTCGTTGTCGTACTTTAGATTCCACGATAGTCGGAATTGTATTTTCTTTCAGCACTTAGCTTCGTCGACGTGTATATTTCGTATCTACGTTTTTGGGTTCTGTCCTTTTGTTGCGTCTCGACTTCGTACCGCCCGGTGCAGTTTAATGCGTTCAGCAGTGTTGAACTGCTGCATGCATAACGTACGTTATGCATGCTTTCTTGCGTGCGCTATCGGTACCTGCATAACGTACGTTATACCTTAGTGTTAACGTACGTTATGGCCTTCAGCGTTTTGGGCAGTGGCTTCTGTTCAGTTTTTGCCAATCCCTTACGTACGTTAACACGGGGCTGTTACGTACGTAAGTTCCTCTTAGCATATGCTAAACTGGATAGTGTAGGGTACGCTCTCGGCCATAGCAGATTGGGCAGATTGTTCTTCCGAGGTATTACGTACGTTAACACCTGAGTGTTACGTACGTAATGATCATATCGTTCGTTAACATCAGTATGTTAACGTACGCAATGAAGGGTCAAGTTTTATAAACCTGAGCTGACCTTCACTTCATCATTTCCTCCAACATTCTCCCTTCATCCGAGAGACGAGTTCCCAGGGCGATTTCAACGATTTTTCTAGTTTTGTCCGTGGAGTTCATTGAGAGATCGATTATTTTGTTCCAAGTGAATTTTATCATCATCTTAATCCTCTTTCTCCGTCTGAATCCAAGGTATTTAACTTAGAACCATACTTTTATCCATTTTGGGGGGTTTTTGGGATTTGTCTAAATTGAGCTTGAATTGTTCGTTTATGTTGTGATATTTATTATTGATTGTTGTTGTTGTTGAGTGATTTCCATCCCTGTTCCGTCATGTTTAATCCATGGATTGTTGATTTGGGGAGGTTTTGTGAAAACCCTCGCCCGTATTCGTCGTCCGTGTATGTTTATGATTATTAGTCGGGGTTGTGGGCATTTTCCATCGATTATTCTTATTGTGTAGGACTGAGTTGTGTTAATTCTTCGTTTAAGAATGGTCGTGTTCCCTCCGGGTCATTCCTAGTCGTTGTTCATTCCCGTTTCGTCGAAGATGTCTCAAAGGCAAGTACTTTACATTTGGTTGCATATTCTAGTATTTGGATTATGGCTTTCCGTGTATGTTGTGGATGTGTATGTGTATGTTCACCCAGGGACGGTCCGACGGGGCCTCTGGGGATACGTAGTTCCGTGTGTATACGTATCACGAACTGGGGTTAACCGCCTAGGGATGGTCCGACGGGCCTCTGTGGGGTGCAGTGGCCGTGAGTCTCATACCAATGGTTAACCTTTGAAATGTTTTGTTGGAGAAATGTGCTTTGTGCTCGTGCATCGTAATATTCTGGAATATAAATGTTCTCTAAAATGATTTTGGCGCATATTTCATCTGATTAGAATGGTAGTTCAAATGTATTGTACTTGCACTAGCAGTTGTCGCTAACCCCTTAAGTGGGAGAAATACTTTTGTATTTCAGGTTCAGGTCTTGGAGGCGAACAGGCATGCAGGCAGTACGAGGATGATGGGCAAGAGTGAATTTGTTCAAATGGTCGTTCGTTGATGTCGTGTCTTTTAAACTTTATAAATCATATTGTTTGCTTCAGTACTCGAGTACTTCTTTCTTTTGGAACATTGTGAATGTTGTGTACCCGATTTGGGTTTTGGTTGATGTCGTATTGTACTGTTGAGTCCGGTTCACTTTTGATATGTCTTGGATGGAGAAATTGTTCGTATGTTGATGATGTATATCACTATTGTCATGTCAAGTTGGTGTGTTAGCCTGGTGGATCTCAAGGGGTGGGGTCCACGGCACTGTAATATGCCCTGATCATCTTGGGGGTGTTACAGAATATGGTATCGGAGCTTAGGTTTATGGATACCTAGGCTATCGGGTATTTGGGTCTAGTTGAGTGTCGTTTTTGAATAGTATCACTACTACGCCATCATCTCGGTACGCCGGTGCTCGTAAGTTTTTCCTAACTCAACTCATTACGTTATTCTGTTTTGTTCCTTTCTTAATGTCGTGATGTGTTTTGCGTTTGAATTGTACTCACCCATTACCTCTTCAGAATGCCTACTGGTAGAGGACGTGGACGCGGTAGGGGACGTGGCGCAGCCGGTGGGGCGGCCATGTCCGATAGCTCAGGGGCTGGTTCGGAAATGCCTTCTTTGTCGAACAGTGTCCCACTTAATGCCGAGGGCCAGCAGGATCAATCTGCTAGCTTCGGCAATGCTCATGAAAAGTTGGAGTAGCCAACATCCTCTAGTAAGTAGCAAATCAGATGACGCTACTGACTTAGGCAGTTTTGGTCAACCAAGCTAATGCTAACCCGGTTCCGCCTACTGGTTCCAGCACCGACAAGCTACTTCAGGATGTGATCCGTATGCGTCTTCCATAGTTCGATGGTACTTCCGACCCTTCTGGTTGGGAGAGTTGGTTGTTCGAGATGGAGAAGGTGTTCGAGGCGGCTAGCTGCTCCGGGGAGAGGAAGGTACCAATCACTCAGTACTTCCTCGCCAAGGAGGAGGCGACGTGGTGGCAAGCGGTGAAACCGCATGACCGGGCAGCCACGTGGGACGAGTTCTGAGATCTGATGGAGGACGAATATTGTCCGTGGCCGGTAAAAAATGGTATAATTCGAGACTTATTTGAAGCAAAACCCCAGGATGTTTCTATTTCACGGGCGATCAAAGACTACAATCATCAGCTTCATTATGTGAGAAATCAGGTCCGAGATGAGCTGGATAAGATCCGCCACTTCGACATACGGATGAAGCTGAGGGTTCGTCACTTCATGTCTAGTATCGGGTGTATAACTTTGAAGGATTATCAGAACAAAGCGATGGCTTATGAGATGTCGTTTTCTAGGATAGAGGCGGCAACCGAGGGTAAGAAACAGAAGACCTCCGGTCAGTTTTCGGGAGGTAAGTCTGGCGGGTATCAGAAGGATCAGTCTGGTTTGCGAGTCTTCGGGAACCAGTCCCCGTCATTTGGGCGAGGAAATGGTTCCAAGTCTGCTCCGGCTGTTTTTGTTCGTGGTACTACCTGTTTTAACTGTGGTCGTCCCAGACACATGATGAGTGAGTGTGACAGGCCACTGCTACAGCATCTTACTTGCAGTCGGATGGGGCATCGTGCTAAGTATTGTGGAGATGCGAGTCGGGAACCAGTTACTCAGGTGTCAACCCTAGATACGAGAGAACCGAGTGTGAATCAGGCGCCGACAACTAGTCAGCCTCAGCAGATCTTTGGCAGAGGTCGAGGACGTGGGCATCCTTCTAGAGGGGGAGCTTCTAGTGCGGGGTCTGTTCCGCCCCGTGTATATGAGATGAGACGAGTGGGAGATCCTGACACGACGGTGCAGGTACCGTTCACATCCTTGATTATCCTATTTTCATGCTATTCGATTCTGGTGCTATGCATTCTTTCATCCCTTTGGATTGTGTGCGTCGTCTGCATGTTGATTGCCTAGTTACATGTGAACCGTTTGTTGTTAAACTACCTAGTGGGGATAGTATTGTGGGGGATCGTGAGATTAGAGATTTTCCGGTGAGTATCGTTGGGAGGGATTGGTCTTCTAATCTGATTGCGGTAGACATTAACGATGAGTATTTGATTCTTGGTGAGGATTGGCTAGATCGACATGGGGCGATCATGAATTATAGAGCGAGAACCATTTCGATGTTAGCCTCTAACGGTATCGAGCATACTTTTATGGGGCGTGAGTGGGGTAGTCAGAGATTTCTGATCAGCGCTATGAAAGCGATGAAACTTCTTCGAGGAGGTTTCATTGGTTACTAGTGTTATGCCTTGAGATCGGAAGAAGGGGGAGTCGAGCTCTCGTCTATTCCGGTAGTGAGTGAGTATCCTGACGTCTTTCCAGACGAGTTGTTGGGTTTGCCACCAGACCATGAGATTGAGTTCACTATTGATTTAGAGCTGGGTGTGGCTCCGATTTCGAAGACGTCGTACCGCATGGCGCCTGCCGAGATGCTTGAGTTGAAGAAATAGTTTGGAGAGTTTCTAGATATAGGTTATATTCGACCGACTGCTTCGCCTTGGGGCGCACCGGTCTTGTTTGTGCAGAAGAAGGATGGGTCACTTCGCCTATGTATCGACTATCGAGAGTTGAACAAGGTGACTATAAAAAATAAGTATCCACTCCCGAGAACTGATGACTTGTTTAACCAATTGCAAGGAGCAACCATGTTTTCGAAGATTGATTTGAGATCGGGGTATTACCAACTCCGAGTGAAGGATTCCGATATTCCAAAGACGGCATTTCGGACGAGATACGGCGACTATGAGTTTGTGGTTATGCCTTTTGGGCTAACCAACGCCCCAACCGTGTTCATGCAGCTAATGAACAAGGTTTTTATCGAATATCTCGATAAGTGTGTAGTCGTCTTTATCGATGATATCCTGATTTACTCAAGGAGCGAGGAAGAGCATGCACATCATTTGCATATCTTGTTGGGAATCTTGAGAACTCAGCGCCTTTATTAGAAGTTCTCAAAGTGTGAGTTTTGGTTGCGAGAGGTTATGTTTCTCGGCCACGTGATCTCGGCCGAGGGTGTTCGTGTGGACCCACACAAGATAGAGGCAGTGTTGGATTGGGCGCCGCCCAAGAACGTGAAAGAGGTCCGTAGTTTTCTTGGTTTTGCCGGGTATTATTGTAGGTTTGTCGAGGGGTTCTCTAAGCTCGCTCGACCGCTTACTCAGTTGTTTTAGAAATCGGAGAAGTTTGTGTGGACCGACGAGAGGCAGAAGAGCTTTGAGGAGTTAAAGAAGCAGTTGACTACCGCTCCCGTCTTGGCTTTACCGAGCGGTAATGAGGGGTTTTTCAGTTTATAGTGATTCCTCGGGCCAAGGACTTAGTTGTGTACTCATGCAGCACGGGAAGACGATTGCTTATGCTTCCCGTCAGTTGAAACTATACGAGTTGAATTACCCTACCCACGATCTTGAGTTGGCCGCAGTTGTGTTTGCGTTGAAAATATGGCGTCATTACTTTTATAGCTCGTCGTGTCATATTTTCACCGATCACAAGAGCCTGAAGTATATTTTCACAGAGAAAGAACTGAATATGAGATAGATAAGGTGGTTGGAGTTAATTAAGGATTATGATCTTGAAATCCTTCATCATCCGGGCAAGGCAAATGTGGTGGCAGATGCCTTGAGTCGGAAATCGGTATCGCTTCGGGCACTTAAGTTACTCACGGCCCAGTCTGGCCTCCAGCGAGAGTTGATGGGGTTGGGTGTTGAGGTTGTGCTACCAGGGAGTGCCGAGCAGTTGCGCACTCTTGAGATCTCTTCGTCTCTGGTTGACGACATTAAATCGAGACAGTTAGAAGATCCGATGTTTATTCAGTTCCGCGAGAATGTGGTGAAGGGGAAAGCCCAGGGATTCGTGATTCATGAGGATGATGTGTTGAGATTCTAAGGTTGGTTGTGTGTTCCGAACGACTTGGAATTAAGGCAGGGTATTATGCGAGAGGCTCATGCCTCACCTTACTCAGTCCATCTGGGCTCGAGTAAGATGTTCAAGGATTTGAGAAAGAATTTCTGGTGGAATGGCATGAGGAATGAGGTAGTACAATTTGTGGCTAAGTATTTGACTTGTCAGCAAGTCAAAATCGAGCATCAGCGGCCAGCTGGGTGGTTGAAACCACTTCCCGTCCCGAAATAGAAGTGGGAGGATATCTCTATGGATTTTGTCACGAATTTTCCGAGGATGAAGACTGGAATGAATATGGTGTGGGTGATCGTGGATCGACTGACTAAGTTTGCACATTTTCTGGGCATCAAGGACACTTGGGCTCCAGAAAAATTGGCTCGTATTTTTATTGCGTAGGTCATGAGACTTCATGGTACGCCGAAGACTATTATTTTGGACAGAGATGGCCGGTTTGTATCGCATTTTTGGCAGGCGGTACATAAGGCATTGGGGAAAAGTTTGCATTGGAGTACATCTTTCCATCGACCGATGGGCAGTCCGAGCGTACCATTCAGACGTTCGAGGATATGTTGCGCGCGTATGTGCTAAACTGGAGTAGTAATTGTGAGGAACATCTGGCCCTGATCGAGTTTACTTATAATAATAGCTGGCATGCATCGATTAAGATGGCACCGTATGAGGCCCTTTATGGCCGACAGTTTCAATCACCGATATGCTGGGATGAGCCATCCGATTTAGTTGGCACCGAGCCGGATCTTGTGTTGGAGACGAGGAAGAAAGTCGAGTTGATTCTAGAGAGAATGTTGGTGGCTCAGATTCGACAAAAGTTTTATGCGGATGTTAGGCGTCGACCCTTGGAGTTTGAGGCGGGAGATCATGTCTTGCTGAGAGTGTCCCCGTCGAAGGCAGTTTTCCGTTTTGGGAAAAAGGGGAAGCTTAGTCCAAGGCATATTGGACCTTTCGAGATATTAGAGAGAGTCGGTGAGTTAGCTTACCGATTGGCGTTACCTACGTCGTTGAGCCATGTGCATAGTATATTTCACGTTTCTCAGTTGAGGAAGTATGTTCCAGACCCGACTCACATTATTGACTTTAGGGAGGTGGAGATCGAGAAGGACCTTACGCCTGGGGAGAGGCCCGTTAGAATTTTGGAACATCGAGATAAACAGTTAAGGCACAAAACTATTCCCTTGGTTAAAGTGCAATGGTCGAGGCATGGAGTGGAGGAAGCAACATGGGAATTGGAGGAGGATATGCGTACGAGGCACCCTAAGCTTTTTGATTCTTAAGTTTCGGGATGAAACTTATTTTTAGAGGGAGAGAATGTAATATCCATACCTTTCTATTTTTAGCAATTTCCATTTTTGGTGCATGTCTATTTTTATCGACTCGCTTGTAACCGTTTCGACATTTTGAATCTATTTTGTTCTTAGAGTTTTTCCATTTGGACGAGTTTCGGAGACGTTTTTACGTAATTTCATTTTCAGTTATGTCTTGTCGTATGTATGTTCGATTCTCGTAAAACTCATTCGATTTCATTGTTTCCTTGTTTACATGAGTTCGTATGGTTGAGTTGTTCATGTTGTGAGTTTCGGTTTGTTAATCCGACGTTGTATCGTGATTTTCGGACGTTTGGATTTGTAATTTCCTATAAGTTTAGGGAATTTCATCTTCATTGTCGTATTTCGGATTCCCCGATAGTCGGAATTTTATATTCTTTCAGCACTTAGCTTTGTCGATGTGTATATTTTGTATCTAAATTTTTTGTTCCGTCCTTGTGTTGCGTCTCGACTTTGTACTGCCCGGTGCAGTTTAATGCATTCAGCAGTGTTGAACTGCTGCATGCATAACGTACGTTATGCATGCTTTCTTGCGTGAGCTATCGGTACCTGCATAACGTACGTTATACCTTAGTATTAACGTACATTATGGCCTTCAGCGTTTGGGTCAGTGGCTTCTGTCAAGTTTTTGCCAAGCCCTTACGTACGTTAACACGGGGCTATTACGTACGTAAGTTCCTCTTAGCGTACGCTAAACTGGATAGTGTAGCGTGCGCTATCGTCCACAACAGATTGGGCAGATTGTTCTGCCGAGCTATTACGTACGTTAACACCTGAGTGTTACGTACGTAATGATCATAGCGTACGTCAACATCAGTATGTTAACGTACGTATTGAAGGGTCATGTTTTATAAACCTGAGTTGACCTTCACTTCGTCATTTCCTCCATCCTTCTCCCTTCGTCCAAGAGCCGAGTTCCTAGGGCGATTTCAACGATTTTTCGATGTTTGTCCATGGAGTTCATTGAGAGATCGATTGTTGTGTTCCGAGTGAAGTTTATCATCATCTTAATCCTCTTTCTCCGTCCGAATCCAAGGTATTTGACTTAGAGCCCTACTTTTATCCATTTTGGGGGTTTTTTGGGATTTGTCTAGATTGAGCTCGAATTTTTCGTTTATGTTGTGATATTTCTTATCTATGGTCGTGTTTAATCTGTGGATTGTTGATTTGGGGAGGTTTTGTGAAAACCCTCACCCGTATTCATCGTCCGTGTATGTTTATGATTATTAGTCGGGGTTGTGGGCATTTTCCATTCGATTATTGTTATCCTGTAGGACTGAGTTGTGTTAATCCTTCGTTTAGGAATGGTCGTGTTCCCTCTGGGTCATTCCTAGTCGTTGTTTGTTCCCGTTTCATCGAAGATGTCTCAAAGGCAAGTACTTTACGTTTGTTTGCATATTCTAGTATTTGGATTATGGCTTTCCGTGTATGTTGTGGATATGTATGTGTATGTTCACCCAGGGATGGTCCAATGGGGCCTCTGGGGATACGTAGTGCCGTGTGTATGCATATCACGAACTGGCGTTAACCACCCAGGGATGGTCCGACGGGGCCTCTGTGGGGTGCGGTGGCCGTGAGTCTCATACCAACGGTTAACCTTTGAAATGTTTTATTGGAGAAATGTGTTTTGTGCTCCAGCACCGTAATATTCTGGAATATAAATATTTTCTAAAATGATTTCGGCGCATATTTCATCTCACTAGAATGGTAGTTCAAATGTATTGTACTAGCACTATCAGTTGTCACTAACCCCTTAAATGGGGGAAATACTTTTGTATTTTAGGTTCAGGTCTTGGAGGCGAACGAGCATGCGAGCAGTACAAGGATGATGGGCAAGAGTGAATCTGTTCAAATGGTCGTTCGTTGATGTCGTGTCTTTTAAACTTAATGAATAATGTTGTTTGCTTCAGTACTCGAGTACTTCTTTCTTTTGGAACATTGTAAATGTTGTGTACCCGACTTAGGTTTTGGTTCATGTCGTATTGTACTGTTGAGTCCGATCATCACTGTAATATGCCCTGATCGTCTTGGGGGTGTTACAGTCAGTTGCATCAGAGAGGACCAAGCGGTTATTAAAGCAGAGCTGAAAAAGGTGAACGATCGTCTCGATCGATCAGATGAACAAATGGCACGCACTCGGCAGCACTTCGGCATCAGACCACCATCACCACCACCCGGGCCATCAGCTTAGTTTTTTTTATTTGTGTTATTTTTTTGACTTCTTTTCTTTTTGGTTTGCTTAGACTATATTTTGCTGTTTGCGTATTTTCTTTTTCTCTTTCTTTGAAATTATGGATTTTTTTTATTTATTTAACTTGTTTCAACATGGTTTTCTATTTTTATTTTTGTTCAAGTTCTTTTTAGCTATTGCAATGGGGATTGAATCAACTGTACCACACGACATGGGAGTCCTTTTTTTTCTATATTTTCAGTACATTGAGGACAACGCTTATTTCTAAAGTGTGGGGTGATATCGGAAATATATGAATTTTTAAAACATACAAAAAAATACCTCCAACAGTCAATTTGTAATGTGTCTTACTACTCACCTCGGGAGACTTGTTTATAAAATTTTGGTGTGGTAAAATGACCATGGGCTAAACTTGAATTTTCGGTGAAAGGTCAAACTCAATTGTTTCTAAAAAAATTTCTTTAGTGTGAATTCATAAAAAAATATATATTTGAGAACTTGTGAGGTTTTGAGCCGTTGTTTACTTGCTATCATGCAAAATCTCCATTAATTGAGTGTGCTATTTGTGTTGTAAAACTCTAGAACGTGCATTGGTATCTTACTCAAAACTACGAAGTGTGTGAAAAATAGTAAAAGTGATTTTAGGCGATTTTTTTAGCCTTTCAATCTTTTCGGCCTACCCCAAAAATTATTAGTTCCCTGGTTAACCCAATTGAGCTTATAGCTTATTTTATTGTTAACCACATACTTGTAATATCCGGAATTTCTACTACTATTGTTTAATATTATTTTATCCGAGTTATGTTGTACAGCGTGGAATCTGTACAGTATGGATAGAATAAATGAAGGACTGAGACATCTGTATTGGTATTATTACCGCACTTGGTTGAATGTTGTATTGGAAGACATTGTGTGTCGGGCTTATCGTATGTGAACATTGTTGGAAGATGTATATGTATTCAGTATGTCGTATGTTCGTATTCTGCATGTCGAGACGTTGGACAAGAATAGCTGAAAATAGCTAAGTGTAGCATTAGTAGAGCACGCTAATATTCATGTATAGTGAACGCTATCGTACAGGTTTAGCGCACGCTAAAGCTAAAAGGCAGCGCACGCTAATGCAGAATAGCTCAGAAAGAATCTACATGTGGACCCGGCCACTTTCGGCGCATGTGCCGATGAGTCAACGGATATTATAATGTAGTACTAGCACTTGCTAAACCCTAAAGGTCAGCGCACGCTAACTGTAGATTGGACAAAAAGGAATCTTATCCTCGTCAGTGCTTTCGGATTGTGGGGACACAGGGGTAGGTGCAGACTGTAGCAAGTCAACTACGGCAGCACACGCTACTAAGGATAAATAGCGCACGCTAATAACAGTCAGTACATATATGATTGCAGATGTGAATTATGTTCATTCGGCCATTCCTTCCTTTATTTTGAGAGAGAGATTTTTTAGAGAGAAGTTTGAGGTTCTAAACACTGAGAGATGATGATCTTTAACAAGATTAAGGTGGAGAGCATGGATTAAAGTCTTGTTCTTGAAGTTATTGATGATTCTTGGAATGAAGTTGATTGTTCTCCTTCATGGTTCGTCTATACAAGGTAATAGTTCTTCACCTTTGGATTTTGTTTTGGATTGAAGATTGATGTTCTTGAGTTAATGATTATCATATAAACAAGTTGATAAGTATGATTAGGAGATGGATTACCGGATTATGATGATGTTGTTATTGATATATAGATGTTGATGTAATTCGTATGGTTTGAATCGTGTTGTTCGTCTTCTTGAGATAAGTTGGTTAATTCTTCTCCTAGGTTTTGGATGTTGATGTTATTGTTGATAATTACTCCCTGTAATGATAGATTATGGAAGTGTTGTTATGTTCTTAATTTTTCATGATGTTGATATTGAGGAAGATGATATATGAATATAGGACTTGGATTGTAAGTTGAATGATTGTTTATATGTTAAAGGATATCGGATTTCGTTGTTTTGATAGCTTTGAACACGGTTTAGAATCACTTAGTGTTCTTGATAATCGCCATATGTTTATCGGTATCTGAAATGCATGCAACTGCATGTCATTAGCGCACGCTAGTTTTGCTGGCTAACGCACGCTAATGGAAGCGACTTAGCGCATGCTACGTTAAGTGATTAACTTGCGCTAAGTCAACAGACAGTGCAGTATTTTCGTGTTGTGGTTATGAATTCAATATGGTTTGGATTGGATTGATCAGACTAGTTGTTAATCGAGATATTGTAGAACTATTGGATTGTTGATTGAAATGTTAAATGTTATCGACTTGTTGTTTATCGAATTACTGTAATAGGTTGAGAATATTGATCGGTGATTATAACCGTGTGTTGCGGTCGAACTCGAGAATGTTCGTAGATTTCTTTGATCGGGGCTGAGAAGCTTGTATACGACGGCAAGGAATTGGTAACGGCTTCATCGGTATCGAGGCAAGTTATTACTTGCTCAATTTATAATATTTAATGAATGGTTTCTGTTTCATTCGTTTAAAATTCGTATAGCAATGTTTATAATCGTAATCACAGGAGATTTGGGATTATAAATTGTATTCGAGTTTTGGGAATTTAAATCATAATGTATATGATTTGCTTTTTTTTATGGGTATACTTGTATATCGAGGATACATTGTGATAAAGACAAAGATGTGAATTATCTGCAATCCGTGATATTTCGGACCGTTGAGTATTGAGGATAATGGTTCGTGATGGTTTAGACATTGAGATCATTGTCGAAGGACTCGGGACAAGTACTCTAATCATTTTTATCATTTGTGTAGATCATATCGTGATACATTCGTGTATCGTTGTTGTCATGCATTTGTGCACTATTGTTGTTGTGTATTGTGTACTGTTGTTTTGTGCAGTTGTGCATTGTTGTCATAAGTCGACCTCATGTTGGTCCAACGGGATCATCGGGGGATCTATGCTAGCATGCGCTGGATCATGAGACAGGATTTTCCACCACGGGTTGGTCTGACGGGATCATCGTGGGATCTAGGCAGTGAACTCTGGATCATCGGATTACCTGTGTATTGTTGTTGTGCATATGTATATTATGGGTTTGCCATAAGAACATATGGACGTTGTCATATGAGTATACATTTGTAGGTCTTGTGTTAGAACTGTGTTCGTATGTTGTGTTAATCTGATCTTGGATTAGACTGACGTGATTTCGTCATGGCATTTCATATCTTGAGGTATGTTCCGTATTTCCTTTGGTATTTGTCATTTAATGGACAATCGAGTATCGTGTTGGGGTTTGATGATGTTGTCCGATGGATCGAATTGGTCAAGAGTTGGTAGTTTTCCATATCATGAGTAGCGATGATATTCTGATAATCTTAAGTATTGTTTAAGGAACAATACAGATGTTATGTTTGAGTTTGTTGGTTAATTGAGCTTACAAGATGTGCATTGTGATAATGGTTATTCTGATGAGAATTATTCGAGTAAGTAAAGTTATGACGGTAAGATTACATTGGTCGTATTCTTACTTAGTATTTTTATTGGTATGTAATTATTGACGTGATGTGATGGTTATCATTGTTGGATATTATGGCTGACCCCGTCGTGGGCTTTCTTTTTAGGATATTGGATATCGAGCTTGTAGCGGTCGTGGAGAGATGAGCTTCCCGGAGGATACTGGCTAGGGCATTTATTTGTATATTGAGTTTCCTGATCAATTGTTGTATTCCGCTGCTAGAGTATTTTTAATTGTTTGTCTTTATTCACTGCGTGAGTATTTTTAAATGGCCTTTTGGTATCTGGTAACTTAGGTTACTTTGACAATCATTTTCTGAATCTATTCTGTCAGTACGTGTAAGCGATAGCTTGGCGTATGTTTTTAAACTGTTGAGTTTTGGCATTCCGGGCCTTGTGGTTTCAAATGAGATTTTACAACGGTTTTGATAAACGAGTTTTATAAAGTCTTCGAATGTTTAAAATAGATAATACCGTCATTAGCCTCTTGGGCGTTTGTAAATGTTTGCGAAAATTTCCTTCAGCCTTGTGGGTTCCATCTCGGGGCCCACAGCGCTGTAATATTCCTGGATGGCTCTGGGGGTGTTACAGAATATGGTATCAGAGCTTAGGTTGAGAAAACCTAGACAGTAGGGTCGAGTTGGGTCATGTTTTTGTCGCGTCATTCGAGTTGTCTACTGACGAATATTAGAGCCCTGGGTTTTGGTGTTCACTCGGGCTTGTGCGTTATGTGATTTACCAGTGTGGTACTGGGATTGTTGTAACTTTTCCAAATGGTATTAACGTGTTTCTTCAGATAGAGCTGTGTTGTGTTCTCGAGTTGAACTGAGTTTGCAAATTGTGTGTTTTGAAAATATCTGTGTCGAGTATTTTCTAGAGTTGAGACTTGTGCCAGTATCACGGGGAATCGTTGGCTTCACGATCTGTAAGTATTTAGATTTTTGAATTGCATTGAGATTTATTTCCATTCTAAGCCGATATGTTTTGAGATTCAGAAAGATATTATGCGTTACAGTATAAGACGGCAGAGTTGGGACAGGATTGATGATCTTGAGAAGTTATGATTTTGGAAATCAATATGCCGATTAGATTTCGTAGCAGAGTTGTGCATTTGAGAGAACTGTTGAGGATGGTTGAAGAGAACATGTAGTCATGTTGGTTCATTTTTGAGATATATGAACTGTTTTTGAGCATTTGAAAATGATACTTTTCAAAATGAATGTTTTACGGATGTTTTACCGAAAATGATTTTTGGGCCGAGACCCAGTCGACTTTGAAATAGTTTTATAACTCAGGAGTTGGGGTCCGAAAAAGGGTTTTTCGACTTTTTAAACTTCCTGTACTATGGAACGAGATATGGGCTGAGACCCTAATGTTTCAAAAGGCTTTTTTTCATGTTGTCTAAAACCCCCGAGAATTGTAAAACACTTTATCAATCGTTTATCTATTTCATTCCTGCCTTTCGGGGTTTTGGCTTACTTGTTCAAATGAAACTTCTAGGGAAGTCTTTCGCTGTGTTGATTTGTTTCAATATTTTGTCATAACATATTTGAGGTGATCCAGGATGTGTTAATGGTTGGCGTTGTAGGTCACAAGTCGTCCAGGAATAAGTCTAGAGGGGGGTGAATAGACTTATTGAAACTCTTAAACTCTTTTTCTCAAAGAGTAAGTTTCTACAGCTGATAGATAAACAAATGACTTGGAGTCGTTTGTTCTTAATACGTGCGGAAGTCAGCTGATGACGAATAAAACAACTAATGAAACACTTAACAATGAATGCAACAGTTAAAGTTTGATGCTATAAAAACAGTAAAATATGAGGGCAATTATAGTGGTCTCAGAGGTGGGGTAATCCTCTACTAATCCACTTTTCTCCAAACCAGTTGGAGATGAATTCACTATAATTTTCAACCAGTGATAAATATTACAGTGATTCAACCAAACTACAACAGCTTCCAACCAGTGGAAATTCGTGCTGTTGTAACACACTTGACTGCCTTGCACCTCTTGATCCTCGATCTTTGGAAGCCTTTACAGTCTCGAACTTCATCCAGTGAAGTAGCCCGAACTCAGAATTTAAGACACGAGTTTTTGTCTTCTCCAACTAAGAGCTTCTTCAAGTAGAACATTTTAAGAACCGCTCTTTTCACGATGCTGTATTTCGTTTTAGATTGCTTGAATGCTTTGATCGCTTGAAAGTATGTTCGCACCAGTGATTGCTCAACTTTAAATCTTCGGATATATATAGGTGTTGATCCTTGAGCATTTCTTCATAGCCGTAAATCAGAATAAATCAAATTGCTTGAGAGAGACTTCTTTGTTTATTCCTTTCTGAACGTTGCAAGGCTGGATTCCCATATTTTAATCTATCTTCCGACCGTTGTGAAGACTCTGCATGTAAGGCGCCAAATCTTTTGAATATAATATGATTAAAGTCTTCAAGGTAGGCCTGGATGAATTATTTAATTCATATCCTTTGAGGTAATCTCTCCAATTTGTCTCTTCACGTTGCATGTGACTTTCTGTAATACTTGACTTTTCAACGCATGCTGACGTGGACTTGGAGTACTTGGCTGATCTCGAGTAGACTGATGTGAAGTTAACTTCTCTGCAGTCTGGACCTCTCTGATGGTGACTGTTTGGGACTCGCCTGATCAGATGACCTGTCTGAGGTTACTTGACTGCAGTCTGGTCAAACATCTCTGATAATTTTTGTTTGACCAGATCTTCTCTGAAATAACTCAGCTGTATCTCTCTGATGAACTTAGCTGTTCTTTTTGTACTTAGCCGATTCTTAGCCTAACTTATTTTGGCCTATAGAAGATACTCATTCGGGTCTTCTTTATATTTTGCCAAGTGTAACACTTAACATAATTTTAGCCTATGGAAGATACTCATTTGGTTCTTCCTTACATTTTTTGCCAAGTAATAAGTATTTGAATTTATATTAATGACATCATCAAAATCTAACAAGTATTCCTAACAAATTCCCCCTATTTTGATGATGGCAAAACTTTAAGCAAATATTCAAATCAGCAAGTCTGCACTTGAGTGCAAGACACAAACTAAAGTCAGTCTAATTTTTGAGACAACTGGAAATTGTCATTGAAAAGACTGTTATAAAATTTTCTGAATTGATTACAAATACATGTCTGAATTTTACAAGAAAATTTTACACGTACAGAAATAAATAAAAGTCATCACCTCCGCTCTCGCTGTTTGAATAGCCGCCAAGTGTGCCCGAAAGGTTTAGCTCCGATTGGTCTTATCTTGACAGGGGCAAGACCATACTTCCTCCTTACAACAAGAGCTGCAAAGTCTTGCTCTTCTTGTGATGAAAACTTATTCTCAAGACACAGCTTCTTGATTTTTCTCTGGAGTGCAAGTTCATCTAAAGCATTTCCTTTCACCAAGGGAAGTTCTTTGGCACAGAACATAGGGATCATGGGATAAGCATTGTGTGCCTAAGCATGTTTCTTTAGAATAGTCCAGAGTTGTGGATGAGCTTCTTCCATGAAGTTGATGAAGATCTGCTGTGGGGAGAGATTATCATCCTGGAGTATTTCCCAGATGTAGTAGTCTCTGATGAATTTTTTGTTTGCAGATCCCCACATGGGTAGAGCTTCCTCTGGTATAAATTCTTCAACGTACCACAACTCCTTGCCTTCCCACTCTATAGTAGGCTCAAATCCTCCTCTTGTCCTCCTCTTCTTTCCTGCAGGCTGATCATCAGCCTCTTCTCCCTTCCTTTTGGCTGAGGATGTCCCAGCAGTGATCAATTGGACATCCTGCCTCTTCTTCGTTCTTAGCTCCTCCCTTATCTCTCCTTGAATGCTGCCTTCCCCTATATCCTATCTTCCCCCTTTTTGCCAGCATCAACCAAAATGGTCAGCTGATGCTCCATCCTGTGCATCCAGTCAGACATGCCAAAAGGCATTCTGTTATTTGTAGGGGGAGGAGGATGAGGGATTTCAAGCTGCAGCAAAGTATCAATCTTGGTATTGCTGGATTGGAGATCAGGCGTGACCTGAGATGCAAGCAACTCTCCAATAATATCCTTCACTATTTGTATTAGCAGCTCAGTCACCGCAGGTGAGATCTGCGAAGGTAGAGAGTGCTCGCCTGAGCCTTCTGCGAATGATCCACTAGACTGCAGAATCCTATCTGCAGCTGGCACTCCAGATGGGGTCTTTTCAGGTGTCCCTGGTCTGGAGTCCTCAGCCAACTCTGCGTCCAGGCTAGTATACCGGGCAGGCGCCCCAGCCTTGTCTGCAGCCTCTACTTCTGGCTCTTTCTCCTGCTCCTTTTCTTTCTCTTCTTCCTCCTTCTCTTGTTCTTCCTCCTTTTCTTCTTCATCAACATTCTCTTTTTCTTTTTCAGCCACTTGTTCTCCTCCTTCATCCTTATCATCATCATCATCATCATCATCATCATCCTTTTTCTCATCTTTATCATTCTCTCCATCATTCTCATCATCTTTTCCATAATTCTCATCATCCTCCTTTTCTTCATCATCCTCCTGATCTACTTCTTTCCCTTCTTCTTCTCCTTCATCCACTAACTCCTCTGTTTTTTCAACTTCTTCCTCTGTTTGTTTTTCAACTAAAATATTTTCTTCTCTTTCTTCCTGCCCCTCTTCTTCGTCATCTATAACAATGACTTCCCCTTCTTCTTCTCCATTCACTTCTTCAATCCTTATTTCTTTTTCTTCTTCCTCCTCATCTTCTTTCCCAAAGGATCCATCAAAGATACTGTACATTATAGAAAGGATGAATTGGTCCATGTTGGTTTTGAAATTTGACATGAACCAATTCTCCTAGAGGATCAAAACTATGTCTGATACTTTGCAAAAGTGTATCAGTACATCCTCTATGGCTTGGGGATATTCCCAACCACTGGTTTCAATATAGGTTTGAAGTTTAGCAAATGACAGTAATTTAAAGAATTTCCACTCTTCAAAAATATTGACAACAGAGTGTTTTAAAGCTTGTGGTTTGACTAATTGTAATTGCTCTATGGACAGGTTGAAAACATTGTTGTCCAGCAGGTTAAAGGTTTAGTTTGCTTCAGGGATTGAGATAATTAAACTTGCTTCTTCCTCCTCTATAATGGATGCTGGAGTGAGAACAGGGACGATCTGAGTTTCCAGGCTGCCTGGAGCAGGCTGGTCTTCCAGGTGGGTAGGCGACCTGGCTGCAGGACTGGTATAATGTTCTGGATGCTCCTCCTGGCTGAACTGCAGTCGCCTGGTCCTCTTGGGAGAGGGTTCTGGTGAGGAGTGTATGAATGATGGCTCGCCAGGGGCTGGTCCCTTTCTCTTAAACCGGACAGCAATCGGTGTGTTGTCTGACTCTGAGTCTGACTCAGCTGCAGTTGGGTTGACGTCTGCAGGTTGGTCAGACTCGTATGGTGAGGGTCTGGGGTAAGTCCTTGTATCAGACAAATCCTTTAATATTTGGGCTGCTCTTTTGTTGCCTCCCAACTTCCTCAACGTCTCTTGGTCCAGGTGACCAAGTCTATTGTTGATGTGAAAGGGATCAGTATTACCCTTTACCACACCCATCTTTTCCAATATCCAACTCAGCTGCGTTCCAAACGCCAGCTTGGATCTAAATTTCTTCTCATCATCAAGCCATTCGGCTTTGTTGACCTCGCGAACAAACTGCCTAAAGATGTAATCAGCCCAATCAATCTGCTCATCCTGAATAAGTGCTCCCAGCACTGTGAATTTTTCCGACAACAGTTGGTCGTAACTGCCGGCCATACCCATAATGATTTTGTTGGTAATATCCAACGCATACCGATATACTTTTTTTATTTCGCTCCTTTTGGCGGTGAGCTTCAGCTTCGCCGGCTGATCGTCCGCCTTGATCTTCTTCCAGGTGTCGGCTGGTGACTGCTTGAGAGCCTCGATGGCTATGTCGTGGTGCCTCATACCAAAAACTTTACGAATCGTCTCCGGCGAGATGTCGACTTGAACTCCGCCGACAGTGCCCTGATTCCTTCTTCAATCACACGGGCTTCACGGTAGAAAGCCATGACGTCCTCCTTGTATAGATGTTTGGGATTGATATCCAGAAATGGGTAGATCCCATTTAGTTTCATCGAGCAAATCAGGTCAAGGACGTTGTAGTTATCCAGATTTGCTTCCAAAAGGCCTTGGAAATCAACGACCAGAGAAAAGATGATCTGGTCTTTGACCGCCTTCATGTTAACGCCTTCAAAATACGATTCCATTTCTGCAAATAAGAGATTTTCAGTGTATTTGGAGTTCAAAGGATTTTTACTCCCTGTAATGATTGATTATGGAAGTGTTGTTACGTTCTTAATGTTTCATGACGTTGTTATTGAGGAAGATGATATATGAATATAGGACTTGGATTGTAAGTTGAATGATTGTTTATATGTTAAAGGATATTGGATTTCATTATTTTGATAGCTTTGAATACGGTTTCGAATCACTTAGTGTTCTTGATAATCGCCATATGTTGATCGGTATCTAAAATGCATGCAACTGCATGTCATTAGCGCACGCTAGTGTTGCTGGCTAACGCACGCTAATGGAAGCGACTTAGCGCACGCTACGTTAAGTGATTAATGTGCGCTAAGTCAACAGACAGTGCAGTATTTTCGTGTTGTGGTTATGAATTCATTATGGTTTGGATTGGATAGATCAGACTAGTGGTTAATCGATATATTGTAGAACCGTTGGTTTGTTGATGGGATAGTTAATTGTTATCGAACTTGTTATTTATCGAATTACTGTAATAGATTGAGAATATTGATCAGTGATTATAACCGTGTGTTGCGGTCGAACTCAAGAATGTTCGTAGATTGCTTTGATTGGGGCTGAGAAGCTTGTATACGACGGCAAGGAATTGGTAACGGCTTCATCGGTATCGAGGCAAGTTATTACTTGCTCAGTTTATAATATTTAATGAATGTTGTCTGTTTCATTCGTTTAGAATTCGTATAGCAATGTTTATAATCGTAATCACAGGAGATTTGGGATTATAAATTGTATTCGAGTTTTGGGAATTTAAATCATAATGAATATGATTTACTTTTGTTATTGGTATACTTGTATATCGAGGATACATTGTGATAAAGACGAAGATATGAATTATCTGCAATCCGTGATATTTTGGACCGTCGAGTATTGAGGATAATGGTCGTGATGGTTTAGACATTGAGATCACTCTCGAAGGACTCGGGGCAAGTACTCTAACCATTTTTATCATTTGTGTCGATCATGTCGTGATACATTCGTGTATCGTTGTTGTCATGCATTTGTGCATTATTGTTGTCGTGCATTGTGTACTGTTGTTTTGTGCAGTTGTGCATTGTTGTCATATGTCCACCTCGTGTTGGTCCGACGGGATCATCGGGGGATCTATGCTAGCATGCGCTGGATCATGGGACAGGTTTTTCCACCACTGGTTGGTCTGACGGGATCATCGTGGGATCTAGGCAGTGAACGCTGGATCATCGGATTACCTATGTATTGTTGTTGTGCATATGTATATTATTGGTTTGCCATAAGTGTACATTGTCGTTATTGTTGTGATCATATGGATGTTGTCATATGAGTATGCATTTGTAGGTCTTGTGTTAGCACCATGTTCGTATGTTGTGTTGATCTGATCTTGGATTAGACTGACGTGATTTCGTCATGGCATTTCATATATTGAGGTATGTTCCGTATTTCCTTTGGTATTTGTCATTTGATAGACAATCGAGTATTGTGTTGGGGTTTGATGATGTTGTTCGATGGATCGAATTGGTCAAGAGTTGGTATTTTTCTGTATCATGAGTAGCGATGATATTCTGATAATCTTAAGTATTGTTTAAGGAACAATACAGATGTTATGTTTGAGTTTGTTGGTTAATCGAGCTTACAAGATGTGTATTGTGATAATGGTTATTCTGATGAGAATTATTCGAGTAAGTAAAGTTATGACGGTAGGATTATATTGGTCGTATTCTTACTTAGTATTTTCATTGGTATGTAATTATTGACGTGATGTGATGGTTATCATTGTTGGATATTATGGCTGACCCCGTCGTTGGCTTTCTTTTTAGGATATTGGATATCGAGCTTGTAGCGGTCGTGGAGAGATGAGCTTCCCGGAGGATACTGGCTAGGGCATGTATTTGTATATTGAGTTTCCTGATCAATTGTTGTATTCCGCTGCTAGAGTATTTTTAATTGTTTGTCTTTATTCGCTGCGTGAGTATTTTTAAATGGCCTTTTGGTATCTGGTAACTTAGGTTACTTTGGCAATCATTTTCTAAATCTATTCTGTCGGTACGTGTAAGCAATATCTTAACGTATGTTTTTAAACTGTTGAGTTTTGGCATTCCGGGCCTTGTGGTTTCAAATGAGATTTTACGACGGTTTTGATAAATGAGTTTTATAAGGTCTTCGAATATTTTAAATAGATAATACCGTCGTTAGCCTCTTGGAAGTTTGTAATGTTTGCGAAAATTTCCTTCAGCCTTGTGGGTTCCATCTCGGGGCCCACGGTGCTGTAATATTCCTGGATGGCTCTGGGGGTGTTATAATACTGAGCTTTCCATCTCTATAAATCCTTTGACCCATACTTGAACAGTTAGAAATTATTTTTGACAAGGATAATGATATTGTGTGGTGGCATTGGGTGATATATATTGTTGGTAGTGTTGAAAATGGAGAAAACTTTTACTCCGCTTTTTTTGGGAACTTAGTAACCGGGTGTATTCATGTGACCCATGTTTACATTCGCGTAAAATAGTTACCTTAGATATGAGTATGCATAGAAGCAACTTGTGTATATTTTTATCCAAGTAACCGGGTGTATTCATCTGACCCATAGTTTACATTCGCGTAAAGCAGATAATAAACAACCCAAGTAAAAAAAAAGGGCAAAAAAAATGGTTGATTGAAAAGAAAGAAAAAGTGCTTAGATAGATCGAAGCATAAGTAAGGGGATCGACAGAAAGCTTCATTAAATAGCTTCTAAGTGCTTACCTGTTGATAAAACTCGATTCAGAATATTTTCTAAATGTTCGGTTTCAATTCACTTTATCCATAATTTTCCTACCCCAACTAAAGAGCGAACATTACAACCTAATAAAAGTCCTTTTTGATTTACGACGTTACACACACAAGTAGTAGAGATAATAGTCGATTTGCACGCCGATAGAAGTTTTCACTCATTGAATAAGCTTGCGCGAAAATATGTACCATATACACTTGACAGTGAGCGATACACTTATCCGGCGAGTTTTATGAATTCATACTTTTGATTAAAAGGAAACTTTCTCGAGATTTGACAAACTATAAAAAACTTGGTCTAATTTATCCCTTGAGGTGTAGTAAAATTATTGGTATGTTCAGTTGTACCATTTATGAAATTTACTTGAGGACAAGCAAATATTCAACTGTGGGGTATTTGATTAGTGCACATTTGATCTAAAAATTCATATACAAAATATTCCTTTTCCGGGCATAATCATACTGATTTGTTGATGAAGATTACGAGATGTAATCTTTCAAGAGCAATTGAATTTTATTGATATGGATCAGAAAATTACAATGCTTGAAAAGAAAGATACAGGGAATGCAGATTGCAAGAATAGAACAAGTACAATGATAAAGGAGCATCCAGGCTAATTCCTGTAATGAGCATGCCTCCAGGGCCTCCTGTCAGGATCATTGTCGGTTTCTCTCCACCAATTCTCCAAGGAATCCTTGCCTCGATCTTGGTATCGGTCTTCCTTCAGCATATTGGTCGAAGGCAAGTATCTTGTCATCGGGATGAGTGAGCCGATCACCTTTCTGGTGCCTTGATTTCATTTGAATCTACATAGGAAGCAATCCTTTTTCTAACATCCTCGCAAATTCATCTGCAGCCTCCACCAGAGTTTTGAATTTGTTGAACATAGTGGACTACCTGATGAGTTTGACAAAATATCTCATCAGCTCGTTTTCCCTCCAGTTCATCACTTCATCTGATGTAGGCTGTCGGTTGGCAGGCAGATGAATCTCGGCTGGTCTTTGAATATTGTTCTTCCAAGGTACACTGGGATCATGGAACTCTGGATGAGAACTAGTTACCCTGTATCCTTTTGCACCAAGTGAGGCCAGATGACCTATTGCAGCGGCAATGCTTTCCTCTAGAGCAGCGTCGAACTCTCTCTCTTTCTCAATCCTCTATTTCCGACCAGCCTCTTTAGCTTCTTGCCTATTTTTGGCATCATCAAGATATGTGACCTTAGCATCAATGTGTTCTAGGATCTTCATAGCATTATCCTGTTTGGTCCCAATATCCGTGATTTTGTAAACGAGAGAACTGAGTATCAGAGACATGTCATCGATTTTCTTGTCATGTCTCGACAATATGGATCCAGTCTCTTGGAGGGCAGCGACAGTCTTGGCTTCGGATATACGGAGCTTCTCCTGTTCTTGCTTCAGGATCATCTCTTGGCATTGTTGAAGCTGAGCAAGCGCCTGCCACAATACACTAGGCATCATGCGAAACGCGTCCGCACCTTGGTTACTTCTTGTTTCAAGCCAGAATGTTCATCCACAACAATCTCTCTCATCCGATCCAGCTATTTGCCAACATCATACAGTGCCTTTTCGGCATCATGCGTGAAGACTGTTTGGCGGATAATTGCGTAGAGTTGCTCTATCCGGGCCTCAGTACGCGGGGAGCCAGGGTGCACTAACTTTTCATCCTCGGGCTCGTTGAGTTGACGTATAACCACCTTATGACGAGGGTGTCATGGTCTATCTTCAGGCAAGAATTCGTCATCGGAATCTAACTTGGAGCTCACTGAGATATGAGATGCAGGGGCATCTTGCGTGGGCTCGACATGGGCAGGTGCTTCGGAAGAAGGTGTAACACCCCAAACTAGGCGACTATTACAGTGCTGTGGACCCCCAACTGGGACCCACTAGGCGAATGAAAATTAATGACTTAAATAATATAATTGCAGTACCGAACCACATTATATCATCAATTACTCCGATGAGGAGTTTTGAGTACAACACACCCAAGATAATACAGAATACATGTATATTTTATATGAAGATAAAATATACAACACTAAATGAAAATGAGTATCCAAACGGAAATCTGCAGCGGAAATAAAATGAAGAAAACATGAATAACTAAAAAGGACTGGCCCCCCTACTAGTATCAGTGGGACTCCTCGCTATCCATGTTCTCTTCCCGTGCTTTAGCCTTGCCATTACCTGAAAATAACATCCCCCAACGACGTCAGTTACACAGAACAACAATCCTCAAGAGATAAACAATCACCATAATTACATATCGTAGTTATAAAGTTAAGCTGAAGAGGGGTATCATAGTACGCCCGTAATGGTATGTGCAAGTGCACAAGACGAGTGTCCGGACACACCCTCCCTTGTACCTAATTTGTCTCACAGTGGTACATTACCGTGTGCACAGTCCATTGTGTCGGTGAACCCGATCACATGACCATCGCATGCCCGAGTAAAAATTCCACACATCCCCACCCGGACACGCAATATGAACCCGGAGGGTCACATGAACGAAAATGACCATAATGAATATCAATGAATAATAATTCGACAAGGGTCAAGAATGACTCACCGAGATGAATAAATGATGAAATGAATGATAACTCACGGAATTGATTGGAACCGTCGTTCCTCATGAAATGAAAGACTAGTTTGATAATTACAATGCTCAACATGAGTAATACACCATGAATGAATTATGAATATGAATGAACAACAACGAAAGGAATGAATATCCTTTTAACCGAGTAAGAATTAACTTACGCGACACCGGTGAAGAATGTCCTTCCTTGAACAAACGTCCTATAATGAGATGTCGGTCACTCGAACAACCTTGAATAACACAATTACCCATAATCCGTTCAATATACATATCAAGCACGATTATAACAACTCAAAAAGTCGATATGACAAATCCAAGTTCATTGGGGCATTATAACAAACACGTTGTAATCAATCTTCGAGTGTTTACAACCAATCCTCAAATATATCGATACCAACCTCCAAGGAGTGATTCAATCCAACAAGACATCTTCAACACAATCAATAATCCAAAATGAATACACAATTCAAGATTTCAACAACATCTAATCGAAAACCCCCAAATCCAAATCAATATTCAAAGTGTTCTTCAATAATCCCAATTAATCTGATGATAATCCTTAAGAATTCATAATCACAAGTATATCACTTCATATATCATGATTATCACATCCAAAATATCATATCCCAACTCAAAATCGAAAACCAAGATGTTGAAGAATTTACCTTTGAAGATCCAAACACTTCGATCCGGTGAATTCGAGTTAAATAGACTATCCAAGCTTCCAATCCAAGATGTATGCTTAGAACACTCCCACCAAAGTGATGTGATGAAGAAAATCCCTCCCAAGAACTTCTCTCTCGGAACTCAAGTGAATGAATGAGAAAAATGAGCTCAAAAACCGGTCCAGGTACTTAAGTACTGCCATTGTTACAGCCGTAACTCGGCCTACTTACGGCCGTAACATCTCCAAGTCAATGGCCTTACGGCCCTAACCATCCATATCGTACGGACGTAACCCGACTTCATCAAAAATGTGCCGACAGACATACGGCCGTAACCGCACATGCCTTATGGGCGTAACTCGACTCATACGGACGTACTCGACCAATTTTTACGGGCGTAAGAAGCCTTCGTCGAAACTGACCGGACACAGCTCGATCATACGGCCGTAACCGGCCAAGCCTTACGGCCGTACCTGCCTAAACTTATGGTCGTATGCCGCAACCCTTACGGCCGTAAGTCCTCTTCATCCGACATTACCTGAAAACCACGAACGTATGTTACGGCCGTAATGCTAGCATGTTATGGCCGTAACTCGCTGTTGGACGTCAATGAAACGACAATTCCGTCTACTCGACACACATCGCTGAATGATCCGACATCCCATACTTGTATGAATATAATTGAGTCCGACAACATGCAATAGATGATACTTCCAATACAAGACTACCCATCACGATGATTATGAAGATACGCTCGTCTCGATACTCAAACGGAGATGAATGACGATCAGTAATTGATTCGCGGCTAAAAATATGCCAACGATGAATACAATGAATGAACATGAATGATGAATGATTATTAATGAGTGAAAATTACTGAGTGACAATTACTAAATGATAATGAATGAATTACAATCGGGTATTAGATACTCCCTCTCTTAAAAGAGTTTCATCCCCGAAACTAAGGGTCAAATAACTCGGGATAACTCTCCCGCATACTATCCTCGGTTTCCCATGTAGCCTCTTCGACTCCGTGTCTAGACCACTGAATTTTAACCAAAGGAATCGTCTTGTTCCTCAATTGTTTGATCCGTCGCTCTAAAAATTGTATAGGATGCTCCTCATACGAATGATCATCTGTGATCTCGATTTCGTCGAACTGAAGGATGTGACTCAGATCGGCAACATACTTCCGAACTGAGAGACATGAAACACATTATGAATTCGGCTCAACGCCGGAGGTAAAGCCAATTGATAAGCCAGACTGCCTACTCGATCCAAAATCTCAAACGGTCCAATAAATCTCGGGCTCAACTTTCCCCGCTTCCCGAAGCGGAAGATACCTCGACTCGGGGATACCTTGACCAAAACGTGGTCACCTGCCTCGAACTCTAATGGTCGACGACGATTATCTGCATATGATTTCTGTCGACTCTGAGCGGTCAATAAACGACTTCTAATCAAATCTACCTTCTCACGGGTGGCTATAAGCATATGAGGCTCGATGCCGATTGATTCTGATAAGTCATCCCAACACAAGGGAGATCGATAACAACGACCGTACAAGGCCTCGTAAGGTGCCATCTTAATCAAAGCATGCCAACTATTATTGTACGTGAACTCGATCAACAGTAGTTGGGCTTCCCAATCGTCTTTCCAATCGAGGACACATGCTCTCAACATGTCCTCCAACGTCTAAATAGTTCGCTTTGATTGTCCGTCGGACAGAGGATGAAAAGTTGTGCTGAAATTAAGCTGAGTTCCCATAGTACGATGAACTGATTTCCAAAAATGTGACACGAATCGCCCATCACAATCAGAAATGATACTCTTAGGAGTACCGTGCAGTCTCACTATCTCTTTGATGAATAAGTGGGCAAGTCTCTCGGGACCCCATGTATCGTTAATCTCAAGGAAATGAGCTGACTTAGTTAAGCGGTCCACAACTACCAAAATTGTATTGACGCCACGATGACTTGTTGGCAAACTCGTGATGAAGTCCATAGAAATATCTTCCCACTTCCACTCTGGAATAGGAAGAGGTTTCAGCATACCCGCTGGTCACTGATGTTCTATCCTGACTTGCTGATAGGTTAAAAATCTCGAAACAAATTCTACGACTTCTCGCTTCATATTACTCCACCAGTAATTTTGTTTCAAGTCTTTGTACATCTTGCTAGACCCCGGATGAATGGAATAAGGGGTAGCATGAGCTTCTCTCAAAATCGAGTTTTCCAACTCGTCATTCGCCGGTATGCATAATCGATTCTTAAATCGCAAAAGTCCATCCTCGTCGACCACAAATCCAGGGGCTTTTCCCTGAGCCACATCCTATGGGATGCGCAACAAAAACGGGTCTGAACCCTGATTCACTCTGATTGCCTCCTCAAGTGGCGATGAGATATCTAACATGCAAATCTGCCCTTACACTCGTTGTAACCAAACCTCAATCTCGGGTCTAAGGAATTCCTGCTGAAGCTCCTTCTAAACGATTAAACGAGCAAGAATTTGATCCTGAATGGACTTACGACTCAAGGCATCGGCGACCACATTTGCCTTGACCGGGTGGTACAGGATCTCAATATCATAATCTTTGATTAGTTCCAACCACCACCTCTGTCGCATATTTAACTCCTTCTGAGTAAATATATACTTCAAACTCTTATGGTCCGTGAAAATCTGACAGGTGACGCCATAAAGATAATGACGCCAAATCTTCAACACGAATACCATGGCCGCTAGCTCTAGGTCATGGGTCGGATAGTTGACCTCGTAAGGTCTCAGTTGCCGTGAAGCATAGGCAATAACCTTCCCATTCTGCATTAGTACACATCCGAGACTGTGTCCGGACGCGTCACTATAAACCACAAATCCTTCCGTCCCTTGCGGCAAGGAAAGGACATGTGCTGAAATAAAACGAATCTTGAGTTCCTCAAAACTCCACTGACACGCATCGGACCACATGTATTTCTTATCCTTCCGCAAAAGGTTCGTCATAGGTTGAGCGATTTGAGAAAATCCTTCCACAAACTGCCGATAATAGCCTGCTAATCCGAGAAAGCTTCGGATTTCCTTAACATTCTTTGGAGGTTGCCAATCTCGGATAGCCTCCGTCTTCTGAGGGTCGACACGTACTCCGTCTGATGAAATTACATGTCCGAGAATTTCACCTCGTACATCCAGAACTCACATTTGGAAAACTTTCCATAGAGTTTCTCTCGTCTCAAAACGTCGAGAACCTGATGAAGATGAACTTCGTGCTCCTCTCGGTCACGAGAATAAATCAAAATGTCCTCTATGAAAAAAACCACGAACCAATCCAAATAGTCGATGAAAACCCGATTCATTAATTCCATGAACACCGTAGGTGCATTAGTTAACCCTGTAACACCCCCGATATATTCAGGAGTATTACAGCGCCGTAAATCCTTTACATAAGAATTTACAAGGCTAAATAAAGGAAATGACAATAACATATACCAGTTTATGAAATTTCTGAAATAAAATACAACCGACTGGTTCAAAACCGAAATTACAAATATTCCAAGAAGAGTTATTATTACATCACTAAAATCCAAACATTATAAATCGACGACGTACTCGAGTACTTATTAAAATTACCAACAAATAATGCATAAGAAACCCTATTGGAATATCACTCTGCACCCTCGTCGTCATGCATCTCCAGTGGTTGTTTTCCCGCTCTGCTAGATCCTGAACATACACAAATGTTCACCCTCGAAGGGGTTAGCACAACGATGCTAGTACAAGTACAATAATCATACAACAGTGATATAATCAACAGTTATATCATAACAAGTTTCTCCAACGAGAATATCCACAACACATATCATATCATAACAGTTTCAACATACTGATGGTATTCCAACGATCCAGACACAAGACTATAGATTCCCATGATGATCCCGGACCAACACATGGTGGAACTACTCCCAACGATCCAACAGACACGGCTATAGATTCACATGATGATTCCCGTCGGATCAACGCATGGTGGACATATATTCACAACATATTTACACGATAAAATCACATCATAATTGTCATAATATAAACAATTCTAATTAGAGTACTTGCCTCGGTTTGAAGACAAGAACAATACTTCCACAAAACGAACACTCGAAAGTCGTCCTCCTCAATCAATCACGCAACAAGATCAAACCTTAACAAAAGAAATGATATAGGATTTATCTCACGTCGTACGGATGTTTAACAATTCGATTTACGGCCAAAAGTTCATAAAATGCACCGATCAATCGCTTAAGCGACGCTAAGTACTGTGGTAGCGTCGTTAAGTTCGCTCGATAAAGACACGCAAACAACAAAGCCTAGCGTACGCTAAATATGTATGGTCAGTACTTCACTGATCAGTCGACTAACTCGTCTGATAGCTTAGCGTACGTTACATATCAAATGTAGCGTACGCTAACTCGTGCTCGATAGCGCACGTTAATATTCATAGCATAGCGTGCGCTATCTATGCATGGCAGTTTACTGCTGAGCAGTAAACTGTTCTTGCCATGATCGAAACAATGAAATCCTCCGTGATAATTCATGTTACCTCCATGAATACCATGTTCATACCCTTATGAATGATTTTACGAATAATGACAACTTCGGATTCAAGGATATGCATACCAATATAAAACTATATTCCATCCCGATTACAAATTTTCATACGGCAATTCGAAAAGCTTAACGGTTGATATCAACACCTTTATATCAATCAATATTATCATGCTGAAGTTGTTTAAACGTTCCATCTATACTAGATAAATCTTTCCATGATCAATCCTTTAGATTTATCTAACAATAATGATGTTAAAGTCAAGTCCAAGATTGCTATGAAGTCATCTACTAGATTCGGATTACCAATGATAGAAGCTTCATTTACATATTCAATGTAATAAGATTCGAAACGTGAAGAGCATAATCCAGGTACTAAAGGCTTATCTATCTCAATATTCCAAACATGATATACTTGGATAATTCATCTATGAAAATCCATATCTTCTTAACATGATCATCCAAATCGTTAGAATCCAACTCTAAGTCTGGAGATAGATTGAACATACCTTAATATGATGAGAATCACTGAACCGTAAGGTAGAATCCAACTCCGGTTGGTTGTATGCCACTCCAAGGTGTTATCCCACTTCAATGAATACTCCCAAGTGATAACCAATATACAAACACTCACAAGATGTGTTCTAAGTATGTAGTAGGATATCTCAGCTCTCTGGCCTCTCAAGTATGCAGAAGGAACGAGTAAAATGTAAGCCAAAACGAGTTGTTGTCCTATTTATAATATTCTGCATTTTAACAAGTTAGCGCACGCTACTAAGCATTCCTTAGCGTGCGCTAATAATGGTTGACTTTAATTGTCCTGCGGCCCGCTGGAATCTTATCCGGACCCATGTCCCGGCTGGCGCATGTGCTAGCTGTCCCGCTCAATAATTGAGTCCTTAGCGCACGTTACTCCTACCTGCATAGCGTGCGCTAATAATAGCCCGATAGCGCGCGTTAAGATACATTCTTAGCGTGCACTATCACAAGGTTGCATGAGCAATTTTGCATGTTTCTATACTTATGCACAATGATATCAATACACGAAATATCATACTCCAATAATCAAAACCACCAATCCGAATAATACAGGGTTTGAATACAGATGAAATACACTGTAATAAATCCGGATATTACATACTCTCCTTCTAAAAAGGAGTTTCGTCCCGAAACTCAAGACGGAAATAACTCGGGATATCCAGACTTCATATCAGCTTCCGTTTCCCAAGTGGATTCTTCCATTCCGTGACGTGACCATTGAACTTTGACCAAAACGATTGATTTGTTCCTCAGCTGCTTAACTCGACTCTCGAGTATCTTAACCGGTCTTTCTTCAAACATCCCATCCTGCTCGACTTCGATCTCGCCGAAATCAATGATATGACTGGGATCTGGTATATACCTCCGTAACTGGGATACGTGGAACACATTATGAACATGGCACAATGACGGCGGCAACGCCAATCTGTATGCCAACTCCCCAACTCTCTCGAGGATCTCAAATGGTCCGATATATCTCGGACTCAGCTTTCCTTTCCTTCCGAAACGAAAGATTCTTCGAGTAGGAGAAACCTTCAAAAGTATACGGTCTCCAATATTGAACTCCAATGGGCGACGGCGTACGTCCGCATAGGATTTCTGGAGACTTCAAGGTCAATGCCTTTTCACGAATCAAGGCTATCTTCTCTCGAGTCCGCACGATCAACTCTGGTTCTGCTCCGATCAAGTCTCGATTTAATCGTCCCAAAGATAGGGGCGATCTCGCATCTCCATCCGTATAATGACTCAAACTGGGCCAACTTATTGTAAGCATGCCAACTATTGTTGTAGGTAAATTCAATCAACGGTAGATGAATTTCCCAATCGTTTGACCAATCTAAGGCATGTGCCCCAAAGATGTCTTCCACCGTTTGTATAGTTCTCTCAGATTGTCCGTCAGTCTGCGGGTGATAAGCTGTACTAAAGTTCAATTCGGTCCCCAAGCCCTTATGAACTGCTTTCCAAAAGTGAGACACAAAACGGCCGTCTCGATCAGAAACAATGGTCTTCGGCGTACCATGCAATCGAACTATCTCCGAAATAAATACTCGTGCCAACCTCTCTGGTCCCCACGTATCCTTAATGCCTAGAAAATGAGCTGATTTGGTTAAACGATCAACTATCACCCAGATCATGTTCATTCATATCCTGGTTTTTGGCATATTAGTGATAAAGTCCATCGATATGTCCTCCCACTTCCATTCAGGAATCGGGAGTGGCTTCAACATTCCGGCAGGTCGTTGATGCTCGATCTTAACCTGTTGACAAGTCAAGCATTTCGAAACATAGTCCGCTACATCTTTCTTCATGTTGCCCCACCAGAAATTCTGCTTCAAGTCCTTATACATCTTACTGGTGCCCGGGTGGATAGAATAGGGCAAACTGTGAGCTTCCTTCATAATCGTCTGTTTCAGAACATCTACATCGGGAACGCAGAGTCGGTTCTGAAATCTCAAAACTCCATCATCATGAATTATGAATCCGTGGGCTTTTCCTCTGATCACTTCATCACGTAACCGAATCATCAGAGGATCATCTGTCTGTTTAGATTTGATTCCTTCGGTTAATGATGAAGTTATCGCCATCACGCACAGTTGTCCTTGGACTCTTTGTAACCATACTTCAATTCCTTCACGAATCATCTCTCGTTGAAGGCTAAGTTGGGGGGTCAGCGTCTCCAGCATCTGAATAGAAACAGGCTTGCGGCTAAGTGCATCAGCCACTACATTCGCTTTGCCTGGATGATATAAAATCTCCAAGTCATAGTCCTTAATCAGTTCTAACCATCTTCTTTGCCGCATGTTTAATTCTTTCTGACTGAATATGTACTTGAGACTCTTGTGATCCGTAAAGATCTGACAGTGAGTCCCGACAGATAATGCCTCCAGATCTTCAAAGCAAAAACTACTGCTGCTAGCTCTAAATCATGTGTCGGGTAATTCACTTCATAAGGTTTCAGCTATCGCGACGCATAAGCGATCACCTTATCATTCTTCATCAATACGCACCCAAGTCCTTGGTTCGAAGCATCACTGTAAACTATGAATCTTCCAGTTCCCTGCGGAAGTGATAGAATCGGTGCCGTCGTCAATCTCTTCTTCAATTCATCAAAGCTAATCTGACACAATTCATTCCACTCAAACTTTTGAGTTTTCTGCAGGAGTCGAGTAAGTGGGCGGGAGATTTTAGAAAACCCTTCCACGAATCGACGATAATATCCAGCAAGTCCTAAGAAGCTTCGGACTTCTTTCACGTTCTTAGGAGGCTTCCAATTTATAATTGCTTCGATCTTCTGAGGATCTACTCGGACTCCTTTAGCTGACACCACATGGCCGAGGAACATTACTTCCTTTATCCAGAATTCACACTTAGAGAGTTTGGCGTACAATTGCTCGTTTCTCAAAAGTTCCAATACAATCCGCAAATGCTGCGCATGTTCCTCTGGGCTCTTAGAATACACCAGAATGTCATCAATGAACACGACCACAAATTTATCCAAAAATTCAATGAACACACGGTTCATTAATTGCATAAATACAGCAGGTGCGTTAGTGAGACCAAACGGCATCACTACAAACTCATAATGTCCGTAGCGAGTTCTGAACGCTGATTTCGGAACGTCAGATTCCTTAATCCTCAGCTGATGATATCCTGATCTCAGATCGATTTTAGAAAATACCGTTGCCCCTTGCAACTGGTCAAACAGATCATCAATCCGTGGCAACGGATACTTGTTCTTAATCGTCATTTTGTTCAGCTCTCGATAGTCAATACACAGTCGAAGCGATCTATCCTTCTTTCGGACAAAAAGAACTGGCGCTCCCCAGGGTGAAACGCTTGGCTGAATATAGCCCTTGTCCAGTAACTCCTCCAGTTGTTTCTTCAGTTCGTACATCTCAGTAGGTGCCATACGATACGGTGCTTTGGAAATTGGTGTAGCTCTGGGTTCCAGCTCAATGGTAAATTCCACATCCCTTCGTGGAGGTAGTCCAGGTAACTCGTCAGGAAATACATCTGGAAATTCGTTCACAACAGGAATGGATGAAAGTTCCACAATTTCGTCTTCTTTCTTCATTGCATAATACCAATATCCGGTACAGCCCTGTTTTAACAATCTGACAGCTTTCATCGCTTTGATCAATTTTCCTGATCTTCCCGGTTTCCATCCTTCGAACAGTACTTCAGAGCCATCATCAGCAATCAGTGAAATATTCCTCCTTCGGTAGTCTACAATTGCTCCATACCGATTAAGCCAATCGTCTCCGAGTATCAGGTCATCTCCTTGCATTTCTATCACGATCAGATTTGAGAGCCACTCTCTGCCCCCAAATGATACAGGGAAATTTCTAGTTTCTAAATTTCCGACAATTCTCTCTCCACTCGGTAAACCAACAACATAAGGTTCACAAGTATAAAAACCGGAAATATTCAAACGATTTACACAAGACAAAGATATGAAAGAATGTGTAGCTCTGTACGAACAAAACGCTAATCGGCCGGGAAAGGATTTGGACAAGACTGATGCGACAAGAAGATCCCGATCATCTGTCCTCCTCATCTCATACAAACGTGGGGGAACAGATCCGCACTCGATGTCCCTTTCGGTCCCATTGTCCTCTCGCTCGCCTGCGGCCAAAATTCCCGAGGCATCTCGAACACTTTGCCGCGTCTGCTGACACTGCCTTCCTTCTCGAATCGGGCCGTGATGAGCGGGTTCCATTGTACTTAGCGGCGCCTTACAAAACGCCGCACGGTGCCCTTCCCGCCCGCACTCAAAACATGTAATCGAGTGCGCAAACAATCACGCCAAAGGTGGCACGGGCGACTACGCTAAAGCACTTCCAGCCGTATCCGTCGTGGCCGACATTGTTCCGTAATTCTTTCCGCTCTTAGATGGGTGCGGAGGTTTCTTGAAAGAAAAGAAGACTGGCCTTGCGGGGCCCATCGCTCTTGTGCTCGTAAAAGTACCAGAGACTTTCTGCTTCTTCGACTCCATAAACTTCTCCATTGCCGCTTCTTTTATTTCAGACGCCAACGCCTTTATCCTCGTATCAAGTGAGAGTGGTACATTCAAAACCGACATGTACTGGATTTCTCGGTTTCATCCTCATTTGAAAATGAATCATCATCTCCGCATCTGCTCACCGATGTCGAACAAATGCTAATCGCCGTTAAACGTCTTAATCGTCCTGGGATACGGGTTCGTCGATGGTTGAGCGGAGAAAATTCCCGACTTTGGCTTCCTCACGGGACGAGGGCAATCGAGCTTCCATCATCATTTTAAATTCCGTCCAATCAGATCATGATCTGTGTGTCGGATAGCTTCCCACCACTCGGATGCTTCCCCTATCGTAAAGTACTGGGCAATAGGAGCTCTCTGTCGTCCGGTAATTAATTCCAAAGAAAATTTTCTCCAGTTCCTTCAACCAATGGTCCCAAGTGGGAGTCTCGAAAAGCCACAAATTTGGGTGGTTGCATCTTTGCCACTTCTTGTAACCATCGGTCACCTTGATTTCCCATTTCTGAATCCTTTGTTGTCCATCTCCTGCCGAATTCGCCGCCACTTGCATTCGGTCCACGACTGAGCGAACCGAGTCATCCGGTTCACGACTTGACGAAGGATTTCGGCACACCGTGTTCTGTTCGTTATTGATGGATTGCTGCGGCTCGCCTGAGCTATGACTAGCCTGATTTGAAGGCGACGCCTCCCTTTCAGTATTCCTTCGTCCGCGTCCACGACCGCGACCACGTCCACGTCCGCCTCTCAACATACTGTAAGCACAAGTACTTAATATACAGGAAACAGCATCGTTCTAATATTCAAGTATAAAGAGACACAACGTGTAAAGAACGAGATAGAGTTTAGGAACTTACAACCACCGTTCACATGAAGACGTAGGCAGTGCAGTGATGTCATTTACGGCCGGTTACCTCAAAAGACATAAATGACCCCTATTTTAACCTAACGGCCAAGATATCCATAATCTTAGCTCCGATACCATATTCTATAACACCCCCGATATATTCAGGAGTATTACAGCGCCGTAAATCCTTTACATAAGAATTTACAAGGCTAAATAAAGGAAATGACAATAACAGATACCAGTTTATGAAATTTCTGAAATAAAATACAACCGACTGGTTCAAAACCGAAATTACAAATATTCCAAGAAGAGTTATTATTACACTACTAAAATCCAAACATTATAAATCGACGACGTACTCGAGTACTTATTAAAATAACCAACAAATAACAGACAGTAAACCCGGTCGGAAAATCACTCTGCACCCTCGTCGTCATGCATCTCCAGTGGTTGTTTTCCCACTCTCCTAGATCCTGAACATACACAAATGTTCACCCCCGAAGGGGTTAGCACAACGATGCTAGTACAAGTACAATAATCATACAACAGTGATATAATCAACAGTTATATCATAACAAGTTTCTCCAATGAGAATATCCACAACACATATCATATCATAACAGTTTCAACATACTGATGGTATTCCAACGATCCAAATAAGACACAGCCTATAGATTCCCATGATGATCCCGCGGACCAACACATGGTGGAACTACTGTCCAACGATCCAACAAGACACAGCCTATAGATTCCCATGATGATTCCCGTCGGATCAACGCATGGTGGACATATATTCACAACATATTTACACGATACAATCACATCATAATTGTCATAATATAAACAATTCTAATTAGAGTACTTGCCTCGGTTTGAAGACAAGAACAATACTTCCACAAAACGAACACTCGAAAGTCGTCCTCCTCAATCAATCACGCAACAAGATCAAACCTTAACAAAAGAAATGATATAGGATTTATCTCACGTCGTACGGATGTTTAACAATTCGATTTACGGCCAAAAGTTCATAAAATGTAACTGATCGATCGCTTAGCGCACGCTAAGTACTCTGTGTAGCGTGCGTTAAGTCTGCTCGATAGCGCACGCAAACAACAAAGCCTAGCGTACGCTAACTATGTATGGTCAGTACTTCACTGATTAGTCGACTAACTCGTCTGATAGCTTAGCGTACGTTACATATCAAATGTAGCGTACGCTAACTCGTGCTCGATAGCGCACGTTAATATTCATAGCATAGCGTGCGCTATCTATGCATGGCAGTTTACTGCTGAGCAGTAAACTGTTCTTGCCATGATCGAAACAATGAAATCCTCCGTCATAATTCATGTTACCTCCATGAATACCATGTTCATACCCTTATGAATGATTTTACGAATAATGACAACTTTGGATTCAAGGATATGCATACCAATATAAAACCATATTCCATCCCGATTACAAATCTTCATACGGCAATTCGAAAAGCTTAACGGCTGATATCAACACCTTTATATCAATCAATATTATCATGCTGAAGTTGTTTAAACGTTCCATCTATACTAGATAAATCTTTCCATGATCAATCCTTTAGATTTATCTAACAATAATGATGTTAAAGTCAAGTCCAAGATTGCTATGAAGTCATCTACTAGATTCGGATTACCAATGATAGAAGCTTCATTTACATATTCAATGTAATAAGATTCGAATCGTGAAGAGCATAATCCAGGTACTAAAGGCTTATCTATCTCAATATTCCAAACATGATATACTTGGATAATTCATCTATGAAAATCCATATCTTCTTAACATGATCATCCAAATCGTTAGAATCCAACTCTAAGTTTGGAGATAGATTGAACATACCTTAATATGATGAAAATCACTGAACCGTAAGGTAGAATCCAACTCCGGTTGGTTGTATGCCACTCCAAGGTGTTATCCCACTTCAATGAATACTCCCAAGTGATAACCAATATACAAACACTCATAAGATGTGTTCTAAGTATGTAGTAGGATATCTCAGCTCTCTGGCCTCTCAAGTATGCAGAAGGAACGAGTAAAATGTAAGCCAAAACGAGTTGTTGTCCTATTTATAATATTCTGCATTTTAACAAGTTAGCGCACGCTACTAAGCATTCCTTAGCGTGCGCTAATAATGGTTGACTTCAGAATTGTCCGGCAAGGCCCGCTGGAATCTTATCCGACCCATGCTACCGGCGCATGTGCTAGCTGTCCCGCTCAATAATTGAGTCCTTAGCGCACGTTACTCCTACCTGCATAGCGTGCGCTAATAATAGCCCGATAGCGCGCGTTAAGATACATTCTTTGTAATATCCGTATTTTTCTTTTCCGTGTATTTTCGTTTTTGGTGTATTTCTCGGTCGTAGTGACCCTCGTGTATCTTTTCAGCGTGTCCTTCCTGTCAAACTGTTGAACTGTATCCTCGTTGTGTTGTGCGGAACCGCCGTTTCGGGGTTGCCATGGATCCATTGCGTGTTGTTGGTCCCCAAATATTGATTCCCATCGTTTTATTCTCTTTACGGATCATTTTTATCATTTTGGGACCCAAATTGGGGTGTGGGCCGCGGCACAAGGTGCGTGCGCCGCGGCACACAAATTCCTCCAAATGTTGGTCGGACAATCTGTACTGTGTGCCGCGGCACACCCATCCGGTGCCGCGGCACACTCGTGTGTCTTCCGCGACCAAAACCCGACTGTACCGTGTGCCGCGGCACACGCAGGCTGTGCCGCGGCACAACGCGAAAACCTGGGCGTAGATTTTCGGCCTGTGCCGCGGCACACGGAGCGGTCAACTGTGCAGTTCGTCTTTATTAGGCGAAATCGGCCATTTCCAACCCATTTTTCACTGTGCGAGAGAGAGAGAGAGCTAAGGGAGGGGAGAACTCTCAAGCATTCTTCATTCGGGAGCCGATTTTTCATCATCTTCCTTCGGTTGTAAGGCTAGGGAAATCAATCTAACGCGCGTTCTACGGATCTTAGTACTCGAATCTTCCAAGGTAATGCTCTAAAACCCTATTTCGATTAATTTGGGGGTTTTGGGTTTTTCTTCCGATTCGTTCCGTTTCGTTGGTGGATTCATGATGTATACGATTGATATTGTTAGTATCTTTAGTTTTCCTACGGATTCATGGATATTTTGTTGATTTTTATGGAATCGAGAGGGTTTGGTTGTGGTCCGCCCTCGTTGTTATTTTTGTATGAATATACATGAATCGTAGGCGGGTTTCCGGGTGTATTCCTTTTCCGTAATCGTCTAGAGTTGGTTGTGATTGTGTTGTTCGAATCGTTAGGTTCATCCGCTTTCCTCACGGCCGTGCTTGATTCTTCCGCTCCGCTCGCCACCGTCTATTAATCGAGGCAAGTATCCTTATGAACTTACAATCTTGGCATAGTAGTTTTGTATGAGAAATTGTGTGTGTGTGTATGCTCACTACGGGTTAGACTCGACGGGGTCTCGTGAGGGGTCCACGGAGGTGTGGATCGACAAGCTTTGCTTCAACCACTACGGGTTAGATCCGACGGGTCTCGGTAGGGTCCACGGAGGTGTGGATCGACGGTTAATTGTGGTGCATTTTACAAATGTGATTTGATATTGGCATTTCCTAAATGAGTGCTTTCAACGGTTTTCTTTGTTGCATGCATTACTATATGTGTAAGATGTAAGTTGTTCATCCGTTACTTGTACTAGCGTAATTGCTAACTCCTCCGGGACCTGCTTCGGGAAATTCGCTTTATGAATTTCAGTCGTTCATCGAGACGAGCGGGCGCTGACCAAGATACGGATGATGGCCGTGCGTGATGATTGTGCACGAGATGTTTTAGTGTCTTTTTGTGTCTTTTCGTCTTTTGTGGCTTTTGAACTAATGGTTGTACTGAGTACTTAAGAGTTCTTGTCCGTCCCGTGTGTATTGTTGCCTATATGTTTGTGTCGATTGATGATGTTATGGACCGTAAACCGGGTGGATTATTCTGTTTTGCGTCTTTATGACATGGTTTTGGTTTGTCGTTTACGTGAGTCGATGAGTATGATGCTGTTCAGCCTGGTGGGTCCCATATAGGGATTCACGGCGCTCTAATATACCTCGAATATCTCGAGGGTGTTACAGAAAATGGTATCGGAGCCCTAGGTTTATGGATACCTAGGCTTGTCAGTTTATTGGGTCTTGTGGTGTTTGTTTTGCACATCATCGTCACGGTGCCATGATTCCAGATTTACCAAAGGTCCGTAAGTTTTCCTTCCTCTGCTCATTATTTCCTTGCATCGTACCTTTGATTCTCGACTTGTGATTGTTCTTCTCTCGTACTTACCCTCGTATGGCTTTTGCTACTTATTTGACTCCGATGGATGCCGGAAGAGGTCGTGGTCGCGTCGTGGTCGTGGACGCGACGGGGACGTGGGCACGGTGGGCGGCCACGTCACGCTTCGGAGCCGGGCAGATCGGCGACCGCCATAGCCATGCTTCTTCTCGTGAGCGTGCCGATCTTGGTATTGCGGCCGTAATGCAACAAATGGTGAACCAAATGGCGGCAATAGCTCAGCGGTTCGTAACCCGGATCAAGCCCATGCTAATCGGGCCGGGCGGACTGTTGGCTCCAAGATGTCATCAAGATGCATCCTCCTCGCCGGGAGCTTCAGACCCGATTGGCTGGGAAGGGTGGATCAAGGAGATGTCTAAGGTCTTCGTTGCCACTAACTGTCCCGAGGACCGTAAAGTCCCTATTGCTCAATATTTTCTCACTGGGGACGCTACGGACTGGTGGGAAGCCGTTGGGCCCAAAGACCATGCTGCTTCGTGGGCTGAGTTTCAGGAGTTGATGGAGACCGAATATTGCCCGTGGCCGGTCAGACAGGCTCGGGTACATGCTTTTTATGATGCTCAACCACGGGATATTCCCGTAGCTCAAGCTATTACCGATTTTAATAAGGAGTTGGGTTATGTGAAGACCCAAGTTGTCGAGGAGAGTGACAAGTTTTTCCATTTCTCCAGACGGATGAAGTTGCCGATTCGGGACTATATGTCGGGGCTCGTATGCACTACATTGAAGGATTATCAGAGTAGGGCCCTTGCTTATGATATGTCGGTGACGGCAAGTGAGGCGGCCCGCGAGAGTAAGAAGCGTAAGTCCGGGAACTTTTCGGCCACAAGAGTGGGGGTCAGCAGAGATCCCACCGCTACCTTCCCACGGCGGTGGTCCACCTGCTCACTGGGTCCTCGTGGAACTACCAAAGGCTCCTTTTCGTGATGTGAAGTGTTTCAATTGTGGTCGACGGGCCACATCGGTTGTACTTGTTTGAGCCCTTTGCCGACGTGTAATCGGCAGGGCCACCGAGCCACAAGGCCGTCAGGCCGAGAGGGAGAAAATTCTTGGTGCCCGGCTTCCATTCCAGCCTAGGGAACCAAGTGTGAATCGTGGATCGCTTGCTCCTCGCCTCCGCCGAGTGCTAGTCGGGAGAGGTCGGGTTCAGCCTCTAAGGGGGAGCTTCTAGTGTTGGCTCCGCCCACCCGCGTGTCTATGAGATGCGGAGAGCCGATGATCCGGGCTACCGTAGCGGCAGTACCGTTTATATTCTTTCTCATCCCGTCGGTGTGCTTTTCGATTACGGTGCTACGCATTCGCTTATATCTCTCGGATTGTGTGCGCCGTTTGAGTCTCGACCGTTTGACACCTTGTGAGCCCTTCATCGTTAAGCTTCCTAGCGGTGATAGGATCGTTGGTGATCAGGAGGTTCGAGACTGTTCTGTGCTTATTTGTGAGAGGACTTGGCCCTCTAATCTTATTGTTGTGAGTATCGAGGGTGAGGATTTGATCCTTGGTGATGACTGGCTCGAGTGGCATGGTGCGATCATGAACTACCGCACGAGAGTCATCACTATGTTAGCCGAGGACGGCACCGAGCACTCTTTCGCGGGGCGAAAGAGGGGAAGCCAGAAACTCGTTATTAACGCCTTGAAGGCGATGAAACTCCTGCGTAAGGGATGTATTGGTTATTGGTGCTATGCCTTGAAGGCGGAGAGTGGTGGAGTCGAGCTTTCGTCGATTCCCATCGTTAATGAATTTCCCGATGTTTTTCCTGACGAGTTACCGGGATTGCCACCGGATCGAGAGGTCGAGTTCACTATAGAGTTAGAGCCGGGTGCGGCTCCTATTTCGAAGGCGCCCTATCGCATGGCACCTTCAGAGATGTCCGAGTTGAAGAAGCGGTTGAGTGAGCTTCTTGAGTCGGGTATGTTCGACCGAGCGCCGCCTTGGGGCGCACCGTCCTGCTTGTGCGGAAGAAGGATGGTTCACTACGCTTTGTGTATCGACTATCGCGAACTAAACAAGGTGACCATCAAGAACAAGTATCCTTTGCCGAGAATTGATGACTTGTTCGATCGGCCAGTGGAGCTACGGTATTCTCGAAAATTGATTTGAAATCGGGTACTATCACCTCCGGTGAGAGAGTCCGATGTGCCAAGACAGCCTTTTCGGCCAAGATACGGACATTATGAGTTTGTAGTTATGCCTTTCGGTTAACTAATGCGCCGGCGGTGTTCATGCGCTTGATGAACAAAGTTTTTATCGAGTATTTGGATAAGTGTGTCGTTGCCTTTTATTGACGATATTCTTATTTATTCGAAGAATGAGGAAGAGCATGCCTATCATTTGCGGGTAGTATTAAACATTTTGAGGACCGAGCAACTCTATGCAAAGTTCTCGAAATGTGAGTTCGGGTCAAGGAAGTGATATTTTTAGGTCACGTGATTTCACTGAGGGGGTTCGTGTGGATCCGCAGAAGATTGAGGCCGTGTTGGATTGGGCACCGCCAAGAATGTGAAGGAGCTCCGTAGTTTCTTGGGTTTAGCTGGCTACTACCGTAGGTTCGTCGAGGGTTTCTCGAAACTGGCTCGACCACTTACACAGTTGCTCCAGAAATCCGAGAAGTTCGTTTGGAATGACGAGAGGCAGTCGAGTTTTGAGGAGCTGAAGAAGCGTTTGACTTCAGCCCTAGTTTTGGCGTTGCCATGTGGCAACGAGGGTTTTGCCGTTTATAGCGATGCTTCGGGTCAGGGTCTCGGGTGCGTATTAATGCAAAGACGGTAAGACCATTGCCTTTGCGCCGAGACAGCTTGAGGCCGTATGAGCTTAACTACCCTACTCATGATTTGGAGTTAGCGGCAATGCTTTTGCGCTCAAGATTTGGCGTCATTATCTTTTCGGCTCGCATGTCGATTTTTACCGATCATAAAAGTCTCAAATACATATTTACTCGGGAGTTGAATATGAGGCAGAGGAGGTGGTTGGAGTTGATTAAGGATTATGACCTCGAAATCCTTTATCATCCGGCAAGGCGAACGTCGTGGCCGACGCCTTGAGCCGAAACCGATCAGACCGCGATCACTTGAGATCCTTACGCCTCGCCCGAGCTTCGGCGATCTTTAATCGAGTTAGATGTTGAAGTTTTGTTGCTCGGAGCCGCTTGGACAACTTCGTGCTTTAGAGGTTTCGCTGCCTTTGATCGATGAAATTAAGTCAAGCAGTTAGAGGACCCGATGATTACTCAAATCCGAGAGAACGTTCTTAAAGGAAAGTCTCCTGGATTTGTGATTCACGAGGATGGTATTTTGAGATTCCAGAGCCGGCTTTGTGTGCCGAACGACTCAGAGTTGAGACAGAATATTTTACGGGAGGCCCATGCTACACCTTACTCCGTTCATCCTGGTTCGAGTAAGATGTACAAGGACCTAAGGAGAAATTTCTGGTGGAATGATATGAAGGATGAGGTCGCACAGTTTGTAGCGAGATGTTTGACTTGTCAGCAGGTCAAGATCGAGCATCGACCGGGTCAAGTTATTGCAGTCACTTCCCGTTCCGGAATGGAAATGGGAAGATATATCGATGGATTTCGTTACGAGTTTGCCGAGATCGAGGTCGGGCATGAATATGGTATGGGTGATTGTTGATCGCCTGACCAAGTCGGCACATTTTCTGGGCATCAAGGACACTTGGGGCTCGGAGAAGTTAGCTCGTGTGTTTATTGCGCAAATCGTGAGACTTCACGGTACTCCGAAGTCTATTGTTTCGGATCGTGACGGCCGTTTTGTATCGCACTTCTGGCAGGCGGTGCATAAGGCGTTAGGTACCGGTTGCGTTTGAGCACCTCTTTTCATCCCTGCATGATGGACGGTAACGCACTATCCGTGACGCTCGAGGACTTGTTGCGTGCTGTGCTCGATTGGAGTAGTGACTGGGAGGAACATTTGCCGCTGATCGAATTCACGTATAACAATAGTTGGCACGCGTCGATTCGGATGGCACCGTATGAGGCACTTTATGGGCGACGATGTCGATCACCGATTTGTTGGAATGAGGCGTCCGATTTGGTCGGGACCGAGCCGGATGTCGTTTTAGAGACGAGGCGGAAGATAGAATTAATTCGGGAACGGATGTTGACTGCCCAGAGTCGACAGAAGTCGTATGCCGACGTCCGTCGTCGACCTTTGGAATTCGAGGTGGGAGACCACGTTTTGCTAAAGGTGTCGCCGACGAAGGGAGTTTTTCACTTTGGGAAGAAAGGGAAGTTGAGTCCGAGATTTATCGGCCCCTTTGAGATCCTCGAGCGAGTAGGTGGGTTGGCATACCGTTTGGCGTTACCTCCGGCCTTGAGTCATGTTCATAGCATTTTTCATGTTTCCGCTTGAGGAAATATGTTCCGGATCCTAGTCACGTCATCGATTATGGCGAGATTGATATTGCTGAAGATATTACTTTTGAGGAGCGTCCTTTGAAGATTTTGGAGCATCGTGAGAAACGATTGAGGCACAAGACCATACCTTTGGTAAAGGTGCAGTGGTCGAGACACGGTGTCGAGGAAGCAACTTGGGAAACCGAGGATAGCATGCGTGCTAGGTACCCGGAGTTGTTTGTTTCTTAAGTTTCGAGACGAAACTTATTTTTAGAGGGGTAGAATGTAATATCCGTATTTTTCTTTTCCGTGTATTTTTGTTTTTGGTGTATTTCTCGGTCGTAGTGACCCTCGTGTATCTTTTCAGCGTGTCCTTCCTGTCAAACTGTTGAACTGTATCCTCGTTGTGTTGTGCGGAACCGCCGTTTCGGGGTTGCCATGGATCCATTGCGTGTTGTTGGTCCCCAAATATTGATTCCCATCGTTTTATTCTCTTTCCGGATCATTTTTATCATTTTGGGACCCAAATTGGGGTGTGGGCCGCGGCACAAGGTGCGTGCGCCGCGGCACACAAATTCCTCCAAATGTTGGTCGGACAATCTGTACTGTGTGCCGCGGCACACCCATCCGGTGCCGCAGAGTGCCGTGCCAAAGGCCGCTGCACACTCGTGTGTCTTCCGCGACCAAAACCCGATCAGACCGTGTGCCGCGGCACACGCAGCCGTGCCGCGCACAACGCGAAAACTCGGGCGTAGATTTTCGGCTCGTGCCGCACACTTTGCCGTGCCGCGCACACGGAGCGGCCAATCAGGCTTGCCTTTATTAGGCGAAATCAGCCATTTCCACCCCATTTTTCATCGCGAGAGAGAGAGAGAGCTAAGGGAGGAGAACTCTCAAGCATTCTTCATTCGGGAGCCGATTTTTCATCATCTTCCTTCGGTTGTAAGGCTCGAAATCAATCTAACGCGCGTTCTACGGATCTTAGTACTCGAATCTTCCAAGGTAATGCTCTAAAACCCTATTTCGATTAATTTGGGGTTTTGGGTTTTTCTTCCGATTCGTTCCGCTTCGTTGGTGGATTCATGATGTATACGATTGATATTGTTAGTATCTTTAGTTTTCCTACGGATTCATGGATATTTTGTGGATTTTTATGGAATCGAGAGGGTTTGGTTGTGGTCCGCCTCGTTGTTATTTTTGTATGAATATACATGAATCGTAGGCGGGTTTCCGGGTGTATTCCTTTTCCGTAATCGTCTAGAGTTGGTTGTGATTGTGTTGTTCGAATCGTTAGGTTCATCCGCCGTTCCTCACGGTCGTGCTTGATTCTTCCGCTCCGCTCGCGCCACCGTCTATTAATCGAGGCAAGTATCCTTATGAACTTACAATCTTGGCATAGTAGTTTTGTATGAGAAATTGTGTGTGTGTGTATGCTCACTACGGTTAGACTCGACGGGTCTCGTAGGGGTCCACGAGGTGTGGATCGACGAGCTTTGCTTTTAACCACTACGGGTTAGATCCGACGGGTCTCGGTAGGGGTCCACGGAGGTGTGGATCGACGGTTAATTGTGGGTGCATTTTACAAATGTGATTTGATATTGGCATTTCCTAAATGAGTGCTTTGAACGGTTTTCTTTGTTGCATGCATTACTATAAGTGTAAGATGTAAGTTGTTCATCCGGGTTACTTGTACTAGCGTAATTGCTAACTCCTCCGGGACCTGCCGGGAAATTCGCTTTATGAATTTCACGTCAGTTCATCGAGACGAGCGGGCTACTGACCAAGACACGGATGATGGCCGTGCGTGATGATTGTGCACGAGATGTTTTAGTGTCTTTTTGTGTCTTTTCGTCTTTTGTGGCTTTTGAACTAATGGTTGTACTCGAGTACTTAAGAGTTCTTGTCCGTCCAGGTTGTATTGTTGCCTATATGTTTGTGTCGATTGATGATGTTATGTCGACTGCAAACCGGGTGGATTATTCTGTTTTGCGTCTTTATGACATGGTTTTGGTTTGTCGTTTACGTGAGTCGATGAGTATGATGCTGTTCAGCCTGGTGGGTCCCATATAGGGATTCACGGCGCTGTAATATACCTCGAATATCTCGAGGGTGTTACATTCTTAGTGTGCGCTATCACGAGGTTGCATGAGCAATTTTGCATGTTTCTATACTTATGCACAATGATATCAATACACGAAATATCATACTCCAATAATCAAAACCACCAATCCGAATAATACAGGGTTTGAATACAGATGAAATACACCGTAATAAATCCGGATATTACAAACCCAAACGGCATTACTACAAATTCATAATGACCATAGCATGTTCGAAATGCCGTCCTTGCGATATCCGACTCTCGAATTCGCAACTGATGATATCCAGATCTTAAATCGATCTTGGAAAATACTGAAGCTCCCTGAAGTTGATCTAATAGATCATCGATATGGGGTAGAGGATATTTATTCTTGATCGTCACTCTGTACAACTCCCGATAATCGATACACAAACGAAATGAACCGTCCTTCTTCTTGACAAATAACACTGGTGCTCCCCACGGGGACGCACTCAGTCGGATATAACCTTTCTCGAACAATTCCTCTAGTTGATTCTTCAACTCCTGCATTTCGGTCAGGGCCATCCGATATGGTGCCCTCGATATTGGATACGTACTGGGATCCAACTCAATCGTGAATTCCACATCACTCTGTGGAGGCAAACCAGGTAACTTGCCTGGAAATACGTCGGCATATTCCTTCACTACAGGAATATCCGTCAACATCACTGATGATTTCTCGGTCTTGGTCATATAGCACCAATAACCGACGCACCCCTGATTGAGTAATTTCACTGCTTTCATCATATTAATGACTCTACCGAAACAGCTGGGATTACCTCCCTGGAATACACATTCGACTCCATCGGCTGAAATGATAGTGACCATACGCTTGCGGACATTAATGATGGCATCCTGACGATCCATCCAATCAATACCCAAGATAACATCGTCTCTCGGTAAATCTACTACGATTAGGTTCGCCAACCAAACACAGCCATTAAGATGAATTGGATAATTCTTAATCTCACGATCTACGATAATTCTTCTACCGTCAGGTAGACCAATGATATAAGGTTCACAACTAGTAGCACTATCCAGATGAAGTCTACTCAAGCATGACTCGGAAATGAATGAATGCGATGCACTATTATCAAAAAGGGTTCACACAGGTTGAGATAGAATTTCGAGTGTACCTGAGATCATCTGGGCCTCCGAAGCGTCGGTCTTCTTCATCTCATAAATTCGGGGCTTGTCGGCCCCCGAACCAGACGCTCCCGTCTGATAGCTTTTGGCCCCGCCTTTGTTTGCTCCTGTCATTTTAAACGATATGGACTAAGTGGCCTGATTATGAATAGATGATTGCTTCGGGGCCTGAGATGATGCTGGAGTAGGTTTGGAGTCTCTTCGGCAAAAACGGGCCTTATGCTCACCAATCCCGCAGTTATGGCACGTGATAGTCTGCCTCGGACACTTGGTGCTAAACTGACCCTATTCTTCACAGTTGAAACAGGTGATGGCCGAACTGGCCGCTCGGGACTGAGATTTCGTGGGTTTCGGCGCCATAGGAGGTCGCTCAGAAAAAGTAGAGCCCGCACGAGGCTTCTTGAAGGTTGCCTGACTCCCTTCAGACTAATTACGATTCTTAGACTTCTTGCTAGCAGATGAAGGCTGCTGCTTAGCAATCTCCTTAGCAGTAAGCTCATAAGTAAGAGCTTTCTCTATGAATTCGGCCAGGGTGGTGCAATTGTGATTAAGCAACTGCATCCGCATACGAGGTTTCAACCTCTTGCTAAAATACTTGATCTTGTCCACCTCGGAGTGAATAATAGATGAGGCGAAAGGAAGTAGCTCCTGAAATTTCTCAGCGATGGCGAGAACATCATTGTCCGCTAAGGGGTCGGGAATGAGTAATTTTGATAACTTGGCCTCTCTGAGTGGGTCCGGATAATACCTCTCCATCATGAGAGTCTTGAATTGATCCCAAGTACAAGATCCGTCGGTGGGCTTCAACGATAACCACCATGAATGAGCGCTCTTACCCAGATAGTAAGCCGCAACTGAAACTTTATGCCCTTCGGGACACTCTACCATAGCAACCAACTTCTCTAAATGCTCAAGCCAGTGAACAATATCTGCCGGCTCAAACGAGCCCTCAAAAGTAGGTGGTCTTTGGCGAGAGATGTCGCTGATAATACTGCTCACACTCCTCTCTTGACCCTGAGGTGGCAGCGGAGGAGCCTGCTGATTCTGAGCAGCTGAGTTCTGCATCGTCTCCATGAGGCGTGCCATCTGAGTCATCTGGGCCATCATGCCCTGCATAAAAGTGAGTGGATCAACCCGAACACCTTCTGATTGAGCTGTGTCTCGGGTACGACTCCCTGACAGTGAGTGATCATTTCTGGGTGAATGAGTGGCAGCGTCGCTGCTCGATGAATTTACATTATTCCTCTCATTCGCGTGTGTATTCACACGAGCTCCCAGGTTTCGGCCTGCACCGCGGCCTCTTCCCCTGCGTCCTCTGCCAGCTCTCTCCATACTGAAGTGGGAAATTCACAAGATAATTATAGATCTCGCATGAGTACCGTAATATTATTACATTATGAACTGATGATAATGAGCATACGCGCTCTAACGCAATTATTACATGGATGATCAACTCAGGTGACATGATTATCTAATGAAATTCTTGAAATGATTATCTTGAACAACTTAACGAGATTAATGATACGATCCTTACGATCAACAACTGAGCAATGAAATGAACTGAGTGATTAATGAGTTAACATGATCGACATGATCAAAATGAAGATGATGATTGAGGATTGTTGACTGTTGAATGATGAATGAGTGATTCTTATTGCCAGAAATTATACCATGGCGTCAGAAATCTTACTGTTCTTTGGTCTGAGGGGCTTGGTTCTTGCACATGTCACACCTGATGCGAAAGTCCAATGATACTAGTTTGATGAACGATGGTTTCAATGAGACATGACTCGGAAGGTAGTATTCAAAACCACACTCCGATACCAACTCTGTAACACCCCAAACTTAGGCGACTATTACAGTGGCGTGGACCCCCGACTGGGACCCACTAGGCGAATGAAAATTAATGACTTAAATAATATAATTGCAGTACCGAACCACATTATATCAATTACTCCGATGAGGAGTTTTGAGTACAATACACCCAAGATAATACAGAATACATGTATATTTTATATGAAGATAAAATATACAACACTGAATGAAAATGAGTATCCAAATGGAAATCTACAGCGGAAATAAAATGAAGAAAACATGAATAACTGAAAAGGACTAGGGTCCCCTACTAGTATCACTGGGACTCCTCGCCATCCATGTTCTCTTCCCGTGCTTTAGCCTTGCCATGACCTAAAAACAACATCCCCAAACGGGTTCAGTTACACAGAACAACAATCCTCAAGAGTTGAACAATCATCATAATTACATATCGTAGTTATAAAGTTAAGCTGAAGAGGGGCATCACAGTACACCCGTAATGGTATGTGCAAGTGCACAAGACGAGTGTCCGGACACACCCGCCCTTATACCTAATTAGTCTCACGGAGGTACATTATCGTGTGCACAGTCCATTGTGTCGGTGAACCCGATCACATGACCATCGCGTTCCCGATTAAAAGTTCCATACATCCCCACCCGGCCACGCAATATGAACCCGAAGGGTCACATGAATGAAAATAACCATAATGAATATCAATGAATAATAATTCGACAAGGGTCAAGCATGACTAACCGATATGAATAAATGATGAAATGAATGATAACTCACGGAATTGATTGGAACCGTCGTTCCTCATGAAATGAAAGACTAGTTTGATAATATAATGCTCAACATGAGTAATATACCATGAATGAATTATGAATATGAATGAAAAACAACAAAAGGAATGGATATCCTTTTAACCGAGTAAGAATTAACTTACGCAACACCGGTGAAAAATGTCCTTCCTCGAATAAACGTCCTACAATGAGATGTCGGTCACTCGAACAACCTTGAATAACACAATTACCCACAATCTGTTCAATATACGTATCAAGCACGATTATAACAACTCAAAACGTCGATATGACAAATCCATAAGAAACACGTTGTAACCAATCTTCGAGTGTTTACAACCAATCCTCAAATATATTGATACCAACCTCCAAGGAGTGATTCAACCCAACAAGACATCTTCAAGACAATCAATAATCTAAAATGAATACACAATTCGAGATTTCAACAACATCTAATCGAAAACCCCCAAATCCAAATCAATATTCAAAGTGTTCTTGAATAATCCCAATTAATCCGATGATAATCCTTAACAATTCATGATCACAAGTATATCATTTAATATATCATGATTATCACATCCAAAATATCATATCCCAACTCAAAATCGAAAACCAAGGTGTTGAAGAATTTACCTTTAAAGATCCAAACACTTTGATCCGGTGAATTTGAGTAAAATCGACTATCTAAGCTTCCAAATCTAAAATGTATACTTAGAACACTCCCTCCCAAGTGATGTGATGAAGAAAATCTCTCCCAAGAACTTCTCTCTCGGAACTCAAGTGAAGGAATGAGAAAAATGATCTCAAAAACCCATCCAACTACTTAAGTACTGCTATTGTTATGGCCGTAACTCGGCCTACTTACAGCCGTAACATCTCTAAGTCAAGGCCTTACGGCCGTAACCTGACTTCGTTGAAAATCTGCCGACAGACATACGGCCGTAACCGCACATGCCTTACAGGCGTAACTCGACTCATACGGCCGTACTCGGCTAATTCTTACGGGTGTAAGAAGCCTTTGTCGAAACTGACCGGACACACCTGCTCGATCGTACGGCCGTAACCGGCCAAGCCTTACGGCCGTACCTTCCTCAACTTACGGTCGTATGCCGCAACCCTTACGGCCGTAAGTCCTCTTCGTCCGACATTACCTGAAAACCACGAACATATGTTACGACTGTAACTCGTTGTTGGACGTCAATGAAATGACAATTCCGTCTACTCGACACACATCGCTGAATGATCCGACATCCCATACTTGTATGAATATAATTGAGTCCGACAACATGCAATAGATGATACTTCCAATACAAGACTACACATCACGATGATTATGAAGATACTCTCGTCTCGATACTCAAACAGAGATGAATGATGATCGGTAATTGATATGCGGCTAAAAATACGCCAACGATGAATATAATGAATGAACGTGAATGATGAATGATTATTAATGAGTGAAAATTACTGAGTGACAATTACTGAATGATAATTACTGAATGATAATGAATGAATTACAACCGGGTATTACAGAAGGTGCTTCGGAAGGCTGTGCATCTTTTTCAGTCTCTGGGATAGGAGGGACTGATTGCTCCTGATCTGTTTGGGTTTCTATAGTCGGGCATACTGGAGGGACTGATTTCTCCTATTAACTCTCAGCTCCGCCTGCTCCGTCAGAGGGACTGATTCCTCTTGTTGGATGGCGCGGGCTTCTTCTTATTGGGTAGGGACAGGCTGGGCTATCTGCTCAGGAACTCTTTGTTGTTCCTCCTACTGTACATTGTTGACATCTTCCTATTGAGGGGTGGGGGACTGATGTCTATCAGAGGTCCCCTGACCCTGTTGGTCTTTTTCAGTCTCTGTAGGGCAATGTCATAGGCATCTAAGTCCAAGTCGGATTTGTGGCTGTCGGAGGGAGCTCTATCATCAGAGTGAGACATCCCTTTCAATCGAGCTTTTGCTTTTGCCAGATAATAACTTGTGATCAGCTCACGGCAGAAATGGTTATCCCATTGAATCAAGACTCGAATATCTTGAGTATCCGTGACCTCCAAAGCAAAAGTTTCTTCTTCCTTCCATTCCTCCTGGTTGTACAGGGCGTCGTATGGAGCGACCCAGTAGTTCTTCCAAGCAACAAAGCGCTCAAAGTATTGTTCGATGTGTACCTAGATAAGAGTTTCGTTTATGAGAGTTGAAGGGGAGGGGCTCCTTACAGCATTTGGGTCTACTGTAGGGATGGGATCCGCAACAGGTGTGAAATCCTGTATTGGAGAGGGGATCCTAACAGGAGTTGGTACCCTGATGGGAGATGGATCCTCTACGGGTGTGGGTTCTCTCATAGGAGAGGCGGCTCTCGGCTCCAAATGGGTAGCCAATTCGCCAGTTCCTTCTAATTTGGCAAATAATTGGTCATCCGTCATAGCCGCTACTGGCTCAGGATCTGCAGTCTTTGCCGCAATTATTTCTTCCGGAGGGGTTGCACCCTCGGGGTGTTGTATAGCGGGTTGCGCCGATGTAAAGACATCTACAGTGACCGCTGTAGTCACTTTAGCCTTAGATTCGGTTGCCTATTTCAGCTTCTTTTTCTCAGGAAGCATGACCTGTCACACACGCTTCCCTTTCTCTTCTTCTTCGACTTTTCTTCACTCAGAGACTTGAGAGTGACATCCCTTGGATCATCTGAAATGGGCAAATTCCTAGCAAAAGGGTCTTGTCACAATCAGCCCGTCTTTGTTGTAGGCAGATGGCTTTCTCCCGCCAATGTACTTACCAGGTCCAATATTCTTGGCTCCTTTGGATTGTGGCACATCACACTTGGTAAGAATGTGGTTGAGAATAAGTCCAAAAGACTTTTTCTGAGTACTAGGCTTGGCAGCCTCTTCCTATAACCTCTTCAAAAGGATCTGACACCAATTCACTCATTCTCCAGACATGATGGCGACCATCATTCTGAAACAAAGATTTGTGCACAATTCAAATGCACCGGTTCTGTTCTCAATCATACAACATCAAAAGTCATGTAAATAGACGAAAGGTAGACAAAATCTTTTCTTGTGGTAGGATGGATGGACTTTCTTGTCCGAGCCATCACCAATAAATAAACCCCAGTAAGCAGTGAAAATTTCTTGTGACCCGAAGGTGTCAAGCTCTTCCATCTTCAGGCCATCATATGGAAAACTGTAGATGTTTTCCAGAAGTTCCCGGTTGACGCAGATCTCAACTCCGCGGATGATAGCAGAAATATCAGATACATCTCCTCCTCTTTTCAGAGACAAGAACCTAACAGAGGCGTCGAGATAGAATTCCTCGACAATACGCTCATCATAGAGCTCAGGATGAAGACTTCCCAGACGATACAGACCTTGTTGCCTCATTCTCAACACGACCAGCTCCATCGAGTCGACATCATCGGATTCCAAGTTAACTCTCTCAAGGACGATAGATCTGGAAAATATTCGCTCGTCGATAATGGAGTCTTTGTTCTTGACGGATAAAGAAGATCTATGAGAATATGCCATTGATACTGAAGAAAATAAGTGAAGTAGCAAAGAAAACAGTAAATGCAGTAAGCTATGTAGGCTGTTTGCTCTTGGACTCATTTAATTTACAGAAAGTGTAAAGAGTCAAAGGGAGCAGATGACAGTCCTTTTATAGTGTGCAGGGAAAATTAGGGTTACAAACAATAAACGGTCAAATGGATGGGAACCATTTTTGAAAAGAACGAACATGATGAACTGAGAGTAACTTGTACATCTTATCCATCCGTTTTTGAAAATGACAACCGGTCCCACTTCTGACAGTTCGTCTCCCTCATTGCATGAAATGGCGGTTTTGAATTTATTAATATCGTGGTATTTAAGATAGTGAAGTCCAGATGTCGTGTAAAGCATTAAATAATAAGATGTTTGAATTTTAAAACATGGCACGTGGACTAAAATTGTTTTCAGTACAAATAGAATAATAATATTATGTTAATTGACATCCCATAGTGTATGTACTGTATCGGCGAATAATACAGTGTTCCCCTTTACAAGGTACATACAGGATTTAATTCTTACAGCAATGCTTGGATTAATACTGTATTTATGGGTCGTACTATATTCCCCCTTAATTAATGCACAGTTAATTAATGGTGGATACTTTATTCTTAGATCTTAAAGCATTCCCCCTCAATTGATGAGTAAAAGCATAAAAACTTACAAGGAGTCAGGCTGCAGCATTTCTAATTCTTGTCGAAGCATACATAATCTGGTTGTGTTGAGAGGTTTGGTAATGTAACATCCCCAAAACCGTATGGGAATATTACACGCCGTAAACCCTTTCCGCAAGGATCTATCAGGCTAAAAGTCCATAAACAACCAAATGCTTGCCTGGCCAGGGTCAAACAATATAATAATACAGACCGTTAAGGTCACTTACACATAAACACACAGACCGATGAGGTCACACAACTCTATCAACAAGACTGACTAACAACATTACCCACGCAGGGGTCGAAATACAATATATCGGAAGACTGAAATCAACTCTGACAACACAACAAAAATAAAACAACTCTCGACTCATGATTAGTATCGCAGCTCGTCATCCTCTTGTGCCAATCCTGTGACTGCTCCCCTGAATCTGCATGTACCTGGACGCAAAACAGACATCCACCCCCCAAATACTCGGGGGTTAGTAAAACTCCACTGTTTTACTAGTGCAAGTATCAAACCATACGAAATGTAACAAGCAAAAAGCAACTACGAATTTAATACGGAAATCCATTATCAAAATGTTCCCGAGAAGTTTTAGAATTTCGAACTCACGTAAGAGATATTTGAAAAGGAAGACATCATCTCGGGGATTTTTAAAGCAGAAAATCTTTTGGACCTCGAGTCCCAATTTACAAAACCTTTTCGTAAACAATAGGGCCTTAGCCCGATTCTCGTTTCAAAGCATACTAAATAATATATCATTATGAGTCCGAGATCCATATTTAAAATGTTACCCGAACAATCACTGCTACACGATCATTGTTCGTACACATCATGTACCGAACTCCGGAGGCCTCGACGGACCTTACCCGGAACACACACACTGTTCGTACACATCATGTACCGAACTCCGGAGGCCTCAACGGACCCTACCCGACTACAACATCGTTTGTACACATCATGTACCGAACTCCAGAGGCCTCGTCAGACCCTACCTGGATCACACACCTTGTCCGTACACGTCATGTACCGGACTCCAGAGGCCTCGTCAGACCCTACCTGGTTCACACACTTTGTTCGTACACATCATGTACCGAAAAAGAAAAGAATTCACACCGCTCCAGCCATCTCCCGCACCGCTCCGGCCATCTCTCCCTCCAGCCGTTCCGCCTTCACCTCCCGACCCTTCATCTTTTAGCCTGATCCGGTTCCACAGTCCTCCATCCGATCGAGATCTCTCATAGCCGTATCATTCTGCAGCTTTATTTGCACAGATCCATGGTCGTCGCCGAAGCTCACGACGCCTGAAGCTTCGTCATCATGCCGAAGAAAAAAAGAAAGTCTCGGTCGCCCTCTAAATCTAATGTCATCCCACCGGCTTCAGTAGACGTCATCTGCAGTAAGCCGGTTTCGTCGCCAGCACCATCTTCCTCGCCAACCTCGTCGCCATCACGGTCGCCATCGCGTCCGCCGCTGGTAGTGCCGTCGCATGCAATGACCGAAAATATTTTTCCACCACCTCTGCAAAGCTCCGGCGTCGCCGTGCCGTGTTCACAGCAGCTGCCGTTTGCACCATCGCCGTCGCTCACAACCCTAGCGGCGGATGAAGTTCATGCTTCAAACAAGGAATTTGCTGGTCCGTCCATCTTAGGGCCTTTCCCATCAGACGGTCGGAATTTGACGGGCCTCCAATTAAATAATGAAGCCCAGCCCACGAAAATGGAGGTTAGCCCAACTGCTTTCTTACCTAATCACCATGGGCCTGCTCTACTTTGGCCCAGTTCTTATATGAAATCTGGCCCAACCGTTCTACCATCTTTAAGCCCAGAAAATTCTTCTTCTAGCCCACTCAACCTAAAAACTAAATCTTCTGAACCCATCTCACTTAATCTCAACCAACCTGATTTTGTTTTAGACCAATCAAATAATTTTATTCCTCTTCAACCCAAACCTTCTAAACCCAATACCCTTTTAAACTTTTTCAGGCCCACAATCAAAATTCAAGCCGACCCACCCTCATTAAAACAACCCACATCCATTTCCCCAGCTGCGGCCCTCCCCTGCGAGCCTCCCCAACCCATCTCCCCCCAGCCCTCAAACACCACCTGTAACACCCCCAAGACATTCAGGGCATATTACAGCGCCGTGGACCCCACACTGTGGAATCCACCAGGCTAACATACCAAACAAGACATTCAACAACGACAACAATGATCAATAATACGACAATTCAAATGAGATTACAATCCAACAATAAATTCCAACATTAATCCATTTCCCAAACAGGAACACAACATTAACAATTTTGTAAAAGAAGTACTCGAGTACGTAAACCAGTTTTTATAAAACAAAATCCCCAAAGCAAGATATCAAATATTAGACATATAGAACATCAATAATCAACTTCTGGACAGTATCATGCTCGCCCATCATCCTCATACGGCTCTAGTGCTCGCTTGTCCCCACGATCAATACCTAAAATACAAAAAGTATTTCCCCCATTTAAGGGGTTAGCGACAACTGCTAGTGCAAGTACAATCCATTTGAACTACATTCTAATCAGATGAATATATGCGCCAAAAAGTCATTTTAGAAAACATTTTATATTCCGGAATATTTATGATGTACACACAAAACACATTATCTCCAACAAATCATAATTCAAAGTTAACCGTTGGCACGAGACTCACGGCCACCGTACCCCGCAGAGCCCCGTCGGATATCCCTGGGTGGCTAACCACAGTTCGTGATACGCACACACACGGCAATACGTATCCCTAGAGGCCCCGTCGGACCGTCCCTAGGTGAACATACACATATCTCCCCACAACAACCACATATAGCCATAATTCAAATACTAGAACATGTAAACAAATGTAAAGTACTTGCCTTTGAGACATTCTTGAAGAAACGGAGATGAAACACGACTACGAACGGTCCGGGTGGAAAGCGACGGTTCCTAAACGAAGGATCAATACAGTTCAGTCCCAACGGACAACAATATTCTACTGGAATACACCCATAACCCCGGTTACAATATACGACAATAGACGGTCAATTGATACGGGCGAGGGTTTACGCAAAATCTCCCCGTATCGATAATTCACGGATTAAAATCAAGGAATTTGGATTTGGAATCATTCAACAATCACAAACGGTGAAGAATATCATAACATACTGGAATAATTCGGTTCCAATTAGCAAAACCCGGAAAAACCCCCAAATTTGACGAGTTAGGGTTCTAGACGAAAATACCTTGATTTCGGATGATGGATGACGATTATGCTGATGATAATATGTTGGCACGACTCTACGGTGATGGAATGTGAATAGAACGCCGATCAGGACTGATGGAAATCGCCTCTGAGGTCGCACGTCGAAGAAACGAAGGAAAAAGAATGAAATCGCTGCTTCAAAGCGCGTGGGCTTATATAATTGTGAAGTTAGCGCACGCTAACTGTCATATATAGCGTGCGCTAACGGGGTCGTGATAGTCCAGTGGCTACTGCCACCATTCGTTAGCGTACGCTAACAAAAGGGGGTTAGCGTACACTAACTGCTTATCGGTAGCGCACGCAAGGGAACAGGGGTAGCGTGCGCTACCTACATGTTAGCCAAAGATCGCCGATGTCACACCAGCCGGAAGGCTGGCCGAGGGTCTAAAACACGAAACGTACGACGAGACCAGAATCCAGGAACATAGACGCGAAGCATACAAGACGACGGAGCTAGGCGCTGAAAGAAAATACAATTCCGACCACCGGAGGGTCCGTTATGCGATAACGAAACTAAGATTCCCTAAACTATTAGGAAATTATAAAAATGGCCCAAGTGCCCGAAAATCACGAAACGACGTCGGATTTACAAACCGAAAGTCTCCACATGACCAACTCAACCATACGAACTTGTACAAACCAAGAAACAACGAAAACGAACGAGTTTTACAAGAGTCGAACGTTCATACGGCAAAACATGTCATAAAATGAAATTACGTGAAAACACCATCAAAACTCGTCCAGATGGAAAAACTCCAAGAACAAAATAGATTCAAAATGTCGAAACGGTTACAAGCGAGTCGATAAAAATAAACATACACCAAAAATGGAAACTGCTAAAAATAGAAAAAAATTACGGATATTACATTCTCCCCCTCTAAAATAAAGTTTCGTCCCGAAACTTAAGAATCAAAAAGCTCGGGGTATCTCGAACGCATATCCTCCTCTAGATCCCACGTCGCTTCTTCTACTCCGTGCCTCGACCATTGCACCTTAACCAAAGGAATGGTTTTGTGCCTTAACTGTTTGTCACGACGCTCCAAAATTCTGACGGGCCTCTCTTCAAACGTAATATCCTTCTCGATCTCCACGTCCCCAAAGTCAATAATGTGCGACGGGTCCGGAACGTACTTCCTCAACTGAGAAACGTGAAATACGCTATGAACATGACTCAAAGACGGAGGTAAAGCTAAACGGTATGCCAACTCACCGACTCTCTCCAATATCTCGAAGGGCCCAATATACCTCTGACTGAGCTTCCCCTTTTTTCCAAAACGGAAAACTCCCTTCGTTGGAGACACTCTCAACAGAACATGATCTCCCACCTCAAGCTCCAAAGGTCTACGCCTAACATCCGCGTAAGACTTTTGTCGACTCTGAGCAGCCAACATCCTCTTTCTAATCAATTCGACTTTCTCCCTCGTCTCCAACACAAGGTCTGGCTCGGTGCCAGCCAAATAGGACGGCTCATCCCAACATATCGGTGATCGGCAACGTCAGCCATAAAGTGCCTCATACGGTGCCATCTTAATCGACGCGTGCCAGCTATTATTATAAGCAAACTCAATTAAGGCCAAATGCTCCTCCCAATTACTACTCCAGTCTAACGCACACGCGCGCAACAAATCCTCGAACGTCTGAATGGTACGTTCGATCGCCGATCGGCAGGGATGGAACGAAGTGCTCAAACGTAGCTGAGTCCCCAATGCCTTATGCACTGCCTCCCAAAAATGCGATACAAATCGGCCATCTCTGTCTGAAATAATGGTCCTCGGCGTACCATGAAGCCTCACTATCTGAGTGATAAAAATACGAGCCAACTTTTCCGGACCCCAAGTATCCTTGATGCCCAGAAAATGTGCCGACTTAGTCAATCGGTCTACAATTACCCATACCATATTCATACCAGTCTTCGTCCTCGGTAAACTCGTGACAAAATCCATAGAGATGTCCTCCCACTTCCATTCCGGGACGGGAAGCGGTTTCAATAATCCTGGCGGCCGATGCTCAATCTTGACTTCCCGACAAGTCAAACACTTAGCTACAAACCGAACTACCTCCTTCTTCATATCGCTCCACCGAAATTCTTCCTCGATCTTTATACATCTTACTCGAGCCGGATGGATGAGTATGGTGACGCATGAGCCTCTCGCATAATGCTCTGTCTCGGTTCGAGTCGTTCGAACACACAACCGACCTCGGAATCTCAACACGCCGTCCTCATGAATAACGAATCCGGCTTTCCCTTTCCTACACTCTCTCGAAGTGAATAAACATCGGATCCTCTAACTGTCCCGACTTAATGTCCTCGACTGCAGATGAAGAAATCTCAAGAGTACGCAATCGCCGAACTCTCGCGGCACAATCTCAATGCTCAACCTCATAAACTCTCGCTGAAGTCCCGACCGGGCCGTGAGTAACTCAAGCGCCCGAAGCGATACCGATTTCCGGCTCAAGGCATCTGCTACCACATTAGCCTTGCCGGATGATAGAGGATCTCAAGATCGTAATCCTTAATCAGTTCCAACCATCTCCTCTGTCTCATATTAAGCTCCTTCGCGTGAAGATGTACTTGTGCTCTTGTGATCGGTGAAAATCTGACACGACGAGCCATACAAGTAATGACGCCAGATTTTCAACGCAAACACAACTGCGGCCAACTCAAGATCGTGCGTAGGGTAATTCAATTCATACGGTTTCAACTGACGGGAAGCATAGGCAATCGTCCTCCCGTGCTGCATAAGTACGCATCTGAGCCCTTGGCCCGAAGCATCACTATAAACGGAGAAACCATCATTACCACTCGGTAAAGCCAACACGGGAGCGGTCGTCAACCGCTTCTTCAACTCCTCAAAACTATTCCGCCTCTCATCGGTCCACACAAACTTCTCTGACTTCTGTAACAACTGAGTCAGCGGTCGATCGAGCTTAGAGAACCCCTCGACGAATCTGCGGTAATACCCGGCTATTCCCAGAAAACTGCGGACCTCCTTCACGTTCTTGGGCGGCGCCCAACCCAACACTGCCTCTACCTTATGTGGGTCCACACGAACACCCTCGGCCGAGATCACATGACCGAGAAACATAACCTCCCGTAACCAAAACTCGCACTTTGAGAACTTCGCAAAAAGATGCTGAGTTCTCAAAATATCTAACACAATATGCAAATGACGGACGTGCTCCTCCTCGCTCCTCGAGTAAATCAGGATGTCGTCGATAAAAACGACTACACACTTATCGAGGTACTCGATAAAGACTTTGTTCATAAGCTGCATGAACACGGCTGGTGCGTTGGTTAGCCCAAAAGGCATAACCACAAACTCGTAGTGACCGTATCTCGTCCGAAAGGCCGTCTTCGGAATATCGGTATCCTTCACTCGGAGCTGATAATACCCCGATCTCAAATCAATCTTCAAAAATACAGTTGCCCCTTGCAACTGATCAAACAAATCATCAATCCTCGGGAGCGGATACTTGTTTTTGATGGTCACTTTGTTTAACTCTCGGTAGTCGATACACAAACGAAGTGACCCATCCTTCTTCTTTACGAATAGGACCGGTGCGCCCCAAGGCGAAGCGCTCGGTCGAATATATCCCATGTCTAGCAACTCTCCCAACTGTTTCTTCAACTCAAGCATCTCGGCAGGCGCCATCCGGTATGGCGTCTTAGAGATAGGTGCTGCACCCGGCTCTAAATCGACGGTAAATTCAACCTCTCGGTCCGGTGGCAAACCCGGCAACTCATCTGGAAAAACGTCAGGATACTCACATACTACCGGAATAGACGAGAGCTCGACTCCCCCTTCTTCCGATCTCAAAGCGTAACACCAATAACCCGTGCAACCTCCTCGAAGAAGTCTCACCGCCTTTAAGGCGCTGATCAGTAATCTCTGGCTACTCCGCTTACGCCCCACAAAGGAATGCTCGCACCGCGAGGCCAACATCGAAACCGTCCTCGTTCTATAATTCATGATCGCCCCATGACGGTCCAGCCAATCCTCACCTTAATCAAATCCTCATCTCTAATATCTACCGCAATCGATTAGAAGGCCAAACCCTCCCGCGATACTCACCGGAAAATCTCTAACCTCACGATCCCCACGATGCTATCCCCAGAGAAGTTTAACAACAAAAGGCTCACAAGCAACAAGGCAATCAACATGCAAAGGACGCACACAATCCATAGATATAAAAGAATGCGTAGCACCGAATCGAACAATACGGAAACAGGATGATCAAGGATGTGGACGCACTGTGGCCACCGTCGCGTCAGATCTCCCGCTCGTCTCATCTCGTACACACGGGGCGGAATGCACCCCGCACTAGAAGCTCCCCTCTAGAAGGCCGACCACGACCTCGACCTCTACCAAAACTCGCTGGCCGAGGAACCGCTTGTCCGATTCACACTCGGCTCTCCATGGCCGGGCCGATATCTCGAGTAATCGGGGCCCGAGCTGCATCCGTACAAAACTTAGCACGATGACCCATACGACCACAAGCAAGACACTGAATCGGAGGCCTATCACACTCACTCATCATGTGGCCCGGACGACTGCAGTTGAAGCACGTAGGACCACGAACGGAACCAGCAGGAGCAGACCTAGAACCGTTTCCTCGACCAATTGATGGCCACTACGCCATATATGGGCTTCAGTCACACCTAAAAAAGTGTGTTCACAGCTCAAAAAGTGTTGGTAAAAGAAAAAAAACAGGCTACAGCTACACTTTGACCAAATTTGAGGGTGTTACAAAAATGGCCGCTACCATAGGGGTCTACGCTAACACTTTTATAGTTTCTCGTAACACTGCGGAAATGTGTAGCTGTAGACCCCTATACCAACACTTTTTGGTTCTGTTCCTACACCTTAAGAGGTGTTGTTGTAGACCTATGCCAACACCGTTATCTATGTGGTGACACCATTAAAAGTATAGCTGCAGACCTATGGCTAAACCTGTTTAGTACTACTGTAACATAAAATTGTGACACTTCAATATTGTTGGCAACACCCTTTATCATTATGGCTACACTTGTTTCTTAAATAATTTAATATCTTTGGCTACACTATGTTATTCTTTTACCAACACGTAAAAAGTATATTTTCGGGGTCAATAGCTACATTTTCACAGGTCTTTTACCAACACTATAAATGCTAAAAATCAACATATGGTATTTAAAATAGAATTACCTATTAAAAATAAATTAAAACATCCCAATACATAAAAGGTTATCAAACAACCATCCAAATACATAAACCATCCGAAATAACTACATAAATCCAAAATGAATATAAGGATGTTAAGGATCCTATCGCAATGATTCAGGGCCGAGTACATCCACCCGTTACAAAAAATGGTGATACTCATCACAGTTTGCATCCATGCTAATCTCAATAACACATTCAAAACCTGCAGTAGAAAAAAATTGCCGCTTAGGGTCTATTTATCAAACGGAATCTGAATTCCAATTCCGAAATCTTGAATTTTGAAAACTAAAATGATAAATACAGATATTTTTAGCATGAGCAAATATCAGCTTTTATAAGCTTATGGACTAATTATAAAATTAACCCTAATGTTTTGCCTAACTACACAACAATTGTAGGCTTCGGGCAACCGAACGAAAATTTGATGTCCGAACAATTGCGAGGTTTGTTCAACTGATTAATCCTGCACAGATTGACATGAATATAAACAACATATTTAAACTTGTAAGACAAGATTTAATTGATTTATTTTTGTAAAAAAAATAAAGAAAATTAAACACACTCAAACAAATATATTTAAAATATACAAAAAAAAGAAAATGAATTAGAAATAACAATGTAGCAAAAGAAATACTAGCAACTGACTGTATACATCACGACAAAGAATTTTGGAGGGCAGATTGAAATGTGGGACTTGAGTTCGAGGATGAAATTTCTGATTTGTTGATGCCTCTAACTGCAAATTTGTAAAATATACTCACATACCAAAACTGCAAAGGGCAAACAATAAAAAAAATGAATCATAAGTGTGTGAAAAATTTAAATGATACAAACATGTTAATTAAAAAAATTTAAATGATACAAACATGTTAATTAAAGTTTAATAACTACATTGTAACATGGTTGTTTATGTGTGAAAAATGTACCAGGTAATTAAATAGAAAACACAATGACTTTTTTTTTTCTCTTCCTGCATGACATTAACACTTAACAGAAGTATTAAAGATGTAAGATGAATAGAAGTTACCGTAGCATCCACAACAATTTTATTTCTCTTATCCCGCTGGCGTATGACGCAGAATTCAACGGATCCCTCCGTACGGGAACCAATCTGTGCACAAGAATATAAACCTTTTCAAATTTCGCATTGTACATCTTTGAATATGGAATGTGTGTACACTTCAGATGAATGACGTTCGATTGGCAACTGGGTAAACATCATAGGCGTCTTCTCGGCAGTTGTGTTGTCTAACACATGTTGCGTGTACCGCTGTTTTTCCATGGCTGATTCAAAACACATCATAAAATGAACAAGGGAGTTTCCAGGATGAGAATACACCTGGAAGAATGCATTAGAACTCTCTGACCGTGAAGTTGTTATCATCAGACCACACATGGGCAGCTCGCTAAAATAGCCAGGAACCCATCTTTCTCTTATAGCGTACATGTCAGATAACCATTTGTTCTGACTAAGGTTATACTTTGATATTAATTCATGCCATCGTTGCTCAAAAAGTTCAGGTCCAATATATACATTCCACACTAGTTTGTGAAAATCCTTCCTGAATTCAGAGTCAGTATCTAGATCACCCAATACCTGCAAGTATGGTAACGAATTTATGGTGCTTGTTTCATCATAACATTTAAAAAATTATTATAATTAACTAGAACAAAAAAAAAAGTGTAAAACATTTATGCACGACATAAAATTACCTTCGCAGGAAGTTTCTGAGTAATGTGCCACATGCACAACCTATGGTGGGAATCCGAAAATATCTGTAAAACAACCTTATGTAACGCAGCATATTGGTCAGTAAGTGCCAGAGGTGGTTGCTTACCATGAGTTTTTAAAAAGTCGTCAAGCATCCAGCAGTACGATTCAAACTTTTCATCGGACAATAACGCAGCACCAAAAGTAACACAGTTCTGGTGGTGGTCAACACCAGTAAATGGCACGAAAACCATGTTATATCTGTAAATGGTAAATACAAGTAAATGGTCAACATATCACGAAATGTCACAATTTAGCTTTTATAATGAAGTCTTGATAAATACAATGTCAACGTAAAAATAGTAATCGAACTCACTTGTTTGTATCAAAAGTAGCATAAAAAGAAACAACGTCACCAAATGCAACATAGTTGCACTTCATTGTTTCATCAGCCCAAAACATACGGCACAACTTATTTTCTTTGGTGTGATGATAAAAAGAGAATTGAGGGACATGGTCCTTCCTTTTCTTCATTTTGTCAACTAACATTTGTGCATCCCTTTTACCAATGAATAAATTCATACCACGCCTAAAATTACTCCAATCAACGGCATTCCCGAAGTTTATCAAAACCACCCAAAAGTGCTACTCTTAGCACAGTGCGCTTTTGTGGACCAATATTAGACAAGGACGCACGATGAATAAACATATAGTCACCATAAAGCGCAATATGACATATATGGGCTTCAGTCACACCAAAAAAAGAGAGGGTATATACAATTCTACATAAGAATCTGCCCGTTTTTCTCCAAACTTCCCCAGCACAGAAACACATATGATATCAGTGATATCACTCAACATGTAACTTATTTCATTTTTTATAATAAAAGTTTTACTCTATATTAAAAGTCTGAGATTTGTCTACATGTAATTTGTTATAGGGTGTAGTGTCCGAAAACATAAGTTTTTTAATTCTTATTTTCTCTTTCATAGAAAAGGAAGCCGCTCCCGCCTACCTCTCAAGAAATGCTGCAAAGATTTCATCGCATAATACATGCACCAGCAAGAAGACTTCCCAAGACAATTCTAAATGAGCAGGAAACAAAAATAAAAATAATGAGTTGAAGAGTGTGCGTATATGTGTATCCAAACGCAGTCGAGGTAATTACTAGACCCTGGAAAAAGGTTCATGTTATTTGCTTGATTCACATGACTGCTTTCTCATTCCTGTCGTGAAAAGAACAAACCTGTTTTCCCATTCCTGCAGTGCATTCAAATTGCTCCAAACCATGTGAAGATTTTCTTAGTTTTTGCCAAAATAGAAGTATTATGACCGCATGAAATGAAATGTTTGAAATAGTAAGGGGTAGAGAATAAACCATTAGTAGTAGGATTTGACATAGCAAAAATAGCAGGTTTTATGGAGTCCGACTCTCTCGCATGGCCTTTATGACCTTTTTACAAGCTCAACAAGTTAATTAATTATTTAAAACACATTCACATACTCTTCAATTAAACAAAAATGACATAGAACTTATATGTACATATTTTGATCAATAAAATGATCTTGTCAATTATTTATTTACTTTTTTTCATCATAAAAATCTACAAACATGTATATGGTGATATATTTGTATGTAATAAGTGAAATAAGCACTTATAAATTGTAATAATACATACATAAGTTGTGTAAAAATTATGAAATTTATAGCTTAGTTGAGATTAGTAGGATATTATGCCCAAGAAAAAAAGTGTACCCAAATCAATACTCCAAAACACAGAAACTTTACGAGCATGTAACTAACAAGTGAAGAAAAGATCAACAAACCATATTCGTTACAAAGCTGATATTTATGAGAAGAGTAGGAAAACAAATGCCTCTTTATATCTCCATAACCATGGCTGCCAACAACCACTACAGAAGTATGGTGCTTTTCAACAGCCTCACATAGAACATTCCTAGCATCACCACCCACAACCTCATATATCACATCATGCACCTGAGTAACACACGGAACATTTAAAATGTTCTATTTCAACATCCATGTTAATTTTAAGGACAAATCACCCAGAACCACACACACATACATACACCAAAATAAAATTGACGATTGATGAGAAGCTTCTACTCTGTGAAAAAAATACAACCTGTTCTCTTGAAAACATGTTAGGCCAAAGAAACCTTGAACAGAACGACAACAACAAGAATAAATGAGGTTTAGCCTAATTACATAAAACCACGGAGTTCTGAAATTACAGAAGAAAAAGAACCTTTGGGGGTTGGTTTTTATCAAACTTTCGGCCTTCATAAGCAAAAAAAATCTGAACAGCCCCTTAAATGTGTACAAATATTCACTACTTACTATCCATTTATATTTAACACAATATCAAGCACTGGAGGTATCTTTTGTAATTTTACGACCTCTCTCATTTTCCTTTCGTGGTTAACCCAAATCTCAGGGGTAGGTTTTTAAATTCACCCCTAAGAATTATATGAAACAAGTGCAAAATCGATAAGATCAGTTACCGATTTAGCAGTACAAATTGCCTTGGCCTTCTCCATGACCCTAGTAGCAATCTTCTTCAAATCCGCCTCCATAATCGGCAGCACATCGACAGAACCTACAGGTTGCATTTGCTTGATTGCAAATCCGAACACCTAACTAACACTTAGATAATTCAATGTTGTGAAATCAGAATAAGGATGAATAATATAATACCGGGGCCACCGAAGCCAACAATGGTTGATGGCAGAGGCTTAGCATGAAGGACTACGAGCTTGAAAAGGGAATTTTCCGGCGAATCCCTAATTGAAACCCCTAATCTACAAGCCCTAATTGCTTGGTGAAGAACCCGTAGAGAGAGAACATGTGAAGAACCCTGAAGAACTTGGTGCTTATTTGAAATTTGGGAGAGAGTTGAGAGAGAGAGTGTTCAGAGAGAGTGAGTTGCCCTTATTCGTTCATCCCTTTTCTTTCTTCGCGTTTGAGAGAAAGAGAGAGAGTTGAGAGTTGAGAGTGAATTGACCCGTATTTGGATAAAGGCGGTCCGCTTATTTTTTATTGATTTTTAAAGCCCAACGGTAACACATTTTTAAAGACTAACGGCTACACCGACTTCAATGTTACCGTAGATACTAAATAACGTCTACAGTAACAGTGACTCATAGCAATGCTAACACCAAAAAAAAGTGTAGGCCTAGATCACTTTCAAGACATATATGGCTACACTTTTGCTTGTAACACTGAAAAAAACGTTGTTAAAGCCCATATATGGCGTAGTGGGCGACTGACTTCCGAAGACTCGCGAACCAGACTGAGTCTTCGGATATCCTCCTGACTTGCCTCCCGAAAACTGACCGGTGGTTTTCTGTTTCTTTCCTTCGGTTGCCGTCTCTGTCGCAGAAAACGACATCTCATAAGCCATCGCTTTATTCTGATATTCTTTCAAAGTCGTGCACCCTGCACTGGACATGTAGTGGCGCACTCTCGGTTTCATCCGCATGTCAAAGTGGCGGATCTTATCGAGCTCATCGCGGACTTGGTTTCTTACATAATGTAACTGCTGATTGTAGTCTTTGATGGCTTGAGATATAGGTACATCTTGGGGCTTAGCCTCAAAGAAGGCTCGGATCCTCCCCTCTTTCACTGGCCACGATGCACTGCCTTCCATCGTATCCCGAACTCGCCCACGTAGTCGCCGGTCACGCGGTTTCACCGCTTGCCACCACGTCGCTGCCTCCTTGGCGAGGAAGTACTGAGCAATGGGTACTTTCCTCTCCTCGGGGCAATTAGCAGCCTCAAACACTTTCTCCATCTCGAACAGCCAATTCTCCCAACCAGAAGGGTCGGAAGCACCATCAAACTGCGGAGGACGCATACGAATCACGTCCTGAAGTAGCTTATCATTGCCGGACCCAGTAGGCGGAACCGGGTTGGCATTAGCATGGCCGACTGTAACGGCTCGAGCCGCAGCGTCATCTCGGTTCGCTACTCGTAAAATGTTGGCCACTCCAACATTCTCATGAGCATTACCGGAGCTAGCAGACTGGTCCTGCTGACCTCCGGAACTAGGGGGAACACTGTTCGACAAGGAAGGCATCGCCGAATCAGTTCCCGAGTGATCGGACATGGCCGCCCCACCGGCTGCGCCACGTCCCCTACGCGTCCGGCGATGGCCGCGTCCTCTACCGCAGGAATTCTCAAGAAGCAACGGGTAAGTACAATTCAAACGCAAAACGCAAAAGATACTAAGACAGAATAGAATGTAAGCGGTGAAACGAGTCAAGTTAGGAAAACTTACGAGCACCGCGCATCGAGATGATGGCATAACGGTGATACTGTCCCAAAAACGACACTTAACTAGACCCAAATGACCGACACCTAGGTATCCATAAACCTAAGCTCGATACCATATTCGTAACACCCCCAAGACATTCGGGGCATATTACATAACGTGGACCCCACACTGTGGAATCTACCAAAGCTAACATACCAAACAAGACATTCGACAACGACAACAATGATCAATAATACGACAATTCAAATGAGATTACAATCCGACAATAAATTCCAACATTAATCCATTTCCCAAACAGAACACAACATTAACAATTTTGTAAAAGAAGTACTCGAGTACTTAAACCAGCTTTTATAAAACAAAATCCCCAAAGCAAGATATCAAATATTAGACATATAGAACATCAATAATCAACTTCGGACGATTATCATGCTCGCCCATCATCCTCATACGGCTCTAGTGCTCGCTTGTACCCACGATCAATACGAAATACAAAAGTATTTCCATTTAAGGGGTTAGCGACAATCGCTAGTGCATGTACAATCCATTTGAACTACATTCTAATCAGATGAATATATGCGCCAAAAAGTCATTTTAGAAAACATTTTATATTCCGGAATATTTATGATGTACACACAAAACACATTATCTCCAACAAATCATAATTCAAAGTTAACCGTTGGCACGAGACTCACGGCCACCGTACCCCGCAGAGCCCCGTCGGACATCCCTGGGTGGCTAACCACAGTTCGTGATACGCACACACACGGAAATACGTATCCCTAGAGGCCCCGTCGGACCGTCTCTAGGTGAACATACACATATCTCCCCACAACAACCACATATAGCCATAATTCAAATACTAGAACATGTAAACAAATGTAAAGTACTTGCCTTTGAGACATTCTTGAAGAAACGGAGATGAAACACGACTACGAATGGTCCGGGTGGAAAGCGACGGTTCCTAAACGAAGGATCAATATAGTTCAGTCCCAACGGACAACAATATTCTACTGGAATACACCCATAACCCCGGTTACAATATACGACAATAGACGGTCAATTGATGCGGGCGAGGGTTTACGCAAAATCTCCCCGTATCGATAATTCACGGATTAAAATCAAGGAATTTGGATTTGGAATCATTCAACAATCACAAACGGTGAAGAATATCATAACATACTGGAATAATTCGGTTCCAATTAGCAAAACCCGGAAAACCCCCCAAATTTGACGAGTTAGGGTTCTAGACGAAAATACCTTGATTTCGGATGATGGATGACGATTATGCTGATGATAATATGTTGGCACGACTCTACGGTGATGGAATGTGAATAGAACGCCGATCGGGATCGATGGAAATCGCCTCGAGGTCGCACGTCGAAGAAACGAAGGAAAAAGAATGAAACTGCTTCAAAATCGCCCTGGGCTTATATAATTGTGAAGTTAGCGCACGCTAATCGCTATATAGCGTGCGGCGCTAACGGGTCGTGATAGTCCAGGGCTATCGCCACCATTCGTTAGCGACGCTAACAAAAGGGGGTTAGCGACGCTAATCGCGCTTATCGGTAGCGCACGCAGGGAACAGGGTAGCGTGGCGCTACCTACATGCAGCTTCAAAGATCGGCCGATGTCACACCAAAGCAAGAAGCCGCCAAGGGTCTAAAACACGAAACGCATTTACGAGACCGTAATCCAGAACATAGACGCGAAGCATACAAGACGACGGAGCTAGGCGCTGAAAGAAAATACAATTCCGACCACCGGAGGGTCCGTTATGCGATAACGAAACTAAGATTCCCTAAACTATTAGGAAATTATAAAAATGGCCCAAGTGCCCGAAAATCATGAAACGACGTCGGATTTACAAACCGAAAGTCTCCACATGACCAACTCAACCATACGAACTTGTACAAACCAAGAAACAACGAAAACGAACGAGTTTTACAAGAGTCGAACGTTCATACGGCAAAACATGTCATAAAATGAAATTACGTGAAAACACCATCAAAACTCGTCCAGATGGAAAAACTCCAAGAACAAAATAGATTCAAAATGTCGAAACGGTTACAAGCGAGTCGATAAAAATAAACATACACCAAAAATGGAAACTGCTAAAAATAGAAAAAAATTACGGATATTACACCACCGGCCCAGCTATCCCTCCTGACCCAGCCGCCTGCCCCCAAACCCAGCCCAATCCCCATAACCCCAAACCACCAGTCCACCTCGAGCCTATCACGACCTCTCCCCAGCGAGCAGCGCCCCCTCCCCATGCATTCGCGAGCTCATCTCAACCGAACCAACATGGCGCAACCGAGCAGCCGAGGCCGAAGCCGTCCTACGCTCAAATGGTCAACAACCAAAATGGCTCGATGCAGCCCGGTTTCTCCCAACAATCCGGTCCGACAATAAAATCATTTAATTTCGACGGAGCTAAGGTGAGTCCTTTTGGTACCATCTCCTCCGTAAATGAGAAAACGCGTGTAACCTTCTCTTCTTCTGATATGATTACTCTTGCCGCTTCATGGGAACGCACTCTAATTCTTAAATTTTCCCATGCTATTCCCGCCCCTCGAGATGTGTCTGCTCGTTTGACTGACATGAAATTGAGGGGTAAATTTAGTTGGAGTTGGATGAATTATTGTCATGTTGCGGTTAGATTTGATAATGATTACGATTTTAGACGTATTTGGTTAGGTTCTACCTGGAATTTTTCTGGATGTCCTGCACGAGTATTTAAGTGGTCACCTAATTTCTCGATTAGGACGGAGACGTCTGTTTGTCCGATCTGGATTAGACTTCCGGGCCTACCTCTTCACTTATTTCATCCACGTGCATTATACACGATTGCCAAGGCTATTGGCAATCCCATTTTAGTTGACACCCCGACGGCCACACACTCACGACTATCCGTCGCCCGTGTGTGCGTCGAGATTGACCTTCTTGCACCCAGACTGCCTGAGATCGAGGTTGAGTTTGGCGATCAGGTTATCACACAGCGCATTATTTACGAGAGAGTGCCACTTTATTGCTCTCTCTGTTCTCACGTGGGACACGAGCCGTCCAGCTGCTACATAGTTGGCAACAAAGAACGGCCTCCACCGCCCCAGCGTAAGAATCCTCAGGCTGCCCCTTCTCGTCAGCAGAAGACGCAGCTTGCCCCTCCTAAAGCCACTAAGGCTAGTACTTCCCAGGCAGCCCCTAAGCAGCCTGCCGCATGGCAAGTAGTTGCCAAAAAAAAGGCCCAAGGATACGGGATTGATTCCCAAGGGCACAGCTGCTACTGTCCAACACTCTTACTTTGCATCTTTAGACTCCTCTGCTATAGAGGAGGAGGATTTAGTTGGCACTGATGATATCATTAGTATGGGTGATAAAAATAGTGTGTCGGGTAGCGATTGCAGTGGTCACGAGATTCATGACGATCTCGTTCTAGAGGATGACACAGAGTCCTCTACCGTCCCTCTCTCTTCTAGGCTCTTTGAGTCTATTTCCCCTCGCCATGACGGTAACGGCCGCATCGACGACCAGATCGTCGTTCAGCCCGAGTCCTTAGCCATGGTGGTTTTTGAACCTCGCCCTCCTCCCTCTTCTTCTTTTCCCTCTCTCTCTCAGACTGAGTGCGGTCTTAAACGCACTCAATTTGAGATCTCTGAGTCGAGTCTCTCTTCCTCGGCGATGGTGCCTCTCCTGTCGGCACCAAAGCCCCCGGTTAAGAGACGGTTGATGTCGTCTACTGCTGCCCCTGGTGTCACGACTAGGGGCAAAGCTTCTTCTGATTCCACGATAGCCACACGTGGAAGAGCAGCTTCTCGCAGACCGTATTCCTCCTCTAAGGGGCGATCTTCATCGCCCCTGCAAGAGGGAACATCTGCGCCGGCAGATACTCCTGAGACGGCCGCCCAGCCGCCCCAGGTCCCCGCCTGAGTTCGTTGTTTAGTTTATGTCGATACCCATTCTTACATGGAACGCTCGTGGTCTGGCTAACACCGGAGCACAGAAGCGCATTCGACATCTCAACCGTGTGCATAGGTTTGCTTTTATTGGCATTTTAGAACCCATGGGTTCCAATGCTAATTTTGATTTTTATATTCTTTCATTAGGTTTTGCGTCGGGTCTTTATAATCGGTCTAACAAAATTTGGTTCTTTTCTTCCCCCCACTTTCAGCATCGAGTTTTGTTGGATACCGACCAAGTCATTCATCTTTCTATTTCTTCTTCCCTTCTTCCTCAGATGATTTACGTCACTTATGTCTATGCCAGCACTAACCGTGCTGGTCGTTACGCCCTTTGGGACACCCTCCGTGAGATTGCTTTGGAAGTAGAGGGGTTGCCGTGGCTAGTCAGCGGTGACTTCAACATCTTCCTGCATTCACATGAGCGCGAGGGTAGTACCACTGATCGTTCTCCAGAGATTCTGGACTTCGCACAGGCTATTGCTGACTGTGAGTTGATTGACGCGGGCTGCGAGGGCGATATTTTCACTTGGGAGCGCAATGGTTTGAGGGAAAGGCTAGATCGTGCTTTATTTAATGAAGCATGGTCGAACGTGTTTGCGGTCTCTACCATCACTCACCTGCCTCGACTTCGGTCTGACCATGCGCCTCTTCTTATCCAGTGTCGCTTCTCCGCGACTCGTCACAAGTCGTCATTCCGTTTCCAGAGTATGTGGGTCCGGCATCACACATTCATGGACACTGTTAGGGAGGTCTGGCTGACTCCGACCGGATTATCTGGCATGTGTAACCTACAGGCCAAACTCCTCAGGGTTAAGCGTAGGCGAAACGTGGGCTGCATTTTGGTAATCTTCTTACGAAGTTGGATGAGGCCTTAAAGGCTGCTGACGAGGCCGAGCGGCGATATGATTCGGATCCTACTCCAGAGAATAGAACCGCTATGCACCGTTTTCGTGCTGAGTACCATCTTCGGCTCTCTATGGAGGAAGATTTTTGGAAACAGAAGGCTGCAGTTCGTTGGATTACTGAGGGCGAACGCAACACCCGGTTTTTTCAGGGTTTTGCGAAGCAAAAACGTTGTCAGTCGCATATTCACAGCATTGAGGATGGTGGTACGAAGATCGCTGTAGAGTCGGACATCAGATCATCCGCTGTGAATTTCTTTAGGACTCTGCTTACATCCGAAGGTGATGTCCTCGTCCCCCCAGATGACACTTGCTTTCCCTCTATCCCATCTTCTTTTGATTCTGATAGTTTGTGTGTCCCTCCCTCTCCCCTTGAGATGTGTGCTGCGGTTTTTGATATCGATCCTCACAGCGCTTCTGGGCCTGACGGGTTCTCTTCTTTGTTTTTTCAGCATTGTTGGGAGATTGTTTCTTCCGACGTGGAGGGGGCTGTGCTCGACTTTTTCGAGGGTCATCCTATGCCTCCGGCTTTCACGGCGACTACGGTCGTCTTGATCCCGAAGAAGCCTGTTCCGAGCGGTTGGTCAGATTACCGGCCTATTAGTCTATGTAATGTGACCAATAAGATTATCATGAAAATCCTTAACGCTCGGCTTGCTCCTCTCCTCCCTCTTCTTATCTCTCCGAACCAGAGTGGATTTGTTCACGGGCGGGTTATTTCTGATAATATCCTTTTGGCCCAAGAACTAATTCACGACCTCCACGTCGCGGACATTCATGGTGTCCCGAACCTTGTGCTAAAGCTTGATATGACTAAAGCGTATGATAGGGTTCACTGGCATTTTTTACGAGAGGTCCTGGTGAGGATGGGTTTCCCGGCTAGATGGATTTTGTTCATCCGTCATTGCGTCGAGAGTTGCACGTTCTCTATTTTGGTGAACGGCAGTCCGGCCGGCTATTTTGCCTCTAGCCGGGGTTTGCGTCAGGGCGACCCTATTTCTCCGTCGCTCTTCGTGCTTGCCGCTGATTATTTATCGTGCTGCTTGGATCGATTCATTCGAGATCATCCTTTGATGAGGTATAGGACGGCTGGACGGCCTTTCCCCGTCTCCCACTTATCCTACGCCGATGACATCATTATATTCACACGGGCTGTGGATGATGGTCTGGTTGATCTTATGTGTCTCCTGGATCACTACTCTATGGCTTCGGGCCAGATGGTTAGTATCCAGAAGAGCACTTTTATTATCGCTCCCAAGCATGCGTCTCGTTGGCATCAGAGAGTTTCCGATCTTACTGGTTTTCGCCAGGGCGATCTCCCCATCACCTATCTAGGTGTGCCCCTTTACAAAGGCTTTAAGAGACGAGAGCTCTTTGCTGGGGTGAAGCAACGGATGTTGGATAGGATCTCTGGTTGGTCCCATCGCCACCTTGCTTTTGGGGGCCGTTTGGCTCTTATTAAGAGCACTCTTTGCACGATTCCTCTTCACCTACTTCAGGTTTTGGATCCCCCACAGTACATTATCCAGGAACTCGAGCAGATCATTGCGAGATACTTCTGGGGTGCTGTTGGTCCAAAGAGGAAGACACATTGGGTCAGTTGGCGGCAGATTTGTCGTCCGGTCTCTGAGGGAGGTCTCGGGATTCAGAGCCTTTCGGATATGGCGAGAGCTTTTAGTTATAAGCTCTAGTGGCGCCTTCGCGCGGGCACGTCTCTGTGGGCGCAATTTATGCTCCGCAAACCGCTTCGCTGCCTTTATACGCCTATGCGTACTGCTCTTAAAGCTCGTGCCAGCCACCCTTGGCGCCGTCTCCTCCGCATGGATATTGAGGCCCAGGAGTTCATTCGCTGGACTCTTGGTCGTGGCTGCGGGGAGGTCAGCTTTTGGGACGATACTTGGATTGGGGATAGGCCGATATCTTCTTATTGTCAGGTTTCTGGTAGACCCCATCTTAGGATTAATGAGTTATGGGTTGATGGGTCTTGGGACATGGGTAGGTTGGAGACTATTGTTGGAGAGGAGCTAGGATTTACCCCTCAGTTCATCCAGGAGATCTCCGCGATTCCCATCGCCGAGGAGGATTCGGATAGTATGTGCTGGACTCTTACCTCCTCGGGTGCGTTCTCATTATCGTCGGCTTGGTCTCACATCAGGGTGAGGGGTCAGGCTAATCTTATTTACGGGGCCATATGGACAACTTTACTCACACCGACCATTTCGGTGTCTATTTGGCGACTTCTCATGCGACGGATCCCGACTGATGACATCCTACAGAGGAGGGGCATTTCATTGGCTTCTAGATATTTGTGCTGCTCGCATACCCTTTCCCAGACCTACCATACCGAGACCATTGCCCACCTTTTCTTGGAGAGTGATGTGGCCCGTGTCGTGTGGGAGTATTTTGGCGCTTGGATTCATTTATCCCTACCCCATTCTCAGAATATTTTTGAGCTCCTGAGTTTTTTCGCACACGGCACACACTTTAGGCACGCGACTTTCATTATTCCTTGTCTGATCTTATGGTTCATCTGGACAGAAAGGAATAGTGCAAAGCATAGGGCGGTTACTTTTGTTTCCTATCATCTTATTGTGCAGGTGGAGCGTCATGTTGCTTTATTAGCTGGTGCGGGGCTTATTTGCTCTGAGTTCTGGGCGGGTTGCTCGCCTCCTGATCGCTTTCAGCGTGCTACATCTTCCCCCTCTCAGCCTCGTCGCCCCATCCAGGTCGTTTGGCTTTGACCCGAGTCCCCTTGGATCAAGCTGAACACGGATGGTTCGTTCGATAGAGACACACAGATTGCGGGTGGGGGAGGTCTGATTAGAGATCATCACGGAGAGCTCCTTCTTGCTTTCCATTCCTCTTTTCAGGCCTCTTCGAGTTTTGATGCTGAGGTCCAGGCGTTGGCAATTGGATTCATTCTAGCCTCCCAGAGATCGAGACATGTTTGGATTGAGCTTGATGCTGCTGCTGTAGTGACCCTCCTATCATCTGGCCATCGGGGCTCTTGGCAGGTTCGTCACACTCTTATGCGTATCCGACACATTCTCAGAGATATTGATTGAGTCACTCATATTTTCCGGGAGGGCAACAGGCCGGCCGACTATCTTTCTGAGCTCGGCATGTCGTCCCTCGGCATTCAGACTTATACTTACGATACTGCTCCTCCGTTTTTCCTCTCCCTTATTTGGATGGATCAGCTTGGTTATCCGTCCTTCAGATTTAGATAGGATTTATTTTTATTCGATTGCTTGGTTGCTTATGGGTCCGCACATTAGCCCACGGTTTTAGTGGTGCACCTTCTACTGATCTAGCGGGCCGTAGGCACTTTTGTTTTATGTCCCGGATTATGTCCAATTTTGGTCATAATTCGGTTTTGAGTTATTTGGTCTACGGGTCCGCACATTAGCCCACGATTTGTGGTGCACTTTGTACTTCTTTAGCGGGCCGTAGATTTCTCCGATGTTTGAACCCGAATTATGACCCATTTTTGGTCATAATTCGGGGCTGATACTATGTGTTTCTTGATTTTATTATCTACAGGTTGGTGGGTCCCGCCTCAACCCCCCGTCCACTCTGGACGTTTTCTTTTTAAAAAAAAAAAAAAAAAAAACTCCAGAGGCCTCGTCAGACGCTACCTGGATCACACACACATCGACTCGACACAATTGATAATCATTAAATGTCAAGTCATTCTACATTACGCCGAAATGTACAATGAAGCATGTAAACCAAAACAACACAAACATCATGATCACCACAACGACTCTTAAACAACACAACACACATTCGGTACACAATACATTGAACAAACACGTGTACAACCATCTCATATGTACATCGCAATCCTGCACAAATGGCAGAACGCCTAACACGTATACCAATATATCACTATTATCACAAAGCCTTCAAATTTCGGAAAACACAACCAACTCAAACGGGACATATTTACGGAGGCAAGCAAAATCGTCATACATATCATACGTAATTACTATTCACAAGATACAAGTCGTATAATAAGATACTTACCTTGAATTATTGACGACGCAACGAACGGAAAGGAAAGTCACCGACGAACGCTAGGAACCAACGAAACCGAACCTAACGATTCGAAGAATACAATCATAACCATTTCTAAATGAATACGGAATCGGAATACACCCGAAAACCCGCCTACGATTCATGTATATTCGCATATAAACAACAACGAGGGCGGACCACAACCAAACCCTCTCGATTCCATAAAAATCACGAAATATACCATGAATCCGTAGGGAAACTAAGAATACCAACAAGATTAATCATATTCATCATGAATTAATCGACAAAACGGAACAAATCGGACAAAAACGCGAAAACCCCCAAATCTACCCAAAAGTAGGGTTCTAAAGATCTAACCTTGATTCGCTGGATCGAAGGATGTTATAGGATGATTGATCGGTGATATAAACTCAGAAACTTCATGGATTTGTTGTCCAACAACATGGTTTCGCTCTCCAAAACCTCACCTCGGACCGAAGGGAAATGAAATGAAAAATGACCGAAAAGTCATTGTCTGCATCATTTATATATTGGCGGAACTAGCGTGCGCTAGCCTTCCCGCCTAGCGTGCGCTTATCGCCAAGATCGCCGAGCACTCTCGGCCATGGCCCGCATGACCCGCACCACCGACAATTCCGCCGACCATGACTCGACCGCCCGACTCCCGCTAGCGTGCGCTACGGCCGAAGGCCCGCGCAAGCCGACTTGGCCCAAAGAGCCACCGGACTAACAAATTCATCCGTGCAACGTACGCTAGTCGGCCGACAAAGATGCGCTACCCTCGCCGATTAGCGTGGCGCCACGACCGACAGATGGCGTGCGCTACTCGCCGATCCCGACCGAGTCCGTAACCTCGTAATCCTCTACCCGGGCCCGAGCACAGACATTGGCCGACTCGACAGTGCGCTACATCGCCGAAGAGCTAGCGCGCGGTCCCCGATCAGAAGCGTACGCTACGCCGGTTCTCGCCGTGCTCGCCGGCTGCCCAGCACTTCCGACAGTGCCGCACCGGTCCGGCCAGCTGCTCAGCCGCCACGACCCGACGCCTCGATTTCCGAAAACGCACGGAACGGACACGACGAAAAGTTCGCGGACGACATCAACGACTCGAAATGAAAACGTAATACCATAATTAATCATACGCGACCAAGAAACGGGTCGAGATAACAATTACAGATACGGATACCCGTAACTTTCAAGAAATTACAAAATGGCCCAAAACACCCGGAAATCACGATACGTGATCTAATAACCAAACCGAAGTTCACAACACGTCTAAAAAAGTTAAACGGACTTGCGGGAAACTCGAAACAGCAGTTTCGGACGAGATTCGCAAGAATCGAACTCAAGTGCGGAAAAGTCGCTAGAAAGCACGGAACTCAACAAAACAACACCGAAACGAACTCGGATGACAAAAAGTGTAGAATTAATCATTCTCAGAATGACGAAACGGTCATGAGCGAGTCGTCAAAACGGACTCCGGCCGAAAAAAGAAATTTACCGAAAATTAAAAATTGCGGATATTACATTCTACCCTCCTTAAAAGAAGTTTCGTCCCGAAACTTAAAACAAGTAGGGAGAAGCAATATCCCGCCAGAAAAAAAACTCAACGAGATACACAAGAAACGCGTAACTAACGCCCAACGGCGAAATGTTACAAACAACGCAACGGAATATACGGTGTGAAAACACACTCCACGACGACCAACACAACGTCGCTGCCTAGGATTTGAAACAATAACGAGCAATTTACGTCACATCACATGCACACATTAAATCAAAGAAACGCACGCGACAACAAGCTGCACCCGACTAGAACGGCTATGTGAAAGAAACAAATAGAGTATAATGATAGAAATCACTCCGTTACTCATCAACAAGAAAATGTCCGACGTCAAAACACAAAAAAAAATTCAAGATAACAGAAAACGAGAATACTGGATATTACATTCTATCATATAAAAAATAAGTTTCGTCCCGAAACTTAAATTAAGGTTATCACAATGATACGAAACAAAATATAACGACACATAATAAAATACCATGATCATGACCCCGCGGTCCGCTGTCACGCCTCTGTATGTTCAACAACTATACAGGAACTTATTCAAAACAGAATATCATTTAACAAGTTCCAAACGTAAAAACGTCACAAGATACCCCTCTACACGAGAAACAATCCGCGCAACTAGTACCAAAAACACTATCACTGGACATCGCTGCGCCCTCCGGAAGTAGGAATGGTACTCCGGTCCCTTATCATCTCGGCAACAATATCGCAGTACTGAACTCGATGCCCCTCGTGTCCACAATTATAACAAGTCATGGGCGGTTTCTTACAATGCGCGCGTTCATGGTCTAGAACGTTACAGTTGAAACACTTAGGAGCATTACCAGAACTCAAAGACACCGGCTTGGGTCTTTTGGATTCTATAGCTGACCGAGAAGGTCCCATGCTCGGCTGATACGAAGGTTGAGGTGTGGGAATCCCAATTCCCTTACTTCCCGATGCGTCAACGGAGATCTTCTGCTTCTTCGCTACTGATACGGACTCGGTAGACATTATAGCCATTTCAAATGCTAAGGCTCGATCCTGATAGTCCTTCAAGGTTGTACACATAAAAGGAGCCATACACTGCCGAATCTGAGGTTTCATACGCATATCAAAATAACGAACCTTATCTGCCTCACTTTTCACCTGATCCCGAACATCACACAGCTGTCGATTATAATCGACTATCGCCTGGGATATCGACACGTCTCGGGGTGTAGCCGAGAAAAACTCGACAATCCTACGCTCTTTACCAGGCGGCGGGCAATACTCGGCCTCCATGGCAGTTTTGAATTCAGTCCAAGTAGCGGTACGATCACTAGGCGCTACGGCCTCGCACCAGTCTGCAGCTTCCCTGTCGAGTAGGTATTGAGCGATAGGCACTCTTCTCTCATCGGGGCAAGCTACAGCATCAAATGTTCTGTCCAACTGGAAGAGCCAATTCTCCCAGCCTAACGAGTCCGAAGAACCTACAAAACGGGGCGGGTGCATTCTCATCACATCTCGTAACCACTTACTAGCTCCGTTATCCTCATCTGGAATCCCGTCACGGTGTACGGTCTGATTCACATACGCCAACTGGTCAGCCACCTCACGAAGGATCGTGGCGGCGCCAATGTCAACCCTACGACCACGTCCTCGGCCTCGACCTCTCGGCATACTGAACGGACGATCAATCAGAATAACACAACCAAATAAACATCACAACGTCAACATAGGACGATAAATAGCAGCACGATATAACATCAACCCCAAGTCATTACACACGTGCACGAACTAACACTGTAATTCTAGAACTTCATTCAAAAAAATAATTCACACAGTCACATTAACAGAGATGTTTGGATTTTATCAAATCAAACACGGTCAAAACCACACACGTATCGTAAGGACCACATACTAGCAACGAAATAATATATTTCCGGGGTATTATTCAAATGATAAAATTTTAAAATTCTTAAGTTTGAAAAATTTGGTGAAATGAAATTTTTGAAAACACTTTTAATACCTCGGTCGTTCAATAAAACCATGTATCTCAACATTTAGAAAACACTGAAACATTCTCCGGCGAGCACAACAACACCACAAACTTATGACAACCACTTAGCCCCAACACGTGGACATATGAAGTTCAAAATTCTGAAAACCAAAAATCGTTCTGCAAAATAAAAATTTTCCAAAATCCTTTAGTTCATAACCAAAACGACGGTAATATTTTACAATGTCTGAAGTACTTCAAAACACATTTTTCAAATACCGTCTGATTGTGTCATTTGAAAATACACGGCCAATTTGTCAAATTTTAACAAATTTTAAAAAAAATCCACATAGACCGTGGTTTGACCGCACCACCAAAATATTTTCCAAAAATCGATTTTTACAAAAATTCTCAAACTGTAATGTCCTTCGGAAAACATTCTCAAACATACCCATAGCGGACAAAATTACAACGTTCCAAAAACAGTTGAGTTTAAAACCACATACTCCAATGGCAACTAGGGTCGCCAATTCAATCAAATGCATCTCGTGGTATCATGTTTAAGCACACAGCAAAATCATTCATCGGAGTTTCTCACAAACTCTTCCGTCGGTACCTTTTCGAAACCCATCAAGGTTTACAACTTTCACAACATACCACCCCACCCGGTGGTTCAAAGATAAAACAATAACGTGTCCAGTTCTACACACATACTATGTGCCACGAATATTAACCACAACTATATTACACAATACTATGTAAATAAAATTATGCGCCGCAATTAGCTCACTAAGATAAAATCGAGATACACAGGTATTACGCATAAAAGAGGAGACTTACATCCACAGGTCGCACGGAGGTGACGGTCGCCCACGATACTAATCTCGTCCGAAAACATAACCGACACGTCGTGACTACGCACAACTCAACTTGTCACCTGACGACTCGAACGACAAGACAACACATTACTCGACAATCACGACTTGACTCGACCCGACAGCCTAGGTTTCCACAACCTAAGCTCTGATACCATAAATGTAACATCCCCAAAACCGTATGGGAATATTACACGCCGTAAACCCTTTCCGCAAGGATCTACCAGGCTAAAAGTCCATAAACAACCAAATGCTTGCCCGGCCAGGGTCAAACAATATAATAATACAGACCGTTAAGGTCACTTACACATAAACACACAGACCGATGAGGTCACACAACTCTATCAACAAGACTGACTAACAACATTACCCACGCAGGGGTCGAAATACAATTCATCGGAAGACTGAAATCAACTCTGACAACACAACAAAAATAAAAGAACTCTCGACTCATGATTAGTATCGCAGCTCGTCATCCTGTTGTGCCAATCCTGTGACTGCTCCCCTGAATATGCATGTACCTGGACGCAAAACAGACATCCACCCCCCAAATACTCGGGGGTTAGTAAAACTCCACTATTTTACTAGTGCAAGTATCAAACCATACGAAATGTAACAAGCAAAAAGCAACTACGAATTTAATACGGAAATCCATTATCAAAATGTTCCCGAGAAGTTTTAGAATTTCGAACTCACGTATGAGATATTTGAAAAGGAACACATCATCTCGGGGATTTTTAAAGTAGAAAATCTTTTAGACCTCGAGTCCCAATTTACAAAACCTTTTCGTAAACAATAGAGCCTTAGCCCGATTCTCGTTTCAAAGCATACTAAATAATATATCATTATGAGTCCGAGATCCATATTTAAAATGTTACCCGAACAATCACTGCTACACGATCATTGTTCGTACACATCATGTACCGAACTCCGGAGGCCTCGACGGACCTTACCCGGACCACACACACTGTTCGTACACATCATGTACCGAACTTCGGAGGCCTCAACGGACCCTACCCGACTACAACATCGTTCGTACACATCATGTACCGAACTCCAGAGGCCTCGTCAGACCCTACCTGGATCACACACCTTGTACGTACACGTCATGTACCGGACTCCAGAGGCCTCGTCAGACCCTACCTGGTTCACACACTTTGTTCGTACACATCATGTACCGAACTCCAGAGGCCTCGTCAGACACTACCTGGATCACACACACATCGACTCGACACAATTGATAATCATTAAATGTCAAGTCATTCCACATTACGCCGAAATGTACAATGAAGCATGTAAACCAAAACAACACAAACATCATGATCATCACAACGACTCTTAACCAACACAACACACATTCGGTACACAATACATTGAACAAACACGTGTACAACCATCTCATATGTACATCGCAATCCTGCACAAATGGCACAACGCTTAACACGTATACCAATATATCACTATTATCACAAAGCCTTCAAATTTCGGAAAACACAACCAACTCAAACGGGACATATTTACGGAGGCAAGCAAAATCGTCATACATATCATACGTAATTACTATTCACAAGATACAAGTCGTATAATAAGATACTTACCTTGAATTATTGACGACGCAACGAACGGAAAGAAAAGTCACCGACGAACGCTAGGAACCAACGAAACCGAACCTAACGATTCGAAGAATACAATCACAACCATTTCTAAATGAATACGGAATCGGAATACACCCGAAAACCCGCCTACGATTCATGTATATTCGCATATAAACAACAACGAGGGCGGACCACAACCAAACCCTCTCGATTCCGTAAAAAATCACGAAATATACCATGAATCCGTAGGGAAACTAAGAATACCAACAAGATTAATCATATTCATCATGAATTAATCGACAAAACAGAACGAATCGGACAAAAACGCGAAAACCCCCAAATCTACACAAAAGTAGGGTTCTAAAGATCTAACCTTGATTCGCTGGATCGAAGGATGTTATAGGATGATTGATAGGTGATATAAACTCAAAAACTTCATGGATTTGTTGTCCAACAACATGTTTTCGACTCCTCCAAAACCTCAAATTTCTGACCGAAGGGAAATGAAATGAAAAATGATCAAAAAGTCTGGTCTGCATCATTTATATATCATACGAACTAGCGTGTGCTAGCCTTCCCGGCCTAGCGTGCGCTATCGGCCAAGATCGCCGAGCACTCTCGGCCATGGCCCGCATGACCCGGCACCACCGACACCCCGCCGACCATGACTCGACCGCCCGACTCCGCTGGCGTGCGCTACGGCCGGAAGCTCGCGCGCTTAGCCGACTGGCCCAAAGAGCCACCGGACTAACAAATTCATCCGTAACGCACGCTAGTCGGCCGACGGCGTGCGCTACCCCTGCCGGTTATCGCGCGACACGACCGACATTAGCGTGCGCTACCTACCGATCGGCCGAGTCGAACCTCGTAATCCTCTCGCCGGGCCGATAGCGTCAGACTCGGCGGCGTGCGCTACAACCGAGCTGGCGCTTACATCGGCCGAGCTAGCGTGGCAGCTGGCCCCGATCAGTAGGTACGCCTCGCGTGCTCGCCGGGCTCAAGACTTCCGCACCGGTCCGGCCACCGCCACCGCCACGACCCGACGCCTCGATTTCCAGCGCGGAACGGACACGACGAAAAGTTCGCGGACGACATCAACGACTCGAAATGAAAACGTAATACCATAATTAATCATACGCGACCAAGAAACGGGTCGAGATAACAATTACAGATACGGATACCCGTAACTTTCAAGAAATTACAAAATGGCCCAAAACGCCCGGAAATCACGATACGTGATCGAATAACCAAACCGAAGTTCACAACACGTCTAACAAAGTTAAACGGACTTGCGGGAAACTCGAAACAGCAGTTTCGGACGAGATTCGCAAGAATCGAACTCAAGTGCGGAAAAGTCGCTAAAAAGCACGGAACTCAACAAAACAACACCGAAACGAACTCGGATGACAAAAAGTGTAGAATTAATCATTCTCAGAATGACGAAACGGTCATGAGCGAGTCGTCAACACGGACTCCGGCCGAAAAAAGAAATTTACCAAAAATCGAAAATTGCGGATATTACAGGTAAAGATGTCGGATTACTGGATGTCTGTATGAACTTTCTCGATCCGAACATCCTTATTCTCAACATGATTCCGGATGAAATGGTTCTTCATCTCAATATGATTAGTTCGCGAGTGCAATACAGGATTGCGCATTATTGTAATGGCACTCGTGCTATCGCACATGATCGGTGTTTCTTTGGCAATGATTCCATAATCTGATAACCGCTGTTGCATACAGCAACTTCCAGCGGCATAGTATTCCGACTCAGCTGTAGAAAGTGAGTTTGCCAATTGCTTCTTACTGAACCAGGACACAAGTCTAGGTCCAAGAAAATGACAAGTACCGCTTGTACTCTTCCTATATAGTTTGTAGCCACCGAGTTCCGAGTCTCTGTAGACAACCAAATTGAATCAACCTTCCTTAAGATACCATAATCCTGCATCAATTGTTCCTTTGACATACTTAAGAATTCGTTTGGCTATTGTGAAGTGTGATTCTTTAGGTGCTACTTGATATCGATCACACGCTCCTACAGCAAACTGGATATCGGGTCTGCTAGTTGTTAGGTACAGGAGTGAGCCTATTAACTTCTTGTAGAGTGATTTATCAACCGGTTTTCCAACTTTGTCAGCACTAATATGCACGGAAGTGCTCATGGGGTTTGACGATAATTTGGAGCTATTCATTCCAAGTTTGTTGAGTATCTCCTTGCTGTACTTCTCTTGGTTGATGAAGATTCTTATAGGCAATTGCTTCACCTGCAGTCCTAGGAAATAGCTAAGTTCCCCCATCATACTCATTTCAAATTTACTTTGCATGAGATGAGAGAACTTTTGACATAAAGCAAGGTTAGGGGAACCAAATATAATATCATCTACATATATTTGAACCATTAATAGGTCGTCCCCTTTCTGTATCTTAAATGGAGTTTTGTCCACAGCACCTTTCTCAAATCCATTTGTTGTAAGGTACAGGGACGGGGTTTCATACCACACTCTAGGTGCTTGCTTAAGTCCATACAGAGCTTTCCGTAGTCTTTATATAAGGTCTACGCCTTCTGTGTTGACAAACCCTGGTGGTTGTTCAACATAGACTTCTTCGGCTAGGTCTCCATTCAGGAATGCGCTCTTAGCGTCCATTTGGTACATAATAAAGCTTCTATAGGTGGCAAAAGCTAAAAATATCCTGATGGATTCTAGTCTGGATACAGGGGCAAATGTCTCATCATAGTCTATGCCTTCTTCCTGTCTGTAGCCTTGTGCAACTAGACGGGATTTGTTCCTAATAACAAGCCAATTCTCATCCTTATTATTCCTAAATACCTATTTGTTTCCAATCACAGATTGATGCTCAGGTTTGGGTACTAGATACCATACATTGTTTCTTTCAAAACCATTCAGCTCTTCTTCCATAGAAGTGATCCAATGAGAGTTATTCAGAGCTTCATTGGTAGAAATAGGTTCATATTGAGCTAAGAATACAACTATGGTGCACATGGCAACTCTTCTAAGTTCTGCTTGATATTTCCATACAGGAAATGGAGATTTCTCAGATTTAGGTTTTTCTTACGCACACAGTACAATTCCTTGTGTACTCTGTATTCTCCTGCGGGTCGATACTCTAGCATCAATGTCTCCTATGATTAATTCATGTGGGTGATCTTTCAACCATATTCTGTCGGGTTAGTTCGGCATCCCGTACTATATCTTGAGGTGCTGTAGTTTCAGCTTCAACTTGTATAGCATCAGCTTCAACTACCTCTGTTCTTACAGCTGCGAGGTTGATCTCTAAGTCTACGACAGGCTCTATTGGATTCGGAGGGTCATTGCTATAGAGTGTTTGGATATTCTGAGTTAGGTCTTCTACTCATGTAGGATCATGGTGAGGTTCATCGAAGACTACATGTACAGATTCCTCGATTGTCATCTTTCTTTTCTTAAAGATTCTGAAAGCCTTGTTGACAGAGGAATATCCTACATATATCCCTTCATCCGACTTCTCGTAAAAAGTCTTGAGTTGATCTTTCCCGTTATTCAGAACATAACATCTGCATCCAAATATGTGGAAGTATGAAACTAGTGGGGTTTTGTTGTTCCATACCTCGTATGCTATTTTGTTGTGATGCTTGTTGATGATACAGCAGTTTTGTGTATATCACGCCATATTTTTTGCTTTGCCCCAGAACCGCTGCGGCAATTTGCTTGCGGCGAGCATGGTTCTCGTTGCTTCCTTGAGTGTTATGTTCTTTCGCTCGGCAACACCATTTTGTTGAGGAGTCCAGACTGCTGAATTTTCGTGCTGTATTCCATTGTCTGAACAGTATTGCTCTATAAAGCAGTTAGTGAATTCAGTACCCCTGTCGGAACGGATGGACACGATACTCAACCCTTTCTTATTCTGAAGCTTTCTCAGGTGGGAAGGTTTGTTGTGGTTTATTTCTTCTGGCTCAGAAAGATTGTCCAAGCATACCTGGAATAATCATCAACAATAACTAGACAATATTTCTTATCTCCCAAACTTACATGGTCTGCAGGACCATAGAGATCCATATGTATCATATCCAGAACTCTGTGAGTGGACAGGCATGATTTGCTTTTGAGGGTGTATTTGACTTGTTTGTCTTTCTGACAGGGTCCGCATACCTCTAACCATTCCCTGTCTGGCGAGTTTGTTGATTGTCTTGAAGTTGATATGAGACATCCTCTTGTGCCATAACCTGCAGTGCCTTTGGCAACAAAACAAGGAATAGTGGAGATTGTAGGCTTCAAGTCAGAAATATACATGTTACCTGACCTGCTTCCTATGAGCACAACTTCTTTGGTCAGAATGTTCTTGACTCTACAATGGTCTATATAGAATTTCACCGAGAACCGTTTGTCATAGAACTGGCTAATACTTAGTATATTGTACTGTAAGCCTTCAACATAAGCTACATCGGTGACTTTGAACTTTCCTACAAGAAGGTTTCTCTTCCCTCTTGTTATTCCTTTAGACTTGTCACCGAAGCGCACTTTTGGACCGCGACCTTCTACATAATCTAACAGCTTGCTGATATCTCCCGTCATGTGCAGAGACCATCCACTGTCGAAGTAACAAATGTCCTTCTCTTTGATGTCCTGTAAGCAAAGAAATTAAGTAGATTTAGGCCCCTTTTGATTGTTGGGTCCTTGTACGTTAGAGCCTTTTGGTACCCAAATTTTCCTGACAGCAATTGGCTTGCTGTAGGTTACTTTTGGTCCATTCTTGCGATGTCTACGTGGGGCAGGCACGTAGTCGCTGTAATCATGATTATGATGCATGTAAAATCTAGGGTTATAATTATTATTCCAATACAAATGCCGTCTCGGAGGTGGAGCCATTTTCTTAGGCCTTACAGCTTGCCTCCTGGGTCTCCAGTAGGATTCCCAAAGCTGTTGCTGATATTGCGCGGTGACCTGCTTTCTTGATGGATAACGGGGCTCCTGCATCTGATATCTTCGCGCACTGTACTGTTGGAAATTCTGTTGTGTAGGCCTTTGATATTTAGATACAGCCTTCTTTCTGAATGGTTGTTGGCACTTATAATATGCTCGGGGAGTATACTGTTGGTTACGCCTTACAGGTCTGGGAGGCTGAGGTTTCCACTGTCTGTGATATGAACATGGTGGCGGAATCGTATCCTTTGCTGTACGCAGGACAACAGTTACCTTTACGGGACTCGGGGTCCCTTCAGGAACAGGAATGGGTTCCACACCCCTCACAAACACTGTACTAGTTTTCCTTTTGTTGGAGAATAAGTGGTATCCTAAACCACTTTTATCATGAGCATATTGCCCGATGCTTAGAATTTCTTCCATTCGTTTAGAAGATTTCTCGAATGATTTCAAGATTCTCTCCAATTCTCCTTCTCATTTCTCAAAAGTTTTCACCTTGGCTTCTAGTAGAGCGAAATCATTTGTCTTGCTCTCATTATGAGCTTAATCTCATTTAGATCATGGCAAGTTGATGATTGCTCTCCATGAGTTTTTCAAGTGTGACTTTGCTGTTTTCATAATCGATGGACATATTTTCGTAGTTATTTTTCAGCAAGTCATTTTCTTCTTTTAGCTCTAAGTTAGAAATTTCGAGCTGTATGTTTTCTCATTTCAACATCTCATGGGCATTTTGAATGTTTTTTAATTCATTCATCATATTTTCAAATGTATAAGATGCATTTACAGGAGTATTTGATGTGGAGCTTACTTCATCATCGCTGTCTTCGTCGTCCTTTATTTCTTTGGCCATAAAGCACATATAGGATTTATCTTCGAGCTCATCATCGGACGAGTCACTGTCGGTGACTGCTTGAAGACACTTATCGGACTTGTTTGATGCGTGCGAGGCTTTTTATTCGCCAATCAGGGCCTTGAGCTTGTTTTTTCAAGCACGCCTTCTTTCATCTCTTTCGTGTTGCTCGGCTTCCGGCAACTTTTGGACTTTAGGGTGAGGACACTTATTATCATAATGTGCGGGTTTCCTACAGTTGTCGAACAGGTTAGAATTGCCAGAACAAGGAGATTCGGAACTTACCTTGTTGAATGGCTTGGTCCTGAAGGGAGTCTTTCCAGACTGTTTGATGAACTTCTTGAACTTATGCATAAGAAGAGCCATTTCATCTTGTGACAGGATATCATCATCACTGTCAACTGTCTTGTGGGTGGATTTGGATATGCTAGGTACGGAGCTGTCTCCTGTCAGATACAGCAGCCAGTGTTGTAGTCTTGGCAGGTGACTCTTCATCTTTCTCTCTCCTGTCAATATCGTACTCGAAAGCTTTGAGGTCAGAGAATAGGTCAAAAGTAGAAATATTATTAAGATTACATGATACACGCATAGTTGTAGTCTTAATGTCCCATCGGGCAGGAAGTGATCTAAAGATTTTCAAGTTTTTGTCCTTTTGGGTATACACTTTACCCAATACTTCAAGTTCACCAACAATGCCAGTGAATCTGAGGTCAAACTCCTCAAGAGTTTCAGGTGATTTCATTTCAAAAGTTTCAAATTGCTGAGTGAGTTTTGAAATCTTATTTTCTTTTGAGAGCTCAGTTCCCTCACAAATCATCTTGAGTTTCTCCCAGATTTCCTTGGATGTCTTATAGCTTTTTACCTTCGAGAATGTGCCTTTGTCATGAGTGACAAACAACGTATTCTTAGCATCATTGTCGAGTTTCGCACGCTTGTGACCATCTGTTGTCCATTGCTCGTGCTCCTTCTCGAGCATTTCAGAATGAGGTTGTCCTTCTATCCTTGCGGCAGGATTAACCTTCATTATCTTTGTGGTGCCATCTTGGATGACAAATATCATCTCCTCGTGCATGGAAGCAAGATGAGCTTCCATCCTGATTCTCCAGTTATCAAACTCGTTAATAGAAAACATAGGAACCTTGTTTATCATTGAGGTATCCAAAGAGAAAGTAGGAAAGGTAAAACTGTTTTAAAAAATAAGTGATTTTTGGATCTGATTCGGTTAAAAATACGACTGATTCTTTTTAGATCAGCCGCTCCGATACCACTTGTCGGCCACTAAGTATACACTATACAGCTTGCGAAGTAATAGTACAACAAGATGTACGATTTTCAAATGTGAGTGCGTAGCGGAAGTTCGTTTAAGTGAGTTGCTGTAAATACAACAACTAGGCTTTCTCCTGTTTTCTTGGTGCGTACAGGGTTTTGCAGTGTATACTTGTATAAATCACAGTAAGGAAAACAGTAAGGGCATAAGGTAAATAACACAGAGTTTAAAGTGATTCGAGGTAAACCCCTCTACGTCCACTGGTCCTCCACACATGAGTAAAACATTTATTATAATCACTATGTACACAACTACGTGACTATAACTAAACATGTCTCTGTATCGTTCACACAGACTGATATAGGGACCGAAGCTTTGGGCCGTTCACACAGATTTGCTTGAGCTCTCTCTTTGACTTGCTTTTTCACACACAGTTCGAAGCTTCGTCTACAATGCTCTTCTTCCCACACAGGTCCGAATAAGCAAGGATCTTCAGTCCACATAGGGCTGATGGTTTTTTTCAACGGTAAAGGTAAAATCACAGTTTTGAACAACATCTTTAATGCTTGATGAGCTTAGGTTGATGATGTGTTGTTCACGTTGAGCACTTTTATATTTCTTCTCTCAAGTATTGCAGTATGCTCCAAGAAATGTGTTTGCTCTTGCAAGCTTGATATAATGCGTTCTGTGTTTGTTTACGTTTGAATTTCAGTATACGTATATCTCTTTGTTGTCACGTGTGTTAGTTGCCTGCAATGTCCTCTTGCATGGACTATTTATAACTTTGGAATAGATCTGTTATAAATATATTTGTTGGCTGGTTGGTGAGCAAAAGTCCATTCTGATTAGCCGATTGACTTTCAAAATGCCTGATCCGGATTTTGCTCCTTGTCTGAAGATTCTTTGTCGGTTGGATTTAAATACTATATCCAATCAGTATTTAAATATTTCTTTCAGAATGATGTTTTGACTTTTGTGAATAAAGTAGATTCTGTCACAACGGTCTTCAGTCCTGTTAGATAAGTGTTTATTTTCCCAACACTTCCAACCTGTATGCTGTATCCAACATGTTACATCTTTATTGCTGTAGCTGTAGACTCTATAGAATAGACTATCTCCAATGATGTATGGAAGGGGCTATATGGAGATTCCAGACAGCTTCCATACTTGGCGGCATTTCGACTCTTTCGACTTCTTGAGACAACTTACTGTATGTTGGCAATTATCGTAACAGTATTGTTTATTCTAACAGATCTCTCGACGGATCCCCGATTGAGACGTAAGTACCTCCAGCATTTGAAGTGATATCGGCTTTCGGCTTAGCGCGTCCTCTACCACATTAGCCTTCCCCGGATGATATAATATCTGAAGGTCATAATCCTTGATCAACTCTAACCATCAACGTTGTCTCATATTCAGCTCCTTCTGGCTAATTATATACTTTAAACTCTTATGATCTGTGTAAATGTTACACATAGAACCATAGAGATAATGTCTCCAAATCTTCAGAGCAAAAACGACTGCTACGAACTCTAAATCATGAGTCATCTCATACAGTTTTAATTGTCGGGACGCATCAGATATCACCCTACCTCTCTACATTAAAACACAGCCCAAACCAATCCCTGAAGCATCACTATAAATTTCAAAATCGTCGGTACCCTGAGGTAATGCTAACACTTGCGATGAAGTTAACCGTCTCTTCAACTCATCAAAGCTATTCTGCCTCTCGATATTCCATTCGAATTTCTGGGATTTCTGGAGCAACTGAGTAAGTGGTCGAGCAATCTTCGAAAATCCCTCGACAAACCTACGGTAATGCCCAGCAAGTCCCAAGAAACTCCGTGTCTCTTTCACATTCTTGGGCGGCTCCCACTGAAGAATTGCTGCTATCTTCTGGGGATCCATTCGAACTCAATCAGCCGAAAATATATGCCCACGAATGTTACTTCTTTATGCCAAAACTCACACTTAGAACATTTTGCGTAGATCTGCTCCGTTCTCAAAGTGCTAAATACAATGTGGAGATGTTCAGCATGGTCTCCCTCGTTCCGTGAGTAGATAAGAATGTCATCGATAAAGAAGACCACGAACTTATCAAGATAATCAATAAATACTTTGTTCATTAGTTGCATGAATATGGTCAGATCATTGGTCAACCCAAACGGCATAACCACAAACTCGTAGTGGCCATATCGAGTACGAGAAGCGGTCCTCGGAATGTCGGAATCCCGAATCCTCAACTGATAATACCCCGAGTGCAAATCAATCTTAGAGAAAATAGTAGCACCCTGAAGATGATCGAACAAGTCATTTATATGAGGTAACGGATACTTGTTCTTGATGGTCATCTTATTCAATCCCCAATAATCAATACACAAACGAAACGATCCATCCTTTTTCTCAACAAAAAGAACTGGTGCACCCCAAGGCGAAGCACTCGGACGAATATATCCTTTATCAAGGAGTTCACCCAACTGTTTCTTCAGTTCCAACATCTCGGCAGGTGCCATAACGTATGGCGCACGAGATACAGGAGCTGCACCCGGCTCAATATCAATGGGAAATTCTATATCCCTAAATAGAGGTAATCCCGGAAGATTATTCGAAAACACATTAGGATACTCATTCACCACTGGAATCGATGATAGATCAATTCCATCGTCATTAGTACTCATGTCATATCACCAATAACCAAAACAGTCTTGTTTCAACAATTTCATTACTTTGACGGCCGAAATCATCCTGCCTGAACTACCCAGTTTACGGCCTACAAAAGTATGTTCGACACCATATTCAGTTACTATTGAAATAGTTCGCATTCCATAGTTCATAACAGTACCATGACGACTCAACCAATCATCTCCGAGAATCATCCTCTTCCTTCAGATCTGCTAGAATGAGGTCCGAAGGCCAACCCCGACTTCCAATATACACGGGGCAAGCATTAATCTCTCAATTACCAATTAAATGCTCTCCGCTAGGAGTACCCACTAAAAATGGTTCACACTCAATTCAACAATCAAGGCCCAAACATTTCACACAATCAAGAGCAATAAACGAATGAGTAGCTCCTGCATCAAATAAAATTGATAGAGACTGAGAAAATATCTGCATAGTACCTGCAACTACTGGAGCCTCTGCATCATCTGTACGTCTCATTTGGTACACTCGAGGCTATACCAAACCCATATTCAATGCAGCTTGACGATCCGATCGATCTCGGCCTCTTATCTCATCCCGAAGTCTGCTGTGGCTGACTAGCTGTAGCCCTTGGGTTCACATTTGGGGATGGTGCTGAGCTCTAAGGTTTGGCGAACCTGGTGGCAGCCTCACAATAAGCAGCCCGGTGACCAGTCTGTCCGCACGTAAAATAATTACAGGAGGAAGTGGACACTCTCGGAATAGATGACCTGCTTGATTACAATTAAAACATTGTCCTCTACCATAAGCAGAAGACTAGCCCGGTTGGAAATTTGGTGCACTATTGGTTTGTTGAACTGGTTTCCCATTAGCGGAATGAGAAGCCTGAGGTTTACGAAATCCACTACCCTTGTTTCCTGAAATGCCACTAGTCATCTTCGACCTCTTACTCTTAGGACTTGATCTCGACGCAGAAATAGCCATCTCAATGGCCAGAGCACGATCCTGGTATTCCTTCAATGTAGCACATACCCTCTCGAATTCTGGGTTTTATTCTCAAATCAAAATAACGGATCTTATCCGCTTCAGTCCTCACCTACTCACAGACGTGACTCAGCTGTTGATTATAGGTGATGATAGCCTCAGCGATAGGCACATCTTGCGATGTCGCGGTAAATAAATCTGCAAATCATTTCTCCTTAACTGGCCAAGGGCAATACTCTTCCTCTACAGCAGCTTTAAACTCGGACCAAGTGGCCACAAGGTTAGTAGGTCCAACAGCTTCCCACCAATACGCGGCTTCCTTGTCAAAAAGGTATTGTGCAATAGGAACTCGTCTTTCCTCAAGACATGCAATAGCATCGAAAGTTTTGCCCATATGGAACAACCAACCTTCCCAACCCAACGAATCAGGTTCACCGGAAAAAAGGGGAGGTTGCATATTCATCACTCCTTGGAGCCACTTATTAGCCCCAACAATCTCATCTGCCGGTTGATCATGGTGCCTGGCCTGATTTAACTGAACTAGTTGTGCTGCTACTTGCATAAGTATAACAGCTATGCCGGCATTCACACTAGGACCAGTTGACGGTTCTTGATTAACAGAGGGATCTGGCTGACCGCCAGAGTTCAAACGAACGGTGTTCGGCTCCGTACAGGATGTCGAGTCAGATGCGGCATTAGAAGGTGTATCGGATACAGTAGCGGTACCACGTCCACGGCCTCTGCCGCGTCCACGTCCTCCACGACCTCTTAAAATGCTGAGAGGTAAAAAAAATTAAATTATCAGAACAGTTTATAAATTCAAGGAATTCAAGTTTTCCCATCATGAAAGCAATAAAACGCAAGAAGGGTTCAAGAAGTGTTACTACCACGGGTTGCATGGTTCGACGGCAGCACACGATGTTAAGCTCGGTCAATATACACGACCCTTAAGACATAACAGACCCAATAACCAATGGCCTAGGTATTCCCGAACCTAGGCTCTGATACCGTAAATGTAACACCCCAATCTCAATGCGGATAGTTACACGTCGTAGGACCCACCACGGGCCTACCAGGCTGACATCACACATACTAAACGACAGAACAATACAAAAACACCATAACACGACCAATCAAATGTTCAATATCAAAACATGAGTTGGGCCGCGGCCTCGGCCAAAACGAGTAGGTTTTAATGCAATTCACCAAAATACATAATAATCATACAACGTATTACAACGACTTCAAATGCAATTTTAAATATGAAAACCAACACAGACACTTCCAAATACTGACTCGAGCTCTCTAACATCCCGTGTGCCTATCAGATCCGTGTGCACCACGTGTAAGCTCCTGAGTCAATAGATCAACTGAAATGCATAAAAGATTCCACCCCAAACGAGGGGTTAGAAATGAATTGCTAGTCCAAATACAATATTACAATACTTTAATACACAGACATTGCCAATTCTTTCAAAAGCCAAAAACATTTCATTACTAACGATATTCCGAAATATCCAATATCAATCATCAGTAAACCATCGCTCGAAGGTAATTATCGTGACAAGACCACCCGTCCAAGTCCCCATGTGCCCCGTCGAGCAATCCCCAGGTGAGCATACCACCACCTCGAAGGTAACCCTCACGCAAGGCCACCCGGCCAAGTCCTTGTGTGCCCCTTCGAGCAATCCCCAGGTGAGAGTACCCCGAGAACATCCTCACAACATGCAAACATCATAATTTCATCACCGAAATGCATGCCATAAACTAGTGCAATAAGGCACTTGCCTTTATTTATAACGCACAAAGGGACGACGAACCAAAAAAGGCCTTGGTCCGAACTTTCTCCAAATCCCATTCCTAACAAAAATATTGAGACTCAATCAACTACAAATTCACTAGAAAACCAAGAATCATCATAAGTTCTACCCTTAGGAACAATACATCGAACAATATGGAGGTATGATTGGTTATACATGATAAACGAATGAAAATTTGGAATTAGCCCTCCAATATTTGTGGAAAATAATGGAATCATGATCATACAACTATAATCTAACATCAATCAGGGCTAAATTGGCTAGAGAAATGAAATCCAACAAAAACCCCCAAAATATCCCAAAAGTAGGGTTCAAGCCGATTTACCTTGGTCCGGATGGTGAAAGACGTTAGAACGATGATTACTTCTTGCTAGGAACTCAAATATACGGATGGATGATGAGATATCGCCTTGTTTCACCTTCACTCTCGTACAGGATCGCCAGCTCGTCGGGAAGAAGAAGGAAAAAGGAAAAATGGCGAAACAGACTGGGATCCGCATATATATATATATATATATATATATATATATATATGTCGACAACATTACGTACGTAAGACAACAAGCATTACGTAGGTAACAAACCACAGACTCACTGCCTCGATGTACAGGTCGCATTACGTACGTTGTATGGAAAGCACAACGTACGTAAAACATGGGTTAACGTACGCTATAGTTTGAAGGTTAACGTACATAATAATTGTCCAGAGCTCACTGCCCGGATATCCAGACATCATTACGTACATTAAGAAGTAAAGTTTAACGTACGTAATAGACCTTAACGTACGTTATATCCATCAAATAATGTACGCAATGACTATTCCAGAAATTTCTGACCCCAAACACAGATATGCTTACGTACGTTACGTGTTAAGCATAACGTACGTTACGCACACTCCAGCAGTATGATCTAGAGAAAGGCGACACAACGAGATATAGAATCATCCAATCAATATGGTACATTCATAGACGAACAACAATAAATAGTTCGAGCATTATGATAATAGAATGGGCACAATGACCGACATGAAACACGAAAAATTGAATCGAATTATAATAAGTTACAATAGTTGGATTAAACTATAGGGGCAAACAGACACGAAAAAATATGGGTGTTACAATAATCAACAACACATAGGGTAATCACATGTTACCACTAAACATCATCCCAACTAACAACACATAGGGTATCCCATGGTCATGCTCTCTTGGCATCGACCCCCAGAGGTTTCAGTGAACCATCCCCGTGTGGGTAATCCAATCATACATGCAATAGACATTCTCACAGATCAACAATCACATCCAAATCATACAACACAGTACATCTTAACGCGCATTAAGCCCATGATTTAGCGTGCGTTAACTATGTCACTTTGCCTGCCCAGTCCGGTTAGCGTGCGCTAACTGTCACAATTTGGAAAGATTCATCCTCCACCCGTTTAGAAATTAAAATCACGTTTGATTTAGAATTACAAAAATTTTATGGTGTGAAGATTTCAAAATCGCTTATTCAAATCATTTGAAAATAGCACAGATAAGCGAATATCATTTTCTTAATGTTCTTTCAAACACGACAAAAGATTATCAATGGTAACAACACTCTAAAACACAGCTTTCAAATACCATCACAAGGTTTTCGTTTGAAAATACAAGACCGACTCGCCAAAATCTTGCCACTTTTCAAAATCCACACTAAGCTGCCATTTGACCGCATCGTCAAAACATTTTGCAAAACTGGTTTTCTACAATATACAAACGTCTACGAAAGTTTAGTAAACCATTCTCGAAAACGCACACAGCGGATACAATTATCAGTAGGGACATGTCGGTTGCAATTAACAGCAATTAGCCAAACACAATCGAGTCTAAAATATATGCCCATACGGCATTCAAATTCAGTTCAACATTCACAATTTACAAACGTCGACTCCGAACACATGTCGAACTGTCTATTTGGGTTATCAACCAACTCTAATACCAATACGCCTTTCGGAACACATCAATGTTCAAAAGTTTAATAACACCATACACCACTCGGTGTTCAATACATCAATTTATCTAGTTCATTACACACGTAATATACCACAAGTATCCAGTACAAATTCCATTTGACAACAGGCATATAACAATGTTGCTAAACACAAAATATGAAAGAGAAGGCTTATATCACAGGTCGCACGAAGATAACGGTCGCCCACGATACTAATCTCAACGAACAACACGAACAACACAATATGATAACGCACAACTCAACTTGTCAAACTAAAACTCGAATGACTTGATAACGACACAATTCAACTTGACCCGACAGCCTAGGTTTCCACAACCTAATCTCCGATACCATAAATGTAACACTCCCAAAAATCATCCGGGAATGTCACACGCCGTAGACCCTTCTCACAAGGATCTACCAGGATAAACACAACAAATAACCAACTGTTTGACCATCCGGGGGGCAAACAATATAACAAGACAGACCGATGAGGTCACGCGACTAAATCAAGCTAAAATAATTTCTTTCAACTCAAACCCACGCAGGGGTCCAACATACAAAACGATACAACACAGCGGAAGACTAGGAATAATAAAATGACACAACAATTGAACTTCATAACTCTTGTTTATTATCGTGACCCATCATCTTCCATGCCGACCTGTGACTGCTCCCACGAACCAAGCATACTTGAAATGCATGAAACACATTTCGCCCATTTAAGGGGTTAGCATTTGAATGGCCAGTACAAGTATCATACTATACGAAATGTAACAAGCAATTAACAATCACGAATCAGATAAGGACAACCATTCACCAAGTATTTCCGAGAGGTTTTAATATTTATAAGACGAGCACTTGGAGCATTTGAAAATAGAGCCGTCATCTCGGCATTTTTAGAAATACAATTTGTTAGGACACCGGTCCCGAATTTGAGAAAAAATTATCAAACGTTAGGGTCTCAACCCAAAATATCGTTTCAAAACTCAACAAGTTTACCACATGAAAACATTTACGCAATTTGCTTGGGTCTCGGCCTAGCCGTTCCATTTTCGTAAAAATATTCCTTTTAAAAATATTTGTACGTCACACCATACTCATGACTCCGTGATCACTTGCCACGAATCTCCGTAGGTTCAACAACTCACAGGACTTAACCAACACAACCATCACAACAAATCAATCATGCTCATAACTCCATGATCGCTTGCCACGAGTCTCTGTAGGTTCAACAACCCACATGGATTGAGCCAACACAACAACTAAAACAACTAGTCCTGACCCCGTGAACCTGTGTCACGTGTCACCATGGGTTCCTGCCGAACCCGCACGGTTGGAATCAAACACATCAATCACAACAACTAGCCCTAACCCCATGAACTTGTGTCACGTGTCACCATAGGTCCCGTCGAACCTGCACGGTTGGACGTACTGTGTCCTGGCGCCATGGACCTGTGCCATGTGTCATCGTATGCCTCATCGAACCCGCACGATTGGACCTCAGCACCACATACTAAGTTCTTATCCCATGGACCTGTGCCATGAATCCTCGTAAGCCCTGTCGAACCCACACGAGCGAACTTAGCAACACAGCACACAACATTCACATTCACATTTCACTAAGGCCATATGGTCAATCAATCATATTGTTTACCATAACTGTACACGTCCAACACACATAGCACAATATTAACAATCCAACCATCAACATCAACAACACACAATCCAACATAACTCATATTCGAGAAACAACACATTTCAAGACCATGTGTATAACCAACCAACAAGATTATCATAATCCTGCACACATAACACATCACACAATACATACGCCAAAATAACACAGTCACCACTAAGCCTTCATAATGCGTAACACATAACTAACTCACACGAACCATGTTAAGAAGGTAAATAAATCATCACAAACCTAATATGTGATTTCTAGTCACCAGATACAAGTCGTATAAGCAAGATACTTGCCTCGAAATCGGCACGCAAGTACTCTGACGAACAAGCTCGACCGCAGTGCCTCTAAACCTACAACTTCCCCAATAAACAATGAAAACACGATCACAATGAGGATCCAGACCAATAACAATGGAGATCACATCAAACTATCGAATGAAAACTCATTCGAACATTTAATCAAACATTAAATGTTCAATAGTTCCCAAGAACACTCACTCGTTAATCGAGTTAAACAAACTCGAAATATGGATATACAATCCATAAAACACGATTAATAATGTCGTATAACACCAACTGATTCATCAAAATCGGACTAGAATCGAAATCAAGAACAAATCTCCAAAAAGGTCAACTCAAGGAAAAAATAGGAAAATACCTCAATCCGGCGAAGAACAACGGATTAGATGATGTTATAATCACCTAAGACTCTACAAACACCCTTGGATGAAGCAAAATCGACCAAGAACTCGAAACCTAATCGCCCTCGTCTCAAACCCGTGGAGAGAAGGAGAAATGATGGGAAATGAGAAAATAAGCCTGTTGTCCGGTTAATATACCGGATAGATTAGCATGCGCTAATCAACAGGATTTAGCATGCGCTATCAAAAACTCACTACAGAGCATTTAGCCAAACGCACAGTTAGCTTGCGCTAACTACAAGCCTTAGTACGCGGTAACGAATCCTTCAACCCAGTTGAGTAGCTTCTGGACTGCCCCACACCACCAGTTAGCGTGCGCTATCCTCACCACAATGCGCACTACTGATGCACCTTAACGCGCGCTATCTAACTATATAGTGTGCGCTATCAACTTCCTAGCCCAAGGCAGTAGCTTCTGCATCGATTCTGCACCTCCAGTTAGCCTGCGCTAACGGAGCCTTAGTGTGCGCTAGCAATGCCTTGGTAGCACGCGCTATCCAAGCACGTAGCGTGTGCTATTCCTACTGCACAGGCAGTAAGATCGCACCAAAAACTCATCACAACAACGATACCTGCCAACTGGACGACAAATTATACAACATGCGATAAAACGCCAATGCCCAACACCAACAACCAAGTTGCAAACAAACATGTGACACGACAAGACACAATCATATAGGCACGAACAACATATAATCCACTAAACAGTAGAAAAAATTCAACGCAATCGGAACAAAAATCTAGGGTATTACAGTCCTCAACATTCTCCCTCACTTTAGAAGAACTCGTCCTTGAGTTCACATCTTCAATATCATCCTTGGGGTGAAACTCATAAATATTGGAAATATTGAAAGTCTTTGAAATGCCCATGGTATATGGCAAATCTACCACATAAGCATTATCATTTATCTTTCGAAAAATCTTGTATGGACCATACTTCTTTTGCTGGAGCTTGCTATAAGTACCTACCGGAAAACGCTCTTTTCGAAAAAACACCATTACCTTGTCAACTTCTTTGAACAACTTGACCCGACGATGTTTATACACAGTGGCCTTGTAATTAGCATTTGATTCAGCAATTTTAGCCCGAACAACTTCATGCGTAGCTTGAACCTCTTCCACCATCTTGTTTGCTTGAACATTTTTCCTGCCCGGTAAATCAACAAAATCCACCACTTGACTCGGTGGAGTCTTGTAAACAATTTCAAATGGTGAAAACCTCGTTGAGCTATGAACCCGCACTATTGTAAGAAAACTCGGCTTGAGCTAAAGACACATCCCATAACTTTGGCTTTTCTCCATATAAACAACGTATCATATTTCCCAAGGTACGATTAACCACCTCAGTTTGACCATCCGTTTGAGGATGAGCAGTACTACTAAAGTTCAAAGACGTACTTAAACGCCTCCAAAGTGTCAAACTCCATGCAAACGAACCACCTCTTGAAAGAATAACCTTGCAACATGAGACGCATCCAAAGTCTTCTTACAAGAAATAAAATGCGCCATCTTGGAAAATCTGTCAACAACAACAAACACAGAATCGAATCATCATTGAGTACGAGGAAGTCTAAGCAAAAAATATATAAGAATGTCAACCCAAGGACTCTCGAGTACGGGTAGTGGCGTATAAAGACCCGTATTTTGTGCTTTACCTTTCCCTTCTTGACACACAACACACTGTCGCACAAATGCCCAACATCCCTCTTCAATTGTGACCAATAGAATCTCTTCTCCATGGAAGCAATTGTCTTTTCACATCCGAAATGACCACTCAATCCTCCCGCATGCAACTCCTTAATCAATTAACTTCTAAGAGAGGTCTTAGGAATACACAATCGATTTCCCTTAAACAAATAACCATCAAGAACAAGAAAATCAACTCGATGTTGCTTGGTTTCAATCTCCTACCAAATATCACGAAAATCTTCATCACTTGCATACAAATCTCTAACCTACTCAAAATCCACAACATCATTCTTAATAGTAACTAAAAGAGTGATTTTCCTACTCAAAGTATCTTCCACTTTGTTACTTGCACCCGACTTATGTTTAATCACGTAATTAAACTTTTCCAAGAAACTCGCCCACTGTGCGTGTATTTTATTTAAATGCCTTTGAGTCTGGAAATATTTAAGAGCTTGGTGATCCGAATAGACCACAAACTCATGTTGAATCAAATAATGCTCCCACTTTTTCATAGCTTGAACAACCGCAAATAACTCTTGCTCATAAGTTGACCATTTTTGTCGAGCTTCATCCAACTTCTCACTATGAAACGCCACAGTTCTACCTTCTTGTGACAAAACAGCCCCTATTCCTATTCCACAAGCATCACATTCTAATTTAGAAACTTTATCAAAATTAGGAAGAGAAAGTACTGGTGCGGTTGTCAATCTTTCTTGATCACCTTGAAGCTTTCTTCCACCTCCTTAGTCCAATTGAACAGACCTTTCTCAAATTGGTAATTGGTGCCACAATACTACTAAATCTCGAACAAGAAAACTCCGAACCTCGGTCAATGTCTTTGGTGAAGGCCAATCCCTAACCGCCTTAATATTGTCTTCATCAACATGAATACATCCCGAACTCACAATATAACCAAGAAATAGAAGTTTACTGGTAAGAAAAGTACACTTCTTTAAATCAGCAAACAAGTCATTTTCCTCTAAAGCTTTCAAAACGGCTCGTAGATGATCTAAGTGCTCTTTATCCGTTCAGCTATAAATCAAAATATCATCAAAGTAAACCACAAAAAACTTACCCATAAATAGCCAAAGAACTTGAGTCATCGGACGCATAAAAGTACTAGGTGCATTGGATATGCCAAATGGCATGACAAGCCATCCTTACAACCCATCCTTTGTCTTGAAAGCCGTCTTCCACTCATCTCCCGGTTTAATCCGAAATTCGTGATAACCACTCCTAAAATCAATCTTAGAAAACAATTTAGGACCTGAAAGTTGATGTAACAAATCATTGAGACGTGGAATAGGAAAATGATACCTTACCGTGATCTTATTGATGGCTCGACTATCCACGCATATCCTCCAACTTCCATCCTTATTTGGTGTAAGAAGTGCCGGAACCGCACAAGGACTAATGCTTTCTTGAATGTGTCCCTTCTTCAACAATTCCTCAACCTTCTTGCGCAATATATCCATTTCCTTAGGACTCATCCGATAGTGAGAAAGATTAGGTAAAAAATTTTCGGGAACTAAATCAACTTGGTGTTGACTCTTCCTCAAAGGTGGTAAAGAATTTGGGGTATCATCCGCAACAACCTTGTTAAATTCTTCAAGCAAAGGTTTAACAACTTCCGAAATTGCATTCTCCATCCCATCTTCAACTCCTTTCACCACCAACGCATACAAAATCCCTATTTTCTTTCTTTCGGCTTGAAATTCCTTTGATGAAAAAACCAAAGTCACCAAAGTCTTGCCTTCCAATTTCTTCTCGGGAGAAGAGACACCTAGAGGTAACATAGCAATATTTTTCCCACTCCATATGAATAAATACATGTTAGATATACCCCGGTGTGTAGCATCCACATCATGTTGCCAAGGTCGCCCTAGCAAGACATGACATGCCTCTATATCCACAACATCGCAAGTAACTAATTCATTGTAATGCTTCCCAATAGTAAGAGGCATCTTACAAATTTCGGTCACCTTTATAGCCGATTCCTTCTTAATTCAACCAATTTAGTAGGGATTTGGATGAGGTTCGGTTGGTAACTTAAAAGCTTTAACCAAAGCCCTAGACACCAAATTCTCACAAATCCCTCCATCAATATTAATAGAACAAACCTTTTCTTTAACCAAGCACATAGTTTGGAAAATCTTATTACGTTGCGAAGAATCAATAACCTTAGGTGAACACAAAATTCCATTGAATGACACAAGTAATTTGTTCCGCCTCTCCTTCCACAACTTTGGTGTATTACAAACCTTATTACTCTTGAAACACCTCATTAACAAACATTCCCTCCCCATCCTGATGCTCCGCGTAATAAGCACTCATTTGTTGGCAAACATTAGACCTATGACCCGGTAATCCACATCTAAAACACTTAGGACCTCGTAGGTTTAGCATAAGGATTAAAATTTGCCAGTTGACTATCCTTTAGCTTTTCTACTCCACTCCCACTAGCTTTGTAACTTGAAGTTGTAGTAGTAGTAGAAGGAAGGGCAAGTGGGCTTTGATTGGGCCGACCCCCATAACTAGCCAAAGTACTCAAACTTTCTCCGGTTGAACGCCTCTACCCAATAACGGATTTTAAAGCCATCATTTCCGTCTTCATAGCCAAGTTTTGAGCTTGATCCACGGACCAAATGGAAATCAAACTCAAGTTATCTTGAATCAATATATTTAAACCACTTACATATCTAGCCGCGGTTTGTTCCTACATTTTTCTCAAATTACAATGGGCTTGTAACCTTAAAAATTCACCGTATATTCGTCCACGGTTCTTATACCTTGAAATTGTTAGGAGTATGCCCTCGAATGCCACTCAGATGATGTTGAGTGAGGGCATTGTACTTGTTATTATGTAAATCATCAATATAAGGCAATGAATGTTTCTTTATTTACTGGTAGTTACTGGCATTCCCAACTCGTAAATATACATATAGAAACTAGTCCCTATATTTGAGAGCAAAACGTTCCACTCCTTATTTGATAAGGGGGTCGGCACTGGAAAGGTTTATAGCTCAAACACTTAATCGTTCGCAAGTCGATGAAAATTTGACTAGGCGCTAAGTTTATGTGAAGACTTGTATGACGTGTTCTTTGACAAGTAGAGTGCCTGTCGAACACTAATGGTTAGTGGGAGCACACGTTAGAGGTATGCTAATTGGATTAGTATACTCGAACCGAACTCATCTGTTTCTCCATGGGCCGCCGCCCCCATTTCTAGCCACCTTCCTTTTGGACTCTTGTCTCCATTCTTTAATAGATGATAATTGTGGAGGTGGGGTTAGATTCTCACATGCATGAGTTGTTGCAAGTGGTGGGGAGTTGAAGAAATGAAGATGATGACAATCACTCACCATTCCATGCCATTTCCAACGTGAGTTTTGAGAGAGAAAGAGAGAGAAAAAAGTTTTTCTCCAAGTCATCTTCTTCTTCAACTTTGTTCTTGCTTTTCTTAGAGAAAAATATCAAGACATAAAGAGAGAGTAAGATTAAAACACTTAGAGTATAGTAATCTTTACATATATAGCTTCATCACTTAGCTCTAGCCGTATACTCGGAGGATAGCAAGGTGATCATCATTCCGATCATTTCTCCAGCACGTGGCAAGTAGAGACGCAGTGCTTTCGGCGTTGGATCGTTCAAGGGCTTGAAGCGGAATAGATTCGTAGAGATCAAGCAAAGCTTGGGGAATAGCTCAAGAGAAGGTTATCCATCTAATCAACGGACTACAAGGGTGAGTTTCTATATCTCTTGTTAAATTCGTTTAAATATATTCGTATATACGTAGCTCGATCGATCCTCGTAGGGATTCGGATCGAATTAATTTTCATTTTACCGCTTCCGTCGGGCCTTCGTTATAGGCACCGAATCCCAACAGTGGTATCAGAGCGTAGGTCTTGCGATCGTATATACGATATTAGCATTTTGAATGCTTGATTAGATGGTGAATGATTTGGAATCATTTTAGTCATAATCGTGGTATATGTTTTTACGTTTGTTGTAGTTATATTTTTCGTAAGTTTATGTCTAAATATAAATCTTAATTTCTTGGAAATATGATTTATATTGAAGATATGAATGTTGGAGAATATAGATATTGGATATCCGGTCGAAAAAATAGCCCCGAAATGCCGTTGGACGGTCCGGGAAGGGTCCGGGAGCGAGGCGCGGCCCGGGGCTCGGGGCCGCGGCCAGGCTGTGCGGCCGGCACAGGCAGACTTATCTTGGGGCTGGCCCAGCTCCGAGGCGCGGCCCAGGCATTGGCAGCCTGCTGGCCGGCAGCTGCCGATCGTGACTCGGCCATGCCAGGCCTGTCTGCCGGCATGCTGCCGAGGGTGACTCGGCCATGGCAGGCCAATTTCGCCCCGGCTCGATTTTTTCGTGTATTCTTGAAAATTAATCTCCCGTATATTAAATTGGATTTAATATGATTAAAATGATTTATGGTATTTCATTTTATAAGGAAAATTTGATTAATTGGAATATTTATGGTCGACCGAATTATTTTGAACGTTATCATATTACCGATTGTGTGAATCGATTTGATCGGTTCGTATTGTTGATTGGATCAATGTATCTCTACGCTTTTAATTTATTTAGTATTTATTGGATGAATGCTTTTGAATGGGGATGTGGTTCGTGGACTTAGTTTTTGAATCGTTCGTTTTATTCGATTGGGTTGTAAAGGCCGTTTTGAGCCTATTTATTTTACTAGAAAAAATTTGTATCTAGGATGCAATTTTCAATATAAAATTTATATGTAATGAAGAAGACCGGAGGAAGATCCATCTCGAGAAGATGAAGATTCAAGACGAAGATTTGTAATTAGATTGTGGAGTTTTTGTTTTCTAGGAACGGTCCATGAACCACATGTTGGTAGCAACTAGGTTGTGAATGGTTGTTTCATATTGTATGAATACCATAAACGCGCTTAAACGATTAATGTGCAAAGTGTAATGTTAATCGCGAAAATTCTCCCACGATAAATTATTAAGTTTATAAGGTTTCAAGGTTTTCCTTCCCTCAATCGAGTTTTCGGGAAATTGAAATCCAAACCGGATGTGCTATGCTTCCGAGTTATCGGGGTAGTCGTTCGGGGAGGATGGATAAATTACCGGGAGTGCATTGGATGCCTTCGGTTGGAGCAAATTTTATCCCTTGAAACCTGAAACCTGATAGGTTGCCGGATAAGATTCAATTGTGAAACTGATTTGCGTCGATGGTATAAACTTAACTTGTTCACGAACCATAGAAACCGTATAGGTTGAGGGGAGTAAACAAGGGGAAAAAGAAGATCGAATCATCCATTAGATGGGTTGGTGTTGGACACCACTTTATGAAAATTAATAGACTAGAAACCTATTCGGTTGCCCTCTATTAAGATTTATAAAGAACTCGATCACCACTATGAAGTAGAGCGACGATAATTCCGGATTTCACATGGGAGTGTGTTATTCCGATAAAAATAGTGGGAGCTGGGTAAAAAGAATCGAAAAGACCTTAATTCTATACTCAGAACATAATTAAATGAGTCACTAATTAATCTATCGTACTTAATGTAGACTCAAATCTCAGTATGACAATGAATCCACTCGCAATTCTACTCGAAAAGAACACCCTGATTGGACCTAACTTTGTGGACTGGCTCCGCAATCTAATGATAGTCCTCAATATAGAGGCACTGGGATACGTCTTGGAGACGGACATTCCGGCGCCTCCTGTGTGGACCAGAGCCAATCAGGAAGAGATCGAAAACCACGAAAAGTGGGTTAAGGATGACGTAAAAGTCCGTGCATACATGATGGCTTCTATGTCTAATGAGCTTCAGAGAGCTCATGAGAAAATGACTTCTGCTAGGCAGATTCTATCTCACTTAACCGAGCTTTATGGTGAGCACAGCAGAACTGCTAGATATGAGATATCCAAGCAACTATTCGGTGCAAGGATGAAGGAAGGTGAGAAGGTTGGGGAACATGTCCTCAAAATAATATCCATGATTGAGAGATTGGAGGCTCTTGATTTGAAAATGGATACTTCTCTCCAAACCGACCTTATCCTTCAGTCTCTCCCTGATTCCTTCTCACAGTTTGTTATGAATTTCAACTGCAACGAGATTGCATGTAACTTAGCTGGGTTAATGAACAAACTGGTGACCGCTCAGTCTCAGATGAAGACTCTGCGAATGAAGGAGTCTGCCCTTGTGATTTCTTCTGGACTTCGAAAGTCTAAGAATAAGAAGAAAAAGACCAAGAAGCGGACTTGACCGCAAACTAAGGACCTTAAGGGAAAGAGCAAGGCCCCGATGGTTCCGAAGAATAAGAAGAAGAGGGATGCTTGTCTCAAGTGCGGTGAGCTGGGCCACTGGGCTAGAGACTGTCCGATTCTTCATGGCACTTCAGGTACAGAACTTTTGGTTTTGGAAACAAATTGTTCTGCTACTGTATTTTCTATTTCCTGGATCTTTGGATTAGGTGCTAGTTCTCATATTTGTACCATGAATCAGGATCTGGAACAAAGTAGGAAGCTTGGAGCTGGAGAAGTTATGATCACAGTCGGAAGCGGGCATAGTGTCGAGGCGACCGACATAGGATCACTTCTTTTGGGTTTAGAATCCGGTTTTGTTTTGACTTTATAAGATGTACTTGTTTTGCCCAAGGGTCACAAAAACATTATATGCATTCCGGTCATGGACCGAAAAGGCTTTTCATTTTTCATTGGTGATGGTTCCTGCAAAATTTATTTTAGAAATAAACTAGTGGGTACTGCTACATTGTTGAATGGATTGTATCATCTAAATCTCAGCAACAAAGTAGTTGTGAATACTATGACTAGAAAATGTGGTAGGGATGAAACCAATCAAGTTTTGAAATGGCATCTTAGACTTGGTCATGTTGGTCAGACCAAGGTTTACAAGATGAAAAAAGATGGAGTTATGGGTCCATTGGGATCAGATCCCTTTCCTACTTGTGAATCTTGTCTTAAAGGCAAAATGACTAAGTCCCCCTTCACAGGGACATTTGAAAGAGCCGCTGATAAACTCGGATTAATCCATACCGATGTATGTGGTGCTTTGGAAGCAGCACGTGACGGATATCAATATTTCATTACGTTTACAAATGATCATACTAGGTATGGTTATGTATACTTAATGATACATAAATCTGAGGCCTTTGAGAAATTCCAGGAATTCAAGGCCCTAGTCGAGAAACAAACTGGTAATCATATCAAATCACTTAGGTCGGACCGAGGTGGCGATTATATGAGTATGGAGTTTGACGAGTTTTTTAAGGAACATGGAAAAGTTTCACAACTAACACCTCCAGGTACTCCTCAGTTAAATGGTGTGTCAGAAAGAAGGAACTGGACCTTGTTAAACATGGTCCGTTCCATGCTGGGCTATACTGACTTACCAATTTACCTGTGGGGGTATGCACTCCTGACTGCCGCTTATATCTTAAACAGATGTCCTTCCAAATCCGTTCCTAAAACTCCACATGAGATGTGGGAAAGAGGGAAACCAAGTCTTAATCATATTAGGATTTGGGGATGTCCCGCCTATGTCAAGAAGACTAAGGTGGAAAAGTTGGAAGCTAGGTCTGTGAAGGGACGTTTCATTGGATTCCCGTCTGGGATGATGGGATATCTATTCTACATGCCTGAAGATCGAAAGATCGTTGTTGCTTTACAAGCACACTTCCTGGAAGATGAGTTCATTCAGGAAGGCGGAGCAGGTAGAAGTATTTCATTAGAAGAATATAATAAAACTCCTCGGGAGACACCTGTGCAAGAAACTAGAACTGAACTTTCTGAAACACAAGTACAACCACCTCATAGGTCTAGTAGGGTGTCTCATTTACCTGAGAGGTATGGGCTTGTGCACTTGGAGGAGCTGGGTCTCCATGAGGTTCCAAGTGATAGCCAAGAGACCGACCCGACGACCTATGACCAAGCGATGGTGGATGTATACTCCGCGAAATGGCGTGAAGCTATGGAAGCTGAGATAGACTCGATGCATGTCAATCAGGTCTGGACTCTAGTAGACCGCCCCAAGGGCATAGTGCCTATTGGGAACAAGTGGATCTACAAGAGAAAGACTGGTGGTGATGGCAAGGATGATGCCTATAAGGCCAGGCTTGTGGCAAAGGGTTATTCCCATAAGGAAGGGATCGATTACCATGATACCTTCTCGCCCGTAGCCATGATAAAGTCTATTCGCATGATGCTTGCTATAGCTGCCTACCACGATTATGAGATATGGCAAATGGACGTAAAGACAGCTTTCCTTAATGGATTCCTCGAGGAGGAAATCTATATGGAGCAGCCTAAAGGCTTTATGTCCGAAGTCGATATTCAGAAAGTGTGCAAGCTTCAGCATTCCATTTATCGACTGAAGTAAGCGTCGCGTAGTTGGAACCTTCATTTTGACGAGGCGGTCAAAGAGTTTGACTTCGTGCAAAATGAAGAGGAACCTTATGTATACAAGAGGGTTAGTGGGAGCAAGATCGCATTCTTAATACTATATGTGGATGATATTCTACTAATAGGAAATGATTTGGGAATGCTCAGTTCTGTAAAAGCTTGGCTTTCAAGTAATTTCTCCATGAAAGACTTGGGAGAAGCAACCTATATTCTTGGAATTCGACTCTACCGGGATAGAGCGAAGAGAACAATAAGCCTTTCCCAAGCCCTCTATATAGATAAGATCTTAAAGCGATTTAAGATGGATGATTCTAAAAGAGGGTTCCTACCGATGCAACATGGAATAAAACTCTCCTTGAAGATGTGTCCTCAAAGTGAGGAACAACGAAAGGAAATGAGTAATATACCATATGCTTCGGCCGTGGGTAGACTTATGTATGCTATGTTGTGTACAAGACCTGACATCGCGCAGTGTAAGCGTGGTGAGTAGGTTTCAGGCAAACCCAGGTAGGGAACATTGGACCACCGTAAAGAACGTTCTCATGAACTTAAGAAGGACTAGAGATATGGTTCTGATGTATGGCGGTGGAGAATTGGATGTGGTGGGATACACTGATTCGGACTTCCAAGGACTGAAGGATGACTCGATGTCTACTTCTGGCTACATATTTACTCTTAATGGAGGGGCAGTATCTTGGCGTAGCGCCAAGCAAAGCGCGACTGCTGATTCCACCTGTCAGGCTGAGTATCAAGCAGCCTCGGAGGCTTCCAAGGAAGGGTTCTGGATTAAGAAGTTTCTGGGAGAAATTCAAGTGATACCATGTGTTGAACTGCCTGTTCCGCTGTACTGCGACAACGCCGGAGCTGTAGCGCAGGCCAAGGAGCCGAGGTTTCACAACAGCACCAAACATATTGAGAATAAGTATCATCTCGTAATAGAATTTGTTCGCAAGGGATACATTGTGCTGCACAGAGTAGACTCGACCGACAATGTCGCCGATCCACTGACCAAGCCACTTTCTCAGACTAGCTTGGAGCGTCATCTGGAGAACATGGGTATTAGATACCATAGTGTGTGGCATTGAGTCCAAGTGGGAGATTGTTAGGAGTATGCCCTCGAACGCCACTCAGAGGATGTTGAGTGAGGGCATTGTACTTGTTATTATGTAAATCATCAATATAAGGTAATGAATATTTCTTTATTTACTGGTAGTTACTGGCATTCCCAACTCGTAAATATACATATAGAAACTAGTCCCTGTATTTGAGAGCAAAATGTTCCACTCCTTATTTGATAAGGGGGTCGGCACTGGAAAGGTTTATAGCTCAAATACTTAATCGTTCGCAAGTCGATGAAAACTTGACTGGGCGCTAAGTTTATGTGAAGACTTGTATGACGTGTTCTTTGACAAGGAGAGTGCTTGTCGAACACTAATGGTTAGTGGGAGCACACGTTATAGGTATGCTAATTGGATTAGTATACTCGAACCGACTCACCCTCGATTCGTCACACGGATTTCACTCTGGGACAGTCAATGGTGGAATCGAAAGGTTGTGATAGGTATTCGTGAACCTTGTACTTGAGGATTTAGTAGGGATGTGCTTGTGACGTCAATATTTTCATTAGAGTAGTTCGACCCTATAAACCGGAAGGCGGGGGTCAACCTCGACGTGCATCTTGATGGGCAAGTAGCAGGTCCTACTGAATACCAAGATAGAATTCTTTCTCCCGTTAGTGATCGGGTTAGATGTCCTATGCGGTTACTGGCAGATGAGATCATAAGTCTTTGGCCAAAGCATTGGAGCTAGTTGTATTGGATACACGAGAGCTCGATGATCTCGATTTGCATTAACGCATGCATAACGTCAAGTACATATGGAGTTTGACTGACCGTGACCCTATAACTTGATCGGGACATTTGAAAGAAGGGTTTATACATTTACTGGTATTCACGATAGAATGGTTCTTGAATGATCCCAATCATTTGTTCTCAGTTGGGGTACAGTATAGGCCGCCAGGCTGGCTAGGTGGTGCTACTACTCTTTGGTTCCTTCCATTGCTGACTGAGACGAACCTACCGAGTCACGCAATAGGATTGACGACGAAATGAATCAAGCTAATTCTCTCATTATGTGTATTAGATAATGGCTATCTAAATTTGGGACATTAGATGTCTAAGTCGATTTATTGGATAAATTGATTTACGGCCTAATGAATTAAATATATCTCTCGGTGATTAATTTGATTCATGGATATAATTATTTCTTGGAGAAATTAATTATGTTATAATGTATTTGATATGATGAAATTAATTGGATTAATTAAACTATACAAATACATCGGGACAGAATTGGAGTTTATCTGTTTGGACTCTCGGGAGTCCGAAACGAACCGAACTCATCTGTTTCTCCATGGGCTGCCCCCCCATTTCTAGCCACCTTCCTTTTGGACTCTTGTCTCCATTGTTTAATGGATGATAGTTGTGGAGGTGGGGTTAGATTCTGACATGCATGAGTTGTTGCAAGTGGTGGGGAGTTGAATAAATGAAGATGATGACAATCACTCACCATTCCATGCCATTTCCAACGTGAGTTTTGAGAGAGAAAGAGAGAGAAAAAGTTTTTCTCCAAGTCATCTTCTTCTTCAACTTTGTTCTTGTTTTTCTTAGAGAAAAATATCAAGACATAAAGAGAGAGTAAGATTAAAAAACTTAGAGTGTAGTAATCTTTACATATATAGCTTCATCACTTAGCTCTAGCCGTATCCTCGGAGGATAGCAAGGTGATCGTCGTTCCGGTCGTTTCTCCGGCGCGTGGCAAGTAGAGACGCGGTGCTTTCGGCGTTGGATCGTTCAAGGGCTTGTAGCGGAATAGATTCGTAGAGATCAAGCAAAGCTTGGGGAATAGCTCAAGAGAAGGTTATCCATCTAATCAACTGACTACAAGGGTGAGTTTCTATATCTCTTGTTAAATTCGTTTAAATATATTCGTATATACGTAGCTCGATCGATCCTCGTAGGGATTCAGATCGAATTAATTTTCGTTTTACCGCTTCCGCTGGGCCTTCGTTATAGGCACCGAATCCCAAAAGAATACAATTATGGTATTGTTGGAATAAAATTTGTTCAATGTCCGGGGGTAAAAACCTACCTTTAATCATTCTCTTCATTCTCGTCTAAGTATCCATGGGTCGTTTTCCTTGTCTCTTACGGTTGTCTTGTTCATGTTGCCACCAATCTCCAGTCCCTCCATGCAATTTATAAGCCACAATCTTTACTTGCTTTTCTTCGGGAACATCCATAATGTCAAAGAACTTGTCAACTTCATACAACCAATCTAACACCGCCTCAATATCAAGATTTCCAACAAAATTAGGAATTTCGGGATTGACACGATATCCTTGTCGCTCACCATAACCCCGATCATTTTCATTGCTTTTTGTAATAACCCTAGACCCATGAGTTTCTCCTCTTAGACCTACATCAACACCCCATAATCTCCATCTCCTTCCTCATCTGATGACCCAAAATCATCTTGTCTCCAAAATTGTTTGGGAGATTGGTCACGCTCATGATTTTCAAAGAAACCCTCATTCTTAGGATGAAATCTATGATTACCATGATTGTTACCCTCACGTTTTGAGTGATTAATGTAATATCCGAAATTTCTACTACCATTGTTTAATATTATTTTATTCGAGTTATATTGTACAGCGTGGAATCTGTACAGTATAGATAAAATAAATGAAGGACTGAGATGTCAGTATCGGTATAACTATCGTACTTGGTCGACAATTGTATTAGAGGATATAATGCATCATGTATACATATCCAGTATGTCGAGACGGACGAGAAGAGTTGGAAATGGCTATGTATAACCTGATTAGCGCACGCTAATGTTCAAGTATAGCGCACGCTATCGTTCATGGTTAGTGCACGCTAGAGGCAGAATGTAGCGAACGCTAATGTAGTCAGATCGGAAGGAATCTGCGTGTGGACCAGGCCACTTTCGGCGCACGTTCTGATAAGTCAACGGATGTTTGTAATGTAGTACTAGTGCACGCTAAACCCTAAAGGTTAGCGCACGCTAATGGTATATTGGACAAAAAGGAATCTTATCCTCGTCAGCACTTTCGGCGTGTGGACCAGTCTTTGGAGCATACCAATAAACGAGTCAAGTGATATTAGCGCACGCTAAACGCAAGGACTTGCGTACGCTAGAGAGTGTAAATTACGTACGCTAATGTATGGGCATTACGTACGTAAGCGCATGTACGTAGCCGGACAGTAGCCCCTGGACTGCGATAGCGCATGCTAACAAAGTCAGTTAGCGCACACTAAAGCCGTAGCGCACGCGAAACATGAGATGTTAGCGCATGCTAGTAATGTATTCTATATAAGGGGACAGACGGGTATTATGAAGCATTTCGTCCATTCTCTTCTTGCAACCGATATAGAGATCCTTGGGAGGACTTTTGGAGTTCCTAAATACTGAGGGATGATCCTCTTTAACAAGATTAAAGATGGAAATTATGGATTAAAGCTTTGTTCTTTAAATCATTGGCGATTCTTGGAAATTGATTCAAACTTGGGATTAAATCCATTCCTTCAAAAAGGTAATCCCTCTTCATCTTTGGATTTCATTTTGGATTGAATGTTGATGTTCTTGAGTTGATGATTATTACATAAACAAGTTGATAAGCGTGATTATGAGATGGATTACCGGAGTATGATGATATTAATATGATTTGGGTGATTTGTATTATGTAGTTCGTTTTCTTGAGATAAGTTGGCTAATCCTCCTTGTCCTTTGCGGATGTTGATGTTATTGTTGATGATTACTCCCTGTAATGATAGATTATGGAAGTGTTGTTATGTTCTTAATGTTTCATGATGTTGATATTGAGGAAGATGATATTTGGATATAGGACTTGGATTATAAGTTGAATGATTGTTTGTATGTTAAAGGATATAGAACTTCGTTGTTTTGATAGCTTTGAACATGGTTCAGAATCACTTAGTGTTCCTGATAATCGCCATATGTTGATCGGTATCCAAAATACATGCAACTGCTTGTCATTAGCACACGCTAAGCCTACTGGATAGTGCATGCTAACGGGAAAAACTTAGCGCACGCTACGTTAAGTAATTAACGTGCGCTAAGTCAACAGGTAGGGTAGTATATTCTGTTTCGGTTATGAATTCGTTATCGTTTAAGTTGGTTTGATCAGACTTGTGGTTAACCGAGATATTGCTGGGCCGTTGGGTTTGTGAATTGGTTTTATCGATTGTTGATTGTTGTCGAACTTGTTCTTTATCGATTATAGTAATAGGTCGATATTATTGATCGGTGTTTATAGCCGTATGCTGCGGTCGTGTTCGAGTATGTTCGTGAATTACTTTGGTCGGGACCGAGGAACTTGTAGATGACGGCAATGGATTTGGTAACAACTTCCTCTTTGTTGTATCGTTATCAAAGTAAGTTATTACTTGCTCAGTTTATAATACTTAATGAATGGTTTCAGTTTCATTCGTTTATAATTCGTATAGCAATGTTTATAATCGTAATCACAGGAGATTTGGGATTATAAATCGTATTCGAGTTTTTGGAATCTAAATCATAATGTATATGATTTACTTTTGTTATTGGTTTACTTGTATATCAAGGATATATTGTGATAAAGACGAAGATATGAATTATCTACCGTCCGTGACATTTGGACCGTCGAATATTGAAGATAATGGTTGGTGATGGTTTAGACATCGAGAATGCTCTTGAAGGACTTGGGGCAAGTACTCTAATCATTTTTGTCATTTCGTGTCGATCATGTTGTGATGCATTTGTGTATTGTTGTTGTCATGCATTTGTGTATTGTTGTTAATATGCATTTCTGCATTGTTGTCGTTTGTCCACCTCATGTTGATCTAACGGGATCATCTTGGGATCTATGCTAGCGTGCGCTGGATCATTGGACGGGTTTATCCACCTCGTGTTGGTCCGACGGGATCATCTTTGGATCTAGGCAGTGAACGCTGGATCATCGGATTACCCATATGTTGTTGTGCATATGTATATTATGAGTTATCCACCTCGTGTTGATCTATCAGGAACATCTTGGGATCTATGCTGTGTGCGCTGGATCATTGGATTTCCATAAGTATACATTGTTGTTATTAATGTGATCATATTGACGTTGTCATATGAATATGCATTTGTAGGTCTTGTGTTAGGACCGTGTCCGTATGTTGTTGATCCATTCTTGGATTAGACTGACGTGATTTCGTCGTGGCAATTCATATCTTGAGGTATGTTCCGTATTTCCTTTGGTATTCGTCTTGTGATGGATAATCGGTTATCGTCTTGGGATTTGATGATGCTATCAGATGGATTGTATTGGTCAGAACTGGTATATTTCCATATCGTGAGTTGGTTATGATAGTTTGAGAATCTTGAGTAGTGTTTGAGGTACAATACATATATTATGTTCGAGTTTAATGGTTAATCGAGTACGAGATCTGATGAGAATTATTTGAGTACGTAAAGTTACTACGATAAGATTTCATTGGTCGTATTCTTATTTTGTATTCTCATTGGTATGTAATTATTAATGTGATGTGATGGTTATCATTGTTGGATATTATGGCTGACCCCATCGTGGGCTTTCTTTTTAGGTTCTTGAAATATCGAGCTTGTAGCGGTCGTGGAGAGATGAGCTTCCCGGAGGATACTAGCTAGGACATATTTTCTGCATTGAGTTTCTTTATGGTTGGTCTTTTTCCGCTGCGTGAGTATTTTGAAATGCTCTTTTTGTATCTGGTAACTGAGGTTACTTTGGAAATCATTTTCTAAACTTTTATGTGTCGGCTGTTTGGCCTTGCGATTTCAAATGAGTTTTTACGACGGTTTTTATTAAATGGATTTTATAAGTCTTCGTGCATTTTTAAAGATAGTACCGTTTTTGGCCTCTTGGGCATTTGTAAATGTTTGCGAAAATTTCTTTTAGCCTTGTGGGTTCCATCTCGGGGCCCACGGCGCTGTAATATTTCCGGTTAAATCTGGGGGTGTTACAGAATATGGTATCGGAGCTTTGGTTGTGAAAACCTAGGCAGTCGGGTCGAGTTGGGTCGTGTTTTTGTCGTGTCATTCGAGTTGTCGATTGACAAATATTAGAGCCGTGAGTTTTTGTTGTTCACTCGGGCTTGTGCGTTATGTGATTTACCAGTGTAGTACTGGGGTGTTGTAAACTTTTTCAAATGGTGTTAACGTGTTTCTTCATATAGAGATGTGTTGTGTTCTCGAGTTGAACTGAGTTTGCAAAACGCGTGTTTTGAAAATATCCGTGTCGAGTATTTTCTAGAGTCGAGACATGTGTCAGTATCACGGGGAATCGTCGGCTTCACGATCTGTAATTATTTGGATTTTCGAATTTAATTGAGATTTAATGCCGTTCTAAATTGATATGCTTTGAGATTCGGAAGAATATTATGTGTTATGTTATGAGATAACAGAACACACTAGTTGGGAGAGGATTGATGATCTTGAGAAGCTATGATTTTGGAAAATCAATATGTCGGTTAAGTTTTGGAACAGAATTGTGTATTCGGGAGAAGGACTGGGAATTGTTGAGAAGAGCATGTAGTCATGTTAAGTCATTTTGAAATACATGAAACTGCTTTTGAGCATTTGAAAACGATACTTTTCAAAATGAACGTTTTACGAATGTTTTACGGAAAATGGTTTTGGGCCGAGGCCCAAGTGATTTTAAAATAGTTTTACAACTCAGGACTTGGGGTCCGAAAAGGGTTTTCTACTTTTTAAACTTCTTGTAATGCGGAACAAGATACGGGCTGAGACCCTAATGTTTCAAAACAAAGCTTTTCTGTTTTCTAAAACTCTCGAGATTTGTAAAACACTCTACCAATTGTTTACCTATTTTATTACTACCTTCTGAGGTTTTGATTTACTTGTTCAAATGAAACCTCTCGGGACATCTTTCGCTGTGTTAATTTGTTTCAATGTTTTGTCATAGCATATTTGAGGTAATCCAGGATGGGTTAATGGTTGACATTGCGAGTCATAGGTGGAAAAGGAGTTTTTGGGTCGGAGTTTATATATTGAGATTTTGGAACTCTATCGTGTGGTTTTCCGATGGAATATCAGTGGATATTGGTGACGAGTCGAATTGGTATACAGGAGTATGGATGTGGTCAATCATTTGCATAATTTCATTTTATTTAATCCTGTGTATTCGAAAAGAATTTTTATCGAGAACTTGGCACCAGCGAGCCAATTAAACTTTTCAAAAATTTATTTCGTGGTCTTACGAAAATTTATGTTATGAGTTTTGAAATTTTTGAAGGAACTTTCGAAAATTTGTCCTCTTGACGAGATATATGATTTCAAACTGGTTTTGAAAAAGTGATTGATATACATACGCATTTAGTGCATAATGCACATCATGGTGAAGTTTTGAGTGTGACTCACGAAATGGATAAGATGTCAATATGGAATGATGAATAAAGATTCGAACTTCAATATGGTAGTTGGTTATCCAGGGATGATCAGTTGATTGATCGGATAAGAAGAATATGCTGCGTGATGTAGAATTCATGCACATGATGTAATTTTGGAACTTCGGGTTTTGTGAAACTGGGACATATGCGCTACCATAATGTTTTTGAATGGTTTCTTTGTAAGTATAGATTTGGGGATGGTGCTCCCAATGCTAGTTGTATTGGATATTTGGTGGTCGTTCCCACTCCATGTATGATTGCATATGTTCGTCGGTTGTGATTGGTTGTTCGTATGCCGAGGAGTATGTTCGACAGTCAGGTGTGATTATTGAGATCCACTGGATGTGATTGGTGTGTCGTTTTGAGAACCTTATTCGTTCGTACATCGGTTTCTGGGGTTCTGTGTTGATCGTGTTGGAGTTTACCGTGTGAAGGTATTCTCTATTTTCGTTGATCGTTCATTGGTAATATTGGAGTTTATCATGATGATGATATTCCCGGCTGTGTTTTGACCTTTGGATTGGTCGTATTAGAGTTTATCATGTCGATGATATTCTCGGTTAATTTATTGGTAGAACATTGTATGTGATCATATGAGCGTTCAGATTTTGTGTCGATGTTTCGGAATTTATGTCGTTGTTTTAGGCAGTTATTTCACAAATGTATCGTGTATTGTTGATTTGTATCCGAATTGGGATTTGATTGTACGATCAGGCAGACAGGATTCGACACAAATAGATTATTCCATCCGAAGATGATATATTTTGTTCAGACTCAAGGAATTGTGATTGTAAACGTATTGAGACTGTACAGTGAGGTCACTTGCTAGTATCTCAGGGGATCGTCGACCTGCATATTGGTAAGTATGCTTTTTTGGTTACTCGTGAATGAGGATAATTGATAGTTGTCGTGATAGTTTCGAAATATTTTAGTTGAATGGTTTGTTTGTTTTTCTATGACGGATTGCAAGTTTCGAGGACGAAACTTATTTAAAGTGGTGTAGTATGTAATATCCGAAATTTCTACTACCGTTGTTTAATATTATTTTATCCGAGTTATATTGTACAGCGTGGAATCTGTACAGTATAGATAAAATAAATGAAGGACTGAGATGTCAGTATCGGTATAATTGTCGTACTTGGTCGATAATTGTATTAGAGGATATAGTGCGTCATGTATACATATCCAGTATATCGAGACGGACGAGAAGAGTTGGAAATGGCTAAGTATAGCCTGATTAGCGCGCGCTAATGTTCAAGTATAGCGCACGCTATCGTTCATGGTTAGCGCATGCTAGAGGCAGAATGTAGCGCACGCTAACGCAGTCAGATCGGAAGGAATCTGCGTGTGGACCAGGCCACTTTCAACGCACGTTCTGATAAGTCAACGGATGTTTGTAATGTAGTACTAGCGCACGCTAAACCCTAAAGGTTAGCGCACGCTAATGGTATATTGGACAAAAAGGAATCTTATCCTCGTCAGCACTTTCGGTGTGTGGACCAGTCTTCGGAGCATACAAACAAACGAGTCAACTGATATTAGCGCACGCTAAATGCAAGGACTTGCGTACGCTAGAGAGTGTAAATTACATATGCTAATATATGGGCATTACGTACGTAAGCGCATGTACGAAGCCAGACAGTAGCCCCTGGACTGCGATAGCGCATGTTAACAAAGTCAGTTAGCGCACGCTAAACATGACATGTTAGCGCACGCTAGTAATGTATTCTATATAAGGGGACAGACGGGTATTATGAAGCATTTCGTCCATTCTCTTCTTGCAACCGATAGAGAGAACCTTGGGAGGACTTTTGGAGTTCCTAAACACTGAGGGATGATCCTCTTTAACAAAATTAAAGATGGAAATTATGGATTAAAGCTTTGTTCTTTAAATCATTGGCGATTCTTGGAAATGGATTCAAACATGGGATTCAATCCATTCCTTCAAAAAGGTAATCCCTCTTCATCTTTGGATTTCATTTTGGATTGAATGTTGATGTTCTTGAGTTGATGATTATTACATAAACAAGTTGATAAGCGTGATTATCAGATGGATTACCGGAGTATGATGATATTAATATGATTTGGGTGATTTGTATTGTGTAGTTCGTTTTTTTGAGATAAGTTGGTTAATCCTCCTTCTCCTTTGCGGATGTTGATGTTATTGTTGATGATTACTCCCTATAATGATAGATTATGGAAGTGTTGTTACGTTCTTAATGTTTCATGATGTTGATATTGAGGAAGATGATATATGGATATAGGACTTGGATTATAAGTTGAATGATTGTTTGTATGTTAAAGGATATCGGACTTCGTTGTTTTGATAGCTTTGAACATGGTTCAGAATCACTTAGTGTTCTTGATAATCACCATATGTTAATCGGTATCCGAAATACATGCAACTGCATGTCATTAGCGCACGCTAAGCCTACTGGCTAGCGCACGCTAACGGGAGCAACTTAGCGCACGCTACGTTAAGTAATTAACGTGCGCTAAGTCAACAGGCAGGGTAGTATATTCTGTTTCGGTTATGAATTCGTGATCGTTTAAGTTGGTTTGATCAGACTTGTGGTTAACCGAGATATTGCTGAGCCATTGGCTTTGTAAATTGGTTTTATCGATTGTTGATTTTTGTCGAACTTTTTGTTTATCGATTATTGTAATAGATTGAGATTATTGATCGGTGTTTATAACCGTATGCTGCGGTTGTGTTCGAGTATGTTCATGAATTACTTTGGTCGGGACCGAGGAACTTGTAGATGATGGCAATGGATTTGGTAACAGCTTCCTCTTCGTTGTATCGGTATCGAAGTAAGTTATTACTTGCTCAGTTTATAATATTTAATGAATGGTCGTATAACAATATTTATAATCATAATCACAGGAGATTTGGGATTATAAATCGTATTCGAGTTTTGGGAATATAAATCATAATGTATATGATTTACTTTTGTTATTGGTGTACTTGTATATCGAGGATATATTGTGATAAAGACGAAGATATGAATTATCTACCATCCGTGACATTTCGACCATCGAATATTGAAGATAATGGTTGGTGATGGTTTAGACATCGAGATTGCTCTTGAAGGACTTGGGGCAAGTACTCTAATCATTTTTGTCATTTCGTGTCGATCATGTTGTGATGCATTTGTGTATTGTTGTTGTCATGCATTTGTGTATTGTTGTTAATATGCATTTGTGCATTGTTGTCATTTGTCCACCTCGTGTTGATCTGACGGGATCATCTTGGGATCTATGCTAGCGTGCGCTGGATCATTGGACGGGTTTATCCACCTCATGTTGGTCCGACGGGATCATCTTGGGATCTAGGCAGTGAACGCTGGATCATCGGATTACCCATATGTTGTTGTGCATATGTATATTATGAGTTATCCACCTCGTGTTGATCTATCAGGATCATCTTGGGATCTATGCTGTGTGCGCTAGATCATTAGATTTCCATAAGTATACATTGTTGTTATTAATGTGAGCATATTGACGTTGTCATATGAGTATGCATTTGTAGGTCTTGTGTTAGGACCGTGTCCGTATGTTGTTGATCCGATCTTGGATTAGACTGGCGTGATTTCGTCGTGGCAGTTCATATCTTGAGGTATATTACGTATTTCCTTTGGTATTCGTCTTGTGATGGACAATCGGTTATCGTCTTGGGATTTGATGATGCTATCTGATGGATTTTATTGGTCAGAACTGGTATATTTCTGTATCGTGAGTTGGTTGTGATAGTTTGAGAATCTTGAGTATTGTTTGAGGTACAATACAGATATTATGTTCGAGTTTAATGGTTAATCGAGTACTTGATCTGATGAGAATTATTTGAGTAAGTAAAGTTACTACGATAAGATTTCATTGGTCGTATTCTTATTTTGTATTCTCATTGATATGTAATTATTAATGTGATGTGATGGTTATCATTGTTGGATATTATGGCTGACCCCGTCGTGGGCTTTCTTTTTAGGTTCTTGAAATATCGAGCTTGTAGCGGTCGTGGAGAGATGAGCTTCCTGGAGGATACTGGCTAGGACATGTTTTGTGCATTGAGTTTCTTGATCGGTTCTTGTATTCCGCTATTAGAGTATCTTTATGGTTGGTCTTTTTCTGCTGCGTGAGTATTTTGAAATGCTCTTTTTGTATCTGGTAACTGAGGTTACTTTGGAAATCGTTTTCTAAACTTTTGTGTGTCGGCTGTTTGGCCTTGCGATTTCAAATGAGTTTTTACGACGGTTTTTATTAAATGGATTTTATAAGCCTTCGTGCATTTTTAAAGATAGTACCGTCGTTGGCCTCTTGGGCATCTGTAAATGTTTGCGAAAATTTCTTTTAGCCTTGTGGGTTCTATCTCGAGGCCCACAGCGCTGTAATATTTCCGGTTAAATCTGGGGGTGTTACAATTACCATTACCTACGATCGTGGATCGTAATTTGTTGATAGCAGTGGATATACTCGCGAATTTGGATGCGAGATCAGTGATCGCACGATCCATGTCTTCGGTCGAATGTACCCCACCAGTAGTACGAGTTTTTGGAATCTCTGCATCCTTCGTCATCAGGATACCAAAAGGCTCCGATGCCAATTGACGTAGAACGAAAGCATGAATAAACCTAACAAGGGTGAACTATAGTTGATAATTTAATGCCGAACAAATACCCAAGCCCTATATTTATAGGGAAGTAAAACTTGGGAAAAAGGAACCTAAACAAAATAGGGAGGTAAAACTTGGGGAAAAAGTAACCTAAACAAAATAGGGAAGTAAAACTTGGGAAAAAGTAACCTAAACAAAGTAGAATTCGACTTAAACTCAAAAATTTATATCCAGCTACGTTTTCTTGATTCGGGTCCTCCTCTTGCCATTCTCTAAGTTCTCCGTATACTCTTCAGCTAGTTCTTCGATCTTGTCCTCATCAACGCGCTCCCATATCCTTGTTAATCCATCTTTTTCATCAGTCCATGTGAAATCTTATGTCACAAACACATCTCCTACTGAATTCTTATGTAAAAACTTCACATATACCTATCACAACTTTACGATTCAATCTTTAACTATCTTAGAGTGAAATCCATGTGACTGAATCTCTGTGAGTCGTATCCGAGTATACTAATCTCATGAGCATATCTATAGCGAATACTCCCACTACTTATCTATTCCTCTTCTTCTTTGTGTGTGGTGAGGATGGCGAGTTTCTTGTCGCCACCACATATTGGACGAGTTTGGCAAGGTATGTGCATGAGTTTTGGTAGTAGTCAAGAGTGAGATTTGACTACAACAAAAGGAGTTAGGGTCATGAACTTTACAGAAATACTTGATTAAACTAGAAATTGGAATGAACGAGACTTGGAACATAACTAGAAAAAATCCGCAACTAGTTTCTATGAAAGAGCATGCAAAATGGAGAGATTGGAGTCAGAAATATTTGAAACCAGTGTCCAGCCCATCGAAATTCGACGGAAAATCACACTATGTTGTAATTTATAAGTACAAATAAAATAAGTAAACTAATATATATTTAGCTAGAGTTCAATCACTCAAGTTGTTCAACGGTGATAACCCAAATCAATAGAATTATATACCCATACCTGTCTCAAACCCAATTAAAGAGTGACTTACTACCCGCTTGTGTTCAAAACTAATATAATAATATGCAAAATGAAGAGTATGAGGTCCTGCCACTCAAACCCTTTTAAAATTTATATACATCTACTCTTATCAAATTAGATTGAAAGATGATTTAACTACTCATCCTTTCTCATAAACCATATAGTAGAACCGGCTAATTATCCAAACCCGTCTACATTTACAACATACCTAAACAATCAAATAGAAGTTGTTACAATAATTAGTTATTCATCTCGATAAAAACCTGAATATTGAAATATAAACATTAAGAATAGATAGTATAAATGATAACATATTAAAAATTAAATTTGAATTAGAAATTTGGAAATAATACAATTTACAAAAACTATTTAACATTTATATACTCGGATCCATCCCAAACCTGGTTAAAACTGAGTTTACAACCCATTTTTTTTTAAATCGGTATAGTAATACCTGTCAATTATCTGAACTCGTTTAGATTTATAAGACATCTAATTACCTGAAACAGTAAATACAGGTTTAGATTAACTTTTTTGGTCCAAAATTTGGTTCTGGAAAAGTTAGGTATATGAGTTCTTTGCATAGAAAGAATACTAATTATCTGAACTCATTTAAATTTAACTGAAATGGAAAATAGAAGTTTAGATTAACTTTTTCAGTCCAAAACGTTGATTTTGAAGAAGTTGGTAGATGAGGTTTTACCTAAAAAGACTTGTGTACTTTAATTCAAAATGATAATTTTGTCCAAAAGTAATCAGAATTCTATCTTTACCTTGAGAATTTCAATGATACTTATCATTTGACATACAAAAGTTATTTACAATCCATTTAATATTTAACTACTATTAGTACTTATGTATTTCAAAAATGATGATAATTTTTAAATAATTAAGCTTTTTGTAATATTAATTTATTATTCAATAAATTCGCCATAGTGATTAGAATTATTAACCAAATAAATATTTTAAATCCTTACTATTCATTACACACAAGCAAGCTATAAATGATCATCTGTTTACTAAATTTATACACGAATAGCTGACACAATCAGCTAGTTAAACCAGTTATTATGTATCAGCTAATACAATTTGCTATCAGCTATCTTCTAATCACCAAACATGCCATATTTTTTATATACATTGCATAAAACACAACAAAAGATAGTATTTAGTATATATGATATGTATAAGGATAACAATGGCGCTCATCCATTTATGGATATACACATAGTTTATTCATTTACGGGTATACATACTCAAACTTGGTTAAAGATAATATTTTTATTTATATATTTATCTTGAAACACCACCACCGAGCACCACCCGTTGGGTTTGTACCGCAACTAGAACGGGGGTTGAATAGTGCGGTTAAGAACATTGAAATCTTTTGATATTGCGGAAGCGATAAAGTGCAGAATGTAAATGACACCGAGGTTTATAGAGGTTCGGCAACGTGCCTACGTCCTCTCTCTTTATACTTTTCTATAGGCTCAAGAGAAACCTTTCCGTATTGTCTTCGATAGGTCTGCAGTAAACCATTTACAATCTTGTCTTCTATCGGTCCAAGATAAACCGTTACAATCTTGTCTTTATGTCGGTCCAAGATAAATCGTTTTTCTTTTATATCGGGTTGGGAATAAACCTTTCTAGATTTCTATTGGCACTAGAAAAACCTCCCTTAGATTTAGATTCTGATTCTAACAATGCTGGATTCGCGATCCTAATAACAAAGAATCAAATATACAATCCTTTCTTTTCTCTCATGTTTGGTTGAGTGGATTAAACACTCGAACTCTTATCAATTAAGCTCGATTACAACAACAATAATGTTTATAACGTATATCAAATATATATCAGTTCGCTTGAAGTTGTTGTTATGAATAATACCAAATGCATTGGTATTTATAGGCTTGAGAGCCAAAGTAGCCGTTGCTGCCTATTCTGATTTAGCATGTGCTACATCATCCTTTAGAATGCGCTAAGCTCTATTGCATACGTTAACTTTGCATGTTACTTAATTTAACTATTGATCAAGTCAATTCAGTAGCTTTTGCCTCTTTCTTTAGCGTACGTTAACTACCCCCTTAGGATGCATTAATTATATGCATTCGTTGCATCTTATTGACCTTCTAGAATAAATCCAACGGATTAACATATTTTGAATTCATAATTCAAACTTCCATAGCGTATGTTAACTTACCCTTAGCGTGTGTTAACTCCATGTGACCATTGTACTTGTTGACCTTCTGGAATCCTCCAACGGACTGATATTTAAACTTCTTAGCTTACGTTACTTTCATAGTATAACATACGTTAATCCGTCTATGTTGCGTGCGTTAGTCTTCGTACTAGTGTGCGTTATCTGCTTGTATGACATCGTCCAGTTTATTCTGACTTGATTACTAGCGTGCGCTAATATAGCTTGTTAGCGTGCACTAACTTCGTTCTTCTATCCAGCTTTTCATTTTCGACTCTTGATGTTGAGTAATTGTTGTCTTTTTTTGTTCGACAACACGTCATCAAAACCTTTTTATAATAATGTGGAATATAATATTCCAATAATCTCCCCATTTTTGATGATGACAAAACAACAATTAACTTGTACCTGAAAATTAAGACTTCGAATCAAAGTGTTCGACTTTGTTCGATTCTTTTATGTGCAAATAGATAGAATATTTTTCTACACAAGTTACTCCTATTTTTAATAGTGCGGTTAAGAATATTGAAATCTTTTGAGATTACGGAAGTGATAAAGTGCGGAATGTAAATGACACCGAGATTTATAGAGGTTCGGCAACGTGCCTACGTCATCTCTCATTATATTTTTCTATAGGTCAAGATAAACCTTTCCGCCTTGTCTTTGATCGGTCCGAGATAAACCGTTTACAATCTTATCTTCTATCGGTCCAAGATAAACCGTTACAATCTTGTCTTTATGTCAGTCTAAAATAAACCATTTTCCTTTTATATTGGTTAAGGAATAAACCTTTGTAGCTTTCTATTGGTACTAGAAAAACTTCTTTTGGATTTAGATTCTGATTTTGACAATGCCCGATCCACAATCTTAATAACACTGAATCAATCCTTTCTTTTCTCTCATGTTTACTTGAGTGGATTAAACACTCGAACTCTTATCAATTAAGCTCGATTATAACAAAAATAATGTTTATAATGTATATTATATGTATAGCAATTTGCTTGAAGTTGTTGTTATGAATAATACCAAATGCATTGGTATTTATAGGCTTGAGAGCCAAACTAGCTTGCTGCCTGTTCTGATTTAGCATGCGCAATATCGTCCTTTGGCGTGTGCTAAGCTCTGTTGCGTATGTTAACATTGCATGTTTCGTACGTTAACTTTTGATCAAGTCAGTCCAGTAGCTTCTGCCTCTTTCTTTAGCGTACATTAACTACCTCCTTAACCTGTGTTAATGTTATGTATCCCTTGCTTCTTGTTGACCTTCTAGAACCAATCCAACGGATTGATTTTTTTTGAATTCATAATTCAAACTTCCATAGCGTACGTGTAACACCCCCAGATCGAACCGGGAATATTACACGCCGCAGACCCTCTCCTCGAGGATCCACCAGGCTAGACATCAAAACAACAGATTACATTACATACCGACGAATCAAAATAACGAACCAATAGACCGATTTGGTCTTTCGACACTGACTTACAAATAAAAATACATAAACTCATCCAGACTCATACCCACGCAAGGGTAAAATAATTACCACCACAAACAATAAGACAGCGGAAAAGACAATACAATGGACTCCGACTAAATGAACCCAAAACTGGCCTTCGTGTGATTAGTATCATTCGTCTTTCATCATCCCTCGTACCGATCCTGTCTTGCTCCCGAAAACTGCGTGTACACGGACACAATCTGAGATATCCACCCCGATTACTCGGGGGTTAGCAAACTCATTTGTTTCGCTAGTGCAAGTATAAAGTGCAAATACGAGCCATACACAACATATTCCGAGAATATAACGAAAGACTTCCCGAGATATATTTAGTTAAAAATAGTTCAAGTCTTGAAAGCAGAAACGAAGCAATTAAGCATTTTGAAAATATCTCCAAATCTCGGGAGTTTTGAAAACATCAGAATTTGAAAAGTTCTTAATACCTCGAAAGCCATTTAGGGTTACAGCCCCAAAGTTCATTTTCCAACATACAAATCCGTTTAACAAAACACGGGGTCCACGACCCAACCGTTCCGGTCACAAAACACAGGGTCCACGACCCAGTCATCCACTTCAATTCACTTACAAGGACACATTACACATAACACATTATTCTTATGCCATTCTAGCCAAGCACCAAGACTTGATATATAATGTCTCTTGACCCCGAGCGTAAAGCATTGTGATACTCCGGACATATCACAATTAATTATCAAAACATCAACATCAATATCACAGAAACCACACTTGGTAACCCGTGGCCGTACCCATTAGTATCGGCCCCCAGAGGCCCCGTCGGACCATCCCCAGGTGGGAAACCACTTCCGCGGCCGTACCCATTAGTATTGGCCCCCAGAGGTCCCGTCGAACCGTCCCTAGGTGGAAGAACATCAACACACGCACCCAAGTCCACTTCCGTGGCCGTACCCATTAGTATCGGCCCCCAGAGGCCACATGCCATCCCCAGGTGGAAGAGTAACAACTCACCGATTTCAAAACCACAACTCTCAAAGGTCAAACACATAAAATATATATATAGTCGAGGTACCTTGCTAGAATGGTGTAACACCCCCAAAATATCCCGAGGTATTACAGTGCCATGAATCCCACGTGGGACCCACAAGGCTAGTTAGAAAAATAGGCATTTTAAGAAAATCGTGATAAAACCTTAAATTCAAGGATTTCATAACGTGAATCGAAAGGTTTAAGGGAAAATATAATTTGAAGTTCAATTATTACACAACAAAGGTTTTTCCAATGAAAACAATTTATTCCAATTAAAGCAGCAGCTAGAGATAATTCCAACACCGCTCAAGTCTGACCGGACCCCTCGGGAATGTCCTGCACATGATGAACTATTTTACCTGGTACGACGAGTCATACCAGGTAACCAGGGTCAGAGAATGCATACCAAATAACAACTACTAACAACGATATACGACATCTTTACAATCACAGTACCTAGTAATCACAGGGAATATTTCATCACTCAACCGACGAGTCTTTCTCTTTAACACATAAGCCCCCAAGGTCGCAACCAAGGGTCACGGAAGTATCCACACGGGAATACCCCGGAACATAGGTGCCCAATTCGGGTCATACCCCCTAACACAATTCCACACGGGTACCATACAGGTTTTATCCCCAACACATCGGCGCATTTATAACATCTTTAGAGAAAGACAAACGTCGGCTTTTATCAAAATGGCACATACACACATACGGTATAACATTGATATGAGAAAATTCACGAGCAAGATTTCACTTGCCTGTGATCCGGTAGTAGGTGCTTTATGATAACGAAGTTCCCCACGCCCGCTCGAACTTAACCTAGCCAAACATCCGATTAACACCTCATACAGATTATAATGAATAAAACTAGTCTCCCTTTCCTAACCGGATCCCTAGTGTAGTTTTAATTGTCGGTATGAGTATCGTTTCTAAGTTTTCAAGTGTTGTGTACCATTATCTCGTTCAATCTTATAATTAACATTAGGTATATCGATATACTCAAGAATATAATCCTATCATTCTTCGGTGTCAACGAATTGTTATGGCGAAATCGAATCTTATGCTTTCTATTACAATTCTATATCCCGAATACTACAATCGACGGATTTTATTGCACAACAACTTCAGTGGTTTGGCAACCAATATTGATTATACTATCGAATTATTTCCTTAGTTTGCTAAGTGTCAAAAATCACAAGGTAAGGGTGGCTACGGACAATGGAACATACGGTGACGGATTACTACGAATTTCCCCACAATTGATTCATCAAATTTTACATTCCTAGTGATGATTTGAAGTGATTTCATTTGCACGAAACGAAACATATGAGAAACGAAATTTCCGGTTACTACAATTTCATCCGACAAGATTGTATACGAAGTTTAGCAAAGTCTACCCAATACCCGCAATATAATAAGTATAAATAAGAAAACATCGAAGATATAACTACAGGGATTGGTGGCTTACCTTATTGGAAGAAGAATAATGAAGATAGTTGACGGATTCACAAGAACTACGAGGAAAACGAGAAGTGACTTGAACGACTTGGATAATCTTCACCGAAGCTCAAGAATCCACCTGCTCAATGTTAATTCAAGTGTTTAAGAGGCTTAAGAACCGGGTATAGGGCTAGGAATTTCTCCAAGGGTGGTAGTTTGTGATGTTGGGTCGTGCAAATGAAGAAGGGAACTATCATTTTATAAAACTTGGTTTTGATAACGTACGTTAACTATAAGGGTGTTACGTACGTAAGGTGTATTACGTACGTAACAGTGTGCTGACAACGTACGTAAAGAACTCGCTGCCCGAAATGTGCCCAAGTGCTACGTACGTTAAATTTGCGACATAACGTACGTAACGAACAGTTGACTCGTTTGTCCTCTAGCCCTCCGAAAGTAGCCCTGTCCGTGTCAAAAGAAAGATTCTGGTTAGAAGACCGACCCACCCGTTACGTACGTAATGTAGCTGCCTTAACGTACGTAACGATCGAAATATAGCGTACGTTAGTCATGGGTTATAGCGCACGTTAGACAGAACCTTTTAGCCTCAAACCACATTCTAACCATCTTGGGGTGACGATCCCTTCCACTCGTCAACAATTATCGGGGAACAAGACGTTGGCCACCGTCATAGTCGCACCGACGATCGTCCCACGGCGTCAAGGTGTGTCACCCCCGTTTCATTCACATCGTACAATTATATAGCACTCAATGGAATACATAAATAGAAATGACGTCACATTACCAAACATTCACACAGTACAAAGTAATCAAGCATGGAATACCGGAGGTATTACATATCACCCCTCTTAAAATAGTTTCGTCACGAAACTTAAGAAAATAACTCGGGATGGCTCTCCTTCATGCTCGACTCGGTTTCCCAAGTCGCCTCTTCCATGCCGTGGTGCGACCACTGAATCTTCACGAGGGGTATGGCTTTATTTCTTAACATCTTCACCTTAGGTCCCGGAATGGCGGTCGGCACCTCCCTAAAGGTAGCGTCATCGGAAATTTCCACTTCTTCGAAATTGAGCTTGTGACTCGGGTTATAGACATACTTTCTTAACTGGGAGACGTGAAAAACATTATGCACTCCATCTAGATGCGGCGGTAGATCTAATCGATACGCGAGTTTCCCTACCCGATCCAATATCTCAAACGGACCTATAAATCTCGGGCTTAACTTGCCCTTCTGGCCGAAACGCCGAATACCTCGCATAGGTGATACTTTGACCCAAACATGATCCCTGACCGTAAATTCTAACGGTCGCTGTCGGTTTTCGGCATAAGATTTCTGCCGGCTCTGTGCGGCCAGCATGTGTTTCCGAACTATAGAGATCTTCTTAATGGACTCCTGGATAAGATCCAACTCGGTAACCGCGGTGTCGGAGGCATCATCCCAGCATAACGGTGACTTGCATCTTCGCCCATACAGGGCCTCAAACGGTTCCATGCCTATGCTTGCATGCCAGCTGTTGTTGTACGAGAACTCCACTAATCCCAAATGTCTACCCCAATCCTTTCCCCAATCGATCAACAATGACCCAAATCGTATCCTTTCCTCCCACCGCCGTAGGTAGCTTAGTGACAAAGTCTATTGATATGCTCTCCCATTTCCATTCCGGGATGGGTAGGGGTTGCATAATTCTGGCTGGTCTGCGGTGTTCGATTTTCACCTGTTGGCATGTCATACATCGGGCGACGAACCTAGCAACTTCCCACTTCATGTTCTTCCACCAAAAACTCTGTCGCAAATCCTTGTACATCTTGCTTGCTCCGGGGTGAATAAAATAGGGAGTGGAGTGCGCCTCCTTGATATAGTACGCTTGATCCGTCATTCGGTGGAATACATATCCTGTTCTTGAACCTCACCAAATCACCCTGAATCTTATAGTCGGAAACATCTCCTTTCTTGATTCTTTCACCAATCGCACGTAATTCAATATCTTCCATCTGTGCTAGACGTATCTCGTCTAGTAAGGACGAAAGTATATTGATCGAGCATAATCGTCCTTGCCTACTTTGTACCCATACTTCGGTGTTGCTTATCCTGATCTCTTGCTGCAGTTTGGGCTGATCTGTTATGCTGGATACCATCACCTCTTGTGTAGTTTTCCGACTAAGAGCATCAGCTACCACGTTGGCTTTTCCGGGATGATAAGAAATTTACACATCGTAGTCCTTGATTAGCTCCAACCAACGCCTCTGTCTCATGTTTAATTCTCTCTGCGTGAAGATATATTTCAAACTCTTGTGATCCGTGAAAACTTTGCAAGTAACTCCGTAAAGATAGTGCCTCCAAATCTTGAGGGCATGCACCACCGCGGCTAGCTCCAAGTCAGGTGTCGGGTAATTTACTTCGTACGGCTTCAGTTGTCGGGATGCGTACGCAACGACTCTGCCATCTGGCATAAAGACACACCCTAGTCCATGCTTGGATGCATCCGTGTATATAATGAATCCTTCTGTACCCTGTGGTAACACTAGTCTTGAGGCGATGTTAGCCTACTCTTGAGCTCGTCAAAGCTCTTCTGGCAGTCTGCAGTCCATACAAATTTGGTGCTCTTTCTCAGTAGGTTCGTTAACGGTCGGGCGATACAGGAAAAAGCCTCGACGAATCTTCGATAGTAACCCTTGATCTAGGAAGCTCCTAACCTCTTTGACATTCTTTGGAGGTTCCCAACTCGTTATTGTCTCGATCTTTTGTGGGTCGACCTTGACACCTTCTGCCGAGACAACATGTCCGAGAAAAATTACCTCCGGCATCCAGAATTCGCACTTGGACAGTTTCGCATAAAGTTGGTGTTGTCTTAACACGCCCAGTACTTGCCTCAAATGTTCCTCGTGTTCCTGTCGGCTTCGAGAATATATCAGGATGTTGTCGATAAAAACCACACGCATTTATCGAGGAAATCAATCAAAACTCTATTCATGAGTTCCATGAAAACGGCTGGGGCATTAGTCAACCTGAATGATACCACGATATATTCGTAATGCCCATACCTCGACCGAAATGCAGTCTTGGGTATATCTTCCTCCCGAATCCTCAATTGGTGATATCCGAACCGTAAATCGATCTTTGAAAACACGACTGCCCCTTGTAACTGATCCAAGAGGTCATCAATCCTTGGTAGTGGATAACGATTCTTGATAGTAACCTTATTCAGCTCCCTATAGTCGATGCACAAGCGTAGAGAGTTATCTTTCTTCTTAACGAAAAGTACCGGTGTGCCCCACGGTGAGGTGAATGGGCGGATCAACCCTTTCTCCAACAGATTTTCGAGATGTATCTTTAATTCCTTCATCTCGTCCGGTGCCATTCTGTAAGGAGCTTTGGAAATAGGTCTCATCCCCGGTTCGAGTTTAATGGAAAGGTCAACTTCTCGGTGCGGTGGCAGCCCTGGTAGTTCATCAGGAAAAACGTCTGGGAACTCATTCATCACCGGAATGTTTGTGATTGCAAGTTGTGAAGTGTCCTCTCGAAGAAGCAGAAGACATTAGTTCAGCCTGGGAGCAACAACAAAACGAATTCGGGGCCCGCATCTTCTTTTAAGCCGGCGGTTTCGTACCAACAGAAGGGTGTATCTGATCGGCCTTACCGTAGGGACTGTTTCAATTGTGGCATGACCGGGCATACTAAGGATCGGTGTCAGAAGACGGCTACCAAATGTTTCACTTGCGGAAATCGTGGACACATGTCTCGCTACTGCTGGCGGGCCAATTCCACTCAGAGCCCAGCTTCGCAACCAAGTCAACAAGGCTCTGTGCAATCCCCTAGGACGCCTGCTGTTTCCAACTACCGAGCTCCATCCCACCAGAGCCAACCACCACTGCATGGTGCCGTACGAGGCCGTAGGTGGTGCGGCGGCGGTACCTCGATAATTGTTGACGAGTGGAAGGGATGGTCACCCCAAGATGGTTAGAATGTGGTTTGAGGCTAAAAGGTTCTGTCTAACGCGCGCTATAACCCATGCCTAACGTACGCTATATTTCGATCGTTACGTACGTTAAGGCAGCTACATTACGTACGTAACGGGTGGGTCGGTCTTCCGACCAGAATCTTTCTTTTGACACGGACAGGGCTACTTTCGGCGGGCTAGAGGACAAACGAGTCAACTGTTCGTTACGTACGTTATGTCCCAAATTTAACGTACGTAACACTTGGGCACATTTCGGGCAGCGAGTTCTTTACGTACGTTGTCAGCACACTGTTACGTACGTAATACACCTTACGTACGTAACACCCTTATCGTTAACGTACGTTATCAAAACCAAGTTTTATAAAATGATAGTTCCCTTCTTCATTTGCGACCAACATCACAAACTACCACCCTTGGAGAAATTCCTAGCCTTATACCCGGTTCTTAAGCCTCTTAAACACTTGAATTAACATTGAGGAGGTGGATTCTTGAGCTTCGGTGAAGATTATCCAAGTCGTTCAAGTCACTTCTCGTTTTCCTCGTAGTTCTTGTGAATCCGTCAACTATCTTCATTATTCTTCTTCCAATAAGGTAAGCCACCAATCCCTGGAGTTATATCTTCGATGTTTTCTTATTTATACTTATTATATTGCGGGTATTGGGTAGATTTTGCTAAACTTCGTATACAATCTTGTCGGATGAAATTGTAGTAACCGGAAATTTCGTTTCTCATATGTTTCGTTTCGTGCAAATGAAATTTCACTTCAAATCATCACTAGGAATGTAAAATTTGACGAATCAATTGTGGGTAAATTCGTAGTAATCCGTCACCGTATGTTCCATTGTCCGTAGCCACCCTTACCTTGTGATTTTTGACACTTAGCAAACTAAGGAAATAATTCGATAGTATAATCAATATTGGTTGCCAAACCACCGAAGTTGTTGTGCAATAAAATCCGTCGATTGTAGTATTCGGGATATAGAATTGTAATAGAAAGCATAAGATTCGATTTCGCCATAACAATTCGTTGACACCGAAGAATGATAGGATTATCTTCTTGAGTATATCGATATACCTAATGTTAATTATAAGATTGAACGAGATAATGGTACACAACACTTGAAAACTTAGAAACGATACTCATACCGACAATTAAAACTACACTAGGGATCCGGTTAGGAAAGGGAGACTAGTTTTATTCATTATAATCCGTATGAGGTGTTAATCGGATGTTTGGCTAGGTTAAGTTCGAGCGGGCGTAGGGAACTTCGTTATCATAAAGCACCTACTACCGGATCACAGGCAAGTGAAATCTTGCTCGTGAATTTTCTAATATCAATGTTATACCGTATGTGTGTACGTGCCATTTTGATAAAAGCCGACGTTTGTCTTTCTCTAAAGATGTTATAAATGGGCCGATGTGTTGGGGATAAAACCTGTATGGTACCCGTGTGGAAATGTGTTAGGGGGTAAGACCCGAATTGGGCACCTATGTTCCGGGGTATTCCCATGTGGATACTTCCGTGACCCTTGGTTGCGACCTTGGGGGCTTATGTGTTAAAGAGAAAGACTCGTCGGTTGAGTGATGAAATATTCCCTGTGATTACTAGGTACTGTGATTGTAAAGATGTCGTATATCGGTGTTAGTAGTTGTTATTTGGTATGCATTCTCGACCACAGTTACACGGTATGACTCGTCGTACCAGGTAAAATTGTTCATCATGTGCAGGACATTCCCGAGGGGTCCGGTCAGACTTGAGCGGTGTTGGAATTATCTCTAGCCGCTGCTTTAATTGGAATAAATTGTTTTCATTGGAAAAACCTTTGTTGTGTAATAATTGGACTTCAAATTACATTTTCCCTTAAACCTTTCGATTCACGTTATGAAATCCTTGAATTTAAGGTTTTATCGCGATTTTCTTAAAATGCCTATTTTTCTAACTAGCCTTGTGGGTCCCACGTGGGATTCATGGCACTGTAATACCTCGGGATATTTTGGGGGTGTTACAGAAAATGGTATCAGGGCTAGGAATTTCTCCAAGGGTGGTAGTTTGTGATGTTGGGTCGTGCAAATGAAGAAGGAAACTATCATTTTATAAAACTTGGTTTTGATAACGTACGTTAACGAAAAGGGTGTTACGTACGTAAGGTGTATTACGTACGTAACAGTGTGCTGACAACGTACGTAAAGAACTCGCTGCCCGAAATGTGCCCAAGTGCTACGTACATTAAATTTGGGACATAACGTACGTAACGAACAGTTGACTCGTTTGTCCTCTAGCCCGCCGAAAGTAGCCCTGTCCGTGTCAAAAAGAAAGATTCTGGTCGGAAGACCGACCCACCCGTTACGTACGTAATGTAGCTGCCTTAACGTACGTAACGATCGAAATATAGCGTACGTTAGGCATGGGTTATAGCGCGCGTTAGACAGAACCTTTTAGCCTCAAACCACATTCTAACCATCTTGGGGTGACCATCCCTTCCACTCGTCAACAATTATCGGGGAACAAGACGTTGGCCACCGTCATATTCGCACCGACGATTGTCCCACGGCGTCAATGTGTGTCACCCCCGTTTCATTCACATCGTACAATTATATAGCACTCAATGGAATACATAAATAGAAATGACGTCACATTACCAAACATTCACACAGTACAAAGTAATCAAGCATGGAATACCGGAGGTATTACAAATGGCCATATTATCCAACACGTACTCACGACCCAGAACTATATCAATTCACAAGGGAGCACAAGATTTCAACAGCACTGAATGACACAACCAATATCACACAACTCACATATTCATCCATAACCACGCGACTCCAAGCACATAATTTCACAAGAGAATTACACTTTACATTTACCGTCACCATAATCATACATAATGACATCACACGAAAGTAAGGTGATCCTATACTCGTCACTAGCACACATATACAACTAAGCATATTAATTCCCGACACACACGGTTCACCTTTACGAAAACCATGATGGTAAATATACCGATTCTTTTAAAAAATGGTTATAGATATTTATTTAGGACATATCGACACTTAGCAACCATTATATCCACAAAACACGTAATGTATGGGCAAGATACTTGCCTCGAATAACCACAATGCAGAGAATCGGCCGAAGTAGGTTGGCACGAACCGACTACGAACTCACCGACTCCACCGAACGACAATCCGCAACAAAGAACTACGAACGAAAACAATAACAACGAGAATGAATTCCAAAGTACGACCCAAAGTCGATGAATTCAAAGAACAAATGACGAAAGTTCAAGCGTTTCCCCCAAAACGGCCAAGAACACGATTCGTTCCGTCAAAACCAGCGGAATTCCAAGTTGAAATATGGATATAAAATCCATAGAATATGTTTAACAACATCATTTAACCACAATCGATCCATCAAAAACGGATGAAAAACGAGATCGAGAACAAATCCCCCAAAAAGTCAATTTGAAGGAAATCAAGAAATATACTTCGATTCGAAGAAGAACAATGGATTAAATGATGTTAAACACAATAATACTACCAAGATTAATCATACCCATCATGAATTAATCAACAACACGGAACGAATCGGACAAAAATGCAAAAACCCCCAAATTCACGAAATTAGGGTTCTAAGGAAGATTACCTTGATTCGCTGGATCAAAGGATGATAACGGATGATTGATTGATGATATGAACTCAGGAACTTCATGGATTTTTTGTTAAACAACATGGCTCCATGATAAGATCACCCTCAGTCGCGGAAGAGAAGGAGAAGAAGGAGAAAAATGGCCAAAAACCAGTGTGCAGGACCATAAATAGGCTGCACAGTGTGCCGCGGCCCAGCGGGAGTGTGCCGCGGCACGGGGCCAAAAATGGCTCCCGTGGTCGGCGGTGTGCGCGGCCGGCCCGGCGTGTGCGCGGCACCGTCTGATCAGTTTGGCGAAAAATGCCACAAAGTGTGCCGCGGCCTGCCGGCATGTGCGCGGCCCACGGTGCGGCTGCTCCGCCCGTATTGCCGAGCACTACCGGCCGTGACTCGGCGAGAAGGCTGCCGAGCACTATCGGCCGTGACTCGGCCGATCTGCCGGCTGAGGCCTAGATCGCCCGGCCATGACTCGGTCGGGGCCAACTCGGCGGCGAACGACCCCGAAATCCGAACACGAATACGAATCGATGGTGCAGTTCTGACGTACTCGCAAAGACGAATCTAAGAGCTAAGAGAACACACAATTCCGACCACCCGAAGGCTCGGAATTCAACAACAGAAGTAGTTACCCAAAACTTTGGGAAATTACGAATATGGCCCAAAACGTCCGAAAATCACGATACGCGATCGAAACACCAAACCAAAGCTCGAAACATAAATAATAACATTAAATGAACTTACGAGAAACTCGAAACAACGATTTGGACGAGATTCGCAAGAATCGAACTCAAGTGCGGAAAAGTCGCTAAAAAGCTCGGAACTCAACAAAACGATACCGAAACGAACTCGGATGACAAAAAGTGCAGAATTAATCATTCTCGAAATGACAAAACGGTCATGAGAGAGTCGTCAAAACGGACTCCGGCTGAAAAAGAAATTTACCGAAAAATCGAAAATTGCGGATATTACATTCTACCCTCCTTAAAAGAAGTTTCGTCCCGAAACTTAAAACAAGTAGGGAGAAGCAATATCCCGCCAGGAAAACTCAACGAGATACGCAAGGAAACGCGTAACTTACGCCCATCGGCGAAACGTTACAAGCAACGCAAAGGAATATACGGCGTGAAAACACGCTCCACGACGACCAACACAACGCCGCCGTTAGGGATATAATAAAACCAACAAGTGACAAGCGTCATCAACTGGATAATACAATCAAGTCAATTATCCGAACAAACACAAAACACAACGGACGAAAATCAGTACGATTGACCAACCCAACGGTACATCAATCAAAACGCAAGCGATCGGCCCGAACAAATACGGAATTCCACCGCCCAAGGGTTGGAAGATCGAAAACGAGACTAATTTTCCGAACTTGAAAAGGTCACAACGATATATAGATCAATCTGGGACAATATCAGAACTCGCTCGAATGACAAAGGTGAGAAACAACACCAGGTCAGAAGCATTAACGAACACAGTCGAGTCGATACGGTTGGACGAAACAGAAGAGAAATAAAGAAAAATGTGGGTATTACATCATATCACCTTTAAAAGAGGTTTCGTCCCGAAACCTGAACAACGAGAACGAAGTGCTGGAATAGCAACCTTCCCGACTATACCCACTTGGTCCACATCCGATCTTCATGGCTATTAGTATCGTGGTCACGACTGTGTCCTCTGCCCATCGGCATACTAAGCGGATCCCCACTCAATACGATTGCACAACTTCGCAAAATATTATACTAAAGTACCAACTCAGCACGACATATCACATAAGGTAACCAATAACAACTCGAAAACAAAATCCACGAGGTATCCTTTTAAAGGAAATCTTTTGAAAATCCTTGGATTCGTATGATATTTAAAATAAACTTTAAAAGTACTTTTGGTACCTCGAGTTGTTTCATCAAAACTTGCAAACAACATACTTTAACCGTCTCATTTGAAATCATTTGAAGTCATCATGCCTCTACGTATCATCATCACCGTTAACAACTAACAAGTTAACCATGCAAGATCATAAAATCATTCTTACATACTCTAACATTTCCAAATCCGAGTTTGAACTTTACATCGAGTGAGATTTTTCATCTTTCACTATATATTTTGAAAATAAAAATCGCATTGGTTTTTGAAATGAAATATTTTTATGGTGTGAAAGATTTTTGAAAATCATTCACTTGAATTATTTGAAAATACAACAATACGTTAAAATCATTTTCGAAAATTCTCCCAACACTTCACAAACATCAATGACGGTAATATTTTACAAAATGTTCAAGATACTTTAAAACAACTCTTTCAAATACCGTCGAGGTTTTATTTGAGAATCCTAGGCCGGCTCGCAAATTTCAAAAAATTTCCAAAGTTCATACGAAGCCGCCGGCTAATCGCACTGTCAAAGTAGTTTCAAAAATTAGTTTCAAAAAGTAGTTTCCCCAACTTGCACAAACTTATGAAAGTTTTGGAAAAGCATGTTCGAACACACTCAAAACAGACATAATTTATCAATTTGCCGAACCCAATCAATTATCACTTAGCGCAACGAAAAAAAAAAATCATAATGCACATTCATACAAAACAGTTGTCATTACTTGACAACACACATAGAATACAGTCCCGGGTGATTGACTGCTAAGGTTAGGCCTAACGGCTAAAAGAAATGTAGTTCCCTAGCCTCTGTCCAGACTGACTAACGCGTGCTACAACACATATTTAGCGTGCGCTACCCATGCTGCATTAGCGCGCGCTAGCCTTACTCTTAGCGTGTGCTAACGGTTCTATTTTAGCAACATGATTGCGAACATATATACGACATTACTGGAATCGAAGGTCACAAATAAACAACAACGATATTCGAATCTCAAAGCCATCGATTCACATAATTACCACTGTTGGGATAAATAATATTGTTTTGATAATTGCTAAACAAACAAAGCTTGATGCAGCAAGCCCTGTATCGAAAGCCGGTTGAAGTTGCAATCCTGTATCGAAGACCTTCTGATAGCGCCAGCATACAGCTGTAATATCCGTGTTTTCTATTTTCGGTAATTTCTATTTTTGATGTATGTTTGTTTCAGACAACTCGCTTAGCACTGTTTTGGAATTCTGAATCTATTTTGTTCTTGGAGTTTTTCCGTCTGGTCGAGTTTCGAGGATGTTTTTGCATAATTTCATTTTGAATTATATCTTGCCGCATGTGCGTTCGATTCTCGTAAAACTTGTTCGTTTTCGTTGTTTCTCGATTCGTATAAGTTTGTATGGTTGAGTTGGTCATGTTGGAACTTTCGGTTTGTTAATCCGACGTTGTATCGCGATTTTTCGGGCACTTGGGCTGTTTTTGTAATTTTCATAAGTTTGGGGAATTTCGCTTTATTTGCTTCGTTTCAAACTCTCTAGTGATCGAGATTATATTCTCTTTCAACGCTCAACTTTGTCATCTTGATTATTACGTGTTTATGATTCTGGATTCTGGTCTTGCTTTGTTTTTCGGCACTTTTGCGCTGTTGGCGTGATGTCTTGTCTTGAAGCTTCTGCTGAGTAGCGCACGCTACTCGGGATTTACTGCATGCGCTATCATTGTGTGGTTAGCGTCGCTAACACAGGGTTAAATAGCGTGCGCTAACGATTTCGGCGTGCAGGACAATGGGTTCGTACTTGATGCTGGACCGAGGCGGCAGACGCTAATTAGCGTTAACGCATGCTAATCACTAGTACTAGCGCACGCTAACCATGTTAGCTTGCGTACGCTAACGGGAGGACAGTAGGCAGACTGTTCTGCCATGCCCCGCTAGCGCACGCTAATGCTTGTGCGTAGCGTGCGCTAAGTTTGTTAAATATAAATAGGACAGCAGCAGTCAACTTCGTCATTTTTCCTTCATTTCCTATCCTTCTCGGCTTTGAGCGATTCTAGGCGGGGATTAGGGCCGATTCCGACTGTAGATCATCATTCACTACCACCGTGCATTCCTTGCGTGAATTCTTCAAGTTCCTAATCACTTTCCACCATCCGAATCAAGGTAAATATTCCCAAAACCCTTGTTTTGAGATTTTGGGGGAATTTTGGGGATTTCTTGGGATTTGACTCTTTTAGTCCGAATTATTACTGGGTTATCGCTAGACTTCGATCGTGTACTTGTAATCCTTCATTTTATTGATGATTTGTGGTTTTAAACTCCAAGTTCTCCATTGTTCGTCACTTATAGTCGACGATACCCAAGTTATGTTCGACTAAGGGTTTCAGCGAGTAGAACTAGGATGTATTCCATCATTTGCGTAGTTTTAAGATTGTTGTCCATCGTTATTGTGTTAGGATCCGATTTGTGAAGGTTGTTCGGGCCAAAACCTTTCCGTTCGCCGTTTTTCTTCACGTAGTATTAATCAGGCAAGTACATGTATTACATCCCGTTATGTGCGTATGATTTTGATGCGAATGATGTAAATGGTGTTATTGAACGAATGTGATTGTTTCTCTTCCACCTGGGGATGGCGTGTGGCCTCTGGGGGCCGATACTAATGGGTACGGCCATGGAAATGGACTGGGGTGCGTGTGTTGATGTTCTTCCACCTGGGGATGGTTCGACGGGACCTCTGGGGGCCGATACTAATGGGTATGGCCGCGGAAGTGGTTTCTCACCTGGGGACGGTCCGACGGGACCTCTGGGGACCGATACTAATGGGTACGGTCGCGAGTTACCAAGCGTGTATAATTGTGATGTGGAAAACTTGTTGATATACTGTTTTGGCGTTAATGTGATATTCCGGTATATTGATTTTCAAAATGATTTTTCCTAACAATTTATTTGCGTTGAATCGTGTATGTATATAATGTTGTGTAATTATGTACTTGCACTAGCTATTCGAATTCTAACCCCTTAAATGGGGGAAATGCGTCTTATGCATTTCAGGTACTGGTCGAGATGAGGAGCTGGCACGGGATGCGCATCCAAAGGATGGGTTGGCATGATGATGTGGCTCGAGTCTGTATTTCTCTGTTTTGCCATTGCATCTGTTGAGTACTGGAGTAGACTGTTTATCTTTAAACATGGTTTAAGTCCCCTGCGTGGGCAATAATTTGGTATTTAACTTATGTCTCATGTACTCCGTTAAAATGTTTTGGCCGAGGCCAAGGCCTTATTTACTTTTTGGGTGCATCTTTTGGGTTATCATTGTGGTTCATGTGTCACGAGTTAGCCTGGTAGACCTCACGGGGGTTCTACGGCGTGTAATGTCCCATCTGTGAATGGGGATGTTACAATTAGGGTATCAGGGCTTAGGTTTTGAATACCTAGGCTGTCGGTGAAATTTGGGTCTGTCAGTTGTGTCATTAGAGTCAGTCGTTGAGCCTAATATCATCATGCTACCGTCTTTTCGTGCGACCCGTGGCTGTAAGTCTCCTCGAACTCTTATATTTCTGTAATTCGTTTTCTTGCTTGCTCGGAATCGTGACTTGTGTTACCAACTTTGTGAATTGTGAATCTTTCGATCTTGTTCTTTTCTTATTTTCCTTTAGTATGTTGAGAGGTCGTGGTAGGCGCTGGGGACGCGGTCGAGGCCGTGGTCGTGGTGCGATAATGAGGAGGGCTCACTTTCCCGGTCCTCTGCGGACTCGGCCTCTCACTCGGTGCCGTCGGGTAATAATGCCAGCAGGAGCTCTTGCCGTACTTCAGTTGGTAGCCCAACTTACTCAGATAGCTCAGGGTGGACGCCAGAATCCGCCCCCGACACCGGAGGAGGAGGCTAGTAAGTGGCTTCAGACGGTGACTAAGATGCACCCTCCTCGTTTCTCCGGATCTTCTGACTCCCTCGGTTGGGAGAATTGGCTCTTTCAGTTGTCCAGGACCTTTGATGCCGTAGCTTGTCCTGAAGACAGGAGGGTACATATTGCCCAGTACCTCCTGGATAAGGAAGCTGCGGAATGGTGGGAGGCCGTTGCGCCCAGAGACCGTCGGGCCACTTGGGATAAGTTCAGGGGTGCTATGGAAGCAGAATATTGTCCGCCGCCAGTCAAGGAGCGCAGAATTGTGGAGTTCTTCACCGCTACACCTCAGGATGTGCCTATTTCTCAGGCCATCATTTCTTACAATCAGCAGTTGGGTTTCGTGAGAGATCAAGTGAGAACGGAGGCTGATAAAATCCGTTACTTCAATATGCGCATGAAGCCACATATTAGACAGAGTATGGCGCCGCTCATGTGTGCCACTTTGAAGGAATACCAGGATCGCGCTCGCGTCGAGATGGTATCCCGGAATCAGAGTCGGTTTCGGAAGCTAAGAAGCAGAAGACTACTAGTGGGTTCTCGGCCGGAAAAGGTGGTCAGTTTTCGAGGTCTCGTTCTGCTCCTACACTTGGGAAGAGGCCGTTTCATCAGGCCGGTGGATCTCAGGGTAACCGTTCAGTCCAGTCTGTTGCACCTGAAGGGAGAGTTTGTTTTAATTGCAGTCAGCCTGAGCACGTTGTGAAGGATTGCCCACTTCCATTAGTTGCTTGCTTTACTTGCGGACAGACCGGGCATCGAGCAGCTCATTGTGAGAGGGCCACCAGGGCCGCTAGATTTACGACTACCACTGCCGATCAGAGGGATCAAAGCTCACCAGCTACTCATGTTCCGCAGGGTTCGAGTCGTGGTAGAGGTCGGAGTCAGCCGGATCGCCGCGCAGCGTCGAGTTCGGGCTCAGTCCATCCCCGATTATATCAGATGAGGCGCACGGAGGAGGCAGACATTCCGGTGGCGTCAGGTACCACTCAGATCCTTTCTCATCCAGTTTCAGTGCTTTTTGATTCGGGTGCGACCCATTCCTTTATAGCTTCGGATTGTGTGAGTCGTATTGGTTTTGACTGCTTGTTTGAGTGTGAGCCGTTTGTAGTGGGTATGCCCAGCGGGGATCGTATGGTTGGGGACCGGGAAGTTAGGGATTGCCCAGTGAGGATCGGGAGCCGGGATTGGTCCTCGAATCTCATTGTTATAGACCTTAAGGGTGAGGATTTGATCCTCGGGGACAATTGGTTGGATCGTCATGGTGCTATCATGAACTATCGGACTCGTACCATCACGATAGTTGCCGAGGACGGCACCGAGCATACTGGTGTTTCGCTCTGCAGGCGGAAGATGGTGGGGTTGACATATCGTCGATTCCAGTTGTTAGCGAGTATCCCGATGTATTTCCGGATGACTTGCCGGGATTACCACCACATCGAGAGGTGGAGTTTCCTATTGATCTTGAGCCGAATGCGGCCCTATTTATCGAGCACCGTCCCGTATGGCACCGTCGGAGATGCTAGAGTTGAAGAATCAGTTGGGAGAGTTGTTAGATAAAGGGTATATTCGACCGAGCGCATCGCCTTGGGGTGCGCCTGTACTTTTTGTTAAGAAGAAGGATGAATCGCTTCGTTTATGCATTGACTATCGAGAATTAAACAAGTTAACCATCAAAAATAAATACCCTTTGCCCAGGATTGACGATTTGTTTGATCAGCTTCAGGGGGCGACAGTCTTTTCGAAGATTGATTTGCGATCGGGCTACTACCAGTTGAGGATTCGGGACGTCGATATTCCGAAAGCTGCCTTTCGGACGAGATATGGCCATTACGAGTTTGTGGTTATGCCTTTCGGGCTAACAATGCCCAGCGATGTTTATGCAGTTGATGAACAAAGTTTTTATTGAGTATCTGGACAAATTCGTAGTCGTTTTTATCGACGATATTCTTATTTATTCACGGAGTCGGGAGGAGCACGCCTTACATCTCCGGATTGTATTAGACACTTTGAGGGCTGAGCAGTTGTACGCGAAGTTCTCTAAGTGTGAGTTTTGGCTCATGAGTAGCGTTCCTCGGGCATGTGATTTCGTGAGAGGGAGTTCGGGTAGATCCGAGAAGATAGAGCGGTGATGGCTTGGGAGCCGCCTAATAATGTGAAGGAGGTGAGGAGTTTTACGGGTCTTGCCGGCTATTACCGTAGATTCGTTGAGGATTTTCTAAGATCGCTAGACCACTCACTCACTTGCTCCGTAAAGCTTCGAAGTTCGAGTGGGCTGACGAGGCGGGGCAGTTTTGGCGAGTTAATGAGGCGTTTGACTACCGCACCCGTGTTAGCGTTGCCTCGGGGAACGAGGATTTCGTAGTGTACGGTGATGCTTCGGTCTTGGTCTAGGATGTGTTTTGATGCGAGAGAGACAGTGATTGCGTATGCGTCCACTTGATTGAAACCTTATGAGGTGAATTACCCCACGCACGATTTGGAGTTAGCTGCGGTCGTTTTCGCCTTAAAGATCTGGAGACATTATCTCTATGGGTCGTCGTGTAAGATTTTTACAGATCACAAGAGTTTGAAGTATATCTTCAGTCAGAAAGAGTTAAATATGAGACAGCGTAGGTGGTTGGAGCTAATTAAAGATTATGACCTCGAGATACTTTACCATCCGGGTAAGGCTAACGTAGTGGCTGATGCGTTGAGCCGTAAGCCGATAACGTTACAGATGTTAGAGGTACTTACACCACAGAGTAGGATCCAGCGAGATCTTATTTGTCAGAATATTGAGGTTTGGGTTCAGAGAGTTCAGGGCCAGTTATGTGCATTAGAGATCACTTCGTCCTTGACCGATGATATCAAGGCGAAACAGTATGATGATCCGTGTTTGGTCCAGTTGAGGGAGGATGTGAGGTAGGGGAAAGCCCCTGGATTTGTGGTTCAGGATGATGGCGTTCTGAGATTTCGCGGCAGACTATGTGTACCGAATGATATTGAGCTGAGACAGAAGATCTTGAGTGAAGCTCATACCACACCTTACTCCATACATCCTGGTAAGAATAAAATGTACAAGGATGTGAGGAGCAACTACTGGTGGAGTAATTTGAAGACAGACGTTAGCGAGTTTGTGTCGAGATGTTTGACCTGTCAGGAGGTTAAGATCGAGCATCAGCGACCCGCGGGGTTTTTGCGACCACTTCCTATCCCAGAGTGGAAATGGGAGGATATTTCTATGGATTTTATTACCAGTATGCCTAGGACTCAGACTGGAATGAACATGATTTGGGTTATCATCGATCGACTGACCAAATCAGCTCATTTCCTGGGTATTAAGGACACTTGGGGTCCAGAGAGACTGGCACGAGTGTTTATTGCAGAGATCGTGAGATTACATGGGACTCCTAAGAGTATTGTTTCGGATCGTGATGGCCGGTTCGTGTCACATTTTTGGCAGGCTGTTCATCGAGCTTTGGGGACTGAGTTGAGACTCAGTACATCTTATCACCCTCGGTCGACAGCGATCGGAGCGGACGATCAGACGTTAGAGGATATGTTGAGAGCACATGCCTAGAATGGAAGGATGATTGGGAGTCGCACTTGCCGTTGATCGAGTTCACGTACAACAATAGTTGGCACGCCTCGATCAAAATGGCGCCATTTGAGGCGTTGTATGGGAGGAGGTGTAGATCGCCGTTGTGTTGGGACGATGCGTCCGAGCTGATTGGTACCGAGCCCGATATGGTAGTTGAGACGAGAGAGAAGATTACTCTGATTCGTGATAGATTGTTAACGGCCCATAGTCGGCAGAAATCTTATGCCGACACGCGTCGCCGGCCGTTGGAGTTTGAGGTGGGAGATCATGTTTTGCTTAAGGTGTTGCCGACACGGGGAGTTCTGACTTAGTAGGAAGGGTAAACTTAGTCCGAGGTTTATTGGGCCGTTTGAGATTTTAGAGAGAGTGGGAGAGCTTGCCTATCGGCTAGGCTTACCGCCGTCCCTGAGCCACGTTCATAACGTATTTCATGTTTCCCAGCTTAGGAGGTACGTATCGGACCCTAGCCATATTATCGATTTTGGAGAGATCGAATTGGGACCCGACATTACCATCGAGGAGAGACCGATTCAGATTTTAGAGCGTCGGGTGAAGCAACTTCGTCATAAAACCATCCCTATGGTTAAAGTTCAATGGTCGAGACATGGGTCCGAGGAAGCCACATGGGAGACGGAGGAGAGTATGCATTCGAGATACCCCGAGTTGTTCGCGTTGTAAGTTTCGGGACGAAACTTATTTTTTAGGGGGAGATAATGTAATATCCGTGTTTTCTATTTTCGGTAATTTCTATTTTTGGTGTATGTTCGTTTCAGACAACTCGCTTAGCACTGTTTTGGAATTCTGAATCTATTTTGTTCTTGGAGTTTTTCCGTCTGGTCGAGTTTCGAGGATGTTTTTGCATAATTTCATTTTGAATTATATCTTGCCGCATGTGCGTTCGATTCTCGTAAAACTTGTTCGTTTTCGTTTTTTCTCGATTCGTATAAGTTTGTATGGTTGAGTTGGTCGTTTTGGAACTTTCGGTTTGTTAATCCGACGTTGTATCGCGATTTTTCGGGCACTTGGGCCGTTTTTGTAATTTTCATAAGTTTGGGGAATTTCGCTTTATTTGCTTCGTTTCAAACTCCCTAGTGATCGAGATTATATTCTCTTTCAACGCTCAACTTTGTCATCTTGATTATTACGTGTTTATGATTACGGATTACGGTCTTGCTTCGTTTTTGGCACTTTTGCTGTTAGCGTGATGCATCTTGTAAGCTGCCGCTCGAGTAGCGCACGCTACTCGGGATTTACTGCGTGCGCTATCATTGTGTGGTTAGCGACGCTAACCTGGGGTTCGTAGCGTGCGCTAACGATTTATTGATGCAGGGCAGTGGGTTCAGTACTTCGGTACTGGACGAGGCAGCGTACGCTAATCAGCGTTAACGCACGCTAATCACTAGTACTAGCGCACGCTAACCATGTTAGCTTGCGTACGCTAACGGGAGGACAGTAGGCAGAATGTTCTGCCATGCCCCGCTAGCGCACGCTAATGCTTGTGCGTAGCGTGCGCTAAGGCTGTTAAATATAAATAGGACAGCAGCAGTCAACTTCGTCATTTTTCCTTCATTTCCTATCCTTCTCGGCTTTGAGCGATTCCAGGTGGGGGTTAGGGCCGATTCCGACTGTAGATCATCATTCACTACCACCGTGCATTCCTTGCGTGAATTCTTCAAGTTCCTAATCACTTTCCACCATCCGAATAAAGGTAAATATTCCCAAAACCCTTGTTTTGAGATTTTGGGGGAATTTTGGGGATTTCTTGGGATTTGACTCTTTTAGTCCGAATTATTACTGGGTTATCGCTAGACTTCGATCGTGTACTTGTAATCCTTCATTTTATTGATGATTTGTGGTTTTAAACTCCAAGTTCTCCATTGTTCGTCACTTATAGTCGACGATACCCAAGTTATGTTCGACTAAGGGTTTCAGCGGGTAGAACTAGGATGTATTCCATCATTTGCGTAGTTTTAAGATTGTTGTCCATCGTTATTGTGTTAGGATCGGATTTGTGAAGGTTGTTCGGTCCAAAACCTTTCCGTTCGCCGTTTTCCTTCACGTAGTATTAATCAGGCAAGTACATGTATTACATTCTGTTATGTGCGTATGATTTTGATGCGAATGATGTAAATGGTGTTATTGAACGAATGTGATTGTTTCTCTTCCACCTAGGGATGGCGTGTGGCCTCTGGGGGCCGATACTAATGGGTACGGCCATGGAAATGGACTGGGGTGCGTGTGTTGATGTTCTTCCACCTGAGGATGGTTCGACGGGACCTCTGGGGGCCGATACTAATGGGTACGGCCGCGGAAGTGGTTTCTCACCTGGAGACGGTCCGACGGGACCTCTGGGGACCGATACTAATGGGTACGGTCACGAGTTACCAAGCGTGTATAATTGTTATGTGGAAAACTTGTTGATATACTGTTTTGGCGTTAATGTGATATTCCGGAATATTGATTTTCAAAATGATTTTTCCTAACAATTTATTTGCGTTGAATCGTGTATGTATATAATGTTGTGTAATTATGTACTTGCACTAGCTATTCGAATGCTAACCCCTTAAATGGGGGAAATGCGTCTTATGCATTTCAGGTACTGGTCGAGCTAAGGAGCTGGCACGGGATGCGCATCCAAAGGATGGGTTGGCATGATGATGTGGCTCGAGTCTGTATTTCTCTATTTTGCCATTGCATCTGTTGAGTCCTGGAGTAGACTGTTTATCTTTAAACATGGTTTAAGTCCCCTGCGTGGGCAATAATTTGGTATTTAACTTATGTCTCATGTACTCCGTTAAAATGTTTTGGCCGAGGCCACGGCCTTATTTACTTTTTGGGTGCATCTTTTGGGTTATCATTGTGGTTCATGTGTCGCGAGTTAGCCTGGTAGACCTCACGGGGGTTCTACGGCGTATAATGTCCCATCTGTGAATGGGGATGTTACAACAGCAAGCTCTCGCGCTACCAATATACAGCAACAAAGTCTAAATAAGCGCCAAGTATGGAAGCTGTCTCGAAACCTCAATACAGCACCCCTCCATACAGCGCCTAACTACTCCAAAATGCCTACAGTGCTAGTGGATACAGCATTCACATCGGAACAGGACTGAAGACCGTTTGGAAAGGAATCTTTAGTATTCACTAAAGTCAAGTACCGATTGATAAAGAAGTATTTAAATACTGAAAGGATAAAGTATTTAAATACTGAAGCTGTCAGAGATCTTCAAATCCCGCAATATCTGGATCCTGATCTATTCAAGTTATCACGGAATCTTGGCCAACGGATCTATCTCAACGGATATATTATTCAGAAGACTATATATATCTCATAAAAGCATTGAAGACTAAAAAAATAACCCAAAATAATACACCGAAGTTACCAAGTGAAGAAGCTATCATTATATACATCAGAGCAAAACATATCTCCAGAAGCTTTCTGCAAGTTAAGATCCAAAGAGATATACAGTGCTCAACATCAAGAACAGTCATCATCTGCTCAAGAACTTCATATTCAAAGCTGCTGTTCTTACCTGGTTACCTACCTTTTACCTTGTGTAAAAACTGAGCTCTGTGTGAACTCAACAAGTTATTCTGACCTGTGTGGGACGAATAAGAGGACGAAGCTTTGGGCGTGTGTGAAGAAGCAAGTCAAGAAGGAAGCTTTAACCAATCTGTGTGAACGGTTGAAAGCGACAGTCTTTGTATCTATCTGTGTGAACGATACAAGGATAGGTTTGATTATAAATACATAGTTGTGTACGCAGTATTTATAATAAACGTTTTACTCCTGTGTGGAGGACCAGTGGACGTAGAGGGGTTTACCTCGAACCACTTAAATACTGTGTTATTTACCTTTCATTTATTCTTGTTTTCATAACTGTGATTTATATAAGTATACACTGCAAAACCCTGTACGCACCAAGCTAACAGGAGAATAGACCCAGTCGCTGTATCGACAGCAAATTTACTATCTTAAGACTTCCGCTACGCACTCAGATTCGAAAATCAATACAGTTTGTTGTCTAAACATACTTTCAAAACTGTATCCAGTATACTCTGGAGGGACCAACAATTGGTATCAGAGCAGTTGATTCTAAAAAGAATCAGTCGTATTTTTAACTGAATTAGATCTCTAAAAACACTTATTTTCGGAAACAGTCTTTGTAACTCCCATCCTCTAATATGGATGCCTTTATGTCTAAAAAGATATCTATGTTTCACATTAACGAGTTTGATGACTAGAGAAACAGGATGAAGAACAAACTCAAAGCCTTCATTGGAGAATCAAAAGCTCCGCCCGCATCAACAAAGACCGAAGAATGTCCTCAGGTGGTCACTGATAGTGATTCGTCTGATGATGAGCTAGAGGATAGAGCCTATGTGTGCTCTATGGCCGAAGTTAAAGAAGAAAATGAAGACGGCGATGATGATAAGGTAAGCTCCACCTCAACTATTCCTATAAATGCATCTCATACCTTTGAAAATATGCTGAATGAATTTAATAACATTCAAACGGCCCATGAGATATTGAAAGGAGAAAACATACAGCTTGAAATTTCTAACTTAGAGCTGAAAGAAGAAAATGACAATAATTACGAAAATATGTCGGTTGATTGCGAAAAGCAAAGAAGTCAATTTAGAAAAACTCATGGAGAGCAATCATCAACTTGCTCATAATCTAAATGAGACTAAGTCTCATCTTGAAAGCAAGACAAATGATTTGGCTCTACTCGAAGCCAATGTAAAATCTCTCGAGAAACGTGAAGGAGAATTAGAGACAATCTTGAAATCTTTCGAGAAATCCTCTAAAAGAATGGAAGAGATCCTAAGCACTGGGCAACATGCTCATGATAAACGTGGCTTAGGCTACAACTCGTTCTCCAACAAAGAAAAATCTAGTACGGTATTCGTCAGGAGTGAGGAATCCATTCCTGTATCGAAAGAAGTCCCGAGTCCTGTGAAGGAACCTGTTGCACCGCGAACAGCAAAAGCTCCCATTCCACCCCCGCAACTCTACTATTCGAGAGAGTGGAACCAACAGCCACTCAGAAGGCGTGCTCAACAGCATGCTCCACAAGCATATCATAAACGCCAGCAGTCATTCAGGAAGAAGGCTGTATCCAACCAACAAAGGCCCGTACAGTAGCACTCTCGGTACAGCGTGCCTAGACATTGGATACAAGAGCCCCGCTATTCCTCGAGATAGCAGGTGTCCGCACAGTATCAACAACAGAATTGGAAATCCAACTGGAGACCCAGGAGGCAATATGCAAGATCTATGAAAATGGCTCCACCTCCGAGACGACAATCGTACTGGAATAACAACTATAATTCTCGATTTTTCATGCATAATAATTATCATGATTACAACGACTACGTGCCTGCCCCACGTAGATATCGATATAATGGACCAAAAGTAGCCTACAACAAACAAATTGTTGCCCGGCAAATTTGGGTACCAAAAGGCAATATCACACCAGGACCCAAAAAGTTACTTGATATCCATGCATCGACATGAATTGGAAACGCTACAGCCAGAAATCCCTGTAAGTTTTTATGCTTTTACTCATTAAGTGAGGGGGAATACTGTAAGACCCAAGAATACAGTGTTAATCCGAACATTAATTGAATCATGTATGTACCTTTAAGGGGGAACGCTATATTATTCGCGGATACAGTATTTTTCACTACATGACATCAATTTTGATTGATAATTTTTTTTTATATATTGCTGTAAGAACTCGTCTACGAACAGTTCATAGGTTAAGTTGTACTCAACTAGATCACAATGTAAGATTGTGCCTGCGTGCCAATCATAAAGTTTAAGATGTAATACACTTTCCTATTAGATGCTATCATTTTTAGAAATTGCCTGCGAGCAGTTCACATTCCTTTTAACCTAAGTGCTGTAGACCAAATCATTTGACAGAAGATCAAGAAGCCTGCTCAGGAAATTATCAAAAGAGAGGGAAACTGTTGGGAAAATTGAACTCCTGTATCGATGTCCTCTCAAGTTGCCATCAAGTGGTTATCGAAAGGGAAATTGTTTTAGCTTGAAGAGGTTTTTGATATCAAGAACTTGGCATGATCAAGAAGTTTTGAATCATCAAAGAAGTTTTGGAAATTATCAAAAAGGGTGAAATTGTTGGGATAAATAATATTGTTTTGATAATTGCCAAACAAACAACGCTTGATACAGAAAGCCCTGTATCGAAAGCCGGTTGAAGTTGCAATCCTGTATCGAAGACCTTCTGATAGCGCCGGCCTCTGACAAGCTCTCGCTACCAAGATCTGACAACAAAGTCTAAATAAGCGCCAAGTATGGAAGCTGTCTCGAAACCTCAATACAGCACCCCTCCATACAGCGCCTAACTACTCCAAAATGCCTACAGTGCTAGTGGATACAGTATTCACATCGGAACAGGACTGAAGACCGTTTGGAAAGGAATCTTTAGTATTCACTAAAGTCAAGTACCGATTGATAAAGAAGTATTTAAATACTGAAAGGATAAAGTATTTAAATACTGAAGCTGTCAGAGATCTTCAAATCCCGCAATATTCGGATCCTGGTCTATTCAAGTTATCACGGAATCTTGGCCAACGGATCTATCTCAACGGATATATTATTCAGAAGACTATATATCTCATAAAAGCATTGAAGACCAAAAAAAACCCCAAAATAATACACCGAAGTTACCAAGTGAAGAAGCTATCATTATATACATCAGAGCAAAACATATCTCCAGAAGCTTTCTGCAAGTTAAGATCCAAAGAGATATACAGTGCTCAACATCAAGAACAGTCATCATCTGCTCAAGAACTTCATATTCAAAGCTGATGTTCTTACCTGGTTACCTACCTTTTACCTTGTGTAAAAACTGAGCTCTGTGTGAACTCAACAAGTTATTCTGACCTGTGTGGGACGAATAAGAGGACGAAGCTTTGGAACTGTGTGTGAAGAAGCAAGTCAAGAAGGAAGCTTTAACCAATCTGTGTGAACGGTTGAAAGCGACAGTCTTTGTATCTATCTGTGTGAACGATACAAGGATAGGTTTGATTATAAATACATAGTTGTGTACGCAGTATTTATAATAAACGTTTTACTCCTGTGTGGAGGACCAGTGGACGTAGAGGGGTTTACCTCGAACCACTTAAATACTGTGTTATTTACCTTTCGCTGTTACTGTTTTCATAACTGTGATTTATATAAGTATACACTGCAAAACCCTGTACGCACCAAGCTAACAGGAGAATAGACCGAGTCGCTGTATCGACAGCAAATTTACTATCTTAAGACTTCCGCTACGCACTCAGATTCGAAAATCAATACAGTTTGTTGTCTAAACATACTTTCAAAACTGTATCCTGTATACTCGGGAGGGACCAACAACCACATATCATGAGCAACCATCAAAAGGCAATTGTCATTCAAAACTGAAAAGTTAAAAGCAAGGGTCATGTCTTGAGTATATTTTGTAGAACTCATTTTGAGTTCAAAACTCGTGTTTTGAAAACTTATAGTACACAGTGGAAAAGAATTATCAATAATTCGAGTTTTCAGAACTTACAGCCTTGAGGTCAACATACGAAAATCAACTTTTTCCTCCCTTGAAGGACATTTTAAAAATTTTACGTGACTCCCCGAAAGGATTCGAAAACTTAAAATTCCAAGGTTTATACTCTTGCAAGAAAAACGGTTTATACAAAGATACATTCAGCAATATCATTCTACATTTTAGCGCAAGATGGGAATCAACAAATATATGTCACTTACTCACTATGCACCTTCAAATACTAACTACATAACACAGAATCACACGGGCTCGAATAGCTCGTGGTACAACCCGTAGTAGGGAGACTTACATCCACAGATCGCACGAAGATGATGGTTGCACCCTGATACTAATCACGGCCGACATTCCAAACGATGCGTCGCGACACGACTCAGTTAGACAAAATCTGACAATACAAGACTCAACAACACATAACTCGACCCGACAGCCTAGGTTTTCTCAACCTAAGCTTTGATACCATAAATGTAACACCCCCAGATCGAACCGGGAATATTACACGCCGCAGACCCTCTCCTCGAGGATCCACCAGGCTAGACATCAAAACAACACATTACATTACATACCGACGAATCAAAATAACGAACCAATAGACCGATTTGGTCTTTTGACACTGACTTACAAATAAAAATACATAAACTCATCCAGACTCATACCCACGCAAGGGTAAAATAATTACCACCACAAACAATAAGACAGCGGAAAAGACAATACAATGGACTCCGACTAAATGAACCCAAAACTGGCCTTCGTGTGATTAGTATCATTCGTCTTTCATCATCCCTCGTACCGATCCTGTCTTGCTCCCGAAAACCTGCGTGTACCTGGACACAATACAGATATCCACCCCCGATTACTCGGGGGTTAGCAAAACTCCACTGTTTCGCTAGTGCAAGTATAAAGTGCAAATACGAGCCATACACAACACATTCCGAGAATATAACGAAAGACTTCCCGAGATATATTTAGTTAAAAATAGTTCAAGTCTTGAAAGCAGAAACGAAGCAAGTAAGCATTTTGAAAATATCTCCAAATCTCGGGAGTTTTGAAAACATCAGAATTTGAAAAGTTCTTAATACCTCGAAAGCCATTTAGGGTCACAGCCCCAAAGTTCATTTTCCAACATACAAATCCGTTTAACAAAACACGGGGTCCACGACCCAACCGTTCCGGTCACAAAACACAGGGTCCACAACCCAGTCATCCACTTCAATTCACTTACAAGGACACATTACACATAACACATTATTCTTATGCCATTCTAGCCAAGCACCAAGACTCGATATATAATGACTCTTGACCCCGAGCGTAAAGCATTGTGATACTCCGGACATATCACAATTAATTATTAAAACATCAACATCAATATCACAGAAACCACACTTGGTAACCCGTGGCCGTACCCATTAGTATCGGCCCCCAGAGGCCCCGTCGGACCATCCCCAGGTGGGAAACCACTTCCGCGGCCGTACCCATTAGTATCGGCCCCCAGAGGTCCCGTCGAACCGTCGCCAGGTGGAAGAACATCAACACACGCACCCAAGTCCACTTCCGTGGCCGTACCCATTAGTATCGGCCCCCAGAGGCCACATGCCATCCCCAGGTGGAAGAGTAACAACTCACCGATTTCAAAACCACAACTCTCAAAGGTCAAACACATAAAATATATATATATAGTCGAGGTACCTTGCTAGAATGGCCATATTATCCAACACGTACTCACGACCCAGAACTATATCAATTCACAAGGGAGCACAAGATTTCAACAGCACTGAATGACACAACCAATATCACACAACTCACATATTCATCCATAACCACGCGACTCCAAGCACATAATTTCACAAGAGAATTACACTTTACATTTACCGTCACCATAATCATACATAATGACATCACACGAAAGTAAGGTGATCCTATACTCGTCACTAGCACACATATACAACTAAGCATATTAATTCCCGACACACACGGTTCACCTTTACGAAAACCATGATGGTAAATATACCGATTCTTTTAAAAAATGGTTATAGATATTTATTTAGGACATATCGACACTTAGCAACCATTATATCCACAAAACACGTAATGTATGGGCAAGATACTTGCCTCGAATAACCACAATGCAGAGAATCGGCCGAAGTAGGTTGGCACGAACCGACTACGAACTCACCGACTCCACCGAACGACAATCCGCAACAAAGAACTACGAACGAAAACAATAACAACGAGAATGAATTCCAAAGTACGACCCAAAGTCGCTGAATTCAAAGAACAAATGACGAAAGTTCAAGCGTTTCCCCCAAAACGGCCAAGAACACGATTCGTTCCGTCAAAACCCGAAAACGGAATTCCAAGTTGAAATATGGATATAAAATCCATAGAATATGTTTAACAACATCATTTAACCACAATCGATCCATCAAAAACGGATGAAAAACGAGATCGAGAACAAATCCCCCAAAAAGTCAATTTGAAGGAAATCAAGAAATATACTTCGATTCGACGAAGAACAATGGATTAAATGATGTTAAACACAATAATACTACCAAGATTAATCATACCCATCATGAATTAATCAACAACACGGAACGAATCGGACAAAAATGCAAAAAACCCAAATTCACGAAATTAGGGTTCTAAGGAAGATTACCTTGATTCGCTGGATCAAAGGATGATAACGGATGATTGATTGATGATATGAACTCAGGAACTTCATGGATTTTTGTTAAACAACATGGCTCCATGATAAGATCACCTCGCCGCGGAAGAGAAGGAGAAGAAGGAGAAAATGGCCAAAACCCGTGTGCGGGACCATAAATAGAACACAGTGCCGGCCAATGGGGAGTGTGCCGCGCACGGGGCCAAAAATGGCTCCTGGTCGGCGGTGCCGCGGCCCGGCCGACGTGTGCCGCGGCACCCGACATCGGTTTGGCGAAAAATGCCACGAGTGTGCCGCGGCCCCGCGGCATGTGCCGCGCCCACGGTGCGGCTCGCTCCGCCAGCGCCGCGAGCACTACCGGCCGTGACTCGGCGGAGCCGCCGAGCACTATCGGCCGTGACTCGGCCGGCCTACCGGGCCTGCATCGCCGGCCATGACTTCGGCCGGCCAACTCCGACGGCCCGAACGACCCCGAAATCCGAACCTGAATACGAATCGATGGTACGGTTACGACGTACTCGCAAAGACGAATCTAAGAGCTAAGAGAACACACAATTCCGACCACCCGAAGGCTCGGAATTCAACAACAGAAGTAGTTACCCAAAACTTTGGGAAATTACGAAAATGGCCCAAAACGTCCGAAAATCACGATACGCGATCGAAACACCAAACCAAAGCTCGAAACATGAATAATAACATTAAATGAACTTACGAGAAACTCGAAACAACAGTTTCGGACGAGATTCGCAAGAATCGAACTCAAGTGCGGAAAAGTCGCTAAAAAGCTCGGAACTCAACAAAACGATACCGAAACGAACTCGGATGACAAAAAGTGCAGAATTAATCATTCTCGAAATGACAAAACGGTCATGAGAGAGTCGTCAAAACGGACTCCGGCTGAAAAAGAAATTTACCGAAAAATCGAAAATTGCGGATATTACATTCTACCCTCCTTAAAAGAAGTTTCGTCCCGAAACTTAAAACAAGTAGGGAGAAGCAATATCCCGCCAGGAAAACTCAACCAGATACGCAAGGAAACGCGTAACTTACGCCCATCGGCGAAACGTTACAAGCAACGCAAAGGAATATACGGTGTGGAAACACGCTCCACGACGACCAACACAACGCCGCCGTTAGGGATATAATAAAACCAACAAGTGACAAGCGTCATCAACTGGATAATACAATCAAGTCAATTATCCGAACAAACACAAAACACAACGGACGAAAAGCAGTACGATTGACCAACCCAACGGTACATCAATCAAAACGCAAGTCAATCGCTGAACAAATACGGAATTCCACCGCCCAAGGGTTGGAAGATTGAAAACGAGACTAATTTTCCGAACTTGAAAAGGTCACAACGATATATAGATCAATTTGGGACAATATTAGAACTCGCTCGAATGACAAAGGTGAGAAACAACACCAGGTCAGAAGCATTAACGAACACAGTCGAGTCGATACGGTTGGACGAAACAGAAGAGAAAGAAAGAAAATGTGGGTATTACATCATATCACCTTTAAAAGAGGTTTCGTCCCGAAACCTAAACAACGAGAACGAAGTGCTGGAATAGCAACCTTCCCGACTATACCCACTTGGTCCACATCCGATCTTCATGGCCATTAGTATCGTGGTCATGACTGTGTCCTCTGCCCATCGGCATACTAAGCGGATCCTGTAATATCCGCAATTTTCGATTTTCGGTAAATTTCTTTTTCGGCCGGAGTCCGTTTTGACGACTCGCTCATGACCGTTTCGTCATTTCGAGAATGATTAATTCTGCACTTTTTGTCATCCGAGTTCGTTTCGGTATCGTTTTGTTGAGTTCCGAGCTTTTTAGCGACTTTTCCGCACTTGAGTTCGATTCTTGCGAATCTCGTCCGAAACTGTTGTTTCGAGTTTCTCGTAATTTCATTTAATGTTATTATTCATGTTTCGAGATTTGGTTTGGTGTTTCGATCGCGTATCGTGATTTTCGGACGTTTTGGGCCATTTTCGTAATTTCCCAAAGTTTTGTGTAATTACTTCCGTTGTCGAATTCCGAGCCTTCGGGTGGTCGGAATCGTGTGTTATCTTAGTGCTCGGATTCTTCTTTGCGAGTACTTCGTAACCGTATCTTCGATTCGTACTCAGGTTCGGGTTTCGGGGTCGTTCGGGCCGTCGGAGTTGGTCCCGGCCGAGTCATGGCCGGGCATGCTCGAGCCAGGCCGGCCCTGGCCGAGTAACGTACGGTAGTGATCGGCAGTTACGTACGTAAGGCCGGTTACGTACGTAAGGCCCTGGCCGGTAACGTACGTAACGTTTCCGGCATTTCCAGGCAGTGAGTTCGGCCATGGCCGGTTACGTACGTAACCCGGCCGGCAGTCGGCCTATTTAAGGCCTGGCAGCGTATTTTTCACCCAATTCCTCATTCTTTTTCTTCCCGTACGCGGTTGTGGGTGTATATATCATGGAGCCATGATGTTGTTCTTTCAATCCATGAAGTCTTGGAGTTCATATCATCAATCATCCATCCTATAACATCCTCCGATCTACTGACCGTGCCGATTTCCTAGAAATCTAGTTTTGGGGAATTTGGGTATTTTGGTTGTTTTCGTCCGATTAATCCGATTTAACTTAGAGTTATGATGGATTGATGATAATTTAGATATATTATATCATTTCCTTTATTATTCCATGGTTAGATCGTATCGATTCATCGATTTGGTTGAGTTCTTGATGGACGCCTTGAAGGTGTCTGGTAGAATGTCGTAGAGGGGTTTTCGGGCGTTCTATGATTACTCTTCCTTGTATGATCGATGATTTATTGATTATATGTTGTTAGGGTCGAATTCTTGTGAAGAACTCGAGTCGGAACCCTTCCGTTCGTCGTTTTCTTCAAGCTTCTCGATCGTGGGTGTATTCTGTTCCTTCGCCGGGGAATCGTAGGTGTTCGAGGTGTCCCGACTGAGCCGTGATTGTAGGAGTGTCCGGTATCGATTATCGAGGCAAGTATCTTGCCCATACATTACGTGTTTTGTGGATATTATGGTTGTTAATCGTCGATATGTGCTAAATAAATATTAATAACCATTTTTCAAAAGAATCGGAATATTTACCATCATGCTTTTTGTAAAGGTGACCCGTGTGTGTCGGGAATTAATGTGCTTAGTTGAATATGTGAGCTAGTGTCGAGTATAAAATCACCTTACTTTCTTGTGATGTCATTGCGTATGATTATGTCGTTGGTAAATGTAAAGTGTAACTCTTTTGTCAAATTATGTGCTTGGAGTCACGTGTTTATGGATGAATATGTGAGTTTGTGTGATATTAGTTGTGTCGTTCGGTGCTGTTGAAATCTTGTGCTTCCTTGTGAATCGTATCATTACTTGGTCGTGAGTATATGTTGGATGAACTGGCCATTCTAGTAAGGTACCTCGACTATATATACTGTGATTGACCTCCGAGGCTTGTGGTTTGCAACTGTGATTTTGGAACGTGTGTGTGTGTTGTTCCTTCCACCCGGAGTGTCCGACGGGATGTCTGGGGGTCGATACTAAGGGGTACGGCCACGGAAGTGGACTTGGGTGCGTGTGTGGATGAACTTTCACCCGGAGTGTCCGACGGGATGTCTGGGGGTCGATACTAAGGGGTACGGCTGCGGAAGTGGTTTCCCACCAGGAGTGTCCGACGGGATGTCTGGGGGTCGATACTAAGGGGTACGGCCGCGGGTTACCAGTTGTGGTTTTCATTTTGAGGATGACGTTGATGTTTTCGTTAATTGTGATATTGTCCGGAGTATCACAATGCTTTGTGCTTGGGGTCGAGAGACATTATATATCGAGTCTTGGTGCTTGGCTAGAATGGCATAGGATTAATGTGTTATGTGTAATGTGTCCTTGTAAGTGAATTGAAGTGGATGATCGGGTCGTGGACCCTGTGTTTTGTGACCGGAATGGTTGGGTCGTGGACCCCGTGTTTTGTTAAACGGATTTGTATTTTGAAAAATGAACTTTGGGGCTGTGACCCTAAATGGCTTTCGAGGAATTAAGAACATTTTCAATTTTTGATGTTTTCAAAACTCCCGAGATTTGGAAATGTTTTCAAAATGCTTACTTGCTTCGTTTCTTCTTTCAAGACTTGAACTATTTTTAACTAAATATACCTCGGGAAGTCTTTCGTTGTATTCTTGGAATGTGTTGTGTATGGCTCGTATTTGCACTTTATACTTGCACTAGCGAAACAGTGGAGTTTTGCTAACCCCCGAGTAATCGGGGGGTGGATATCTGTATTGTGTCCAGGTACATGCAGGTTTTCGGGAGCAAGACACAGGATCGGTACGAGGGATGATGAAAGACGAATGATACTAATCACACGAAGGCCAGTTTTGGGTTCAGTTAGTCGGAGTCCATTGTATTGTCTTTTCCGCTGTCTTATTGTTTGTTGTTGCAAGTATTTTACCCTTGTGTGTGGATATGAGTCCGGATGATTTTATGTATTTTGATTTGTAAGTCAGTGACGAAAGACCAAATCGGTCTATTGGTCCGTTATTTTGATTCGTCGGTATGTAATGTAATGTGTTGTTTTGATGTCTAGCCTGGTGGATCCTCACGGAGAGGGTCTGCGGCGTGTAATATTCCCGGTTTGATCTCGGGATATTACATTTATGGTATCGGAGCTTAGGTTGAGGAAACCTAGGCTGTCGGGTCGAGTTATGTGTTGTTGAGTCTTGTTTTGTCAGATTTTGTCTGACTGAATCGTGTCGCGACGCGTCATCTGAGATGTCAGCCGTGATTAGTATCAAGGTGCAGCCATCATCTTCGTGCGATCTGTGGATGTAAGTCTCCCTACTACATGTTGTACCACGAGCTATGCGAGCCTGTATGATTCTGTGTTATGTAGTAGTATTTGAAGGTGCATCGTGAGTAAGTGACATATATTTGTTAATTCCCGTTTTGTGCTAGAATGAAGAATGTTATGGCCAAATGTATCCTTGTATGAACTGTTTTTCTTGCAAGAGCAACAACCATGGAATTTTTAGTTTCGAAGGCTTCCGGGGAGCCACGCAAATTTTTAAAATGTTCTCCAAGGGAGGAAATTTTTTGATTTTTGTATGATGACCTCAAGGTCGAAAATTTTTAGACTTCAAACTACCGATATTTCATTCTCATCTCATACTATAAGTTTTCAAAACCCGAGTTTTTAACTCAAATAAGGTCTTCAAAATATACTCAAGATGTGACTCTCGTTGTAACTTTTCAGTTTCATGAATGTTGGTCAGAAGATGCGTATTGATGATGCTCTCGTTGTTGAGCAGTGGTGCCAGTTTTATGATTAAAATAGTGACGTGAATGTTGAGTCCATCGGTATGTATGTGTTGAGATAGTCCTCCTTATTGAGAAGTAAAATTTTCATTTTTGTAGGATGATTTTCTTTTGATGGTTGCTTGTGAGATGTTATAATTATGTGAATCGATGACATTTAGACTCGTATGTATTGCTTATTTGTAACCTTCAAGTCTAGTTTTACCTCATATATGTTTGCAATCGTGTTGGTGATTAGAGCAATTAGCACAGGCTTAATACGAGCCTAACGCGCGCTAACGTGGCGTGTTTAGCGCACGTTAATCTTTTTTGTAACGCGCGCTAATCAACCTGGGCAGAGGCTATGGAACCGCATTATAGCCGTTAGGTCTAACTTTTGCGGCCAATCACCTGTAGTTGTATTCTCCACGTGGTGTCTAGTGATAACAATCACATGCGTGAATGTGTGTTAAGACTTTTCGTATTGCTAGGTGATATTTGATTGTGTTTGATGAATTGATAAATTATGTCTGCTGTGTGTGTTCAAAAACACTTTCCTGGAAACTTCACGAAGTTTTGACGGTTCGATTAATCGGCGGCTCCGTGTATACTTTGAAAATTATTTGGAATTGGCAAGCCGGCCTTGGATTCTCAAATAAAACCTCGATGGTATTTGAAAGAATTATTTTAAAATACATGTAGACATTTTGAAAAATATTACCATCATTGATGTTTGTGAAGTGTTGGGAGAATTTTCGAAAATGATTTTTAACGTATTGTTGTATTTTCAAATAATTCGAGTGAATGATTTTCAAAAATCTTTCACACCATAAAAATATTTTATTTCAAAAACCAATGCGATTTTTATTTTCAAAAAAAAATATAGTGAAAGATGAAAAATCTCACTCGATGTAAAGTTCAAACTCGGATTTGGAAATGTTAGAGTATGTAAGAATGATTTGATGATCTTGCATGGTTAACTTGTTAGTTGATAACGGTGATGATGATACGTAGAGGAATGATGACTTCAAATGATTTCAAATGAGACGGTTAAAGTATGTTGTTTACAAGTTTGATGAAATAACCCGAGGTACCAAAAGTACTTTTAAAGTTTATTTTAAATACCATACAAATCCTAGGATTTTCAAAAGATTTCCTTTAAAAGGATACCTCGTGGATTTTCTTTTCAAGTTGTTATTGGTTACCTTATGTGATATGTCGCGCTGAGTTGGTACTTTCGTATAATATTTTGCGAAGTTGTGCAATCGTATTGAGTGGGAATCCGCTTAGTATGCCGATGGGCAGAGGATGCAGTCGTGACCACGATACTAATGGCCATGAAGATCGGATGTGGACCAAGAGGATATGGTCGGGAAGGTTGCTATTCTAGCACTTCGTTCTCGTTGATTAGGTTTCGGGACGAAACCTCTTTTAAAGGTGATATGATGTAATACCCGCATTTTTCTTTCTTTCTCTTCTGTTTCGTCCAACCGTATCGACTCGACTGTGTTCGTTGATGCTTCTGACCTGGTGTTGTTTCTCACCTTTGTCATTCGAGCGAGTTCTGATATTGTCCCAAATTGATCTATATATCGTTGTGACCTTTCCAAGTTCAAAAAATTAGTCTCGTTTTCGATCTTCCAACCCTTGGGTGGTGGAATTCTGTATTTGTTCAGCGATTGGCTCGCGTTTTGATTGATGTACCGTTGGGTTGGTCAATCGTATTGATTTTCATCCGTTGTGTTTTGTGATTGTTCGGATAATTGACTTGATTGTATTATCCATTTGATGACGCTTGTCACTTGTTGGTTTTGTTATATCCCTAACGGCGACGTTGTGTTGGTCGTCGTGGAGCGTGTTTTCACGCCGTATATTCCTTTGCGTTGCTTGTAACGTTTCGCCGATAGGCGTGAGTTATGCGTTTCCTTGCGTATCTCGTTGAGTTTTCCTGGCGGGATATTGCTTCTCCCTACTTGTTTTATGTTTCGGGACAAAACTTCTTTTAAGGAGGGTAGAATGTAATATCCGCAATTTTCGATTTTCGGTAAATTTCTTTTTCGGCCGGAGTCCGTTTTGACGACTCGTTCATGACCGTTTTGTCATTTCGAGAATGATTAATTCTGTACTTTTTGTCATCCGAGTTCGTTTCGGTATCGTTTTGTTGAGTTCCGAGCTTTTTAGCGACTTTTCCGCACTTGAGTTCGATTCTTGCGAATCTAGTCCGAAACTGTTGTTTCGAGTTTCTCGTAATTTCATTTAATGTTATTATTCATGTTTCGAGCTTTGGTTTGGTGTTCGATCGCGTATCGTGATTTTCGGACGTTTTGGGCCATTTTCGTAATTTCCCAAAGTTTTGGGTAATTACTTCCGTTGTCGAATTCCGAGCCTTCGGATGGTCGGAATCGTGTGTTCTCTTAGTGCTCGGATTCGTCTTTTCGAGTACTTCGTAACCGTATCTTCGATTCGTACTCAGGTTCGGGTTTCGGGGTCGTTCGGGCCGTCGGAGTTGGTCCCGGCCGAGTCATGGCCGGGCATGCTCGAGCTGCCGCGGCCGCCGAGTAACGCACGGTAGTGATCGGCGATTACGTACGTAAGGCGATTACGTACGTAAGGCCCTGGCCGTAACGCACGTAACGCTTCCGCATTTGGTAGTGAGTTCGGCCATGGACGGTTACGACGTAAGCCATGGCGATTCACGACGTAACTCCCGGCAAATCGGCCTATTCAAGGCCTGGCAGCGTATTTTTCACCCAATTCCTCATTCCTTTTCTTCCCGTACGCGGCTGTGGGTGTATATATCATGGAGCCATGATGTTGTTCTTTCAATCCATGAAGTCTTGGAGTTCATATCATCAATCATCCATCCTATAACATCCTCCGATCTACCGAATCAGGTCAGATTTCCTAGAAATCTAGTTTTGGGGAATTTGGGTATTTTGGTTGTTTTCGTCCGATTAATCCGATTTAACTTAGAGTTATGATGGATTGATGATAATTTAAATATATTATATCATTTCCTTTATTATTCCATGGTTGGATCGTATCGATTCGTCGATTTGGTCGGGTTCTTGATCGACGCCTTGAAGGTGTCCGGTAGAATGTCGTAGAGGGGTTTTCGGGCGTTCTACGATTACTCTTCCTCGTATGATCGATGATTTATTGATTATATGTTGTTAGGGTCGAATTCTTGTGAAGAACTCGAGTCGGAATCCTTCCGTTCGTCGTTTTCTTCAAGCTTCTCGATCGTGGGTGTATTCTTTTCCTTCGCCGGGGAATCGTAGGTGTTCGAGGTGTCCCGACTGATCCGTGATTGTAGGAGTGTCCGGTATCGATTATGGAGGCAAGTATCTTGCCCATACATTACGTGTTTTGTGGATATTATGGTTGTTAATCGTCGATATGTGCTAAATAAATATTAATAACCATTTTTCAAAAGAATCGGAATATTTACCATCATGCTTTTTGTAAAGGTGACCCGTGTGTGTCGGGAATTAATGTGCTTAGTTGAATATGTGAGCTAGTGTCGAGTATAGAATCACCTTACTTTCTTGTGATGTCATTGCGTATGATTATGTCGTTGGTAAATGTAAAGTGTAACTCTTTTGTCAAATTATGTGCTTGGAGTCACGTGTTTATGGATGAATATGTGAGTTTGTGTGATATTAGTTGTGTCGTTCGGTGCTGTTGAAATCTTGTGCTTCCTTGTGAATCGTATCATTACTTGGTCGTGAGTATATGTTGGATGAATCGCCATTCTAGTAAGGTACCTCGACTATATATCTGTGATTGACCTCCGAGGCTTGTGGTTTGCAAGCGTGATTTTGGAACGTGTGTGTGTGTTGTTCCTTCCACCGGAGTGTCCGACGGGATGTCCGGGGTCGATACTAAGGGGTACGGCCAAGGAAGTGGACTTGGGTGCGTGTGTGGATGAACTTCCACCGAGTGTCCGACGGGATGTCCGGGGTCGATACTAAGGGGTACGGCCGCATAAGTGGTTTCCCACCCGAGTGTCCGACGGATGTCCGGGGTCGATACTAAGGGGTACGGCCGCGGGTTACGATTGTGGTTTTCATCTTGAGGATGACGTTGATGTTTTCGTTAATGGTGATATTGTCAGAGTATCACAATGCTTTGTGCTTGGGGTCGAGACATTATATATCGAGTCTTGGTGCTTGGCTAGAATGGCATAGGATTAATGTGTTATGTGTAATGTGTCCTTGTAAGTGAATTGAAGTGGATGATCGGGTCGTGGACCCTGTGTTTTGTGACCGGAATGGTTGGGTCGTGGACCCCGTGTTTTGTTAAACGGATTTGTATTTTGAAAAATGAACTTTGGGGCTGTGACCCTAAATGGCTTTCGAGGAATTAAGAACATTTTCAATTTTTGATGTTGTCAAAACTCCCGAGATTTGGAAATGTTTTCAAAATGCTTACTTGCTTCGTTTCTGCTTTCAAGACTTGAACTATTTTTAACTAAATATACCTCGGGAAGTCTTTCGTTGTATTCTCGGAATCTGTTGTGTATGGCTCGTATTTGTACTTTATACTTGCACTAGCGAAACAGTGGAGTTTTGCTAACCCCCGAGTAATCGGGGGGTGGATATCTGTATTGTGTCCAGGTACATGCAGGTTTTCGGGAGCAAGACACAGGATCGGTACGAGGGATGATGAAAGACGAATGATACTAATCACACGAAGGCCAGTTTTGGGTTCAGTTAGTCGGAGTCCATTGTATTGTCTTTTCCGCTGTCTTATTGTTCGTTGTTGCAAGTATTTTACCCTTGTGTGTGGGTATGAGTCTGGATGAGTTTATGTATTTTGATTTGTAAGTCAGTGACGAAAGACCAAATCGGTCTATTGGTCCGTTATTTTGATTCGTCGGTATGTAATTTAATGTGTTGTTTTGATGTCTAGCCTGGTGGATCCTCACGGAGAGGGTCTGCGGCGTGTAATATTCCCGGTTTGATCTGGGGATGTTACAGATCCCCACTCAATACGATTGCACAACTTCGCAAAATATTATACTAAAGTACCAACTCAGCACGACATATCACATAAGGTAACCAATAACAACTCGAAAAGAAAATCCACGAGGTATCCTTTTAAAGGAAATCTTTTGAAAATCCTTGGATTCGTATGATATTTAAAATAAACTTTAAAAGTACTTTTGGTACCTCGGGTTGTTTCATCAAAACTTGCAAACAACATACTTTAACCGTCTCATTTGAAATCATTTGAAGTCATCATGCCTCTACGTATCATCATCACCGTTAACAACTAACAAGTTAACCATGCAGGATCATCAAATCATTCTTACATACTCTAACATTTCCAAATCCGAGTTTGAACCTTACATCGAGTGAGATTTTTCATCTTTCACTATATATTTTTGAAAATAAAAATCGCATTGGTTTTTGAAATGAAATATTTTTATGGTGTGAAAGATTTTTGAAAATCATTCACTCGAATTATTTGAAAATACAACAATACGTTAAAATCATTTTCGAAAATTCTCCCAACACTTCACAAACATCAACGACGGTAATATTTTACAAAATGTTCAAGATACTTTAAAACAACTCTTTCAAATACCGTCGAGGTTTTATTTGAGAATCCTAGGCCGGCTCGCAAATTTCAAACAATTTCCAAAGTTCATACGAAGCCGCCGGCTAATCGCACTGTCAAAGTAGTTTCAAAAATTAGTTTCAAAAAGTAGTTTCCACAACTTGCACAAACTTATGAAAGTTTTGGAAAAGCATGTTCGAACACACTCGCAGCAGACATAATTTATCAATTTGCCGAACCCAATCAATTATCACTTAGCGCAACGAAAAAAAAAAAATCATAACGCACATTCATACAAAACAGTTGTCATTACTTGACAACACACATAGAATACAGTCCCGGGTGATTGACTGCTAAGGTTAGGCCTAACGGCTAAAAGAAATGTAGTTCCCTAGCCTCTGTCCAGACTGACTAACGCGCGCTACAACACATATTTAGCGTGCGCTACCCATGCTGCATTAGTGCGTGCTAGACTTACTCTTAGCGTGTGCTAACGGTTCTATTTTAGCAACATGATTGCGAACATATATACGACATTACTGGAATCGAAGGTCACAAATAAACAACAACGATATTCGAATCTCAAAGCCATCGATTCACATAATTACCACATATCATGAGCAACCATCAAAAGGCAATTGTCATTCAAAACTAAAAAGTTAAAAGCAAGGGTCATGTCTTGAGTATATTTTGTAGAACTCATTTTGAGTTCAAAACTCGTGTTTTGAAAACTTATAGTACACAGTGGAAAAGAATTATCAATAATTCGAGTTTTCAGAACTTACAGCCTTGAGGTCAACATACGAAAATCAACTTTTTCCTCCCTTGGAGGACATTTTAAAAATTTTACGTGACTTCCCGAAAGGATTCGAAAACTTAAAATTCCAAGGTTTATACTCTTGCAAGAAAAACGGTTTATACAAAGATACATTCAGCAATATCATTCTACATTTTAGCGCAAGACGGGAATCAACAAATATATGTCACTTACTCACTATGCACCTTCAAATACTAACTACATAACACAGAATCACACGGGCTCGTATAGCTCATGGTACAACCCGTAGTAGGGAGACTTACATCCACAGATCGCACGAAGATGATGGCTGCACCCTGATACTAATCACGGCCGACATTCCAAACGACGCGTCGCGACACGACTCAGTCAGACAAAATCTGACAATACAAGACTCAACAACACATAACTCGACCCGACAGCCTAGGTTTTCTCAACCTAAGCTTCGATACCATAAATGTAACACCCCCAAATCGAACCGGGAATATTACACGCCGCAGACCCTCTCCTCGAGGATCCACCAGGCTAGACATCAAAACAACACATTACATTACATACCGACGAATCAAAATAACAAACCAATAGACCGATTTGGTCTTTCGACACTGACTTACAAATAAAAATACATAAACTCATCCAGACTCATACCCACGCAAGGGTAAAATAATTACCACCACAAACAATAAGACAGCGGAAAAAACAATACAATAGACTCCGACTAAATGAACCCAAAACTGGCCTTCGTGTGATTAGTATCATTCGTCTTTCATCATCCCTCGTACCGATCCTGTCTTGCTCCCGAAAACCTGCATGTACCTGGACACAATATAGATATCCACCCCGACACTGGGGTTAGCAAAACTCCACTGTTTCGCTAGTGCAAGTATAAAGTGCAAATACGAGCCATACACAACACATTCCGAGAATATAACGAAAGACTTCCCGAAATATATTTAGTTAAAAATAGTTCAAGTCTTGAAAGCAGAAACGAAGCAAGTAAGCATTTTGAAAATATCTCCAAATCTCGGGAGTTTTGAAAACATCAGAATTTGAAAAGTTCTTAATACCTCGAAAGCCATTTAGGGTCACAACCCCAAAGTTCATTTTCCAACATACAAATCCGTTTAACAAAACACGGGGTCCACGACCCAACCGTTCCGGTCACAAAACACAGGGTCCACGACCCAGTCATCCACTTCAATTCACTTACAAGGACACATTACACATAACACATTATTCTTATGCCATTCTAGCCAAGCACCAAGACTCGATATATAATGTCTCTTGACCCCGAGCGTAAAGCATTGTGATACTCCGGACATATCACAATTAATTATCAAAACATCAACATCAATATCACAGAAACCACACTTGGTAACCCGTGGCCATACCCATTAGTATCGGCCCCCAGAGGCCCCGTCGGACCATCCCCCGATGGGAAACCACTTCTGCGGCCGTACCCATTAGTATCGGCCCCCAGAGGTCCCGTCAAACCGTTCCCAGGTGGAAGAACATCAACACACGCACCCTAGTCCACTTCCGTGGCCGTACACATTAGTATCGGCCCCCAGAGGCCACATGCCATCCCCAGGTGGAAGAGTAACAACTCACCGATTTCAAAACCACAACTCTCAAAGGTCAAACACATAAAATATATATATAGTCGAGGTACCTTGCTAGAATGGCCATATTATCCAACACGTACTCACGACCCAGAACTATATCAATTCACAAGGGAGCACAAGATTTCAACAGCACTGAATGACACAACCAATATCACACAACTCACATATTCATCCATAACCACGCGACTCCAAGCACATAATTTCACAAGAGAATTACACTTTACATTTACCGTCACCATAATCATAAATAATAACATCACACGAAAGTAAGGTGATCCTATACTCGTCACTAGCACACATATACAACTAAGCATATTAATTCCCGACACACATGGTGTTGTTGCCCAAAATATTTATCCGAAGATTAAATACTGCTGGAAGACGGACAACAAACAACAATTTGTGGGAGCACTTCCGAGAGAAGATAAATAAAACAAGATTTGCCGGGTTTGTTAGGCCCGGGCTCGAATGATCTCGCGAGATGATATTAATACAAATATTCGTGGATACAAGTATTAATAAGAGAAATCTAGATACAATGAGTGTAAAAAGACTCTGTTAATCCGGCTCTTGAGCGAAGCTCGGTGTTCTTCGTCCATTATGATCGTCTTCCTGATGAGAGAGGCCAGGAGAAGTAAGACCGAATGATAGCTGTTGCCAAGAGTTGGAGATAGCCAAGTGTGTGTATTTTGCTTCTGTATTGCATGAAATCCGAAGGAAGTTGAAGCCCCCTTCCAAGTGCTGGAAGCCTTGTATTTATAGGGGCAGCCGGGTCCTGTCCTCTAGCGGGCGATCGCCTTTCGGCCATTATAATAATGGGGCGATCGTCTGCCGGCCAATATTATAATGGGGCGATCCCCTAGGCTGTCGGGCTAAATTCCAAGATAGTGGCTGGCAGTCCGTATAAAGTCCAATGCAGTGGCTGGCGCCAGCTGGGCGGTCCAATGAGGAGCCAGCACGCGTCCGGAGTCACTGTCACATGTGGCCCTACTGACAACTTTCGGCGGCTTGTCGGTTGGTGGAAAGATTCGGCCAGGCTGTGGTCGATGACCCGAGATTCGCGGATCTTGTCTCGGCTCTTGCACGTGGTGCCAGTCTTGAGGCTCGGCCTTTGCCGACTGGATGGCCATCGGCGTTGATCGACATGAGGCGGTCGTCTCTAGCTGGTCATCAGAGATCACCATCGGCCAGTTGCCGAGGGTCGGCATCGGTCGGTCACCAAGGGTCGGTCGGCAGGTGCCGAGAGAGGATCATCCGCTAGTCGGTCGCCAGGAGTCGGTCGCCGAGTACCGAGAGGCGATCGTATCTGAGGTCGATCGCTCGGCACCGGGACTTGTCCTGGGACCTTCGGTTGGCCGATATAGCTTGTCCGCTGGGCTAAGGCTCGGTCGCCCGATCTCCGAGGCGATCGCCGGTCGGAGAGTGTTAATTCTTGACACAACAATTGCCCCCCAGCTTGCTCCTATGTTGAAGACATGGGGCGAGGTGGTTCTTGCTGGCGATCGTGTAAGGATGAGGACGGGCGATCTTGCTGAGCTGACTTAGGATTCGGACTTGGGCTATCATGGTCGATTGGCTAGCTATCTTTCGGTCCCGTACCTGCAAAAACAACATTGGCCGATCCCCCACGGAAACTTGGTGGTTTCGCTTGTTTGAGAGATCGTGCACAATCGCGGAGATCGATGGACCGACTCCATGACCGTGTCTTGGTGCGCGAAGACATTGAGTGTCTCGTGACTCACTTTATTATGAGGGTCCTCTGTTAGGCTGCGCCTCGCCTCGTATTTAAACGAAGGGCGTGCGGTCTCGGTCTAGAGGAGTCCTTGTGCGGGCAGCATCGGATGAATCAACTCCACGCCCGCGGCTTGTTAGCTCTGCTTCCACCTCGGACAGCGATGGAGATGGCCGACCTCGACGGTGTACGCTGAGACGGGGGTTGTGGCATGTGTCCACTGATTAATGTTGGAGAGCCCTCAGACTACGCCGGCCTTGTATTTAAACGAAGGGCGGGCGATCTCGGCCGAAAGGGACCTTGCATGGCCGGGCGCCAGTTCCATCGATCGCTGTGGCCATGGCTTTATGATGTGCGGTGGAGGCGATCTTATGCCTTAGTCCGTCATGTTAGATGCTGGACTGTAAATGGCGATCGTGTCCGCTGGATTGCTGATGATGTAGCGTGATGATCGGCGATCGGGCCGAAAGACTGGCGATCGCCGCTCGGCAGCCGATCGCTTTATTCGTAGGTCGATATCGGCGATCGGGCGGGAGTAAGTCCCTCATTTAAAATGGTGGACTGTAGGCGGTGAGCGAGTCCTCCGGCTCTGCTGGATAGTAGCGATCGGGCTGGTAGACTGGAGGTCGTCGCGCGGGCGCCGATCGCTCTACTCCTAGGCTAAGAAGAAGCCTTTGCCTGGACAGGAAATCTGCGGCTCTAGCCCGAAAGGCTGCGTAGGTCGTCGGTAGGGTCTTCGTGAGATGCCTGAACATAGGCGAGAAGCCCTGAAAACCTCCTAGGACCGCGTAGAGGGCGGTCTCATCGTTTACGGGCTCGCCGTTGAGGATGATCACGTCCACCCGGTCGATGTAGTCTGAGTCGGACACTTCTTCTCCCTGCTTGATTTGCATCATGCGAGAGCGACCTTCTGGCCGGACGACCCTGGTGGCGAAGTGTTCCATGAAGACGTACGCCAGCTCGTTAAAGGAGCCAATGGACCGAGGTGGCAATGAGGTGTACCACCGGTGGGCGAGGTCGTCCAGTGTCAGAGGGAACATTCGGCACCTGGTCGCGTCAGATGCCCCACACCCGGTCATGTAGATGTTGAACTTGTGCAGGTGTGTTTGGGGGTCCGATCGCCCCTCGTACACGGGTGTTTGCGGGGGAGCGATCCTGTGCTGCACGGGGGCGAGCTCGATGTCGATCGCGAGCGGCTCGCTCGGCTCGGCGATCGTCTTCATGGCGCCTGCCCCGGATTGCAGGAGCGCTTTCACGTCGTCGAGCTGACGTTGCAAAGCGGCAATCGCCGCGGCTCGGTTGCTTGCAGATCGGCTTTGGGAGTGGGAGCCGAGGCGATCGTGTACCGATCTCCGGACTCCGCTGCTGCCGACCTCGGCAATTTGGCGAGCGGGATCCAGGCGGCTGGGTTTCCTTCTGGGAGCCGGGTAGGCCGAGCTCCTGGTGACGGACTCAAACTCCGTCATCTCGTAGGCCGGGCCGGGCCTTTGCCGGTCTGAGTCGGGTCACCGCCAGGCGATCGAAGACAGAGGTGCCCCGGCTGCCGAGCGCCTCTTCTTGCGGGCGAGAGCCTCCTGGCGCTCGCTCGGCTAGTAATGCCTTGAGCTTTCGCTTGGACTTCCGGCGGGAGACCGAGGGGGTGATAGCAGGAGGCGCGTCGAGAGCGCTCCGTCGCTCCTGAAGGACGGCTATGGCCTCTTCGATCTGTTCATTGGTTCGGAACTGATCGAGCGAGAGGCTCGGGCCGCCATCCCGGGACGGGATCGAGCGTCTCTGACCGCGGCGGCTACTTTCCATCATCGGGCCGCGCTCAGGGACAGAACGGGGTCCGCCGGTCGGGCCGGCTTTCTTCGACGCGGAGGCGGAAGACATGATTTCTGAAGGATTTCTTTGAAGCGCAGTGAGTGTCACTTCAAGTATCTGCCCCGAGAACAGTGAGTGTTCTTCGGGACGGTAGGTATAAAAATTTGAGGGTTGGATGCCCTCCTTCTAGCGCCAATTGTTGTTGCCCAAAATATTTATCCGAAGATTAAATACTGCTGGAAGACGGACAACAAACAACAATTTGCGGGAGCACTTCCGAGAGAAGATAAATAAAACAAGATTTGCCGGGTTTGTTAGGCCCGAGCTTGAATGCTCTCGCGAGATGATATTAATACAAATATTCGTGGATACAAGTATTAATAAGAGAAATCTAGATACAATGAGTGTAAAAAGACTCTGTTAACCGGCTCTTGAGCGAAGCTCGGTGTTCTTCGTCCCTTCCGATCGTCTTCCTGATGAGAGAGGCCGGGAGAAGTAATACCGAATGATAGCTGTTGCCGAGAGTTGGAGATAGCCAAGTGTGTGTATTTTGCTTCTGTATTGCGTGAAATCCAAAGGAAGTTGAAGCCCCCTTCCAAGTGCTGGGAGCCTTGTATTTATAGGGGCAGCCGGGTCCTGTCCTCTAGCGGGCGATCGCCTTCCGGCCATTATAATAATGGGGCGATCGTCTGCCGGCCAATATTATAATGGGGCGATCCCCTGGGCTGTCGGGCTAAAAAGTCCAAGATAGTGGCTGGCAGTCCGTATAATGTCCAATGCAGTGGCTGGCGCCAGGTGGGCGGTCCAGTGAGGAGCCAGCACGCGTCCGGAGTTACTGTAACACCCCCAAGACGTTCAGGGCATATTACAGCGCCGTGGATCCCACACTGTGGAATCCACCAGGCTAACATACCAACAAGACATTCGACAACGAAAAGCTATCATTAATAAAACGACAATTCAAATAAAAGACTACAAACCGACAATTAAATTCTGACATCAAATTCATTTCCCAAAACGGGAACACAACTTTAACAATTTCAAACAGGAAGTACTCGAGTACTTAAACCAATTTTATAATACATAAATCCCAAAATCAGACATCAACAGTAACCGACAGACATAACATCGAAAATCAAATACTGGACAATATCATGCTTGCCCATCATCCTCATACGTCCCGAGTGCTCGTTTATCCCCACGATCAATACCTGAAATACAAAAAGTATTTCCCCCATTTAAGGGGTTAGCGACAACTGCTAGTGCAAGTACAATCCATTTGAACTACATTCTAATCAGATGAATATATGCGCCAAAAAGTCACTTTAGAAAACATTTTATATTCCGGAATATTTACAATCACAAAACACATTATCCCCAACAAATCACAATTCAAAGTTAACCATTGGTACGAGACTCACGGCCACCGTACCCCGCAGAGTCCCGTCGGACATCCCTGGGTGGCTAACCACAGTTCACGATACGCACACTCACGGCAATACGTATCCCTAGAGGCCCCGTCGGACCGTCCCTAGGTGAACATACACATAACCATCCACAACAACCACGATACAGCCATAATTCAAATACTAGAACATGTAAACAAATGTAAAGTACTTGCCTTTGAGACATTCTTCGAAGAATCGGAAGTGAAAAATGACTACGGATGATCCGAATGGAAAACGACGGTTCCTTGAATTCGGACGATGGAGATGGGTTTAGATGGTGGTGTGTTATGCTCGAGACACAAGAATTGGACTGGAAGGGAACTCCGCCGATTACTCTCCACAATCTGCTCTGAATCGCCAAAATCGCCCGTAGGAAGGGAAGGAAAGGAAAAGAATGAAAAATAATGCTGAAACTAAACTGCCCCTAATCTTTAAAAATGCGAAGTTAGCGCACGCTAACTAGCATGTATAGCGCACGCTAACGGGGCTGAGACCGGTCCAGTAGCTACTGCTGCCAATCGCTAGCGCACGCTAACAATAACGAGTTAGCGCACGCTAACTGCACATTGGTAACGCACGCAAGGCAACAGTGGTAGCGTGCGCTACCTACGCGAAGATTCGATCGCCGCTCATATCAAAGACGCATTGCCGAAGGTACAAAACACGAAACGCACTTCGAAACCAGAATCCAGGAACATAGACGCGAAGCATACAAGACGACGGAGCTAAGCGCTGAAAGAGAAATACAATTCCGACCACCGAAGGGTCCGTAATGCGACAACGAAAACAAGATTCCCTAAACTATTAGGAAATTACAAAAATGGCCCAAGTGCCCGAAAATCACGAAACGACGTCAGATTTACAAACCGAAAGTCTCCACATGACCAACTCAACCATACGAACTTGTACAAACCAAGAAACAACGGAAACGAACGAGTTTTACAAGAATCGAACGTTCATACGGCAAAACATGTCATAAAATGAAATTACGTGAAAACATCATCAAAACTCGTCCAAATGGAAAAACTCCAAGAACAAAATAGATTCAAAATGTCGAAACGGTTACAAGCGAGTCGATAAAAATAGACATACCCCAAAAATGGAAACCGCTAAAAATGGAAAAATTACGGATATTACATTCTCCCCCTCTAAAATAAAGTTTCGTCCCGGAACTTAAGAATCAAAAAGCTCGGGGTATCTCGAACGCATATCCTCCTCTAGCTCCCACGTCGCTTCTTCTACTCCGTGCCTCGACCATTGCACCTTAACCAAAGGAATGGTTTTGTGCCTTAACTGTTTGTCACGACGTTCCAAAATTCTGACGGGCCACTCCTCAAACGTAATATCCTTCTCGATCTCCACGTCCCCAAAGTCAATAATGTGGGACGGGTCCTAACGCATTTCCTCAATCGGGAAAAGTGAAATACACTATGTACATGACTCAGCGACGGAGGTAAAGCCAAACGGTATGCCAACTCGCCGACTCTTTCCAATACCTCGAAGGATCCAATATATCTCGGGCTGAGTTTCCCCTTCTTCCCAAAACGGAAAACTCCTTTCGTCGGAGATACTCTCAACAGAACGTGATCTCCCACCTCAAACTCCAAGGGTCTACGCCTAACATCCGCATAAGATTTCGCCGACTCGAGCAAACAAAGATCCTCTTTCTAATCAATTCAACTTTCTCTCTCGTCTCCAACACAAGGTCCGGCTCAGTGCCAACCAAATCGGACGGTTCATCCCAACATATCGGTGATCGGCAACGTTGGCCATAAAGTGCCTCATATGGTGCCATCTTAATCGACGCGTGCCAGCTATTATTATAAGTAAACTCAATTAAGGCCAAATGATCCTCCCGATTCTTGCTCGATCCTAACGCACACGCGCAACAAATCCTCGAGCGTCTGGATGGTACGTTGATCGCCATCGGCCTGGGATGGAACGAAGTGCTCAAACGTAATCGTGTCCCCAATGCCTTATGTACCGCCCGCCAAAAGTGCGATACAAACCGGCCATCTCTATCTGAAATAATGGTCCTCGGCGTACCATGAAGCCTCACTATCTCGTGCAATAAAAATACGAGCCAACTTTTCTCGACCCCAAGTATCCTTGATGCCCGAGAAAATGTGCCGACTTAGATCGGTCTACAATCACCCACACCATATTCATACTAGTCTGCTCTCGGTAAACTCGTGACAAAATCCATAGAGATGTCCTCCCACTTCCATTCCGAACGGGAAGTGGTTTCAATAATCCTACTGGTCACGATGCTCAATCTTGACTTGCCGACAAGTCAAACACTTAGCCACAAACCGAACTACCTCTTTCTTCATATCGTTCCACCGTAAATTCTTCCTCGATCTTTATACATTTTACTCGAGCCGGATGGGTGAGTAAGGTGACGCATGAGCCTCTCGCATGATATTTCGTCTCAATTCCGAGTCGCTCGGAACACACAACCGACCTCGGAATCTCAACACTCCGTCCTCATGAATAACAAATCCCGGGCTTTCCCCTTCTCTACACTCTCCCGAAGCCGAATAAACATCGGGTCCTCCAATCCCCGATTTAATGTCCTCGACTGAGACGAAGAAATCTCAAGAGTACGCAACGCCCGGAACTCTCTGGCGGTACAATCTCAATGCTCAACTTCATAAAATCATGTCAAGTCCCGACCGGGCCGTAAGCAACTCAAGCGCTCGAAGCGATGCGATTTCCGGCTCAAGGCGTCTGCTACCACATTAGCCTTGCCGGATGATAAAGGATCTCGAGATCGTAATCCTTAATCAATTCCAACCACCTCCTCCGCCTCATATTAAGCTCTTTCTGCGTGAAAATGTACTTGAGCTCTTGTGATCGGTGAAAATCGACACGACGAGCCATACAAGTAATGACGCCAAATCTTCAACGCAAAAACAAGCTGCGGCCAACTCAAGATCGTGCGTAGGGTAATTCAATTCATATGGTTTCAATCGACGGGAAGCATAAGCAATCGTCCTCCGTCCGCATAAGTACGCATCCGAGCCCTTGGCCCGAAGCATCACTATAAACCGAGAAACCATCATTACCACTCGGTAAGGCCAAAACGGGAGCGGTCGTCAACCGCTTCTTCAACTCCTCAAAACTATTACGCCTCTCATCGGTCCACACAAACTTCTCGACTTCTCAGAACAATCGAGTCAGCGGTCGAGCGAGTTTAGAGAACCCCTCGACGAATCTACGATAATACCCGGCTAATCCCAGAAAACTACGGACCTCTTTCATGTTCTTGGGCGGCG